>OX421247.1:5285000-6590000 GCA_949125135.1 Alcis repandata
CTTTTTTTTTTATGTGATTAAGTGACGAAACGAGCAAATCGCTCGCCTGATGTTAAACGTCACGTTTGCCAATAACAGGTCTGCGCCACCCAGAATTTTGAACTCGCAGAATTCAAGACCCTGCGCGGCACAGCACTGCGCTCGTCACCCTGAGATATAAGTTGTTTAATCTCCCATTTGCCCTGTAATTTCACTGGAAACAATGCCCTTCCAACCGGAACACAGTAATGTTAGCACATTACTGCTTGGCGGTGGAATAACTGGCAAAGGTGTGGTACTTCCCCAGGCGGGCTCTGCAAAAGAGCCCTACCACTACAAAAACGTATGTCTGGTCGAATATTGGAAGCTAAATTATAATCACTTTTCGAATGGGGTAAAATATGGTATACAGGGTTATAAGGAAAGGGTATGCTTAGCTGAAAAAGACTCATAGTACTTATCGTTATGAACAACTTATACTATGTGACCAATCAGGAATTCACGAAAAAAAATCAGCTGTTCCATAAATTTTGTAGAATATCTATACTAATATTATAAAGAGGAAAGATTTGTATTTTTGTATTTTTGGATGTTTGTGTGGAATAAACTCAAAAACTACTGGACCGATTTCAATAATTCTTTCACCATTCGAATGCTACATTATCCCAAAGGGACATAGGCTATATTTATTACCTGAAAAAATTAGGGATCCTTACTAAAACTTCAATAGTGTCCACCCGTGCGAAGCTGGGACGAGCCGCTAGTCTATACTAATATTATAAAGAGGAAAGATTTGTATTTTTGTATTTTTGGATGTTTGTGTGGAATAAACTCAAAAGCTACTGGACCGATTTCAAAAATTCTTTCACCATTCGAATGCTACATTATCCCAAAGTAACATAGGCTATTTTTTTTTTTATCCACAGCAAAGCGTGGCAGGGGAACAGCTAGTCATTAATATTTTTCTATGGAATAGCTGATTTTTTTTCACAAGTTCAGTAATAGTCGTTCGTAATGATGACTACTTTGAACCCTTTTCGGTTTAGCATACTCTTTCCCCGGAAAACATAAGTTTGTTCGCTACTTAGTTAGTAACTAAAAAAATAAAATTCTTAATGGAGTGAGATTTCATTTCACTTTTCAATTCCCGATTGCGTGCAAGACGGTTCCAATAATGAGCTCTCCGAAGCAGACGCTATCAACAACGACTAGGCTAGGAGCCAACGACAAATTCGATTACTTTATCGAACTAATTTACCGGCCAATTGTATTATTATAATGAGTTTTGGGAGAGTTTTAGGAGAAACTTTACACAACAAACTACAAAAAAAAAATTAATAAATATTTAATATAATAAATGATATGTACTAACAATAAAAAAAAATAAGGATTTGTTATAAGTTTATTAGAATAGGTACCTAACATACTTACTACACTTAGAAGATGTAAAGCCAAAAAATAATCTGTCCAAAACGTTTCCTCTCTCTGAGCAACTACACTAAAACCACTCGTAATTAAAAATGTCACTGTCTCCTCACCTAATCGTTTTTAACTCGTATCGAAATAAATAATTAACTGGCGTCGTTCTGACGTGAACCTCGGAGCTAATAATGGTTTGGCACTTTAATAAATCGACTCTTAATAGAAACACGCGAACGAATCACGATCCGTTCAAGATTGGAAATTGAGAATTGCAAAAAGAAACGAAGAAATTGCCGAAAATAAATATAAACACATTCGAGTGAGGCTTTACGACGGTCTGGCGTAGGAGTAGAGCAAAAAAGTAATTCGTATTTGAAATAAAATAATATTATTGCAAAAGTTTGCCAAAATTAATCTAATAAACCAAATCTTGCCGTAAATATTGTAACAACGATTTTTTTTTCTATTGCAAAGAACATTTATTACTTTTACAGTGTGTTAGTTTAATACATAAATATAAAACAATTTAAAATATAAAAAGCTTTTTCGAACTGGTCTCCATTGGCTGCAATACAGTCCTTTAAACGTTGAGGCCAGTTATCAATACCTATATTATATCTGTAAGCGTTACAAAAATGTGCAAATGTACAAAAACTACCATGTGCGTTGGCCTGTGTTATAAGGAAAGAGTTTGTAAAGCCGAAAAGGGCTCATAGTACTTATTATTATAAACAACTTTTACTGTGGAAACAACACCAAACAATCGGTTTCTTCTAGCAAGCGTGCTCCATCGTAGACCGTATCGTTGCATACCACCAGGCAAGATGGCAATCAAATGCAAGCTTATTACTGAATATAAAAAACACTGAATTCGACAAAACAAAAATCAACTGTTCCATACATTTTGTCGGGTGTCATTGACATTTTTCTATGGAACAGCTGATTTTTAACACGCTTTTATTAGCTTCACCTGTATGTTTGTATGTTTGTATGTTTGTATGTTTGTATGTTTGTATGTTTGTATGTTTGTATGTTTGTATGTAACCGACTCCTTTGAGCGCGTTTTTGACCCACTTTAAACGGTCAGATTTCTTTCAAACTTTGTAGATATATCGAGGACCGATGACAATACACTAAACAAATCGTGTTTTTTAGTTTTTTTAACTATTAATTTTTTTAACACGTTTTTTCTATAAAGTTTCTTTAACTTTTAATACCGTATAACTTACAAATGGTAATTTCGTCATTCGTGTCAGAGAACAGAGTGGCGCAGTGGAAGCGTGCTGGGCTCATAACCCAGAGGTCCCTGGATCGAAACCACGCGCTAGAAATCTTTTTGCTCAATATTTTTTGTTACGCATCAATTTTATTTTAATTATGAGGTCTGGATCGAAACCACGCGGCTACAATTCTTTTTGCTCAATATTTTTTGTTACGCATCAATTTTATTTTTAATTTGCTTGAGCTGACGGCCAAAATCGGATAACACCAACACATTTGTACATATTAAGGATGGTTAATAGTTAGCAAATCGAACTAAAAAGCGAAAAATAAATAATAGTTAAAAAAAAACTAAAAAAACACGCTTTTTATAAAAAACCGAACTAAAAAAATAGAAAATAAAATTTTATAAATATAAATTAAGAATAGGGTTGAAAATTTCAATAAATATAAATTAATAATAGTGTAAATAAATAAATATATGTATTTTATTTTTAAAAAAGCGTGGGGTGCTTTCTAAGATATTATCAAAATGCAAATCACTCTACTCATGTCTGTCAATACAAAATGTATCTACAAAATATATCTACTGACCCATGCACCCCACGCTTTTTAAAAATAAAATACATATATTTATTTATTTACACTATTATTAATTTATATTTATTGAAATTTTCAACCCTATTCTTAATTTATATTTATAAAATTTTATTTTCTATTTTTTTAGTTCGGTTTTTTATAAAAAGCGTGTTTTTTTAGTTTTTTTTTAACTATTATTTATTTGTTCTCGATTTCCGGGTTGGTCTCATGGTAAAAGTTGTCCACAATGATGAGTACTTCGAGCCTTTTCCCTTTCCTTTCCTTAGTTGATAAAGAGTTATTGTGTTGTTTTGTATTTGATATAGCTACGGAACTCTATACGCGTTGGCCACACGATGCTCGACATTTTTTATCGTCATCAAAGTGGGGCAAATTGCTTTCAGTACCAGAACCAGACAATCTAGTTTACTACCGCAACGCTCTGGTATAGAGGTCACTCTAGTATACCTCTAGGTACAGGTTGCCATCGATTACCGATCGCAACTAGCAACTAACCTACGGTACGGATTTAGATTGGAAAATATTAATACTGCACACTGAGAAAAATGGCCGAAATTCCGATGAATTCGCCTAAAGTACGGAGCATACTGATATCACCAAAAAGTACGATGATTACCAGTTTTTACGATGACAACTATCATGATATATGGTTGTCACCGTAAAAACTAGTACTAGCACCAGTTTTGAGGGTGACAACATATATTATGATGGTTGTCACCGTAAAAACGTGCTAATCATCGTACTTTTTGGTGATTATCAGTATGCTCCGTACTTTAGGTGAATTCATCATTCTTTTAGCAGAATTACAATGACTTACGTAATGACAAGGTTACCAAAAATAGCAAAGACGAAGTTCTATAATAATGAGATTACCAAAAATGACACAAAAAGGCAGGTGGAGTAAAGCCCAGACGGAGTGACTACCGATTTCGGACAAGCGTTCCGTTGACAGACCATCAGCCCGATGAGTCGACGACATCAGACCTATCGCTGGTCATCCGTGAGTGAGCCCGTACATGGAAGAATGGCACAACGAACAGAAGGCATATACTCTGCAGTGACGATAATGGCTGACATTGATGATAAAAATAGAAAAATAAGCAAATGTTGGGGAAATAAATGTAATGTTGTTATTGTTGGGGTAATAGATGTTGGGGAAAAATCTATTATATTAAATTTTAGTTGCGTCCTCCTCGATGGCAACGGGGCTTTAGAAATTACAAATATCGTTTTTTTGGTCATGATCATTTACGTTTACGTTTTATAGTAGATACTTATAGAAAATAAATACGAATGAAATGGTAGGTACTCGTATTTGAATTTCTCTTAGTTTCAATATAACCAAAACGAAATAAGGTAAGATATATGTATTTAGATTGATAGATTGAGTTAGACCCACTCAAGCAACTTTCGCTATGTCTGATTACATTATTTTTCATATATATTAAAAATCTATATAGTAGGTAGTATCTAATACTCGTAGCTACCATTTCATAGTTTCAAAATTCGGCCTTACGCAGTTTCGAAGTAGCATACCTACTTCAAACTTCAAAGTTTCCAAAGTGAAACTTGATTTGTAGTTCCAAATTCGAAATTCTGTAGTACAGCCAATCTATCGTAGTAGTTCCACCAAAGTTCTACCCAGCGACCTATATAACTGAATTAGTATGTAGCGCAAGCGACTGCACAATCAGGCTGGCGACTAATGATTAGCGCGCGACCATGTTTACTGATCAGCAGGACGGACTCAACGGACTCTTCAATATCTTTACAAGATGTGTCTTTAATGATTTGACGTGAAGGATACTTTTTGTACAAAACTTGTACACAATTATACACATCTTGTATACATTTTGAGATTTATTTGCATTGTTAATTAGAAGAAGCATGAAAGTAAGATTAATGCTGTGGAAATGAGAAGTCTGAGAAGTATAGCTGGAGTGACATTGATGGATAAGTTGAGGAACAGCGTGATAAGGGAACGTTGTGGTGTGGTAGAAGATGTAGTGACAAAGATAGAAAAAGGGATGCTGAGATGGTTCGGACACGTAGAGAGGATGGATGAAAGACGATTGACGAAACAGATTTATGAGGCGAGTGTGAATGGACAAGCTGGTAGAGGTCGACGTAGGCGAACGTATCACGATCAAATCGAAGACGTTCTCAGTAAAGGCCACGTAAAAAGTACCCGCAACCGACGAGCTTGTATGAAAACACTTATGAAAGTAGAAGAAGCGAAAGACATATGTCAGGATCGTAGCAAGTGGAGGGATGTAGTCTCTGCCTACCCCAATGGGAAAGAGGCGTGATAATATGTATGTATGTATGTATGTTAATTATTTACATTTAAAAATTTAAACTGTTTATTATATTTTAATATTGAATGCCCGATGTGGGTAAACTGATAATATCAATTAGGGACTAACATTAGCTTATAAATTACAATGTATTAGTTGTTCAATAAATATATCTAAATCTGAAATTGAACACATCTGGTACACATAGGGTTACCAGATGAAAAAATCAAAAGACCGGAGAAAAGGCCTGATTTCCATGGAAAAGTCCTGAGATTTTATACAGTTTGAGAATCTTCTCTCAAAAACGTATTATTATCGTTTTATACACTGCGGATCTAGCTCACTCGTTGCAACTTGCACATCGCACTCAAAGCGGCGGGACGGGGGGTGGCAGCGGCACCGCCCGTCTCCCCGCACAGATTATTTTTAGTTGGTTTAACTTTTAAAAGAGATCTTTAAAATCTAACCTGTGTTTTATGGAAAATCCTGAGATTTGCAAGATCCGGCCGCAATCCTGAGAAAAGTCAAAAAATCCTGAAATCTCAGGACAAATCCTGAGATATGGTAACCCTAGGTACACATCTTACACAAATCTGGTACACAAATCTTGTTCACATATTGTACACATCTTGTTCTTTACGGCTAAACAGTCTTTTTAACCGCTGAGCCATCGTTTCTATAGTTATCTAGTGAGTTACATAATGAATTAGTATGTAGCGCGAGGCGACTGGACAATCAGTTGACGCGCCTAATGTTTAGCGCGGGGGATGAGGGAGGCCATGTTTACTGATCAGGGAGGACTCTACATTACAAAACCTACTTTCTGTAAGGTATGTCCCCATTTACTCGTAGCATAGATATTGAGGAAGGCTTGAGAAAGATAACTTGGTGCTACTTGCGTTACAACACCGATTTTTGCCACCGATTCCAAAAAGAACGGGAGGGTCCAATTTGTTTTGGAATCGGTGGCAAAAATAACAGTTAAAATGACAAAATCGTTTGCAGGTGTACATTGTGTACCTACAGACTTCCACGTTCGAATATGCGAACTATTGTGAACAAAAGTGGCGTTTTTAACTGCGAACGCAAAGAACGTACGTTACTTGCTTGACAATCTAATGAAAGTGAATAAAGAAACGTGTGATAGTCTTATCTATAAATAATATTTCTAGACCAATGGCCTGCTAATGACGTCACCGTATGTCACAGCACAGGTGATTTCTGATTGCCTCTCGTGTGGCAGGAATTCATTTTGGCGAAGTAGCTAGGATATGACCCCTAGTTTGGTTCTGTGCAGGATATTCCAGGGTTCGATTTCTGAGAAATCTATCATGATTAATAATTAAGTAGATACTTGAAAAATGACGGCCTGTTTGGCTCAGCGGTAATAATATCCGCCTTATAAGCCAGAGGTCCCGGGTTCGATTCCCGGCCGGGCAGATGTTTGAATGATGAGTTTAAATATCTGTTCTGGGTCTGGGTGTTAGTTGTCCTTGTCTTTGTGTGTGTTCCACGGCATCCCCGACACAGGATTTATTCCTAGTGGGGAGCTATGAGTGTGAAACATTTACGTTTTTTTTTTTACTTACAGTTGTCTATCAAAATGTGGCTTAACATGTGGTGGTTATGATTGTATTTGTGTTTTATACGAAAATGGTATCACTGAAACAATAAGAATTGAGTGGGAACTATGTATGTGATCTGTGTATCTATATAATATCACAATATAATACCACCGGCTTAAATACTGTCGGCAAAGACACTTCCTTATTTATTCTCATTGATCAGTACAAATAACACCCCTACATCAGAAACAACAACAGAATTATGCAAATTTCGACCTTAACACTCGTAATTAGGGTCGGAATTGAGTTGGAGAACACGAGTCGTACGTCAATCCAATCAGAGAAATTGGGCCCTGAAATAAATAGAGTACAAAACGTGCTTCAGTAGCGCCTTTTATTTGGCTTGCTAAAGATTTTCCTTACGGAATTCTAGAAGGCCTTTCGGAATAGGCATTGCTATCAATGCGTGCTATATTTCTAATCAAACGCTAGATTTGGTTTCTAGAAAAATAGGTAGCGTCTTTGGTTTCTACAGGGTTATAAGGTAGGTAAGGTAGGTTAGGATATGCTAAGCCGAAAGCGAATCCAGTGATTCATACATTTTGTCGAGTATAATTAACATTTTTATATGGAACAGCTTATTTTCTCGCTTTTCAGTTTATTTCGATATCAGGGTTTGTCCCTTACTTTTATTAGGTATTCTACTTTGACAAAAACATCGCCTCTGTAATCAAAAAGCTGGAATACAAAATTCGACATCAACCAGTCCATCGAAAGTTTACTTTTACTTACCTTTTTTTTTATTCAATGATAAGCTCGATTGACCGAGTCACTTGCGACTTGAAGATACCCAGATATAGATATATATATCTATCGGAAATCGGAATACCGACTCGGGCAGAGTGTTCCACACTCTAGCTGTTCGCACAATAAAAGTAATCAAAGCGTTTTGTACAAGTTTTTTTTTGGTATTTGGTTCTTGCTTGTCACTGTCACTGAACCCAAGTCTTTTTTATAAAACGTGTTATTATACCCTAAAATTCTGATTACATCAATCAAACCGGGGCAAGCATACAAATCTAAATGTTTATCGTCAACTAAAGTCATCGATTAATAAAACTTGTAAACGGCCGAACGAGGTCAGCCAAGTCCAAATATGGCGACCGGGTGAAGGTGTTTTGCATACATTGCTGAGTTAAACTTCAACTTTACGGACGTTGAGTATAATGACCGACTCAAATACACCTAATCCGTTGTCGGCCGACGTGTTTTCTAGCGTTGTCAACGGCCGAACTCGGCCGATTGAAACAAACGAATGACTAAAAAAAGAGATCGCGTACACCACAAACCACCATCGCGATCGGCCGATTTGCTTCAATTCGATCGGCCGATTCGCTTCAACTCGATCGGCCGATTCGCTTCAACTCGATCGGCCGACGAAGCCAGAGTTTTCAGTTTATACAAGTCTCTTTCGTTTTGATTATTGTTTTATCAATTATGTTTTAACAGCTGCTCTGAAAAAGTAAATGGTGCCATGCCAATCATTTCCGAAAAATAAATTAAGAACCCAATTCCGACAGATTTAAAAATGTTAGTATCCAGTTAGTATTCGTAGTATCCATCTCAACAATAGGCGTGACGAAAGATTTTAAAATCCTCTTCCATAATGTGAGTACACATTTACTATTTACAAAAAAGCCTTTATTTCGGTAGTAAACTTAAGTTTAACGAAGTTTGAAGCCATTTTTCACATATTTTTTCAACAGTGCCCGAAAACAGCTTGCTTGTGTCATGGCGTCGATTTGACGTCACGGCTAGTAATCATGTCATTGTGTCTATGCGTGATGAGCGGCGGATGACCTGAGTTCACTGAAGCGTGACGTCATACGCTGTGATTGTTGTTTCTGACAAGATGGCCGATTGCTGTATTTTAATGTTTTAATTCATTGAAAATCTTAATAATCTGTTTTTTAAAAATAAAACTAAACATGTGTTTTAATTTTTTTAATCTGGCTAGTCCCCTGAAAGCATTGAATCGGCGATTTTTTGATACTGTCGTCATGCCTATTACGTAATATTGAGTTAGATACTCCGACTACAGTTGGTATAGTTAGCTAAACCGGTTCAATCTTCAAACTAAGATTTAAAAATCATTGAAAGTTATTTTTTAAATAAAAAAGCGACAAACAGGCAGACTGTCAGCCTGATGGTAAGCAAACCCGCCGCCTGGACACCTGCAACACTAGCGGCGTTGATGATGCTTTTCCAGCCCCGAAAGATGTTTGTGCTGTTGAAAGTAATTTAAAAGTCATTATAGTAAGATTCAAAAACCGGCCAAACCGAGTCGGACTCGAGCCTCCTCAAATTTTTATTTCATTCTATTTTTTAGTATTTGTTGACCAATTCATCAACTGTGAACATTTCAACTGTAACTATCACGGTTCATGAGACACAGCCTGGTGACAGACGGACAGACAGACGGAGGGACAGACATCGGAGTCTTAGTAACAGGGTCTCGTTTTACCGTTTGGGTACGGAACCCGAATTGACTACAACCCACAGACTTTTCCCTGTACTACAACATAGTCAACCGAGTGAGCCGGCAATGTATATCGCCAAGTCATATTTCCTCGTCATTTCCTCACCAGGTAGTTGGGGAAGGGTTTGCGTTGCGTGATTTGTCCCGAATAATATCGCGATAACGCGTTAAAAACGTACGTTATTACGGAAAAATAAAAAAATCTTATATTTTGGTGTTATTTTTAGTTTTGGTCGTTTTAGTATGGATTTTTATAACAGAATGAATTTGTTGAAAGCTTGCTTCTTTCTAATTTTTCATTGCGAAAGAAATAGAACTGAAAAGCGCTAATTGTCGAATATTTCTTTTACTTTTTTGAATAATCCATGCTATTCTGTTAAGGTTGCCTTGAAGAGATTGCTCTTAGCGATAAGGCCGCCAGTTGTTGCAGTTTAAAGTTTTAAAATTATTTTGTTAGTATTTTTTGGTGTGAACAATAAAGAGTTTATCTATCTAGAGTATATCTACTATGAATCAAACCTGACACCGCTAAAATAAAGAGAAATAGTCAGCTGTTCCATAGAAAACTGCTAACGCTCCTCGAAAAAATGTATGGAAAAATGTATTTTTCGAGATAAAATTTAGCCAATTGCAGTAGCTACTCCGTTACCGACTAAGTCCACTGAACCGAAACAGTTCTTTCTTCTTTTTAACCGACTTCAAAAAAGGAGGAGGTTATCAATTCAACTGTGTTTTTTTTTTTGTGTTTGTTACCTCATAACTTTTGACTGGGTGAATCGATTTTGATGATTCTTTTTTTATTAGAAAGCTGATGCTTACCATTTGGTCCCATTTTAATTTAGTCCAGTTCTCATAATGGTATCCATGAGAAAACCATATAAGTCTTAAATTTGCATTAAGTACGTGCGCGACAAATAGATGAATAACTCAATAGTCGGTCTTTTGAAGTCGGTTTTTGTTTTGTAAAAATAATGTTCTTGTATTCTCTAAAAAGTTATTTTAAACTTCGAAATTCAAAGTTAGCACGTCTCACAAACGCATGAACTTCAGGTAACTCACACCAAACATACCAACTTGTTATCCAAGTAATAAGTTACTAGAGGTATAATCACAGTGCAGCAGTTGAGCATAATTATCAGGTAATGGTTGCTAACAACCGTTTTATACGTTTCTTTAATTAAAAAAAGATGGAACAGCCTGGAAGAGGCCGTTACCCCAAATAAATGTCCATAAATAAATAAACATAAGTTTGCAATAGTATTAGTGTGTTTAGTGCATGTATGTGTGTGTTAGTTTTTGTACTGTTTGTTTTGTTTTTGTTTTTATTAAATACTAGCTGTTCCCTGCCACGCTTCGCTGTGGATAAAAACAAATATAGCCTATGTTACTTTGGGATAATGTAGCATTCGAATGGTGAAAGAATTTTTGAAATCGGTCCAGTAGTTTTTGAGTTTATTCCACACAAACATACAAATCTTGCCTCTTTATAATATTAGTATAGAAAAAAGGTTTTTTATTATATGTATTTATTTGATCTTAATAATAAAAATTTATCAAGAAATAAAATTAAACAACACAATAACAATTTGTTGACTCAACTATAGAGTTAATACTAGCCGCGTCCCATGGTTTTACCCACAACCCTACAGAAATAGTAAAAAAGTAAAGCTTTTAGGTTTTCCAGTAAAAAGCTCGTGTAAATAAATGACATTTTATTCGACGAAAAGTCTTTCTTTCTCGCTCTCGCTGAAATTTATCTGTCATTACTTTTACTCTCGTACTTTTTATAGACCTACCGACTGTAAACTTGCCTCCATCAAGCCATACTAATCTATACAGGGTAATGCAGAAAGGGTATGGTAAGTTAAAAGGGCTCATAGTACTCATCATTATGAAATACTTTTACTTTGGAATCAATCTGGAATTCGCGAAAAAAAAAACAACTGTTCCATACATTTTGTCAAGTAACGTTGTAATTTTACTATTACAGAACAGCTGATTTTATTATGCGAATTCCGGGTTTGTCCTATAGTTGTTCATAATAATGAGTACTACACTAAGAATAATGGATATCAAAATTCCGATGAATTCACCTAAAGTACGGAGCACCAAAAAGTACGATGATAAGCACTAATTTTTACGGTAACTAGTAAACGGAAACTAGTACTAGCACCAGTGAAATATTTCTCAGTGTATGACCTTTTTTAGCATACCCTTTCCTTACATCCCCGTAGTTTTTTTTTTTTTTTTTTTTTATGTAATTGAGTGACGAGACGAGCAAATCGCTCGCCTGATGTTAAACGTCACGTTTGCCCATAACAGGTCTGCAGAATTTTGAACTTGCATAAATCAAGACCCTGCGTGGCACAGCACTGCGCTCGTCAACCTGAGATATAAGTTGTTTAATCTCCCATTTGCCCTGTAATTTCACTGGAAACAATGCCCTTCCAACCGGAACACAGTAATGTTTGCACATTACTGCTTGGCGGTGGAATAACTGGCAAAGGTGTGGTACTTCCCCAGGCGGGCTCTGCAAAAGAGCCCTACCACTACAACCCTGTATAAGTTTGTTCGTGCACCAGCAACTTTACACCTTTGAAACCTAAAGTTACGTGTTCTTACCATCTGATAACCGAATATAGGTTAAACATGGCAACTATGAGTGTTTATTATCTATGGCATTAATCGCTCGCGTTAATGCGAAACTAATTATGTTTCACGGCTTCATTCGACGCGATTTTGTTTTTGTTTACATATTGTAGTTGTGTCTCACGTACTGGCCCTCAACACGGATTGTTTAGAGATTTTATTCCCCGCTTTCAAAGTTTTTTTATTCTGGTAACACTAGAGATCGTCCATAGTCGTTAAGTTCGTTACTATCGTACCCCCACCTCACTTCAGAGCCCAGAGGGGAGCCATCGGCCGGTCGAACTTCATTCCGTGTTTCCGTGCCGAGGCCTTCGCACGCAAACTAAAACAAGTTGCAATGGAGAAACCGAAAGCGGGTAGCGGGTAGCGGAAAAAAGCGACAAAGAAATAAAGGATTGGCGCGTCGAGAAATCATCGAAGTCTCATCTGACAGCGAGCCCTTTCTACATTGGATCGCAGCCTCAATCTGCACCGTACTGTTCCCGTTTTTACACGGGTCTTGCGGATACTGTCCACCGTACTGTTCCCATTTTTACATGGGTCTTGCGGATACTGTCGCATAAAAATGACAACCTCTGTACTGCACCCTTTCTACATTGGGTCTTTACACAATGGCTTAAGTGTACCCTTTGGGTCGCAGCCTCACTCTGCACTGTACCCCCCTTTTACATGGGTCTTGCGGATACCGTCGCATCGGACCTGATCCCGTCGCATCAAAATGACGAAGAAGTGACGCGTGTGTGTTTACACAGTGTGACTATGCCTGCTTTAAGAAAAGAAGGGCTGGTCCGCGTCTTCTTGCTTGTGAGAAAATGCGTCGCTGCAACATCGGAGCAGAGCATCGGAGCAGATATCGTCGCATCGGAGCAGATACCGTCGCATTGGAGCAGATACCATCTCATCGGAGCTGATACTGTCGCATCGGAGCATCGGAGCAGATACTGTCACACATGTTAACATGCATCATACGCAAAACCTCTGACTAAACGAAACTTTCTGAAAAGTAGGGTAGTTCGCATTTTCTTGCCTTGGGTAAAGAAATGCGTCACCGTTACGTCTGTGCTGATACTTTCACATCAAGAACCCTGAGTTTTTTACTAAGCTACAGCTTAGCTTAGCCTTGGTTAGTTGCAAAGTGTTACAAGTTGCATATCCAAACGGAAAACTGACTAGTTATATTTTGTGCAGTGTATGCTAATTATTACAGGAAGTGTATATTATGTGCTCAAACCACCTTAAATATACTTATTACACTTACTTACTTTATTTTTATTTACTGTTGTGGCTGTACTTCTGTAATTTTGACTTCAAGTTGGGCTATTTAAACCTTTATGAAATATTAACGTTATTTTTGCTTAATCATAGCTTGCGCTACACTCGGGCTAATATATTGTCTAAAAATTATGTTATAAACAGCTAGTAGATGCAGGGACATGACAAGAGTATAAATATAATTATTATGTGCTTATACAACACATTCTACTATGCTAAGCCTTGCAAAGCTTTTGCTTTGCTCTTGTTTTTAAAGTATTTTTCACATTACGAACATGTTCTTACATTATAATTCTAGAATAACATTCTAGTTTATGCTATACATATACCTAGTAGGTATTATTACTGTGTAATACACTTCTTTAATTTGAGGCAATACAGTATTCTACGAGATACGACGTGTTTACTGTGCATTATAATTCTAGAACGAACATTCTAGTTTATGCTATACAGTATTACTGTGCAATATACTTCTTTAAGTTGCTGCAGAACAGTATCCTACGAGACGCGCCGTGTTTATGTTGTTTTATACTATGCATAACCTCACTAGTTGACGCAGTACAGTGTTCTACGGGATGCGACACACAATTATTAAATAAAAATTCATATCAATAAGTATACGTTTATTTAGGATTATCACATCCATAGGACTTAAAAGTAACAAAAATCAATAAATAAATAAGTCTGAATTACACTACGTTTTATGTAACTTTTGTAGGATGCAGTATTCTACGATGTGTGTCGCTATGAAAATTAACGAAGTTTTGACACGTTTTTTTTTTTTCTGCTAAATACGATATGGGTGTCTTACACCGCATTATAGGTACTATGCAAAAGTTGGGCAAACAGTTTACATTGTGCTATACTTCTCCAAGTCAGCAATTGTTATTTTTACTCCTTAATTTATTTTATTTTTAGGTACATTTATACCTCTAGTTATTAGTTATTATATGAACAAACAGTTTCTACAAAACCATAACTGTGTGCGTTTGCCACATAAATTGATATACCTATTGATCATTATTTTAACACATTATTTTTGATAATTTCGTTATCAATATCTTTAGGAGGATTGTCCGTATGATTCAAAATACCACCGAGCACCGAGCTATATGTTACTATTATTTTCCAGTTAGGAAACTGCTGGATACAAATTTTTTCAAAAGTAAAGTAATGTGTCACTGACACTTCAGTCTTATACCATACTTTATTAAGTTAAAGAAGGGTAACACAAGAAAAAATATATTATGTATATTATATAAAAATTTATTCCTGAGTTCAGATCATACAAGGACACATATTTTGTCACATGGTTAGTTTTTTACGCTGTATGCTACTCTATGTATTCTTATACGACGAGAAACGTCTATCACGATGGGCTTCTTAAGTAAATGGTAAATGTCACATTTTCAATTATTCATTGCTGATACACATTAAGTAAAACAGAGATAAGCAGAGTTACAAAAATGCAAATACACTTGGTCCGATTAATCGATTCACTTCATAATTTGGTGTGACAGCCGCTCTCACTAGGCGACGGCTTTATATTAGGAGAGTTACCTTTGAACATTGGTAGACGCCCGCGCCACCAGGTTGGAGGAGCACAGTTTGTTAGCAGTAGAAAATAGAACCATCACTGCCACCGCCGTGTGACAGTTGCGGCTACTGAGAGGAGTAGAATTTGCGCAAATTCTTGTAGACCGGGTGCCTCATCCTAATTGCAAAAATGTTTTTTGTTTTTATTTTTATCGTAGCTGAAATTTAATTTACTTAAATAGAGACTCCAAGAAGATATGTAAGTTATGATAAAGTATCGCCATGATGACAACCAGAAATCGATATTAGTAATGCGAGCTAGTAATATAATTAAGGCTTAAGAATTCAAGAAAAATAAATGTTGGATTTTGTTTGAAAAAATCAAAGTACCTACACAATGTTTACTTAACTTAAAACTCATTGATGGATCATTAGTGTCACTGTCAAATGCTGATATCGTCATTTATTCAGTCAAATAAAATCAAGTTAACTTCAATAATTAAACAATTATATGTACAAAAACTTGGCTTAAACATTAAGCAATTCATTATTTTTAGATTAAAGATCCCTTGAGTTTTTTCAGTAATGTGATATACTCGCAAAATATTATGAATAATGCTAAAAGACAAAAAGAATTTATCCTAGTGCATGTAAGCATTATATTTCTTTTTTTTTTGTGATTTATTTATTTTTTTGACATTGTAAGTTTTAACTTCAATTTCTACCAGCTTGAATGTCCTTGCTGATGTCTTATCACACGAACTCTGCACACCCATACATTGGTTTATATGACTCAAACAACGTAGTTGGTTAGCCAAGGACCCATTTCGTTGATTTTACAGAAATAATGTCACTAATACAATACAATAACTGATTATTATGTACTAAATCTTGGATTACATTTTCTGATATGACACATAGTCACAGTTATCAGCCAGAATTACAATTATTTTTTAATGCTATTAGTGGGAGAGGCTTTTGATTATTAATTTTATTAAGTTTTTCAATATTAGTATTAATAATTTTTTTTTTTTTTTTTTTTAAATAGACTGTAAACCTAACCGTATCTAACGATAGACGGACTCCACCACTAAATCCAATAAAATAATATTTATCTTATTAGTTCTTCATTAGTTGGAGTTTTCTCGTGCTGGCGACATGTCGCAGTATCGTCCAGCACCTACACTGGGAATGTCTTCTGGGAATATTGTATCATCATACATTATGATTTTATGTACCTATATAGGTAGAAGAAGCAGCATAGATACAGATCCAGCTCTCAAATAAGTTATCATATTTTGTTAGCGTAGTATAAAAAATCTAACGGTTCGAAATTTATTTCAAAACTGACATGCTGGGATGGATGCTCAGAACATTTTAAGCTAAATGTTCACAACATGCCAACAGTCTGTGGCGGGATCGATTCGGTTATAAACATCATATAAAAGGATATACATAATTATGTATTTGTATTTTGTGAAAAATTTGTTTCACATTTCACTAATTTTCTCTGAACATCCTACAATATGTAAACAAAAACAAAATCGCGTCGAATGAAGCCGTGAAACATAATTAATGATCAAACGAACTTACCAAGTGAAGTTCGATCACAATTATGTGAACGGCTTCATTCGACGCGATTAATATATACACCCTCCCATAAATAGCTTAGCTAAGTAACCTACTTAGTACTTATATACAAGGTATATAAATGCCCTAACCCTAATAATGAAATGTGAAATTGATAATTGGTAATCATAATCAATTTATGGGTAATTTTTTCCATTACCGGTCACAAAATAAGTAGTTACAGTGCCACAAGTTTAAGTTGGCGGTGGCGATTTGAGGAACTAAATCGGCAATCTTGAAAATTTACTTTGACACTTCCGAGTTCATAGTAAACATCGTTGCGAATATTTTTGCTACTATTATATTTGCTACTGTGCTATCATCATGCCTAAAGTGATAAAAAGTGGTACAAGAGAAGCAGTTATAAAAGTACACAGTGGCGCACAGCCGCGCCAAGTTATACTTGCCGGACTGTAGTAAAACTATTGCTCTAAACAGAATGAAGTTCGACCGGCCGATGGCTCCCCTCTGGGCTCTGAAGTGAGGTGGGGGTACGATAGTAACGAACTTAACGACTATGGACGATCTCTAGTGTTACCAGAATAAAAAAACTTTGAAAGCGGGGAATAAAATCTCTAAACAATCCGTGTTGAGGGCCAGTACGTGAGACACAACTACAATATGTAAACAAAAACAAAATCGCGTCGAATGAAGCCGTTCACATAATTGTGATCGAACTTCACTTGGTAAGTTCGTTTGATCATTAATTATATTTCAAGCTTTATTTTGTGAATCAATAATTTGTTTTCTATTCAGACTAGTAGATTTTAATTTTATTTACTAATAATAATAATAGATTTTTTACAAATATTTATTCACGATTATAAGGAAAAAGCTCATATTGTAGTACTTACTCACCATCATAGATTTTTTTTAACTATGAGTGCAACCCTGAAATTTCGAACACAGAACTAAGAACAATTTAAAATGTGTAAGAAGATAACTAAGAAAAAAAATGAGTTTAAAGATAATTATTTTGGGCAAGTTAAAGAAATAGTCAAAGGATTTTACTTTTTTATAATTTGTCCAAAATAGAATTGGTTTTGGTGACTTCTCGGAAACTGTAAAAATAACTTCAAAAACGAATTTTGACACGAGCGGTCTTGCGTAACCGCCACATTTATGCTCCGCTAAACGCAACCCTATAACTTACGTAATAAGTCTAATTAATAATCGACTGCGGTAACAAACGAGTACGTATCGCACTACAAACGTGCCATTCTGTTTGTCAATATTGTTCCACATTTGATCTCTATATTACCCTCTGTCGACTTGTTTGTCTTTCCCCTATTACAACACTGTACAATAGTTTCCGAAGTACCGCCAACAATTTACGCGACAACAAAGTTGTTGAACAACAACAAATCCGGAAAGTTTGTTGTTGGAGTCAACAATGAAGCAAACTAGCGGCAACTAATCCCGCCCTTCGGGAAAAACCTGGGCTTTTGTTTTAGATAAAAATAAGAAAATTTCTCACTTATTGTAATAATAGTTTTTTGGTACAATTGATAAACTTTAAGACTTGATTCGGCTCGAACTTTACTCGCGTTTTCCGGGATAAAAAGTAGACTATGTGTTAATAATGATGGCCTGTTTGGCTCAGCGGTAATAATATCCGCCTTATAAGCCAGAGGTCCCGGGTTCGATTCCCGGCCGGATGTTTGAATGATGAAGTTAAATATCTGTTCTGGGTCTGGGTGTTAAGTAGTTGTCCTTGTCTTTGTGTGTGTTCCATGGCATCCCCGACACAAGATTTATCCTAGTGGGGAGCTATGAGTGTTGAACGTTAAAAAAAACCCAGACCACGAACAGCCTTCTTTCCAAATTTCATGTAAATCCGTTCAGCCGTTTCAGCGTTTATTAGTAACAAACACACATACTTTCTCCTTTATAATATTAGTAAGGTTTTACGAGATTAAAATCATCTTTATTTTTGTACTTACAGATGTTTCGTTTCCTTCATCTAAATTGGTTTAACATACTCAGGTAGTTTGGTCGTGAAGTAACGAACGGTTGCTTGGTCGTCGGTTGGTTGTTTCTTTTGGGAATCCTCTGAATTGCCAGTAAGTGACAATCTAAACTGCCCTTAATAAATAATTTAGAAAATATCTCAAGTAACATTTATTTACTGCGGCTAAATCTTCTTATCTTAATTATAATTAAAATTACAAAAATACTTTCAAAACATAAAACGACATACGCCGACCCGAGTTAACCCTTAAATGAACAGCCACTTCAGTGTAAAAAATAAAAGCGATTTACGTCCAATAAGGCCTGGCCTGCTGCGACTAGCATAGAGATGTTTGGCCTTACGAGGCCTTATTATTACAGCTGCGCCCCGCGGTTTCACCCGCGTTTTCCAGGATTAAAAGTAGCCTTTGTGCTAATCTACGAATCTACGACCTTCATTCCAAATTTCATGAAAATCCGGTCAGCCGTTTCAGCGTTTATTAAGAACAAACATACATACACCTTTATAATAATTATTAGTAATTAATACATTAACATAGGAATAACGTTCAGTGCGATAACGAGGAATTTCTTTGTAAGAAAACCCTGATAATAATTCCTCTGTCGCTGAAACTTTGCAGTATGACAAGGTACCTAATGCGAGTACTCTAAATTACTAATGCTGTCTTATATGAATCCAGAATTTATTTAATTCGGTGCCTCATCAGCATGATCTGATTCATCAGCACGACCTGCGTATATTTTATTCTTTTAAGAAGAGCATTCAAATGAATTGATACACTTTTTAAATTGCAAGACATAACTGGTGCCCATAATAATTGAAACTTTCTTAAAAGCGTCGTCAAAATTCTTATCACTTCCAGACTTCCAGGCCTTCCAGCGGGGTATTTATCTTTGGCACTACAAGCGTAGAACATTCTCTGTACTTAGCTACATCGCATCTGTTTTTATTGCAGCTGTTTCGAAGGTTTCACTTTGAAATTAGCGTAAATGTAAATCGACGTGATTTTACATTCCTCTTATTATAAGAAAGTACGGTAAAATATAGGAAACAGTAAAAAATACATAATTGAAACCAAAGAAAATGAATGCTGCGGAAAGGAAAGCTTTTTCCTACTGTGGGACGCAACAAAATAAAAAAAAAAACAATCGCCCGTAATATTACGTATCGCGATTAAAAAGTTTATAAAACTTCATCAAATTCTGAGCTAAGTAAAACAAAATAGGTACTCGCAGTACAACTTTATTTAGTTAGGAATGTTTTTCCAATAGCTACGTTTTTCCCAGACTGTTCTATATTTTTTAATTCCGCGCACGTCGACACCGGCATAAGACGTCGATTTTACTAGGGATTTGTCCTCCAGATTACACCCACCCCCTTTATAGGGGATGATCACCCTACACTTTATAGAGGATCTAAATCGAATCGGTTACGCAGGGACAGTTGGTAGTACTGACAGTAGGAGATGTGACTTTTTAATTTTATGGGCCACGCTAGAGGCTTTTGGCTACCTGTAAAAAGTCTGGATCCTGGCAATGCTGTCCTTTATAATTGCGTTGTAAAATAGGTGAGGTGTAATTGCATAGCGAAAATAACCATAGCACAGAAATAGATTAAAATATTTTTTTAATGGAAAGAATACTTACTAATATAAGCCATTTGGGCTTAATTGCGTGTAGTCCAGTGAAATTACAGGGCAAATGGGAGATTAAACAACTTATATCTCAGGGTGACGAGCGCAGTGCTGTGCCGCGCAGGGTCTTGAATTCTGTGAGTTCAAAATTCTGGGTAGCGCAGACCTGTTATGGGCAAACGTGACGTTTAACATCAGGCGAGCGATTTACTCGTCTCGTCACTCAATCAATTACTTAAAAAAAAAAAAGTCAATTTGAACCACGCCCTTGGTTGAGATATCTTAGGAGCGAATAGCGAAGGCGATTAAAAAACATTTAAACCTGAACTCTATAATTATCCTGTAGCGCACTGCAGATTTTTCAATAGATATCTTTGCCGTCGCAACTCTCGATGCGTGTTAGGTACTTGTTATTGCTGCACAAAATTGAACTGTACCACTTACTATTTCAGGTCCACATTTCAATACTTTTCTACTCTGAATCAATCTTCGTCGCGTCACATACATATTCTGAGCGACAAAGACACTTATTTTATGGTAGATGTTAATTCTATGTACATTCTTTACTGTCACAACGTAGTCCTATTACATGAATAGGCTCTTTTCTTAATTAAGCGACTCAGAAATGACATAGTAATTTGCATAGATAGATAACCCTTTTAACCGTCCTCTAGAATTGCCCAAGCTACTTTAGGCCTTATTTTGACGCGATAAGAGCTTTAATTGTCTGCTGAAGTTTTTTTTAACGGTTGACATTGAATGTCATTGTTTGACCCCGATTTTGACCTCCAAATTAATTAGTAAGTATAAAACATTTTTGTAATTGATACTGCAAAATGTAATATCGTCTAATGTTGTAATTAATTACAACTTTCCTTTGTAATTAAACAAATTTAACATTTTAAAGTAGGTACTTACACGGAAGTTGTTATATTCCAACTTTTGGTAATTTTGATCATCATTTTCTGTCCAAAAACCAAGTGAATTTTTTATTAATTAGTTATTATTTAAAAAACTGGTTAATGAGAAATTACCAACTGGATTTATTAACCGAAATCAAAAAAGGAGGAGGTTCTCAATTGTATGTTTTTTTTTATGTTTGTTACCTCATAACTTTTGACTGGGTGAATCAATTTTGATGATTCTTTTTTTATTATAAAGCTGATGCTTCCCGTGAGGTCCCATTTCAATTTAGTCCAGTTCTGATAATGGTATCCATGAGAAAACCATATTATAAGTCTTGAATTTGCATGTACGTTCGCGACAAATAGATGAATAACTCAATAGTCTCTCTTGAAGTCGGTTTTCGTTTTTTTTTTTTTTTGGAAAAATAATTATTTTTAAGTTAGAAGTGACTGAAACTAGATGGATTTTCTTACTTCTCTCCATTTTCATTCAACTTTTTTTAAATCAATCGTATTAAAAGACCAAACTCTACTATCTAAACGTTTCGCGCATTCCACCCCAAATTTTTATGTTTACAAAAGAGTATACTTATTAATTTTATCATGATTTCCTTATTAAGTGTTAATACCGTCCCCGTAAAGAACATACGAATATATACTTTATAAATATAGTTATTTATTTATTATGAGCCTATCGTGTCCCAATGTTGGGCAAAGGCCTTCCTACTTTACAGAAATGAAATAATTCTCTTACATATAATAACTCTCAGCATTTAGGCTTCCTCAGAAATTCATTTTAGGTCCTACTTAATATTATACACGTGAAACTTTGTGAGAATGTATGTATGTTTGTTGCTCTTTCACGCAAAAATGGCTGAACGTATTTACAAGAAATTTGGAATGAAGGTGGTTCATGGTATGGATTTACACAAGTTTCTTTTTACCCCGAAAAACGATAATAGCACGATTCATAATACAGCTTTTGACACTAATGTGCCTTGGATCCGCTGCGCTGCGCCATAAATAGTATAATAGTTTGGGTAATTAAATCATTAAAGAAGAAATTCAAAGACATACGTGAATCCACCAACCCGCACTTGGCCAGCGTGGTGGAATACGGCCTAATCACCCTTTGAGGGTAAATCTGTATCCCAGCAGTGGGAGGATTAAAGGTTCTGATGACGACGATGGTGAAATAATTAAAATACGCGTCCTGAGTTCTGAACGAGTAATATATTATTTAAAAGTAAATAATTATGACAAAACAAAAAAGTTAATTATCCCAGTCCATATTTAAAAAAAAAATGTGAGAAAAGTGGACGCTACTTAAGCCTAAGGAAAATAAAAACAACACGAGTAAGAGAATTATTAAAAACAAAACCTCCACGACTAAAATTTCCAACAACCCACAAAGGCAGGAAATAAGATTAGAATTCCTCAGCAGACATAATTATATGTGTGAGCGAGATAGCTGTAGTCTGCGGTTCCTACTGGTATCGTTTTAAAAAAAAAACAACTAGTTTTGTATAATTAAATAATAAAATATGTGTCCTAAAGAAACGTCCTCTTTTATATTTACTCACCTACTTATTATAAAATATTGATTCATTATTTTTCGAGTGGATGGTCGTTTTTAAGTCCAAAGATACTTATAAACGGCAATAAATAAGTTCATTTTAAAAATATCTTTAAACACAAGCTTGTAGTGCATTGTCATCGGAGTTACACGTGTATACCAAATTTCAGGTCGATCGGACTTCGGGAAGTGGTTCAAAATTGAGTTGCAAGATTTCACCCGAACAAACATACATACATACATTGCAAGTTAAATAAAAGCTTTTAAAAAACCAAAAAAGTAAGTATAAATAATAATGAAAAATAAAAACATCATTATCCCAGTTCAGATAATATAAAAATGTAAGAAAAGTGGATGCTAGCATAAGATAATTATAAAAACAAACCCCACACGAGTAAAATTCCCAACAAGCCACAAAGGCAGGAAATAAGATTAGAATTCCTCAGACATATGTGTGAGCTTCACGGCTCATTGTGTCACGAAGTGCAGTTGTGTTGGTTCTGGCTATGCAGTTTTGTATTCCTTGTAGGGATGGGACGAGTGGCATACGATTTTATCGATAAAAAGTTTTTTAAAAGTCCGAGTAACAGAGTGAATGTGCTCGTTTGTTTGTTACTGATTGGGAACTACCGTTCTAAAGAATACGTGAACTTTATGTATAAGTAGAAGTGATTAGAAAATTGTTGGACACGCTTTAAGCCGTTAATTGGTTTAAATTACTTATAAGGCTAGTTTACATTTTATCATTATGAGAAACCCTCTTTTGGTGTTTCTTAAATAAAAAAAACTATAATATATTATTGTAAGATATGGATAATATCTGAAGATATACCCAAGGTATTAGAATATACTTTAGCGCAATCTGATAACACCTAGATAAAATTATTGCTTCTGTCAGCGAGACTTAATACCGAATCCTTAATCAAAATCGAAAATAGCGTATTATTTGACCTTGTTTGCACACTATTTTGTTGTAAGCCCACGCATCTAAATACGCCAGAGGTAGCATCTTTACTTATTAACATCTGCCCACTACACTAACTCCTGAGATAAATAAGTTATTTATGTCTTATTCGTAATAAGTGATCGAGAGTTGTTCTACTTACCTACTAACTAGAAAATTTTACATGGCTTACTAAAATTAAAATGATAAGTCTATAGTTTCGATAATTTCACAAATGTTACCAGCTACACCCCGCGGTTTCATCCTCTACCCTGCATAAAACTTTAAATTTTTTTTATATAAAGAGACTAGGTTTTAAAATCATACAAATTTGTTCCGCAGTTTTTGCGTGACTGAGTTACAATCATATAAACATTTATAAATGTGAAATAAAATAAAATTCATATTAGTTGGACTTTACATTGAAAATAAGTCATATTTATTGCTTAGAAATGTGTACATAAAGGTGGTATAGAATATTTTAGTCACTACGGTATATATTTAAGTCGACAATCAGACCAATTTTGAAGGCTCATTGACAGATAAACTTAAAATCTTATAATCGATAACTTCACATTGTTAGCTACCTACCAGTGTCGCATCCCTAGTCCTCCTGAAGAGCGCTCGAGCGCGACTCGCGGCCTACGTCGTTTCATTTGTCTCTGCTGAATTGTCTCGTCCTGCCTGTGCCAAGGCTTTACGTTAGCTCTACTGGGTTATAAGCTTGGGGTCTACTTACCGCAAACACTCATCATCATCATCCACAGCCCTCTCTATCCCACTGCTGGGTATAGGCCTCTCTCAAACACTCAACATTCTGAAATGTTTACTATCATATGGACCTAGCCTGAAATCGCTAAAAAAATCAGCGGTTCCATTTTGTCGACGGTCATTGGGCTGCTGTTCCATTGAAAAAATTCAATGATCGTCGACAAAATATATGGATCAGCTGATATTTTTTTTCGCGTTTTTTCCTGTAGTAGTTAGTATTTATTACACTAACATTGAAATAACCGAAAAATCAGCTGTTTGAAGAATCTGCCTGTGAAAAGAAAGAAACAAAGAAAGATTTATGATTATTTATTTCAAAATATATTTTTTACTAGCTGACTCGACAGACGTTGTCCTGTCAAAAGCCATTGCGTAACTATAGCAACCGTAGTATGTTGATGCTAACTTGTCAATTTATAGTAAAAATTATCAGTATAATATATAATTTGCAATAAATTAAAATTGCGACTATAATTTGAGATTTAAACTATCCTATCTCTCAAGTTGGATCGAACTGCACATGGTGTGCGAATTTTATTATAATCGGTTAAGTGGTTTCGGAGTCCATTGAGGACAAACATTGTGACACGAGATTTATATATATTAAGACTAGCTGACTCGACAGACGTTGTCCTGTCAAAAGCTATTGCGTAACTATAGCAACCGTAGTATGTTGATGCTAACTTGTCAATTTATAGTAAAAATTATCAGTATTTAAATAATTTGCAATAACTTAAAATTGCGACTATAATTTGAGATTTAAACTATCCTATCTCTCAAGTTGGATCGAACTGCACATGGTGTGCGAATTTTATTATAATCGGTTAAGTGGTTTAGGAGTCCATTGAGGACAAACATTGTGACACGAGATTTATATATATTAAGAATGAAACAGATAGGTAGTTTTTTTGAGAATTTGGGGTTGGTCCCACAATAAAAGTTGTTAGAAATTACGAGTACGAAACGTGTTTTTGGCCCAGTACATCCCAAACTTAGGACCTAAAACAGTGGACTAGGATTATTATTTACTAGTACACTTTGTTGCCCTGTAATTTGTGCGCTACCGGTAGTAGACCAATTTTGACGTCGATTCTGTGTTACTATTATTTTCTAAACTAAACAAAATTTGAGTTCTATTTGATACTAACAGATTTAAAAACTTATTAATTTATATTCTCGCACATCATCTAAATGAAAAGAAAAACTAAATACAAAAACAAAAAAATAAGTTACAAAAATATATAAAAGCACATAGAAAATGTAACAAACAGCAAACAAACTCAAACTTTCCTACTTATTTTTAGTGCTGCAGAAATTGGTACCGAATCCAAGATATTCTTCAAACTACGAAGCAAGCTAATTCTAAATCAGCTCTCAAAGAAAGACCTTGTGTCAGTCACCTGTCTATATCCCTCCATGTTCTACCCAGTGAACTAAGAAATTGCCAGAAAAACATGCAACATTCTCTCTACGAATCAAAGATCTGTAACACAAGGATATGCTCATCCGAACATTTGCGTCTCAGTATTTGTGTGTCATCATCTTCCCTTTTTTCAAACTTCCCGCTAAACGTACTTTGCAAATCTGAACTCGAAAGGATTCGATTAATTACAAGCGCAGTGACAAGCCGCGCCAACAGGTTCACAAATCGACTAATCCGCCAATCGCTGTGCGAGTAGTACCCCATCCCTACTCGCTTCGAAACATCCGCCATTCTGATTTTTGAAAGCAAGGAACGAACACAGTCTAAGAACAAAGTTTATATTTTGTGCGTGTGGAAGCTATTTGTGAGTGTCTGCATACCCTGATCATCATCATTGTCACTTCTGGGACGTCCTGGATTGCGCGTGCGGCGAGGAGTGTCAGGTGAGCCTGTTTTTATTGTTTTTGATCGGCCGGACGAGGTTCAGTCGCAAAAATCGTTTGTGGAAGACTATCCACATCCCCTGAAGCCTAAATGCTTCATTTTATGGTGCCGAAACCCGGGAATTAATCTTTGACCTCATATTTTATCGTAATTTGCAAAAAAAAGTTCATTGTAAAAGTTGCAGTTTTCAAGTTCATGGCGGTCGCCATGTCAAAACCGCATTCCACTATTTCCACTTCAACTTTACCGAATTACATCTCGTAAACTATTGTATATTTTTCTATTGTGTGTGAACAAGTAACTAATAGGAATTATATAGATCGTATTAGAAAACATATTTCTTCATCTGGGCTAACCATTCATAAATTCCGAGTGCATAAAAAATGTAAACATTGTGAATTTCAAGTTCAGAATTGTTGTTCCGTGCGTCGTTGTACATGTAAATTATCGTTTTATATTTGTACAGTACATGTATTATTGCGTGCATTTAATACGTCACAACAATTTTAGTAAGATATTAGTATCTAACTATTCGAAATCATTAATGTGTTCGTAAAATTAGAATAAAAAAAAAAACGTAGGTAGTTCCGATTAATGTATCATTCTTAAACGTTACAGCACAAGTACCTACCCTCTAATATTCAAAATAATACCAACCGAAATAACGCGAGTGAAGTTCGCTCGAATGGTAGAATGTAAACAAACAGTGATTTTAGTGATGTCCATTGGTTAAGATATTTTCCGATAACTTTCTTCGAATAATTTTATTTTTTAGTTTCGAATATTCTAATTGTTAAAATGCCTGCGTCTAAATCATCGTCTAAGGATAATACTAGCACTAACCCGGCTACGAGTTTGCCGATTTTACGCCGTAAACGTACTCTTGCTTCTAATCGGTTGCGGAAAGTGTTGGAAATTGCCTTAGCTGCGCAAACAGATTCTTCTCGTCTAGCAGAGTTTCTCGTCTACTATTCCTCGATAGAAAAGTATGTAGAATATTTCGAGGAGGCTCATTTGGAGATTATAAGTATCTTGAACGACGCACAAGCTGAAAGTGAGGATTCAGTTCGATCCGAGTTTGATGAAACTTATTTTCAAGTGCTTACGATTCATCATCTGCTAACATTCACACCTACTCCTGCTCCGTCTATAGTGCAACCTAAATCAAGTGTTAAGCTGCCGAAGTTAGATCTTCCGAAGTTCTCGGGCAATATAAAAGAGTGGTCGATGTTCTACGACGCGTTCAATTCGCTCATTCATATAAATGAATCTCTCACGGACTCCGACCGGATGCAATATCTCCGGGCGAGTTTATTCGGGGACGCGTTGGGGCTTATACGTACCTTTCCTATCCAAGGCGCTTACTACCAGGAGGCGTACCAGATGTTAATCAGCCGTTATCGGGACAAACGTGAACTCGCATTCACCTGTTGGCGTGAAATGCTAAACATTACGCTGAAGGTAAATGCACCTACCGAATTTAGACGTGTGTTGGATCTTTTTAACGAAAATCTTCTCATTCTAAAAGGTCTCGACTTACCTACCGACCAATGGGATTTCATACTGTGCTATCATTTATTATCGAAGTTAGACTCAAAAACTCGTTGTGCTTTTGAAAAGGACCACCCGTCTTCGGAACTACCTAGCTACTCCGCTCTCAAGGAGTTTCTTGAATCGCAGTGTGAAGCGCTCGTTCGAGATACCCACTTCTCGGGCAATCGTGATACTCAACAGCTTTATACTAGTAATAAGAATGCTGTCAAATCAACTAACAGTAACCAAAACAACAAGAAGGTAGCGTCTTCGTTATTAGCTGATTCAGAAAAATCTACAGATCAACCGGAAATAACGAAACCGACTTCGGCTAGAAGTGCTGGGAGTGCTGGGACTGCTGTAGCGGGAACAATTTCGAACAAGTGCTCTTTCTGTTCGGAACTTCATTCGATTGCGCATTGCAAATCATTCGCTGCTAAGTCCGTTCAAGAACGCCATAACTTCGCGAAACAAAATCGTTGGTGTTTCAACTGCCTGAAACCCTCTCACGTCCTTCGAGATTGTCGTTCTGTGTTCAGTTGTTTGAAGTGCCGCCAGAAACATCATACACTAATTCACCAAGATAGTAATGCGAATGCTTCTGAACAAGGGGATCCAGCGAGCGCACCCGTGCGTGCTCTAACAAATATCGGTGAAAATTCTGTAGTTCTTTTATCGACTGCTACTATTCAAATTCGAGATTCTTTGGGAAACTACCAGTCATTCCGTGCCGTTATCGATACGGGAAGTCAGGCCCATTTCATTTCAGAGCGTGCTGTAAATCAACTAGGATTCGACAAACGCGTGACCTCACGCCAGGTTCGTGGCGTAGGCCAATCGTCAGCTGCCATCTCTGGAGCTGTTCAACTTCAGATAGGTATTAATGGTCAAGTGGCATATAATCTTGAGGCATTGACAATACCTAACATTTGCGGAGACATGCCGAGCGTCAAGCTCAACAAATCGTCTTGGCTTCATATACGTGGTCTCAATTTTGCTGATCCAAATTGGGACAAACCGGCTCCGATCGATGTTCTCTTGGGCGCTGAGATCTTCCCCTCCTTAATTCTCCCTGGAAGTGTGAGTGGAGGACCGAAGCAACCCTCTGCGTTGAACTCTGTGTTCGGCTGGCTTCTTATCGGAAGCGTTGGCGATAACCAAACAGATTGCAGTATTAATTCGTTCTTCGCATCGGATGACCAACTTTTTCAGGAAGTCAAGAAATTCTGGGAGTTAGATATACTTCCGGAAGCTACAAAGCTGACAGCGGCAGATCAGAAATGCGAGCAAATTTATCGTGATACGACAACTCGGGACAACAATGGGCGGTATTGTTTAGCTTTACCATTCAAAGACGATGTTTTACCATCATTTCCAGGTTCCAGGCAGTCGGCTCTTCGTCGTTTTCATTCATTGGAACGCAAGCTTGCTTCTGATTCGAGTCTTCAAGAGCAATATTCAGATTTCATGGCCGAGTACCTTCAGCTAGGTCACATGAGCCGTGTGCCTACCCATGAAGTTTGCCATGGAAAATACTATATCCCGCATCACTGTGTGCTTCGTCCTGACAGTGTTAGTACAAAGCTGCGCGTTGTCTTCGACGCATCGAATCGTGACGCCATCGCTGGCGTATCGTTGAACGAAACTCTACTTACCGGTCCAAAGTTACAGGCTAACATTTTGGAAATCCTTCTACGGTTTCGTACTCATGCTGTAGTGTTTTCTGCCGATGTGTGCAAAATGTATCGTCAACTCCTCATTAAAGAGGAGCATCGTGATTACCAAAGAATATTTTGGAGATCACATCCGTCGCATCCGATATTGGAATATCGATTAAATACAGTGACTTACGGTGTTTCATCCGCTCCATTTCTAGCTTGCCGTACTGTCAAACAACTCGCTGATGACGAAGGAAAGGATCTACCTCTCGGAAAGGCTGTTCTTAAGCAAGATGTGTTCGTCGATGACGTGGTGACCGGAAATTCAGACCTTGAGCAGGCTATGCGCATGAAGTCTGAGCTCATCGAAATCCTGAGACGCGGTGGTATGGAGCTACGTAAATGGGCAAGCAATGTCCCATCTCTACTCGCAGATCTTCCTCCTGAGCACTGTCTCACTGAAAACGTTTCCATGGATGTTGAAAAGTCAGATGTCTTGAAAATCCTAGGTTTGAAGTGGGAACCTCGTTCTGATCACTTCCTTTTCGAAGTCAAACCACTCGAGCGCGTCTGTACCAAGCGTAATATTCTCAGCGAGCTAGCCAGAGTCTATGACCCAATCGGTTTCCTGTCTCCTCTAATCTTTTCAGCGAAGTATCTCGTGCAACGGCTGTGGATTCTGGGCATATCGTGGGATGAAGATCCTCCGGCAGACATCAAAGAACAGTGGAATCGTTACCTCATGGAGCTTCCGCTGATTAAAAATCTCAAGATTCCGCGACACCTCTCTTCATCTCAAATTCAATCGTGTCAGCTCCACGGATTCGCTGATAGTAGCATGCGTGGATTCGGAGCGGTAGTGTATCTTCGTGTTCGCGACCTTTATGATAATGTCAAGGTCTTCTTTGTGATGTCAAAAGCAAGAGTCGCCCCCATCAAGGTGGTTTCTCTCCCAAGACTTGAGCTTTGTGCTGCCGTACTTGCGGCAGACCTACTCAAATTCGTGAATGAGATTTATCAATCTCTTCTTCCAATCTCAGACATGTTTGCGTGGTCAGACTCGACTGTCACGCTTGCGTGGATTCGTTCACCGTCTTCTAGATGGAAAACATTCGTAGCAAATCGAGTTAGTCACATTCAAGATGCAATTCCTGGCGCTCGTTGGCTGAAGGTTCCCACGGCTGACAACCCTGCAGACGTTCCTTCGAGAGGTCAAACACCAGCGGAGCTTGTCAACAATTCGTTATGGTGGGCGGGGCCCAGTTGGCTCTCTGAAGATGCTCAGTCTTGGCCTTGCTCAGTTTCAGATCCTTCGGAAGAGGACCTTCGTGCTGAAGAAAAGGTAGAAGTTCTCCTTTCAAGCGATGAACCCTCGCATTCCATCGACGATTTGCTTACTCGGTTTTCATCCATTCGTAAAATCCAACGTATCATCGGCTTGTGTCTTCGTTTCTGCCACAACTCGCGTTTCAAACTTAATCGCCGTTCTGACTCTCTTCTGAATCGAGCAGAACTTCAAACCGCGTTGTTGTTCATCGTAAAACGTACTCAGTTTCTTCACTTTCAGGAAGACATCAGGCGTTTGAAAGAGAGCAAACCTCTTTCAAAACCAATGCGAAAGCTCAACCCTTTCATCGATAGCCTAGGGGTTCTTCGAGTAGGAGGTCGGCTTTCGAGATCCGGTTTGGAATATACTCAAAAACATCCTGCTTTGCTCCCCAGACATGCTTCGTTGACCTTCATGATTATCGATGCCTTCCATCGTGAAAATTGTCATCCTGGAATCAACACACTACATTACTTGGTCAGCCAACAATTCTGGATTCTGTCGGCTAAACGTGCTATTCGACATCGAGTTTCGAAATGCTTGAAGTGTTTCAAAACTAATCCTACTCCTCTCGAACCGTTCATGAGTGATCTACCGGCTGTTAGAGTCAACCAAGTCAAACCTTTCAGCAACGTTGGAGTAGATTATGCAGGACCGTTTCGAATCAAGTCTGGCAAACATCGTGGGGCAAAAATAAGCAAAGCCTATCTCGTTCTATTTGTGTGTTTAACAACTAAATGCGTTTTCTTAGACGTAGCGACAGATCTAACCAGCGAGGCTTTCATCGCAGCTCTTCGACGGTTTGTTGGTCGTCGAGGCCGAGTAAATGTCATTTATTCTGACCGAGGAACGAATTTTGTGGGAGCAGAACGAGAACTTTCATCATATATGCAAGATGCGGCTCGGAATGAAGAGATTCAATTCGTGAAAAATCCCCCTTCCAGCCCCCATTGGGGGGGAGTCTGGGAGATTCAAGTAAAGGCCACGAAGTCTCTTCTCTATCGTATCGTTGGCAACCAATCGTTAACGTTGGAAGAACTCTTCACGTTATTCGTGCAAATAGAATCCGTACTAAATTCGCGACCACTTTACCCGTTAAGCTCAGACCCGAATGATTTTGCCGTTCTTACTCCCGGTCACTTCTTGACACTAGAACCACTAACGTCCGTACCCGATGAAGATCTAACTTCGGTTAACATAAGCCGGCTAAAACGATGGCAACTTATCCAACGCTTTCAACAAGACTTTTGGAAGCGGTGGAAAAATGAATATCTTCAATCACTTACTCAACGCGCAAAGTGGACGAAACATTCGAAACCACTGGACATCGGTTCTGTAGTAATCATCAAATCGGAAACTCCTCCGTTGCAATGGCCGATAGCTCGCGTAGAACGTTTACATGCTAGTCCAGATGGAGTAATACGTGTCGCTACTCTGCGACTGCCAAATGGGTCTTTCCTTACACGACCGTTGGTAAAGATTTGCCCGTTGCCAAATCAAACCGATTAAATCGCTAGAGACTCAATTCTAAGTTAGGTAATTTAATTAGCTATAGTTCATTATTCGTTAAAATTTATCATTGTTCACACACCGATAGGAAACAACTTCACGTCATATTGATTATTCCCAACTTGGGTATATCCTTCTTAAATATTTATACTTAAACGTAAAATCAGTCTTTATTATTGGAATATTTTCGAAAATACAACTAATGTGTATTTTAGTGGGCGGTATGTGTCATCATCTTCCCTTTTTTCAAACTTCCCGCTAAACGTACTTTGCAAATCTGAACTCGAAAGGATTCGATTAATTACAAGCGCAGTGACAAGCCGCGCCAACAGGTTCACAAATCGACTAATCCGCCAATCGCTGTGCGAGTAGTACCCCATCCCTACTCGCTTCGAAACATCCGCCATTCTGATTTTTGAAAGCAAGGAACGAACACAGTCTAAGAACAAAGTTTATATTTTGTGCGTGTGGAAGCTATTTGTGAGTGTCTGCATACCCTGATCATCATCATTGTCACTTCTGGGACGTCCTGGATTGCGCGTGCGGCGAGGAGTGTCAGGTGAGCCTGTTTTTATTGTTTTTGATCGGCCGGACGAGGTTCAGTCGCAAAAATCGTTTGTGGAAGACTATCCACATCCCCTGAAGCCTAAATGCTTCAATTTGTATTACTTAAAAAATTGTGACATTACCTATTTCGAATTTGAAAATTTTACCAACAACGACGCAATGTTTTTTACTGCATGCGTCGCAGCCAGTCATTGCCAAAAAATTGCAAGTTTTTTTTATTAAAAAAAGAAATAATACGTTTCTTCCAGGCTAAAGAATGGCAACCTACTGTGGTTATTGGTTAGGTATTACTTACCATAGTCATATATTGATATAGTTTGAGACAGGATTGCTTGTAGCTTAGTTAATTAAAGACAATACTCATCAACTCAGTCCGCATCATCACGGGTTCTTCCTGTCCTTTCCGTAGGAGAGGTGGGACACAGTGCGAGGTTTTACCCTCGATCCTGTAGCAGGACGCTGAGGAGCTTAGTCCCCAGGGCAATGTGGAGGTGCGAGTACCCGGCCCGGCTGGGCGGCATCTCCAGCACCTCCTCTGATAGGCCTAGGTGGCCTTATCGCGGCTTTGTTGGCCGTCTTGGCTTTGTGGCTCTTCTTTTCTTCTTTTCCTTTGCGGGGGCCTCATCTGGCGGGCCGCCCTCGTCGTCCTCTTCCGGGCCAGCCAGAAGTAGGTCTCGAGGGAGAGCTCGCCAGGTACGTACGTCAGGGGGACGTGTGTGGAGTGGCGCGATGTTGTTCAGGTGGGGGTGTGGTCCGTTGTCCGCGCGGTCGAACATACTCCGCGCGAGACGAACCACGAACTCCCCCACCTTTTCGGTCTTCAGGTCCCGGGCGATGACGTCATTGCGTACGTACCGGCCGGCTCCCGAGATCTGTCTCAAGGTGGTGCTCTGTATCACCTCGATTCTTTTCTTCAGGCTGGCCGAGCAGAGCGCATACCATGCCGGCGACTCAGTCCGCGTCCGACTGTGCTAACACTGGTAAGCAATTACTTTACCACTGAGTCAGCACTATTGGAAAAGGAACCAGGCCCTATCCTTAGTAATATGCATAAATAAGTCAATGCCACAAAGAGTAGGAAACCCTTTACCTTTGGTATGTAAAGATCAAAGAAGGGAACAAATATTTAAATCCAATGGATATGCAAAGTAAATGTCGCCCTTGGAAGTTTCGAGCACTTTATGAATGAGATGAATTATTATTTTAGTGTTTGTATCGCAAACTATGACAAACTAGGCCTTTTTCTGAGGAGTGAGTTATTTCGATCCTTGTCGCTCTGATTAGAAATGTCATAAGAGTGAGAGAGACTGAGATAATCTCTAACGGCCTAGGAAACCCTTGTTAGTCATGTTCACTATGAAGTTTTCTACACCAAGATAATAGTTGAAAAGTACTTTTAAAGTTTGTACTAGGTTATACCTATTGCACAGAACAGTGTTACAAAGGAGCTCATTGTTCTTCATTATAAACAAATTTCATTAAGGCTTGCAATCCAACCTAGAAGTAGCGAAATAAAATATTATTTCAAAAAAAAAAATCACACAAAAGTAATTTAAAATATATACTTAGATGATACTAGCTTTGCTATTTAAAACCTAAGCTAAGTACTTAAATAAAATTAACGACTTGGTTTGGTGGTAGTCGATCGGTAACCAAAATAAATGTCATCATAAAGTAATACCAAAGGTTTTAGAAAGCGGTTTAGGAAAAATATTAACAAGCCTGTGGGAATTGTTTCCTAAAGATTCCTCACTTATAAATACTAAGTACTTTAAGTTAGTTACTGCTTAAAAGTGTCCATCTTGTTGTCGCACGAGACTATTCACGTCATCCCGAAATTGTTAGAACATTTTAAGAGTGAAAGTAAAGCATTGAAATTGTAAAAACAGAATTTCGCACCAAATATTCTCAAAACAAAATATTTTCGAGCATTTCATCGACTTCCCAAAACAAGTACTCTCGAAGTGGAGTAATTTGAATCACAGAACGATTATCGTGAAATCAAAACCTCCAATAAAGTATCGTATGAAAGAAACCTGCCAAGATTTCGGCTTCGCTATCTGTACTGTATACGGAAGATAGCTTTGTTTTGTGTGTGTGTTAAGGCAAAAGCGGAATGTTTTCTGACAAACACCAACAGTGAAAAAGTATACGTTTTTGAGTAAAGAAATAAAAATAATATTATGAACGAGATAATATCGACTGCAGTGCGTCGGGTATGTTCGCCGAGTCGTATGTCGATTGTTTTTATACGACAATGCGGAAGCGGTGCACATCCCTGGCGCGCAGGGTCCGGGACAGCCCCAACACCATCTTAAGCGTATTTTCGTGTAGGTTTGACTGTCAGTACGTGAATCATTGTTATATGGTTCATGTACTGACTGACGAAGAAATTCTTAAATGTGTGTGTTAGTTGTAATTGTTATTTTTTTGCCTGATATGGACTAATATGTGTCTGATAATAAATATTTTGAATTTCGAATTGAATTTGAATTGAATATTTTATTAGGATGTATGTACGAGTAAGTACCTACCCCAATACAAACGGATATCTATAAAAAATCTCGATTTGGCAGGTTCAAACTACCAGCCAATCATCTACTTTTTTATGCACTTATTTAACAGCAGCACAGACTCCGCGGTCTGTGAGTTTTGACCATTACTATATTTTTTTAACATGAAGGTTTTTCTACAACTTTGGTCCGATAACATAATCAATGCAAGAAGAATAGGACTATTAAGACTATTATTAGATTATTACCTAGATTGTGTATTTTCGTGCCATTTTTTCGGTTCTGTGCCAGTCTCATTCCCCGCCTTCCTGCTGACTTTACAATGTCATCCGAACAGCAACAATTTATTAACATAAAACAATTCACAAACACACAATACCAGCTTGAGCGCCTAACTCGCACCATCTCCCATCTATTAGACCAGCCGAGAATTTCCCTCGGGCCCTGTGGCAGCGAAAAACGGACTCCCACCTCACCTTCGCATCACGACTTACTTAATTTGCTGTGACGGTGACAGCCTAATCATTGGCGATTTGGGATCAATTCCTTTTTTATTGACGTGTTATTGTGCGTTTGGCTTGGCCAGAGGTTGACAACTCAAGGCCGACTTGGCAGAATGCCTTTTAGGTTGATTACACGTAACGAGTACAGTGGCGAGACAGTGTCCTCAGCCGTGTACTCGGTTTGTATACACAGTTTGACGAGGCGAACCATGATTTGTTTGCTCGGCCGAGTGTGTCCATTTACTGTCTCGCCACTGTACTCGTTACGTTTTGAAGCAAAACGCTTGACTGTCTTGACCATTGCTTTACAATGACAATTAAACTGAAAGATTGTTCTTGAATATCTCTGTAAAAATAAGTACCAAATAAATATGTAAGGTAAGGTCCTTACCAATCCAACGATTTACAAACCTGTGCCAAAATCGACGTACGCGCCGTATGCGAATCGTACATTCCCCTTTATAAAGCCCTTACACAATCACCAAAACAACATACCTCCATTTACGTCAAGCCAATAATTTCTATAAATTACCGGTCACACAAAATAATAACTCTTGTACGATAAGATTTACCACGAAAACCACCCGGGGCTGCTTTCGAAACATACAATTAGTTCATTGAACCCACGTGACCTATTTGCTGACACGCATGAGTTTTTCTTTTATAGCTGGCTTATGGCTGGCATAACCCAACGAGTAAAGATCAATAGGAAAGTTAAGCAACGGTCGGCGTGGACAGGTTTTGGATGGGTGGCCGGAGGCATTTGCGTACTGAATGCTATTTTCAAATTAAACTAAATTTCTAAATTGTAAAGTAAACTTTGTATTTAATAATACCGAACGTGATATAAACTATAGTTGGAATATTTGACTCAATATTAATTGAATAGTGTCGTGTATTTATAACTAAAACTTTTTACTGTCTACGCTGGGAAAAACACATACATACATAGAAATAAACCTGTGCCTAAAGGTACTAGGTGTTTAGTTTTAAGACGGATATTCTAGATTACCTACCACTGTATTCTTATTATTAAGAACATTTTAGCTATTGCATAGCTTCTATCGCGGGCCTTGAGCGTGAAGACCGAATCCAGAAATTCCGTAACGAAAATAACCTAACACCCCCCACTCCGACCGGCACAGAGGTGATACTTTTTACTTTTGCCATCTATCGATGAATAGCAGAACTTTTAATGACTTTTTGAAATATCACGCTTGTCTCTTTAGTTCAGTATTTTACATATTAGATACATTTTTGAAAAATAGGCCTTGCAATATTTATACAAAAAAGGAAGATATAAAAACTTAAACATTTTTTCTCAAACAAATTTGTTTTCTTATCGGTCACCACGCTCAAAAAGTGTAACTTGAATTAATTTCAAAGAAAAAAAATACTGATAAATAAAATAAATAAATAATTATAATTGCATAAGTTGATAAAAAATGCTATGCAAAAGCTTTATCGCGGCAGTCCCCGAGTGCCACACGTCTTTTTTTATGGCACTATCCCTGAAATCTCAAAAATAAAAAACCAACTGCTCCGCATTTGATGACAGTGAAATACATTTTTCATAGAGCAGCAAATAGTTATTTTTGTCATTTCAATAATTATAGACGAAGAAATTTTACCTTAATGAAAGCAATTAATAGCAATTACAGTTACGCCTAATAATAGTAGATTGCCGCTTCCGCTTGAAAGGATTATTATAGCAAGCTTTTATTTAACTTGCAATGTATGTAAACCACTATGTTTATTCAGGTGGAATCTTGAAACTCAATTTTGAACAACTACCCGATGTTCACTAGCGCTTAAATTTGGTATCGTGTAACTCCGATGACAATGCAAAAAAAGTTTTTCTTTTAATTTACGAGTAACTTATCATTTTGTAATAAATTAATCTACATATAGGGTTATTCGTAAAGGGTATGCTAAGCCGAAAAGGGCTTATAATATGGGACCAACCCATAGAAAAATGTCAATGACACTCGACAATATGTATGGAACAGCAGATTTTTTTTTTCCTTGTTGTTCATAATGATGAGTACTATGAGTCCTTTTCGGCTTAGCATACCCTTTATGAATAACCCTGTATACAAATATGAAGTACCTTTCCAACTTAACATCTACCAACTTGAGTTCCACAACTCTTCGTAACTTCTATCATTCCTGGAATTTCCCGTGAGTAAGTCGACTTTTTACTACAAATTAAATAGCAAAGATTTTCCCTCATAACTCCCAACTTACAAGTCGTAAGTTTAAAACCCGGGAACAATCCAGAATATTCCACATTTCACAAAGGGTCTAAAGTAAAGGCTGACCCTTTCGGTTGGTAATGCGTACGAATGAAATGTTTGCATTTTAGTTGTTTTAAAGTTAAATAATGGTTGAAATTACGTGGTGATTTGTTCCATAAAGTACATACTAAGTAAATATAGGTAGAGCATAGCGTAAGGGTTTTCTGGTTGCCGGAATTCGCCGATTCTCCCTCTGGATCCTATTCTGTCGATTAAGATATTATTTCGGTCACTGTCGCTCTCATTAGAAATGTCATGAGAGTGAGAGTGACGGAGATAATCTCGAGCGCCCGAGATTAAGGTCTCTGGCACAGCTTGACTGGTTCTGAGACGCTCGTGAGTGAGATAATGTTTTAAAATGAAAAAATATGGATCCTAAACTTAGAGTTTAAAAATGTCATCTGACATCAACAGTAGCTAGCACTGTACTGTGAATGCCATTTGCGGTCACCTATTGAAAACTGGATTGTTATTATATTGATGCCTAGGTGATCTACGAGAAACTGATGTAACATACCATAAGATTTCCCCACATTTTTTCTAAATATACGTACTTATATAATTTTTTATTTTAGTTGAAAACGAAGCATTTAGGTCGCCAATGTTAAAAACCCTTTCATATGCCAACAAAACGGAATACAACTCATGGTCACTAACCGCAGAACTAGATCATATAGTATACATACCTATATAGATCGTCCTTCGCAAAAGATCACTCAACGATGCTTGGATAAATAAGAGTTAATTTAATAAGTTTTGAACTTAACATCCAAAATACGTCCAAAGTCAACAAAAAATAATCCTCCCAAAAGCACCAAAACGGGCAATCAGTTAATTAAGTCACTTAAAATGTATGTTGCGGTGAAACTAAAAATACGTGTATAAATTAATTTAGCCGCAAATTTGTCCACTCCCGAGTTTGTAACGGGCAGAGGTCACCCCTCGTAAACTGCACGGGGTTTCGAATTTAAGTAGAGATCTACAGTAATTGCGCTATTTAGCGGTAATTGCCAGTTCAGTTGATACTGCTGAAAACTATAAAACAAAACATTAAGGGCCTGATTTATAAAGCCTGCTTAGGGCTAATCTTTTTTTTGACTGAGCGAGCGTAGCTGGCATTTTTTTTATTTGTTCGGGTGTTTGTTTGTATGTTGGTACTCGAGTACAGGGTGTATTTTTCGACGGATCTCGATGAAACTTGGTTTATAGGTTTGACGATTTCATAGTTTTTTTTTTCGTAGGGATTTTTTATTGGGGGAGTATTTCTCTCAAAGAGGAGATAAATTAGGTACAGCACCATTTACCGGCCGATTTTGATAAAATTTGGATTCTAATTCTAAACAAGAATTTGAATATGAGTAAAATCAGTCAAGAAATCGTCAAGACAAAAGACTGTGATTGTCGCAAAAAAATCTGGCGAGGTCTACTGTTCGCAGAACTACTAGTTACCTATATTATAATTAAACCAGGAGTACTCACGTAAAAATTAAGACGTTTCAAAAACACGTAAACGTAAAAAAATTAAAACGTATGTATACTTCTTACTAAAACATACCATCATTTTTGACCTTAGGCACCTTAAATTACAATCATTTCCGTACGCGTTTCTTATCAAATCACTTTTCATTTCATACGAAGAGAGCGGACAGAGGTCGCCCGTATTTTAACAACTTATGGCCCACCCCTTTTACGACTACATAAATTTTGCAAACTTTGACGAGTATATGAAAGTATATGCGAATATATGCCGGAGAGTGCCGGTGAGTACCGGTTTTAGGCGGCAAATTGGGCGATTCGGGAATTGGCTGGGTTTATGATCTTCGCTATGGTTTAGTTTTTTTTAATAACATACCTACTACATATAACTTAATAAAACTAATTGATTGAACAAGATATTTGTTAACCCAGATGCTTAAAAATATTTTTTAAAAGCTTTTATGGCATTGTTATCTTAGTTACATACTCGTAGTTATACCAAATGTCAGCTCAATTGGACATCGGGAGATAAGTAAAAATTAAGTAGCAAGATTTGACCTACGCAAACAAACTATCTTACATTGCAAGTTATATAAAAGTTTTTAATTTTCACAGCTAATATACGGAAAAAATATTTTTATGTACTCGTATTATAAATGTAAGTGTGTTTACCTTTTTACTCTAATACATTTGGATGAATATGTAGTTGAGTTTGCATACACACTGGAGGTTACTCTATACTAAAACTAAAAAACTTCAGTTCCCGTGAGATAGCGAGCAAAACCGCAGGAGACTGCTTACTATTCTTTGACTTGGCCCCTGATATTTAACTTTAGTTTTCTTCTGACTCTTGTAAGGAGGTACTTATAAGGTCTTTACAAAAACTTTGCTGTCTTTTCGCCTTACAAGGGTGTTATGTAGTATTTTGTAGATAAATCCAAACACTTGTTCCTTATTTTTAAACTATGCAAAAGCAGAAAGATTGCAGTCTCACAATAATACACTTTTTTAACATCTTTATTTATTAATTTAGACGTACCTTTTTTATTCTTCCTGGTACGAGGGATTTTTTTTCTAAAACTGAGCGTTACCGTGAGTAATATGACACGACAATTTGAAGGCCTCGGTTGTTTATTCTAGCCATGTTAAAAACCTTTAGGCGGCCTAAAAACTCTAACACTAGGGCTAGGTAAAACCCGATACGAACTCCCTTATTTTGAGTACCTACCTATAGCTTTAGTAACTAGTTTCGTAGTTCTTGCCTAAAGTGGAAAACACACTTCGTGCGAGAATAGAAAAAAAAATCCTAGCCAATTTCCCAAAAGACCATTCTCAGCTAATACCTACAGCATACATAAATGAGCGACGGTTCCTTGGGTAGGCATGTTACATGAGGGTAGTTAAACAGTAACGACACCTCCCTACCCGGTTTACCGCTGTAAGTGGTACATTAGTGTATCATTTTAAATCATAATTATTTTTGTATCTACAATTAATCTCATTTGACATTTAAACAGTGAGATTTATTTATTTCCCCGACTCGTAACAATGAGGTCTTTGGAACTCCATTGGGTTCTTCAAAAGGGCTGTTAATAGAGTCTTAAAAGGTCTGCAGCGTATCTGTGATGCCTCTAGTGTTACAGGCATCCATAGGCGACGGTGATTGCTCATCATCAGGCGGCCTGTTTGCTTGTCTGCCACCTATGGCATAAAAAAAACTTATGTACGAATTTACAAACCACTGGCTTTTCGGAGAAGGAAAACGTCGTGAGGAAACCTGCATACGTCCAGAGAAGAAATTCAATGCCGCATGTGAATCCACTAATCCGCACTTGGCCAGCGTGGTGGAATACGGTCTAATCAACCTTCGAATCAGCAGTATATTCTTTAATCCCAGCAGTGGGTGGTGTGGTTGAGTATAAAGATAGATGGTGACATTCTTTGAAATGTTAATTCATTTTACTTCAAATTGACATTTACCTACATTTTTCCATTTAATATTCACATTTCGTTGTATTAATTTTTTCGTATTTTTTTTTAAATAATATATTATTTATAAATACTTTTATCTTTCTAGTGTGAACAAAAAAATGTTTTTTCTATCTATCTATCTAATAATCACTTAAATAAGAAGTACCTAACTGTAATTTATGATATTGGATGAATAAACGAAAATACCAAAAAGCAAGTTCAATTTCAGTTATTTAGTAGGTATTTGATTTTAAAAACCGAACACATTTTAAAAGCAAAACACAATAGCCTATGGATGGATACTCAATACGTTTTAGCCATGAGGTTTTTCATGTCAATGGCTCAAATGAATGTAAAAAAACAATAAAAAATCTATGGCAGCGAAACAACATTTTCAATAAAGTCCGTTTAAAATAAAAGCCGCGGCAGGTTTTAACTGAATTAGTCATAACCAACTTGCTGGACGATGTTTCACCTTAAATTGGAGAGCTTAAAGTTTATTTTTGTTCATACAAAGTTATTAATTTCGGAGTTGCCCCAGAGAGTTAAGTTTTACCTTCGCAGTTTGATGATCAAGTCTTTTGGACGAAAAATATGGGATGCTTTTAAATAAATTTCACTTTTGAAATGCTTTTTACTATTTTTTTTAAAGAATCAAAATTTGAAATATTACAATTAGAGAATTGATATTGCTATTCAAAGAGATAACGTCGCCAGCCTTTGGGTACTTTACCCGCGGATAGTGACTTGAGTTCTGTTTTTTATCTGTAATTCTTTCCATTATTTTGTCTACTTACGAGTATGTCTTTTTTAATAAAATAAAACACCCAAGATTTGTTTCATCTTACCAATATTATAATATCATATCTGGGTAGTAAGAATTTGCTAACCAGCTTTATGCTTACGTTCTAAGCGAATGTAACTTGACGGAGTTTTTCTTCATAACCATCTACCTGACTGAATAGGTATCTAAATCTGCGTGCTTCATCTATGACCACGTCTTCGCTTACCAACAGGCGAGTTGGCGGTCAAAGGTGGATTAATTAACTATAAAAAATAAAATAAAATCAAATTTCACCCGGTAGAGGTCTCTAGGCGCGCCATCTTTTCCGGTCTTATGCCAATCTCATCCACTGCCTTCCAGCCACCTTTGCAAGACCTTTACCATGTAATCTTACAGTCCGCTTGTCGTTTACCCTTCCCTTTCATTTTGTGACTGCTTTGGTCCATCGTCAATCTTCCGCGCTTCAGGCGCTTTTCGTAACGCTCTTAATTTCTTTCAACTTTTATAAAAGCTTTTGATTAACTTTAAAAATATTGCAATAGGCCCAAATTTGAAGGCTTTTTAAGACAGATCTAAATTTTCTAAAACTATTGGCATCTTTGTCTAATGGCTTGCAATGATAAAGACAGATATATTTTTAGTTAGTTTAGATCTGTCTTAAAATGCCTTCAAACTTGGGCCTAATGTACAAGTAAGTTTATTTAGGTCGAATCTTGCAACTGAATTTTGAACCACTTCCTGATATCAGTTTGAGCTGAAAGATATACTTACCTGTGTTTAGCTTTTATTGCATTGTCATCGGAGTTACATAAGATATTTTAGCTCAATCAAACTTCGGAAAGCGGTTCAAAATTATGTTGCAAGATTAGACACATTCTCCATTTTATTATTTGTGTTTTGTTTGTTTTTATTTGATTTGATTTGTTAATTCTGGTGTGAACAAAAAAGAGTTTATCTATCTACCTACACTGACGTAGGTACACCCGTAAAAGATGTCTACTAACACGGCAATTTCAATAAAGCTTGCATAAAGATGGATTCACCAGGAAATAAGAGAATATTTAGGTCATTGAACGCAGTGTCCGCAACACATTAGGTTCAGTTAGCGGGCCAAAGGGGCAATCTGCCGGCTAATTTGATAGCTGCAGACAAACGAGCGCCGCGGTACTGGTGCAATTTGGAAAAGGAAGCGGGTAGAAGGGATTTAATATCCAACTATGCAAAAAGAAGAAAAATGGTTTTCGCGGGTATGGAATAAAGATATTTATTTGAGACGATGAGCCTTAGGTACAACAACATATAATTTAAGATAGGTACATAGATAAAAGACTAAAGGTCGATTCACACATATCAGTGAAGCCACAGTTCCGACACAGTACCGGCACAGTGCGAAATATTATTTCATACATTATCTATGAACGCATCCCCACTTGTCAGTGTCAGTGACGACACAGTGCTCTCAATGCGTTCATAGAGAATGTATGAAAGAATATTTCGCACTGTGCCGGAACTGTGGCTTCAACGATATGTGTGAATCGACCTTAAAACTATGTGTATAATTATGTCTCTTAGACATAGACATAGACATAGACAAATATTTATTTAAGACAAAAATAATAATAACAAACATACTAAAGAAATTAAAAGAAAAAACAACACAATTTTTGCCTTAAACCAGTCTCAACTCAGCATGCCGGTCGTAAACAACCGGCGCTGGTCTTCCGTTGAGACTGGCGGGTGACGTAACGCACGTTATACAAAACACGAGTACAAATAAAATAAAAAAAAGAAAACACAACAAACAAATAAATGATTAAATTAAAATTAAAAAGTGGTGACTTATAACAAATTAAACACAAAACAATATAAAAATGAAATAACAAAACAAAACACAAGTAACAAAAAATATTGGCCTGCTACACACAATTAAATAAATAAATTGAGGTAAGTAATATTATAAATATCATTAAAATAAAATATTAAATTACTTTGTACCTATGCTTCTATATGACCTCCATAGCATCTGACACTGACAAATTTTGGGTTGCCAGGTGATGTTGGATTAGTCTTTGCATCCGGAGTTTCATAGATTACATTATGCATGCATTTCGTAGTAAGCTTAAATAAATTATATTCTAGGGCTTAAAGTTAAATTTCAGGAAAATTATATTGGCCAATCATGGACGGTGTGCTGTGCTGGATGACGGTTATGCTGGCCTGGAGGCGCCCAATAGGACCCGTTGTCGCTTATGTGCGCTGTTAAATTACATTTTTAAGGCCTTTTGTAATGTACAGTTATGTAATAAAGAATCTGAATCTATCATTTTTGTGACAAAAAAACTGAAAGCAAGAAAGATCAGTCAAAGAGTTATGTAATCTGAGGCCAATATTGATTGTGATGAAACCCGCTAGTCCTTCCTACCTGTCCCGCTGACAAACATTAAGCCCCTGACACGCCCTACACGTCATTCCGTCGTGTGTCACTTTTGTCACGTTATATCATGGCCCCATGGCCGGCGCGTGATGTGGCCCTAATGCTGAATGTTATTGTCATTAGGAATACTTAGGAACAGCCGGCTTGATGTCCTAAGGTCTTTTAGTGAAATGGGGAAATGCGAGGAAAGAAAATTGTATCAAAGGCATGACAATCTAAATAAATAGCTTCGATACAAATAAGTGGAAGGTAAAAAAAAATTTAGGCACGGCGAAAATGTCATCTATATATATAAAAGAAAGTCGTGTTAGTTACACTACTTATAACTCAAGAACGGCTTTACCGATATGGCTGAAAATTGGTGAGGAGGTAGCTTAGAGCCAGGAAACGCACATAGGATACTATTTATTCCTTTTATACTATTTATTCCTATTATACTATTTATTTCTATTAAATAAATTCGATAGCATTCAAGTGTGAATTGACATAAAACATCAGTCACTATAAAACGAGGTATAACAAAAAAGAATCAGACTTCGAATAACAAAACGACTTATTATACTCTTTGCGCAAATGACAGCTATGTAATGGACGTATGGATGACAATTTGATTTAACAATTTAACAGCTAAACAGAGTTTGACGAAATTTGGTATGAAGGTAGCTTAAGCCCTAGGTAATATGTAGATTACTTTTTACCCCAGAAAATTGAACGGCTTTCCGCTATTCTTGCAGGACAGCGGGTGAAACCGCGGGGCGCAGCTAGTATCATTATAGAGAAGTGACACATTTCCATTATAGAAATAATTATTACCTGCACATTCGAAGATGTCCTGATGTCAGTTTCTAGGCCGCCCAAAGGCCTTTAATATGGTTTGGCATTTATTATTATAAGACAATCGAGACCTACAATTTAACACGTCATACGACCCATGATACAGCTCAGTTGGTGGTCAAAGGCGTATTTATCTATACTAATCTTAATATATATAAATCTCGTGTCACAATGTTTGTCCTCAATGGACTCCTAAACCACTTAACCGATTATAATAAAATTCTCACACCATGTGCAGTTCGATCCAACTTGAGAGATAGGATAGTTTAAATCGCAAATCATAGTCGCAATTTTAATTTATTGCAAATTATATATATACTGATAATTTTTACTATAAGTTGACAAGTTAGCATCAACATACTACGGTTGCTATAGTTACGCAATGGCTTTTGACAGGACAACGTCTGTCGAGTCAGCTAGTAATATTATAAAGAGGAAAGATTTGTATTTTTGTATGTTTGTGTGGAATAAACTCAAAAACTGCTGGACCGATTTCAAAAATTCTTTCACCATTCGAATGCTACATTATCCCAAAGTAACATAGGCTATATATGTATATATTTTTTTAATCCACAGCGATGCGTGGCAGGGAACAGCTAGTTCATTATAAAAAAACAAGGTTTGAATACCGCTCGCGGTCACCAATCCAAAAACTGACCAGTACGTATAGCTTACCTATGCTAATTCTAGTTAAAATTATTAGAAGCTTAGGCATAAATAAAACAAACCAAAAACATCTCAACAAAAACTTTCATCAACCAAACAAACTTCGTATTTAAAACTCAGCTCTCACAGAACAGTAAAGACTACATTAAAAGCGCTGAAGTCGCGAGGGTAATATTAGTTAAGAAGCTCACGTCTCAGCTAATGATAGCTCGACTTACGCTCGCGGTTAAACTGGTGTCCTAGATGAGAACAAAGCTCAAAGTTCAGTTCTCAAGCTCAAAGTTAAGAAAAAAGAATTCAAGAAAAAATTGGCAAAATTGTACTTGAAACGGCTTGGGTTGAGTTCGGCAGCCGAATGGGTTCCCGCCTTTCCGTGGCGGGGGGGATAAGTAGCCGGGCCGCCTTGCCCGGTGAAACGAAGAGGAACCCGAGGTGGGGCCTTCCGCGTGTCCCTCTGGCAGCAGAGGGCTGATTAGCAGAGGGCACAGCGGATGAGCCGGGGTCTGAGCGATGGCTCGGACCACCAGGGGGGTTTTCCTTGTGCTCCTCGCCGCGTGTGGGTCGCGGTCGGGAGTGCAAGGAAAGGAGGAGGGTCTGAGTGTGGTGGACGCCGGGGGATGCGGCGCTCCACACTTGGACGGTGGCATTGCTGCCACCGGTGACGAGTGTGGTGGACGCTGGAGGAAACGGCGCTCCACGCTCGGGCGGTGACAGCGGTGCCACCAGGAGGGTTTTCCTTGTGCTCCTCGCCGCGTGTGGGTCGCGGTCGGGAGTGCAAGGGAAAGAGGAGGGTTCCTTTTGCACCTCGCCGCGTGAGGTTTGCGGCCGGGTGTGGAAGGAACGTGGGCTTAAGGCGGGGTGGGTGGTGCTAACCACACTGCCCACCACGTGCGAGCGAGCGGGGCTGGGGAGCGAGAGGGCGGTTCGCCCGTCTCCTTGCTCCTCGGCAGTGGGGTTGCCGGTAGAGTCGGGGGACTCTCCCGGCCTGCACGACCCCACACTGTCTGGGGGGTGATCCTGGGGAACAGGGTCACCCCGCCATGGGTGCAGGGGGCCCTATTCGGGCCCGTCGCCGGGGCAAGGTGGCGATTGCTAACGCGACCCCACCTTGCCCCATCTCAGGCGGATGCCCCAGTGGTTTTAGTGGGTATGCCGCCGCAGGGCGGAGACTCCCACATAACCACCCTGCCTCCCCCGGGGCGGGCGTGGTATCCATAAAGGATTTCCACTGGGTAAACAAAAAAAAAAAAAAAAAAAAAAAAGTTCGGAGTAAGCGTCAGATTTTGGTAAAACTTAGTAAGGAATAGAATATAATAAGAATAGATAAACTGTTTCTTGTTCACACCAGAAACTACGAACAAAGTGATAAAATCACTTAAAACTGGTGCAACAACTGGCGGCATCATCGCTAAGAGCGATATTATCTACTAAATCACTAAAAAATGGGTATAGTTGGCCTGGTGGGTATGGATTTGTATGCCTTCAAATGGGATATACCTTCAGACATCCGCTCTTTTTTTTCCATAAACTGTTTTAAGATAGAATAGAGCTATTAAAACATTTTTTTTTTCGATATGACTATTAAATTAAATGAATTTGAACCCATTTCAGTTGCTTGATTTACTTTGTATTGAGCCCTTTGCAAATTAACATTTGAGCCCTAAATCCAATGACTTAGAATCGTAATTCCAGTAATAATCTAGTGTGGTCCGTTTAAAACAAACAAACGCGACGTGTATTTGCGATTGATACTCATATTTCGATTGACATACGGCTCAAATTTCAATGTCAGGATCGTTTTGGAATCCGGGTCGGCGGAGCAAAATATGAATCAAACATTAATAGGACCCCAACAGATGGCTTCATTTCACATTGTTCATGGTCTCACACTAGACCACGTTTCATACGTTCACGCCTGCTAGCTTTCATGTTTTATAAGTTTTTATTTAACCTGCAATGTATGTAAATAGGCATAAGTATGTCTATTGTTGTGAAATCTTGCAACTCAATTTTGAAACACTTCCCGATGTCCAATTAAGCTGAAATTTGGTATACGTGTGTAACTCCGATGACAATGCATAAAAACTTGTTTTTTTATTTCAAATAACTTATTTAATATTTTACCAACAAGCGAATTAGTGGTCAACTACATTTGTTCGCATTAAAAACACGAACAAACATCTTCCGCAGAAGTTTAAGTAAAATAATTATGTACCTAAGTATTCATAGAAAAGTAAGACTTTCTATTCAAACGAAACGTTTTCCAAAATCAGCACCTTTACCTCTTTGAAACTAAAATAGCGAACCAAAGTGTATGAATGAGTAAATCTACATACTCGTATTCTGCCGTCCTTACGAAAAGTGCAATAACTCGAGTTTTAGGCCGAATTGAGTTAAGGACATACTCGGAATCAGCAGAACGAGATCTATATATTTTCTTTAGACAGTGTTTACGTCATTATGACGGAGCCGGTTTTAATATGAAGCGTAAATAGTGATGCCCATACAAACACAATGAAAATAAAATATTTAAACGCGTTTTTCTCGAAATTAGCTTTCGAGAAAAGCTTTCCTTACGAAAAGTGCAATAAGCCTACTTATTGCCCTTTTCGTAAGGACGGCAGTATTACTCTTTGTGAGAGGAATACTGAACGAACAATAAAGAGTTTTTCATCGAACCGCGTATCCACCGGCGTTTTGTTCATATTCGTGTCGAGATAACAGCAGATAAGAGAGCGCTTGTGGAACAGTTTTGTTGGAACAATGTGGAAAATCAAATGAATGTTGTGAAAATTGTGTGCTAAAAAATCTTGCTAAAATTTCCTATTCCAGGTTATAGTTATATGATTAAATATTATACCCTAAATACCCTTCACAAATAATTTTCCAGTAAATATGATACAATATTTTGAGTGATAAATAAAACATATTTTTTACAAACATCTTACTTACAATTGAACTTAGCTTTTTATATAGTAGGTACTACAGACGTTGTCCTGTCAAAAATCATTGCGTCAATTCTATGTCAAATGTCAAAATGTCAAAAGTTACATTAAAAAAGGTTACATTGTCCAAAGCGCTATATGGTTTAAGTATTTTCTAATTTTTCATGTTTTTTTACTATAAATTGAGCTATCCTATGTCCTAAGTTAGATCGAACTGCACACGGTGTGCAAATTTGATTGAAATCGGTTAAGTAGTTTAGGAGTCTATAGCGGACAAACAACGTGACACGTAATTTATATATACATACTAGCTGACTCGACAGACGTTGTCCTGTCAAAAGCCATTGCGTAACTATAGCAACCGTAGTATGTTGATGCTAACTTGTCAATTTATTGTAAAAATTATCAGTATATATATAATTTGCAATAAATTAAAATTGCGACTATAATTTGAGATTTAAACTATCCTATCTCTCAAGTTGGATCGAACTGCACATGGTGTGCGAATTTTATTATAATCGGTTAAGTGGTTTAGGAGTCCATTGAGAACAAACATTGTGACACGAGATTTATATATATTAAGATTAAGATAATTTTAAATTTTATTCTTGCAACCTTTATTGTTTGTGTACCTAATTTAATTTTAAAATATTGATGTAAGATTTTTCTATAGAATGTTGTTATTGGCCTATAATAAATAACGTTTCACGTCACACTCATAGCTCCCCACTAGCATATCCTGTGTCAGGGATGCTATGGAACACACACAAAGACAAGGACAAGTAACACCCAGATCATTAACACAACTAATAACATATTACAACCCGGTCACAATATCTGTGCACCCCTCTCCCGCTTCCCCTGTCACCTCTCCGCGCACTCCCCGGTGCGACAGTGCGACTATATAAGGCTATACGCATTCCAGCGAGGTGCACAGATATTGTGACCGGGTTATAACTATTAACTTTATTTACTTTATCATCATCATCATCGTCAGCCTGTATCGAGTATCGACCCACTGTTGGGTATAGGCCTTCTCTTGTGCCACTTCTCCCTGTCTAGGGCCAATCTCATTTTTTTTCACGCCTAGCCACGTGTCCTACCCAGCGCCACTTGAGTCGCACAATACGGTGTCCGACGTCCGCTACTTTTACTTATTAGAGTTATTTTAAAAATATAAAAAGTCACAGTTTTGTCATTACAAGCTTTTATTTAGTTTCATTTGTCCCAGTACTTCCAGTGTCTGTCTGTATTTTTTATGAATTAACCTGACTTTTTTGTGTATTTAAGTATGCTAGTATATGTTGTTTGTCTGTTTATTTGAGACTCATATCTCAATCTCATAAACGGCTTGACCGATTTCGGTTGGCGAGAAGTTGATATTTCTTTGCATCCTGAAAGTTATCTATTACGTACTATTGTGTTACATCGTTGTGTATTTATCCGGTGAGATTGTTATTTTACTACATTCATTATTCACAGCACAGTAAACTCGACAAAATACAGAAAACTTGATATAGCTTGAAACATAAAAACTGTTTCATAAAATTTCACAACAGCTGTTGTGCGAAATGTCAGAGGAAAAATCCAGGTAATGTCGCCGCAAACTTAGCACAAGTAGGTAATTACGTACCGCTTGATCGATAACCGAACCGGCGCCGGGCGGTCTGGCTGGGGTCGGTACCCACCGGGATACTTCACATTGGCCCTGACGGGACACAACTAGTTTATTAGCCAACGTGTGTACGCCTCACCGAATGTGCAGTCCAACGTTGGTACGAGCGTTGGGACCAACGTGTGGAGCCGGCCTTACAATGACCTTCATCATCGTCATAGTCATTCAGCGCAGCGTAGCACGACCAGGCGTCTTAACCGATGACCGAAGTTAAGCAACGGACGACACGGTAAGTCTTCGGATGGGTGACCGCGGGTGGCATTTACAAGCGAGCGCTGCCGTGGGTAAAACTGGTACTGTAATATTGTAACAAATAAAAAAGTATCATAACTTTTGACAATACAAGAGCGACCTTATCGCCTAAATCGATGTCTTCCACACATCCGAATGTTTGACAGATCTGTCAATATTTTCTATATGCGTAAAAGTTCGGTACAACATTTTATTATGTTGCTTGATCGCGTGTTGACAGCTGTTTGAAAAACTAAGCAGTACGTTTGTAGGCAGACCGATCGATCGAAGTGAATGCATGAAAAATATGCAATTGAATAAAGCAGTTAGGGTAGGCGTATACCTCAGTATACCTTAGTATGCGCAGGTGACGCAGCATAGTACAGATCATTCGTAGCGTATTTCGACTAGGTGTTTGTAACTTGTAACCAATCACCAAAGTTAAGCAACGGACAATACGTTTAGTTTTCAGATGGGTAGCATTTGCAGCTAATCGTTACCGTATGTCGGATGACACGTTGAATTGTAGGTCCCGGTTGTTTGTTCTTTAACAACAACCGTAAGCCATGTCAGAGGCTCAACTTCAACTTCAATTTTTATAAATGGCTTCTGCGGGGTTGCCACAATTTAGCCAGTGTCAAGTGGATAGAGTGAGTAGATACGAGTACATGCCCCAGTAAAGTAGTGGAGACTTTACTAGAGGCTTTTCTAAGGAGTTTTGGAAGCAACACGAAATGACACGATTCACTGCATTTTATGATTTGCCCACACTCGTGCACGTCCTCAAGCACTTAATGGTTATTTTCCCCACTTAAAATAAACATTAACACTCAAAATTACATAAGTTTAGTAAAATAACAAAATGAAGCAACATGTCTCTTCCACGTTCCCGCCAAAACTCTCATGTCAGAGGCTCATAGACGGTCTAAAAACTTTGACACCAGGAATAATCTCTCGACGTATACATTGTACAATACAGTATATACAGTATAGATTCCGTTCAGATTTTGCAGTGCAGAGCAAGCGAGACAGGCATAGGACGCAGAGCAGGACAGACACATGTCTACGTCGCACATGCCTAAACGTACGCAGCTCTCAGTACGTTCATGCATTACAAAGCCTGGTCTGCCCTGCGCTGCGTGGACCTGCGTCACCTATGTTTTTTTTTTTTTTTTTTTATGTGATTAAGTGACGAAACGAGCAAATCGCTCGCCTGATGTTAAACGTCACGTTTGCCCATAACAGGTCTGCGCCACCCAGAATTTTGATTCAAGACCCTGCGCGGCACAGCACTGCGCTCATCACCCTGAGATATAAGTTGATTAATCTCCCATTTGCCCTGTAATTTCACTGGAAACAATGCCCTTCCAACCGGAACACAGTAACGTTTGCACATTACTGCTTGGCGGTGGAATAACTGGCAAAGGTGTGGTACTTCCCAGGCGGGCTCTGCAAAAGAGCCCTACCACTACAAAAAATGTTTCAGCATACGCTTAGCTTTAGAGGGCAACTCGACCAAATCTCAAAATTGGCCCAAGGATCATTTGGAACCACTTACATCTTTTAAAAATCATGGTAGGTATCGTCTTCTCAGTTGCTTCTGTATAAAAATGGAATAAAATTTTTAATAATGTGCAACTCATACTTATTATTATTTTTTTGTAAAATATTTGTATATGCCCATTACAATTACCTACAGTTCTCTGTTATGCTTGTACCGCTTTATAAACTAAACTAAATTTGAAAACTCCGAAATGATGCCACCCTTTTCTAACACATTAAATTGAAAAGAGACGTAAGTAAACTTGTTCCTAGAACATTAGCACAAGATCGATATCGCTGTAACCTTCTTTACTAAAACCATCATCAATATAACTAAATATAAAGGACTAGCTTAATAATAAAAATCTTTATTTAGCTCTGACGTCACAGCTGCTAATGCGAATATAGCATGCTTTGTTAAACGAAAAGTCCATGCATGCACAATGATTTGCGAAATTAAACTCTGCCACGAAGAAATTAAAGTTGGATTTAACCTGTTTTTGTGTTTAAGGTCGTTTATGCATCGCTGGAATTCTATTTCTACACTATCGGACACAATCAGTGATGTGACGTAGTTTGTAGAAGGCTCGTAGACGTTTCGTAGAAGTTTCGCAGACACGTAGAAGTTTTGTTAGATCTGGGCTACGGCGTTGATGGGTTAAATTGCGTAACTAATAAACTTAAGAGTTGTTTTTGACAACTATTCAATAAGTTAAATCTTAACAATAGACGCTTAAATAAATAACCGCCAGGGTAAATTTCTAATCATTCATCTGAAGGTTGTCTGGAATAGATAGCTTTTAACGACAAAATAGCCCCAAAGTTTGTCTGAAATCGCTGTGAGCCCCAGCACGTGGAATTGTAGGCCTCTGTTTTTTGTTCTATAATAACAACCACCAAGAAATGTGGGAGGTGTTTGAAGTGGCCTTATAACTCTGACACCAATCCTAACCACATGTCAGAGACCTATCAGGTGGCCTAAGAATTCTCACTGAGCCTATGCCTTACTTTATCGCTACGTCTGTAGGTGACTACTACACTTTATCGCTTTCAGCAACAAAACCGCTTTTTGTCTCTCTCTCTGAAATTTTCCTGTGCCTACACTTTCTTTTGTGACATTAATAAAGTTTCATTGTATTGTAATCAGTGAATCTATTGGGAAGGAAATTTCCACTGGTTCAACTGGTAAGACTACTCGGTAAGAATACTCGGTAAGACTACTCGGTATGACTACTCGGTAAGACTACGCGGTAAGACGACTCGGTAAGACTACTCGGTAAGACTACTCGGTAAGGCTACTCGGTAAGACTACCCGGTAAGATTACTCGGTAAGACTACTCGGTAAGACACCTCGGTAAGACTACTCGGTAAGATTACTCGGTAAGATTACTCGGTAAGTCTACTCGGTAAGACTACTCGGTAAGACTACTCGGTAAGACTACCCGGTAAGATTACTCGGTAAGACTACTCGGTAAGACACCTCGGTAAGACTACTCGGTAAGATTACTCGGTAAGATTACTCGGTAAGACTACTCGGTAAGACTACTCGGTAAGACTACTCGGTAAGACTACTCGAACTCGACTACTGGGATAGTTCAGGATTGTTAAACTTTTAGAAATGAAAACTTAACTTAAGTTCAAAAGTACTTACTTGACCCAAGTAAGTACTTTTGAACTCATAAATCAAGCCTAAAATAATACCACTTTCTTAACACTTATTTAGAAACCTTGTATTTCAAAACAACTTGTTTAACAGTTAACGCGTATTTACAACCTAAAACTGGGTAGGTGGGCTATTCTAGTCTATTCTAAACTAATTGTATGGCAAATTGATACAAACCCTGTTATTAAGTATCAATTCGACCTTAAACCTCTATTTCATTGAGTCCTACTAAAACTTTTTTAGAATTTATTTCGAGCATTGTTTAAGGTGGGAAGGTAATTGACAAAATGTTGTGGGAGTGGTGAAAAGAGAAGCGAAATTTGTGAATTTTAGTGAAAATTACAGTTTTATTCGAATTTGTGCAAAATAGTTTTATTCGAATCTCCTTCGTAATTTGTACAGCAAAATGTAGAATGTTTTTTTATTTGAAAATCTGAATCTGAATCTGATCTGAATTTGAATATCTGTTCTGGGTCTGGGTGTTAGTTGTCCTTGTCTTTGTGTGTGTTCCATGGCATCCCCGACACAGGATTTATTCCTAGTGGGGAGCTTTGAGTGTGAAACGTTTATTTATTTTTATTTTATTTATTTATTTACTTTGTCGCTAAGCGAACACATCGCCCAGGAAAGTCAAAATAACAAAAACACATAGGTACAATTGTTATTTTACAACAAAAAAAAATACACACCTACATATTTTGAATGATTAATATGTACCTAGTGAATTTTTTTATTATTCTGTCATAGGCTTGTGTTTGACCGCTATCTCGTCTGATGGTAAGCAACGATGTGGTCTCATCGTAGACTGTAAATAAATACATAGACAAGTTTTCATTGTCACTATTTAACATCATCGCTTGGGTTTTATCACCACCACTCGGGTGAAACCCGTAAACATATCTAGTTAAAAAAAAACAATCAAAGCAATATTATTCAAAACAGTTACTTTGACAATGCATTAAAATTCGAATTTGTAGAAGCTTTACTAAAAAAAATTTACTCTGTTTTTAAATGACTGAAGTCTACCTGATGAAGTTATATCATCAGGAAAGTGTTACTATAATTATGTACCTACACGTAATCCCATGGACAGACGTGTACAAACTGCGCCCAAGGTCCAAGGTCACCCACTGAATTAATGCCAAGGCCGTCACCTCTGTCTAGTTCGAATTTCAACGTTGTCTTTTCACCCTCTCCGTCAATTAGCGTCGTACCTTACGATAATTCTACGTTCTAGCCTTTCGTAGTCGATTTATTTTCTTTTCAAACAAAAGCTTAATAACAAAATAAGTACTTGTATAGTATAAGTAGATACTTATAATATGAGTAAATCAGACCTAATAACCTTCAAATGGTTATAAGTATTTTAAATAAAATATTAGAAATAAAATAATTTGAAAGTGCGTATTATAAAATCGTAAAAATTGAACCACTGAATAGCCAAACATGAATCAGATTCAGTTAGGTAGTTGGTTAGTTAATTGTTTTAAGATATACGCATTTTGAAAATGCCATGCTTAGTGCTTAAATGTTATAACTACTCATATCTCGGAAAAACTGAACACTCTTTCATACTATCATCTACACGCGGCCTTAACTGCTGGTCCTAGAAACACGTAAAAGGTTCTCTGTAAGAAAATAATTTGCTAGATTCAACCTTTGTAGGGGTGAAATAGGGTAAGAATAAAAATGTTTCAATAGATTTTTTTTTATGCTGAGCTTACTAAACTTAAAATGTTCCAAACTAAAGAAAATAATAAACAAGTTTTAAGCATTTTCTGAGAATCAACCACTTAAGGGGGTTCGAATGGGATGATTATTGATTAGGTTTTTAAGAAGCAAATAGCCATAGTATTGTTTACTGTAAGCTATGCGGGTGAAACCGTTGGCATTTGATAACGAAAATTTAGTTGTAAAATTTTGTAATAGTTAAACAAATCCTGTAATTGTAAAAACTCACGGACCGTGGAGTCTGCGGTGTCTAATAAACGTCTGAAAAAAATATACAAGATAAACTAACAAACTATATAAACTAGTCAAAAGTCATTGAAGCGAAATCGAAACTTATGCAATTTTTCTCCGCCCATTCGATTGAAAGACAATGTCAAACGCGTTCCCTGTCGAAGTATCGACTGTCCTCGATGTCCTCGATGTCCTCGTTACGGACCCGAGGACCCTCGAGAAAGGGTTGAGGGCGGTCCATTGCTGTTATTTATGATTTATAATGATCGGTATTGGTTTTTGGCTAGTTGCCGATAGCATGCGAACGTGAATTATTTTTACCTGACTACCCAAAAAGCGGGTGTTTACTATGAAAACTTACGAGGAACCTCCTTGGAAAATATTTCCGAATGTGATCGAAACTAGTCTATTCTATCAGGCAATTCCGTACGGTCAATGAACATGCAGACAAACTTTCGCGTTTATATTATAAATGTAATTTTATTTCAGGTTGGGAAAATGTAATTTTACTGGTTATGCTTTGAAAAAAAAATTTTTTTTTCGATTAGCAACTAAGCGTTTTTGTATTGCTTTTGTCGATTTTTTCCGTTTTTTAATCTAAGAAAGTATCTCCACTGAAAGGCGATAAAAAATTTCCAGCATCTCTTATGTAACCCGAAACTATAAACTAGGATATCAATAAATTATCAGCATTGAACGCTCCTAACAAATTATTCAGGGACGGAACCCTTTTCCATAATATTGGGTACTCAATCATGTCCGTAACAAATATATATAGAGTTGTTAAATTACCCTCATTATGTACAATGTCTGCTAAAGAATTATTACTACGTTGATATTTTTCTTATTTTTTTTCTTTACAATGGATCTATCCTAAAACAAAATTTCATAAAAAAACTTAAGATAGCAACGGTAAAAACTTGATTTGAAACCGAAATCGATTTTTCGATTTGATTTCAATTTTGATTTGAAACTCAGTACTTATCCCGTTTATAAAATCTAAATACAAACGGTTGTAGCTACACTAATGAAATTTTAACCTCAAATTGTTGATACTATCCATTTATTGTCGCGAAATTGGTTTTCATAAAGCAATGAAAATTCACTTGGCTACAATAAGTAAAAAAAAATTAATTTAGCTCTGTGCAAATACCAATCCTTCTTAAAATTACTTAGAAGGGCCAGGGTCGACTGCTTAAGAAAATAAAAAATCCAAACTACCCGCAAATAACAGCTTAAACGGTTTTAATGAAAAATGACAACACTGAGCTGAGAATAAAGGAGTGGATCACTGAAATGTCAGGAAGGCTCAACTCGAAGGCTGTGAGATAGGCCACAACCACACCAGTGTAACATGACCCTCCACCGAAACCGCTTTTCTTCAACTTTGGTCCTCGCATTCTTAAGCAGGTACTTATGTATAATCTTATATACCTACATAACATCAAGTGAATATAATTTATTACTTTAATAAATTAAAGGTTTATGTAAAAATAAAAGTGGGCAAAGTCGCCGTTTAAGTTACAAGCGTAAACATTTTTGGGCGTGAAATTGTAGCAAGCATCAAGAAACGAAGGTCAAAAAACAAAAAAATGCTTTGACCCGTTTACACTTGCACTCTAAGCTAAGGCACGGCGCCACCCAGCACGAACCGTGGAAAAATATCTTTCCACCGTTTTTATCCCGCAAATACGAGACCAACTTATCCATATTCTTGCTTTGTCAAAGCTACACGCGGATAAAAAATGGAGGATTCGTGCTAAGCGTGGCGCAAGTCCACGCGACACAAAGCAGAGCAGAATATGTAATGCATGAACGTACTAAAAGCTGCGTACGCTCACTGAGAAAAATGGCTATCTAAAGAATGATGAATCACTTAAAGTACGGAGCATACTGATTTCTCCAAAAAGTATGATGATGAGCACCAGTTTATGATAGTTGTCACCGTAAAAATTGGTGCTAATTATACTTTTTGATAAAATCAGTATGCTCCTTACTTAATAGGTGAATTCATCATTCTTTCGGAATTTAGATGGGTATTTTTCTCAGTGCTACGTCGTAGGCACGTGCAACGCAGAAATGTGTCTGTCCTGCTCTTGCAGTCTATGTCTGTCTCGCCTACACTGCCCTGCATTTGTTCTGTGCTGTGCTACGCCACCTTCGTCTCAGCATACTCCTTAGTATTGCTTGGGGCGCGTCTTCGTATATTGCACTGAGCTCGTCGGAATGTAAAGGTTTGTTTCCAGAGGTCAAATTAAACTGGCGCAGCCGAAACTCGAGTCGGTTGGAGGAGCGACGCAATTGCCGTCCACTTTTCTACGCGGGTGATTTATTTTCTCATTTAGATTTATATAGAGTTGTTCGTGCCGAACGGTTTGTTTTTCGGTTAGTAAAGTAAGGGTGCTGTGATTGGTGGTTGTCGAATTCATTTAATGGGATGATTTCGAGTAGACGCTATTTCATGCAGTGATGTTACTTTGATTTTACAGTTTGATCGATTTTAATACATGAAATCTGAGCGATTAAAATGCATTAAGCAAACTTCATTCTGATAATAATTATGAAGTATGAGTTCTTTAGGACAAACGTCAGTCTTTGTTGGAAAACAACATTATCTCTTAATTCTGATTGACCGCCTCTGAAATACAAAAAGTGATAGATTGCTTTTATCTATCATTTCTATTTCTATTTCATTTCTATTTGACCGCCCACGGCAGGCCTAGCACGCAGCGGTGAGAAATAGCCTTTCCCCGTATTCCAAGACAAGGACAAACATACCACATTATACCTGTGGCACATCGATGAATAAGTAAAACGGTGGGATGACAATTTGGCCCGTGCTAAGCCAGCTAATCTCACAAACACGTCAACACGTCAAAAACACGTCACAAATGTACAGTTCTTTCGAAATCAATATAGAAAATCCACGTTCCCCACTCCATTGCCTAACCTCCCAGACATTGCAAACAATTACTTAACCATGCAGCTTGATAATGGCTACGCAATTTGTCAGGCCTCAATGTCGTATCGGGTCGCGTGCCTCGAGGCAGTTCGGCGCTTGCCCCTGACTTTTGGTGCGCACAACTCTATAGCTATACTCTGACGTTTTGTGCTCATAGCTCTATGTCGGGGACTGGATAACGGAAACATTCGAATACCCTTAAAGTGAGGTATAATTTATAAATTCCAATAATTGGTTCGTATAGAAATATGCTATAAATAATAATATGGCAGCTTAACTTTATGAACTCCAACTTTTTTTGTGACTTCTGCAGTGTTGCCGCTATGTCTTGCATGTTGGAAACTGTTCGGTATGGATTTGATTAGTTTTGGTTGAGAAGTGGTTTTTGTGCTGATGATCAGTAAAATCGAGAGGAAAAAATTGGAGAAATTTGGGAAAATTGGAATTGGAAATTGGAAATTGGGCTTATGCTATGACTTCATGTCTTAAATCATTGACTAATAATTGTCATTGTCACTGTCATTATTGAGGTACCAACAAAAGTAGGTATAACCCGGTCACAATATCTGTGCACCTGACCTCGTGCTAGCAACTCAATTTTGAGCCACTTCCCGAAGTTCGATTGTATTATTATCAGATCAATCGTTACAAAATACAGATGTTAATAAGTATACCAAATTTCAGCTCAATCGAACATCGGGAAGTGGCTCAAAATTGAGTTATATAAGTTCATAACTAATAACCGGTAGGTATAAAGGTACCTAAGCCTTAACCGGTTTTAACTAGTTCTAGTCCCTGTTTACATTCTTGCTATAGCCGTTTGATGCTTCCAGGTTTTTATACTTAGATATAGTATTAGGGAGTATTAGGTGAGTACCTGCTATCTTCCGAGATATGGGATGCGTGCAGACGCGTGTATTCAACTTACATACACACATACCTACATATATTATTTGTTTGTAAGTTCTGTAGGAAAGTTTCGAAAGTTTCTATTGTAGTTAATTGTGTGACAAAGGACAACTTAGAATCGAGTTTATGAACTGTATGCGACCAAAGTTTCTTTTATGTTTCACACTTTGGCCACTCCTCGTTTGGGCTGTTTTGTTATGATGAATGATATAATGAGGTTATAAGAAAAGAGTATGATGTGCTGAATACGACTCAGAGTATACAAATTATACTTTTTTCATCCTATATCTTTGACGTAATATCACTATGATCACAAGAACATTATTTTTACAAAACAAAAAACAAAAACCGACTTCAAAAGACCGACTATTGAGTTATTCATCTATTTGTCGCGCACGTACTTAATGCAAATTTAAGACTTATATGATTTTCTCATGGATACCATTATCAGAACTGGACTAAATTGAAATGGGACCAAATGGGAAGCGTCAGCTTTCTATTAAAAAAAGAATCATCAAAATCGATTCACCCAGTCCAAAGTTAGGTAACAAACATAAAAAAAAAATTTAAAAAAAAAAAACATACAGACGAATTGATAACCTCCTCCTTTTTTGAAGTCGGTTAAAAATAAGATCACTGTAATAAATACCGACAGTACTTACTCAAATAAGAAATATAAAACTAAAACCCTAAAAACTCAAAACTGATTCCAGCATTTTAAAACCACTAAAAGTAATCCTGAGACCTATTCCAAATATTTATTACTCTAAATACTTGTTCGCATTTATATAAGTACTTAAATATATTTAGTATCCTACTAAAACATAGAGCTTTTTAAAAATGGTTTAAATTTTCCCCGCAGCCAGCGTAATCTACCAAAATACATGAGTTTCAAAATACTGTTAAATTTATAGGCAATAATGCGATGTTTATTATGCCCTAGCGTAGCAATGAATGTTCGTGGTTATGTACCGTCATATTTATCATTTATTTAAATTCTATTTTTATACTTTTAAATACCGCATTGCAAGGATGTTTGTTAATCGATTACCGAACGTTTAAAGTCGATTAAATCGTGAAAGTTGTAAAGGATGGACAGATAGAAAAACTCTCGATAAACTCACTCTTTCACCAGAAATTACGAACAAAAAAAAATCAATGAAGTCAGAATTTCGGGAAGTGTCTATGGTTTAATCGTGAAATTTACGATTTATTTGAGTTTAAATGTTTGTTAATCGATCGTAAATGTTTTTGCGAAGGACCGCGACCTTGCCTGTTTGTTAGTGTGCAAATTGTGCAATGATGCGGTCTACGATAGTACTCTTTATTCCTAATCCTAATCGACACACATTCGATTCCTTCTAGACAAGCGTGCTCCATCGTAGGCCGCATCGTTGCACACAATCAGGCAAGATGGCGGGCAAAAGCAAAGGCTAACCTCATATAAAAAAAATAAAAAAATATAAATAAAAATAAAATAATATAAATTGGATAGTTTGTGTAAGTGTGAATCTGGTTCTACATATTTTCAAAACAGCAAAACCGATTTCGATAAAATGTTAACACACACAATTATGTGTTTTTTATAAATAGCTATGACCTGGGTAAACAAACACATACACATACTACTTTAATCATCACCGTTTTTCATCATCGCGCGAGTAAGTAAGTAAGTTCGTATAGGCCGAGTGGCTAGCCCTGGTGTCAGAATTTTTAGGCCGCCTAAAGACCTCTGACATTCTTTTTATCTATACTAATACTAGCTGACTCGACAGACGTTGTCCTGTCTTAACGATGACTATTTAATTCGAATTGGTAAAAAAGCCATTGCGTCAATTCTATGTCAAATGTCAAAAGTTAGGTACATTAAAAAAGTTTACATTGTCCAAAGCGCTAAAGTTAAATTATGGTTTAAGTATTTTTAAATTTTCTAATTTTTCATGTTTTTTTACTATAAATTGAGATGTGAGCTATCCTATGTCCTAAGTTAGATCGAACTGCACCCGGTGTGCATTGAAATCGGTTAAGTAGTTTAGGAGTCTAATAGCGGACAAACAACGTGACACGTAATTTATATATACTCGTATTAAGATTATAAAGAGGAAAGATTTGTATTTTTGTATGTTTGTGTTGAATAAACACAAAAACTACTAGACCGATTTCAAAAATTCTTTCACCATTAGAATGCTACATTATCCCTGAGTAACATAGGCTATATTTTATACCCGTGCAAAGCCGGGGCAGGTCGCTAGTTATTAATAAATAGGCTTGCGTTTGACCGCCATCTCGCCTGATGGTAAGCAACGATGCGGTCAACGATGGAGCACGCTTGCCTAGAAGAAACGGTATTACGCCTACATGGCTTGGCTGTTATTAAGGACAAACAACCGTACGGGCACCACGGGCACATCAAGTCATAACAGAAAAAACAACAGCTAAAATAAATAAAGTAAAATACATCAAAAAGACAAGTATGTTTAGTTCTGCCACAGCTTATGTCCGATCCAGTGGCCATCAGACGAAGGTTGACACGCTGAGCCCGGTAGCCCCGGTATCACGGTAGTTTTGCTGGACCGAATTGACAATTGCCCTTTTGCCCTTCTAGAGGTACTTACGTAAGTGTCCTCAGTACGTAATATTGGAAATGCTTTGCAATTGTCCTTTTTTAAATAAAACGTGACTCGTGAAATACTGGGTTATGAGAAAAGGGTATGCTAAGAAAAAAGGAGTCATAGTACTCATAATTACCTGCAACTGTTACTATGGGGCCAACTATGATATCGCGAAAAAAATTAGCTCAGCTCAGATCAGCTTGTTCCATACAAAAATGTCAATAACACTCGGCAAATGTATATAATAGAACAACTGATTTTTCTTTTTGCGATTTCATGGTAAGTCCCTTATTAAAAGTTGCTCGTAATGACGAGTCCTGTGACACCTTTTCGGCTTAGCATACTCTTTCCTTATAACCCTGCATTTAATTCATTGAAATTGTTGACTAATAATAAATGGAAAAATGAGTTTGTTTGTTTGTTACGTTTTCTCACCTTAACTACTGAACTGATAATAATGAAATTTTGCATACACGTTGTCAGGGGTACAGAAAAAGACATAGGGCTTACTTTTTAACCGACTTCAAAAAAGGAGGAGGTTATCAATTCGTCTGTATGTTTTTTTTTTATGTTCGTTACCTCATAACTTTTGACTGGGTGAATCGATTTTGATGATTCTTTTTTTATTAGAAAGCTGACGCTTCCCATTTGGTCCCATTTCAATTTAGTCCAGTTCTGATAATGGTATCCATGAGAAAACCATATAAGTCTTAAATTTGCATTAAGTACGTGCGCGACAAATAGATGAATAACTCAATAGTCGGTCTTTTGAAGTCGGTTTTTGTTTTTTGTTTTGTAAAAATAATGTTCTTGTTAGTTAGTCATTTACAAGTACATCATTTTTGCATTTGAAAGATATCGCTCTTAGCGATAAAGCTGCTCTAGTTTTAATTTGTTTGTTGTAATATTATTTGTTGGGAACAATAAATAATTTCTCTATCTGTCTGTCTATTTGTTCTCAAAAACAAAATAATACCTACCCGCTCGAGACAACCGACGTTTTTAATTTTTATTCGTAAACATACGAACAGAAATAACCACAAGGTTTTTCTCCGAAAATAAATTGTGGGTAATTCCCAACATTTTCCTACCAACTAAAACCTCTTTTGTTATCGACATAAAATATTCGGTGCCTTGTCCAGCCTCGAATGGCCGGCAATAACTACTATACCCCAATAAATGATTCAGGGCCACGACAATACTACTTCAACCCGGGTTTTGAACGATACCACTCATTTTTGACCGACTCAAAAAGGAGCGAGAGTTTCTCCTTTTTTTAACAATTAGTGGAAAATTCTTATTGAGATTTTCTTGACTTTCTTGACTGACTTTATTGAGATTTATTCTAGCAAGATAATCAGCCAATACAGGGTTAAAAGGAAAGAGTATACAAAGCCGAAAAGGGCTCATAGTACTCTTCAATATGAATATTTTACTACGTGACTAATGAGGTATTTGCGAAACAAACAGCTGTTCATTTAGTCGAAAGTTATCAACATTTTTCTATGGAACAGATGATTTTTTTCACGATTTTGGCGTTGGTCCCATAATAAAAGTTGATCATAATGATGAACTATTCGCCGTTTTAGGATTAGCATATCCTTTTTTATAACCCTCTGTATAATAGTTCTACTAAGATAATAATTATTAACAGCCAATATAGTAGCTATAGATAAATTCGTAGTACTGTAAAAGTTCTACCAGTTCTACCACCATAGATTATCTCTTTTCCACGTTGAAAGCACAATCGAAAGCAGAAGAACAAAGGAGCCATTGACTATCTCAAGGTTACGCCTCATAACAAAAAGAGTGAGAGAACAATTATTATATTTTGACAGATGCGTCGTTTTAAAATGGGTTTGTTCTTGACATTGGAATACAAAGGATACATGTCCACACACACGACGACACATAGTATATCTGGATACTATAGGTCTCTTTTTGACACAGGTAGTTCACACATATGTTATAAATAATAAATATAATATTATACAGAAAACATACATTAAAAGAAAACATTTCCTTTAATGTTTCTTTCTGTACCTCTTTGCTATGGTTTTAGTAACAATATCTCAATTAATTTAATGTACCTATCATTGTGTCAAACAAATATCTTTCTTTCTTCTGCGCGGAATCTATAAGGTTAATCTGTGTCCACTCCGAAACTAACTACAGGTCCTAACGATCTATTTCCTATCCAATTTATATCATCACCTAAATGAATTTATCAGATTTAGTAGGTAAAAGAAAAGTTTTTGTATGCTAGAAACGTCCCGTGGTTTTCCTTGGGGTGTTTTAAGTTTTCTATCTGTAGGTATGATTAAATACCGAGAAGAAATTCAATGGCGTATGTCAATCCACCAACCCGCACTTGGCCAGCGTGGTGGAATACGACCTAATCACCCTTCGAGGGTAGACCTGTGTCCCAGCAGTGGGAGGATTAAAGGTTTCATATAATGATGCTTAAATAATTCTCACAATCGCTAAGAAGATAAGTATATTATTGTAAAAATTGAAAAGGAGCTTTGGCTGTGCCTGTCCTATATAAGAAACTAATTTGGTGAGATATAGTATCTAGTAACTAGCTGACCCGGCAGACTTCGTACTGCCATACAGTACTTCTCTATGGTACTGCCTAATTAAATATAAACACTGCACAAAACACTATTTACAATTTTATACTTATAATATATTACAATTATAGGTACGAATTTGTTTCATGTATCAGTTGACAAAAGCAAACTCATCCATGAAAAAAAACACTGACATTGACAGTTTGTTGTTGTTTCAACTTTTTTTTAATTTGATATGACTTGGAGTCAAATCCTTCGAAATTTTAAAATTCCTTGGTTTTGATAGATATGATTGAATTTGAACTTTGTACAGAGGTAATAAAGTGCAAATTGACTCTTGGACGTTAGGAACATACCTACATTGCTTAAACAACAGTGAGTGCTTGCAATTCAATATGAACTTTATACAATAGCAATAAAGCTCGTTTTAGTTAGAAAACGTTTGTATGGGAAAAAGAAAAGGGCTGTTTTTAGGGTTTTTCAATATTTCTGAGAGATTTTCTTAATATTTTTTTCCGTAAGAACCTTCTCCTAATAATAACAAATACAACAAAAAAAGAATTAGTGAAATCGGTCCAGTCATTCACGCGTGATGCCGTGACCAAGGAAAACGGGTTTAATTTTTATATATATAGATAGTGTAGTAGTAAAAAAGCCAGAAGCAAGTCTATGGATAAATAATAAAAAAAAGCTACGGGATTTACACTCACACCGTCCACCAAAAACTATTACATTTATACCACTTATACTATTATACATTGAAAGTTACATTGGGGCTTGCGTTTGCCAGAGGATATAATTACCTATGTTACCTTATTACTGTTTTTGAAAACTACATTTTTGTAAAGTAATATATGATTTAACTTAAAAATACTAAAATTTTATTCTATTTATGACGATCAAAGATGACGATGGGTTTTTTTAATCGCTAAAATACGAATCCTGTTCATCTCTTGCCCTTAAACATACAAACAGCCAAAACCACTCGCTTCCATTAATTCAGGCCGTCATTATTTATCGACTCCCAAACTTTCAGCACTCGCCGTATCGTATAAGTTTGATACAATTTCCTAATGATAACGTCACGAATGGGCAGGAACTTCGCCTGATATGTACGTACTTGTCCTTATCGGTTGAGAAGATTGGGAGAAGTTTATGTGTCGCTCGTTCGATGGTTTTTCGATGAACCATGTTGGGTATTTTGTTGGATTTTGGATGTACAAAGGCTCATTTATGATTGTCATAATTTTATAAACAAACTTTACTATGAAATAAATCTTGAACACGTGAAAAAGTCGGTTCGAATTATAAATAACATATATATTTTTACACGCTTTTTATTAGCTTCAGTTTGTTTGTTTGTATGTTTGTAACCGACTCCTTTGGGCGCGATTTTATCCCACTTTAAACTGCCAGATTTCGTTCAAACTTTGTAGGTAGGTACGAGTATATCGAGGCCGATGACAATACACTAAACAAAGCGTGTTTTTTAGTTTTTTTTAACTTTTAATTTTTAAATAGGCTTTTATTGTATTGTCATGGGAGTTGAAGTTACAAACATACTCGTATGTTATTTCAGCACAAACGGACATCGGGAAGTGCTTAAAAATTAGTTTAATTATTTGCTTAAAAAAGGGGATTCACAGAAAAATGTCAATGACAGTGTCCATAATACGGAGCAGTTGTTTTTGTCACGATTTGTTTTAGAGTTGGTCCCATAATAAATTTTAATATTGTTCATAATGATGTGTACTAAGCTTATGATGGCTTAGCATACCCTTTTCTTATAGCCCTGTATTAGTCCGATTACCACTAAATACTTGCTTTCCAGTATTTCATGCTAGTTGCTGGAAATCAAAAGGTCACGCGATGACCTAAACAATTTATTTTATTGATGCAATAAGTGTAATTCTCGTAAGGAACTCCAAGGTCGATAATTAAAACGTTAAGGGTTACATGTAGCCAACCAAAACTTTTAATGGCTTAGGACTACTTATATAGGATTATACGAAAAGGGTAAGCCAAGCCGAAAAGAGCTAGTATTTATCATTTTGAACAATTTTTACTATGAGACCAAACCTTCCGAGTGAATCGGTTCCTTCTAGGCAAGCGTGCTCCATCGTAGACCGCTTCATTGCATACCATCAGGCGAGATGGCGCCGGTCAATCGCAAGCCTATAAAAGAATTAAAAAAAAAAAAAACCTGAAATCGCGGAAAAAATGAGCTGTTCCATAAATGTCAATGATAACTTGACAAATGTTTGCGATTTCAGGATTTATCCTTTGGTAAAAACTATTTCATAATGATGAGAACTGCAAGCTACTTTCGGCTTAGGCGTTTTGGAACATTCTATATTATAGAATCACGAGTCATTCTTTAGAAAAACACTCAAGCCTAGATATCAAAAATATCCATTACTCGTAGGCTATATCGGTTTAGCGCTAAATTTTGAACGAATGCCCAATGAAAGCTATGAAAGCTAAAACTAAAGTAACTATTAATAAATCTGTGCACTTAGTGCTAGTGCTGCGAGCTGCAAGCTAAATTTGGCATTGGGGGTGATGACCCAAGGTTTAAATTAGTAGGTCAGTATTTTTAAATTGTTCTAAATTATTTTATGCTTGATATTTTTAGACTCTTTCATGTGGTTTTTTGCTAAGATGTTTTTACCTGTAGAATTGTAGATGCATTGTGCTTCCAGTTATATTGACTAGAAGACCCTAAGGTTACCTTACCAGAGTCGGTACCAGTCTTGCACTGCCGAGTGATCGATAAATACGTCGCCTTTATAATTGTTTGTTATTTAACCAAAAAAAGGTAGGAAATGCCCTCTATGTCTAAAGACACTGCACAAATTAAACATATAAAAGATAAAAAAAACAGGTTAAATTTCCCTCGTAAGGACTGTTTTTCATTGAAATAGTATAGATAAAATAATAATTTGTTTTTTGGAGTTTGCAGTCACATTTTTTTCATTTTTTGAAGAAACTGCATACAAATAATATGTAGGTAGGTATGTAGGCAACTTCTAGTCAGTTTTGAAAGCATAAAGCACTGTTGCTCTATTTATTTCATCTCATTGGTTTTTTGCCCTATAATACGAAAAAAGGACAAATATTTGTTCACAATTTAAAGTACGAAAACTCGGTTATACCTAACTACTGTAAAATTAATCAATTCAATGATTCTAAGAATAATATTGTGTTTCGATTTTACTAAATTGATACTAAAAATAAACGTGCCAGGAACCTCCGAACTTTCCAGACGTCTCTAATGAATTAAATATAGCGAAATTTGTCTGTCCGTCGACCAGATAAAGGCTTTCCTGAAATATAATATGATTTTCAACCCTTCGATTTTAAAACCCAGTCTTTCAAACTGTAGCGGAGAGAAGGAAGCTCATGGAATTCTTTTCTTTTTTAATCAAATTCAATGCTTTTTGTCTGACCTGAAGTTAAGGCTTCGTTTTACCCGACTGTCGAGCAAGAAGATTGTTTTTCGGCTGCACGTAAGTGTAGAAAGATTATTAACTGACGTTGGAGATAGATGTTTTTAGATTTCACTTTAATTTTTATTTTATAGATTTGATTTTGTTTTTTATTTGTTTTTTTTTTCCTTGGTCATGACCGTCATCAGACTGAGGATCACGATTTAAAGAAAGTAAGTAAGAAGAGGTAAGTTATTGGTACCTATATGTTTGTATGGCTCTATGTGATATGTTTAAGTCCAAAAGTCTTAAATTGAATAGCAAAATATATTTAGTTTCGTCTTTATATCGAAGTGTAAGAGTACGTACAATTTACAGTTACATTTTTTAGTTTCTTCTAAAAAGATTCTTGTTACTCGATTGTCTAATAAAGGTTTTCTAAAACCTCAAAGCATTAAGCAAGCCACCTACTATAGTTGTGGTTGCGGTTTTTACCTGTTTTAGAAATTGCTTAATTCGCCAAACGTAAAAATATCTTCTATAATGCCCAGAAAAGGTCGGTACCCTTCTAAATATAAATAACAATTCAATCACTTTTAGTTAAATGTCAAATGTAAAATGTAAACCAACTAAGTTTGACGAAGCTTTAAGCTTTGTTCGACAGTTTTCATTATACGTTTTGAATGTTAAATTTTGGCTTTGATTTGTAACTTAAAATAACTTAGTTTCGATATCATAAATTTAGAGTTTCTGCCCTATATAATTGGGTATCTTTGCCACGTCTTTCAGCTTCATAGGAAGTATCTTTTTCAGTGAATGTTGCTTTTGACGATATGATTCCGTTCGAACGCACTGAGCGTTTTCATTCCACCTTTTTAATTAGAATTGCAGAGGTGTGGAACTGTGGAACTCACTGCCAGCGTCTGTTTTGTGTGAAAGTGAATAGATATTTTTCTTACAAAAGCGTGCTACATCTTCGACCACATCTTCGGTTCCCATCAGTTGAGATTGTGGTCAAACGCGGCATGCGTTCGTTGTAAAAAAATATATCACTTTTTGCGTTCATCTACGCTTGTATGTATATAGTTTTATGTTTGTAATTATTATGGACCACACCTGCGCACACGCACGGACTGCGCGGCTCGCGAGCCTTAGGAACATGTGCACGTGCGTAAAATGTGACGCGTCTACAGCCGTTAGTGCACGTCCGTGCGCAGGAGTGACTTAGAGTCGTTGGCAAAATTTAGAATAAATTGAGCTAACCTGTTAAGTGATGATTGATGACTATTATTTGTACCTCCTTGAAGAGAGACTACATAGCACGGTATCTACATCTTCATTAATATTGTCAATGGAAGCTCGATTTGGGAAAAAGTAGGGTGTTATAATTTTGGCCGCTATGTGTGTCTGTTTGTGGCACCGTAGCTCTCAAATAAGTAAATTGATTTGTATGCGGTTTCTTTGTTCGAAAGCAGGTTTTTTTGTGAAAGTTTTTAGACATATCTTTTAAAATCAGTTTAGTCGCTACAGTTTTGGAAGATTTTAAAATTTTCATGCCGTATCTATAATTACGGGCAAAATCGCGGTCTTAATCTGGTATTTTCCCACCCAACGGCGACAAATTCACGTGTAATAATAGCATTTATCACACAACACAGGTTTGTGTATAACAAATGTAATTATGGAGGGTAGCGTTAAATTAGTGTAACTCGATTTTGTACCTTCCTACGCATAATGAGGTTATGCTTGCTTGATTGTCGTGAAGGAGGAGTGGTTAGATTTAGTGTCAGACTTTTTATTCAAAATACAATACAGTAACATTTGATACCACAACAGGAAGGTACAAACATTGTTAAACACAAGGAGCTTTTTTTATTTTATACTAGATAATATCTAGTATAAAATAAAATATAATCATCTTGATGTGATTTACTCGATTTTATATGATTTAGTATTTAATTTGATGAACAGTCTTTTGATTAAAATGGTCACCGGAAACGTGGTTCCCCGCCAAGTAAAAGAACGGTTGTAAAGGGGAGGGGATAACACTTGGTAGGGCAGAATATTGGAAAGAGAACGGCATTTCGGTTTTAGCTTTAGTTTCGATCAGACGTCGATGTAAATACTGAGAATATAATTATGATATATAAAGTGTTTTATAAATATATATTAATACCATCCTGGCGTGAAAAGAGGTGTTTTTTTCATAGAAGTGATTTAATATAGAGCCATGGAGTGCATTAACCCAGGAGGATCCTGTTTCCTGTTTTTTGTTTGTTTGTTTGTTTGGTTTCCTTTGATGAGCCAGCACTTCAAACCTAATTTTGAGTCAGCCAATCATAAACACATAAACTTATTTCGTCCAGCAACCAACGTGGTGCGTTGTGTGAACATCTGGATTTTTTACGCCTCATTTAAATATCATATTCAGCCAAATTTTATCTCAAAACACAAATTATTCCAAATAAGCCCACAATTTTTACCATTATCTCCATTTTCAGCAGAAATTTGATCTCGAAAACTCAATCTGCGAAACGTAACCATTGGATATTTATTCATCAGTCTATAAACGTTTCCTAAAATTGTATGAAAATATTCCCCGAAATTTGTTCTTCATTTTTGAATGGCAGTTGGCGTAGTAAAACATTTTAATACTATCGGTGTACAGTCAGCGATAGAAGTATAATAAACACAAGCTACAGGCTTTAATATAACACAAACTTCTAAACAAGATTTAAAATAAAAAAAAATCTAAGTTTGTCATTTAAATAGTTAAAGTTTTTAAATGATTGTTAATTGTAATTATCTTAATGTATCGTCGAATGCATAAAATCTAGGCAAAAGGCTAGACAGTACGCGTTCACGTGTATTTTAGAGATATTTACGCGACCCTTGCGCATTGTCATTTGAAACATAGCATGCACGATTCGTGCGCGTGCGCAGGTATGACCCGCCTTAAGTTTTGTCAGTCAGGAAAATTGAGTAAGCAATATCTCATGATTTTTTCAACGTACAATCACTTAAAAAGTTACAAAGTCGTCTTGTAGTTTCTCAGCTATAATATTCATGTTCAATTGTTCACGCGTAACTTGAAAACTTATGATGAATATCCCGTCAGCCACTTATGTAGCTGCCTGTACCATATCAAGTGGGATTCAAGCTCGATCAGTGACACCCACGCTATCTTCTAAGGCCTTATTCTGGGCCCTTCGAGATTATCTCGGTGACTGTCGCTCTCAACAGAAATGTCATGACAATGAGAGTGAGCGAAATAATCTCGAATTCCCAGAATACGTTATGTAGCCCACAATATTTTTTTATGGAAATGCCAATTTCTAATAATGAACGTAAATGTTATTCTAAAATTAAAACGTTTCATTATATTTGAAGCTAATGGCCGCCGCCTCCGTTAACTTTTAACTTGAATAACACGTTTTGGAAATTATAAACCAAAACAATTTTACTTGGATGATTTAATATTACTTCTAATAATAAGTTCTATTACTTAGACTATGGGTTTTTATCCGAAATAAATGAGAAACGTTTGATATTTTGGTACAATAGGATTTATTGTTTCAATTCCAGATTCTTGATTCAAAAGCAAGCATGGAATGCAATGTTTTTGCAATTTGATTGATTTTTATTTCAAACTAGCGACCCGTCCCGGCTTCGCACGGGTAGACTTTGGGATAAACGTAGAGTAAATTGAAATCGGTCCAGTCGTTCACGCGTGATGGCGTGACCAAAGGTGTTGAGAATAATTATAGGAACTCTTTGTTATAACCTCTATTCTCATGCTATTGCGTAACTATAGCAACCGTAGTTTGTTGATGCTAACTTGTCAATTTATAGTAAAAATTATCAGTATAAAACGCACACTGTTTTGATAGATATGATTGAATTTGAACTTTGTACAGAGGTAATAAAGTGCAAATTGACTCTTGGACGTTAGGAACATACCTACATTGCTTAAACAACAGTGAGTGCTTGCAATTCAATATGAACTTTATACAATAGCAATAAAGCTCGTTTTAGTTAGAAAACGTTTGTATGGGAAAAAGAAAAGGGCTGTTTTTAGGGTTTTTCAATATTTCTGAGAGATTTTCTTAATATTTTTTTCCGTAAGAACCTTCTCCTAATAATAACAAATACAACAAAAAAAGAATTAGTGAAATCGGTCCAGCCATTCACGCGTGAGGCCGTGACCAAGGAAAACGGGTTTCATTTTTATATATATAGATAATTACAACTGTAGATAATACTTGTGCCTGAAATAGGATATTACTTTTAAAAAACCTGCTGTTTGAAAAGCTGTGACAATTTCTCGCTAATGTGACAAAAATCGCTGATGTACATATGTGCCTTAAATCAACCAAAAATAGTAAAGCCCGGAATATAGGGCCTTAAATTCTTCGCCTTGCTTTCCGATTGAGAATAAAATTCAAATAAAAATATCTAATACTCCAAACAATCTTATTTTTAGATTTATAACCGTTTTCCTGTTATATGATAAATCAGTTTTATTTCACCATCATTTCTAAAATTGAGTTTGAATGAATACTCTGACAGGAGTTATTTCCCAAATTTTATAAATAAACCGACGGTAATCCGCAAAAATATATCCATCCAAAAATACAGAATCCGAAGTCGCCGTTTCCACGAGCGAAGAAAACTTCAAGAAAATCCCTCGGTGGTGCGGCTAAGTTAATTATTAATTAATTCTTAATAACTCTGGGAACCTCGGCTGAGAACACACGTTTCCTTCGAAATATTAAAAGCGGACGTTTTCTTCATAATCTGACGTAAAAGAACCAACATTTTATGAACGTTGTAAGATGTAAATATACAAAGTAATTATGGTTTAAGTACACGTCAATTAAAAGAGGTTTATATTTTTCTAATTTTCAGCCTAAATTAGCACCTGCCCTGTGAATACCAACATCTTTTGTTACTTTTGAATCTATCATCATCATCTTCCTCAGCCTTGTTTATCTTACTGCCGGGTTCAGAATCAAGCTTATAGTAGAAATGGTTTGGGCACTTAACCATCCTCTACAATTTATAGTTATAGTTGCGAAAAAGAGACATCCGTATTACTGTGTCATCTGCCTCGGTCCAGAGTGCTATGAAAATCAGGTTAATTTTAAACCCATTTATAAAATAACACAATAACATGTTCTGATAACACGGTATAGACTGCTATACTGTGTAAGAGGTATTTATTACCCATAAAAGCAAGGTATTGCAATCTGAGCCCTATATCGATGTGGCAGAGAGTATATTTTAATATGATAATCATGGAGTGCAAGACACGTTTACGCGCCAACGACCGATACTCGATGCGTTTACAGCACATTGACCACGTGTCGTGCAATAATTAAAATTGTAACTCTTTCACACGATATAGAGATTAAATTTGATTGCTCTGCTTTATGCTGCACTGAGAAAAATGTCCATCTAAATTCCGCTAAAAAAATGATGAATTCACTTCACACAATGCATCAAAATTCCGATGAATTCACCTTAAGTACGGAGCATACTGATATCACCAAAAAGTACGGTGACAACTATTATGATATATGGTTGTCACCGTAAAAACTAGTACAAGCACCAGTTTTTACTCGTAGGGTGACAACCATATACTATATGATGGTTGTTACCGTAAAAACGTGCTAATCATCGTACTTTTTGGTGATATCAGTATATGCTCCGTACTTTAGGTGAAGTCATCGGAATTTTGGTGGCCATTTTTCTCAGTGTGAGTTTTAAATATAGATGCTCAAATCTTACCTGTCAGCTTCGTCTGGTGGGTCAGCGGGGGAGTCACGGGAGCGGCGGCAGTGGTAGCAGTATTCGGCGGGTAGACAGGGTCGCAGCATTCTCGCTCCGGGAACTCGCTCCCTCCAGCACACGTCACAAGCACCAAAATCCCAATCACAGACCATACTCTCGATCTACCGCACTCGCGAATCATCGACGCTACTTCCCCAGAACGCCCTGATACGAACGAACTTTTGAACGAACTTAGCGCGAGAGAAGTCGCATTTGGTGATATGCAACTCGATGGTAATGCTTGTTTTGTGGGACACAAACTTTGAGACTTTGTCGGTGCAATCAGTTTTGCGGGACACAAATTTTGAGACGCGAGGTTCAATTTTTCGGGGCACGAACTCAAGGATGCGGTCGACGGGGTCAGTTTTTTGGGGCGCAAACTTAGGTATGCGGTCGGATTACGTTCAGCGGTGCACGAACTTGAGTCTTGACGCACTTGGGAACGAATTACCCTAATTCGTTTTTGCACTCGAACCTGTCTCCTCCTTGTTTCGTCCTTTTGTTTTTTAATCTTTTCATCGCAACAGTCCTTTTCCTCTGTCATCTGATATTTAATTCACATTACACTCTCCCAAGTTTTTTCGTATTATTACTAATGATATGTTTTTTACACTGTTAATTGACTTTATACCGCGGAGGTTTTGGTCTTGTATATAATTTGTAGTAAATGTTTGTATTTGCTTAAATCTGTAAAAAAGGGAATGGAATGAAATGAACCCATTTGTGGTCAAATAAAACAGATCGGAAAAAAAAGTTGGGCAAGTAAATAATTTTGAACAATCACGCAGACTCGCTTTCGCCAAGCGTATTTCATATTGTGGAGGCAGCTAGTATAGATCTATCAAGCTCAATAAAGTGAATGAGATATTCAAGAATACAATAATTTTGGTTTACGAGATCAGAAGAATGTATTAAAACATTTTATTAAAATTTCGCGTGACTAAGTTAATAAATTACTCCTTCCTACGCAAGTACCTATAAAATGTGTATTTATTTTCTCATTACAAGCTTTTATTTAACTTTTCTTGTATGCGTAGGTAAAATTTTTGATGCTAAACCTGAACCATTTCCAGAAGTCTAATGCTGTGTAACAAGAAACAATCCTGTAGGTATAACTCTAAGGTATATATATGTTTTTTTAATTAACCTATGCTGTCCCACTGCTGGGCAAAGGTTATCTATATATCTTACTTTAATTTACTAGCAAAATTATTCAGTGCAATACTTTGTTTAATTTACAGTTGTATTGTTATTATCTTAGCAATTATTTTAATTTTTTAATTCAAAACTATGAATTTTCACACTATGGTTTATGACAAAAAAAATCCTTTGTTTTTATAAAAGTTTTTTCTGCAAATAAAATAACAAAACAAATCTGTAAATATCTGACATTTTAGCCCAGCTAAGTTCACAGCTAATATTCTCAGTATACAATCACGTGCAGTCGAACACCAAAGCGTCAATGTCAACGTCAATTTAAATCATAGCAACGTAATTTAGGCAAATCGCTCCAACCTCAACACCAGCCTAAACTTAAGAGGGCATTAAACAAATTGAATCCTTAATATGCTATTTAACTTTTTTGGGAAAATCCTAACGCATATTACTTTTGTTCGGAAACTTCTTCTATTTACGAGGGATTTCATTAAAAACGTGGAAAAATGTTCCTTGCCTGTTTCGGACAGACATAATGACTTTTGGAACGTGATAATTCATTTTAATTGCAACTTTTATGCGAAGATTTCTTTCTTTTTGTTTGAGATTGTTGTGATTTATCCGGGTTTTTTCAGGTGTTTTTGAGTGAAGAAATGTTCAAGGTATTGTCTATCAACGACTAGCTTCGTTTTTATATCGTTTTTAAAAGTTGTAAAAATCAAAAATATTGTTACAGTTAAGCCACGAAATACAAATTATATTTTCAAATTAAATTAAACGAAGTAAATATTAAATAATTTTGTAGTAACAACAGGGTTATTTATTTGTACATACGTCACAAACACTACGCATTTATTGTGCTTGCTCCGATTAATTTATGCCCTAGGCTGGCATAGAAATTCTTAGAATCTAAGAATTTCATTGTTTTATTAAAATGTATGTTTTAACAAATTTTAGTTTCAGAAATAATAAGAAAAGTGTTATTAGACACATTCTTAGTTATCAGTTAACTAGAAACTTAAGTTGAATTTAAATTACTTTTTACATGTACAATTATTGTACATGCGAAATTGGTTTAATTTAGACACGTGTATACTTTATGCAAAAATGAAGCCGATTACAATATCAGCCAGTTAGATAATAAGGCGACGACAAAAAATCTATAATCGTTAAAGGCAGAACAAAGACAAAACTCCTTAAAAACGTCCCGCCTCATCCAATTACCGTTTCTCTTCGCAAAGTAGAGCCTGAAATCTATTACTTGTCACGAAAATCTAATATTAAAAGGCAGACCTCAGGAACAATAGAGCTCAACTAGACTCAACAATGTTAAATCCAATTTTTATGCAAATGCAAATTTTTCAAGTAATATTATTACACGTACCTACAGGTTAATTAAAAACACATTTCATACAAAATTCAAAAACAGCACATTTCATTATGTTTTAAAGAGTAAAAAAAAAATAAGATCCCATCTATAAGATTTTAAACAAGCTCTTGCTTGTTTTGCTTTTTATTTTTATATGATTGATTTTTACCAAGATATGGATTGTGGACCTATTAATTTTTATTTTATGAAAAGTGTTTATAAGAAACAATATTTATTTAATTTGATTGATAATTTCAAGAAAACTTTGCATGAACATTAATAAACATTATTCTACGAAGCATTCAATGGAATAATTTTACTTTCTAAACCACAATTAAGTAAATACTTTTAAGCCTTTTTATAACTTTACTTGTACTAAACGATACTTTATCTTCCATCTTTCAATTTATAGCAACTTGAGTTACTGCCTCCTAACTATACCGCGGCGCTATTAATTTCTTTCAGAACATCAAACAAAAGTTTCATAATTAGTTGAACTATAGCTAAACACGATCTTAGGATTCGACTCCTTTATCAAATTATAATAACTCTCAGCTGGGATTAATATTAAAAGACTAGCTGAACCACGCGGTTTCACCTGTAAAACCGTAGATTTTTCGAGACAAAAAGTATCCCTATCTATTTGTTGCGATTGCCTCGTCTATACGTAAGGCAGTCGAAATACCTATACAGGGTTATTCATAAAGGGTATGCTAAGCCGAAAAGGACTCATAGTATCCATCATTATGAACAACTTTTATTATAGGACCAACTCAAATTCGTGAAAAAAAAATCAGCTATTTTATACATTTTGTTGAGTGTCATTGACATTTTTCTATGGAACAGCTGATTTTTTTTCGCGAATTTAGGGTTGGTCTCATAGTAAAAGTTGTTCATAATGATGAGTACTATGAGCCCTTTTCGGCTTAGCATACCCTTTATGAATTAACCCTTATAAATAAACTACAGATGTACATACTATAATATTTTTTTTACAGTAGAGCAATTTAAAGTCCTAATTTGACCTTAACTAATATGTTAAAATTAGTATCAATTTTATTCGATAATTATTTAATTAATTAGCCTGTAAATATTAGTAAATAACATTTACAGACAAACTTTCGTATTTATAATATAAGTGTTATTATTAGCAGGATAATAACTCTCAGCTTGGATAAATTTTAATAGATCAGTCAATTATTTTGTCTGCTTTGTAGAATCATTTTGATTGCTTTATGACTTTTAAAGGATTTGAACGTTGATTTTGATGAAAGGATCAAGTTAATGAGTTTTCTAATATTGAAGGTTTTAATTTAATAGCGAACTGTGCAATATAGCTTAGTTCTTAGATTAATTCTGACTAAGTGAGGTGGAATAAAATAAATTAAAAGTGTGAAAATTGCTTTGAAATAAATTTATTATTAAAATAGTAATAGGTTGATTACACGTTACGAGTAAAGTGACGAGACAGTGCGCTCGGACGAGTACTCGGTTTGTATAAACATTTTGACGAGGCGAGACAGTCACTAGAACGAAGGTTTTTGCTCGGTCGAGTGTGCCATTTATATTCTCGCCACTGTAGGCCACTCGTTAGGTGTAATCAACCCGTAAGTAACTTCGTACCTATAGGTCGAGAAGGTAGCCCTGATTTAAAAGTTTTAAGCCCCGTGAAGGCCTGTGACGTCGCTTGGTGGTTGATAGTTTATTGGTTGATTGCTAGGTAAACTATTTATTTTCTTAATTGTACTTTCTTTTTACAAGCTTTTAAAACCTGCCTTGTTGGTGTGGGCCAAATCTTGCTACTGAATTTTGAACCACTTTCCGATGTCTGATTGATCTTTATTTTGGTAAGCTTGTGGACTGTGTAACTCTGATGACAATGCAATAAAATCTTGTTGTAATAAATATTTTTCTACCTCTATAATTTATTTTACTAATAGACTAATAATAGTAAAAGTACTCAAATAGTAGTAAATTAGTTTTGTTTAAGTGAAAAGTACAACGAAAACTGACGTTTGTGTTAGAGAAGCATCTCAGCCCAAATATGTATTCAAAAGGGTCCTCATCCCCAACCCTACCCGAACTTTGAACAAAAAGGAAACACGTCGTCAAAACTTCACAGACAATTGCGTTTCGATTCAAAAGCCCTATAGTAAAAGCTGCCACTAAACAACTGTACGAACAAATAGGTATATACCTATATATAGTAGATATGTACCTATAGAATATATTCCTTTTATCTTAGGCCATACTTTTACTTTTCCAATACGCCCGAGCCATTGCCATAAATCTTTCACACAATAGTGTTGTCGGCTATCGAGTCGTTATCGAGACAAGGGCAAATGCAATCGATACCAGACGATTCGATATTTCGATATTTGTTAGTAAATATGGAATGTCGTGCGTTGCACTCGAATTTTGAAATGGGACGAGATTTGAATAATTTATCGGTCTGCATTTCGAATCGAATGAAATATTTATCGAATGGACTTTTTGTTTGCAAATGTTTTGGTTTTAGAAATGGGCGTTTATTATTTGAGGTATTTTACGTGCTGTTGGATTATTTTCTTCTGTAACTGAGATTTGTTTATTTGTCTGCGAATTGGGTCGTTGAATTTTGGGTCGTTTTTTTTTTAATTTGCCGTTTAGGCTTTGAACGAGTAAGTCCCTCATACGATGAAATGCACTACGCATTGAGGTACTACGTACCTACTAGAGTGGACCCTGTACTGCAATACCATATTTTATTCAAAAGCTGTCATAAAGCCATACCTACTACACCTTAGTTACTCGTTAATCGCACATGATATTATTTTGTCTACTTATCGGAACTTATCACAAATATTAACTATCAAAGTAAAGATGGCTCTCGAAGTTTTGACCTTAGATCAATAACCGTAATAAAGAGCAGCTGTCATGACACGCGATGCATACACACATCGTGAAACGCTTAACTTATGTTTCAACATGAGTATGCTGTTGTGTATACCCCTTCCATATTATCACAATTTACTCCTTCGAAAAAAGAAAAGATACTTCAAGCAAGCGACCAAGTGAAGTTTGGTACTTTCGCCTCATTTAAATCGGACACCACATCACAATGCAGTGCATCCTCTAGTACGTAGCACATCATAGCCCAATGGTACCACTCAGGTTTTTGTCTATTCAATAAAAACATATTCCTTCTAAAAGATACATTTGTAAACCCAGCTCTGAGAAAACCCTCATAACATCTTCAACCAGCTCACAAATATATACAAATGGCAACAAACCACCAAATAAATAATTCTTCACGTGATACAAAACCTATTTATTAAAAGAAATCGTCTTTCGCTCAGCGGAAGGGTATCTACGTGCCTTTGCGAGGGTTACCATACGAAGGTTGGTTTGAAAATAAGAATTTTCGACTTGATACGGGTATGGTCACACTTCGATATCTTTTACGAATAGAAATTTTCTATTACCACAGATAATAGAGCTAACAATTTATATTTAAAATAACTACATATAAAAGACGACTAATCCTTATTTTTCAATTTATATTTTTTTTTATTCTTCATTTCTTTTTTTCTTCTCTTTCAATGAATTCTATCCCCGCTTACATTACCTTGAAGATATTGCTTTTAGCGATAAGGGCGCAAGTTACTGCACTTGTGTTAAAAGCATTTTAATCCCTTTAATTATAGTTTCTCGTATGAAAATATAAAGAGTTTGTTAGATGCAAGGAATTATGTAGGTACTGCCATAAAATCTTAATTAGTAGGTACATATACTTAGAAGTCATATAGGCTATAAAACTTGCAGCGCCCCGCGGTTTCACCTGCGTGCTGAAGAAAGGTGATGATGTTGATAAAAAGAAGCCCAAGGCTTATTTTTTGTAATCCTGACAACGCATATTCAAAATTCCACGATGATCGGTGGATGGTTCAGGCGTGAAAGCACATCAAACAAACTAAAACTCACATTTCCATTTATAATAATTATACCGGCTGACTGGTTAGACACTTGACATATTCTAGGTTATCATAGTACTCATCATTATGAACAACTTTTACTATGGGACCAACTCGAAATTCGCGAAAAAAAAATCAGCTGTTCCATACATTTTGTCAAGTGTCATTGACATTTTTCTATGGAACAGCTGATTTTTTTTTCGCGAATTTCGGGTTGGTCCCATAGTAAAAGTTGTTCATAATAATGAGTACTATGATAACCTAGAATATGTCAAGTGTCTAACCAGTCAGCCCGTATAAGTTAGGAAAATCTGTGCTCACGCTATCGAAAATGCAAACATAAATTCGATAGAAATTGTATGAAAATTGGGAAAGCGTCTCTATCGGGCGTAAATGAAGACTGTGTCTTATATCTTTCTATTAAATACGTTACGTTACCTACTATTCGTATTTTTCGACACAAGTCGTGCTAAGGCTAGTTTATGTCGGTTTCGGTTTAACTCGTCCATTGAACCAGTTCCATAAAACGTTAGTGGTCGACTCGTCCACAAATCGTCCGTCTTTTATGACTACTCTAATGATGATTCCGTACCAAGGTACAGGAACCTTTATTTTGATAGTGTAATGGTAAATGGTAACCCTATCTTTGACCGGAAGTCAGCCATATTTTATTTACGACGATGCGTGCAAACCGGTTGTCGGAAAAATTGCCGTGTGCCAGCTATGCCTTTATGCCTATTGATTTTGAATGCGATCGAAGGCCAGACGGTCTGTTACGACTTTGTTTGGGCGACTTTGAGACGGATTGTTGGTATCGGGTGGATTTGGAAGGTTTTTGGGAGAAATATTGTGTATGGATTGGTGGTATCGATGTTTTGTGTTGTTTGGCGCTTGTCGTGGTATGATAGGAGTACCTATCGGACGTATGACAGAACTAGCAATAGATCTAAGTTATGTGTAAACAGGTTATATTATATGGTTTAATATATTTTCTAAATCAAAGGACCAAATGTGTAAGTCCATGGGTCAGTTTTCAGATGAGTGACTGCGGATGATAATTTGGAACTTGGTTTGTGTCATTGTCCCGGCAAGTTTCATTTAGTACATGGTTTTGTTATAATAATAATTAAAGCGGGAATACTTACATGAAAATTAAATAGTTTACCACGACTACTTTTATTCACATTCGATACACAGAAATAAACGCCATATACATAAATAATTAAATATACACTAGCGGCCCGTCCCGGCTTCGCACGGGTAGACACTATAAATTGAGATGTGAGCTATCCTATCTGTTAAGTTAGATCGAACTGCACACGGTGTGCAAATTTGATTGAAATCGGTTAAGTAGTTTATGAGTCTATAGCGGACAAACAACGTGACACGTAATTTATATATATTAAGATAGCATCGGTCCCGGAGTCATAGCGTCGGTCATTTAGTCTACTCGAAAAGACATAAGGAATGAATAGAGAAGTCGATAAATGAACACACATTATATTTATCATCGGTCTTATAAATTCACTGGACGTAGATCTTTCCTAAAGAGTGTCAGTGAGCGGTCGGTGGCATCCAGTTTTGAAACGGCGCGCGGCGCTTTGCACAGGTCATTACTCTACCTGACCGCTGGCTGTCCACTACAATTACAGTACGTTTATCTTACTAATACTACAGGGTTAAAAGGTGACGGTATGCTAAAGATAGTACGAAATATCGCCTGAGGTAAGCTGAAAAAAACTAGTAAAATTGATAATTATGAACAACTTTCACTATGGGACCAACTCTGAATCTTTTATATAAAATTCTCGTGTCACAATGTTCGTTCCCGTACTCCTCCGAAACGGCTTGACCGATTTTTATGAAATTTTATATGCATATTCAGTAGGTCTGAGAATCGGCTACTATCTATTTTTCATACCCCTAAGTGATAAGGGTTGTCCACCCTTAACATTTATTTTTTATTTTTTGGACAAAATTCTTATTTTTTTATTTTTCATAATGTGGCATTAAAAATACATACAACCCTAAATTTTCACCCTTCTATCACCAACCCCTATTAATTTATATGGCAAAACAACGTTTGCCGGGTCAGCTAGTAAATAAATAAAATGGTAGCTGTATGTCGAGTATCATTGACATTTTTCTATGGAAAACCTTTTTTTCTTAATTTCATTCCTGACTAAATATATAATTAAGTCATAGCCATGTAAATACGCGAAAGACTGTCTGTTTGTCTGTTACTCCATCATGCTGTAATGTCAGGACGGATTTAATGAATTTTGAAATCGAAAAACCTTATAACTTGTGTATGACACGTTAAATTGTACGCCTTGCTTGTTTGTCTTATAACCGCCGTGGTAGCTCAGTGGGAGAACAGCCGCTTCGCATTCTTGAAGTGGTGGGTTCAAACCCCGACTCGTACCAATGAGTTCTTTGGGACTTACCACTGGCTTTTCGGTGAAGGAAAACATCGTGAAGAAACCTGCATATGTCCGGAGAAGAAATTCAATGGCGTATGTGAATCCACCAACCCGCACTTGGCCAGCGTGGAGGAATACGGCCTAATCACCCTTCGAGGGTAGACCTGTATCCCAGCAGTGGGAGGATTAAAGGTTGCATATGAATAACCGCCGAGTCATGTCAAAGACCTTCAGGCCGGCTTTAACTCTGACGCCAAGGCTCAGGCTCTGACCGTTTTTAATCAACACGCGGGTGAAACCGCTAAGCGCCGCTAGTTATAACATAAACGTGTTATAAGCGACATCGTTTTATGGTTGACATACCAAAAACCCGAAGGAATCGCTTTGACTCCACATTCGATATGCGAACCGCACGAGTATGGATTGCTCTGATGGGTGTTCCCGATGGTTATAATATAGGTGTCTTCAAGTCGAGATCGAATCGGTATCTTCTAGGCAAGCGTGCTAAATCGTAGGCCACATTGCTTCCCATTAGGCAAGATGGCGGTCAAACGCAAGCCTATCATTGAATAAAAAAAATAATAATATAACCATGACGGATTTCCAAAAAGTGATATAGCAAAAAAGGTATTTGTTGGATTCTGAGCTACCTGGATATAAAGTGCCTTTACTAAGTGACTGGCAACCATCCTGGCAACAAAATCTTAAGTCATGCAGCCTACAAGAAAATATAAATCCCTCTGACTGTACAGGGTTATACGGAAAGGGTATGCTAAGCCGAAAAAGGCTCAAGGCACTCATCATTACGAACAACTTTTATTTTGAGGACAAACCTCTGAAATCGCGACAAAACAATCAGCTGTTCCATAGGAAAATGTCAATTATACTCGACAAAAGTTATAGAACTGCAAATTTCTTTCGCAACTCTAGGTTGGTCCCGTAGTAAAAGCCTTTTTTATAGTTAGTAAAAGTAGTTCACAACTATCAGAAAGAACTACGAGTCCTTTTCGGCTTAGCCTACCCTTCCCTCATAACCCAGTACACCCCAGGCGATATTTCGTAAAGGTTGGACTACAAAGGATGATATTCAAGAATTCTCCCATATTGGCTTCCGGGTAAGCCACTCTAATCTCTTTCCCCGTCCCCTTTATCAATCACAACTAAAAGATTGATTATGCTATAAGAAAGGTGTTGTATATTTTTCCTTGAGGAAGACGTAATATGTTTTGAAAAAGTGACTAGGACTGGGCTGAAATGTATTCGTGCCGTGATTTTGGATTTAATGTGTTTTATTTGTGTGTTTTAACCATCGATGCAAAAAGAGGGGTGATCTTGGTACTTGGTACTTGGTACTTGGTGAGCGGGCTCTTTTCCGCAACTAGGCCGGTGATCGGCCCTTTTTGCGTGAACGGGTGACGGCAGCTACTCCAGCCACCCGATGTCCTCCAGGAAGTCCAGCAGCTTGCGCGTCCCGCTGCAGGCCTCCCGCAGGGTTCCCGGTGCTCCCAGGAACTTCGCTCTTTGAGATGCCACGCTATCGCACTCTAGGAGCACGTGCCTGGCCGTTTCTTCTGCCTCCATGCATCCTCTGCATAGGGGGCTGTCTGTGACACCTATGGTAAACAGGTGTTTGTTTAGTGGGCAGTGACCGGTGACTATGCCGACGAAAAGTCGGAGCTTGTCCCGTTTGAGATTGAGGAGCTTTCGGGAGGTTCTCGGGTTCAGTTCCGGGAACGCCTCCTTTGACTGCCTACAATCTTGTGTACTTGCCCAGTGTTCTTGGTGTAGTTTGTATGTTCTTTGTCGAATCCAGGTCCGAATCTGGCTGAAAGGTAGAGGGATCATTGGCTCTGGTCCAACAGGGCGCCTTGCCGAGCCTCTCCGTGCCAGTTCATCAGCCGCGTCGTTACCTCTGGATCCACTATGACCTTTAATCCACTGAAGAGTCAGTGTATTGTGCTTACTGACCTTCTCTAGCAGGTGGTGACATTGAACTGTTAGCCCTGAGGAGTGTTCAACTTTTTGCAGTGCTCGAAGAACCGCCATGCTGTCAGAGAGTATCCTGATTTTATAGCCAGTTACCTTTCTGTTTAGTATTGCTGTGGCCGCTTGAATGATACCTGCACATTCCGCTTGAAAAATGGAGCTGAAAGACCCCAGAGCTAAAGCTGTGTGGATATTCAGCTCTTCAGAGAAAGCGCCTGTACCAGTACCTGTGTTGGTCTTAGAGCCATCAGTGTAAATCCTAAGTTCTATTGTATTGGTGTTTTCACTAGGCTCTTCGTGTAATTGTACTCTATAGCTTTTGATAAAGATGTGTTGCTTAGGTACCCTATCGTAAATAGAGAGAATGTCAGGGTTGCCCTCTGCACATTCCTTTATAATCGTTGTGTGGGTTGCTGTTGTGTTTTGCTCCCAGAGGCTGAGTGCTCGGAGCCTATATGCGGAGGCCGCGGCTTCCTGCTGTATATGTAGCTGCAACGGTGGGAGATTCAGTAGAGCCTCCAGGGCTGTAGTTGGGGTTGTTCTCATACATCCAGTTGCGGCTACACATCCCAGTCACTGGAATTTTTTCAGTTTGTTAATTGTGGTGTTCTGTTTGGTTCTAGGCCACCAGACTAGGGCTCCATAGGTTAGAGAGGGCCTAATTACTGTGTTGTATAGCCATAGTGTTATTTTTGGGGACAGCCCCCAGGTTTTACCTATCATTTTCCTGCATTGCCAGAAAGAAATGATAGATTTCTTGATTTTGTGTTGGAGGTGATTTGCCCAGTTTAATTTGCTGTCTAGTATGATACCTAGGTACTTTACCTCATCCGTTAGTGACAGCTGTGTATTGAACAGATGTGGTAGTGTATAACCCCCTAGGTTTCTTTTGTTGGTGAACATTACTAGTTGTGTTTTATTAGGATTCACGGACAATCCGTAATTGATGCACCAGCTTTCTACCATCCTTAGCGCATTGTTCATAATATTACATGCTACACTTGCAAAGTGTCCTGATATAAGGATGGCCAGATCATCAGCGTAGCCCACCGTGAGAAAGCGTTGTTCATTCAGCTTTGTGATAAGATCATTAACCACCATGTTCCAGAGCAGTGGTGATAGGACACCTCCCTGTGGGCAGCCCCTGGAAACTATCCCTCTTGTGGTTCCTGCCGTATCAACTCTCACCGCCCTGAGTTTCAGCTTGTTAATGACCCACTCACTCAGCGTCACGTTAACATTATGCTTTCTGAGTACCGTTTTGATGCTGCTAAAGTTCGTTTTGTCAAAGGCGCCTTCGATGTCGATGAAGGCGCCTAGGCATAACGTTTTGTTTTTAATATTTTGTTCGATCGTGCTTACTACTTTGTGCAGGGCCGATTCTGTGGATTTGCCTGCGCTGTAAGCATGTTGTTGCGGGTGCAGTGGTGTCACTGTTAATATGTTGTCTCTTATAAACCGATCACATAATCTTTCTAGTGTTTTGAGTAAGAATGATGTTAGGCTGATCGGTCTATACGCTTTGGGTTCCGTGTAGTCGCTCTTACCTGGTTTCGGGATAAATAGGACCCTGACCTCTCTCCACGCAAGTGGAACGTACCTATATGCTAGACACGCTGTGAAAATGAGATGCAGTGTCCTACCTATACGCTGTAAGCCCCATTGTAGCAGACCGGGGAAAATGCCGTCCAGGCCTGCTGTTTTGAAGGGTTGGAAGGTGTTTATGGCCCACATTATCCTGTCCCTAGTGACTACTGTATTTGCGACCAACCAGTCGTCCACTGTGGGTGGTGTCCCTTCACTTTCGCCCCATGTGGTACTGTTAGTGATTTGGCATTCCGGGAAGTGGGTTTGCATGAGTAGATTGTTTGTTTCAGTGTCTGTTTTTGTGAAAGTATTGTCAGGTTGTTTAAGTGAGCCGATTACGCGGATAGGATCGGCCGCAAGGATTTTCCTGATCCTATTCGCTTGTGTGTTCGACTCTATGTTTGTGCTAAACCTTTTCCATGACTTACGATTCCTGGAACGTAGCCGCTTTTTGTATTCTATCCTGGCGGTGCTGTACTTGTTCCAGTCTTCGTCATTGTATGTGTTCATGGCTCTGTTAAACAATTTGCGTACCTTTGTCTTGTGTCTTTCCAGTTCTCTGCTCCACCCTCGGTTACCATTTTTGTTGTTATAGTTTGAGGATAGGGGGCAGGCCTCCTGAAAGCTCCTAGTAAGACTATTTGTTAGGTGTACTACCGTCTGTTCTATTTCGGTTGTACTGTTAAGATATGCCTCTGAGGTAACGGGATCGAGGTGTTGATTGAGTGAGTCACAAAATTTTACCTTGTCCGTTCGTCGAGGATTACGTGTTGGTATTGGCGGTGTGGCAACCAGTCCCAGCTCAAAACGTATCCATCTGTGAGAGGGGTGATATAAGTTAGCCAGCTATGTGTGCGTCTGTCTGTGAAGCTATGTTTGTGTCTTATTTGTTTTAACCACCGACGCAAAAAGAGGGGTAGTGACCTCTTTTTGGGTGGAGGGGTGGGAAGGGGGGGGGGGGGGTTTGACAGACATATTTTCTGATTTCAGATGTCTGTTTGTGTGTCAGTCTGTGGCGCCGTAGGTTTGAATGTGTTTTATTTTTGTATTTTTAACCTCAGACACAAGAAGAGGGTGTTATAACTTTGACAGCTATAATTATATGTGTGGCTGTTTGTCTTGAATAATGATGAGTACTATCAGCCTTTTCGTCTTAGCATACCCTTTCGTTATAACCCTGTAGAAATCTTGCATCGTAATCAATCATTTAACGGTGATTGATATGGATCTGCCGTTACGAGATTAGCTGCCTTATGAGCCAATAGCGGATCATTACCTATAGCAAAATTTGTTATTTTATGAACTAGCTGGGCCTCGTGATTTTACCCGCTATTTTACAAGAACTGTTGATTTTTTGGGATAAAAAGTAGCCTGTGTTAATTTAGGCTACCCATGAAGGTAGCTTTTTAACACGCTTTTATTAGCTTCACCTGTATGTATGTATGTATGTAACCGACTCCTTTGAGCGCGTTTTTGACCCACTTTAAACGATCAGATTTCTTTCAAACTTTGTAGATATATCGAGGACCGATGACAATACACAAAAAAAAAAAAAAAAAAAACTGGATAAAGCGTGTTTTAACAAGCTATTTTGTTTGGTCGATTAAAATGTTTGTTACTCAATAAACATACACACTTACACATCCTTCTAATATTATAAACGCGAAAGTTTGTAAGAATGTATGTTTGTTCCTCTTTCACGCAAAAACGGCTGAACGGATTTACATGAAATTTGGAATTAAGGTTGTTCATGGTCTGGATTGACACATAGGCTACTTTATATTCCGGAAAACGCGAGTGAAACCGCGGGGCGCAGCTAGTATTGAAACGTATTCTATGCCAGAAATGGCATTCCCATACATTAATTATTATCTTACGTTTTCTATTAACTTCAACAACTGTTAAGCGCAAACGTGAAGTTTAACATCAGGCTAGCGATTTGCTCGTCTCGTCACTGAATAGCATAAAAGAATACAAAAAAAACTTCATTATTATCTGTATTAATATTAAAAATAATTATTGAAATAAAATAAATCATTTTTAGTAAAATTATTTTTATTTTTTGAAAAAAAATATTTTGATCAATCCTCATATTATTTACCTACTGTTGGAAAACGCGGGTGAAACCGCGGGGCGCAGCTAGTTTACAATATTTACAAGGAAAAATTCGTTTAAATCTAGTTTTTTTGGCTTTCTATGATAAAAACAGATATTCTATGCTAAATAAATAATCAAAAACGGAAAGGATTAACATTTGCAGTAAGTAAATGTAATATTTTTATATGATTGATATCATTACTTTTACAGCAATTATTTATTATTTAACATATTATAATGTAGAATTTATTAAAAATTAAAAAAAAAAAATGGATCTTATTTAAGGTGAAAAATTTGTATTTGATTTCATTACCATGCCTATAACCCTAATTTTAATTCAACAGTATTTTCGTTGAACTCAATCTAAAGTTCCGTTACTAAAAAAAATAATGAAATTATTGTTAATTTTTAACATTTACTTTTAGCAACGAAGTTATCTTCTTCTCAGAATCAGAACATTTATTTGCATTTCTCTTCTGCTTCTTCTTCTTATATGTAAAAATGAGTTGCTGTTCGTTTGTCTGGCTAAAACTCGAGAATGGTTGGACCAATTTCGCGAATTTTAATCTTGAAATATTTGTGGAAGTTCAGGGAGGTTAAAAAATGTAATAAAAAAACCTATCTTTTCGAGATTTTGACATATTTCAAAATTTTAATTTTTACTTTAACAATATCCAATCGAGATTTCGATTGAATTCAAGTTAACTTCTATGGAATAACATTCGATTTTCTAAAATAAAACCGATTCACATACGAACATTTGTAAAAAAGGGCGAATAAACCGATTTATATCATATCATGAAACCACACGACAAATTATAGTGATTATATATTTACTACCTCTGAAATATAAATGACCCACCCTGTCCTTATTCAAGAACCAATATAAGGGATCGATAAAACCTTATTACGGACTTCTTTGAGTATACAAGAAATTGTGTTTTGTAATATTATTTGTTTTTTGATATTAGGGGTTGGCTTAACTTTGCTGATCAAAGAGGACTGAGTAGTTGAATTACGTAAAGATACTGGTTTTGGTTTTGTTTTGAATTGGATATCTACAAATTATATTTATTGTCATAAAAAAAAACTAGTTATCGTATTTGTCCAATGTGAATTTATGTGGTGTGTAGTGTTTGTGTGTTTGTATTTTATTAAATATAAACAAATATTTTTAAATGCTGAGCTTGGTCAGTGCCAAATATATAACAAGAACTTAATAACCTACGAAACAAAACAACAAACATCAAAATATGTTCATAATTGACGGTGTAATCGCGTAACATACATACAAAAAAAGCAACAAACAGTCGAATTGAGAACTCCTTTTTGAAAGTCGGTTAATTAACAAAATTGTATATTTTGGCTTTGAAAGAATGTTGAGTCACTTAGATTTGTGAGGAAACTTGTATTAAATTCGTCCATTAAGGTTTGTGTAACTTACCGTCAGTTGAAAGACTTGCTTGTTTCATCACTCAATACAAATAAAACTTTTTCATATCGTTGCTAAGTTTCAAAGATGTTGAATGTCGTAACCATGTCGTAGCACTTGCTACGCTGTAGAACATGCTACGATGAGCATGCTACGCGGCGCGTCGGCTATGCATGCAATAATCTTTCTTTATGCTGTGTCGAACAAGACATGCATGTGATGGTAAGCGTCACGCCAGTTTGTAACAACAACTTGGACTTTAATAAGTCGAAATTGTATTAATTAAAAATCTTATATCATGTTGGGGTTTTAAAGAACGTAATTTGTTTTGACTTTTTGCTAATTTTGTAATTTGGGCGCATCGAATTTTAGGCGTTTTAAATTCATAAAGACGCATTAAAACTTAAACGAAAAAACTCGTACGTACATCGGCAAAGACGAACATATTCAAAAATAAAAATATAATAAGTATTTACGAGTATGCAATACAATAAATATTTTATTTTTATAAGTTACACAGGTATACCAAATTTCATCTCAATCAGACATCGGAAAGTGGTTCAAAATTCAGTCGTAAGATTCTACCCAAACATACTAACACGACAACTTAAATAAAAACTTGTAAAACGTAATCGTTATTGCAATATAGGTGTTTTACAACAATATCATAACTCTTCGTAACATAAACTAACCATAGACCTATATAAAAACTTACTATTAGTAGCTGCTATATAAATAAGAGCTCGTAAACGTCAAGTTCAATAAATGTAAATTTTGTTATGCCTATTCAATAAATACAAATTTGGTTATGTCTATTTTTATGTATCGACACAGGTCTCTAGGTCATATCGAACGACCTAACGAATGTTCAGGGCTATATGGTTGGAATGTACTAAGCCAGAAACACGTAAAAAACGCTCGTAATTCCGAACAGCTTTTATTATGAGACCAGCTATTAAATCGTGAAAAATAGTCGGCTGTTTTTTTTACTTTTTCACTTAGCTTTTTTTTATTTAAGTATACTTACATTTAAAAAAAATATTTTTTTATTTCCATTTCTGTACAATACTTAAAGGTATTATTATCAGCTGTTACATATTAAACGTAATAAAGCGTATGGTTTTTTTTTTGTCGCGATTTTAGGATTCGTTTTTATTCTTTAATGGGCTTTCGTTTGACCGCCATCTTGCCTAATAGTGAGCAATGATGCGGTCTACGATGAAGCACGCTTGCCTAGAAGAATCCAATTTACGTTGGTAACATAGCAAAGCTGAGCAGAATTATAAGGTCGTTGGTAATTTGTAAAAAGAGCAAATGACACCAATTACACAAAGAAGAGTAGTTTTTTAGTGTTCATTACGATTATTTTTTATTTTAATTTACTTTTCAGTCACTACTAATAAAGTTTGAAACTAAGTCATGGAAAATCTATCACTTAGTCATAAAAAAACTTCTTGCCTACATTATTTGTACGTATTCGCTCTTTCTACAAAAAAACACGACATGGTTTCGGCTAAGTACACCTTCTAGTCTACAACCCTGTTTATAGCTAGCTCTTACGTAAATATACCTCAAAACTAGATCGATAGAAATAGATATTTGAAGTGTGAAGTTAATAATAACTCAAGAACATAGAAGTTATCGTCGAATCAAATATAAATTGAACCACTTACTAAACTAAGCCAATTTCGAGGAATTAAAATTGTCTTGGACTCTATTTATATTATACGTCAGAAAAAGACGGCAGTAATTAATTTAAAATAAATAAAATGACAATTAATGTATTACAGAAGAGTAAACAATTGAATTAATATTATTATAACAATGGAAAACTATACATTTTTTTAGTTTAAAAAAATGGAATAGGAGTTCATTTAATTTCGTACTTATTTATTTATTTCAATTAGAACCCAAAAACACATTAAAAGCATAATTTGGAGGTGTTTTGGGCAGTTGTGAAATTTTAATCACATTTGTAGTAAATGTATGATTTCTCATAATAAATAAAAAAGTAGATACACCAAGTTTCTGAATGTTACAGAATCAAAGCTGAAGTTATTAATTAGAATTACATAGCTGGCCCTTATCATATAGAGCGATCTATTCCAAGGAATCATGCTTGAACGGAATGGAGGTAAGTACGACTTCAAATTATTTAATTTCGAGTTCTAGCAATGATTGGGTTTTAGTTTTCAGCGATTACAAAATACAGGATGTTCTGAAACTTATGTCCGAATCAAATTTATCTAATAATGGAAAAAAATTCGGTTATCAAATTAAATTGAAGAAAATAACTAATTAACAGTATTTTAGCTATTTGTAATAATTCTGTCATGCTTATATTTTTACTCTGTTAAAATTGTACTGCTGATTGATAAAAACAAATAATACATAACATAATTTTATGAGAAAGTACATAACTCAAAAGAATATAAGAAATGTTGATCTCTTTTTGTTTATTTAAAGCTAAATCTGAAAATAAATGAGTCAACAAAATTTATTATGAAACAATCATTAAAAACATAAGATCTCAATAATAATCTCCCAAGATTACGATCGCTTTACGCATAACCTAACAATAACAAGTCTCTTTTAATATTTTATCCGCCAATTTTCTTCTGCCTGATTCGTAGCTTCAGCATTACACAATTTCCATTTTAAATTCTACTTGGAAATTTATGAAGACACCTCTATGTACCTTCGCGCCATTTTAACTGTCAACTCTACTTTTCCCGCGCTTTAGCACAACTATTCCATTTTCAAAAGCTACAATGTCAATTTTTTTTCTTAAATGAAGCCGGTAACATCCGACGATCAACCTATACCTATAAGTAGGTCATACATTATAGCGATAGGTCTATTAAATTCTGACTCTCAATCCACAGGGCATTCCGAATCACTATACCAACTGCTGCCACAACACGCACCCGGCGATAACTTTGGGGAGCAATAAAAAAATAATCGTTAGAAAAGGAGGGATGAAGTGAATTACGTTTTAAAAAAATCGAAAAGCGCACGCGCGGTTTGGGATGCGCCATGCGTGCGTAGACTACGGCGGACGCGGCGGTACTAACGTACTATGCCTGGAAAGGCTTTAGCTGCCCTCTACCACCCCCCGCGCCCCCCACTACCCCTTTCAGACCTCTGTCGGGGCTACCACGACACTCCTGAAATGACACACGACCTCGTTTTCTCTCACAGGAATTTCAGCGATAATGTGAAAAGCGTAGAGCACTTTTTCGATTGAGCTTTTTGAAGATTTTCCACCGGTAAGATTGTGTGTTAGAAAACCGAATGCACGGACTTACGTACAAGTCAGTAGGTTGTACAGTTCTCGTGTTTTCGATTGATTTTCATCTCTGTTACTGGAGCTTAAAAGTCAATTTCGTTTGCGATAGTAAAACGTGAGTAAAACCAGGTATATGTGTGCGAGGTACACAAACGTCTGAATTCGATTGTGTTGTAATTGTTATGTACAGTTACGTAATAATGGCTCTTATTTGACTAATTATAAGAGACATATTCCTTTTGGGAGAGCAATTTCTGAATACACTGTTTGCTTTCCACAGTTCATATTAGCTTGGGCTTTTTATTTTGCAATTAGGGGTTTTAAAATGAAGGATTTAAGGTCGTTTTTTCCGTGTGTTGTAACAGGAAGAAAAATCGAAATTTAACACCGGCAGACTGATATTAATGCCGGCGTAGATTTTGTCAAATGAGTATCATGCGAAGTGCATTTTATCTCCGAGGAGGATGCATTATGTTACGGAGGGCGCTCTTTTGAATTTATACTTTAATTTATTTTGTAGGCTGATTTAAGGTTTTTTAGGGTACGTGATGAAAATTTTAGCTTGTGTCGGTTCAGTTTTACTGACACAACTAAGATATTAGTATTAGTAGTAAAAATGCAAGTACATATTTGAAAACTTAAATATGCACTTGTGTCCAATGCGTTTATGCAAATTCGTATTTTTTTAACATGTAGCGGAAAGTTTGTAAAGTTTGAAAAGTTGTAGCGGTTTGCTCGTAATTTTCAACTTTTAGGATTTCTTCACCTAAAAAGTCGGTCACCAGTGCTTGCCACTCGGCCCATACGAAGTTTAAATTTTTTACAGAATATTTCATAAAGAATTTAGATTTTAGGGTTCCGTACCCAACGGGTAAAACGGGGCCCTATTACTGAGACTCCGCTGTCCATCTGTCTGTCTGTCCGTCTGTCACCAGACTGTATCTCATGAATAATAATTAGGGAGTTGAAATTTTCACAGATGATGTATTTCTGTTGCCTCTATAATATCAAATACTAAAAAATAGAATAAGATGAATATTTAAGGGGCTCCTATACAACAAACGTGATTTTTTGCCGTTATTATACCTCTAATGGTACGGTACGGTTTTTTTTTAAAGATTAGTCTTGTTTTAGACCCCCATCTCGCTTGATGAGAAGCGATGTTGCGGTCTACGATAGACAACGCTTTCCTACAAGAAACCAACTCACTCGTGATGTGAAGACAACCAAACACTTATATTATTTACTAGCTGACCCGGCAGACTTCGTACTGCCATACGTTTGTATGGGAAAAAGAAAAGGGCTGTTTTTAGGGTTTTTCAATATTTCTGAGACATTTTCTTAATATTTTTTTCCGTAAGAACCTTCTCCTAATAATAACAAATACAACAAAAAAAGAATTAGTCAAATCGGTCCAGCCATTCACGCGTGATGCCGTGACCAAGGAAAACGGGTTTCATTTTTATATATATAGATGAATGCTATTATGAACACTACTTTCTTCTTTGTAGTTCAAATTTTATTAATAATTTAACTCTTAATTTAACTTTGTACTCAATTGAGAGAGCAACAAACAAATTATAACTTAAAAGCCTATTTTCAATAAAAAAAATACTCTCCATGAATTGAAAAACTTTATTGCCAAAAACATAGTTTTAATTTGAATAACTTCAAAATTCAAACTAAGTACAAATCCAATCAAAAAACCACAATCAACATAAAAAGCTGCCAATTAAATACAATCCCAAACAGGGGACAGAAGCACAGGTGTCGAAAAACAAACCCTTTTCAAATTATCGAATCGAATCAACCCCATAACAGGAATAACCACAAAATATTAACATTTTTATACATTGTGAAATACAAATGATTAATATTCCACGCATAAAACAATAGCCTATTTTGAACCCTAAAGTTACATCGTTAAAGTGTAATATTGCCCGTGTAAAGGTGTTTATATTTGCCAGACCCAGACTGGTTGACCCAATTTCGTTAACGCTGCAGGAAGACGAATTTAGAAAATTTCGATATTGAATTGGTTTAGATTTTGCATGTCATTATGGTCGAGTTATTTAAGAGTCTTTTGAAAATAACTGATGCTCGGAATCTCGTATCTGGTCAGCTTTCCGCTTCACCGGTTTGGGGCTTTAAAATATAGCTCTCAAAATACCTGTAACAGTCAGAAATAGTGTAGCCTTTGAGGAACTAATACAGATCAATGAGTGTAGCTTTCTTTGGTGAAAGAGGCTTTAAAATAGGATCTGTAGTATCGGAGATTACCCTTTACAAATACATGCAAACTTTCCCGCAAATAATATAAATATTAGTTTAGATATTTATAACCCGGTCACAATATCTGTGCACCTCGCTGGAATGCGTATAGCCTTATATAGTAGGGGAAGCGGGAGCCTCTCCCGCTTCCCCTGTCACCTCTCCGCGCACTCCCCGGTGCGACAGTGCGACTATATCTATAAGGCTATACACATTCCAGCGAGGTGCACAGATATTGTGACCGGGTTGTATATTAGATAGACTAACTACGCATCGCAGTGACATTCGCTGTTTTATTGGGACTTATTTATTGCGAAATAGAAAGTAGCTTATGGCTATATTTGTTTAATGGTTTTTTTCATTGTGTAAACCGGTAGTCTGTTTCATTCCCTTGCGGTATGTAATAGAGAGAATCTGTGCTTGTGTATTTATATAAAGGTACAATCTACTGCATAATAACGATGATAAAGTAACAACCTAACATGGCCAACCTTTTAGCATTTCATTCTTCACAAAGGCAAGAAATAAAACCTTGGTCAACCTTTTACTCATAAAATTATTTTCGAACATTCTTACTGGCATTGCGTGTCCAGTATGCATTTGGTACTGAGTCACGTGACGACCAATATGGTCTTTAATGTGGTTAGGGGCCGTTTACACGAGCGATCTGAGACGATACGTAGAGATGACTCCTTACGGCTGTCTTGGAGGACGAAATTCTAAAATTCGACTCTTTCTTATTAATTTCACTCGATCTAGAGTTGATCGAAGAGTTGGTTCTTTTGGTAGGATCAGCGTTTGACCACGGCTAATACGACGTTGAGTGACTAAGTGGTCATAGAAGTTAAGGACGTGATCGAGTGGTTAAATCGTGAAGTCTAGAAGCACAACTCGTTAAAGCAAGAAAGAAAATCAGAAGCTCGAATACTATTGTCTTTGTTAGATACTATTTGAAAAATTCTAATTCACTTTTGACTATAAGTTCCGAGTCTGAGACATGGTTTATCTACATGCTGACTAGTTTACTCAAATAATCTGGCTTATGACTATCCTCATCTGAGCCAAAGACTTAAGCCTAAACTCATTCCAAGTTTTGTGATAGAAAAGACAAAAAGCCATCCGGCTTCTTCTGTCTGTAACTGGTATTGGTAGCGACAGAAAACACATCTTGATTTCCGAAAAAATCTCAAAAAAAAACAGGGATGAAAAAAACCTTTTAGTGAAAGTTACAATTATTCTCGATCCTACTCAAGATCATTTTCCAGCTTTCAGAAACCTTAGTAGCTATTACGCGTAACATTAATCGAAAACACTATCGAATCGAATCGAATAAAAATAACGTTTTTCCCAACCCTATGACCGAGCGCGTTTCAGTCGCTTGTAGTAATAAATCCAATGTAGTAAGTTAATACAAAAACCTGACCGTAGTATAGTGTTTTGAATTATTATTAAAAATACCTAACTGTTTATGTATTCTATGGTTATTGTTAGAAAGCAGGGTATAGTTTCTACGGTAACTACTTGCTGAAAAAGAAAGAATGTAACCTGTACAGACCGAAGGAACGAAGCTAAAAACAGAATTCGTGTTAATTAAAATATTTACAAAATACTTTTACACAAATATTAGTATTTTATTGCTAGCATCACAGTGTCACGGTTTTTAGGGTGCCTGAAGGACTCTCTGACATAGCTTTAAAGTTGTTGATAGGACAAACAACCAGGTTTTACAATTTAACGTGTCATCCTTTCCATGGTAGAGCTCAAAGTGCCAAGTGCTAGTTTTGTTCACTATTCGATCGCTTTGATTGAATAAAAACCGTCTATCATAGTATGGACTACAACTAGTTCTATAGAAATTGTAGTTTACGTTATTTTGCCTTTATCACGGTCACATTATCTTGAGACCTGGCGTCGATGACGTCACGTCGCGTCGGCGCTCTAATATGGTGCGCAAAACAAGCATCCTCTAGTTATTATTATAAACAATAAGATTTCCTACAAAACAAATATTGTGTCAATTAATTTAATGTAGGTAATATTAATATAATGATATGATTAAAATGATGAAAAATAAATGAAACAATCTTGGTTAAGTGGGTACAAGAAGTGTTTAAAACTTAACAAAAATGTCCTACGTTGCAACAAAACAATATTTTAACATAACAGCAATAACAAAATAACAATAAAAGTCCAAACGTAACAATGAAATGTTTAAAAATATACCACGAAAACAAGTCGACACGTATCGGCAACGAAAGTGCTAACCGTACTGACGCGCCGTGGCGAGCGCGGGGAGGTGAAAGGAGAACGGGGCGGGAGGTTCGCATTCCAGCGAGGTCTCGAGATAATGTGACCGGGTTGTAGAGAGGATGGACTACAACTAGTTCCATACAAATTGCAGTTTACGTTAGTTTACCTAGAGAGGTGGCGCGGTTTTTATTCCATACAAATTGTAGTTTACGTTAAAACACGACCGCGAGCGCATCACGTTTGTAATATCCTTGATAAAGATAACCAAATGTGATCGAAGCTAGTCGGAATAGTCGACTCAACACTGCGTGAGTATTCTCGTGTTCATTATAATAAATGTTATGTTACCTAAAATCGATAGTTAAAACGATTAAGGCCTAAACAACAATCAAGCACGGTGATAACTCAGCACTTATTAACAGTTTTTAAGTGACATGTTAATAACTATAACCAAACAGTTTTCGTGCAACAAAATCTAAACCCAATAGTGATTACGAACCGACCTCATTAACCAGTGGCGTGATTAGAAACACAATGTGGGCTGTGAATTGTGCCTACGTTGCATTCGATTCTGGTTTTATAGCTTTTGAAAAGTCATAGTTTTAGGTGGGTTTTAGTTCTGTGACCAATTATTGTCTGAAGTTCAAGTAAGCAAGCCAAGCTGGCGAAGTTATAAAAAAACCTGTTTTTCAATTTAATTTCCAGTAAATTTTCGACTTCAAATCGCAACAAATTTTTTGAATATGAACTTTTGCGAAGTTTCTCCTGATTTAATAATAGAGTGTGAAACGTTTATCTGAAATTTCTGTAGAAAAAACATAATATTTAACTCAACCTGTAATCATTCCACTGCTGGAATATGAAGTCTAGCCCCGAATGAGGGTTGGGCCTTAGTCTGTTACACCACGTTAGCCAAGTGCGGGTTGGTGGATTCACATACTCCACCAACCACACACCACCTCCTCCCACCTCCTCTACTATATTTCTTCTTCAGATTTCCTTATAATGTAGTACGATGACCAAGTTTACATTAGATTGAAAAATATATAACCCGGTCACTTTATCTCGAGACCTGGCGTCGTCGTAAAAGTCCAAACGTAACAATGAAATGTTTAAAAATATACCACGAAAACAAGTCGACGCGTATCGGCAACGAAAGTGCTAACCGTACTGACGCGCCGTGGCGAGCGCGGGGAGGTGAAAGGAGAACGGGGCGGAGGTTCGCATTCCAGCGAGGTCTCGAGATAATGTGACCGGGCTATAGTTTCCCATTACCAGTCATTTTCATTTTGTAGCTTGTAAATTTTTGTAGTTTTTATATTTACGCTCTCACATGTTCCATACAGTTTCTGTAGAATACGTACTATGAATTTTTGACGGTAGTTAGTACTGTAGACCTACTGTTAGTTTTGGATTGATTACACATAAAGAGCACAGTGGCGAGACAGTGCTCTCCGCCGAGTACCTACTCGCTTTGCGTAAATATTTTGAAGACGATACAATCACTAGAACCGTGATTTGTTTGCTCGGCTGAGTATGCCATTTACTGTCTCGCCACTGTACTCGTTACTTGTAAAAAACTCGAAGTTTTAATACTGATATCTTAAATTTTCAGGAGAGCTTCTGCGACTTCTATAGAATTAGTCAGGTTGTAACTAAGCACTCAAAAGCAGGGTTCCAGTCAATTCATATTCGTGGTAGCTAGAAGTTCTGCGTTTAATGCCGGCTCCTCATTCACGCGCGATTAGCCCGCGAAGGCCGCGATCTGTGAATGAGGATAGTTTCACGGCATCGCGCCTCGCGTTCGCGGCTTCGCGATCGCGGGTCGCGGCGTTCCCCGATCGGAGTCGGTTTTTCTACCCGCGTCAAAGGGATCGCGCTCGGTTCACGCCACGCGACTGCGAATAGTATCCCCATTCGCGAATCTTTTCAGTAGCGAGCGGGACTCGGTGTCGAACGGTCGTGTCACGTTGGCTATTTTTTTTTTTCGTCCAATGAGCGTCACGTGGAGTAACGACTTGGAGCTTACTCTGATAGAGTATTACCAAGTTGAAAGTATACTTTGGTTAGCGAAACACCCGGACCATAAAAATAAAATGAAGGTTCACGATGCATGGAAACGAATCAGTGATTCCATGAACATTTCGATAATTGAGTTGAAAAAAAAGAAGGATTCCCTTTTCTCAAGTTATCGAGCGTATCGAAAAAAAGTAAGAGATTCGATTCGTAGCGGCGCTGGATCAGGCGAAATATATAAACCAGTCTGGTTTGCTTACGAAATAATTGATTCGTTTTTCGGAGAAAACAACAATTGCAATAAAACAATTGAAACTGTAAGTACATATTTTTATTTATTCGAAAATGATTAACAAACCTAAAGATTACTTACAAGCAAAACTCACATACTTATCTAGTACCTACTAGCTAAATAACTTGCAAACTCGTCTCTTACTTCATGAGCATTTAGTGTAGCTCGTCGTGGTATATGTCCCATGTCACGAACAGCACCAGTCGATTCAATTTCGTTCCTCCATAGACCAGGTGTAATCAAAGTATCGTTTTCGTCATAAATGTCTACGGTTCCGGGTGGCGAATAAAAAGTTGATGAAGAGACACTTTTTTTTAAGAAGTTATGCATTAATATACACGTCATTGTTATAATTTTAACTTTATCAGGATTTAATCGGATTGGTTTTTTAAATATTCTAAATCTTGAAACTAGTATTCCAAATGTATTTTCTACGACAACCCTAGCGCTAGATAATTTTTGATTGTAAATACGTTTAGGTGTTCCCCAATCGTGGTTGCCAGAATATGGCTTCATAACATGTTCTGTCAGTGCAAAAGCACCGTCTCCCACAAAAACATAAGGTACATCTTTATTTGAACCGGGCAAAGGGTGCGGTGTAGGTAAATTCAATCTATTACAGGAAATTTTATCCCAAAGTGAACTATTCCTAAATACACCACCATCGCTAATTCTACCTTGGCATCCTATGTCTGCAAAAATAAAATTATAATTACTGTCTACTAAAGCCAATAAAACAATACTGTAGGTTTTCTTGTAATTAAAATATTCTGATCCTGAGTGATCCGGACATTCTATAACAATATGTTTTCCGTCAATTGCGCCAACAACACGTGGAAATTTATGGGCAAATCCTTTTTCAATTTCCATCCACTCGTTTGCATTAGTTGGCATCTGTAAACAAAAAAATCATATGTATTTTTATTTTTAGGAACAATCATCATTGTCTGTGAATGAATCGTCAGTGCATGCCGATGAAGAGGATGAGGAACGTTTGAGTGGAATACGTCAAAACCAAGAACCGATGCCACCTACTCCTACTATTCGACGACGCAAACATCCGCCTGAGGTAGCAGAGGCCGAAAATGTTGTGAAAGATGCTTTAAGCACATTAAAGACAACATTAGATGCTCGACACGCAATAGAAGAAGATGAGTGTGACCTGCATGGAAAAGTGATTGCTAAAAAACTAAGGCAAATACCCGAAAACGAACGGACTGAGTTTGTCTGTCAAATTTACAATTTATTTGTTAATCGAGATAAAACACAGTATGCTTCATATTTTTTGCCATCTCCCTCTCCAGCTACCGCTTACTCTTCATATTGCGAACCACATATGTATTCATCATCGTCATCTCTGCCAGAAGTCAAAATTCCAGAGAAAAATATAGCTCCAAAAATCATCATTACTTCCAACAGAATAGTTCAGCCAGCCACAGAAAATCCAGATTATGGGGATAATGCCATTGATAATGATTTTAAATACGAATGATTGTTAAACTAACTACATTTATTGAAGTGATCGTAATGATTTGATTAAAAGCAATTATGAAAAATTATGTACTTATTTGTTTGTATATTCAAATACATACCTTAATATTATCCTTCAGTACTTCATTCATAGCCAGGCATACCTCTGGAATAATTTTTGATATGATTTGTGGTGAAATTTTGAATAAAAAATGGAGACTTTCGAAGCTGTCGCCAGAAGCCAAAAATCGCAATGTAACGGCTAGGCGTATTTTAGCTGGAATTGCTCGTCTAAATTGAGTATCTTGCTTAGTAATTATTGGGGAAACTTGGTTCAGTATGTAGTCGAAATCTAATTCAGACATTCTGGTAAACTTCTTAAATTCTCCAGACGGTTCCCGTACCAGTTCACTCAACTGTTTCTCCATAGTCATACTGAAAATATATGTACAAGTCAGTTAATTTACATTTTCACATATATAATTAACTGACCAGGTATTTATTTGATATATGTACATTAATATATTATTGTATGATTACCTGGTTCTGTTACGATGGATTTCCGTCATCCACCATCTTCTTTTTCTCCAAGTTTTTTTTGTTTGTGTTCTATTTTTAATTACTGTATAATTATAAAGAGCTAACGCACAAAGCGCCACAGAAGCAGCGGCAGCCACATCGGCGTCCATTCTCGTTGAGCGCGCGAACCTAACTGTGAAGATCTTGCGAAGCTGTGTGGGTGTAGATGCTATCGTTACCGTGAACCGCGCACCGCGAAGTCACGGCATGAATAACGCCGAATTAATCACGGCGCGGATCACGCGTTAATGAAGAGCCGGCATAAAACAATAAACTTTAAGACATGGCAAGTTCGCTACAAGTCCTTGCACTGCTTGGAACTGTTTTTCTTTGCAATCTAAATATGCCTGCCGTTAGAAATAAATACCATTCATTTGGCACACGTGACCACAGATAGTTTTCAAATTTTAAATCTTTGTTTTTAGGACACAATTTCCAAAAAAAAATCTTTTTTTGCAATGTGTGAGCTAACATAGTCATTATCTAGACACATCCTGAGAGAATTAACCGTCACATACAGATAGGCGCACGGACGAACAGACCGAAGTCTCACCACAAGGGTTCCTTTTACGATTTTAGTATAGAACCTTAAAAAGCTTTAAAATTAATGACAAAATTTAAAATCAGGGACTGTGAATCGACGCCATTGTGTAGAAACCCTAAAACTAAGTAGCAAAGAATGCAAAGCGAAGGGTTTTCAACCCGTAATAATGGCCAGTCTGCCCTACGCTCGAGATTTAGATAAAGAAGACGCGGGCGTACTCAAGGTGGGGCGGGGGTACTTGCCCCCGTACTCATATGTCAAGTGTCAAATGATATCGTTATTTTTGAAGTGCTAGACATAGTTTATAGTTGAACTAGAATGGACACAGCGAGAAATAACGAAAGGTTATTTTTTTCGATGTTTAAAGTTTGGTCTCAAAGTAAAAGTTGTCCAGAATTGTGAGTACCTTTTACAATTTGGTCACGCTGTCAAGCTCAGCTAAGTCTACCACAAGTTTATAGCTGTAGAATCTATAGAATTAATGACTGCAGGTGGCTTTTACTACTGAGCGCCACCATGGGTGGAATGAAACATTTAATTGGAAGTTCCAGGTCTTTATCAGATAACAACAACGACCAAGCCGTGTCAGAGGCCGTCAAGTGGCCTATGATACAACTTTTAGGCCTAGCCATTTGGTTATACGAACTTAATTAGGTATTTTAAGAATCAAATACTTAATGCAAAGTGCCCCTACAGACAAAACCCTTGCTCCGTCCTTTTATAAATACTTAATTCGCTGTAGGTTAGTTTAAATTGAAGATAATTCGACCCAGAATACATGTATTCAGGATTAAAGAATAGGGGTAGCGGGTAGGTATTAGGTTAAATAAGTATTTACTGAGCTATGGAGTGACCTGTATTATCAAAGGTTATAAACGCCGTAACTTACGAATAAGTAGGTAATATATTTGTTTTAAATTCAGACTTAAAATGGCTTATCTAGAATACATCTTGCGACCCCCGTCTGGATGTTTTTGAACTCTACAGTGAGAGACGACTTGCTTAAAGTTTCATGCGAGAGTGGAGGACTGAAGTCTCATAAAGTGTCCATATGTAGTTGTTTATTTTACAATAGCTTTGACACGTAACCTTAGTAAATAAAGTACTAAACAATATTGTCGTCATTGTACTATCACAATTTTAGGGTTCTTAACCTCTTTCGGGGAAGATTCCTTAAGGCGGGACTTCGGTGTCTGTGTGACACAGTGTCACAGCTAATTATTTCTGATTGAGTGCTACCGAGAGTCGCATGACACGTTGCATACTTAATAGGCCCCAGTTTGTCCTATCACAACAACCGTCACGCCATGTCAGAGGTATTTAGGAGGCCTTAACATTCTGACACTAAGGATAGCCACACAGGCTTTATTTTACTTTTCACAATTCTTCGAAGTGTAATAATAATGACACGAGGTTAATAATAACCAAATAATTTCATATTAAGAAATTGTAATATTATACTGATGACGATGATGATTATATTAGATGTTTATGACGCATTTAAAAACGGCATACTTCGAACAAATGTATTTATTACTTACAGACTACATTACAAATTGTAAAGATGAGATCAAATAAAAATGATATCTTAATTTTCATGTTACACAAATTCAAAAGAAATTTAATGACTAGATAAACAATTGCAACCTATGTTGGTTTGTTTAATATAATTGCAATGACGATGACTTTTGTATTTTTTATTTTTTCCCTAGAGGTATTTTGAAACCAGTTTTTAGTTTTAGTTTTAGTGTTTATCATAGCGTTCTATAATATTTGACAAAACATAATTTTAACTTCTACAGTATTCAAAATCGACATGACCCTACAATACCTACAAATGACTTACAAATTACTCTCAAAATTACTCATTCCAACATTATTATCAGTATCCAACAAATGGCACTCCTCAAACTCTCCCCTCTTCTCATCAACTTTCCCAAAGTTATTTTTACACAAAAAGTCACTATCACAGACGAATTCGCTCCTATCTTCCATTATAGCATCCTCGAAACCCTGCTCTCTATACCTTTTTACATTTTCATCATAGTTTTGGTATCTCTGAATCTCGAAGTCAGGACTAATCGTCTGTCCTTCGTTCACCGTCTCTTTCCCTAGGATATCTTCAGTTTCAATAGACACACTGCTATTAATCTCGTTGAAGTTGACTCTGGTTACTGTTTCGTTTTTAACTTCATATTTTAGTTCGCTCAAATCTATGTTGTCTCGGTTTTCGAGTAATGGTTTGAGGTTCATTAAATTGAAGTTTGGTATCACTCGAGCGTCCCAGTTCTGTGGAATATTTTCTGGGACCGCTTCGACGTCTAGTTGGATTTCTTCGCCGATTTTCTTGAATGTTCCGAGGTTGTATTGTAGAGGGATTGAGAATGAGGGTAGGTCTGCGTGGGGGTTTTGTCTGGTTGGCAGAGCGGCGATGTGAATGGCCGGAGGAGGCGGTTTTGCTTTGGAGTAAGTGTTCTGGCTCGGTACTTCTGATAGGTTGACCATTTGATTCGATGATACTGAAAAGAGAAATAGAGAATAGTTTATTATTCTTAAACACATAGCACATCAGTGAAAGAACTTGTTTGTGAATACAAACAAGTCCTTTCAATTAACTTCCTTCTTTCTACAGTTAACAATATCGTTTTATATTAATTACTTATATAAACGCTTTCATGTCACGATCTTTGGCCATATCCGTACCACAACTATGCATGGTAGCCGTTTAACACGCTGGCAGATCATATCTATAGGTATATACGAAAATAGTATCATCAGGGTAGCATAACCCTTGCCCATACTTATAGGGTAAGGTAGCTAAGGGTCTATGATTGGATCTAAGGGTCATACCTGGTATTGTAATAAAATCCCGCATTTCTAGCGCAAGCGCAGAAGGTGACCTCTCAGGTGTCCGCGGCCGCGGTTGTCCGGGGTACGGCTCGCAGCCGGCTTTCTGTTGCTTTCTCCATTTAGCGCGGCGGTTCTGGAACCATACCTGGAAATATAAGGAAAAGGAGACTGAATAAAGCATTGGTCAATTTGGTCATTTCTCTCTGTCTATTTTCCCTTTCTTACTTTCTGATTCTTTTCATCAAACTCTATCTAATCAACTTTCTACTCTCTTCAAAGGTTGAGTTGACCTTTAATCCTCGCACTGCTGGAATACAGGTCTACCCTCGAAGGCTGATTAGGCCGTATTCCTTCAAAATTAACAAACGCGGGTTGGCGTATTCACCATAGACACGCCATTGAATTTCTTCTTTGGACGTAAGCAGGTTTCCTCACGATGTTTTCCTTTATCGAAAAGCCAGTGGTATGCAAATTCGTACATAAGTTCCACAAGACTCATTGATACGAGTCGGTGTTTGAACCCGCCACCTCAAGAATGCAAAGCAGCTGTTCTCACATTGAGCTACCACGACCTTCACCTATTTGTACTATATTTTACGTAGGCAATTTACCTGCACTCTCGCTTCAGTGAGGTCAATTCTCATGGCCAGCTCTTCCCTGAAAAAGACGTCGGGGTAGTGGGTCTTGTGAAAAGCAGCTTCCAGTTGTTCCAACTGGATGTTTGAGAATGTCGTCCTGAAATGTTACAAAATATAATATATGGGTAAATAGGACTTTTACATTTATAATTTTAGTACAATGTAATGTGGCAGATTATATGTTATCTTAGAAATTACCTGTATCGTCGTTGTTTTCGTTTTGGTATATCACTTTTTAAATCTGAAATAAAAATAAATATTTTTAGACTCTTCGAAAATACCATTTCCATGTTTTTTTTTTATATTAAAATCATATATTTATTTAACTCACTTACTCCCGAATCTATTATCTACTTGACTATGATACAAACAAACGTTTTGTATACATAACATAAAAATTACAAGAAGAATTACAAAAAGATATTATTCAAAAATATTGCCTTTGAGTAGGAGTAAGTGAAAGGAAACATAATAGTCAAAATGTCTTACTGGATTTAGGCGAATATTCCTCATCATCCTCGTATTGCTGGTGCAGTTCAGCACCTTCCTCCACCACCTCAGCGGTAGCGTACGCCTCGCCTGCTTCCGTGTCGGGACGCTCACAGAGAACTGACGCTGGTCCGAGACTGAAATAAAACAGACAGATAAAACAAGAACATTATTTTAACAAAACAAAAAACAAAAACCGACTTCAAAAGACCGACTATTGAGTTATTCATCTATTTGTCGCGCACGTACTTAATGGAAATTTAAGACTTATATGGTTTTCTCATGGATACCATTATCAGAACTGGACTAAATTGAAATGGGACCAATTGGGAAGTGTCAGCTTTCTAATAAAAAAAGAATCATCAAAATCGATTCACCCAGTCAAAAGTTATGAGGTTACGTTAAGTTACTTTTTTTTTTTGTTTATTATTATAAACAAAAAAAAAATAAAAAAAAACACACAGACGAATTGATAACCTCCTCCTTTTTTGAAGTCGGTTAATAAGTAATGGTGGCACGCAAACAATGACGCAACTATGGAGGTTGTATAGCTCCATCCCTTTTTATTCGGCAAATACGGTAACATAAATACGAGTACGTACGTAAGTGACAGCATAAGATGTCAAAGTTTGTGTTTGTGAGTTTAGATGTCTGTAGCTTACTCACGCAAAAACGGCAAAACGAATTTAGATGAAAATTAATATGAAGCTAGCTCATACGCTAGATTAACATAAAGATTACTTTTTGACTCGAAAAACGCAGGTAAGATTTTAAATTAGTAACATCGTGGAGCGATGACCTGACCTGCGTGAGGCGGCTGGTGGAAACTATTTGTGCTTATTTGCGATAAAAAAAGCAAAAACAAAAAAATTTAAAGGCTCAATTTCTAAGTTATAGGTTTGTTACCACACAATAACTGCCTTAGTAATTTGATCAGCAAAATTTTGTACAGATTTTTTAGGTTTATCACAACACCGCTTTTTATAGATGTGGACGGAGCGAGAAATATTTCTTCGGCGTTATGGTTTATAAAATCACCAGTAAAAAGATGCGTACTTTATGAAGTTGCCTACTAAAAATCTCGTGAAAGCAAACAAAATGGTTCAATAAACCAGGAAATGTGTCTACAAAAAATGTGGGGTTTGTTTGAAACATTTTTGAAGGTTATTGATAGAAAGTTACTGATTTCGATTTCGTGTGGCGTAAGTTATTTGCTTTACGCAAAGATTATGAGATGGGTTGAGATGGCGTTATCATGGCATGCTGATTTATGCCAATTTAACCAAAAATTTGTGATACACGACTTGTAGTGTCATTTATCATTTTAGCATGCGTCTGGCATGCCGCTAGAGGAGGCTCTGAATACGGATTTAACAAAATTCAAAATATTGCTCTGAACCCAAAACTCGCAATCTAAAATAGGTCAAGTGATAAAGTATCATACAAGAACAAACAAACATAGAGTTCGAGTACATACTCGTAAGTAGTGATAAGGCTCTTTTGCAGAGCCCGCCTGGGGAAGTACCACACCTTTGCCAGTTATTCCACCGCCAAGCAGTAATGTGCAAACGTTACTGTGTTCCGGTTGGAAGGGCATTGTTTCCAGTGAAATTACAGGGCAAATGGGAGATTAAACAACTTATATCTCAGGGTGACGAGCGCAGTGCTGTGCCGCGCAGGGTCTTGAATTCTGCGAGTTCAAAATTCTGGGTGGCGCAGACCTGTTATGGGCAAACGTGACGTTTACCATCAGGCGAGCGATTTGCTCTTCTCGTCACTCAATTACATAAAAAAAAAAAAATACGCCCAAAAACAGTACATACTTTTGGGTAGTTTTAACTAAAATGACAAATAGCACAGCAAGACCCCTCTTTGCCTAGACCTAACCTAGACCTTTTTTTTAACGCGAATCAATCCGCTTTTGATCATCACCTCGCCTGATGGTAAGCGACGATGTGGTCGAAGATGAAGCACGCAGACCTAGAAGATACCTTTTCACTCTGACCTTAAAATTCGTACAATTTATCCCACCTAACATAGCAGTGGGATGTATTCAAATTAAACTTTTTTTATGTCGGACTACATGGATACTTTTTTATTTTATTTTATTTTTAATTTGTTTGTTTGGTAGCGTACATAAAAACTAGAAGACTGAACTAAACTAAACTAGACGATGAAAAAGCTCACCTATTAAAAAGGTTAGGTATGCTGTAACAGAAGCTGGTTGTAGGCGAGACGTCGTCATTCAGAATGGCTGCCGAGTCGAACCCTGAGGGACCCGCGACGCTCTCGCGACCGTCCAGTGATTCCTCCATCTGGAAACTTTTAACAAATAAATTGGAATTATTTTCAACCAATCAGGGGGATCTACCAACCAAACGATCTTTCACGAATTTCTTTAATTATTATTCTCACCCTATTTAATACCATTTACGCCTAATTTTCTCTCCATTACCATTGTTCATAATATTTCATTCTTTATTACATTGTTTTTTTCTACACTTCTCCAGCGTAATAGATTTTATTATTAAATCCCTCCTAATAATTATATGCTAAAGACTTAAGGCGGTTTAAATACTGAAAACTAGTCGGCCTATACGATTTTTTTCTATAATAAGTATCTACCTACTATTTTATTAAGATTACCATTTATTATCAAATTTTATTATTTTGTTTCCAAAAAATTTTCCATTAACCATTACTTACTATTTACAATTGTGGTTGATATTATAACTTTATCTAACCTACCTAATTATATTGTGTGGGTTGTGTTTACAGAAAAGATCCAATCTATTCACACATATTCCTTATTAAATAAACCATTTACCAAGGTGATTGACCGAGCATCAGGGAGTCGCGTCGCTCAAATTGAATTAAATGCTATAATTTAGTTAAGTTTATTAAATTACCACTAAATGAGTATGGTATTTTAGTCATTTATCTTTGACTTGTAGGACAAACAGGGTATCGAGTTGAGAATGATTTTTAAGTCAGGGCGGTTTTCAGTGATTTTTAAAGTTTGACGCGTTTGCTTTTTGGTAGTTAGGAAAACGTGTAGTTTTAAAAAATGTGATTATAAGCTAAGTTTAATGAAAAAAGTTGACAAAAAAAGTTTTGTAAAGAGTAATTAAAAAATGTAATTATTACTGAATTTCTTGTTCCGGGAAACATAATTTGAATATTTTTGAATCAGTTTTATTTCCGTGTCCTTTCGTTCTACTTAAATTATCGAAGTGATTTGCTTTCAAATATTATAATGATTTCCGGGGTTTTTTGGAAACTCTTATTAGTGATTTTACTATCGACATTTATTTAAAATTCGCGAAAGATGGCTTTGACCAGGAGAGGGCCTTGAATAAAAAGTTCATTTAAAAAAAATCTTTATCAAAAGTGTCTAAAGTGTTCTTGATGAGTGAAGTGCGTGAATATTTTGATCGTGATGTTTGAGATCATTAATAATGTGCACGGGTAGGGTGACCCCCCCTCTTTACCTCCTTTAACCTCACCAAAGTTGCAAAATATTGCCTCTCAAAGCCCACCTGAGTTCATGAAAAGTTTGACTAAACTTCACCGAAATTTGGAGGGTTAAAGGATCGGCTTTTAACTGATTACAGAAAACTTGCATTTACTTAAGTAACTAATTTACCAATGTACCGGAGAATATATACCAGAGAGTGGTAGATAATTGCAGGTTGACTAAATATTTGTAGGTAAATGTAAAAATGCTTCATTGTAGGGAAACATAGAGACATACATGTTTATAATTTTTATACGATATTTGTAATTTTAGTAGACATTTTATTTGATTCGATGTTCGATATTTTGATGTTTGGACTTTTAATGAAATAAGTAGTAACTATCTGTAATATGGGTGAAAATGATGCCCAAAATAAAATGTATTTTTGTTTAATTCAATTTTAATGTAATAGGAATTAATTTATATCTAATATTCTAAAAGCAATTAAGCCATGAACATAATTTGTCCGGACTTAGCTACTGTATTTTCCTTTTTTTTCCTACTGTATTTTAGTTACCTAGATCTTCAGAACTCTACTGAAAAATTAAAAACAAGTAGTATGAGGCAGATTAGAGGCAGATTTATATACCATTTTTACCTACGTAAAATTTTGGTTCACATGAACCTAAATAATTTAACACATCAGTCAAGCTAGCGGTTTTTGAATTCATTAGGAAAATTCCGAAAGTTTCGATTCTAGACATCAATTTTCCGTACAACATACAAACATACATTCATATTCAGGATAACGGAGACAGATGATATGGATCTTTTCATTCATTCTTCACTATTTTATTTCCACGTTCTAATTATATTGTACAATTTTTAAATACATAATTATCTAGACTGATAACGATAGTACCTTGGTATTTACCTAAAATAACTGATTTTTTAACACAACATATAACAACATAAACAGGATATTTGTTTTATAATTAAAACGATATAAACGTAAGTTCTATAAGGCATTTTACGGCCATTTTTACAAGATTTTTGCAGCAAACATTTTATGAAATAGCTAAAATTTAAGATTGTGTATTAACGTTAATAAATGTTGTAAACATTCTATTGTCCGAAAAACAAATTAAATTAAATAAAAATAAATAGCATCAACTCTACTTCTCACTCGACAGTCTTGTCGCAAGTTAATGAACCCACAAATTAATTTAGCATTTAATTAAATTAAATAAGGACTCACCTGAATCAGAGCGCTGGTTCCACGGCTGAAGTATTGTTTTAATTTAATAAACTATAGGTAGTAGTGTAGCTATTGTCACGTGGTCGCTTGTACTGAACCGAACGGACGGGCATCGACTGTCCTACGCGAATAGAGAAAGCTGTGGAGACATTAGTCGTGCTTATTTTTGGTTTAATATGTTTTTAGTTTGGTCTGAATTGGTCTAGGTTTGAAGGAGTTTAACTTGATTCAATTGATTTTTAAACGGTTTTCTAGATTAAGACACAGCCGCCGTAGAGAACACGTCGGTTTGGAGGAACTCATAAGGCCTGCACAAAATAAGTCGGTGAGATTGGCACCGGGCTGGAACACAGGTATTATACACACAGGAATTTTCTATGTGTTTTAAGGTATCTATAGACGACAGTAATCGCTTACTAATACTAACAGCATAAAAAATGGCTCGTGCATGAGATCTGTAGAGAACTTACAGTGTTCATAAGTATGACCTCTTAGTTTCTCTTCTTTCCCAGGTATCTATCAACCTCTAATGATAGTGGAGTCTGTCATCTTCTGTTTTCATTTCTACTTCGCCCATCCTCGACATCGTTTTCAGAAACAATAGGTATAGGTAGGAACTCAGTAAGGCATCTATCACTAATTGAAAGAGTTGCAAAGCGACTCAAGCTTTACAAAATTAGATTACAAAAAATTGTTTATTTAAGTCTAAAAAAGGCCTCTGTCAGAAATAACAACAAACTAGCACCCTCTCCACTCCTTTCTCACCTGCCTAGAAAACTCATGACGTTTTAACTACCCACACACGGACAGATAGCTGAGCGGTACTGAGCACAGCTTACCGCCCATGAAGCCGTACAAACGAATGTATCTATTGCGGCTTTGAAGCCATGTCGTCGAATGGTTGAGAATCAAGAACTGTTTTACAGTTGACTAAAGTTGTGAGGGGCGGATTTGATACTGGAACTGCTTTAGAAGATGTCCATAGAAGGTTACTACTCTACTCCTTGTAAAGCACGAAAAATTTAACGATATCAAAGAATTCATAGAGCAAAATACAGGTATCTCAGGAAAGGATATGCTAAGCCGAAAAGGCTTATAGTACCTACTAATCATTATAAACAACTTTTACTATGGGATCTACCCGGGATACGCGAAAATCAGCTGTTCCAAACATTGTGTCGAGTGTCATTGTTGTATTTATTTTTTATTTTATTATTTAGGCCCTTTTCGGCTAAGCATACCATTTCCTTAAAACCCTGTAAGTATAACCTGTAAATAAATAAAGTCTTTATGAGAAATTATCTCAATCAATGTCTTTAGAAACAGTTTTACCGTTTTTATTTGTAAGTACTTAACTAACTTTATTGGCGCAGCGAGCCAAATTAAGTATGTCTTGGTCTTTGATACTACTTAAAAGACACCATCTTTCTCTATCTTGAACAACACTAAATTCATAAAAAAACGGTGAATTGCTATTCACAAACTGTTTTTAACGTTGATGAGGTGGGGGCGTGACTACTAAATCAAACTCACCATGTTTTGCTGTCGCTGAAATTTTGCCACTTTACACTCGGGCATACCCAGCCTATGGGTATTTACGAGTACCTATATGTTAACGAGTGTTGTTCCCATTTCAAGCTATAGTCACCGCGTTACCAACTGAGTCGTAGGCCGTTCGTCGTAGTCGTTAAGATGACTATAATTATACGAGTATAGACGTGTCTCCGCCTACACAGTCAGTTTCAAATAAGCTCTGGTCAAACGCCTTGCCAGCTAACCAGCACCACACCGGTATCTGGATATTGGCAGTCGGACAAGTAGGTAGTATCAGCTATGCTTTTAATCAAAGTACATTCTAAAATACTAACACTACCTCATACATTTTCTATGTCAGAAAATAGGGAACTTTTTGACGTGACAACGTCTTATAATTCGATGGAGCCGGCTGCATACGCACGAAAAAACATGACGCATGCGTCGTTACCTCGATGCGGCGTTACCTCGCTCTGAGGCGTTCCATTTAAGGCTTGAAGTGCAAGCGAGAGCGCGCAACGAGCGACAAAGAGCCACAATCGGCCTTCGGCAGCGTTCGACATCTGTCTCTCTCCTACTTGAGTGAGCAATATGCGTCGCGTGGACAGCTGCTATACAATAATACATTTACATGTTTTCGTCAAGTATGAAGTGCAGTGAAAAGTGAATGTGGTGTCAATTGCTTACAGCAACGATAATTGTGGCGAAAAAGGTAATGATTCTTTCGATATTAAATATATGTTCAGTGATATATTGTCGTAATTGTATTTATGCGTACAAATAAATGTAACTTGATCAATTCAATTGTGATTTCCATTTACCTCCTTCTCTATATCCATAAAAAATATCTATCAAACAAATAAAATTAAAATTTTCTTTTGAAAAATGAAACTATTCCATCAGTATTTTCATGACGTTGTCACGTTCAACTATCGTCAGTAAACAGACTTTACAGACAACTGATTTTTTTTCTATATTTCTGTTATAGGGGTTCTGTAATACTGTTCTTTAACTTGAATAAGTCCGCGTTTGTCCACCAACTCGCCTGATGGTAAGTGAGGATGTGGTCAAAGATGATGCACGCAGACTTAGAAGACACCTCTCCCCTTGAAAGCCCAAGATTGTATCTCTCAGGAAACTAATTAGGGTAATATTATCAAATGAAACAAACAAACTATCATCATGAATGTTAATTCATATTTAATAAATAAATACATTTCCATCGTTTTAATTATTTAAATTAAACTACTGTAAGTGACTCAGTTGTATCAACTTCAACATGTTTTACAACATATAAGTGACGCGAACGCGTTTATTGCTTATGTACTAATTATATAACAATATATAACTAAAGGGATATATATTAGAATTCTTCAATATACATATAGAATAAAGATAAAGTAATAAGTTAGTATTAAGACTATGTTACAGAAAAATCAAACCGTTACTAAATTTAAAACTAAAATTACACCAAGCATACCTTAGAATTACATACTTAATTACTGATAACCACTTAGAATATGGATTTAGAAAGAAAATTGAAAGTATTAACCCCTAGTATAAACGCTTGATAAGATTTAAGTTGTATAATACCATCAACTTCTAGCCAATGAGAAATGTCACACGTGCAAGCGAGAGGCACACAATTTTCACAGCACAGAAAAAAACGATTGAAAATATATGAATAGATTTTTTAAATTAATATTTTTGGCTTATACCGGAAAGTTTCAGGTCACATTAGGGTCCATAGCCGCCTGTGATACAGGTTGAACCGCTTTACATCTAACTTAGCGGGTGCGAAAGAGACAGTAACCATTCTTGTCTACTCGCACGTGTTGTGCTGTGCAGTTATTTTTGATCGTTATGCTTCGCTGTACGTACTAAAATCAGTTATATTACTACGTAGCTAAAGTCTCATTTCGCAGAGAACTTTTTGATAATAACTAATACCTTTTTTGTACCTTATCAAGCGTTTGAAAAAGGGTTTTATATTGACAGTACATATATGTTCAATGAACTAAAACGTTCAAATATTTCTGGAAGAAGTTTCGTCTTACTTTATTATTATGAGCCTTCACCTCCGCTAAGCAGGTGGTAACCTCGTTTAATTTCGACAAGTGGACTCATGATAATTAAGTTATATTTTGATGTACACAAAATAACAATATTGAAAATAGTTGTGTATGTACGTGATAGATTCCATTTTAAATATTAACTTTCAAATTTTATTTTGAACACAAAACAATGACATCTTTGGCTTCAAGCGAAATTTACAAAAAGCATTTTTTATCATCTCACACAAAACGTATGTTTTCATTTATTTTGAAACTAAAACAATCCATATTAACATGACGATAAAGTCGTGAATTCTTTAACGAATTGCATTTTTAGTCAAATAGTTTATCAATTTCCAAATAAATAGAAACATACCAAGACTACCACAAAACCATACCATATACTTAAAGAAATAACGACGCATTTCGCTTGAAATACGTACAAGAAATTACATTCGAGTTTCATAGACAAACTTTAGGTTATACTTTTTTTACACTTAGAAGTTACTATATTGATATACATAAGGTTCAAAATCCAACGACGAAACACATTATATCAATTCCTTACTTTTTTCTTTATTTTAGAGACAATTTTTAGATTAGATTATAGTTAAGGGTCAGTCACACAAATCATAGACAATGGCGTCGATTCCTTAAGAAAAAACTTCTAAATTTGAAAGCTAAAAAATTTTTGCCATCCTTTTTTCACAAATCAAAATAAAAAGAGACATAATACATTTAGCACAATCAAATAAGTTTAATTTAGTTGGCGTTAAAACAGATTCGACACCAGTGTTTAAAAAACAATATCTTTTAATATTTTAAGCCAGAAATGTGACTGACGAAATTTTATTTATTATTATAAATCAGAATTTATGGAGATTCTTAATTTTATTATTAAGGACAAACAACATTATTTAATTTGGATACTTAATCCAAAAAATCTTTATTTATGTATATTTTGGTACGGAAGATATTTTCTACATCAAAAGTAGAGTAACAAGTATATTATTAATTTTACTATCTACCGCAGTATCAAATAGTAGAAACAACAAATGTTTAGGCTAAGCGATAAATTCACCAACAGTAGACAATACACCGAAATATGAACCTTAAATCTTACGATATACAGCAGAATTTCAAATGGCAAAATCGGTGACGCTTGACGCTTTTATCTTTATTTTACACGTCACGAATTTCAGCTTTATGACACACAGTTTAAGGTTCATATTTCAAAGTGCTTTATCCGCCTTGGTGAATTTACTTCACGCCCTACGGTAAAAAGTCAACAGTCACTACCCATATAAGATTAGTCAACATTATACACACTCACCCTCTTATTTAAAAAAACTTTAAACGTCATACAGTGTTTTTTATGTGTTTTGTCTCGTTTTAACTTGTGATATTTCACATTAGCAAGAACGAGGACAAAATACTACGTTTGTAAGACGTTTGATGTTTTTGTAATAAAGGGTGGAGGAGCGTGTAAATAGCTCCTCCGAGGTGTGATTGCTCACGGATAAAAAAGCGGGAAGAACCTATACCTACCTGAATGTCTGTCGTAAATCTGAGGTGGCCGATGGCAATCGCATATATGGGCACTGCACTAACCTGCCAACGAAGGCGGCAATCCTCGATCCTCCTTCTTGAGAGTAGCTGGCAGACCCTCGATTCCGCAGTCATCAAACTCCAACAGCTACGATGCTAGGTTAACCGGCCGGCACCAGACGTAGGAAAAGATCACACAAATAACGGTGCACATTCACAGATTGTCAGATAAGTTCCAAGTGAAAAGGTTCAAAAAGAAAAGGGCGTGACAAAAAATTCGTCCAGTACTACACTTCACGATGCAAAATACAAATTGTAACTGTCGAGCGGCGGCGGGAGTGTCACCGCGAATCGCGCCAGTGACATTGATGACAGCTAGCGCCATCTCTTGAGACGCGCTCGAGGTTCTTGCCTGTATCGATGACAGGCTTGGCAGCGCCAAAATACGAAACTACCAAACGACAACACCTCAAATTAGCTGTCAGTAATTTAGTAAAATATGGTTTATAATTTAATTGGAGATAGAAAGGCGCTCCACCATGCACCCCACCTTGGAAGGTCACAAGATCTTTCAAAACAAATGAACCTCATGACTGATCGGAATACATAGCGAATTTAAGAATAAAAAAAATAAAAATAATCTAAATTATATTTATAACCACCTAACTAATAAAATTATTTATGCAAGCTAAGTTATTATTGCGTTGGATTCACTTTGAAACAAGTGTCGCATTTCCGCAATTTCGATCTTATAACAGTTCTGGCATCCAATATCCAGTAGCGTTGACGTATTATGGACATAAGTAGTCCAGGTCCAGTATGACAATTCATAATATGTTGATGTTGTATAATTAAGTCGACAACATGATCGCGTTTTGGAAGAAGAACGGGATGTTTCGCTTCGAAGGGAAGGTCTGCTGCTTGTGAAAGTCTACCACCAATTCGCAGAATACCTTCTTCATCTAAGAAAACTGCTAGACTTTGCAGTTTCTTAGGCAATAACTTCCCAGCCTTGATCAGCTTTATGTCTTCAGCAAAGTGTGCAGCTTGGACAGCACGCAGTAAAGCTTTTTCCGCAGCCATCAATCCTTGAATCGACCTAGGTTCAATCTTTGATTTAGGTCGCGCGAACTTCAGCACATATGCGATGATACGCAGCAATTTTTCCCAGGAGGAGATACGTTGTGCTAGCGCAAGTAGCGGCGGTGGCTCTGTGTCTGTAGTAACAGCCATTACGATAGCTTTATGCTCAGGCAGTTCATTGCAGTCAGCTGGAGAGAATGGTTTAATTGGCCATTCCTCAGGAGCGCAGCGAATCCACGGCGGACCGTTCCACCACAGATCATGAGATAAAAGTTGCGATGGGAGCATACCTCGCGAAAGACAGTCGCTCGGATTTATTGCGCCAGCCACGTGATAGAAGTGCGTGGCAGGTAAATTTTCCTGGCACTGTGCGACGCGGTTGCTAACGAAGATCGACCAGCGGTGTGGCGAAGAATGTATCCATGAAAGGGCGATCGTAGAGTCCGAAAATGCGTATATTCCCGCGATAGGGATGCGTGGTGAGTAAGTATCTCTCACAGTTTTCACTAATTTTGCCATAAGCAAAGCGGCGCACAACTCAAGACGAGCAAGAGTCGTAATTTTAGTCGGCGAGACCTTTGACTTGGCGCAAAGAAGGCGAGTTTGAATACCAGAGGGGTAAGTGCAATGAGCGTACACAACGCAGCCTAAGCCGTTCATGCTGGCATCACAAAACGCGATGAGGCGCAACTCGCAGCCCATATCTACACCTACATGTCGCGGAATTCGTAACGTGTCCAGAAGATGAAATTCTTGCGTTAAGGCGGCGAATCGAAAGCGTATATGTTCCGGTGCGAGAGCGTCCCATTCATAATTGCCCAACCACAACTCTTTAATCAGCAGTTTTGCGTACAGGATCACTGGCGCCACTAGTCCGATTACGTCGAACAACCGTGCGACTACCGATAGTATATTCCTCTTTGTGCACTTTTCGGTTATAGCGGCGGATGTGAAGAAGAAATTATCTTCACACGGTTCCCAGGAAAGGCCTAAAACCTTTGAGGCGTCATTGCCTATATCAAAGGTCAATGACTTGCGGTGAGAGTCCGGAAGACTTTGTAGAAGAGTTTGAGAGTTGCTTGACCACTTCACTAAGTCAAAGTCTCCGGCCTTGAAGAGTTTTATCAAATCTTGAGCGAGTTGCATTGCAGTTTCTTCATTAGGGACTGAATGAACTAAGTCGTCCATATACAGGCTGCTCTCAGCTACCTTTGCGGCGTCAGGAAAGTCCGGGGTCATGTCAGAAGCCAGCTGTCGCACAGTGCGCATAGCTACATATGGGCTCGACTTGAGACCGAAAGGTTGCCTATTGAAGGCAAAGGTGCGGACTTCTTCGGATTCATTGAACCGAAACAAAATTCGTAGGTATTTACGCTGGTCAACCGGTACACCGATGCGTAAATAATGCTGTTTTATGTCAGCGTTCATGGCGATAGGAAATAATCGAAAGTCTAAAAGCAATAAAAATAGATCAGCCTGTAGATTGGGCCCAATATGCAGTATATCGTTAAGTGAAAGCCCAGTGTGCGTTTTGGCACTTGCGTCCAATACAATACGCGGCATCGGTTTGTCAGGCCGAACCACGGCGTGATGAGGTATATAATACCCATCGGGAGTCAGCTGAGATCCATCAACGGGGCTGAGGTACCCGTTGTCTATATAGTCTTGTATCACTTTGTTATAATTTTCGCGTAATGTTGGCGATAGGCGGAATTTACGCTCGAGCGTCATAAAGCGGCGGTATGCAGCAGCATGCGAGCTACCTAGTTCTGAAGGATCTCTGCAGAATGGCAATGACACTGTATAGCGACCCACATTGTCACGAGTCACGCTGGACGTGACAATATTTTCACACTCTGTTTCTTCCGGGGAAAGGTATCGCTTAGTGGGCACTTCTTCAAGTTCCCAAAACTTCTGCACCAAGTCATTCAAAGCCAACGCGGAGAAAGAAGAAGCAGGCTTAATATCCTTCCGCGGGTAATCGCCCATCAAAATCCAGCCAAATGTTGTAGACAACGCAGGCGGGGCTTGCGAACCACACTCAACCTTATTTCCCAAATATATGTATGGGAAAAGTTGCGCTCCTAATACAACGTCTATATCTCCTGGTATATTCCAACTCAAATCGGCGAGCGGAAGTTCGGCAAAGACGCTTTGGTCACACTCAACAAACTGCGTTGGTAACTGGTCTGCAATACACTCGACCACTAATGCGTAGATTGTGTACTGGTGCTCTGGATAGACGCGCGATTGAATTTCGAAGTAAACATATCCAATTATAGGACGAGAAGATGCACCAACACCTTTTACGAACGAGTTATGCAGCGGCGTTATTGGTAAATTTAATTTCCGGCAACAATCCGTTGTTATTAAATTATTTTGCGAACCGTTATCAATGAGACACCTCACTACAGATGACGTCATGCATCCTTTAGGGCGCGCGTGCACCTGCGCTGTTGACAACAGAATCGTAGATTTCGATTTCGCTCCAGAAGACAGAAGCACAGCGGCATTATGAGTCGACGATGAAGGCGGCGATGTTAAACCGATATTCACTTCAGTATGTGCCGAGTCTGACATGCTAATATGATCCTTATGACTAGGCGCGTAAGGTTGAGATTGCAAGGCGAGCGGAGGCGTAAACATGTCAGGCGGCGAGCGAGTGTCCGCCATCACGCCATGAGCGCGAGCGGGAGCGGGAGCGGGAGACGACGACAAGTACTCGTCGGTCTCGGTATGTACCATGGCGGTATGTGAATAACTATTATCCCTTTTTTCATCTTTATTTTTCGAGAAACAAAGCTGACTGTGGTGACGCTTACTGCAGAAATCACAAACAGACGTTGATTTGCATTTCGAAATGTTATGCTGCGTACTGAGGCAATTTACACACCCATGTTTTGATTTAATAAATTGGTACTTACTATGCGGATCGCGCTTTTTAAATTGAGTGCAATTGTATAAATGTGCGTGGTCACTGCTACCACACATAACGCATGTACCGCGTTGCATAGCGGGCGCTGCGATCGCAGGCGGTGGCGGCGACGAAGAAGAAACGTATGTCTGAGCGTTAGACTCCGTTGCGACAAAGGACTTGTAGGTATTTTGACCACGCGTGTCGCGGGGCGATGTATTAGCGGGAGACTTGTACGTAGTGTTTGGTCGCGAGCGTTCTAATATTTTAACTTGATCTTGAACAAAACTGATCAGCTGTTTACTAGTAGGTATTTCCGTGTCCCTTACTGTCAGTTCGAAAGACTGAATTGTTTGCGTGTCTAATTTCCTAAGTGCACATTGCACAAAAATAAAATCATTTAAATCACCGATTTCTAATTGTTTAAGTGCCGAAATCGACGCGGAATATTTATTGACAAATGCATCGAGGTTATTGGCATTGTGCGAGCTAGGTTTCAAGTCGAGTATATTATTCAAGTAAAAGCTACCTAATGCGCGTTTATCTTGATACTTCCTTACTAGACTATCCCATAATATTTTATAAGTTTCACCTGTCGGAATAATACCTGCGGTAAATTTTACCGCATCATGAGTAAGTTTAGATATCAGGTATTGCACACGCTGCGAGTCTGACAGTTGTTCATTCAAGTGTATATTTGCTTTAAATGACTGATAAAATATATTCCAATTTTCAGGGCGTCCGTCAAAACTTGGTATTACTAAAGGTTGCAGTTTCACTATAGGCATAGTCGAGTTACTCGCCTGATGTGAACACACCTTAGATTGCGCGGTAACACTGGCGGCCGTCAGTCTATTCCTAATGCGTTTTACTCTCGTGTACAAATCTTCAAATGATTCAAGACAAGCGTAATCGGGAACTGAGTCCGGTTTTATTTTCAAATATAACCTATTATATTGATCTACCAGAGACTCGAATTTATTCCGAATATCATCTATTGTTTCCGACTCAGCCATGAAGTTTTCATTTGATCGCGATGTTGAATCAAAAGAAATGATGCTTTTCGAGGAATTATACAATCGATTAATACGTTGAAATAACATTTCCTTCTTTTGATTCAGTATAGTCAGCATAACTTCCGGATCTGCTTGTTTTTCCGTCATGTTTGCAAAAATTAATCAAACTTTAGGTACCTACGAAAAAACAAACCGTCGGAATGCGGTGCGTTTAATTTAACCACGAAGTTAGGTACAATTCAAGACGAGTTACAAATGACACAGCTAAAGGCGGGAAAATGGCGGAGCGGCGAAATGTATGAAATTGATTATGGAGGTAGTAGTGATATTTGAATTTGTTAAAATTAAAAGCGTTAACTGAATCTACCAATTAATACGTAGAATTCAAATTAAATATATTTTACAAGCGGGAGTTCACCTACCAAATAATTACGTAGGTTAACATTGAGCGTTAAATACGAGATTTTACCAAAAATTACGTAAAACCAAGGGGCGTAATGAAAGAATATAACCAAAATTACGTTAAATCTTAGGCGTTAATAATCAGAATGTACCAAAATTACGTAAATCTGACTAATAAAAAAAGGCGGTATGAACGATATTCACCAAAATTACGTGAATACGTGTAAGCGGTATTGGAATGTCAAGCAAGAATTCACCAATTAAATACGTGAATCTGCTATTCTACTGGACAATCCGGCTCGAAGGACCAAAATATGGAGGAGCGTGTAAATAGCTCCTCCGAGGTGTGATTGCTCACGGATAAAAAAGCGGGAAGAACCTATACCTACCTGAATGTCTGTCGTAAATCTGAGGTGGCCGATGGCAATCGCATATATGGGCACTGCACTAACCTGCCAACGAAGGCGGCAATCCTCGATCCTCCTTCTTGAGAGTAGCTGGCAGACCCTCGATTCCGCAGTCATCAAACTCCAACAGCTACGATGCTAGGTTAACCGGCCGGCACCAGACGTAGGAAAAGATCACACAAATAACGGTGCACATTCACAGATTGTCAGATAAGTTCCAAGTGAAAAGGTTCAAAAAGAAAAGGGCGTGACAAAAAATTCGTCCAGTACTACACTTCACGATGCAAAATACAAATTGTAACTGTCGAGCGGCGGCGGGAGAGTGTCACCGCGAATCGCGCCAGTGACATTGATGACAGCTAGCGCCATCTCTTGAGACGCGCTCGAGGTTCTTGCCTGTATCGATGACAGGCTTGGCAGCGCCAAAATACGAAACTACCAAACGACAACACCTCAAATTAGCTGTCAGTAATTTAGTAAAATATGGTTTATAATTTAATTGGAGATAGAAAGGCGCTCCACCAAAGGGGTTAGGTTTTGATCGATCTTTTAAAAGAAAATAAGAGCATTAGAATGATTTATATTACAAATAAATTAATTTAAAATAGTACATTCGTAAGAAAAAATAAATAGAGAATATAAAAATAGTATATAAAATAGTATATATAAAGAAACAAATCTAAACGAAGCCGCGCTAACCATGTTCTTTCACTAGCACAATCGCACAAAGCTACGAGTGCGAGCGAGATGACTTGATTAGCGCCGTAACGCTTAGATTCGTTCCTTTATCAACACGACTTACAGTATAGTTTTTAAAGAAATAAATTATAATTTTACTAGTAAAAGACCGACCAAAGATAAAGTTAAAATTACTTATCGATATACCATAGAATTATACAGTATACGTAATGGTAAGTCCAGGGATTATCAAGTCTGTAACATCTACTCAAAATGGTACACCTTATTACAATCCTGCAAGGTTCAATATTGCATAGCATTATGAGTAGTATGCATAATAGTTAGAAGCAGTTTTAGTTAGCATACATATTGAAAGTTACAAAAGTTAAAAATAAAAAGGGACAGATATACATTTTTGTGTTGTTTTAAGTTATTTCGAATGGTTCGAAATTAGTTAAACAAATCGCTTTTACTGTGTGCAACTTTCACATCCTAAATATTACGCGACGCTAAAGTTAGTCATCCAGATTTATAATAAAAGTATTAAAAAGACAGGAGGTACTCTTTTATTATTAAGGAATAACTAGTTTTGGAAGTATATAGGGTTACTCGGAAAGAGGTTCATTATGATGGGCTGCTTGAAATTTGTATAGCCATTGGCTTAGTACACCCTTTCCATGTAACCTTCAGAAATATTGGCAGAAGACGTCTGGGACACTTTTGGAAGGACAAGAAAAGGAGTTAGGGACACTAACCATCTAGTTCAAAACTTCATCAAATGTCTAAAGCTAATTTAAAATCTCAACAATAGCGAATAAATTCGTATTTTTAATATAATCATTATAATTATGTAAATATTATGCCGTCTGATAACTGTAGATTGCAACACATGATCAGTTAAACTGTGATCGCTATAACATCCTTATTGTCTAACTGGATGATAATCGGAATCATCTTCATTATTCACTCATTTCGTTTTGACAGTTACGAGCTTCTAGACTGAATATTTGATTCCGATTACGAATCAGTTAGATAATAAAACCGCTGTTTTAGGTTTTTTTAAAATGTTTTTTAGTTTAAACTGACCACATGTGCAGACGACTTTTAATGGACTATATAAACTTGTGATGAAATAAAGTACTTTGTTGCACCATCCAAACCAGTTTGACAGCACTGAAACTATCTCCCTCTCTTTTCATATCAATATGCGAGAAGAGGATAGCACCATTTTCAAATCAAAGCAAATCTAGTTACGGAAAGAGACATAAAATCTTAGTCAATATCGTTTGAGTGTTTGTGCTTACGGAAAATATCTTTAATGTGATGTCTATCTGAACGTATTTACAATTTAACTATGAAACAGTAAATATTTTATAATAATTAAAAACGATGGCAATATTACACGGATCATCCTGGATTCAGTTATCTGGGGGACGGGAGTGCCTCGCCAAAGTAGAGCTAACGCACAGCCGTAGCATATTTTCTCGAAGCCATTCAGGCCATTTTCAACCCTCTGTAACTTCTTTATGGATAAAGCTAAGAAGAAAGAAGAAGAAAGCTAGAATCTGAATTTTTAGTAACCACGAGGACATCATATTAATTATTACTAGATACGTATTGGTTACTTGTTGTTACGCGGTTGTAGCCGTAGGTGTAGGTCGTGTAATATTGCCATTGCTCAAGTTTAATACTTTTTGTTGGTAACATGAAATGAATCTATTTTATCATAAATGCTATACAGAGACTGTATATTGTATAATGAAATATGTAGTCAATTTAGTCGTTCATTTTACTTTCGTGTCCTGTTCTTACCTATGTCTGGAAGACTGGTACCAGTAATTATGTTTTTAAAGATAAATAATGACCGAAAAACTATGGTATTCTTTACAAAAATTTAAGTGTAACTTTTTACCCCTTCCGCAAAATTGTATTGCTTTAGCTACAAACCACGAATTGTTTATGTGACTCATTTTCTTAGTGTTTTTGAGTAAATTGTAAGCATGATTTGCTATTTGTAATTTGCGGAATGAAATTATTTTATTTTAGTACTGTATTTTTCGAGAACGACGGTAAGGCCATAGTTTACCGTAGACAATAATAGCTCACTACATTTTATTCTATTTCGAATCGATAATTTTAAAATGTAATGAATTAAAAACAGAATTACCAGCCCGATATTCTAACGAAACCTACATCCAAAATGTGGACCCACTTGTTTTCTTCGATTCATATCCGACTAACCTATTTTGCTATTACGTCATCACATCATTTATTAACCTTCCATCGAAGTCAAAAGTTGTTTGGAATTTGCCCAACATTTAGTTATTTGGATTTTTTCGTTATTCGTGGGTTGGAAAAATCTACCTTTCTGTGTATTTCCTTCTCATTTTAAAGTCAAAATTGCAGTATCACGAAAGTATCGTTCAGTATAGTTTTGAACCGCTATGCCACATTTTCAGAAGTGGGATACAATCATGAGGGTGCTCGCTCCTCGTAAAGTTGCATAAAAAAATATTCTGCCTTCGCATTTCAATGTTAATTTCAATATTCAGATGGCGCCACTGAGCATTTAAAACCCGCTTTTTCGTGATATTTTATATTATCATGTCATCTCATATCGTATGTCATTTAATTTAGTAAATTCGAGTACCATCGACACGTTGATACTTTTTAAATATATCTATCCAATACCATTTCCAAAACCTTATACCCTGATATTAGATTAGATCAGCGCTACAGAGCGCTACCATTTCAGTGTGAATTGAGCCTTAGGGCATCGCAGAATCGTTACCGTCTTGTATTTCAAATTTTCAACCACTTGAAAAGTCGAGGCGGTAACAATGAAATATCAACCTCAACATCTCAAGTTTTGAACAGTACAATTTCGAATACACCAGGCTTCAGTGAATTTTCACTGCAAAACTTTGTTGTTAACCAATCTTCTGTTATTAAGTTTCATGTAAGATGTGGCTGTTATATAATACATAAAATATAACATATGAATTTATATGTTCTCAAATATTTACGTCATTTAAAGTACATAATATATTGTGTTTACAGTATATGTTCAATAACATATGTGTAATGGAATGAATACAATGAAAATAAGATGGCACTTAGAAAGTTTACCCTACTCCATATACCATACTAGTTTAAATGCCTTCTACACTCAAAACAAGAAAAAAACATTCAAAACAATCGCAATTCAAAAATCATCCAATCACAGCGAATGATTTCGAAATTGGAATCGATACAATCCCGCTGTCATTCAAGTCCGAACCGCTCGGAATTCAAAATATGATTAAACCGTTACCAAACGGTAGATGGAAGGGTGATTTTACACTTCCGTACTTTTTCCGACTCCGTGTTTCGCATCCGGAACTCCGGATGCGCTTAGTTTCCGTATCCGGCTTGGGAAAATGCCACTAATACCGCTGAATAGACGACCTGGAATAAAGAGACGGTAGTTTAAGTATATGGCACTTTTTTGCATTTCATTTGGTTATTTTCTTCGTGGCCGATCTTTATTGATAGATGATTTAATGAAATGTATATGAAATGCAAGGGCACTAGTACTGTGAATGAATGGAAACTTTGATTGAAACACTATTTACTAAGGGTGGTCTATTGTAAAAGTGATTTGAGTTAAATTTGTGCCATGAAAAATTAGGGCTTTGGAAGAAATGACAGACTTACTACTCTAAATATTACAATGGTGCATGCAAAAAAGTTACGGTCCGTGTCAGTCTTTCGTCTACAAATTTCGTGTCAGTACGGCTCACGTCAGCTCGATGAGAAAGGAATCACTAATTGTTTACAGGACGATTCGTCAACTTGTTACAGAAGAAAGTCGCGCGTCAATATGTCTCATGACAGTGTTACGTCAGTATACGTTTAGTATCAGTGTAGAGTTGTATGTTTCTTCAATGATCCAGTCTTTAATTAGTCAGGTGAGCAATACATCTTCATAATGCTAGTGTAGTAACTCTGGTGGTATTTAAATAATCAAGAGAACAATTGCGTCAATTAGACGCACGTCAGTACATCTGTCAGTTTCGTATCAATATGTCTCATGACAGTCTCACGTCAGTATTTCTCATGTCAGTATATAATTATGATGTCAGTCTCACGTCAGTATGACTCGCGTCAGTATGGCTAACGTCAGTATCGCGTCATCATATCAAGTCATGATTAGTAGGTACTTATGATACAAAATGGTATAAAATGGCGACCTGTCTACATGTATGGTGCATGTTTACCGGGGGAGCGCTGGTCGGGCGGGTGGCGGGGGGACGTGGCGAGAGCGGTGCGGCTGCCGCCTTGGAAGGAGATAGACATGCCGCTGTCGAGAGAGCCGACCGAGCCGCGGCGTTGGAGCCGCTCGGCTGCAAGCGCCACTGTGGAGGAAAAATATTACAATTAATTAAACCAACTTTTATGCAGAGTTTCGTGCTGGAGCAACCATTGCATTTTTAGAACCAAGTTGAAAGTTCCGTTGAATATTTATTGTAGTTTTTTGGGCCCAGTTTTATAAGCCAGGTTGGCTAAGATAGTTGTTTTGTTATGTTCTAGATATATTCACCAGAATAAAGCTGAAGAATTTTTTTTTCTTTACATTTTGACTAATAGTGTTGTAACTTGTAAGAAATTGATCAGTGCTTTTCAGATAATAGCAAGCTATATATTATCCATCCAGCCTTTGTTCATAATCATAAATATTATCTACTTTTAAGAATAATGTATTTTGATAAATAATTTGTATGGACGTGTAAGTAACAATAACAAATATCTACAGCAGCGAGAGTTATGAAGGAGGATAGTTGCTGATTTTCATCAAGATAGTCAGGGTATATGTATTTTATTTGTAAGAATGTACCTACTCTACTACTATAGTTTTATAATGCATCACAAAATATTGACTGATTCTAAAGGAAAGAAACAAAGTTTTGCTGTAGGAAAACACAGAAATACAGCGTTATGAGGGATGTAATTTCAAAGTTGGTCACATACAAAAATATTTCATTCTATGAGCTTTTTTCGGTACAGCATACCCTTTTCTTATAACTCTGTACTTATGTAAGTTTATAAGTATTTTTCAAGGCGGTAATATTTTTGACTATAGTATTTTCAACGTCACATGCAATCATTAAATTAATGTAAACATCGAAAGCGACTAAGTAACATATCTAGGTTTCTAATTTCTATAAATGTATCCTTACCTCCTTTGTACCCTATGCCGCCGAAAATAGACAAAAAATTTAACACTTTCTCCAATTAGTTTATGGGGGTGAATGAATGAGACACGTGAATGTGAGAGAATTTTGTTTTTGATTTATTTTTCTATTTCACGCTTGTGTTTGACCGCTATCTACTAAAGCCAGAATTTTGATGACATCAGGTAGCGAGCGGTCTTTTAGTTTAGTTTGGGTTGTTTGAATATTATGTGTAGGTATTGCTGTTATAAGATGAACATAGATTATACAGTGATATTATTTATAAAATTTTTAATTAGGAAAACAGTCATAAACGCATGTACTTTTGTACATTTACAGTTAGTTCTACAACGAAAGTTTCCGAATTCGCTGAAAAAGAATGCTATCTGGCTTGGTTTTATACTAAGATTGGTCACTTTTGAGACGATTTTTAAGCCCTATACATTTTTTTTTGTTTACTACAATATTAGGCTAGTAGACTTCAACGTATCCATTGTACTTATTATCGTGTCAAATAAATCTATCTACCTTTGCGATGTCCGTGACATACTCGTAGATAAAAGTTTCACTTACCAGGATCGTTGATATCGACGAGCGAGTTGGAAAGCACGTTCCGTTTGATGATGCTGGTGGGCGGCGGGTTCTGTGAGAGACGAGCCGGGGCCGCCGGCGCCGGGCACGAGGGCGGCGGGGGGACCACCACCCTGGGACATGGGGAATAAAGGTCAGATGATGCAAGACAAAATTATTTGAATGTACAAGATTATTGATACTAAAAAACTCAGCAATCACATTAGGACTACCATACTGCGTCCAAGACTCAAATAGCCGATGTAACCCAAAAAGCTACTAATTTAAGTGGGAGTGGGATGGGCACGTCTGCCGCATGTCGGATGATCTTTGGAACAAAACTACCGCCCAGAGGATACACAATAATTTCTGATTCTCCAGCCATCAAAGTTGGTAAATATTCGTTTTTCAGTCGGTTTACAAGAAAGCCATAAAGTATGCTTTTATATTTATTAAACTTACCCGTGCACGTGTATCCCGTGGTCTATGCACTGCTGATGGTCGATTTCCACATCAGCCACACCGCTATCCCGATTCTCCATTACTGCTAAAAAGAAAAACGTGTTTAGTTTAATTTTTCAGATAACACATTCAGTGTGAAATGAAAAGGATTGACGTTAGTACTAAATTGGCCTCCATTCCATCCATTTCCGCGACACTCTCGCACATATCTCCACAATCTCTTTAATCCTTCATACTATGACCTACTCCACCAATTCAACTCACCGTTTCTAGCATTATTGCCCCCAGTGCCTCGGCCCTTGCCCCTGTTGAGTTCGCCCTCGATCCTCATGGCCTCCATCTCGTCCATTTCCGCGACACTCTCGCGCAGATCCTCCGCGAACTTGCAGCGGTCGTGCTCGTTGCGAGCGTTGAACGTCGCCAGGCGGCGGCCGTCGACGCGCCGGGAGAGGCGGATGCCGAATGGGTAGTCTGTTAACAGAGATAACTATATTACCGAAAGAAAAACAAAAGACTGCTAAAAGGTCATGATCGTGACACATTTTTGTTATAATTAAACACGGGAAAAACAAAAAATAAAAATAAAAAAAAATATGTGAAAACCACGTTAGTTTCCATAGTATGATCACGACACTTGTTTTATGTCATAAGTAGCGAAAGTCCCGGTAGTTTGTCCTATAACAACAACCGCAAGCCATGTCAGAAGCTTTCGACCTGCCTAAAAGCTCTTAACACCAGGGCTAGCCAATAAGCCTATACGAGCTATTTTAGTGGCGAAAAGGCCGGTCTGGTGGTAAGCGATATTGTAACCAACAACCTCTAAGCCATCTCAGAGGCCTTCAGAGGCCTAGAAACTCTCTGACACCATGGCTAGCCGCTCGGCTTATACTACTTATTTTTTACAGATTTTGCAAGAGTTTTGCTATTATTAGTTAGTCAAACGCCTAACAATAAAAAGATGCCACATGAAAGATAATCAGTATGTCGCTGTGTCGTTATACCACGACTATCTGTTTATCGTAAATCAGTGTAACGAACTCTTTGAATATCGAGTGGTGTTATTACATTTTGGCTGTCGATAATAAATAATGCAACACCAAACTTGTTTTAACAACAACACTCAACGACAATCAACAACAACAATCGATACTTTTCTGAATTGCCTCCCACTATGAAAACAAATTTAAGGCTAATTCACATCAAAAGACAATAACAATCATGAGTATATTTATCATTCTTCATACTCACGCGGCACAGAGAACAGGTTGACCAGCATCCCGCACAGTGGGAAGGACTGCCGGAACGTGTACGTCACCGAGGACTTCTTCTTGCTGAATATCTTCGTGATCACCAGGAGGTCGTTGAATAGGAACACCTGAAAACGAGAGGTGTTGAGACTCAATAAGTGACAGTTAGTTAGTTTAAGATTAACTAAGTAAATAATTAGGTTTTCTAAGTAATGTAGATCATCTATACCCCCTGGCATAAGTAACGCGTTTCGAAATCCAATATTTATTAATATTTGCAGAATTTTGAATTCTTAGAATTCAAGACCCTGCGCGGCACAACACTGCACTCGTCACCCTGAGACATAAGATGTTTAATCTCCCATTTGCCCTGAAATTTTATTGGAAACAAAGCCCTTCCAACCGGAACACAGTAATGTTTGCATATTACTGCTTGGTGGTGGAATAACTGGCAAAGGTAACTTTCCACCCTAGTTGGAAATGTCAGTAATTACCTCTCTCTGATGCACTCCAGGTCGCTCCTTCTTGTGTATGTCGGGTATCTCGTAGAGGCGGCAGTAGCACACGAGCCGCCGGTGCGGGAGGGCGAGGTGAGGTTTCTTGCCCACGATTGTGGCTTGCACTTTCATCACCTGGTAGGAAAAAAGGTAATTTTGAGGGTAGTTTTTCATTGGTTTTAGCTGTAAGGTGGTATGTCATAGATTAGACAGTTTAGAAAGTATGCAGTGTTTAAATTGGTTATCATTTTGTTTTTAAAAATAATATTTTATTGCATTGTCATCAGAGTTACACAGGTACGTCAATGCCTTCTTTATCCTACTTTTGGGTAAAAACTAATGATGTGCCTATCTATTTTGGTTTTTTCCAGGCGTTAACCTATTTTGACAGAGTTTTATATTTTTGCAGAATATGCCGGTGTCATCGATCTCTCAATATTTCAAATTCGTTGTTGTTAATTTGTTCCTCAATAATCGAATTATTAATAGTTATCAAAATCATTTTAATAAAACCTCACCTGCGTAACATGATCACTCCCCGGCCTAAACTCGCTCGACTTCACCCGCTCATATATCCCAGCTAACATATCTCTATCAATATCCCCGCAGTCGTCGATCCCGCGCAGGTTCCGCACGAAGTCGTCGAGACACATGCGCGCTTCGGGCTTCAGGTTGGGCGTGTGGAGGTCCGTGTTCAGCATTATTATGGCGAAGGCTAGGACGAATATCTGTAGAGAGAGAGAGTAATTGGTTGAATCTGCCGTCTGATTAGCTGAGTAATAGCTGGACATACACAAACATATACAAAAAGATATGGATGTGATAGGACCATTTTTAAAGCTCGAAGATCATACTAGTAATTTGCGTCAAACTGAGAAGAAAAATCAGCCGTTTCATAAAAATTTCAATGACAGTTGACAAATGTATTAATTTTCGGAATTTCAGGGTTGATCACATAGTAAAAGTATTATGCGCTTCTTTTGATTTCGACTTCTTTTTTCATTCTTTCTTTTTTTTTTCTATTTTTTGTATAAGTAGAAAATATAAGTTATCCTACCGTGTCCTGCGTACGCAGTCGCTGCACAAAGTCCGTGTTGCAGACACAGTAGCGCCTCGCGAACGCCTCGACGAGGCGCTCGATTTTCTGCGCCTCGCCCGGCAGCCGGAAGTGCGCCTGGTAGCGGCGGAGAGCCACGTCCACCGCCATTCCGGACAGGTCGAGCTCGTTTACGAAGCATCTGGAAAAATTAAAAAAAACTTTACAAAAAACCGACTTCAAAATTTCTTGATGACATATTTTTTCCTGTTATTTTGATTTAAAAAACCAGACAGAACCGATTACGTCAAGTTGGATGAACTTCAGAGTAGATATACTGTATTAACACAAAGTTAACCCGAAAAAAGTATAGTATAGTATATTTACGGAAAAAATGTTTATAATATGAGTATTTCGATTTATAACAATGTACCAAATGACTTAAAATTGCTTAACGGACATAAATTTAAAAAATCATTGGCAGACTGGCTACTTAGCAAATGTTTTTATAGTGTTAAAGAATTTATGAATTTTAAAGATAAACACTGAATAAATATTATAATTAACATAATACGAGTAGATACTAATACGATTAAATATTTGCACGTCTGCTTGCAGGCTAATTACAATTACTATTTACAAAACTATTATTTGTGAGAATGATAATTATGAAATTGTATTGCAAATAAATGATTTGATTTGATTGATTTGAAAAACTGTCCATGTACGATTCCTGGGTTGGCCCTATAGTAAAAGTTGTTCATTATAATGAGTACTAAGTATAGTACTAAGTACTAAGTATAGTAATAGTACTAAGTACTGAGTATAAGTCCTTTTCGGCTTAGCATACCCTTATCTTATAACTCCGTATATTTTTTTGTACAGAGATCATTATTCATCCAAAATATCTGATTCGTAATAACAAGACGCATTCTAGTCAAGATACAAAACGAACACAATCAAAAATCAAAGAACAATTTCAGTAAGCAAAAAGTAAATTAATAATTGTCCGAGTGGCGTGGTGTCACAATTTTTTATTATCCCTGACTTGTAAGTAAAAACTACTCACTCCAACACCGCCATATTGAAAGGATTCTGCAGATTCCCCAAGTATTCTCCAATCATCTGTTTGCTCAATCCCTTCCTCGTGATGAGGAACCGCGCCACGCCTCGAGGAGAGTTCTCGAGGAACCCTCGAGCGATGAGGTAGGCGACTCCGCGCTCGGGCTTCTTGTTGAACAGGTTGAGGCCGACGCGGTATTGGCGTTTGCGGACCGTTTCTGACACCTGGAATATTAAAAGTAAGTTTCAATAAGATATTTATAGAAGTAAAAACGCTTTATGCACTTATAATTTCATCACAGAAAAATACAATAAAGATAACAAAAAAAAAAGATGAAAGGAAGTTATCATCGTTTTTTGGCCGCTTGAAGGCTTCAAGATAGGGTGTGGAACGCTCTGCCCGAGTGGGTGTTTCCCAATAGATATAATCTGGGTGTCTTTAAGTCGCGAATGGATCGGTTTCTGCTAGGCAAGCGTGCTCCACGGTAGACCGCATCGTTGCTTACCATCAAGCGAGATAGCTGTCAAACGCAAGCCTATCATTCAATTTAAAAAGTCGAGTCTTGTCTGACTATTGTCGCTTCTATTCTCGATACTTCTAGAAACTTTTAGAAGGTTCTAGTTCCCTTCAGCTGCGGCTGCTGATGGTGGTGATCATGCGGCGGGCGACAGCACACAGACGGCGGTTCATAGTACGGGGGACTATTTTTTAGCTTTTCTCGAAACATTTAGAATTTTAGATGGTTCATAGTACGGGGGCGCATATCATTTATGAATGTCGCTTCTTTTGATACTTCCAGAAACTTCTAGAAGGTTCTAGTTACCTTCAGCTGCGGCTGCTGGTGGTGGTGATCATGCGGCGGGCGACAGCACACGGCCGGTGGCTCGTAGTACGGGGGCGCTTCTTGCCGTTTCCACACAGCGTAGCGATCCGCATTGGCCGTGTTGTCGTAAAGTGGTCCGGAGGCGGAGGCAGTACGTTGGTGCTGCTGGAAATGCTGCTCTTGTATGTGGACATGGGGCTCCTGAAAGAAAAAAAACATATGTAAAGAAAAGAGGAATTTTTGTTATAATTAACACACGAGAACAAGAGAAAAAAAGTGAGAGAGAAGATATACCGCAACCGGTTCGAACCGGTGTGAATCGCCCGAGTACCGTTTCTGAATGGGTTCTTTCGCACAGCAGCGATTGGAGCGGTGAATGGCACAACGTATCTTTTGGAATGTGTCGATTCGAATTCGATTCGTAATTAGTCCTTAGAAAGCACCTACGTCGCTTGAAGGAGAGAAGAGAGAGTTTGCACAGTGACTGGTTTACTTTACAAATGAATATTCGCAAAGAATTGACAATGACACCTATTTCGGTACACTGTTTTGTACTTAAAAGTTCCAATCAATGTTTTTGTACTTATAGCGGCGTCATCTATATTTTTTATTCAAAATTATTTCCTTGTTCGTTGAAAATGTAGTCAAACTTTGCCAGCATCACGGAAGACCAGTTTAAGACTTTTTTTACCACATTCTCGCTAGATGGCGTTAGTAGTTTTATAAACCACTAGCTGTATCGTCTATCTAATTCCCCATTTCGTTATTTCACGTTTTTCATTATATTACATTACATTACAAAAAGCAAACAAACACAAAGCTGCACAAAATTATCGACAATATGGCACACATAGCTATAAAGGCTGTATAAAAGCGTCGGCAAATTTACAATTCACCGAAAATATTGCCAATTTCATTCCTTCACTTTTTCATTTGTTCATTACCCAAAAATATTAATAAGGATACAAGCAACATTAACAGCTCCCGCAGAATTATCGACCATATGGCCCATAGTTATAAAGCCCACTTCAGCTTACCGGCGCTCGAGGCTGGTACGGCTGGTGGTAGTGGTGCCGGTGCTCCTGCGACGAGGACGACGACGAGGACTGTACCGACGACATCGAGCCGCCGCGGACGACCGCGCCGCCGCATTCGGCGCGACGGAGCGAGACTGGGCTCTCAGCGCTGGGGATAAAGTACAAAATGGATTAGCACTGACACCTTTACTATGAAAATTTGATTATCATAATTTACATTGAGTTTTATTTATAAATGCTGATGAAACTTAATCACTGCTTAAAAATTAAATAGATCCGGCAACTGTAACCGCAGTTCCAGTTAATTGCGGTCCCAGTCTCCGAAACCCTTCTATTTTTCTTAGTGACCTTTCTTTTCATGTCAAAACCATCATGAGCAGCTTGCTGCTGATCGTTGGGCAATGATAGAATGGTGGCTGAGGCAAGGTAGCGGACGATTGGTCTTTCGGTGGCGAGATATGACGACGACAGTCAGTCTTGGATCAAACTTAGACCCGATTGGGTTGTGACCGAGGCAAATAGCATAACAGGAGAAAGGCTTAGGATGCACATACTTGAGTGTAATACTGCTGTACGTTTGGGCACGTCGGGAGGCAGGCGGCGCGTATTGGCCGCTTGTATCGCGGCCAACTGCTGTTTCTGATGAGCGTTAAGAGAGAAAGAGAGCTACACCTAGCAGTTAAAGAGACAAGGATGCCGATATACATACTTGAGTGTAATACTGCTGGTACGTTTGGGCACGTCGGGCGGCAGGCGGCGCGCGTTGGCCGCTTGTATCGCGGCCAACTGCTGTTGCTGACGAGCCGTTGGAGAGGAGAGAGGCTTGCCGCCCGATGAGAGCAGGTTGCCGTAGATCGGACCTGGAATATTCGATAAAGATGTTCGTGATTATGACATTGAAAATATTATAGATATAAATAGTGAAATAGACAAGGTTCAAGTTACATTAGACGATATGTCGGTTGATTTGCTTTCTAGCTAACGTAAGGCAGCACAGGTGAACAACCGGCTAATCTCGAAATGTATATTATATTTGTCAAACAAAATTACTGACCCACAAAGTTGCTTATTTAACATACGTAGAAAATAGAGTGAACGTAAACGTAAAATAGAGTGAATAGGTTTTTCCTAGGCAAGCGTGCTACATCTTCGACCACATCGTCACTTCCCATCAGGTGAGATTGCAGTCAAACGCATGCCTAGTCCGATGTAAAAAAAAAAAAAAAAAAAAAAAAAACGTAGCCGTATTTTACGTATTTTCACGTCATTCGCATCTATATTACAAGAGTACAAGGTTAAACAGAACTGCTACGCAAAAACGGAGACGACTTGGTACTTGGTGAGCGGGCTCTTTTCCGCAACTAGGCCGTAAATCGGCCCTTTTTGCGTGAGCTAAAAAACGGAGACGAAATCTTAGCTGCTTTCAACGAAGGGTGAATTAAGTCTTCAAAGTGGCCCATAGCTTGTTTGCCACCAAAAAAAGAGAGGGCCATTTTAGTATGTAGTCAAACAAAAATGTAGTCTAACTAACATATACCTGTGTTATTCAACAACTGATGGTTGTGCAGAGATTCGTTGTGCGACGAGGACGTCGATATGTTGGTCACTGATCCGCTTACTGAACAACTGCACACCTGAAACACAAAAATTAGGGTTTAACTTCACTTCAGTCAGATACAGAAGGGGACCACGTGTCCGCTGCTTTAGATAGAAAGCAGTCAACCGATATGGAGCCTTGGTTAACTGATTTTTCATTAAAAAACGTCTGCCGGCGGTCGGGAATAGTTAGGTTTGCGAGACACCGATTGAGATAGATGCGGGTCTTGGGAGGTACTCTCAGTCAGTCAGCACTTGACTAATGAAAAACACTCAAGGCAGGCAATCTCGCATTGTTTCAAAGCAAGTAGAGAAAGAAGATTGGTGTACGCATAGCGCGCTCTTAAGAATATTTTCACACTCAATGCGTTCTGGGTCATTTAGTATAGTGCTTGACTAAATCGGTTTCTTCTAGGCAAGCAGGCTCCATCGTAGATCGCATAATTGCTTGCCATTAGGTGAGATGACGGTCAAACCAAAACCAATCCAATCCATTGTAAAAACATGGGATGAATGTGGTCACGTTGGAACAGAATTTCAGGATTTTCATTCAAATTTCTGATTTGGTTTTGAGGGTACATACCACTATAAGCGGATAAAAGCGATATCTATACAACCTGATTCTACTGTAAATAATATGTGTGTACATGTACAAGTGATATTATTTCTTTGGTATTTCCTTAACGCCACTCTTATCAATGAGTTACACATCATGTTGCGATATGAGACGTATAATAGTATTTATTTATCAAACAATAACATTACCTACAAATTTTCTCAATAAATAAACCAATATTTTTTTGGTTTATTTTTTAATACAAAGCGTATATTTTCCCAGATCAAATTAATATTTTCTGACGAATAATGAGAATTTACACTGAGCGTTGCTAGTAATAACTTTACTTCACATTTATACAACAAAACACTTGGGAGTTCATCACGGTTTTTTATTTGGAAAATTTTTACTAAAAGACTAACGATTTATTATTCCGTTTCTTAGTAGGGTTTCGTACCAAAATGGTAAAAAGGAACCCTAATGGTAAGACTCAGGTATCTGTCCGTAAATCCGTCCGTCTATCTGTATGTTTTTGAATTAGAAAATTATATAAACAAACTCACGTGATATTTCGACGTACTGAACCTCCAAAGCCTTATTCTCTTTACTCTCCTCAAAACCATTACATTATCATTTCTCATGATGCACACTCTCGCAATTTTGGCATTACACTAACACACCTTGCAATTAAAAATGATTATCTCATATCGGGCCATCAAACTCACTACGTCACGTGATGATATATGATAGCGGATGATAAGGAGAAATTCTTTTATGTGCGGAAGATTTTGAGTTTTATTCCAAGGTGGTAGAGAGCAGATTTCAAGTGTGCTGTAGTAGAGAGCAGTCTTCAGTGTACTAAATCTTATGTCAACAATGTGGAATTTTTGTCATTTTCGTTCAGGACGCTCTCTATTTCCAAAAGTTTCCCTCTTCAAAGCAAGAGGTGAAAATCTAGACAAAAATATCAAACTAATTTCCATCAAAAGTCACTGAGGTGATATATATTTTTGGTAGTTCAAGCCAAGTAAGTTAACCCCACTTTCTGCGTCAGCCGAATCGTACAGAATATTTGTCATATGAATCTGACCAGCAGCCTTTTATTTAGGCTACTGTTGACTCCAAATCAATAGTCAGAGAAACACGTTAAAAAGGAAACAAAGCCTATCATACTGTCTGCATCCGTCCGATGATGACGGGGTAAATTCATAGCGATCGTATGAAACTCACAGGAACCCTATTGAATCTGGCTACCATGGACTCCAAACCAGAAGTCAGTAAGACAAGTCAAAGAGATAACAAAGTCAATCTCACCCCACTATCTGCTTACCCTCGACGATAATTGGGTACACCGACTCCAAACCAGCAGTCAGTGAGAAAAGTCAGAGATAAAACAAAGTAAATCTTACCTCACTGTCTATGGTATATACCTCATATCCGTACAGATCATGTATATCTAACAGGTAGCCTATTAAATCTGGCTAGCATTGACTCCAAATGAAATCAGTGAGACAAGTCAAAGAGACAACAAAGTAAACAAAGTCAATCTTACCCCACTGTCGGCGTCGGCCCGGTGATGGTGCGGTATGTCGGTCCCGATCATGTGTATCTGGTGCGCCGACTGCTGCACGCGGGCCACCATCGCTTCCACTTCGCTTTGGGTGTCCATTTGCAGGTGATTGCTGAAATGGGAAATTATGTTTATATGATTACTAGCTGACCCGGCAAACGTTGTTTTGCCATATAAATTATTTCTAGTGACTATTAAAAAATAGGGGTTGGTGATAGAAGGGTGAAAATTTAGGGTTGTATGTATTTTTTAATGCCACATAAGCAACAATATAGGAAATAAAAAATATGTCCAAAAAATAAAAATAAATGTTAGGGGTGGACAACCCTTATCACTTAGGGGTATGAAAAATAGATGTTGGCCGATTCTCAGACCTACTCAATATGCTCACAAAATTTCATGAGAATCGGTCAAGCCGTTTCGGAGGACTACGGGAACGAACATTGTGACACGAGAATTTGATATATAAGATTTTTTTGGAACAGAAGGTAGAATATAACTTAATTGCACAGCAGATTGAAGATATGGGGATTTAATGCGGCGCGCGCGATATTATTTCGGTTTCTCTGACTTTTATGACTTTTCAAACAGGAGAGGCAGTCGTCGAGATAATATCGCTCACGCCGGAATAGAGCCCTTGGCTAAAAGACAATTTTAAAGCCTTGCCTCTTTATTTATAAGCTTTCAATAAGCTAATCTTTGCTATAAATTTCTCAGTCAACTTTTTGTTGTCGGAAAGTCTCTCGTGCAAGACCGAGACCAAACATTTTTGAGCTATAAGGATTATTTATTGAAAACTAGGACCAATCCACTCTAGGCTCGGCTCTAGGCAGCGGCGGCGAACAGGGCAATCGCCCGGGGCCTCGCGCAACAACCCGAGCAAATAAAAAAAAAATGGATATTTTTAACTATATCTTTTTCACTCGCTTTTATTAGTTTCACCTGTATGTATGTAACCGACTCCTTTGAACGATCAGATTTAATTCAAACTTTGTACACCTGTGAAAGACCGATTACAATGCGTGTTTTTTTAGTTTTTTAAACTATAAAACCCGGCCACTATATAGTTTGGTTATTTTAGTCTTAGGAAAGACCGCAAACATCAATTTTAAAATTCATCATATCTGTATTATTTGTTAATTTTGTAAATTTTCATTATAAAATATTTTGAAACTCAAATTTTGTAACTACAAACTCTCTACTGTTTCTCGTCAAAATATCATAAATACCTAAACCAAACCTACTTTCGAATCACATACTTTTCACGAAGGACAAAGGGCCTCGCAAAGGCCTGCTGCTGCCAGGGGCCTCGCAATGGGTAAGGCCGCCGCTGGCTCTAGGCCTTCAGAATAACAAAATTGAAAATTCGGATGATTCACTCGTTCCATCCACTCACACACTGAAAACGTACTGTAACTTTGCATTAACTCACACATCCTCGTGTAACTCTTATACAACACAAGGCTATAAACCTTCGAGAGAACCTATAAAATATCAACACAATTTCGTAATAAAATGTGACCAAATAGTTCAAGGATAAATTCGCTGAAGGGGCTAACACCCCATTATAGATATGAACATTTTCACGTTAAAAGGGGTAGCTTTCCTAAGGGACACCGGCCTTGTGAAGTGATATATCTTGTCACTCAGTTCACACTAGATCAGTATTGAACTTTGAAATGATATTTCTGCGAAATTCGGTGATGGCATGTTATTTCCTTTTGAAAAAAAATCTGAATAGATGTAAGTCGTCAGTTCAACGATTTATTAGTAAGTAATTTTGAACTCGATATTTTTGATCGCAAGTTTAGCAAATATATTAAAACCATTAAAGGTATCCTCCATCTTTAACCCATTTATATAGTTTTAGTTTTAATTATATTTAGTTTTATTATTGAATTAGTAATGGTTAATATTTCGTGCTTGAGCTGCTCATCTACATAGCATAATGCTATGTGGATGGGCAGTCTCATGACAATTATGCCTTTGTACAATTTATGTGGTTTTGCTGTACACACTGCTTTGGTTTACATTCCAGCTCAGGATTTTCAAATGTGTGTATTTTGATGAAATATTGATTGTAATCTGTTTGTGTGTCTAATAAATAAATAAATAAATAAATAAATAAAATAAGTGCTAAGGGTTTGCTAGATATTTTGCTGCATACAATATAAACTTTTCTATCTTTCGGTTTTTATAGAAAGATAAAGTAATCCTAAGCTTAATCAAAACTGTCTCAGTAAAAATTTATTATTTCCTTTCTTCAAGTCATCTTTCGCGCAGTTAGCATTTAACTAAAATTCAGACAGTTCCTTACTGTCTTTCTTGTTTTCTGAGAGATATAATCTTGGGCTTTTCAAGATAACAATGAAGTGAGGTAGGTACCTTCAAAGCCCGCATGCTCCGTTTTCGACATCGTCGGCGTCGCATACAAACAGGCGAGTTGGTGGTCGCGTACTTATTTGTGCTTTCTTTTTCGTTTTACTGGCTCAGGTAGGCTCATCAACTGATAGATATATCGATAAACAAATGAGTAACAACTTACCTCATGTCCATATCGTGTCGTTCCCTCAGCGACATGGACCTCATGGGCCTGGTCATAGCGAGGGCCTTCTCTACGCCCCCGGGGCTCTTCTGCAGCAGCGTATTAGCGTACATATCTGTACCTGGAAAATATTATACGAAGATTTGTTAAGAAATATCAACTTAATTATAATCCTCGTTAACAATGGCGAAGTTTTGTAGCTCCGTTTGTAAACTAAAAGTTTGTACAAAGTAAAGAACATGCTCTAATAAAAGCAAGTTTTCAATTTTTGAGGTGGGTTTCCAAGCTAGTATTCGATTCGTAGAACATACTCGTATATTATCTGCACTAGATGTAGATTGTCGAGGAGCCTGTCGGTTCTGTATTGGAGTATACTTGTCTAGGTACGTTGTCTTAATTGGCTCTTAGATATTCCTTAAATCGTCTGTCAAAGACGCGTAAGGCCATATCTGTATGTTTAGACATACTCCTGAACTTGAGACTTTGGTCTAGCACTATTCGTGCTCATCTTCATGTCAACTTTACATGCCGACAGGATCATGTTAAAATTAAAGTTATGATGTGTCACTATCAAGATAACATGACCCGTCCTTTCTATGTATTCGAACAACTGTCCGAAAATTAAATTTAATTATTTTCAGACACAGTAAGTCTATTACTCCAAAATCTTACTCGTACACAATAAATTATACATAGTTTTCAGATATTTTGCAGAATTATGATACTTCAACCAGAATTGTGAGTTCTGCTCCTTAAGTTTTCTGTGTCCAGCGCGAGTCTGAACAAACAGTACCTCAACAAAACAATTGTGAGTTATTAACAACTAAAAACATTCTGTTATCCTTACCGTTGACTAGTTGATGCTCCTGGCCATCATTCATTCTCCTCGCGGTAGAATCCGCCGCCTTCGCCATCGCCGTGATTGCGCTGAACTTCTTCAACAGCTGACGTCTCCTGAACGCCCTCTGGATGGTGACAGCGGCGCGCCTCGCCCTAAGACCGCCGTACCGTCGCTCTAGTATCTCAACTTGCTTGTCGAGCAGGTCTTGGGACATTTCATAACGACTGGAAAGCATTACCACGCAATTAGGTCACGGAACTGTTGTATAATTAGAAAAGTTTGGAAGTTGGTGGAGTTTGTGAGAGGTCAGGTAATGATGGTTACCTAATGGAATCATTTGGTAAGGGCGCTTGAAGCCATGCTATTGATCACTTGGCAAAAAGTCTGTTTCAAACACTAGTGTCAATAGGAATTCGTTTCCTCCTAAAAATCTTTTAGACAATACTTGCAGAGTTAAGGAGTTGCAGAATTTACCATTTCAAAGGGAATTGTGCTGCTTTGTTTATATTGTGGTTGTGCTGCTCTTGTATTTTTGAATCAATTGCTTCACTAATCGATGTTTCATGTTCGGAAACATTGTAAAATAAATGTAATAACTTGAATGAATGATGATCTCCTCTTACTGCGGTACTGTGCATAGAGTATCTACTAACAGCTTTTATAACCGTATACTAAAGTGAGAAACTAGCAGTTTTCTGATATCAACAAATACTCTGATCCAAGTTTCTACGAAGACGCAACAGGCGCTTTACTAGATACGTTAAACTCGGTAGAAAGGTGAAGGAAAGCTATGAAATAGTTCTCTACGTTAAGTTAGCTTCAAAACTTTAATAACTGACTTGGTTTCCTTTAGTTTCATGCCATTGTAATCAGTAACAGTGAACTTTTTTATTTGTTTTGTGAGTTGCAGTAATTACTTTTTAACGACACTGGTCCACGAAATGTTACATAAAACTAGTATCAAAATGTGACGAAATTGGAGTAGTACAGTTACTTTTAAGGTTCGAACATTTAACCCACTCAACGCCAGTCCGACTAAAAGCAAATCATTGAAACTTGAGCCTTACTTCTCCTGTTATATGGTGATATTTCAATTGACAAACACCGACTCTTTCGACTCGACCACGCGTTTGTAATTTGTCACTTGAAGCATTACCGTACGTCACTGGATATAGGACTCAATTGTAATGCTTTGTTTTTAACAGAGTTGGTGCTGAATAGGCCCGATGGGCGATGACCTTAAAGCATTCAAGTTCGGACAGTTGTATTTTTATTAATCTCTTGTTTACGCGTAATTTTTATCAGTGAATTAAATTACAATTTATAATCAATAAATTTGTAAAAGTGGACCAAGGTCTTTGAGCAGTAAAACTTTGGATTTGTCATGCCTTTTGATGTAGCAGCTTACAGGTAAGTGTATAAGTATTTTTTTAGTTCATGCAAAGTACAGTAAAGTACACGAAGAAATGATTAAGCAATTGCTATGGATGTTGTGTGTTTAAATTTAAAAAGCTGATAATCGTACTTTGCATCAACTACATTCGTTATTCCAATTCTTTTGTTTAGGTAGTGAGTGAGATAGGCCAAAGGTAAGTCAAGTAAGTTCAAGTCGACAACAGGAAGGTTAAGTATTTTCTAAGTTATTGAAGGGTCACATGACAGGCATTCCTGAGGTCGTTTGACGTACCCTCTGGTCAATTTACCCCGTTTTTGGGGCATGCTTGGATCTTTTTGCGTGATCCCCGTGGTTCCAATCAGGGACACGTCTGTGCCACGCCTATGTTGTGAGAAAAAGAAAATGTTACACAAATAAATTTTGTTACAAATAAACAATAACCATAAACCGAAAAGAATAAATTTCACCGATAACCAATAAAGAAAGACTAAACCCAAGTTGTACGAAAGCCCAAATCAACGACAGTATTCTTAAAATCGTTTACCTTTAATACCAAATGTTTACGTTAAATATAAAACTTTTAGTACACACATTAGCGCAAACAGCGCTTCTACAATCACTACTTCAATCACTACCCGCCAATGACGCGCCTGTACCGCGGTTGAAACCTTGAGTAAACCAATCAGCGTTCAATAATCCTCAAGTTGGTACATTAACTGGTTATCTGATGCGAACAGTTTGAACTGCGAATGAATCTATCGAATCTCTACAAGATGAGCAGTTGAAGTTCCGACCGATGTAATTTCTATGGTTTAACAAATATATTATTTTGATCTAAGCAAGTTTTCGTACATCAATTGGACAGAACTTATTTAGATCAAAGTTAAATTTTTGCTGAACCTTTGTCATGTCAGCAAAATGACCGACTGCGATTTTTCATAACTACTCGTTACTTGTTCAGTGATTTTATACCTTGAAAAATGTTGAAATGTGCGAACGAGATAACGACTCTTGCATATTTTTTTCAATAAACGTCCAAAATTTTAGCCCCGCACTCTTTTTTCCGCCCTATTGCTACAACGCTTTATAACTCGGAGTGTCTCATTCCAAAATCAGACCAAATATTTTAGGTTCAGTGCCTGATAAAATCGGGTTTCGAAGTATTTGCTAGGTCCGTATGCTCACCTCTCCACAGATCTGTTGGCATGCACGGCCATGCCAAAGCCCTCCGGCGGCGCGGCAATGTACAGCGGCGGCGCGGGCTCCGCGGCAGGACACAGGCCCACTCCCGTCGACGCGTTCGACGCTGACGAGCATGACGAATTCGAATGGTTTAATGCTGGAATCGAGAGGAAATATCTTTAAGGGGAGAATAGCTGAAAGGGGGAACAGCTTCGAAGAAAGCAAAAGGATCGGTCGGTTTACTTGTCCTATTAATGTTGTAATAGTGTAAGCCGTTGTTTGTTATTGAATCACGAAACGGCTGAATAGATTTAGTATAAGGTAGCCAAACCTTGGATTTACAAATGGGTTACTTTTTATCCCAGAAAAATCAAAGGATAGCGAGTGTAACCGCAAAGCGCAATTTTGAGAAATAAGTTACAGGTGTGATTGAAAATGTTGATAAGGTATAGATAGGAGAAATGACGACAGAGATCATGGCAGAGTATGTATAGTCAGTGTCACATGATAGCTGGTTTATATTGAAAATGAATCAAGGAATCTTCCAAAAGATCAGGTCAGCTATCTCTCTATAAATATATTACATACTAGCTGACTCGACAGACGTTGTCCTGTCAAAAGCCATTGCGTAACTATAGCAACCGTAGTATGTTGATGCTAACATGTCAATTTATAGTAAAAATTATCAGTATATATATAATTTGCAATAAATTAAAATTGCGACTATAATTTGAGATTTAAACTATCCTATCTCTCAAGTTGGATCGAACTGCACATGGTGTGCGAATTTTATTATAATCGGTTAAGTGGTTTAGGAGTCCATTGAGGACAAACATTGTGACACGAGATTTATATATATTAAGATATATAGGTACATTAGGTACTAAGCATGACGCAAACTCTTAGCATGAACCTAAACTGGATCGCTCCAGCTTTCCTCTTGCTCTATCAATCAGGGAGAAGGCGAGACAAAAGCCAATGCTATTCAGTTCAGGGTCCCGCTAAAAGTTTGCGGTACAGCCTTAGAAAGAGATTGATGTACAGAAGTCTGGCTAAGGGAGGCAGAAGTTTCTACATCCATCGCATGTTGAGAAGAGTGACCACTCTACATACCTTGCGAAGAGCGTGGATTCTTCTGGAGGTTCCTAGACTCTAGACAGTCATAGAAATTCGTCTCACCAGGCAGAGGACGATGGACAGACGTGACGTATCGATTGCCGTCCATGTACCCTCGATCGGGCTCGGCGGTGTGCGCATGGTGGCTGTGGATGCCGTGCTGATGGGTGTAGAAGCCGTCGGGAGGATGCAACGGCACCCCACCACCGCCCTCCTCCTCGTCCACTTTTTGGGAAAAGCTGGGGACAAGAGAAAACAGAATGTTAGATCACAGAAAATTCGGACTTCATCTTTATCCACAAACCACAACGAAGTTACAGGGGTCGAAAATGGATTGAATGGCTTCGAGAACTGGGTAGTACGGCTGTGCCCTTGATCGGTGCCTTTGCTTGACGAAGGCACTATCGTACCCCCAGATAATTGGTTATTTGACGGAAGCGATTTTCCGTACAAGGTATCGACGACCTTCGAAAAGGCCAAAAATCTGTGATAACATTTTTCATGGCTGAATAGGCTAATTTATCGGACAAGGGCAGACATTTGCTATCTTTTAGTCACTTTATGGCAAAACTACCGAATTTAATCTAATCAGAACCTTCAATGTTAACAATGCAATTTTATGTTTCAATGCTCTGGAAAGACGATTACAGGACTGATAAAAATTGCAACCGGAATATTCATTATGCATTTTGTAATGAATGTGAAACATCAAATCAGTGATTCAGAAACATCTGTAACTTTAAACCTTTCGCTATTTGTACATATGTTTTTAATTATGTAGCTAAACTTATTAGTCATTTAACTATTTGGGCAAACACGTATTTGGGTCTCTCGACGTTTCAACCATGTTGCAATGGCTGTGCTCACGAACTGTCTAAGACATTACCTAAATATTGAATAACCGCAATAAGTCCCGTTAGATAATTAAACACATAAGAAACACCTGGTTACACCATTTTTAAGGTGTTCCGTAAAAGTTCCAATTCTTTCGTAAGTTGGTCCGCTACCTCGATCAAATGTTTGCGCATCCGATGATGAATGTGGGACGCTTGGGTAAGATTACAAACAGGCCCGGTTTATGGAGATAGGAACACGTTTTACAGGCCAGATGCTGTAACTTTTGTAATATTGTGTATTTTGCAATAACCTAGAAAAGTTGAGTGGCCAGCCGGCCAGTGACAGACCTTTAAATATTCTAAAGGTTTTCGACGTGGATCTGTTATTACCAACTTCAATAAGAGGAGATAAAAATATATAATACTACGAGAAGGACTGATAGGTCGAAATCAATTCGCAAAGTTTATACACGGTAGCTCGTGACTGTATAAAAACTTTTCAAAATCGATCTCACAGCTAATCACAAACGCTTGATTGATAGTAAATACTAACGCCAAACTACAACAGTTAGAAGCAGCAACAATCCTTGACAATGACTGTGCTGGTGCGGTCGAGCGCGTCGCCGCAAACGCACAGGCAGAACAGCGTGACGTATATAAACAGGTAGCTTGTACGTCTGTTGAAAACTACGGCTCGTGGCTAGTACGGGGTGTTTGTCAACTGCTGGACGTGAATTCATGAATTGAAAACAAATGACAATCCTAGTATTAGCAAAACTGACATGAGATACAAACTCTTTAACTGGTAGGTGTCCTTTGTATTAGTATCTGTTGTTGATTGTAAACTTAGAGTCAAATAAATATATGTCATCAATAAGAGCCCATAGCCATTGAACGACTATGACTACCACGAGCTATGAAAATGCTGATGGTCGTAGTAAAGGCCATCGATAAAAAAGGTTCGGGTTCGGTCGGTCTTTGCTATGGACAGATCAAATAAAATCAGTGAGCAGCCCACACTTAACGTCATAAGAACTGAGTTTGTTAAAGAGTATACGAGTAAGACGTAATCTTCAGTAATGAGACAACGACCATGAAAATTAGTCTTAATTTCGAAAGAATACAATTTGATCTAAGCGAAGCTTGCAAATTGTTTCACATCATTACTAACTTTTTTTCTTTTTTTGAGTGTCAAGACAAGCAAACCGCTCGCCTGATGTTTAGCGTCACGTTTGCCAATAACAGATCTATGCCACCTAGAATGCAACCTGCAATATTTCCAGGTTACGATTAAGACATATTGAATCTCTCCAATTATGTCTCAAGTTTCTACAATAACTTAGAGCTATCCATACAGTCGTGCATAGCAACTTAGCAAAGTACACAGCGGCGACCGTCACGATCCGAAGACCGGGAGAAAGTTTGTGAAATACTACTATTTTGTATAGTTAGCGATCTCTGAGCCGCATCCGATAAGTGATCGTTTTGAATACGTGTTTGGAAAACGGAATTATACTTTGGTTTGAGAATTGAATTTGTTTGGGAAACTTTGCAAATATAATAAATGCAACTGATAAAGCAATCGATCCGTTTCTTGATTGAGTAAACGAGCAAGGGTTCTATGTTTGCAACGCTAGAAAGGGGTAGGTTTCTTTTAATCAATATACAGTCAAAATGTGGGATATGTTGCTACTATTATTTTAGCTAATTTATCTTATTGTGCAAGTGCTCATATGAATAGAATCAGTATGTAACAAATGTAACAAAGCTAGCACTAGAACATTATGATGATACTGATAGTCACTAGGAAAAACCCACTACTGTGACTATAATTTTTTTAAGTGACTTGAATTACAAATTGAGCGATGCGGTAAAAAAGATTGCTTGGTTTGCATCTACTGGAATTTATTCACTGAAAAAGTCAAACTTGTTACTGCGACAAATATCCAAACGAATAATTTAAACATTTGTATCATTGAGAATATAGCATATTAAATCTAAATCAAAAACACTAAGAAATAAATCATGAGTGATAAATTCGAAAAAAATGTCGTGAATAACACGATACCGAATAAAATTTCGGATGCAATTGATGATGATGAGAATTTTATTCATGAGTAGAACGAAAAAAGGCGAACTGATAGATTGCTTAGAGATTCTATGCATCGAAAATGTCTACAATAACGTGGTATCACGTACTTAGGATATAATCCGTGAATTATATATTACATAATGTATATAATGGCTTAGTTAGATTATACAAGGAAAAGGTATGCTAAGCCGAAAAAGGCTAATAGTACTTATTGTTATGAACCATTTCTACTTATTATAGGACCAACCCGAAATTCACAAAAACAAAAAAAAAATGTCAATGACACTCGGCAAAATGTATGGGACAGCTGATATTTCGCGATATTTGGGTTGGTCCCATAATAAAAGTTGTTCATAATGATCAGTATATAAGCCCTTTTCGGATTAGCATACCCTTTGCTTACTGTATGTGTAAGATTTAAAAAATGTATACAAAACCAATCGATATTTCACAAACAACAGTTGAGAATTCCAATTAGTAACCAAATACGTACTGCCTCGCCTCGTTAGCAATATCAATATTCGGAATTAGTTTGCAACAGCGTTGCACTCCACTACTGGAAATGGCTCTTCATTTGCTGATGAATGTGGTTTTCTCAAGTTTCAGCTTTGTTAAGTAGAGTTGATGAATAATGTTTGAAATGGAGCTTTTAGTGCACAACGACCGTTAACTTTGAAGCTGTTCTGCACTAGTGGTAAGGTATATTAAGGACTAAGTAATTAAGGTTCCTTGTTTGTGGAATATTAATTTTGACTGAATAAGGTCTCACTATGGAAACTGACGTGGTTTTGAATGCCAGGCGAGACGCAACCGCGAGCGCGTCACGCTTGTAATCTTTTGATGAAGATCACCTAATGTGATCGAAACTAGTCGTGGTAAACGACTTGATTTGTACGTGAGTATTCCCGTTTTTAACCGACTTCAAAAAAGGAGGAGGTTATCAATTCAACTGTATGTTTTTTTTATGTTTGTTACCTCATAACTTTTGACTGGGTAAATCGATTTTGAGGATTCTTTTTTTATTAGCTGACGCTTCCCATTTGGTCCCATTTCAATTTAGTCCAGTTCTGATAATGGTATCCATGAGAAAACCATATAAGGCTTAAATTTGCATTAGAACGTGCGCGACAAATAGATGAATAACTCAATAGTCGGTCTTTTGAAGTCGGTTTTTGTTTTTTTGTTTTGTAAAAATAATTATAATTATAACAAAAAATAATTATAATTATAATCGTTTAAAAAGCTGGAGCGTTGGTTAGAAGGTCTGGTTTTCTGATGGTTCCTGGCTGGTTACAATCTTTTAAGATATAGAATTAGTAGTAGCAGTGGTTTAGTTTAGTTATATCTTGTTGTGTTTCTGTTTAGATTATTTTTATCAGTCAATCTTCTAACGATATACCCACTAACCGCCACTTGAGAGACAGTTCCTATTTCCAAATTCAACATTTTTCACGAGAAATTCTAGCTATTTTTCAGTTACCTTGATGTTTTATGAAAACCGTCATCTCTGAGGTAAACATGCGATACGAGTTTAGTTAACTGCACCCACGCGGAGAAGCCGAATTGGATCAACATTTCTACCCGTACAAGTACAGTTGTGGAGAAAAGTGATATCGGGAGAAAACTGAGAACAAAACTAAGGGATGCAAAAACGATTAAGTAGGCATGAGTATGAATATGAAGCATGTACATGGAAATTAGATTTTCTGTATTTCATAAATAAAAAATCGAACTGCATTACAGTTAAAAGTGCTCTACCCAGACAAAAAAAAAACTACGTTAGACATGACACAAAAATTAGAGTTTTGAACTGATCCTATTTGAAATTCCTGACATATCGGAAAAATTTATACAATGTAGTAACCCTAATCCAGAACCACTAGAGCCGCAAAGCACTTATCTCCCCGTCTGTACCAGTACCAGAACGTTTCGTACCGCTCGTTACTAAAACTCCTGTATTTGATCGAGAAAACTCCAACCGGTGGAAATCAGATATATGTATTTACTATTCCAAATTGCATATTCAACAATTACGTGGTTCGATATTTGCTGATAGTTTAACTATCAGATAATATCGGAAAACTTCTAAAATTGTCATGAATTTAAACCAAATATCTGGAGCATAATTATTATTGTGAGCGAAGCGATGATACTCGTGTTGTCACGCTCACTCATATATCAAGATTACGTTGGCACGAGTGGGATGACATGAGACGACCATGGCCACTGCACTTACACAATACGACCCCTAGTTAACGAATTGAATACGGTTACCAAAAAAACCACTCCATATTTCATTTACATCATTTGTCGCTTTAATCCTTATCCCACTACTAAATTATTACATTACAGGTTATCTGTAACTCTGTGCTAATCGGGTCTAAGCTAGAATGTGCAAAGTTGAAAGTATCGTCCCAAAAAATAGTTGAAAAAGTACAGGTATCGTCGACCCATTTCGTAGCTCTCGACCCACTTTCCGTAACGAAGTAGATTTCGAAAACTTTTGTCTGTGATCCATATCACATCATACAAATATTACAAAGGAGCAAATGAGATATAAAGGAGTTTTTTACTGTCTTCAAGCTTAAAGGTCAGAGCGGATTTCAATGAAGTTAGAAATGGCAGCTTCACACAAACTTTTCATTTAACTTTTAACTTTTCATTTTTTTGATTTTATTTTAATTTATTTATTTCGGTAAAATTTACAACTGCTGCAGGACAGCGGATGCAACTAGACGCATCTAATGACCACATAGCGGTTCTTACACATATTCTAAAGTTTATCAGTTTTCAAAATTGTTAGTCTTTTCTAGACATAAAATAGCGAAAAAACATTGTAATTTATTTCCAAGCACATAATTACAATGGTTCGGAATTACATAAAACTTAACATAAAGGATCGTCTGAATTTTCCGAAGTGATTTGTTAACCTATTGTGGTGGCCAACGGCGCTGGATCTCACGGTCGCATCGGCTGATTTAGAACAAAAGCAGCCATTTCAAGGCCTTTCATTCGCAACTAATGATATTAATGGTGGCAATATTTAACGAGCTGAAGATGACAATAAGACGGAATAATTCCGATTGAAACGGATCAACTATGGAATTGACGGAACTGTATCATTTCGTAAAGTCTTTGAATATTTACAGCACTGGCGTAATCAAGACAAATCATCAGATCACTTGTAAGGCCGTATGCCGAAAAACGTTATAAACAAAGAATTATATTTGCATCTCAAGAGAATTCATTCATTCCAACACAGCCCAAAAGCTAATCGATCACAACAAAATCATTGAAACAGATAATGATCATGAGCTTCAACGCAAATAAACCCAAAACAAAACCCAACACAAATGCGAAATCGTATCAAAAGAAACGCAACAAACGAAAAATCCATGCGTAAACGATGAAAGCACCATCAAAACTGGCCCATTTTTCTCATAACCGCAGAACCCTCACAGGCGTATGCCCAGTTCTGTAATCTACAATTTTTCGCTACCCGCTGGTCTCCTGGAACTAGGTCGGCGCAGCGAGCTCCATTCAAGCGTATTAATCAAGTCGCTGAATGGGGCTCCCCAACCCCCTGCAAGCGACAATGGAGGGAATGCTGCGCTCCATTTGATAGATAAACTGCACTTGAGATACTAGGCTTTGGACGTTTTAAATTGTGGTAATGATTCGCTCTGTGGCTAGTTTTATTTTTAACTCGCGACGGATTTGTGTCTGTCTTTGGCCTCATAGGTCCAAAGCGGCTTAACTTACTTCGATTTAGTAGGTGTATCTGTTTAAAGGTTTAAAGGTCCGAGAGTATTAGCATTTTGTAGTCAAGGGTTTTTATTTTAATTGCTTATATACCTACTCTATTGGTCTCAGTCTGAAACGCTCAATACGATTGTTTTACAAAAAATTCGGGGCACCTACTTGCTTTATTAAGAGGCTTTTCATAGTGAAGATTGGACTTAAACGTATTCGTTTAAGAATAAAGGGTTATGACTCGATCTTTCAATAAAGGCAGTACAGTAAAGTTAGAAGACAAATAGAACCAAATGAGATTAGCTTTTCTGTAAAGGGCTTGTTCTTCACGATCATTGCATGTAAATTGTCTCTTTACTTTGTCAACCCTAACGTTTTCCTTATTGCAAAGCAGATAAACAGCTCCCAAAGGGTATTATCACACAGCTGCCGCCAGCGCTTCATCTTCTTCATGATCCAATTTCTTTCTGAAAATTGGTCAGGTTACAAAATATATCCCAAGACAAAAGTACTAGATTTTTTTTAATAGCCTTGTGTTCTCGCTGGAACTGATATTAAAACACAGGATAGAACTCGGTTGGCTGGAAGCAATCCATTTATTAGCGACGGAACCCATTGGCACAACACACTCAGCTCAGATTGTCTAGATTCTGACATATACCACTACTACTACACTACTGTTCTACAGGACGAGATAAATTCAACAATGCTTTTAGTTAATAATTTAGTAAATAAACCAAATAACCTTTGACACCGGATCTAGCCATTTAACCTATACGAATTTACATACATTTCACTAGTACATTCGAATATTATATGCATTCAGATACAGCCAAATACATTCATAACTCGAACAAAACATCGCAAGCTAAGCAATCTCCATAAAACCTTAGGTAAGCGATCCAAAGTTTTCCCAAACACCGCAGTTTCCATTCGCTGGCGCCAGTCCAACAACAGGGCAACGAGCTAATTGGCCCGTCTCATCTCTGGAACAGTATAAGCCGAAGGAATCGGATACTGTGCAGTTTTGGAGAGGATTTATTTTGAGCGACGGCGGTGGCGAAACAAATCATTTGAAAAGACAAGTCCGACTGTTAGTCATGGAGCTTTGAAAGAAAATCGATGATCTGAAGTTTTGTTTGGAAACAACGATTTTAAATTGAAGCATTGTTGACCATAGTAGCAAAGCGGGTTTGCTTTTTTATGATTATTAGTTTAGAAATAAGCATACTTTTTATTCTGAAACCACGAAGAGACCATAATAGTCCCACTCTCAGCCATTGGAAAGAAAGTCTTTGTCTTTTTAATTATTTACGGTTTTGAGTGGATTGCTGCACTGTCTGATCACTAGTTATAGTCACATATTAAAATTATAGCTACTACGACATTTTGTACACTAAAATCGGCACATGTCTGTAATTTTAAACCATTAGTGGTAAATATTGGCGGTAGGCCAAGTTTCTACCCCTCAGAACAGCCTTGCCCGGAAAACAGCCGCTTCTCGACCGGACGTGTGCAACGAATCTGGATTAGGTCGGTTGTAGGTGTCCTGAATATCAATTTGCCCAGATTATCAACCTTGTTTTGTGGAGCATAAGTTATACGTTATAGAAGAATTGAGAGTGGAGAAGAGTGAGTGAGAAGGAAGTGAAAGTAAGGCAGTCCATGACTTTATAACCAAACTAACCAACCAACGCTTGTGAAGACATAGTCGTCTAACTGCGAGATGTTTCGGCGTTTTGTCTATGTAACCTACTTGTACGATTATTTATTCAGTGCTAGTATTGAAATTACTAATTCTGAATCTAATAATGTTGATGATAATGTTTTAATCAAAACAAAAAAATCTCTTTGCAATGCTACTTCAATCACATAAGTAGAGCCAAAGCCGGCAAACACAGAAAACGCGATTGCAGTTCTTAAATGTACAAATATCCACTCCCGGCTTTTTCATTTCCTCGATGCAAGATTAAAGCAGAAAAAGTTCACCTACTGAGTCCATTAATTTTCGTGTAAAGCTTTTAGAAAGCATACGAAGTTAATAGGATCTTGTGTCCCGTATTGTAGGCAAATCTCTTGTGACTAACATCGACGTCTGTCGAAGGTTAAGCGTATGCTGAGACGCAGGTGATTCAGGTCCACGCAGCGCAGATTCTGCTGTGTAAGCACATGCGACGAAGACGTGTGTCTATCTTTCTCTGCGCCCTAAGTCTGTCTCGCCTACTCTGCCCTGCAAAATCTACATATCCTGCGTCTTAGCATACGCTTAGCCTCAAACTTGGCTCGGCTTCGAATCTGGGTCGAGAATGATTGGATGATACAAGTTAGCGTAAAGCGTGTGACCGGAGTTAGGTTTGCTTGCATATGTGTTTTGGGAAATAGGGTCCGTAGTCACTACAGAGTACACTGTAGTGGAGGGAACTTGTGGTTTGATGTTATGCAACAGATACGATACTATATTTTGATTGGCTTACGTTGGATTTAGGCTAATCCTCTTAGTATCTTAGTAATTTAGGATCTGCTAAGTTACGTGCTGATGTTGACGAAAAGTGAAATACAAAATTGTGTCAAATAAACATACTTTTATTTAGCAGATTGATACAGCTCACATTATTAATTGACAGTGCAGTGCAAGATAGTACACATCTAGCCTGGAAAAGGAACTGCGGGCGTATTACGTAATTTTCCCTGTAATAGCCTTTACCTGCATGAAACTCAGTATATTTGGGACTGCTAAGACCGCTGGTTAGGATTACAGCACAGACTAAGTAATTAAAAGGTGGTACCTAATCTTAAAAAGAGATTCTGTTTTAAAGCCAATTTTAATTCAAGGTTTCCTAAAACCATGTAACAAGGTAGAGAAAAATGTACATCCCATCTGTGTTTCCCTTGTTTTAAATTTACCCATTCGCAAATTTTAATGTTACCTTTAAAGATAAACGGCCAACGCGTGTTCTGTGGGAAGATAGCATACAAAGTGTATTTGTTATGAAAAATGTTATATGTACCTTTCCACCATTGTTATGGTAATAAAGTTCACACAACGTGTCACAAGCAGATACACGGGGCTACCTCGTAGGTAGGTAGTACCTATTCGTATGAAATAAGAGGTAATATTTTTTAATCTTAATTATTTTTTGGGTGCTGTTATAAAACTGTTTTTACTGAGAAGATAACAAGTAGAGACTTGCTTTGAGTTGGTCATGTCATTAAACCGGTAAAACTGGTGGGAAAAAACGAGGTACTTAAAAGTAGATCCAAGGATCTTTTAAAAAGGCTAGATAAATTTTATTAACATGGGTATTAGATACACAAGGAGAAATGAGAAGAATTTTCGTTTGGTAAGTATGAGAAATCAGTACAATTAATAAAATTGCAAGGGCAATAAAAAATAATTGACTGAAAGAAGATTAATTAATTTACAACTGTCAGATTAACAAATCGACAAAGCTATTCGATAAAACGAACCAACACAATAAAAACACTTAATTTTATCTAATAGATTCTATGAAATTGTTTAAGTGATTTAAATAACCAAAACATAATAGATACATTACGATATCACAAAACAAGGAAAGCTATCTCAATCATATTCATTCATTTATAGCGCAAAATTGTTAACAATCTTACAATGTTAAGTGTTTAAAATCATTTAGTAAAGCCGCATGCTTTTAGCTGTTTAGTTGAAGAAAACGATTCAAGTTCATTTAAACAAATACGTCAGGTGTTTTGTTTAAATGAACTCCACAAAGTTGAATTAAATGATTATAAATGCGAAAGTTTGTATGTTAGTTGCTCTTTCACGCTAAACGGTTGGACGGTTGGATTAGATGAAATTTGGAATAGAGGAAGCTTATACCCAGGATTATTAACACATAAGTTCATCGTGCAGGTGCCACAGGGCGCATTTAGTATAGTATAAAGAAGTACTTATTGATAACTTTAAAACCAGAGAGAATCATTTGGAGTTAGCTGTTTACGATTACTCAAAAAAGAAATCTGCAAAGCGTTGAAGCTATAAATATTTACATTGCTTACAAAGACTAGCTACACTCTAAGACAACTACAAATTGCAGTTTCATTTCCCTTCAGTTTTCCACTAGCCAGAGGCGTAGCTAAGGGAATGTTAGGGGCCGTCCATTGGCAAGATAACAGCTGACATTTGCAAGTTACATTATAATATGATACAAAGAAATCATGCAATACGGATTTGTATACATATTTCAATAGTTTGCAAAAGTAGGACTCCAATTTAAGTATTTAATCAAGCAAAAGTGTAATAGACTGCAATATTTGTAAACAAAACCTAGTTACACTTTTACACGCGATGTTCTCTTACTTCTGAGCTCAAGCGCGCCACGTAAATATTACGTGCTTTCCGTTTCGACGACCTTAAATTAATTACTTTATTATCCCCTTTAACCCCTTTCCTTATTCCGTCAACAGTCGACATTCAAGTCATCTGAAAGTTTAATTAAAGTTAGCAAAAGGTGCACGTTAAGTGAGCTCTGGTAATATTTTCACAAGTAAATTGCGTTATGAAAAGTTTGTAATTGCTATCTGGCGAGAATTCGTTCATTATTAGTCTGAAATTATTTATTACTTTATGGAGAATATTGCAAAGACAATTAACCAGTTGGGACGATGTTGCCATAGCTAATTTAACACAATAATATTTGTCGCTATTACAATGCGAATTAATTGCTAATTAACGTAGGCGTTTGTTGAAATATCGTGTTTTAATACTCTGAACTGAAATGGGTTAATCATTACCTTTCACATTTAGTTCTGGTAAATATCATGCGCGTCAAAATATAAGTCAAGTACGTTTCCTTTCAGGTCCACGAAAAATATTTGAACTCCATTATTTTCGAGTAAATACATTTTTATCATTGAAAACAGACACTATAAAGACTGTCTCACATATTCAAAGCTATATTTATCACTAAAAAGCTTGTTAGTCAAATATTCCCTAATCTCAAAACCATCAAATGAGTCAATGAGTCAACACTTACCCGTAGTCCGTCTTCTGACAGAACCAAGACCTGGTGAGCTTGGCCGCCTCGAGCAGTGCTCCTCCAAGGTCGATCCTCATGCCCGAGCACGAGCAGCACCCATCGCCTTCTCCCTCACCCACTAACACCAGCCGAGACTCTGACTTCGCCACTTTGAACGACTCTTGCGCATTGGGCACTTCACGTTTCGACACTTTTGTTATTGTTAATATCAACTCACTTCCATTTATTGTTAGGTTTTATTGTATCACTGTTTTGAATCTTGAGATTCGGAGTTCTTTTGTTCTGTTTCAGTTATATTCGTGCCTACAGATAAAATATGATAATCAGTTTATTCAAGATCATTTATGAAAGATTCTCTCTGAAGAAGTTTGACTAGAAAGTTCTAAAGAAACTTTTCTAATTTGTTGTCAAAGACTTAAAACGGGTTAAAATCCTGCAAATTTATTGCCCGTTCAAGAACTCCCTTTGAAAAACACCGGTCCTTACTTCTGAGTCTATATCTAAATCTACATCTACCGGTCCCCGAGCGACAACAACAATACAGCAATAAAAGCGTAATTAACTCCATCGACGACGCGACGGGACTATAACTCGATATTGGCAACGATAAATATACGGCACTAACGAGAGCCGATACAAACGAACCAATACACGGAACCATTAGTGGTAATGGTGGATTGGCGTAAATATTCGACGCCAACGGTCGGGTGAATGGTATAGGAGTGGACAACGATCATGATAAACTGAAGGCTACTGAACCTGCACAGACAGTACAATATATCGCCAAGAGATCCAAAGCTAACAATATAGGGAACGCTAAAACGAGAATAACAGCCACCTCATTCCAAAATAGTAACTAGAGAAAAGGATTTATGAACTCGAATAAACTCTATATGATGTTTATTAATGCAGCAAACGATAAGAAATGTTATGAAATAAAACTGATATTACATAGATAAAACATATCCAAACACTTATGTTGGATGACTCACATAAGACATAATATCCATGTTGAATTTACATGTATTTATGACTAGATCTAATCGAACCGGATCAGACAATGAGAACGAGAGCACATTAAGACTACATCTAGGTAAAGATACAAATCAGACGGAGTGATCACTCATATCTATTCATATTCATGACTGGCATGAAATACTGACCAACTTTCAATAGCGATAGTCGTTTATACATCATCATTGCAGACAATAACATTAATATCAAAAGCTTTCTCAAGATCCGTCCATTTACCATCTTTTCACTAAATGGTACGAGTACATCTATATGTGTTGTGTAACTAAGGACATTATTTCATTTACATCTTGCTTTATTTGGGACTGGATTCCTATCCCTGATTTCATTGACAATGAGAGACGGTCTAACAAGAGTGTTTTACTCAACATTAAATATTAATATAATTCAGTATACATTGTGCTCGAGTTCGGCAGGTCTTACAAAATTTAAGACTCCCCAAACAAATTTGTATCAGATAGGTAGAGTAAATACATTATCGATTCAGAGGGGTTGTTTCAAGCAATCTTTTAGGTGTAATTAACTTACGGATGTGTACGGATGATTTTATATCATGAATTTGTTATTAGTTAATAAACGATATCTGAAAATTTACTTTGAGGATTAGAGTCCCTTGATTAATTAGTCTTTTCATGTTACCCTACCCTATAGATTAAAAGCCAATTTTCCTAAGATGAAAGAGTCCGTTGGATTTATCTTTCACTATGTTTTAAGGATTTTATTACAGGATTACAAAAGGGGATTTTATTTGGAGGTGTTAACGAATATTTGGTAAAAAATAATTAAAACGACTTAGATATACTGAGTACTCAACGTTTAAACGACGACATATAAAGGCTACTACTACAACAAGAAGAAACAGTTATTAAGTACTAAATATGTTTTGAAGGGTACCCTTATTTAATTACTCCACTCGAGCGAGAGCCAAACTTTATCTGTTGACGAAACACGAATTATGACGATAGGTAGGTACACATAATCTTATATCCACCGATATTTGTTGTATTCCAGCAAGTTTTCACAAACATAATACATAAATAGAACACATGTTCTGAAATTAATCCCTATACTGAACCAACTAGGTCTTACCAGCGTAACGGCTACTGAGAGAACCCAAAACTTGTCGACACGTCAATAGCAATAATTTATTTCATTGTTTATGAAAACTTTCGAGATCTAGATGAGAACAATACACGAGCTTCACACGGAATTTGTAAAGTAGGCAAAATTTCCTCTCTGAGGCATAACATTTAATTACAATTTTCTGCCTGTTGAGTTTAATTAATATTTCAAAACGAAAGATTACTATTGTAATTTTCTCTTTGTGATAAAGTAAGGCAGCTAAAAAAGCTATAAACGACAATTAAGTATGAACGACGAATAAGTATCATGATAATATTTCATTGATCACCACTGAGAGTCTAAAAATCTATGGATATATAAACAAAACGTATCTGGGTCTAGATTGAGGCGCGGACATAATAAGCTATAATAAGTTTATGGCCAGCTGTCAAACATAAAGTCTGGGATGAGATGATGATGCTAAAAAATGTTTGAAGTATGCAAGGAAAAACGTTTCTAATAGCAGATTACACACCGCCTAAAGGCATAAAAAGTGTGACTAATAGTATGAAGTTCACTATATTATTAATAACAGATGTAGCGATTCATAATGATATGCAAGTCGAAACAATGAGCTCGATCCGTGAACAGAATTCAAGACATTTATGAAAACTTACTGTCTTACACGAAAACGAGTCGTAATTTAGTTTCATATTATTTTCAAGTAGGAATATGATAAAATACATTAGGAAATAAGAAAAAAATGAGCACGAAGATTCGTTGATTCCCGAAATGTATAATACATACTGTAGAGCACAAGGACAGTGGACACATTTTGATTTATTTGTTTACGACTCCAATTTTATCGCTCTACATTTATTTCATAACATACAGTTATTGGACCTTAGAAATATCGGAAACGACAGATTTATTTTTATAGCTCTCTAGTTATATTTGTCACTTTTATCGCACCATATCTTTGTTGATAAACTTTGTAACGTACGTCAAGATCTGATAAAAGTAAATATGTAATTTATAAATATTAATGAGATAAATGGGTATATTGACGCAATAATGGATTGATTGTTTTATCATACTATTACTTATTATTTATTTATTTAATTTACAACAAAACTTACAGTATTAAGACCAAAACGTTTTGCGCCAAACTTAATGTTTGCTTTTACTTAGACGGTGCATGTAAAACTATTTTAAAATGACAATGCAATATAAAACCATACAAAAAACGCAAACCGATAACAGTAATATAATGTAAGTATCATAACGAATGACCCATGAGCATTAAGCGTCCAAGCAAACCGCTTAGGGCCAATAAAAACGATCGTTTATCTCAACGGTAACTCTCATGTGGAGCAAGTTGGTTTTAATGTCTATCACTACAATTTGCACTTTAATGCTCAACTCATAAACACGACATTCGCTTAGAGAATAAAACGATTGTCAGGACAGATTTGTAGGATTGAAATTGTTAAGGATTAATAAGATACCTATAAATGGAGCCTTTGATATGGTAAGGCTTTTGAGGTCGCCAGTTGACATATTGTCTTTGTCAGTTTAATTAAATTTACCTGACGGTCAGATTAGGCCTGGTTTGGGGATAAAAGGATTTCCATAATCAATGTTGTGTTTCCCGGAAAATACAAGTCCGTAATTCCGTATACGTTTCCATTATTTATAACTAAATGATAAAATCACACACCAGCCACTTAATATGCAGCCACTTAAAATATCAACACACTTAACCCTGACTTTCCCACAATCGTTATATCGAAACCGAAACCAGTTGCGCGGGACAATAAAACAATCATGGCAGCAAAAAAGTGGTGATCGGCAATCAGCTGACGCCTACAGAGTCTACCGACTGACATAATACGCAACCGGCTGAGCTGGTGAACGACCTTGCGACACTTCCCTGTTTTATTTGTCTTTTTGACCCTTTAAAAGTAGGTTTTGATGGTGAATTGTAAGAATTGGTAAATGTTCTAAGATTTCATCACCTAAAAATGATACGAGTAAGAAGAATATCGTGATCAAAATGTAATTTGAAAACTAGAAATAACTGCAAACTATAAAATACAGCATTAACACCATCATCAATATTTGGTATTTGATTTTTAAAAAGGTGCTAAAAATACGATTTCGAAAATTGACTCTCAATGTAAATGACTATATAATAATGGGTTATTTGAATAAAACGAAATACCTCAATTGAAGCTATAAGTACTATAATATATACATACAATATATACATTTAACAGATGCTAATATGGAAGAAAGTTATAGAAAAGCCTCGTACGTGCTAAATAACGTTGACCTTTTAAATTTTAATGACTCTACTGACCATCAGCTTTAGAAAGCACATCAATTTAACAGATATGCGAAGAGTCTTGATAACACATATTTTGTTATACATATTTTTTATATTATTCTGGAATAACATAAATTATTATTTCATCACGGTGTTTTTTTCATAAGTTTTAATGTTAAAGGATATGCGCAACGCGACTTCTTTTAACTAAGATTTCATGAGACATTATATTATTAATTAATAGAAATGTTATGTATATTGTTTCTGAAATATATTTAACTCACTCAATTCAAAATTACTCATTTTGCGTAATATACCTCTATTATACAAACACAAATAACACATTCTCAGTGGTAAACATAACAAACTTCAACATCTTTTGACTAATCGACCGTGAAACTTTAAAGCACTGTTTGACCTTTCAAAAGCGGTTGCGGGAAAACTTTCTTGAGCAAATATATGTTAAGTTAACAAATATACAAATACGTTTGTCCAAGAGCAATTACACGACAAATCCACAAAACACTGGCTAACTGAAAGGTTGTGTGTAAAGGTTTGCTGACGACCTTCGTAACCAATCAAGGTTTGGGTAATGGTTCAGTTATCGGAGGCGAGCGTGAAACTGAATAAATAGATTTTGAAAGCAATCAAAATATAGAGAACTTACTTAATACAGGTCATGAATAATATGACATACCTAAAGTATATGACGGTTATGTGGTTATATTATATTATTATTGGCTCTCTTAAAAGAGGTTAAATATATCTATTAATTAGAATCACTCGTGACTAATGATGCGCGTTGTAGAGATAACATTATAAATGTAAATACATAATTATAACCACTCAGTATGATTAAAAGCAGAAATTGCATAAATCCATCACAATCACAACATACTCAATCAAATTTTAATAACTATCGTTAATTAAGTAACAGAAGCAATAGAATCAAAATCGGAATCTATTCCGATTTCCGACTCAAACGATCAATGTAATAATTTTAAACTAAATACCAAAAATAGAGAAAGTAAAAGGCTACCGCCATAAGCTTATGCCTCGTGTAATTTAACACTACAGCATAATCAAACCGATGCTGGTCGCACCGGAGATGTCGCCGGCTTACACAATCAGATTCAAAACTCAAAATAAACTTAATTCCTATTAGCAATAAAACCTCAAATTCAACAAGAAAGAAAACGTTCGTAATCGTGAGATTTACGATTTTAAATCTTAAAGTGCTGACGAATAAAGTTGAGATTTCAAATATGAGGAAATTTAAAAACAGTAGATAGTAAAGCAAGAGAATTGAAGTGGTAGGTAGAAGTCTGAATGATAGGAAAGATGGAAACCTTTCGTAGCCAAATGTTAACAGATTTGTGGGTGTAGTATGTTTAGTTGGAAAGGTGTCACTAGATTATCTAACTGAATTAAACGGCGCGGAGTCAATTTAACCAACCACTGAAACCGAAGTTCCTACCAACGATGAAACCAAATTACTTACTGAAATAGTCGTTTCGTTCCCGTCAACAATATGGACAAATCACAATATCATCGTGAGACCTGCTTTAATCAAGTTCAAATTAACCTGATCCAATCTTATATACGAGATAGTCAAACAAGTATCGAAATTGGTATCGAATGTCAAGTATCTAATATATCTAGTGCGATGCAAATTGATCTACAAAGGCTAGATGTTGCAGGTATAGTATTACCAGTACTGAAGACTAGGCACTAGATGATCGGCCGAGCAACGCCAATAAGTAGGTAAACAAGAAGCGGCTGTATTTGAACAGATTGGTAGGATGTTTTGTCTGGCAGTCGCAAATATCGGCAAATACGATGTTTTTAACATTGGCTGTTGTCAAGGAAAAGTTACCAGTGAATAAATGGTAATAATGTCATTCTCTATGACTCAGTTAAGCAGATACTCGTACATGCGTTAGCTTATTATTTAAAATTCGATACAGGAAAAATGTGTTGGTTAAATTGTAAAAAGATATAAATTGTAAACGGTACAAATAATACTTAGAATTATATTTTTAAATGCAACCTATAAACAATTAAGTATGGGGGCGGTTGGCAACGGCAAGAGATCGAGACGAATAGCATAATTAAATAGGAGTATATATGGCTTATGAAGTCTGACTAACATAAAAAAAAACCTTGTATAGTTCAAAACAGAAACTGATTACATTTACTTACACTTTATTTATTTCAATAGATCACAAAAAAGGCTTAATTTTGAATTCTAAGTGGGATTCATCTTTGCCTGTAAACTCAAACCTCCAAGACTTGACCATTGCCCAGTCCACCAAAACCACCTAACGCTCGGTTCGGTAACTACCAAGTCAAGTTTACTAGTCTAAAGTTCTACACAGCCACGTAACTAGCTACACCTATCAATTAGCCTGTAGTCCATTACTATGGCAATCCGAGTGTGCAAAACGCGAACGTCTTAAGGTCGTAAACACATGAAAGTCACAAGTAGAGCAAATCGGTCGTCCACATGTCCGCACACGCGATAAGACACGCGCGATTGGGCATAGTGTACACTGGAAATACGAGATAAACGTAAAAATAGGTATAATATGAAAATAAACAAGCATTATTAATTAAAAAAAAAACCATAAAAACGTCGATAAAAATATGTCTTTAACAATAAATAATAAGTCGGATCAGACGATAGCAATAACTCAAATATCTATAAAGTCGTTCAATAATTAATCAAGACTGTAAGGTCACCATAATAGCATATGACCATAGAAAATTCGATAACAATTTTTTTTATGTTTTGTCGCATTTTATATCAATTGGGTGAAAACGAGGAGAAAAATAATAATTTTACTTCGAATTTTCCTTGGTTACAGCGTTTTAGTGTAAACAGGAATGGCTTAACATTTAAAATATTAATACAGTATAACCAACAGTTACATTTTGATATGATCATACGACAGAAGCAACAAAATCAGTTATTCTTTGCTCCTTTTTAATGATATTTTGAATTTAACGAGAACGAAGTTGAAAAAAAAAATATGGAAAAATTAATCTAACCATGTCCAATTTCACCCAGTACGGAGTATGATGCAATAAGAATGTCTTTGATTTGGCAAGAGAAAGGACGAAGAGAGACGTCATAATGCTAATAAATTCTAACTTTATGGCTTAAGCAATAAAAGTTGAAGGAGTACCAACAAAAGTAACAGCATAACAACTCTAACACCTAGCAACCCTTAACTCTCTTTAGTACTCTGAACAGAGCGTAATAGAATAATTTTACTTTTTTTACTTGGATGAGATAAAACAAAATCTAGAAGTTCTCAGAGCTAAGAAACAAACTTAAAACAAAGTAAAGGGTAGTAAAAGAAGATGTGAACGAGAAAATTAAACAGTCTAAAATTGGTTGAAAATAACATAGCTATATGTATAGAAAATAAGGATAGCTTACAAAATTGTACATTAAATATTTTTCCAAAATCTTTCCTCAATCCACTTCATTAACAAGACCAAAATTAAAATTATCCAGCAGAAGGTAGTTTAACAAACAGTGCTTCATTTTACGTGCGAGCGCAAAGAAAACGTGCCCAATAATTATTTTATGGAGTAGCGTTGGCATGGCTGACGGATATTATGGCAATTACTACTCAAGTGCCTGTTGTTATCAGCGCGAATGAAAAACCACGATACGACGATTGGCGTACTCAACACGGTGTAATTATAATACGAGTATAACTCTGTCAGACAGTTCTCGAATGCTACTAAGTTTGACTTCGAGGTTCTAAAGCAAAAGAAGACTATCAGACATACTTTTTAATTTAGTAAAATGAAGCCGGCTGATACGGTGAATGAAAGTCGTGGTTCAGATTCAGATACAGAGATATTTAAATTATTTTATTTATTTATTATTGGTAAATAAATAAAAATCTGAACTGGAGAAGTTAAAAAAAGATTAGACGGTGCCGTGCTGGCCCAAGACCGGCAGGAATGGAAAAAAATGGGGACATTACAGGTTAACTAAAAACAAAAAATTTGGTAAATTATTACCCAGAAAGTACAACAATTCTTTCACAATTTTCTTTTCTGTATTACTTCTAATTTGTAATAGTAGGTAGCTACAACAATTTCGTAAATAAAATATTGCACACAATTAGCAAACATGTTACAACAAAATAAGATTTCACGCTTATGACAAATCTGCTGTTTCTGCCAAAACTTCCCATAACAAGATGTGATCATCAATCGGCAATCGATTCCATCTTCACATTAACCGATTGTACAATGGAAACCAATCAACTCATTCGATTGTTGAGTCAGCTGACCTTTGCCTTAACTGGGTATGGTGCTGTTATATTACCACCACATTCAGTAAGGGAACTTGAATATAGATCTTCGTTAACGTATAGTTTAAGAAATGTCCCATCGTTAGGAATAACTAGCATAATATCTATTAGTCTCTCTCTCTCTCTCTATTCTATCTTTCTCTCTGTTTTTTATATTGCACACTGTGGAGATGTAAACGTTTATTTTTATTATTTCTACACTTCTGTTTTACATAATCTTGAAGTGTTTTGCACTTAATCAAGTGAATCTTTATACATTGTTTAGTTTAGTTTCTATGACGCGATACTTCTCACGTTTTTTTGAGTCGTATACTTACGTTTTATACTTTATAGTCTCGACTACATCGAGTGTGTCCAGTTTTTTGATCTGCACTCTTTTATTTATTTACCATCTTCATTGGTTATTTTAGTTTATCTTCATGATAAGCTTCGCTGTCATTTTGTTTGTGTTTATGGTGATTGTTACTCTCATTTCATTTTATTCGGTTTTCTTGAATTTTATCCCTAAGCTGTGATACTGCCTGTATGTGATTTGCGGTGTCAAACTGAATATTAAACGTGCTATGACAATACCATACGTGTTGACCATTGGGTATTACAAATTGATTGTGTTTGGACTCGGTTATGATGTGGCAATATCGGCCGAAGGCAATGCGAAATTGGGATATGGCAATCGATTTGTATGTGCAGACAGGGAAGCTGTGTGCGTTTTAAAACGAAAGTTCTGCTACGAAAGAAGCATATACCGACAACAATAGAACTAGGAGGGAAATGCCAATTGGTCGGATAATTCGGACATACAAAAAATAACCCGTATCTTTCTGCTACCCAATTTGAATTTGGCGTAAAATTGCAAAAAGTTTTAAGTACCAAATATAAACCATGATAAATGTAAAATAGGTAGTCTCCAAAAGAGACTAAGCCGACTTAATATCTAACTTCCAGAAATTATTTAAGACATTAAAGTAGATACTTAAAACAAAGAAACCGAGAAGAAAGCTCTAAACGCTATTACGCTAGTTTAATAACAAACACAATTAAGAATCGCAATTACCATTTATAATAACTGACATAATCGCCGAAATTTTATTCAAATTAGTCATAATATATGTCATAATTGCATATTAAGAGTAAGTAATGCTAAAGTTGCATAAGAGAGAGCCTTTCACACGGGGGTACAATTGTTTTCACACTTGACACTATTAAACGCAATGAGTAAATGCTGTAATAGTCGTGCGAAGACCTAGATATTGTTAGTTTATGGCACTGATGGTGTAGCTCTTTGTTTCGAAGTGGTTCTCTATCACAAGAAGTTTCGACTTCCACGATAAATGGGGTGACTGGTGACGTTGAGATACTTGACACATTCAAGGATATTATTGTACTCATCATTATAACCAACTTTTAATATAGGACCAACCGTAAAATAAATCTGCTGTTTCATAGAACAATGTCATTCTCTCTTGACCAAATTGTATGGAACAGCTGATTTTAGGATTAGTTCTGTAGTAAAAGTCGGTTGTAACGTAAGTACAATGACATCCTAGACTATGTCAAGTGTCTAATCAGTAAATCTGTATACTAGGAAGATAAAAACATATTTAAATAGATCTATGGTTAATGTGTTGTGAAACTCGTTTTTTTTGAAGAGGAAAAAACTTCACAATTGTGCGAGTGAATATATTTCATTTATGTGGTTAAAGTTCAGTTCGCTATATGGCCTTCGGTATAGCCTAAAACATTGCAAATAGTTTTATCAAAAAATCTATTGTTCTTACACCTGACCCTATTTTATTTGTAACAACAACAACAAAAGCCGTAATAGCCGTGCGAAGAGATTGAGCAATTAGAAATATGAACGTGTTACTATAAAATTTGGCAATATCGAATTGTCTATTGTTGTATGACGTAAATGTTTGTATGGGTCAGTCGGTTGGGAAAGCAAGTGTTGTTAAAGTGGAAGTAGATCGCTTAAGAAATATAGGAAACAGATCGAGATAGCATTGAATAAAGCTTGGTTTCGGGATACATAATAATGAGCTAAGCAAAAGATGTTATGAAAATTACTATGTTAAACTTGGACCCAATGCAATGTTATGCGCATTTTTTTCAGATAAGTTTGATCGTGCCAAATTTTTCCTATTATCATATTATATCATATCATATCATATATTATACAACGATAGAGCAGAAAGATCTATGTCAACAACAAACAGCATTTGAAGACAAGTTAAATAGAAATTCCGAAACACAATCGCCGACATTCCCGTAAACGTGAAAGTCACGCATGCCATATTTTATCACTGGTTTACCGTAAAAATAGTACTTTCTTCGGCGTGTGCTACGGCTACGGTAAAAGGTAAATAAGCCGTGAACACATTACGTCCACACTTTGCTAACGCTACGGTGGAAATAGCTGCCTATTGACCCGAATGTACCTCCAGACTACACGATCTAAAATGCAAATATAAAATTAAGCCTTATGGCAACCCAGAAATGGTTGAAAGTAGAGTTAGCAAATTTAAACATGAACATTTATGTACTTAATCATGATCAAATTTGCGAATAAATTTCGAATCTTACGTTGAAGACTATACAGTTCAAAGTGAAGTGGATTATTGGAATCGCTATGATATGAACATTAAAGAGCCCGTATATAAAACTAGAGGTGTGATGTTGATAAGCTCAAATGTTTAAGTTCTGGATCAAACGTAAACACAGATGGTTACTATGAAGAAGCATGTGAAATAGAAACAGTACATCACAGTTATATGAAGTTTGTTTATTTTAATGTAAGGTTTTGTTCTTTACACATGAAAATATTGTTGTGAGTATATTTAGACTGGAATATTTTTCGTTGCTATATATTTAGATGTTTTAAATTCACGTCGCCACATATAATTAACATGATAGAAAAAGATAGTTACAGGAATATACGAATAGTTTTTTAAATGGCTACTTATCTTACTGAATTTAAAAATAACTAAAAGCTCTTTTACGTGGCAGTAAACACTCTATATAAGACAGCAAAAGACTCAATATCGAGCTCACAAAGGCCAATAATACCAAACATTTATCTAGAACTGTTTACGTTTCCTCCAATAATTCCCGAAACCTCAGACATAACAAACACGGATCCGAAATGACACGACCACGAAATGTACGAAGAATTTCCTCTTTCAAACTTATTTACAACTTTAGAGAGAAAAAACTCTCACAAAAACAAGAGCAGTGGGAGAGATCAAAAGAATCGGAGTTTTAGCTTGCATAACAATAAAACCGGTGAGTCGGATAACGACTGATATATGGATTATGTTTGACGGCATTTGATTTGTGGGTTAGATGGTGTCGGATATATCTAGAGCAGTTGAATCGCGGCTCATGACATGGATGTAACAGAAACCTCTATTGTTACCAGACTCACATTTAGTGTAATTAATTTTCTTGCTTTTATCTCAAACCTATTGCAGATAATCTTTTAGGGGTTGCGTTTTTATTAGTCTCTGGAGTAATAATGAGAAGTGGGATAAACAAGCGATTAGCAGATTAGTATTAGACAAATAACATTATTTTTTACGTAATATTTTCAACGCGTCTCAACCTTCGCTAGCTCGGTTAATAAAATGCAGTCTATAGATTCCATACAAGTACAGCTAATACTTATAGATGGCTCCAACAAAAGGCCATTTCAGTTTAATACTTTCTCCGGGACCATCCGAGCTTTAATGCCTCTGGGCCATGAATGTTCACTTAATTCTTCTCCCGTAAGTGAAATCTTTATTTATTAGACAGAGGGGTTTTTTTATCTGTCACTCTCTATAGTCCACATGTTAGTATAACATGTGAGTATTTTGGACTTTTTTCACTTTCTCTTCAGGTCTTGTATACTAAAGACTTAAATTGTATTGTAACATTAGAAAAAATTGACCAGCATCATCCGATTGGTTTAAATTAGTTTATCGATTCCAATTGCAGTTTTTGTATAGCAAAATAGCCCGAAGATACGTTGTTGCCCTCGATCTTCTTCTTCCGATTCTCTGTTGTCTATCTTTTCTCTTTTTATAATAATACATTCATAATTAGTCGCTCAACCCATGCATTTTTAAGCATTATTTTCTTTCGCCAATTATTTCAGTTACTTAGATCAATGCTTGCCTATGTTTTTCTGTGATAACACCTGTATAAGATAATTAGTTCCTCGTTCACAAATGTCAAATTCCACATTATTCATTAGGTATACAATAAGTTATGTAACTCTGTAGTGGTATAGGTGTAACCAGTTATTTTTAAGATGCTGCTAAAGAGACTCCACACGGATATTCTCCGAGGTCATTGCCGGTGCGACCTTACTTGCGACCTCAGCCGAACTTCGGAACTGGTTCCATGCGACATTCTGGCTGATGTTGTTTCTCGTTCGCAATTCGCATTGTTTCATGTTGCAACAGCTTCAGGTTTGTTCGAATTATAAAAACTGTGGTACTGAATAAGCACTTGAGCAGTTTTGTTTATGCGCTTTGGGTCATATTCATTAATGTTATCACCACTTAAAAAAATTTCAGTTCATTGCTGGAGGCTACTTTTAATTATGCTATACTGTTCCTTTAACATTTCATTATACAATTAACATACCTAATTTCGTAGATCGTACGATTTATAGAAGTTCAACTGAGTAGGCATAACCACGACAAGATAAATAGCCTTAAAATTTATAATTCACGACAGAACATCCGAACAAGGTCGACATCGGTTTGACCTTCAAAAACCCCCCGATTAATATGAGGAAACTTCCAACGCAATAACCCTTTATCTATAAGAGCCAAATAAATACCGAAGCACGTAACACTGTCGCAGTCAACGTTGGAAAATTAAATGTCAGTTTAAATTACGAGAAGCAATCAAAGTCGATGGTTAATAAACGACATGGTCGTTGCGACCTGTCATTTAAGATTATTGAGTCATAAACCATTTGTGTTGAGATGAAACAGTAAAAGCACCTCCTATGAAGCAATACGATTATGTGGCTAACATCTTCATGTAGCAGGTGGTTTAGGAAACTGTTTTGCTAGTTCTGAGTTACGGTTTCTAATATATTTTAGTTTTAGAACCTAATTTCACGCTCTATATTTTCTTTAGCTTTAAAAAAATGCTACGCGCGCATTATAGCTCTACTTTCATATCGAATCCTATTCTTCCATTGGATATAGAGAGTCTCTTTCTGACTATGCCATCTTCCTCGACCCTGTGGTTTTAATGGAATATAGTTCAAAGATAATTGCAATCCAGGACCAATTCACGATGCGCGCGCAATATCGTCGCACCCATACCATATTTTTAAAACTGTTTTTAGAAAGTACGTACATGAAGATAGAAAAGTCTATAAATAAATTAGTTAACTAAATATATTCTAAAAGTACACACAAGAAATTGAAGGTAGACAAGAACAATTGAAGAGTGCAGTAAGTGCCATTTTAGCGATGTTTTAGGACGTTTGATCCGCATTCGAACTGCCATCGACCCGCTATCGGCCCAGTGAAAGTGAGAACAGACTATGCGACTTGCAGTACTATGACGTAACGGAACAAATCGGCCATTGTCCGTTCCGTCTGTACCGGTACTGTGGGTTACAAAATGTGATTGACTAATGAGCAGAGCGAGTTAAATTTGTCGTCTCGGTTGTACCTTTTGTTTGAAATTGTGGGCCATGTCAAAATATGACATAACATTTGCTTGGCAATCGGAGATATTAGTGTCAAGTGTCTTTCTTAAGTGTCATTAGACGTGTGTTTAATGCATGTGTAACGAAATAAATCAAGAACCTTATTACGGGTTACTTGAGCATAAAACAAAACCAAGACACTTGTCTAAGGATCTATTACGGATCGAGCTGCCAACTGCAACTGTCGACAACGACAACATGGAGTTGGCCGCAGTTGCACAACTAGATTGTAAGTATTTTTAAGAAGTGACTTCCGAGTGCCGCGACAGCAAGTGCAGTCAGCGGTGGCTTGCTGCCGCGGAGCTCGGCGCCGTTAACTTTATTCTTACACAAGACACGTAAATACTACTGCCGCGTTCGTAAAAAAAAAGAAATAAAACTTACGCTTTCCACACTTGCTTGCAATCCATACAAAACAACAAAGCATTTTTCACTAACAGCCCCATTTGGTCCCGAGCACACATCATCTCTGACATAGAAAGAGCCTCCAATTTCGGGTATCTCGCTGCTTGAACCGTACTTAATTCAGAGAGCACTCAACGGTAGCCAAAACGCACAATAAAACTGTAATATTTCCTTCATAATTGTCCGGGGCTGTCGCGAGTCAGGGTTGCTGCGAAAAACCGTCGCCGTCGGTCGCAAAATTTGTATTCTCCCAGTATGCCAGTCGACCGTCTTTATTGTCTTCCGTCTGGACTTTGAACCGACTGAAAATTACGCGCATTCAGAATTATAATAACGTATATTACGTACGCGGCACTTTTATTCCGTCTGCGTGGAGCTTGAAGAACTTTTACGCTTAAAATATTGAAAACAGAACTCTATTCTCTTTCACCATTGACAAGACTAACAGGGAACTTTTGCACTTAGCATTTAAAAAACTCTTCCTTTTCAACTCTTGACTGAACCTGATCGACGGATAGACTTTCACGCAAGTTTTGTTTTTGTTTCTTTGTTTTTACAGGCGAGAAATTGAAACGTCAACGGTTCGAGTCAGTTCGACCCACGTCCGTCGCAGCCGATTAACTTCGTGCTAAGGTTACTTATATTTTGTACAGTGTTAAAGACGTGATAAGGAACTGGTTTCGTTCCAGTATTTTCGTTTGGCTGTTAAATGCTACAGGTTAAACTCGTTGACACGTTTGCGCAATACTTGTGTTCTTGTGTATTACTTTCCTCGGTTATGTCAATGAAATGCAATACTCCGGATATAAATGAGTGCGCGCATAATAAGTGCACCGAAAATAGGATCTGAGTAAGCTTTAAAAATAAGTTGTTACAGTTACACAACAAACCACTAAGGAAAAATATGAACTCGATTGTTACACAAGGGAAGAAAGTCATTAATTACAAACGAGATTATTCTTTGTCTTGTCTTGGTTCTGTAATTTTCTGTTGGAAATGAATTGGTTGTACTCATAATCATTATCAGGAACTGGATATAAGTGTCTCTTATTTAAGTTCATATGTAGCACAATAAAAGTGGTAACAAAGCGGTGGAATCAAAGCATTTTGTTCGGCTTTTCCGTATGTCAACCATAAAACGAAACATAACCATGGTTTACATAATTACTTGGATTTCAAACCCAGCATCGAAATCCTTTCATTCGTTCACTACCGCTCCATATGCCTACCTATCCGGAACGTAAAATTTCTATCATATACATATATACCTATACCTGTCGTCCCCAATCCAGTGTCGCTTATTCCGGATCTGGATGCGGGCACGTTCCTTGTCACATGTTGTATTGGATTAATTTGTTCGCAAACTGTCGAACCTCTGTCAGATTGTCGGGTACGAGTATGATTTAAAATTCGTGTCGTGTGAATCACGCTGTTTAAATGGACTTGGTCTTTTTCATTAGGATATGTTGGAAGAGCTGAAGACAGACTCAGCAATTGACTGTGCTTTAGGATGACCCAATATATGAAATATATAGCGTCCTCCTAGACATATCCGTCAATGGCGAACCTGACTACGGTTACGAGTATATCAGTTGTACTTAGTGGCCGACGATGATTTTATCACTGATTAGTTGTTAATCAATCTTCATAGTCAAAAACAGAATCAGATTACATCATAAACATTGAACTGTTAAAATATTTGTTGTTCTAAACTTCCCTGAGAAACCAAAAGTATTTTGATCAGCGCCATCGAGTTGATAATGTTTATACTCGTAATTTCCCAAAAATTCTCCTTTGATGATATTGAATACGTTAACCGAATTGAAACTTAAATGGGCAATTAGATACGAACCAGCACCGTAAACAGCTGTTTACACTGGTCGCTCCAAGATATTCGTTTGTTATTTTCTGGTGACTACACAAGCAGAATCTATTTCATCTCTCTTTGGCCAATGTTATCGTTTCCCACCTGCGTCAACTTCCAAGTTTAATACAGTAGCTCATGGCTGTAGTCGCCCACAACAGTTTGTGGGCGGCTAAAGGACCATCCCTAAGGGCACTTGACATTTCCTTGGCTTTCCAGAGTTAGATATACTTTGTGACGGAGAATTTAATTTGGTATATAAACAATATTTAACGTGGGCTTGTAAAGTATGTATAAATTGAAAATAATAAGCGCTAGATAATGTCGTCGAGGGTGAATTTATTTTGTTTGTGATCTGTATAAAAATGTCCGTACGAAGTAAATTAATAAAATTGAGGTGGCTTGAGAAGATTAATATTGTAGACTGTAGGGCAGAAAAAAATGCATACAAGGCTACGCCGCCGTTGACATTATAACTGCTGATGATGGTACCTTTTGCACAACCATAGATTATTATTAGAAAACCTCTTTTTTGTGTCGGTAAAATACTAATAAAAGTTGCAAACAGACTCACGTACACAGCTGTGTTAAGCTGGGAAAAACATTGTGCTATTTGAGATATCACAGAAAGTCGTCCGGCTTATCCCAATAAAAACCTGGTATTCCAGTAACTGACATTTCCCGAGAACCCTCGCTGAAATTAATTTTTAAAGTATGCAAATGAATTCAAAGCCCGAATCGCGAAATCAGCTTAGTGTTATGACAAGCAGCAGAAAACAAACGTCAGGAGACACAAGCCTTCGCATCCTTATCATTCCCGCAGCGCTTAAACAAAGGGTTCATGGTAGGTGAAGAAAGAGGAAAAAATAACTTTAATTATTTCCAAGGTGAAAATCGGAGGACTGAAACGTAGGTGCAATGAGACTGGAGACGTCGAGGTAGACTCCGGAAACGAAAACGAGACTGCCTCAATGCATTTAGCAAATAATGAGCTTGGAATTAATAAAATAGAAGAGAGGAATAAAATATTTTTCAAATAACTGTCTTAAAAGTTTTAGGTCTAATACACGAAAGGCCTATTAGAAATGTTGTATTCATTAAAAATGTATTTGATTCAAATGAACTTGAATGTTTTAGTAAGTAAAATAAAAACTTATTGGAAATTCGAGATGCATTCGATTCAACATTCGCACCATGTGCACTAAAATGATTCAAAAAATACTGGCTATATTTCGAACAATTTTCCACCTCTAAATTCTTTCTACCTTGTACCGTTAAGTCTACAGGGAAATACCTCCGCGCCCCTAGCGGGCAACAAAGCTGTCACGCTGATGTTTGCTTTCTCGTGGGTGATGTCCACTGAAGCGATGAGAGGCGTTTTGTTTTGTCACGTGTCCTGTTGTCACTGCCCAATTTAGGCACGTGGAACTGTTGATTTACCCGCTTTCCTGTATTAATATTTTTTTGAGCAAAATTCAGTAAAAACCACGAGTTTTAATTGTAGGCCAAATATATTCAAATTCGTTCACTCGTTGGGTATGGTTGTTGTCGTAAGTAAATTTAGCTATGTTTTGCCGTGGACTGATGATGATAATGATGATGATAATCATAGGATAGATAATAATATAAATGCATTAACAAGTAACTTAAAAGAGGTATTTGCGTAGGTATAAATATCAGAGAATAAATGGCGAAATTATTCTTGTCTTTAACTGGTCAAATAACATTGTGTAAAGTGCAATGTTGCAAGAGCTCAACATTAAAGTTGGTAGTCCCAAGATCTCGAGTGTCTAGTTTAGAGTATTCACCAAGAGCATTAAAAACTTTCCGAAGTGATATCAGCTCCGATTCATTCTTATCGCTTTTCAAACTACGGTCAATAGAGGTAAATCCCGCTCCGATAGTAAACCCTTCTGAACTCTGAATGGGCTTATTTTGATATGCATCTTTGGGTAGAGAACCACAGATTTCAATATTTCGCCTTAAATAGCTTTTTGGAAGGTGTTGATCGCTTACGGTTTTTGAAGAAGGATGTTTAGCCTAATATCATACAAAGAGAACCAATTTTCTTCTTTCTTGGGATTGAATCTCTCATAAACTCTTTATTTATTCTACTCATCCTAATAACAAAACCAATGTAACTATATAAAAGGACAAGGGATTAAGCTCATAAGTCAATGTTTTCGTTTTAAGTATGGCTTCACAAATAACAATCTGTTATTTCACATTAATCATTGCTGTTCCCATAAGCTGAAGGAAGTTCCTTACTATTTGATCTCGAACACTCATACCTAATTTGCCTGGATTAGCTTGATATTCCGCTTCGCGGCATTTGCATGATTCTTAACATCCCCAATGATATTATTGAAGTTCTCCAGCAGGATATCTTTTATGTAGGGTAAACAACTTTTACGATGGGATCAACCCGGAATTCGCGAATTCCGGGTTGTTTACAATGAAGAGTACTATGAGCCCTTTTCAGCTTAGCATACCCTTTCCTTATAACCTTGTAGAGCTTAGTCGATTCAAGCTCGAAACGTAGCGCAGCGTAATAAGAACCAAATAGGTCAGCATCATTTCTTATTTAGACGTCAATAGTAAGGCTGTCCAGTGTTCACGTCACATTTATCATAGTGATACGAAAGGAAATATATTCCCGGATAACAATACATTCGTTACAATATATCCTTCAGTCAACCGGTCACTGACCCATAAGCCAGGATTCGATGGGGACGACACAAGAAATATTTTACGGTAACCACATATAAAAGAGAAAATGCTGATACAAAGGCTTATTGAGGCGAACGAAGATTTCTGAACGTTTCTATAAAACTGGTAGTTTCCAGATAGGTGCTGGATAAACATTTAGTGACGAGGGAGTTCTAACAATTGTATGAAACCCAATTAGACTAAGCGACAAACTAGGTACTGTAGGTACAGAGGTACAGACTACAGATACAGAGCGTCGTATTACTCAAGCTGATTAGAACTGCTAACGTGGAACAGCAAAGAGACAAAGCAGCGAGTTTATTAGTAATAGACATCACAACACAAGTAAAATAATGCTGCTGCCGTCTTTTTAATACAATCAGACTAATAATATAAATGCGAAAGTTTTTCTGTATGTTCGTTACTCGTTTATGCTGAAATAAGTGAACAGAATCGACGTTTGGAGTAGAGATAGATTATACACTGAATTAAACATACGTTTTTCATCATCATCATCGCGAAATCGCGGGGCACAGATAGTGTTTCTATATTGCATTTTTCTACAGCAAATCATTTCATAATACTTGCAGACGTTAATGAAAATCCGTTCGTTATCGGAAGTAGGCCCTACGTTGTCTTACTTCTAACAAATGATTATGAATCGAAACCTAATCTATGAATCTGGTTGATAAATGTAAATAACAAAACATCCGGATATAGATCACTTCATAAATCACATCCTCTTAATCTCCAGTAGAGATTCATCAACAGAATCGGAATTTTCACTTTCGAAAACAAGTTTTTAACTAAGCTAAACGTGACATATTCCGACGAAAAGAAATTCAAATTAGAGATGCGTGTGGATCCGGTCAGAATTTATATCCGGCGTAATAATATAAATTCTGCAGTCTTCAGAAATATAATTAAATATGAAATATGAGTCTTACTTACTGCTTTTTAAACTTAATCATTGCTAATAATTATGCTTTGACAATTACTCTTTGACGTGAACGTTCACATGCAAAAATAGATAAATAATTTAAAGCACTGACTAAGTTTAACCAGCATTTATAAGTAAGACTTCCTAATGTCAAAACATAATACACCATAACAAAAAGCCGGAGACATTCTCCGGCAAACCACTATCAGCAACATCTCGAAAATAAATAATAAAAACGTCGTGAAAGCGAAACTTGGCCCGTCAGTTACCTCATAATTAAGGGCGCTTTCTTTGAAATAAAACGCGAATACTTGATTATCAACCCGGGATAATTTCGGAGACAATGGGAGAGAAAAATGGGAAAAGAATGGGGACGAGAATAAAAGTTAGCCCAGTTTGGAACTAGGTGAATCTTGATTTAATGATGATAACAAAATTAGTACGGAAAAATAAAATTTTAATTTTTTGTATGATAGGCTTGCGTTTGATTGCCATCTCGCCCGATGGTGAGCAACAATGCGGTCTACGATGGAGCACGCTTTCCTAGAAGAAACCGATACTCTCGCGAATTAAAGACACTCCGATTATATCTATTGGGATACACCCACTCAGGCAGAGCGTTCCACACTCTAGCGGTTCGCACAATAAACGTGGTATCAAATCGTTTCGTACGAGTTAAGTATCTACATCAAAACTTTCAATTTGAGATTCAAATGAAAATGCAGACTAGACGCCTGTTAAACTATTAACATACTCGTTAAATCTAAATTTTCACTTAGGTGGTTAACATTATTGTACATTTTATGCACACTTAAAACGAATATTAAATACTAGTATAATAAAATTTTATATACAGGTAACTATATTAGAAAATAATATAAAAGGACTTTTGTTACATAGTTGTAAGGAAACAAGAATGAGTGTAGCAAAGTGTGAGAATGTAAGAATGTAAAACAGTTTGCGTCATAGTGACGTCACCAGACAAACGATATAATATGGTTCATATATTAAAATCATAACACATTAGGTTTGCCTTGGCATTAATATTCGAAATGGGCTGTTTTGGCTCTGTCGAAGATTTAATATCCCTCTTTATAAGACAGTTATTATTAGCGTTCTGTCACTGTCATTTACCAATTCCTTTGTTTTTTCAACTTTTAAAACACATTTTTTTAAATACATGTAATAATGAATATTGATCTTATAAGTTTTTTAAGTCAGATAATTTAGTGATTTGTAATTTTCGTTGCTTGATACTATATTTTTTTAGTCTACTTTTTTTATAATAAGTTTTGCAATTGCCAAACCCTTTGTGAGGGTATATGACATTATGTAGCTAAAACTTAGTTTTAAATGAAAAATATAACAAAATATTGCAATAATTATAAATGGAATAAGGAAATATGCCGAACTGTGTCACTAGTCAAATAACTCCACACGTAATAATGCAAATCAGAACACTTGAATATTAAAAGCCACAAAATCATTTGAAATCTACATCAAGACAAACAGATAATCACAATAATAGCTGTTTCTTTCTAATTCCAACAAAAACAGGTTCCTTTAAAATTCATTCAAATTCATCTCCCACGAAGCGAGGCGGAACGTCTTATTGAGAGCCGTCTGTAGAAACTACCAAAAAATACGCAATTCTAGTACCATATCGCAGTGAATAAGCATATTCTTCTATAGACTGTCGAAGAACTTTAGAGTGAAGTTTATTTCGACATTTGATAGATTGGTATCAACATTTTTTAGTTTTCAACAGAGCTAGATGAAAAAGTCGTTTCCGTCTAGATGACACTGGAGTTATCTCACTTCCTGGTGCTTGTGGATGGTAATTTAGTTCTGTCTCGCACACAGCTATTAGTTTTTATAAATTTAGATAGTTTTTTCTTGTGATTTTGAACTTATTTGTGTCATTATGTCAGCTACAGTATCTTGTATCACAGTACTGCTTTCAATTTAAGTAAGTTGTTTATTTACATTTCGAAAATCACTGTTAGTTCACTCATTCACGGCCAAAATGTTATTTCACCTCATGAAATTTACACGTATTTGCCCAAGAACATAATATACATATTATTATGACATTTTACGAATCTTGCAAAAAGACAAGGTCTTCTTGGCAGGTCCTTTACCTGTTTTGACACCAGCCTTGACTCTTAAAGGTGATGCTGGCCGTGTAACACCAGTTAAGCTAACACCATTAATAATGATAAAATTCGTTAAACCTTCCACTAACAAGGTTGTCAATTAAAAAGTAATTAATAAGGAAAACACGCTTACATAAGCCTATCCCGTCCGGTAATGAGCACATACGAATTAGGAAAAAATAAAAGAAAGTAGTAGTTATACGGTTCTCTCAATATAAATCAACAGTAATGAGGAAGTTAAAAGTGATCGTACCATAACAACTCTGACAAGAAAAAGTGAATCCATCAAGGAAAGAGAAGTAAATGTTGCACGAACTCAACTCGTGTATACGGAACACGGAAAATCTGGACAGCTTAATGCACTTGGTAAAGAGTAAAATGTTTACATACAACATTTATTTGAGAATACATTGGATAAATATTTATAAATCGTGATGCAACTACTGAAGGTAAAGCTGTTGAATGCTCGTATATTGTCTCAATGCCTGAACAAAGTTCAATTGTTAAATATATCAGACTTAAGAAGGGGTATATATTATGTGAAATTGTAAACTGTTAAAACGTAGTAAACAATTTTTGCTAATTAATCCAACTACATATTATCTTTTTAAAGTAAACAAAGCTCGCCATCAGACTGCCAGAGATCGTATTAAAACTCTCACTGCTCCTAATGACTCTGTTGCAGACAATGGTGCATTTAAAAGAGTGAAGATTGTAGCTATTTTTAACAATAAAATCTACAATAGAAATCTACAGAATGAATGATTAATAATGACGTTATAAACACAGATAATATACAAACAATTATAGAATTATACCTACAGGAAAGTTTGTTGCGGAGATTATAGCTGCAGAGTGAAGTGTGAATATTTCCTAGATGTTTACTATTTGTAATGAAGCTGAATTTTAATTAGGTATTAATTATGAAGTCAAAACAGCCAAACCTACGTGATGTTCTGCCGTTCAAGGTTCACCAAGATCGGAGATTAGATTCTGCAAGCGATGTTATTTCAAAACAGATGTTGCAATTCACTTCGCTAACGCAAAACGTTGTTAAAGTGTTGTATTTTTATGGACATTCATTTCTCATCGTTTGTTTAATATGTGTCTGGTGAGTTGCGTCAAAATTGAAATTTGGTAACGTTATGATGAGGTGGGGTCAGATGGAGGTTACGAGTTAATTAAATATGAATGTGTTTCCGAATTTAAAATTTACGATTAAGTTTTTAGGATATTATATATCCGCAATAGCTGAAGCTTAGAATAAAGTTTTTAAAGGAAAATTATGCAAGTCTGAAGCACATTATTTATCAACAGATGAACTTATTCAATGTAAAACATGTTCTCAGTAGTAGACGTTAGGAATTTCAAATAGTATCATGTGACCTACTTAAGGTTCTGTGTTGTTTATTTTGATAGATCTTACTTATCTAGAGCAGATAAGGGTCACTCTAACATACCGATAAAATGTGAGAAAATTGATACAAATTATGTTCTACGATCTAGTCTTATGACTAGATCGTAGAACATAATTCTATTCGAACTATTCTATTCTATTCGATTCTATTCGATTTTATTCTATTTTTATTCGATTTTTATTCGATTTTATTCGATTCTATTCTATTCATTATTTCTATTCGAACACATACGAGCTCTTGGACATGACAAACAAAAGGATGATAATGTCAATTAAATAAATACATACAATGTATAGTTTTATTTAATAGGTATAGGTTTATTTTATGGTAGATAAATGTAAGTTACCTATATACTAAGAATACTAACTTATCGTGGTTAATCAAAACATTGCCATTACGTGTATCCAATTCACGTTTCAAACTCGTGACATTACTGAAGCAATATTCGAAACCTATGTAGCGAGACATAAAAATTGATATTTTCGGTTTATGTACATTTATTTCAGCTAGATTTTCGATTTCTTGATATCGGATCTCAAGGTGATTTGCCTGTTAGTAACAGCTTCCTACACAGATCATGTTTATCAAAACCAGGTATGTGACTCAGAATATCTGTCTGTACTTAAACAGCTAAGATAAATGAGCTGAAGACTTAAGAAGGACTTCCATCTGACCTCGTGGTCTTTGACAGTTTTGAAAAACAGGAAGACGAAATTTCTTAGAATGACACGTTGCTTGACGAACGAGCAAGTAACCACAACGACCTTACAACTATCGAGAATAATTACAAACATAATTACAGTAAATTCGAACCGATATAAAAAAGAGTCAAAGCGCGTGACGGTGGCTCGGTGAAAAAACATTGGTGATCCTGAAGTTTTTGCAACAACACATCACATCTAACCTTGGAAAATCCCAGGTTTGTTTGATCACAAAATATTTGTTTTTGCACTGTGGACACTGTAACTATTGGTGACGTAAACGCACTGATGCGGACCACAGTTCGATTCGCGAATGTGGAAAGCGTAGAGACGTGCGGCCAGCGCAGAAGGCCGAGAACGACTGCCTCCGGCGCAAGCGCATTCAGCGCTGCGTCGCTTGAGGGAAAGCATCAACTTCAATGGACAAGTTATCTATTATCTATAACAAAGCGCTGTATTTGCTTTATTGCATTGGAAATGCTTTCTAAGAGATGGTCAGTTTCTTTATGGTAAGTTACATATTGATAGGGGAAAAGCGGCTTCATCTGACAGGTGATCAAACAGGTAGTGATTAAGTACTACTTGTGCCAGTTATGTTCATATTGACCATATGGTATTCCTGTCCACAATCTGCGAAGCCTACTAAGTTTACGAGTCATATGTCATATCAACAGATGGTCTTCCCAATTCTTCAATGTTTGATAGAGCTTGTTTTTTTAAATAAAATTACTCTTTTGACTTATTAGTTTAGAATTTAGATCAAAATAGTAATGTATGCACATTTAACATTTTATTTTGAACATTCAGTGAATGAGGGCGTCATTATAACAAATAACCTGGAACACCTGTGGCTCTACTACAATGGCTTACCTCAAGGTGATTTACTCCACGAAGGTCAATGGCATGCGAGTAACGATAATATCACTGATGATGGTTACGACTTACTTGAATGCCTTAGGCGAATTAGTTTGACTTACGGAGCGTAAACTGTACCAAAATAATTATGAGTAGGTCTTGAAACTTAAGGATGTCTAAGAAAATATTTAAAGGAGAATTGATGGCGATTGAGGAAGCTATCTGTGTTGGTGCAGCGACACGTAACATATCTTAGCATCTGATACTAAAAAGCAAGTCAATGAGTAGAAAAACGATGTAAATCTTAAAATATCCAGAAAATGGAAAATATTGATCCCTAATCTAAATCAGTTCCTTGATTAGTTGTAGAATCAGTTTTCTAGCGAACTATGTGAGACAGGAAGCCGCGGTAGATCGCCATAGAAATTGAAATATGCAGATTGGCAATTAAAAACATGCAGAAACATTCATTAGCGGAGTCATTAGCAACATTCATCATAATCGGAGGCCTCATCGCGAAATGTTTAAAATGTTATTCAGAACCTTGAGAATATTCTAAGCAAGAAATTTGTTAATGGGGTTACAGGTTGACGCTGAATATCTCCACGTATCGGTGGCACAAAGATAGTACGTGTACAAGAAACGCAATAGCTTGCAAATTATTTTGCAATGTTTTTGGCGGTAAACACGCATGTGAAAATGAGAAAAGAGCTTAGTATGCTATCTGAGTACAGATTATTGCAGTGTCAATGCATCAACGAACAGCCGCGTCACGGTCATAGTGTCACCTAGGGTGTGGTTTTTTGTCCTATGTTGTTTATCCTATGACTACATACATTAATACAATTTTAAACTTCAGTCAAAGATTTAAAAAGGTTTATGGCAACATAACTGTCGAGGCTACAGATAATATTCAGATTGAGCCATTAGTCCACAACTATAATTACATGGTAAAGTAAATGTGCTCTTTATTGGCCGGAATGGGCAATCGACAAATGTTACGAAGCCACTCTATAGATCAGTGAGTGAACGTGAGCGGACGCAAGGTCGTTTAGAAACCGGTCCGCTGTCCGAACAGACTCTATTATCGATTCTTAATAGTGTTGAAGAAACAGTTTATTGGCCAATATTAACGGCTGTCATACAATAGGCAATTTTTCATCACGTGAATCGTTCGTATGTTTTTTGTTGAGTTATTCTTCTGGTGTTCATTCATTCAATTAGGTATTTGTTAGAAGTTAGTATAAAATAAATTTTCGCAGCTTGATTTATTAATGTTATGAGAATGTTGACACTGTTCTATCTAATAGTATTCCAGATAGATACTATTGCAGTAACTTATGCAATCTGTTCTTAGCGACAGCTTGAGAATCTGAAAGGGGATATGGATGTAAGCTAATGGACTCATCGCTAGACTAGAGGACGTGCGGAATACCACATCCTGTTAACTTGTTCTACTTTGCACGGGTTTCCGAGCAAAACAAAGGAAATAGGAAGTCTCAGGCTGGATACGCAAAACTTGGTAGGTTTTAGGTGAAAATCAGGCTGCATATTGAGTCAAAATAAAGAGCTCAATGTTTTTAGAAGGCGTTTAGTACAAGGAAAAAAGTCGAAATCGAAAATATTTGCCAAGCATTGGAAGTTTTGACTCTCCGGGTCAACAACAACTTGTATTTATTACTTTTATTAGTCGACAAGAAACTCATCAACTACCAATCAATTTCCAGTTTCATCAACTTCAAGTTTGAAGTCCTTCTGCACATTGTTGCTTATTAATACTGTACTAGTTGCATCCTCTCGCACAAGCGGTTTAACAGGTTGAACATCATCGAGCTACACAGCTCCTATATGGATCACTCGGTCAACCACACGTTGATGGCGCCTAGTCTGTCTTTCTATCTATATTGTGTTACGCAGTGGTAGTAGCTTCATAGATTGAATGGCTATAATATCAAATTTACCTTTGTATTTGTTTGTCTTTCTAGGTATAAGCCACAGTGTTATATAGTGGCGCCATAGATTCAAATGACTGCAATATAAACTTCACTTAAATTTTGGTTCGTATAGTATCTATAAAGAGTAAGCTGAGAAGCCTTTTAGTTATGGCTATTTGACAAGTTTCCACTTATACTCTGCACCGAACAAGTAATAAATGCAAACGTTTGATGGCCTTGTTACACCCTATCCTGTCCTATTTATCTACCCACGAATTTGATTGTCGTCAGATTCAAAATAACAACTTTGAACGAAAATGTCCTTCATCTACATAAATACAATGAAGTGGGTAGTAATCTGATTAAAACTGGCGCCAACACATCGCCCGTTCTAGTACCTCATTACGCTCTAATAACTACTATATACGAGAATATAAAACGTGTCCAAGCGGTATTGCAACCTACAGTTGAGCGTCCTTCAGATTAAACGATTTCAGTATAATCTCTTTGGGAACGTGACTCTACAGCAGACTGCAGTTCTGCGACATTGGATCCGGCGCAAATCAATACATTTCTGCTCTTTTCTTGTTACTTTCAGCACCATATGGTTCATTTGTATTCAATCCTTTAGCGCTTATACGAGAATGTGTTTTTGATTTCATTTTAACCCGAGGAACATCGAATTGGTTCCGTACATTAACGACAAGCGGGTTGCGGTTGACCCACTGCGTCGATAATACCCGTTGGAGGTGTCGGTAACAGTAAGTTTATATCTGGGTGATTAGGTGGAGCAAGCGGACAGACAGGTGGTATTGAACTAGACCGCATAATATATATTTTCAATGTTTTATATGTTAGTTACTTTCTATTCGTGTGCAATTTGAAGATTGCTAGCGTAAATTCAAATGATTTAATGATAGAGCATTGTGTTCTCGAAAGATTTCACACTTCTATTTATAAGCCTATGACACATACTGTTTATTACATAAGCGCCTTTATATTGTATTTATTGTTTCTTATAACCTTTACACGTGGTTGAAATTGACCCGAGATACAGAAAAATAAGAAAGAGAAAAGAATATCTATACTCAGCAAGTGGGTAGAAAAAGATTGACGCTGAAGAGAGAAAAATAGCAGAAAGAAGAGAAGGCTATAACTCAGCAGTGGGTTGACACAGGCTGACGATGTTGATTGCCTCATCAAATTGCAACTCTATCTAGGAATTAGCACAAATGTTTCAGGTCTGCCTCCTGCACATACCAAAGATTCAAACCCTCTATTCATATTACACGCTTTTTTACTTCTAGCTCGACTAATACGGTTGCGTGCGACTCGCTGACAGGTGTAAGCATCACCTGCGGCAAACAATCTAGTTATTATTATCTTAAACCAGTACAAGGATTATAGTGAAGTACTATAATGAAAAGTAAAAAGATATATTTTAAAGCAGCTATTTAAATTTTTTATCGTTTTAGTAGGTGCCTATACCCGGTAGAACCCACGCAATAAAGACATATCATATGTGACATATGTTTCATTAAAATCGGTGGAATCGGTCGGACAATGAAGAGGACCGGTTTGGCTCAGTGGTAGTTTATCCGCTTTATAAGCCAGAGGTCCCGGGTTCGATTCCCGGCCAGGCAGATGTTTGAATGATTTGTTGTTTCGGTTTGGGGTAGCGGTGGCTGCCAGGTAAAGTTATCTGGCAGTATTTTCGTGGAAAAATCAGTGCCAAAAAGTTTTCATAACTTGTTTAGAACTATGTAAGAATAATGGAACTGCACGCCATAAAACAAAACAAGTGGAACGCGCTGTATCCTAGAGAGTAATTATTTACCTTCAACATTAACTGTGTTTGTGAGGCTATTACATGCAAAGATACTTCTCACTTAAGCTACGTGCGTGTGAAAGATATACCCACAAAACTCCTCATGACATAAATCACGACACAAATCAATCACTTAGATATATGAAGAACAGAACGATTGCAGTTTCAAATGAATGACGGACGGACGAGCTGCTCGCCTAAAATATATATTTGTTGCTTTGTTTGGTTTGGAAATTCTACAAAAAAAGCACGCCACCACCCAAGTATCACCAGATAAAAGACATTTGCCGAAACACTCTAGCACCAATCAAAAATAAACTTGCGAAACTGAAACTGAACAAAAAAAAAAGATAATTTAATAGAATAGCGACAAAAATACTTCAAAATTATACTTCAACTTTTTTTTAATGACAAAATGATCATCTCGACCCAACTAGAACTTTTATTACACAAATAAAGATCCATAGTACCTACGGGTTCCACTGTCGTGTATCTTGAAGTTAATAAAATTCTTTAAGCTCGCGCGCAGATGCTCCCGAGACAAATTTATGGAACCTTATTTACATCGTATCCGATGTAATGAAAGCGTGCGCATTTTATTTACGAGAATGTCACGGGTTATATTGACATCTTGAAAGTAAGATTGGACGTGAGCAAAATAGACATTGCGAGCCAAGTCAATGCAGTTCCTATCTGCGTAGAATTAGTTATATTATATACTAGACAAGATTTAAAATTGAAAGCATAAATTCAGATTTACGTGATCTGAATTTATGCTTCCAATTTTCTTTCCAGCTGAAAATGGTATGAGATTAACAAGACCACCGCAAAAAACTGATTGTGCTGGCGTCATGGACGAGAGATTCCACCGGTTTCTACGCGTCGAAGCTATCGTTGACAGTAAGACAAACATCTCATTACGTGTGGAGTCTTCGTGCACTATACGTATAAGCTGATAATGACACTATAAACTTCTAGGAAGTGCATAAAACCATCATTCGTTTAAAAATTAATTTGAAAGATTGTCCAGAAATAAGGAATAATAAATATTTATTGGATCATTATCACGAAGCAACTAAATACTCTCTTCGATGAGAGACAGAAACAGTCCATCGTCACAGGATTACAGGATCATACATCCGCTGCCCTATAAGAAAACTTATTCCTTACTACCCACAGCAATAGCATAGCAATCCGCACATACGTACCGTTGTGAACGCTAACGTTACAAACTACTAGCTGCGCCCCGCGGTTTCACCCGCTGTCCTGCAAGAATAGCGGAAAGCCGTTCAATTTTCTGGGGTAAAAAGTAATCTACATATTACCTAGGGCTTAAGCTACCTTCATACCAAATTTCGTCAAAATCTGTTTAGCTGTTAAATTGTTAAATCAAATTGTCATCCATACGTCCATTACATAGCTGTCATTTGCGCAAAGAGTATAATAATAAGTCGTTTTGTTATTCCAAGTCTGATTCTTTTTTGTTATACCTCGTTTTATAGTGACTGATGTTTTATGTCAATTCACACTTGAATGCTATCGAATTTATTTAATAGAAATAAATAGTATAATAGGAATAAATAGTATAATAGGAATAAATAGTATCCTATGTGCGTTTCCTGGCTCTAAGCTACCTCCTCACCAATTTTCAGCCATATCGGTAAAGCCGTTCTTGAGTTATAAGTAGTGTAACTAACACGACTTTCTTTTATATATATATAGATGTATCTGTTTCCCTATCTATAGGTACGTTCACCAAACAACTTCAAACCACCAACACCGACCAATTTTTCGGCCGACTTGGCCCGAGAAGTGCACAACAAGGCTGGTCAGCCAACGGTCTGCCACTAACCGGGTGAACGTGTTGTGTGTTCTGCATATCGTATGTCGCCGTGAGATGGTCGCACGTGACCATTCAGCTGTAGTGGCAAGGTCACGATGGCGATTAGCGTCGTCTATGGGATTTAGCTGTAAATCTGTGGTTTAGTTTGCGGTTATGACTTGAAATTCTCTAAACAGGTACTTGCTAAATAAATTAAAAAGGCATTACCTGACCGAGGTATCGACACCTCAGAGCCTAAGCCTTAGAAAGGAATGTATTTTTCAAATGTGTAACGTAGGCGTCTACTAAAAAAAGAATTGTCCACAAAAGCCAAAAGGATTTAAATTTCATCATTGTTATCATCGTTACAGCCTTCTTCATCCCACTGCTGGGTATAAGCCTCCCTCTTACTGTGTCATCTGCTTTTTTCCTGCGCTAATCGGGTCTCGGTTCGACCATAATTCTATATGCTGGAATTTTTGTGACCCAAAAAAATAAATTTTCTGTATTTACTGCTGTCCCGTTTGAAGTGTATTGTACACTTTTCAGACCAGCTCCATAAAATTACAAACTACGGCCTTTGCCTCCTAGTGTTGTCCCACAAATATTCCACTACTACAAAATCGATAAGCATATCAATTCACTCTGTAATTCCTGTTTAATTCCGGAATGTTTAAACGAGAGTTGACTCAGGGACACCGCAAAATTATTGCGCCCGAAGCAAAAGTAGGTTACAATACTAAAAGGGTTCAGGTGAATCAATTACCTTAAAGGGTTATTGGTTTTACAATCACGTGGAACGAATTTCGTACAATTGCTCGTACACGTGAAGTATTATTGATTACTTGGCTTTGGCTTATTAATAAAAGTATAATGACAAAATCTTGCAGCAATAAGCGAGTGTGGTGTTGTAACATGAGCTGTAACGAGCACTGAAACTTCACAACTGTTTTTGCTGCTAATTCCATCGTACTAACGATGAAATTGCAGCAGAAAATCTACGCCTGTCATTTGTCGTTTCGATATTTTTAAGGGGTAGATGGAGCTATTTTGATAGGCTAACTGGACAACATGCACTATGTGCCTCGAGCATAAAGTTTAGAATCAACCACTTCCATTTTTTTATTATCTCGCAAAAACTCGAAAATCACTGGGCTGATTTGAATATTTTTTCTAGTTTTGTTTGCTTTAATAGAGGGATGGTTAAGGAAAAAAGTAATAAAAGCGCGCCACACAATTTAGAGAGACAAAATATTTGTCGAAATTAAGTGGACAATTCCGGGTATCTTACGTAAATAAAACTCACATAGCTGGATAACAGAGCAGCACTTCCTAGTTCAGAGACACAAGACACAATTCATATTCTCGCGACGGCCACGTTTCTGGCCATATATCGCCCGAGCTCGGATTCTGGCGTGGCGCCTGCCGCAATTCTAGACGCATTGCTACATCTGCAGCGACAATTGCGTTTACCGAGACTTATGGCCTATTTTATGAAGATATTTCAAAGACATGATATTCTGAGCGAACTAGTGATGTTTTTTAATCGAAACAACTCAAATCAAATATATTTATTGCCAGATAAAAAAAAAACAAAGTGTAGTTAAATTGTGGCTTATACTGATAGTTATCATCAAATCTTTCTATGGAAGCCGACGTAGATTTAATAAATAAATATTTATAATATTATTATTTATTTGTATATATTTATAATACAAATCAAAAAATCAATCAAACAAGATAGCGATCAGCACACAATTTGGAAGATATGAGGTATATGAAGATATCAATCATAGCTGAAAGTGCGATGTAAGGTCTTGTGCAGGTACTTGAGACTTATAAAAAGAGTCCGATACGTGCCATGAAACCTAACCATTCAAACCTAGCAGAATACGTTCAAATACTTAATGCAGTTCTTTCGTTACATACTAAATCTGCAGAAACAACAATAATAGATCAAGATTAGCGTCAGAAACAAAGATTACGAATGTGAAACGGTACACAGCACGTAAACAACAAAACGGGGAATCAGCGACACGACATTCCTTCCGTGATCGATGTTTTCGAGATTCAGAACGCATCGCGCGTTTAATCTTGCGATGCGAGCGTAGTGAGGGACTGGCTTGATGGGGCGCTTACCCCTTTAATGAAACCAGAGCCCATTGATAATTTACTGACATTTAAAGTTATTTAAATTCATTTAATTTATTCGGAGCACAGGTAACGTCAAATACCCAATCTCAACTACGGTAACTCAACTATACACAACTTTTACTTTGACTACTACTATAAAAAAAACAATGTTAATAGCGGCTGTAGAATGTCTTGTATGTTTAAAGCAGCTGTAAACAGCTTTCAGTTTTTCAGTATAACTATTTCACGGTTTTGAACCACTTTAGGTAGAATTAGCGCACTCATATTAATTTGATCAAAACTGCTTTTGATTGCTGGCAAAAATAGGAATATACAGGCAAAATCAGAAATAGTACAAAACTGACCAAAAACAGGTCAAATAAAGAAAAAGGTGAACGAAGAAGCCAAAATACTGGCAACAGATAGGAAACGCTAAATGGCATTCCACCTGTATGAATTAAGAAGCAAACAGGAGAAATAGCTAATCCGTTAAGACGGTGGTGGCGTGGTGAAGTGGTCATCCGGTTTCGTACTATTTAATTATAAATTACATAATTAATTGTTAATATATTTACCCCCAAGCTAAAGACCTAACTCCGTCCATATCTTGCAACACAGTAGTGTGGAAATAAGTTTAGTATTCCGCTACATTTTTTGCACGGTTACAAAAACAAAATCGCACTTCGAATTCAATTTTCGATAGAGATGCTCTCTCGATGCTGAAACCGAATTTAACGAAATGGATTTTGTTGAAAGCCTTTGTTTAGAATATCGGTTTCGGTGGTTGCAAGTAATTTAGCGATAGAGTTACCAGTGGCGTTTGTTTACGTTTTGAAACTGTCTAGCTTCAAAGGAATGATTTTGTTTGTTTGTGATTCTCAATTGTTTGCTTGCAGAGGCGTAGTTCGAAAAATTTAAACATTGAGATGCGTTCATAAAACATTGGTGCTTAGGAAGATTGTTATCGTTCATCACATCCTTTACGCTTAAGGGTGTGTTCTTTGGTACTCGTATCTCATAAAATTCATCGATTTTTTTGACAAAGTTCGGCTTGCATTTGACTGGTAGCAGAGCTCATCTGATGGTAAACAAAGATGCAATCTACGATGGAGCACGCTTGTCGATTCACTCTCGACTCAAAAACACCCCGATCAATTACATTAAGGAACACCCGTTCAATCGTTCGTTTTTTCCGCGCACCTGTGTTTTTTTGTAGAATGGCTTACCTTCAGTTTTTACTCCAAACTATAATCTTGGCCGCTACTAACGAAGGGTTAATACTATTAATAGAGTCCTCAGAGGTACGCAACGCACTGAAGATGCCTTGGGTATTGCAAGTGTGACAAGTGTCCAGTGTCCATAGGCGGCGGTGATCACTTACCATCAGGTGGCCCGTTGCTTGTTTGCCACTTATTTTTTATAAAAAAAACTACACCACACACTATAGTGTACTTCACCATAACTTTAGTATTTGACCGACAATAGCAAACATAGCCTAGTCCTTGTACCAATATAGTTAGCTCTAATTGATTCTTGACCTACCTTCACACCCACTATCCACTCCAATATCAAATATCACCTTCGAATACCGTCGCGACTGAACAGTTGTGTGCCGAGAACGCTCCCTTGGAGGCCATCCATTAATTTCGTCACACGTAAAGGAGAAGGAGGGGGTCGACGAAGTTTGACTGTTTGACAAGGGGTGAGAGGGGGCTTAAGTTTTGAGACGTCACATATCAAAATCTGAGTATTGAAAAGGAGTTTTTTTTTTTATTATTCATTTCTAGATTGCAAAACCTGTGACGACACAATAGAGAGGGGAGAGTCTCAGAAACGTTTTTAAACAATCATGAAAAAGAAATAAAAATCATGAAAATCGTGTAACGTAATCAATGGATGGTCCCTTGTGGAAAACCTTGTGAAGTAAATACAAGCTACAGTACATTGATGCTTGACTTACCTTACATATTGGCTCACAGTGAGGTGAACTACCGATCTAGTTACCGTACACGCAACCGGAGCTTTAATCTCTTGTTACATAAGGTAATGTTTTACATAAGGGTACGCTGACACGCAAGATTACAGCGGAATATTTCGAAGAACACATCAACACGATTGCGAAATCGTAACGCACATTCAATCAAGACAATCAGAGGTAAATGGATAAACTCTTTATTGAGGTAAAGTTAAAGGAACCAAAACAAAGAAGCGTGATTTTATTAAGATAGGTTGATAACAGAAATTACAAACAAAAAGGATTATAACACTTAAAACTAGCGCAATAACTGGCACAGATAAATAGACAACTTTTTATGCGACAAATGTACTTTTTATGTAACAAATTGTATAAATAAACTAAGCAACAATGAACAAGTTTTTGTAATGGTAGGGCTCTTTTGCAGAGCCCGCCTGGGGAAGTACCACACCTTTGCCAGTTATTCCACCGCCAAGCAGTAATGTGCACACATTACTGTGTTCCGGTTGGAAGGGCATTGTTTCCAGTGAAATTTCAGGGCAAATAGGAGATTAAACATCATATATCTCAGGCTGTGCCGTGCAGGGTTTTGCATTATATAAATTCAAAATTCTGGGTGGTGCAGACCTGTTATGGGCAAACGTGACGTTTAACATCAGGCGAGCGATTAGCTCGTCTTGTTACTCAATAATATAAAAAAAAGTTTCAAAGAGTGTTAGTCATACAGATTCCTTTGTAGAAATAGTAAGTTTGTAAACACTGAGTAACTAATCCTATTACGATTCTAAGGTATATGAAAGCATTTTCCGCCAATTACCTAATCAAAGTCCAATAAAAACACCGTTTACTTTTACCCACACACAAAAACCTGTTTCACTTGAGCTATACTTAGCTATACCTTCACTTACCCATTAAGAAAACTTCACAGATTTCTCATTTTTATTAAGAAACTTACCTTTTATAAGCACATTCGCATCCAACACTCGTACACACAACTAATGGTAGTTTCAACTTCTTTGCACTCCGCAAAATCTCCGCTTTTGTCTTGAAACGTCTTCCGTTACGGGCGCTCATATTTCAAATTTAATATTTTCAAGAAACTCTACAGAATTTTTGTTTCACTAAAAGCTACTATTATGAACCTGTTCAAACACTTTGATCTACTATTTGATTTTGTCTATATGATCATTTATTTTATCTTCACTAATGATATGTGTTTAATCGACTCAAATCGTTGTTAAAACGCAAACACCACGAACTAAAACGACAATGACTACACGACGCGATGCTTTATTCACGTTTCTGTTTGATCATATTACTTTTTAGAGAAAACAATGTCTATTTTTCACTAACCGAAGGCAACTTAGCAATGTTCAGTAAATACAAGATGAGTAGATTTAAGGACATAGATGTTGCCAGTACAAAATCGATGGAAACATTGCTATCAGGTGGGTGGTTACTAAAGCCAACGTGACCGTGGCGGAGTGGGCGGATTCACATGCGGTGATAACGGTTAAGCTTGGAATATATGGTTGAACCGAGAACGTAATGGTTTAGATTTAGCCATAGTTTACTATGCAATACAAGAAACAAAGAGAGAGAGAGAGAGCAAAGTAGATAGTATGTGACGTTAATGTGTGTGCAACGTGCATGGTTTCCAAAGACTTAGGTATAGGAGTGATGACAGACGAAAAGCATTCCTTACTTTATTTGTTCATTTAAGTCCGCCTACGCTACTTACATTAACACATTCACAAAAAATTAAAACAAACAAGATTTAGATAAAATGTCGCAGAATTTATAGATGAAGACAGCATCCAACAGCTTACTTCGGAAAAGACTGCAAATGTATAGTAGAAAATCGGACTGAATGAAATACCTCGGAAGAAACTACTAGTACTTCTACTAGTTTCCAGATAGCTAATAGTTACCCGCGGTGATGATGAAGAACAAGAACATTATTTTTACAAAACAAAAAAAAAACCGACTTCAAAAGACCGACTATTGAGTTATTCATCTATTTGTCGCGCACGTACTTAATGCAAATTTAAGACTTATATGGTTTTCTCATGGATACCATTGTCAGAACTGGACTAAATTGAAATGGGACCAAATGGGAAGCGTCAGCTTTCTAATAAAAAAAGAATCATCAAAATCGATTCACCCAGTCAAAAGTTATGAGGTAACAAACATAAAAAAAAAATACATACAGACGAATTGATAACCTCCTCCTTTTTTGAAGTCAAACAAATAACAAACAAATACAAAAACTTATTTACTCATTAAAAAAACCCTAAAACGGACGAGTATTAAAAAGGCAGAATATTTGCATGACCTTTGACAAAGTATTATAACGCATTAATCTTTTTACGTCCCGTTTGAAGATATTATCGAAACTATTCATTATTCAAATACAGTATGCACTATTCTTATAGTAGCTCAAACAGTCATTTTACTGCAAATAATGCATTAATTACCTATTAAACAATGCTAGATATTAGCATTCGACTTAGTTTGGAACGCTGACTATTTATGCATATAATAATTAAAACTCAAGCAATAATGTGCTCTATTTTCTTACACATACATTCCCTTTTATTCTCCGTATATTTGCAATGTTTTCATTTATTTCTCAGCTCTCTTTTTAAAAACTTCCCAGAGTCAGAAGTGGGATAGTAAAAGCCTCTCGCAACTTCACAGTCCAAGAACCACTGATAAAAGTCCTTGTACACCAGGTTTCTAGTCGCCGTTTCGCTTTCCCATAATTTCGCTCCAACCTCGAGCTGTTTTAATAATTCCCTATTTAAAACCGTAAGTATGTCAACCGCATCGCGCGAATTTTCACTCGGTAGGAAATTGAAACGGCTCGTTCATTTCCTGCGATATATTATCCCGGTTTACTGCTTATTTCAAAATGCGGGAAAGAGTTAATGCGAGCTATTAGACTAAATAGATCCTACTTCCTACTATCCTACTAATCCTACTAAATTGTATTATAAACGCGAAAGTTTGTAAGAATGTATGTTTGTTGGTTGTGTAATGTTTGCCCCAAGAATATAAGCAATAATTCTCAAATGACCGAATTTTACTTGCCCGAATTTCATTTGCCCGAATTGTTTGTTTACCATAAAAGTTATGTAACATACTCTTGTTTGCCCGTACATTAGATTTCATAATGATACGAGTGCCATACGTATTATTATCCATTTTATTAATTGCAATAATATTATTTAACAGAATATTTCAACGCCATACTAAATTAATTTCAAATACATCCAAGCCCAAAAAAAAATATCATTAAAAAAAAGCCATTAAAATTGTTTTTATTTCTTAACTAGCTTCCGCCCACGGCTTCGCCCGCGTGGACTATACCTCGGGAACCGATTTTTTTTCCGGGATGAAATTAATTTATCCCTCTTTTTTGAGAGTATGTAAAAAGCGTCATACAATGGAAGCAGGGACCCCAAAAACGCCCGGATGCAATAAGTCAGCCCCCTCGAATAATTTTGAAAAATGGCAGCCATTTGGAATCATTTGAATTTTCGCCACCACCATCAAGTAGCCCTTGCTAACTCCTATGACATGTAGTAAAACACCCATCCATCTTCAACCGTTTCGGAGATATAGACCCTCAAAGTTTGTATGGCGGCCATGTTTTTGAGGCGACTATGTTATTTTTATTGGCTCCGAAAAGATCCGAGGTTTTAGTGACTTTTTAGTCTCAGCGCTTTGGTAAAAATGTTTTTAGTTTTCGAGATAATTAGCAGTTCCACCTCGAGGATGTGACTTTTCGAAGGTTTTGGATTTTTTCCGGATGTTGTTTACACGCCTTATGTTTAGTACATCTGTAAAGTTTCATTGAGTTAGCATCAAAACAAATTCTTTCTCCGTACTATCATTACCACGCTATTTCACCCCCACAGGGGTTGATTTTCCAAAAGTGGTGAAATTGGTGAAAAATGATGTTCGTCATTTTTTTAAGCTTAGTATATTTGTAAAGTTTCAATACCGTGGCGTCAAAAACAATGCTTCCCCATACAAACTTTAACACCCTATTTCACCCCTTTAGAGGTTGAATTTCAAAAAAATCTTTCTTGGTACACGTTTACTCGTCAAGACAAACACACCTTCCATATTTTAAATTTCTACGACCAGCGGCGTAGGATGTTCCTTGTCTGTCAGTGAGTCATTACAATTCTCTCTCCGTACTATATTTATCACGCCATTTCACCCCCACAGGGGTTGATTTTCCAAAAATAATGAAACAGATATCTATTATTTTTTTAGCTTAGTACATTTGCAAAGTTAAATAATCGTAGCATTGGGAAAAGAATATTTTTATCCAAACTTCAATACTCCGTTTCAGCCCTTTAGGGGTTGATTTTCAAAAACGAAAATATAGGTGTCTATTATTTTCTGTAGCTTAGTAAATTTGCAAAGTTAAATAACCGTACCATTAAGAAAAAAATATTTTACAAACTTTAATACCCCGTTGCACCCCTTTGGGGGTTGATTTTCAAAAACCAAAATAATTATTGTCTATTATTTCTTTACGTTAAGTATACCTATTGGCAAAGTTTCGTAACTAAAGCATCAAAAAAAAATCTTCATGCAAACTTCAATACTCCGTTTCACCCCTTTAGGGGTTGATTTTTCAAAAACGATGAAATAGGTGTCAATTATTTTTTTTATTTTAGTATATTCACAAAGTTTGATAATCGTAGCATTAAGAAAAATATTTTTTTCATACAAACTTAAACACCCCTTTTCACCCCTATAGGGGTTGAATTGGGCAAATTTCTTTCTAAGTGTGCGTCTGCTTTTTAGTATAAAACTTTTGTCCAAATTTGACGTTCGTAGCTTAAGCGGTTTAAGCTGTGCGTTGATCTGTCAGTCAGTCTTGACATTCACTTATATCTGTTTAACCCTTTTAGGGGTTGATTTTCAAAAAATAATGAAACAGGTATCTAATATTTTTTTTAGCTTAGTACAATTGCAATGTTAAAAAATCGTAGTATTAGGAAAAAACATTTTTCATGAAAACTTCAACACTCCGTTTAACCCCTTTAGGGGTTGATTTTCAAAAAACAAAAAAATAAGTGTCTATTATTTGTTTAGGCTTAGTATATTTGCAAAGATTCGTAACCACAGCATCAAAAAAAAATTCTTCATACAAACTTCAATACTCCGTTTCACCCCTTTAGGGGTTGATTTTCAAAAAATAAAAAAATAAGTGTCTAATATTTTCTTTAGCTTAGTATATTTGCAAAGTTTCATAACCACAGCATTAAAAAAAAAATCTTCATACAAACTTCATTGCTCCGTTTCACCCTCTTAAGGGTTGATTTTTGAAAAATGATGAAATAGGTGTCGATTATTTTTTTAACATTAGTATATTCGCAAAGTTTGATAATCGTAGCATTAAGAAAAATATTTTTTTCATACAAACTTAAACACCCCTTTTCACCCTCTTAGGGGTTGAATTGGGCAAATTCCTTTCTTAGTGTGCGTCCGCTTTTTGATATAAAACTTTTGTCCAAATTTGACGTTTGTAGCTTAAGCGGTTTAGGCTGTGCGTTGATCTGTCAGTCAGTCACGACCTTCACTTTTATATAAATAGATACCTACTTATTTCTTAATACCTACTTACTCGTATCACTATAATCGATCCAAGTCGCTTCCGTAGAAAATTAACCTAACGCCTTTGTCCTAAAAAGCGATTGGCTTTCTAGCACTTCGCCGGCCGCTGCCGCGGCACGCTCGCTACGCTCGCTCGGCTCGTGCGTTGTTTTTCATGTTCTAACATAACCTAAACTATTGATCGTTTTTATTTCTAATACCTACTTATCACTATGATTAATCCAAGTCGCTTCCGTAGAAAATTAACCTAACGCCTTTGTCCTAAAAAGCGATTGGCTTTCTAGCACTTCGCCGGCCGCTGCCGCGGCACGCTCGCTGCGCTCGCTCGGCTCGTGCGTTGTTTTTCATGTTCTAACCTAACCAATTGATCGTTTAGTTTAAACCGATTTTATGGTTTATTTCTAGAAGTAATTTCGATGGCAAATGATGTTATGGCATATGATAATTACGCCTTACAATGATGATAACAAATGATGTTATTGAAATTGACTTTAATTATGGAAAACAAAGTTTCAAGCACGTGACTAATATAGTAAACTATGAGTATAACATATAAAATTATGAGAAACAATATTATGTCTGTTGACCAGTATAGCAGATAAAATTATGGCAAATGAAATTCTAGCAAATTGGTGTATACCAACCATGTTTGTTACTCTTTCACGCAAAAACGGCTGATCGGATTTACACGAAATTTGGAATGAAGGTTGTTTATTCTGGATTAACACAGGCTACTTTCTATCCCGGAAAACGCGGGTGAAACCGCGGAGCGCAGCTAGTTAGATAATAAAACAAAAATACTGTTATGAAACATTTTTGTAACCTATTGGATTTTGTAAAATGAAATTGGGGCGTCTAGGAATCGAGCGAGGCGAATGCGACGTGGCGTGAAATCTTATCTTGCACGACAAGCAATGGACCAGAAACGCCAGATTTTACGAAAGGAGAGAAAGGATACCTTTACTTAGTATTAACATACTTTAGGCTTAAACTATATAAATAACTAGCTGACTCGACAGACGTTGTCCTGTCAAAAGCCATTGCGTCAATTCTATGTCAAATATTGCGTAACTATAGCAACCGTAGTATGTTGATGCTAACTTGTCAATTTATAGTAAAAATTATCAGTATATATATAATTTACAATAAATTAAAATTGCGACTATAAATTGAGATTTAAACTATCCTATCTCTCAAGTTGGATCGAACTGCACATGGTGTGCGAATTTTATTATAATCGGTTAGGTGGTTTAGGAGTCCATTGAGGACAAACATTGTGACACGAGATTTATATATATTAAGATAGAATAGAAGTATATATGTATGGAAAGCAACCGTCAGTCGAAGACGAAATTTCGGAAGCCGATTCAGCCATGTGGAATAAAGCAAAAAGACGCCGATAAGTCTCACAAAATTGTGACTGAACAATGAACATACAAAGTATTTGTTTAAATTTAATAGCAAAAATAAGGTCAAAGAATCACAGAAGATAAAAAAATACGAGCTCACTAGTACAGCCTGTGTCGGGGATGCCATGGAACACACACAAAGAATCAAATAAGGACAACTAACACCCAGACCCAGAATAGATATTTAAATGATAAATATAGATAATAAAAGCCTTCACACATATCATATGTACAACCTGCAAACAAATTTTAGTACTGTGTCTAATTGCATGCTTTTTCCCAACAAAATTCCATATCAAACAAGACAACCCAAGACTTTAGAGTGAACTTTCATATTGGTACGACTTTCAAAAACAAACATGCATTCGGTTTCTTCACTGTCTACTCTACAGGATTTTAAGGAAAGGATATGCTAAGGCAAAAGAGGCTCGTAGAAAACATCGCAAAAAAAAAATATTAGCTGTTTCATACCTTGACATTTTTAAAAAAAAGGCTGATTTTTATTTCTCGATTTTTGAGTTGGTCCCATTTTAAAAGGTGTTCATAATGATGAGTACTTTGGGCCCTTCTGGGCTGGGCATACCCTTTCCTAATAACCCTGTATAGAGCGACCCAGTTATAGGAGGAAACATAAACACGCTCTATATTTTCGGTCTGACGCTTGCTGTTCTTATAAATGAATGAAAATATTTGGGTCACACAAAAAGATTATTGGAGATTGCAAAAATACTGATTGTGACACCGGTGTCTGATTTTATTTTTTAACCCCCGATGCAAAACGAGGGGTGTGTGTTTGTCTGTGGCGTCATAGCTTTACCGGAACCGATATGGAGGTACATAGTTATTATTTATTTAAAAACAGGTTTTCTAGCATTGGTTCTTAGATATGTTTCATCAAAATCGGTTCAGTCGTTTCAACGTTGGGATTTTTTAAATTTATATTTAATTGTTAAAAAAAAGTTGCATGCCAAATATGAGCGTACTACATAATAGTCAATCAACTTTACTATGTTATCCGTTTGAATCCAATACCAACTCAAGTCGAATGAAATTAAAATAGTGATGTCATGTCAATCAAATTAAGTTATCGATAAAAACAGTTGATATAAGATTATTATCCGTAGTAAATCCAGTCCAAGGATTCGTACCCGCTCGGGATTATCTCAGCAATTGCCTTTCCCATTAGAAATTACATGTAAGGGTGATTAAGCGAGATCAAGTACGACAGCAATCGTGAATTGAACAGTTTCGAGCGTATGTGAGCCTGTTACTCTAGTAAATAAGAAAGACACAGATTTTCAAAGAATTTTAAAAGACTTTTTAATTGAAAAGGCTTACTACAAAATTGAAGACTTCATCTGTGATAAAGTCTCTTTACGTAAATTGTATTTAGACTGTAATAATAATACATGACTGATTATACCTACTATTGTAGTTATTTTATCAATATATATAAAAGTGAAGGTCGTGACTGACTGACAGATCAACGCACAGCCTAAACCGCTTAAGCTACAAACGTGAAATTTGGACAAAAGTTTTATATCAAAAAGCGGACGCACACTAAGAAAGGAATTTGCCCAATTCAACCCTTAAGAGGGTGAAAAGGGGTGTTTAAGTTTGTATGAAAAAATTTTTTTTCTTTATGCTACGATTATCAAACTTTGCGAATATACTAAAGTTAAAAAAATAATTGACACCTATTTCAACATTTTTTAAAAATCAACCCTTAAAGGGGTGAAACGGAGCAATAAAGTTTGTATGAAGATTTTTTTTTTAATGCTGTGGTTATGAAACTTTGCAAATATACTAAGCTTAAGAAAATAATTGACACTTATTTTTTTGTTTTTTGAAAATCAACCCCTAAAGGGGTGAAACGGAGTATTGAAGTTTGTATGGAGATTTTTTTTTTGATACTGTGGCTACGAAACTTTGCAGATATACTAAGCTAAAAAAAATTATTGACACTTATTTTTTTGTTTTCTGAAAATCAACCCCTAAAGGGGTTAAACGGAGTGTTGAAGTTTGTATAAAATTATTTTTTTCCTAATACTTCGATTATTTAACTTTGCTATTGTAATAAGCTAAAAAAAATATTAGATACCTGTTTCATTATTTTTTGAAAATCCACCCCTGAAAGGGTTAAACAGATAAAAGTGAATGTCGAGACTGACTGACAGATCAACGCACAGCCTAAACCGCTTAAGCTACAAACGTCAAATTTGGACAAAAGTTTTATATTAAAAAGCGGACGCACACTAAGAAAGAAATTTTCCCAATTCAACCCCTAAGGGGGTGAAAAGGGGTGTTTAAGTTTGTATGAAAAAATTTTTTTTCTTTATGCTACGATTATCAAACTTTGCGAATATACTAAAGTTAAAAAAATAATTGACACCTATTTCAACATTTTTTAAAAATCAACCCTTAAAGGGGTGAAACGGAGCAATAAAGTTTGTATGAAGATTTTTTTTTTAATGCTGTGGTTATGAAACTTTGCAAATATACTAAGCTTAAGAAAATAATTGACACTTATTTTTTTGTTTTTTGAAAATCAACCCCTAAAGGGGTGAAACGGAGTATTGAAGTTTGTATGGAGATTTTTTTTTTGATACTGTGGCTACGAAACTTTGCAGATATACTAAGCTAAAAAAAATTATTGACACTTATTTTTTTGTTTTCTGAAAATCAACCCCTAAAGGGGTTAAACGGAGTGTTGAAGTTTGTATAAAATTATTTTTTTCCTAATACTTCGATTATTTAACTTTGCTATTGTAATAAGCTAAAAAAAATATTAGATACCTGTTTCATTATTTTTTGAAAATCCACCCCTGAAAGGGTTAAACAGATAAAAGTGAATGTCGAGACTGACTGACAGATCAACGCACAGCCTAAACCGCTTAAGCTACAAACGTCAAATTTGGACAAAAGTTTTATAACAAAAAGCGAACGCACACTAAGAAAGGAATCTGCCCAATTCAACCCTTAAGAGGGTGAAAAATTGTGTTTAAGTTTGTATGAAAAAATTTTTTTTCTTAATGCTACGATTATCAAACTTTGCGAATATACTAAATTTAAAAAAATAATCGACAGTATTTCATCATTTTTGAAAAATCAACCCCTAAAGGGGTGAAACGGAGCAATAAAGTTTGTATGAAGATTTTTTTTAATGCTGTGGTTATGAAACTTTGCAAATATACTTACTAAGCTTAAGAAAATATTAGACACTTATTTTTTTGTTTTTTGAAAATCAACCCCTAAAGGGGTTAAACGGAGTGTTGAAGTTTGCATGATTTTTTTTTTCCTAATACTACGATTATTTAACATTGCAATTGTACTAAGCTAAAGGAAATATTAGATACCGGTTTCATTATTTTTTGAAAATCAACCCCTAAAAGGGTTAAACAGATACAAGTGAATGTCTAGACTGACTGACAGATCAACGCAAAGCCAAAACCGCTTAAGCTACTAACGTCAAATTTAGACAAAAGTTTTATACCAAAAAGCGGACGCACACTAAGAAAGGAATTTTCCCAATTCAACCCCTAAGGGGGTGAAAAGGGGTGTTTAAGTTTGTATGAAAAAAATATTTTTCTTAATGTTACGATTATTAAACTTTGCGAATATACTAAAGTTAAAGAAATAATCGACACCTATTTCATCATTTTTGAAAAATCAACCCCTAAAGGGGTGAAACGGAATAATGAAGTTTGTATGAAGAATTTTTTTTTGATGCTTTGGTTACGAAACTTTGCAAATATTCTAAACTCAAAAAAATAATTGACGCTTAATTTTTTTTTATTCAACCCCTAAATGGGTTAAACAGAGTGTTGAAGTTTGTATCAAAATATTTTTTTCTCAATACTACGATTACTTAACTTTGCAAATGTACTAAGCTAAAAAAATACTATGTATCTGTTTCATAGTTTTTTTTTTTTAAATCAACCCTTAAAGGGGTGAAACGGGGTATTAAAGTTTGTTTGGAAATATTTTTTTCTTAATGCTACGATTATTTAACTTTGCAAATGTACTAAACTAAAGAAAATAATAGATACCTGTTTCATTATTTTTGGAAAATCAACCCCTAAAGGGGCGTGGTAAATATAGTACAGAGAGAGAATTATAATGACTCACTGACAGACAACGCACAGCCTAAACCGCTGGTCGAAGAAATTTGAAATATGGAGGGTGTGTTTGTCTTGATGAGTAAACGTGAACCAAGAAAGATTTTTTTGAAATTCAACCTCTTAGGGGTGAAATAGGGTGTTAAAGTTAGTATGGAGAAGCATTGTTTTTTGACGCCTCGGTATTGAAACTTTACAATAATACGAAGCTTAAAAGAATAACGAACACCAATTTCACCATTTTTGGAAAATCAACCCCTGTGGGGGTGAAATGGCGTGGTAAACATAGTACGGAGAAATAATTTGTTTTGATGCTAACTCAATGAAACTTTACAGATGTACTAAACTTAAGGCAGGTAAACAACATTCTGAAAAAATCTAAAACCTTCGGAAAGTCCAATCCTCGAGGTGGAACTGCTAATTATCTCGAAAACTAAAAACATTTTTACCAAAGCGCTGAGACTAAAAAGTCACCAAAACCTCGGACCTTTCTGGAGCCATTAAAATAACATTAAAAAAATGGCCGCCATACAAACTTTGAGGGCCTATATCTCCGAAACGGTTGAAGATGGGTGGGTGTTTGACTAAATGTCATCGGAGTTAGCTACTTGATGGTGGCGGCGAAAATCCAAATGATTCAAAATGGCCGCCATTTTTCTAAATGATTCGAGGGGGCTGATTTATTTCATCCGGGGGTTTTTTGGGGTCCCTGCTTCAATTTTGTGACGCTTTTTACATGCTCTCAAAAAAGAAGGGTTAAATTAATTATTGGTTCCCGAGGTATAGTCCACGCGGGCGAAGCCGTGGGCGGAAGCTAGTACATTGATATTTTGACATTGCAATTATTTTATATAATTTTTGACATTCTAATAATATTATTTTCTTTGACATTTAATTTATTGTGTATTAATTTATTCGTAAAAATTGTATTTGACATTCATAAGTGTACATTGATGTACCCATATTTGAATAAATTATTTTGAATTTGAATTTGAATTTGTGAATAGGGGTCACGTTAGGTCCCCAGTGTTCTATTCTCACTCAATTCTACCTTCAGAATCACTAGCATATTTTTTTATTCGATGATTGGCTTGCGTTTGACCACCATCTTGTTTGATGGAGCTTGGTGGTGAGCTATGATGCGGTCTATGATGGAGCACGCTTGCCTAAAAGAAACCGACCTAGCTAGAGAATGCTTGATATTAAAAAGTTTCTCAATTTCCTTAACAGCAATTTAACCAATCTCATAAAAGAGATCCTTTATACCAACTATGTAGAGCCATAAAACCACAAGCAAATCAAACAATAACACGGCAATCATTCATTGTGAGTATACCTCGAGATATTTGCCACGAAGAATTTGCGAGAACATTGAAAATTCGCCCACATCAAGAATCGACATTTTTGCCGCAACTAACGCTTGCTAAAATGCCGCTTTGAATCACCTGAATAAGGCTTTCTTACAAGACTGCTTAAAGTTAGTCACTGCCCAAAATGCTATGACAACTTTTTGCTGACGTGAAATATCTAGTTTCTTCACTAATATTATAAAGAGGAATTATTTGTATTTTTGGATGGTTGTAACGACTAAGCTCAAAAACTACTGGACTGATTTTAAAAATTCTTTCACGAATGTAAAGCTACATCATTAGCGAGTAACATAGACTACATTTAATTCATACCCGTACGAAGCCGGGGCAGATCGCTAGTAGTTTATAGATTTCTATAGCGTTTGCTATTATGGAATCACAGTTGGCTAGAGGGGATGGTTCAATCAACGACAATGACAAAATCACCGACCCTTTTCTTAGAAATTAGTGCTAAAAGAGGAAATTCGCGCTATAAACCTAGATTTTATCTAGCTTTCTAAAGTTATCTCGTAAACCAAAGTTACGTAAAAATTAGCAGCATTCTACCAGCCAAGTTTTAATTGCGTGGCCACCCGGCCCATTTCCTCCGTCTGGGGGTAAAGAAAACTCCTCGGGGCCGGTTTCTGAAGACCAACAAGACATACTGTTTTATTAGCCCCCGAGCTACGTTACGTTTATGTTATTACTGAGAATTATTTTGGGAATTATTATAAAGGTACGGCAGTTTTAAGTAGGCGTAGAGCTGGGCTGGACGGTTGGAAAGGTCCAAAAGACTAAAATGAAAATATATACGTATATACATCCGCCTACTTTTTTAAAAGATACATTTTTATTAGGTTCTAGCTGCACCCGGCGGTTTCACCCGCTGTTCAACCTTCCCTGTATGAGAGCGAACAAAGCAAAAAAAAAAAAACTCAAATCGCTCCAGCCATTCTCGAGTTTTAGCCAGACAAACGAACAGCGATTCATTTGTATATATAAAGAAGTAGAAGAAGATTTATAAGAGTCATTTGCCTATATCAGCATCTACAGACCTAAGCATCGGATGGCAAGAACTTTTGCCTACAAGCCTTTCAATATAAAGATGGAGCCTAACAACAACTTAGGTATGTAACTTTGTCACAAACATTGTCACAAATTCAAAATACCTACTAAAACACCATCAATGAAAGTCAAGGACGTTCCCGGAACAGAACACGCTAACAAAACTCTAAGTTAGCAATCTGGCCATAACTACCATTCAAACAAAAGGCCTGACATGCCAATGAGACTTACCCATGCAAGGAAAGGTCACCGCGTGGTAGAAAAGCTACAAACTTATCTGAAGCTGTGGCAAAATACAGGAACTACTCATTTCTATTGACGGTTATCAGTTCTGCTTAGAAAATAAAACAGTGGCTCCTTCGAACAAGCTCACAGTGAAACTGGTCACAATATGACACAGGTTAAGGTCATCAAAGCCGTATGAAGATGCGTGCATCGCGGTGAAGCAACGAGATATAATTAGAAATGAATTTGGAAATTAGTGTTACGAAGAATGACCGTGGTTTCGACATGGTTTGCGTGCCACCGTTTGAGGGTATGGGTCGGGCTATGGAAATCCGCTAACATTTTATGCCGCGATTAAACCGTAATATCTCGGTAGGCCACAGATATTCTATTGTGCAAAAGGCCCTTGAGTGGGCAGAAAATTTTGATTCTCCTTGCAAGGGTTGGCCGTGACCATTATTCTTAACGAACTTAAAGTTACTTCTTATTCACATCAACAGCCTACTTAGGTCCACTAGTTTAGGAACTTTTAGTGTACTGTACATAGCATAGAACTCATCCAAGGTACGCCACGTCAGTCTGACCTTCGACTTTACGCTTCCAGCCAATGTATATTTATTTATCGGCACAATATCGCAAGGCCTTCTTTTATTTTCACTGCGTTTGGTGATTCGCGATTTCGATTTTACATGGTTACCCTTATTCCCTTACAGTAATCATCTTATGTACTTTATTATATCTACAAATAAAATTTTAAGTACACCTAACTACTAACCTTAATTGGATTAGCTCTTACTTTAAAACTAAGCTTCTTTAAACTACGACATCAAAAATGTTTTAACTGAATGAACTCTAAACATATGATTAAAGCACCATCTAGAATATTCTAGGTGCTCTAAACATTTAGTGGTATGTCCATTAGCGTCTTATTCGTCCATTAGGTTGTCTGAAACGTCCCTTGGCGTGGCTGAAGCTGGTCGTATGTGCCTTATCATGCTGTTACAGACACTTGAGTGTCAAACGACACCTTCAAACCTACATCTAGAGTAATAGAACTACTGAGATTATATTAATTTGTCCATGTTTGAGACACCATTTGGGGATAACATTTATTCTTACTTGGAATTTTGGTTGAAAAGACATCTTAGGGGCCTATGTTTAAAGGAGTTTCATAGAGTAAACATTAGAGATATTTCGATAGCTATGCATAACTCTTTGGTAAATGAGTCCTGTAGATCCGATGTTTTGTTTAGAATGTTGTTCTTTGGAGTATATATTGAGTTACTTCACCCAGGCTCGAGCCACTTCAATAAAGACTATATGTCCTAACATACCCGTGCATAATTTAGGTCTTAGATTTACGTACGACACCAGACATAGTCCGTAAAAGGTCACATTGGACGGCTTACACCGCAAAGGCATTGAGAAAAACCTTGAAAACCCTTGGAAAAGTAAAAGAGTACGCATTCTGTCTGAGTGGGCGTTAGGTAGATAAATCAGCCCCTACGTACAGCATCAAACCTACAAATGGCATTTTTACAGTAGAACAATTAAAAGTAAAAATTTGACCTAAATTAATAAGTTAAAATGTCTAGTATAAATTTTATTCGATTTAAACCATTACGATTTTTTTTTGTAATATTTCTAAAAGTAAGTATATTAAATATTCGTATAATTGGTACCATGCAAAAGATCTTGATTTTGCGTTGCTTGATTAATCTGGGTGTCTACAAATCACGAGTGCATCACAAGTCGTGGTTTCATCTACACTGAGAAAAATGGCAATCAAAATTCCGATGAATTCACCTAAAGTACGGAGCATACTGACAATCACCAAAAAGTACGATGATTAGCACCAGTTTTTACGGTGACAACTATCATAATATGGTTCTCACCCTAAAAACTGGTGCTAGTACTAGTTTTTACGGTGACAACCATTCTCAGAATTGAATTGAAATATTTCTCAGTGTATGCAAGCGTGTTCCATCGGCATCATTGGTCACCATCAGGCGAGATGTCGGTCACACGCAAGCAATGAATTGAATAAAGAAAAAGAGTTCCATACTTTGCTTTAACGAATCGGAAGTCAAATCATCGAAATTGCGCCTATTCACCGTCATTATCGCCACTTTTTCTTTCCTTTGCCTGTTGAAACGGAAAGTGATTGTAGCTAACAATGCTAATGGCCGATGGTAGTAACCACCTCCCACGCTAGTCTATACCTACTGCTAGCGTCTATACTGTGGTACTAGTCTAATGCTCTTATGTACCATGTGGTATAGGCCTAATTAAGTAAGGGTAAATAATTAATTTTTATTAATTGATTCTAACATAGTTGGACGTTGTTCTTGTACTATATTATAATTTAATCTGGGTTGGTAAATCAAGATAATTGCTATCTTAAAATTGGTATCTATTTATTAAATCTGTGCTTTACATTTATCAAGAAGGCAACAAATAATTTTTACACTATTATTCATTATCTAGGTACCTATAAGTTTAGTTTAGTTTTATAAATATAGACTATCAACTGACCATAATTGATCTTAAAATCCTAAAGTTAGAAACCCAGAACTAATTATTATCTATCGAATCTACTAGATAGGTTAATAGAGTAGCTCAATGTGAGGATTAACCCTACTTCTAATTAGCTGACGATGACGTAACGACACAACATTTTTGTCAGACCGACACAAAATTCAAACAGCATTTCAAATGAATCCGCCCTAACTGGGAACACGCACGGTCGTGCAACTTCGCATGTATTTTGACATATTTTGTTGCAACACAATGTAAACAACCGATTTTGTCGTCCAACATATCAATTAAGACTGGGACCATATTCTGGCAAATGATATAATATCTCCGGTGCCTTTCGCTCTCATTAGAAATTTCATGACAGTGAGATTAACCGAGATAATTTCAAACTGCCCAGAATACTTCCCGCAGGCCTTAATCTAGCGAGTGAGATATTATCTCGGTCACTGTCGCTCTCATCAGAAATATCATTAGAGTGAGAGTAGCCGAGATAATCTCGAACCGCCCAGAATACCTCCCCAGGCGTTAGGACAGCACTACGTTTTAGTGATTTACGATATATCTGGCGCGGAGGCGGTAGGTCTTCAACTGCCAAATTTGGCGTATAGATTGACTAATGGACGCGAGGTATTAATGACTATTGCTTGCTATAATGTTCAGGCTTTGCGTTACAGTGGGAGTAAAGTGTTTTTCTAATAATAAAGCCGTTCTGACAAGTCTGTACCTATAGTTCTAAATTAGGAACCGTTTAACACAGTCGACATTGGAAATGAAGCATAATATAATGAAATATAATGAAATTCAACGTGGACGGAAAAGTAGAAAACAAGGCAGATAAAAGAAATTATACATTGCTCAATTGCTCATATAAAATAAGAACTAGTGGCAGAAGAACATGAAGGACCAATCACAGCAAGGCCGGTCATGCATTTTTTTATTCGATGATAGGCTTGCATTTGTCCGCCATCTTGCCTGATGGTAGAAGGAAGAGATACCACGGAACCGGAGATTATTTCGGTGACGTACAACCGTAAAATTACCCGTACTATGCGACAGTACAGTTTCACTTTCTAACTATTACTAATGGTGGTTTTTACTATGCAAACAGTTTATAGTGCTACCAACTTAGCCTTACAGTCGGCCAACTGAAGGAACTAAACATTTTCAACCGAGGACTGTCAATTTAGTTCAGGTAATGCGACAGTGGCTCTGCCTCTCAATTTTAAGGATAAAATTGTTGGGACAGAATAGTAGCCGTGAAGTGTGACATGACAAAATAAAAGTACACCATGCCACAGCTTAGAAAGTAAGAGTTGTAATTAGTGCATTCTTGGGTTGTTTGTTTTCTGTTCTGGACTGTGACAGATCGTTGTAAGATAAGGCTGTTGAATCAGAGTTAAATCAATATATATAAAAGTGAAGGTCGTGACTGACTGACAGATCAACGCACAGCCTAAACCGCTTAAGCTACAAACGTCAAATTTGGACAAAAGTTTTATATCAAAAAGCGGACGCACACTAAGAAAGGAATTTGCCCAATTCAACCCTTAAGAGGGTGAAAAGGGGTGTTTAAGTTTGTATGAAAATTTTTTTTTTCTTTATGCTTCGATTATCAAACTTTGCGAATATACTAAAGTTAAAAAAATAATTGACACCTATTTCAACATTTTTTAAAAATCAACCCCTAAAGGGGTGAAACGGAGCAATAAAGTTTGTATGAAGATTTTTTTTTTAATGCTGTGGTTATGAAACTTTGCAAATATACTAAGCTTAAGAAAATAATTGACACTTATTTTTTTGTTTTTTGAAAATCAACCCCTAAAGGGGTGAAACGGAGTATTGAAGTTTGTATGGAGATTTTTTTTTTGATACTGTGGCTACGAAACTTTGCAGATATACTAAGCTAAAAAAAATAATTGACACTTATTTTTTTGTTTTCTGAAAATCAACCCCTAAAGGGGTTAAACGGAGTGTTGAAGTTTGTATAAAATTATTTTTTTCCTAATACTTCGATTATTTAACTTTGCTATTGTAATAAGCTAAAAAAAATAACAGATACCTGTTTCATTATTTTTTGAAAATCAACCCCGGAAAGGGTTAAACAGAGTGTTGAATCAACGCATCAACGTCAACAGATCAACGCACAGCCTAAACCGCTTAAGCTACAAACGTCAAATTTGGACAAAAGTTTTATACCAAAAAGCGGACGCACACTAAGAAAGGAATTTTCCCAATTCAACCCCTAAGGGGGTGAAAAAGGGTGTTTAAGTTTGTATGAAAAAAATATTTTTCTTAATGCTACGATTATCAAACTTTGCAAATATACTAAAGTTAAAAAAATAATTGACACCTGTTTCATCATTTTTCAAAAATCAACCCCTAAAGGGGTGAAACGGAGTATTGAAGTTTGTATGAAGAATTTTTTTTTTGGTGCTGTGGTTACGAAACTTTGCCAATATACTAAGCTAAAAGAAATAATAGACATTTTTTTTTTTTTGGTTTTTGAAAATCAACCCCCGAAGGGGTTAAATGGAGTGTTGAAGTTTGTATAAAATATTTTTTCCCAATGCTATGATCATTTAATTTTGCAGATGTACAAAGCAAAAAAAAAAAATAGGTACCTGTTTCATTATTTTTGGACAGTCAACCCTAAAAGGGGTGAAACGGGGTATTAAAGTTTGTATGGAAATATTTTTTTTAATACTACGATTATTTAACTTTGCAAATTTACTAAGCTAAAAAAATAATAGATACCGGTTTCATTATTTTTGGAAAATCAACCCCTAAAGGGGCGAAATGGCGTGGTAAATATAGTACGGAGAGAGAATTGTAATGACTCACTGACAGACTAAACCGCTGGTCGTAGAAATTAGAAATATGTCTTGATGAGTAAACGTGTACCAAGAAAGGATTTTTTTTAATTCAACCTCTAAAGGGGTGAAATAGGGTGTTAAAGTTAGTATGGAGAAGCATTGTTTTTGACGCCACGGTATTGAAACTTTACAAATATACGAAGCTTAAAAAAATAACGAACACCTATTTCACCATTTTTAGAAAATCAACCCCAGTGGGGGTGAAATGGCGTGGTAAAGATAGTACGGAGAAAGAATTAGTTTTAATGCCAACTCAATGAAACTTTACAGATGTACTAAACTTAAGGCGGGTAAACAACATCCGGAAAAAATCCAAAACCTTCGAAAAGTCACATCCTCAAGGTGGAACTGCGTGGTGGTGGTGCGTGGTGGTGCGTGGTGGTGGTATCTCGAAAACTAAAAACATTTTTGCCAAAGCGCTGAGACTAAAAAGTCATCAAAACCTCGGACCTTTTTGGAGTCATTAAAAATAACATAGTCGCCTCAAAAACATGGTCGCCATACAAACTTTGAGGGTCTACATCTCCGAAACGGTTGAATATGGGTGGGAGTTTGATAAATGTCATAGGAGTTAGCAAGGGCTACTTGATGGTGGTGGCGAAAATAGAAATGATTCAAAATGGCCGCCATTTTTTAAAATGATTAGAGGTGGCTGACTTATTGCATCCGGGGGTTTTTGGGGTCCTGCTTCCATTGTATGACACTTTTTACATGCTCTCAAAAAAGAGTGTTAGGTAAATTGATTTCATCCCAGAAAAATTATCGGTTCCCGAGGTATAGTACACGCGGGCGAAGCCGTGGGCGGAAGCTAGTTACCATATAAACAGATGTCTACTTACGCAACTTTCAGAGATTTTAGATAGTTTATTTTTTTGTTTACACTGTAGAGAGGTATCATAGTTTTACTATGGCAACTAACGTGGTTTTCACACATTTTTGTTATAATTAAACACGGGAATACCTACTCACGTAAAAATTAAGTCGTTTACTGTGCCAAACGAGACGCAACCGCGAGCGCGTCACGTTTGTAAACTCGCCTGATGAAGGTCACCGAATGTGACCGAAACTAGTCGTAGTAGACGACTTAATTTTTACGTGAGTATTCCCGTGTTTAATTATAACAAAAAGGTATCATAGTATCTTTTCCCGCGGCTTTGTCAGCAATTTCCTTGTAGGGGGAGCCTCCCAATAAATCAAAATGACCTCGCATCATGTCAATATTTTAGCTGAAAGCGGATAAATGATTAAATATCTATACGTTTACTTGAGCTCTGTTAAATTTTTTTTTGGTTATCCTAGACTGCCCCACTGCTGGGCACAGGTCTCCCCAATTTTTTCTCTTTCCTTCTATCTTAGGCCAGCACCGTCCTTTCCTGTAGTTTTTATAGTCTCCAAATAAACTAACCGTGACATACAGACAGATGGCCTACAATAAGTATACAGATTTTTTAGTTTCATACAGAACCCTGAAACCTTTATTTTTCAAAAGATGAATTCATTCAAGTTGCCAATAAACTGATTAGCAGCGGCGCCGGGCGGCGGCGGCGGCGGCAGTAATTTCCGATATGAACTTAAGAGAGTAACTGTTGATCACAAACCATCAGAGACTATGCTATGGAAGTAGCTTACCAATTAATATTACAGCAAACAACAACACAGGGTTATGACTTATGAGGAAAGAGCAAGCTAAGCTAACATGTGAAAAGAGAGAAAGAGGAAGTTTACTATGAAACCAACCCTAAAATCGCGAAAAATAATCAGCTGTTCCATAGCAAAATGACAACGACATTAGACAAAATGTACGTAACAGTTGATTTTCTTTTTAACCGACTTCCAAAAAGGAGGAGGTTCTCAATTCGGATGTTTGTATTTTTTTTTACGCTAGAGGTTTGATCCCACAGTATAAAGTGTTCACGATAATGAGTACTATAAGTCCTTTTCGTAAGACAATTTTTAATTTATATGGTAAATTTTGCTATTGCGAAAAAAACTGTCGTTTATTTTCGGCTTAGCACACCCATCCCTTATATCCTGTATAGAGTGTACAGCCCTGTGTAATTCCTTCACGATGATGATCAAAGTTGTTTGCTAATCATGATCAAAACTTAGTAGCTAAGTAGTAAGTACCAACTAGTGTTGACAGTATCATGCTTGGTATCTATCTATGTAGACTAGGCTTTACGGAGACGAGTACGAGGGTGCTTTTGAAAGAGTGCGAAGGACCTTCTGACGTCGGAAGCCGCGAGAAACAATAGGCGTAATAGGCATGCGTGTTTGCGGTTCGAGTTAGAAGAGGCAACGAGATTGGTAGAGATTCAACTTTGAGATAGTATTAAAAATATTAGGTGCTTGCTCTTCGTAGTAGCTTTCGTCATTTTTAGGATACCAGAAAGACAAGGCACGAAACGTAAACAAGGCAGGTAAAGTTGAAGAATCGTAAAGGCTAGCACTCAAGAATTTCCGCTCGCCGTTAAAACAAAATTGGCAAACAAGGGACAAGCTTAATAGACGGTGGTTATGGACGCCTATTGACACCTCAAATACTCGAGGTATGTTCGTTCATGCCTCTAACTAATATGATGCAAAAATCAAAAGGGTTGCTTAGCTCTCACGATTGTGCGATGAACCTTTAGGTGTCTCTTTCTTCCCCTACGTTTATGAGACTTCCTCTGTACATTTTAATGTCTTATCGTCATTTAAGATAAACTAAAACCCATTAAACAGCTCCTAACTTCTAACTTGACCGCACCTATCCACGAGAGACCCCGACGAACTGTCGAGCCTCTGAAAGGTGCCACAAGACGTAGGCGCGCTTTGTTACGGAAGCAGCTATAGAGACGACTGCTTGTGCCGATAGTCGCCTGTCAAATGATGCAAATTGTCTTTGAGCTCATTCGTCATCTTGAGGGTACTTAGCTGAGCATTGTTTATCTATGGCTATGGGTAGGTTAGGTTAGCCATAATATCGCACGAACAGCCAAGGACATCTGTCGTTTATTATGTAGGTATGCATTATGCCATCTTCAATGTAGGCAAAATAATATGTTTCTAGTATAAAAGCTTAATGTAATTGTGGATATAACATTATCGAAATAAAAACTTTTGACACTAAAAAAAAATACGACCACAAAGAATAGTGCAGTACGCCAGTCACTTCTAGTACCGACTCAGTAGTAGCTCTGTAGTTGCTAGTAAATTAGGATAAAATGAATGTAGCTCACCTGTCATCTTGCATGTGCTTCAGCTCGCTTAATTCCAACTCTCGTCTCAGGTTGGACACTTCACACAAAAGCATATCCCGCTCATGCGACACCTTCTCGAGTTCGACCCGTAACCGGACCACCTCGTTCGTCAAATCCATCGTCGCCATCTTGACGACTATCGATAACCACTATCGACACTGCACATCACTAGTCACAACAACACTCTGCACCGGCACCAATCGCGCTCGCGCATTTTAAATTCCGAAACGCGCTGTTGTTCCGTTTTAGAGATGGGAATGTTTTCTCGTTAAACTTCAGCGTTACGCTGTCGACGTGTAGATCGAAGGCATCTGAAACAACAAATCACTTTGTTACGAGTTGTGCAAAAATGTTGGTATGCACGCGAATATTGTTCGCCTGACTCCAGAGGTATGAAGTTACTGCCTACAACCTTACAGTCCTACAACTTATACGGGTAACACGGAGCATGAATAACGGGGATTGTTCCTTTTATTGGTTGTTTTGTGCAAACAAAGACCTTTTTTGGTACATAACTTACTTCTATTAAGGCTGAGTGAATGGCAAAGGAATATTTGCGATAATCCTGAGTCTCTTGACCCGAATTTTGTAGTCTTTGTCTAAAATACGCCCTTAGACGCGATCTCTTAGTAAAGAGTACACCACGGCCTACTTCTAATTTAAGGTGTCATTTCCCCTCATCAAAAAATCTTTAACGTCAAAATATTAGCCAAAACTGAGGCAAAACTTCCTAAGTAACCTTAATATTTCAAACAAATAATTTCGCAAAATTTTCTAGGAAGCATAAAAAGGTTCTTGTTTTATTTATCTTAGAAACATTAATTTCATTAACATTCGAGGATCGGAGAGTTGGAAATTCGAAAATGTAGTATAAAGTGATTGCCTCGGGGCGTATGGCTTAACGCTCTTTGATCATTTGCTACAATTTGTCTTTTCTTATTATCTTACAATAAATTACATGAACTAGATCTTGTTTATATTTTCTCTTGAAAGAATTCCGCTATTAATCGTTACGAGTTTTCATATTTACCTCTGTAATACTTAAGCCTCTTTTCTTTGATCATTTTGATGTTACCGTTTACTTTTCTTTTATTATTTTAACTGCCAGTATTAGTGAGTGAAGCGCCACCTTTTTTACAACAACAAATACAATTTTATTTTCTTTGTACTATTATCATCATCTATTCGTATAGGTATTTATATTGACTAATAATGCCTCATCTTGACGCGACATCTTTTCCAGGGACTCTATTCTTGGGCTCTCGAGATTATTATCGTTACTCTCACTCTAATGACATTTCTAAATAGAGCGACAGGGACCGAAATAATATCTCACTTGCAAGAATAGGCTCTGCTCTGAGCTAACCTGAACAGGATCGTCCTCGCTTCCCTCTCGCTCTGTATCCTGAAGAAAAAGCGAGACAAAAGCCAACGTGATCAAATTCAAGCTCGAACTAAGTTTGTAAACTCTCTTATGAGCCTTGAAATGGAAACCGAAACTGTCTCAACCAAATTACCGCGGCGCGAGTGAAACATTCAGCCCCATTGTAGTTAATACGATTAATAATTAATTAGCAAATTTAAGCAACGCGAAAGAAGTTTTCTAGCTTAATTCACAGAGGATTCTACGTGCTTAAATTAACTAAACTGACGCGAGACGGCGCTAATCAAATTAAGGGAAGCTTGTAACCCTACTAAAGTAAAGATACGAGAACTCTGGGTAAATTGCGAGTAGGGTTACCATATGACAATTTGAAAAGTCCGGGCAAAAAGCCGGACATACTCGTATCAATAAAAGTCCGGACATTGGAATCGCGCTCCCTTTACGTCGACAGTTTTATTTCGCCTATAAATCGCGCACTACGCAGGCACATGGGACTGTCTTGACTGATTTGAACTGCTTAATATGTAAGTTTTATTCCTCGTATTCCATTTAGCCCAAAAATCTGGACAGAAGCTCATAAGTCCGGACATGTCCGGATAAATCCGGACGTAAAGTAACCCTAATTGCAAGTCTGAATCGCAAGGGTGTCGTTTGGGAGAAAGTTTACATGGAAGATGGCTGTATCCTGCTTCAGGTACAATTGCGCGGTATTATATAAGACTTTGGTGGATTTTGCGAGATTTCTTTCTTTTTAACTAATAAGGAAACATTAAATTACTAAAGAACTTTGGATAAGTACAGGTTTATTCATAAAGGGTATGCTAAGCCGAAAAAGGCTCATAGTACTAATCATTATAAACAACTTTTACTATGGGACCAACTCGAAATTCGCGAAAAAAAAATATCAGCTGTTCCTTACATTTTGTCGAGTGTCATTGACATTTTTCTATGGAACAGCTGATTTTTTTTCGCGAATTTCGGGTTGGTCCCATAGTAAAAGTTGTTTATAATGATTAGTACTATGAGCCCTTTTCGGGTTAGCATACCCTTTATGAATAACCCTGTAAACATGTACATATCTATACTAATATTATAAAGAGGAAAGATTTGTATTTTTGTATGTTTGTGTTGAATAAACACAAAAACTACTAGACCGATTTCATAAATTCTTTCACCATTACAATGCTACATTATCCCTGAGTAACATAGGCTATATTTTATACCCGTGCAAAGCCGGGGCAGGTCGCTAGTATCTTTGTATTTTAACTGTGGAAACTAAGACGGTTTTGACACATTTTGTTAAAGAATGTGATCGAAACTAGTCTTAATAAACGACTTAATTTTTACGTGAGTATTAATTACAACAAATTGTTGTAGTTACTTAATCTTAGCTATTTGATAGTTATTCTAGCCTATTTTTGAAGACTAGGTTTTAATCTAAGTAATTAGAAGTTAAAATAAATTAAAAGGAATCAAAAAGGACTTCCCAGAGTTCCATGACACGGGTTTCTCACACCCAGTTTCGAAGGCTGTGATTATATAGTAAAAGTAATGTACCTCTACAATTTCCCTAAATAAAATATTTTGAATTTGAATAACTCCAAGACATGTTCTTCAAATTGTCACTGTGCATTTTTTAACATTTCTACAAGCTGTGCCCCACTATTCTAGTTCTTTTACGGGATAAAAGTCACGTACTTGGAAAGGGTTAAATGACTTTGGAACGAGCTCTTCCCAAAACGTGCATTTCCCACAACGAGGAATTTCTCAGTAGATTTCCATTTTAGAAAGAGAAAAAAAGGATTTGTATCTCAGGAGATTACTCCCTACAAATACACACACATTTTATTTCCTCTTTATACTATTAGTCAGTGTGGATTATTATAATTACCAATAACGTGGATCTAGAACTTTCATTCAAATTCTCGACTAAAATAGTCAAAGAGTCCAACTGAACTTGTTAACTTTACCACGGTGCACGGTTTAAGCTAAAAGTTACCCATACCCAGAATAAATTGCAAATGAGTTCTTCCACTAAAACCATGAGGGTAGAAATAAAATATGTAGACAACTGTACTCCCCGTCAACTGGTAGTTTCAACCGAATTTCGGAAATGGGGAAAGTTTTTATCGCAGTGCAGGTAATTAAGTTAATTGGGTCGGTTTTATTCGCAAACTATTTTTATTTGGGTTCCGAACTTATTTTTTGCACCGATTTTTCGCCGGACTTTGTGGATTGTCTTGATAATTACAAAAAATATTGCAAGTTAAATTACTTTAACGATGCACTTCTCCGGATCTGTGCCAGTGCCAGTATTTATAAACCTTCTTCCGTTGCCTTAATGGGAGATAAACATACATGAATAACATACCTACCATACCAGAATTCGCAAAAATACACCAGCTGTCCCATAGAAAAATGTCAATAACACTCGACAAAATGTGTGGAAACATTTGATTTTTTTCGCGAATTCCGGGTTGGTCTCGTAGTGAAAGTTGTTCATAATGATGAGTACTATATGCCCTTTTCGGGTTAGCATACCATTTCCATATAACCGAGCATAAATTTTACATAATTCATGTTAGAAATTTCCGTTTTCCACGCTAATCGTAGGAACCCTAAGCCAACGAAGCTTCCACCGAAAAGCCATAATGTAATATTTCTAGCTGCTCTAAGTAGCCTAATTACGAGATGCATAACACAATTAGAGGAGGACAGGGAAATGCAAACGAAGAATAGGAGAATGGTGCAATGCAGTATTAAATTTTAATATTTGCTTTGGATGACCGCTGCAGATGAGAAGCGACGCGGACGCGTTTTTAGCTTTTGTGCTTTGCATTTTTTTTATAAAAAAGCTTCATGGTAAGCAAAACCGCCGCCTATGAAACACCTGCAACACTAGCGGCGTTGAAAATGCTTTGCCAATTTTTCTTTCTAAACGACTTACTTTGGTGGATGAGAAATCTTTTGACCTTGAAATTATTTTATTTTGTTTTAAATTGGAGAAATTCTTGTCAGTAAATTATTTTTCAAACCTAAAATAAGTATGTATTTTTCATTTCTTACCAAAACAATAGTTATTTTAACGAAATATTTTGACTAATTTATTAAATCAGGCGTTACTTCGCGGAAGTTCATCTTAAAATAACTGTTTTTAAATGTATTTTTAGCGTATTTCCGCCTTTAACTTTAACAAACACACACACTACATTTGAAACAGTTATTTGATAAAGTTTTTGTCCAATGACGTACCACTTACGCCATCTATGTGAGATCTACATAAACTCGACGCAATGTGCGTTACGCGTGCGCAGATCTCGACTGATAACTCGTACGTCCGCAAAATCATAACAGATGGCGCTGTTAGGTTTTGACAAGTTTTGATTTTGTATCAAACCAAATAAGAGTAATTTATTGACCTTACTTATAAGAGTTTGTTACACATTTCACGTTGTACTAATTCATAAAAAAAAAATATAACAAAAAAAATACTTTTCTATGCTGCAAAGTGCTTTTTAACCGATTTCAAAAAAGGAGGAGGTTATCAATTCGACTGTATGTTTTTATTTTAATATTTGTTACCTCATAACTTTTGACTGGGTGAATCGATTTTGATGATTCTTTTTTTATTAGAAAGCTGACGCTTCCCATTTGGTCCCATTTCAATTTAGTCCACTTCTGATAATGGTATCCATGAGAAAACCATATGAGTCTTAAATTAGCATCAGGTACGTGCGCGACAAATAGATGAATAACTCAATAGTCGGTCTCTTGAAGTCGGTTTTTTTTTTTTTTTTTTTGTAAAAATAATTATATCATTACTAGCTGACTCGACAGACGTTGTCCTGTCAAAAGCCATTGCGTCAATTCTATGTCAAATGTCAAAAGTTACATTAAAAAAGTTTACATTGTCCAAAGCGCTTTAAGGTTTAAGTATTTTTAAATTTTCTAATTTTTCATGTTTTTTTTACTATAAATTGAGATGTGAGCTATCCTATCTCCTAAGTTAGATCGAACTGCACCCGGTGTGCAAATTTGATTGAAATCGGTTAAGTAGTTTAGGAGTCTATAGCGGACAAACAACGTGACACGTAATTTATATATAATTAAGATTTATCAGTCAAGTTTATCATTTGTTTTCTGACATACTTACCAAACACGTGTGGATTAAGTGTAGATAAAATACAACATTTTATATCTCCGTAGTATTCCTTGCAAAATTTTACATTTCACATTACATGTCACCAACAAACTTAAACCAATTCGTCATGGAAAACTGAAGATGTGTTTATCTATGGAAAATGTATATCATCAATAGATAACGTATTTGTTTCGCATTTTATTTTAGAGTTATAAGGACAGCTACTCCAATCCAATGACGAAATAGGTCATAAATTGACATTCAAAAAGCACAAAAACTGAAACGTGGCCTTTTCCTACAGCAATTCCCCAGACAAAAGCGCAGTGAAATTGAAATCGCGGAATGTTTGAAAATTGTTCCAAAAACCTACATTACACAACGCCGCCCGATAGACGGTAACGGCAAGGCAGAGAATACGGGGTTTTAAGGAAAGGGTATGCAAAGCCGAAAGGGGTTCATAGTCGTCATCATTCTGAACCACGATCAATCGTGAAACGTGTGAAAAAAAATTAGCTGTTCACACATTTAGTTGAGTGTCATTGACGTTTTCTTGTAGAACAGCTGTTTTTATTTCGTGATTTCAGGGTTAGCCCCATTTGTAAAGTTGTTCATAATAATTATTACTGTGACCCCTTTTCGGCTTAGCATATTCTTTCCTTAACACCCTATATAAAACGGCAGATCGTCCGGCATCGAAATCCAATTAAAAAGTTCCAGGTAGGGATGCAACGAGGAAATCATCGACATCGATATTTCATTCCGCTCACCTGAGATTTCTCTGGTTTCATTGAAAGATTTATTCGAAAGTTCATGGCGGTGTTTTGATTGATCGATTCAAAAGTAAACAAATTAATGTTCGAAATAAACAAAATCCTGGGTGGCACTCAACTGTTCGGGGCTGTTAATTTATTACGTAAGATTTGAAATCGGGAGGGGGCGTCCAACAAAATCTTCCTCACTATATTTATTATCTTCATAGAAAACAGGGTAAGAAAAGGTGAGATTTAAATAGCTTAAGCTTTCTTAAGAAATAAATGACCAAGACATTAAAATTAACAGTTTGGGAAGTGCGCGTTCTGAATTTTCAGTTTTCTTATCAATTTCCTTTGACGTGAAAAATCCTACACGCCCTCGCTGCGCAATCGATTTGCTCGTCTCGTCACTAAAATAAAAATCGAGTTAATATTTTAAAGTTTCACAACAATTAGGTTGTGGCAGTAAATTGGTACATTTAGCGTTTATTGCCGTCGGCGACGGTAATGTCGCACTTAGGTAATGTTTCAAAGCTAAACTACGATGATATCATCGTGCTAAGAATTTATTACACAATATTGAAGGATTAACGTTTGAAGTATCGAGGATTACAGAGAGATTTCTGTTTTTATTCTATAGTTTTGTCATATTATAAAGTACTCCCCGTACCCCGTGGTTTCACTCGCGCGGTGATAATATAAAAATGTATTTTTACGTACGCTTGATTTTGACAATAGGTTCGCAAAATTCATGAAGATCAGTTGAGTAACCGTAACAAACTAATAATCTGTTTCGCAATTTTGATGTAAGAAATAATAATTTAATTTTTTAATTACGATACAAGTATCGATAACTATCGATATACTATGTACTGTCGCTTTCTGGGTGAAAACAAAATTCGTCAAAAATTTTCTAGGACAAAAGTAAGTTATATTATTATAATATAGTTTTAGTAGTACATTCTTTTTTAAGGTTAAATTTGATAAAAATTGATCCGTCGAAAAATGTATCGATAATTTTATTAAAATAAATACATCTCTAACCTCATTCTTTCTTTCAGATTGGTGCAGAACCGAAATCGTTTGCACATAAAAATTCATGCAGAATATACACAGTGCTAAAATTTTCTTTCACATTCATTCATTAATTTTCCTTTTACGTTGTGAGCCTAATTAAATGTTTCAAATACCTTGACTAAATCAAATATTATTCTTCATAGTCGTTGTCAGGTTTGCAATTTATCATAATGGTTAATCTACTTGATATTAAACAACGGTGCAGTAAAAATACATAACTTTGTTTAATAAGCATCAATATTTTGGGTCTTACTTATAAATACTGCTTAAGTTAGTCACTGCTTAAAAGACTCCGTCTCCTTTTCGCAAGTGACGTTTCACGTCAGCAAGATGTTATCAGAGCACTTGAATAAGCAGTACCTGAATGTTAGGCATTCCTAACACTAATTTGTCGCAGTCCTTACTAGTCGATCGTTGCTTTACAAAGCTACAAAGCTTTGCAAAATTCATAGCATCTTTCTAGGCAGCCTTTTGGGTACCGTTCCCGCGGATACTGACTTGAGCTCGGTTTTTTTGTAATGTTATTCATGTATGATTGAGCTAATACTGCCAGCGACTTAGTATCCCGTAGTATGCCCAAGTTTAAAGACTTTATTTGACAGATCTAAAGTAACTAAAATAAATCTGTCTTTTTTATTGCAAGACATCAATACTTTTAGAAAAATTGATACCTATATCACTTGAATGAGTGACTAAAAACCTAAACCTAAAACTAGTTTTCTAAACCAAAAATTCCATATGTAGATACTTTCTTTATTCTCTGATCTGATTTTTATTCTCAGTCCGCTACCGACCTCACACCACACGTTCAAAAAGCAAACATCGAACCGGCATACAGAACGGCGACCGGGCGAGGTATTATAGTTTCCATTTTCCGTTGAAATCTCTCGCATAGACGTAGAGAACGAATATGAAACGTGATTTTTGCATGTAAGGCGCTTAGCGTGTTTTTCCTTGGATTATTTTAGAGGAGAATTCCATTTTTATTCGTAACTTGACTGTGCAAGATTTTTTAACTGCTTTTGCTATTTGGATAGGACAAGACAACCTGTGGTACTTTTGTGGTGTTTATTTTTGGTGAATAAAAGAGCAACCGTTTTGTTTTACCAGAAATATGTTAAGTAATTTAAAACTACGTTAAATAACGTTTGGAAACACATGTGAGAGCCAGCGGGTCTCTCGGCTGACTTCTCCGATGTTCGATTTTGGCTTCATGAAATTTGAAATGCGCGAATCTGGCTATTCGTAAACCTGAAGTGAAGTCAATTAGGCCGTCAATTTTCAAACTTCGTGATTTTGAAAGAACTAAATTGTGTGCTTTTTAACCGACTTCAAAAAAGGAGGAGGTTATCAATTCGACTATATGTTTTTATTTTTTTATTTTTTTATATGTTTGTTACCTCATTAACTTTTGACTGGGTGAATCGATTTTGATGATTCTTTTTTAACCGACTTCAAAAAAGGAGGAGGTTATCAATTCGTCTGTATGATTTTTTTTTTTTTATTAGAAAGCTGATGCTTCCCATTTCAATTTAGTCCAGTTCTGATAATGGTATCCATGAGAAAACCATTATAAGTCTTAAATTTGCATTAAGTACGTGCGCGACAAATAGATGAATAACTCAATAATCGGTCTTTTGAAGTCGGTTTTTGTTTTTTGTTTTGTAAAAATAATGTTCTTGTCATCAACACCGTTTCTTTGATAAATCGACTGCCCCTACAAACACTATCGAAACTGCAAATTTTAATTACATTTTTTACAGGGGAGCAATTTCAAGTCAAAATTTGACTATTTGTTTTCCTAAAATTACATTAAATATTCGTATAATTTGTACAATGAAAAAAAAATGTAATTTTGCAGTTTCGATAGTTTTGTAGAGGCAGTCAAAATACGCTAATGTCAACCAACGTAAGTAATAACAAACACGTCCCTAGTCCCTACCCCCGTCATGAAAACACGTTTAAAAAGCCCGAAGAAATCGTCACTCTCGCATTCGAGAGAAGTTTTGAACAAACTCAATTATCCGAAGCTGCCATCATGTTCGAGAGCGAATCAATAGTTAATTGGTTCGTTCGCCAACATTCAAAGACCTCTAGATTGTATTATGTAACGACTTACAAATATTCCCGACTACCTTCTCTGTTTTTATTGGTTTGGTGTAGGAACGCTAAAAAAAGAGTTGTTTTTTGATGTATTGTTTACATGGAGGTTGTATATTAGTCTGCTGTTTTTATTAGACCTTCGCTCGAACCTCCCTGAGTGCTGTAGGCTATAGTTTAGCCCAAAACCTACGAGGTTAAAGCTAAATCGCACTGAGCACTAAGTCTCGAGCAAGTAGTTAATCCTACTAATCTTAATATATATAAATTACGTGTCACGTTGTTTGTCCGCTATAGACTCCTAAACTACTTAACCGATTTCAATCAAATTTGCACACCGGGTGCAGTTCGATCTAACTTAGGAGATAGGATAGCTCACATCTCAATTTATAGTAAAAAAACATGAAAAATTAGAAAATTTAAAAATACTTAAACCATATAGCGCTTTGGACAATGTAAACCTTTTTAATGTAACTTTTGACATTTGACATAGAATTGACGTAATGGCTTTTGACAGGACAACGTCTGTCGAGTCAGCTAGTATTATGTATGTCAAAGTTGGAATGTTTGTTACTTAATCACGCTAAAACGGCTACAGGTATTTGGATAAAATTTGGTATTAAGATAGCTTATACCCTGGACCTGCATATAGGTTAATAATAGTCCCGAAAAACGCGGGGAAACCGTGGGGCTCACTAGCTCAATAAACACAATTTTGCCAAGGTGCACCACCTGAGATATTGCCCCTGCGTTGTTTACCTTTATGACAATGAAATAACTTATTAACACTGACAAAACTTGCCTGAAAAGACTAAAGATTAATTGTTAAGACAAACAAAGCCTGGCCTAAAAGGTGAAAGATTAAACTGCTTCATCTACTAATAAACTTAACACTATGAGCGCTTTATTTGACTTCATAATAACGGATCGGACCGACAGAAGTGTCGTTATCGTATAGCTGTCGACTCCTTCCGCTTTCACGCTATAATCCCGTTATAAGGTTTCCGATAGGTATTCCGTAGTTTCCTTACGAAACATTGAATTTTATTACTAGACGAGTAGTTCTGGCTCGTGTCAGGCCAATATAGAGCCAGACAATGTTGTATAGATTTTTGTAGAGCGATTTCTATGTAATATGATGAGGAGTAGGTATCGATGATAGCGAGATTGCGTAGAGTTATTGTTCAATAGATTGGAATTGATATGAGCTTTTCATAGTAATGGTTTCGATTATTCTTTTGACGTTTTACGCAAGATAAGCATAGTAATAAAGACAATAAAAAAGTGCGGGAAAAAGCCAAGCGGTATGGGAGAGAAGTCAACCCAAAAGAATATCATTCAATTCTTATCATTGAAAGAAAGACAAAACAACTGCCAAGTTAGTCTATGACACTCAGAATACAAATAAGAAACTAACGACACCTCGTAATCCAAAATCGGACAAGTCGTTTAGGACAAGGTCGCATAGGAACAAACACACACATACAGGCTAGAAAAACGTTACCCTGTTGGGTAATAAAGGACGATCATATGAGAGGATTGAAGTTTGATAGATACCTCGCGTTCGTTTTGGAATCGGTGGAAAAATTAAAGTTTACAATGACAAAATCGTTTGCATGTGTACACGTTCGTATGTCAGTATGTCACACATGCGAACGATTTTTTTTAAAATAAATAATAGGCTTGCATTTGACCACCATCTTGTCTGATGGTAAGCAACTATGCGGTCTACGATGGAGCACGTGTGCCTAGAAGAAACCGATTCTCTCGCGCCTTGAAGACACCCAGATTATATCTATCGGGAAACACCCACACGGACAGAAAATAAGCAAAAGTGGCGTTTTAACCTGATTTTCGATCCCAAAACGAACGCGAGAATAGTCTGAAGGGAATACACGCTGTACCAACCCTATTTAGTGGAAGCAGAAAAGGACAACTACAAATCTATGATAAGCTTTAAACTCATCATATTCAATGAATACTCAAAGGACATTACTAATAACTGAACGAAAGTGAAGCGAAATACTTTATTACTAGTGTCACCATGACATCTATTATCTATGAGACATTTTAACACTGAACATGCACTGACCGTATCTGTCAAGTACAAACGAATTTTTTGAAACAAAATCAAAACAGTCAAAATCTAACGGTCTTGCTTGTGACTGTACTAATTAACCAATCAGTAGAACCAACGCCCATGCAGTTTATTAATTTTCTTGTTACAGTCCTACTGGCAGAGCCACGAGCAAAAAATGCTCTTTATTGTTTGGTTAACAAAATGCCACTTAACTTTAAGCAGTGTTTATAATATAAAGATTCTAGATAAGCTCAAAATGGAAGCTAAGAAAAAATAAACCTATTTTTAGCTCTTAGCACAACAATTTTCAATTAGCGTAATTCAACGAAATCCTGTCTAACCAATGGTTCCGATTCGACTGTTCTCTGTAAAGTAATTAATAGTTTTAGTAATCATGAACAGCAAAACACCGCCGAATTAGCCTCGGCTCAGCTGAGCTTATACGTTTCCAAAGTTACCAAAGAAGGGGGAATAAACAACAAACAAGTTTTAATGTATTTCCTGAGTATAATTATGTTTTAGGGTAGATTAAAGAGCTCAAAGAGAATAAGGGAAATAAGCGTTTGTGAAGAAAAACAAGTTCTAAACTGATTTGATTTGAGACTCTGAGACTCTGAGATTTGAACTGATTGATTTAGTTGTCAACATTTTACGTCTAAGATTTATCGAGTAGGTAACTCCGCTTTCTTAACTCAACCACAGATTTAAAATAGTGTCATTATTTTCTGAATTATTAGATACTATTAGTAGCCGCGCAAAGTGGACAATTTCGTATAAAAGAAAACCCCTTACAACATCTTTTATTAAAAATCGGGGAATAGAAAGGCAAGATGGCGTTTAACCCCTCTTATGATTTTAGGGCCTTCATAAACGTTACTTAAAGTTAGTCACTACTTAAAATATAATACTTTGACAACTTCTCTGACGTGAAGTTCCACGTGCGAAAACAAGACGGAGAACTTTAAGCAATGATCAACTTTAAGCAGGCTTTATGATTAAGGCACTTGTTTTTAGACTAACAGTAATGAAACTGAGACTGACTCAAGGTAAAATACGATAACAATCGGTTCATCTCATATGGAGGCTGGTTATGTTTAGAAAACAATAGAGATGACATTTAAGGCTTCAATAAAGCCGTCAAGGTTTCATAGAATGTCAATGAACCCATAGCTAAACCATTAATTTTGTTAATGGGTCAATTACGACTATTAATATGCTTTCAACTTTAATTCTTAATCCAATTTTTATTTGATGATCGGCTTGCGTTTCATTGTCATCTTGATCGACGGTGAATTGGTGAGCAATGATGCGATAATTATGATGATCATTCAAAAGCCAAATGAACTTCTGAACTTCCTTCGGGGAAGAATCCTTAAGGCGAGACTTCGAGGTCTGTCTGTCTGTATATCAAAGCCAATATTTTTTTATAGAATTAATTCCGAACCTAAGCGTAGACTAATCTTTACACATCTTTTAGAAATGGTTAGACAACAGAATACAACAGAATATTGAGGTATTTTTGTGGGCCTATTTGGCTCAGCGGTAGTGTATCCGCCTTATAAGCCAGAGGTCCCGGGTTCGATTCCCGGCCGGGCAGATGTTTAAATGATGAATTTAAATACATATCTGTTCAGGGTCTGGGTGTTAGTTGTTCTTGTCTTTGTGTGTGTTCCATGGCATCCCCGACACAGGATTTATTCCTAGTGGGGAGCTAGAAACGAAACGAAACGGTTAGTGAGAAACGTTTATTTATTTGATCTTTTTTTTTTTAGAAGTAATAACTGAAACTTTCCTTTCTATTGTCGACTACTGAGCAGAGGTCTCCCCAATTCCAACCATTTATTTCTGGCCTGAGCTAACACCTTTTCTAAACTTCCCGAGCTCGTCGTATAATCGTGTCAGGGGTCAGCCTGGGGGTCAGCTGGTCAGAGGCACCCGACTCTTTGCAGACCCTTGAGACATGTTATGACAGAAAAGTTGTGATGACTCATGATCGTTCCGTAAGACTAGTAATTCTGCGAACAGTAGAGATCGCGACAACTTTTTTTTATGATAAATAAATCCGCATTTGACCACCATCTCGCCTGTTGGTAAGCAACGTTGCGACAATCAGTCTTTTTCTCCTATTGGCTGATTTTACTTATATTCGAAATTCAAAAAATTTATCAAAATAGACCAGTAAATGGCGCTGCAGCAAATTTCCTCCCCTTTTAAGGAAAATACAGCCTGGATCAAAAATTCCTGACGACCAAATAAATCTATGAAATCGTTGAACTTGTTACCAAGTTTCCTCGAGATTCGTTGAAAAATGTGTCCTGGACACGAGTAACATCATCCGGAATCCGGATAGATGAAAGCAAATGTCAGTTGTTGCAGAGACGCTTCGCTCGCTCGGTCTAATAAAAAGAAAGATTATCCGCAAAATGCAAAACTGTTCGCCACTTGCAATATCTTGATACTCTTGATACTTTTACTAGCATTCCGTATAGAGATCGTCGCGGTTTCACTGCCCGCCAGTTGCATACCAAGCGCGTTGATTTACAATTCAGACGGACGATCTGTGGTTATTTTCGAACAGGAAGGATTTATTGAACGGGTCCGGATTGCCAGTTTGTCTTGTGGATATGGTGATGGTAAGAGACTGCCGATAAATAAAATCAAGGGAAATAAAGAGAAAGCAAAGAAAAATATGCGCGTAAGAGATTTTTTTTTATCGCAAATAAGTCCGCCTTTGACTACCAACTCGCCTAAACGTGCAGGTAGTGTAGGGAAGAAGCAGGGTTATATAATTTGTAAGGTTAATCTTTAACTTGAACACTAAGTTTATGGCCCTTGTGAAGATGCTACCCCGTGGATGTCAACAGGTTACTCTATAGTTACAACTATTGGAATTTTGACAAAACAACGGTGACTTTCAAAAGGAGGTTCTTGAGCGATCAAAGTTTGTAAACTGTGATGCTGATTAAGATTTCAATGGATAAATGCTCTATTTTCTGTGAGTATGTGTGATGTGATGAGTGAGAGTAATAAAAAAACACAATCAGTTCCATGCAAAAAATACTACTAAATGTTCGTCCACTTCAGGATTTCGGCACTGATAGAAATGATAATCCACTATGCTTATGATCCTCATCGTTGATTAATTCTCTCGCATTATTCACCCAAGATGCATTGTCATTCATACCACGTGCCTTACGGTCTATGATTAATGCTCGGCTTATATGGCCCCGCAAGGGAGCGTTTTGGGGCCACCACTATACGTTACATTTGCCTAACCCATTCTTAGATATATCGGACGCCATTTAATATTCAGCAGTTGCTTCCATGTTTTCAATATTGATTGAAATAGGTAAAGGTAAACAGTCAATTATTGGTAAGTAATTTGATATGTGGTCCGTGGAAGCAAGCCTAACCATAAAAGGCATAATTACGCTATACGTCGATCAAACAACCTCAGCGAGTCAGTCAGACCTCAGCTCAGTGTTCTATTTGAACACAATTTCGACGTAGATTAGAACGTGATATGTGTACGACTAATGGGATGGAAATATTACAGATCCAGATTAAACTATAATATTCATACTTGTATGAGCTCAATTAAGTAAATACATTATCTATAGATCAATGATCAGATACGTACCCGAATAATCAGAAATTCAGAATATCATTCCTAACCCTATGCCGAAGACATAGGACAGAAATTTAAAGAAAATATCGATGTAACTGTCTATGTGTTCGTTACCTTTTCACAATTAGACAACACGGCTAAATTAATCTTATCGTGAGAACAGACATTACGTTACTTCTTACGGGAAAAAAATTGCGATAAATGTAGGAATGTGATAAAAATGGCTCAGCATTAGATATTAATCGAACAAGTCAAATCCTCTCTAAGCTAACCGACAGACAGCACTGAATTTTTAAAGATGACATAATATTATGAACCGAATAAACCACTTCATGTAAATGTCACGCCACACCTGTTGCTTGAGGCGAAACTTCGGGCAGACTTTTGATTCAGAATCAGACTCATCATAAATGAGCTCTGACGGCATTTGATAGAAGTACTCTTAATGAGGCGAAGTAATAGGAAACTATAATAGACGTTGATTATGAAAGGAACAATGGATTAATTTACATAAGTTAACAATGTATTAGAATGTGGTGGACTTTACTGGGATACTCAGTAAGGACTTAGTAAATAGGTATCAAGTCTACTGACCATTGATATACTACAAATGGTATCGATCGTATCGCTCTCTAAAATAAACTCGACTTCTTTAGACTACTAAATGTAAATTTCGTAGTCTAAAGAATACGTAGTATTATTAGTTCAGATAATTGTCAAACAAGATCGAAATCAAAAAAAAAGAATAAATGTAGATTCTATGATTACTGAGTAATAATTAGATTAGTGTAGATTAATGCCGATTCAGTTTGAAGAGAAAGCGTATAAAAAAAGCATATTCATCAATAACTAAAAATATGTTGAAAATTCATAATTCTTCGCAGTAAAACAAACAACAGACGATCAGAATCACACTGCAATGTAATATATCATTTCATGATCCCATCATTTATCACTGCCATTCAACATAAAAGGCTATTGTAAAATCTCTTTAGTATGCAACGTTATGAGCTCCAGAAACGTGAACTTACGTGTCAAAACTTTCCGCTTCCGTATCTCAGGTAAAATGTAAGTTTGTTTTATGAGTTCTTGAGGAGTTGGGTATTTGGGCTTGGTTGTAGTTCTAAAGCTGAGTGTCCTGCCTTTGTTATACTTAAGTCACTGTCAGTTTTTGTTATTGTTTTTTCGATATGTAATTGTACAGATTTACTTAGATTTTATTTTAACGTTATTTGACCAGGATTCAGTTTTAATATTGTCATTGAAGTCTCAGTTGTGAGATAAGGGACGAAGAAGAAAGACGATGGTTATGTTGATGATAAAACCGAGACATTATTAACATAAGGCTAGTTTTAATGCTAGATGATAACTATTTTGATGACAAATCTATACCATATAAAGATATTCAGAAAAAACAAATACATATTATCGTGAAAAGGTTACGTAAATAATTAATAAACGTGCCAACAAACTCTACTAGTCTATTTCTGGTTACTTGATTCCCTATAAATTCGGAGAACTTAACAACCTTTCAGATATAACGCCTTGAGACGAGTTTATTTTTCTTACTCGAGCGGTGAGTTGCTAACATTTTGCGCAATAAGGAAAATCTTTATATACGCAATTTGAGGAGAGAAAATTCGGATTTTTTCAGTAGTAGACAGCAATACCTGTCTTGACATACAAAGGTGAAGATCGTGTTATTAGGCATCCGAATATAAATTCAGCATTTTTGTTCTAGAGATGATCTTTTGTTCGGATATTGTAGTACCTAGTTTGTAGATATATTTTTGCGAGCAGGTAAGGTGGCTTGGTTAGATCATGTATGAATAAATTATGTAAATATGTAGAAAAAGCGTTATAAGTTTCTTATAACAATATACAAGGAGGAGAAGAAGGGTATAGAGTGTGTTAATATTCACGTTACTACTCGTGCTGACACCTTGGATGATAGTATCTTGGGAACGAAAGAGCATATTTTTTTTGTATCTAAATCGTAACTCGCGTACATCAAAAAGTTTTCTAGGACCGTATTTAATTTGCTTATAAATAAACTTCCGACAAGTCTTTCGATTCTTAACCTTGAGAGTTTATAATATCTAGCAGATGTGTAACTGCCTCCAGCTTAGTTTATATTTAGAATCTTTATTGGCGAAAAAGTAATCTATTTCTGATACCGAAAACGGCACAACCAAAAGTATTTCGAGGACCATCTAAAAAAGCCCTATTAGGGCCACTTGCTGGTCCGTTTTGAGAGCAATCAAATTAAGTATTAAACAACGGGAAAGAGTTTTGGGACGAACCCCCATGAGGGTCATCTAAAAGCGTTATCGGATGGTGCGGCGACAAAAATTAGGAACGGAATCGGACTGACAAATGAGGGTACTTCGACCGTTTCAACGCGTGATTGTCCCTCGGTCAAATTGCTTGGATTTAATAGAAAGTTAGTTTATTTCTTTACTCGCAACCATGAGAACCCATAGCTCAGAATTTAGATTAACTTAATCTAGGTTTTAAGGTTATTGCAAAACATCTACATTTGAGCGTGTCCAAGTTAAAATTTAGTTAACTAGTGCTGCTTATAATAGACAGCACAAAACTCAAGTTGACCCGTTGCCATTTCAGTTACTAAAGCAAGCATAATTCTAGAGTAATCGATATTGTATTTATTTTCGCCACTTCCATTTCCACTTCGATGAAAGAGACGGAGGACAGAAACAATGTCTATTGGATACATTAAACCTTCAATACGACACTATCTCTGCGATTTCTTTTTGTGGTGTCAATAAAGATTTATTGATATTGTAACATTTGTAACATACACGTACTGTTTTCTATCTCTTCCTGGCTATGTATTTCATATGGCGGTTGGTCAGCCTTCCTTACTTTTCTTCTCTACTTCGCTCTATCTTCGACATCGTCTTCAGAAACACACGTACCACTACCTTTAGATGTTACTGTAACGATTCATACTTCCATAACCGAGTAAGCATCAACTATGTCGACCACCGTTCTAAACGCCACAACCCGTTCATCCGAAACGGGAATATCTCACGTTTAAGCAGAATATTTTCAACTCGACAAGCATTAAAGGAATGTAAGACATTCCAACGCTTGGCTTCAAATGTGCCGAGTTGAAACATTTTCGTGAGGGTCGTTTGTGTATTTTAGAGGTGCAATTAGAGTAGAAATTGCGAAAGACAACACAACTGAAGCATAGATTACAGTCTTAACATCGGTTAAGCCGAAAATTTGCATTAGAATACGGATCATTTAACTTTTAGCTTCGTAGTGTGATTTTACTATGAAAACAACATGAGTCATATTTTTGTTATAATTTTTTTTTATGTAATTGAGTGACGAGACGAGCAAATCGCTCGCCTGATATTAAACGTCACGTTTGCCCATAACAGGTCTGCGCTACCCAGAATTTTGAACTCGCAGAATTCAAGACCCTGCGCGGCACAGCACTGCGCTCGTCACCCTGAGATATAAGTTATTTAATCTCCCATTTGCCCTGTAATTTCACTGGAAACAATGCCCTTCCAACCGGAACACAGTAATGTTTGCACATTACTGCTTGGCGGTGGAATAACTGGCAAAGGTGTGGTACTTCCCCAGGCGGGCTCTGCAAAAGAGCCCTACCACTACAAAAATTGACACTGAAATACTCACGGGTATCAATAGTATGATCTGACGATCTTCCGTACTTTAGCAAAATTTGACTTTTGATTCCGATATTACCTTGACATCAACAGTATCAGTATTAATCGCAAAAAGGGCAACGCTCTTAGCTTTACTCTTGTGGGTGGAGATTTCCAGACTTGATCTTCTAGTGTTTTACCTTCTTGTACGACAAGACCTTTCTTTTATCTATTTCATACCACTAATTTTATTAACATGCTAAGGTGCGTTTTTTCTTTGTTCTTATACTCGTATGCTGCAAGAAAGAAACTTGGCTATTTTTTTGAGCCAGAGAATTCAGCGTTTTCTCTCCACCATTTTCTCTCGGAAAACTGTTCTTGAGGGATTTTCACCGGATGAAACGGCAGCACGCAGCTAGCACTATAACTATAAATTATCATAAAAAAAAAACATGCTTATACTTCGTTCTTACAGCACGTGTATCAGACAAATGAAGAACAAAACGTCCGTCATGGTCAATAACACAAATCACTACGCAAAATACATGTTCCGTGTTTCTCCCTTTGTCTTTCCTTTCTGCATCACTATTGACGTGTATGCTAATGTTTTCAGAATAAGCCGTGTAGTCTTTAGTCATAATACTAAAGGCGAGAAAAATATATATTCGTAGAGAGGCTATAGTGTGGAAGTGCCAGTGAAGACTTTAAGTGTTATGTTTTTATGATAATTATGAAATGGTAAATCCCAAATTATTATTAAGTTCAAAACTAGGTCGAGTTTGGCCAAAATGAATGGAATAAAAAACATTAAACAGTCGAATAATTAAGAACCGTCTCCTTTCTAAAGTCGGTAAAAATTAAAAACATTAAACAGGGATAAATAGAAGTGTCATACTACAGGAAGAAAGTTTTTGATTAATAAGAATAGATTTATCTGAAATAAATCATCACTACTTGGATGAGATATTTCAGATAAATCTATTCTTAGTAATCTATTGTAGTCTTGGGCTCTTCTGATCCAAGTTTCTTGAATAATGGAATGTGCGAAGTTAAATAAAGATGAATTTAAGTCAGAAATCTGGGACATAGTTCTCAAGATTATGTTGATACACCGAACAAAGATTTTCTTGTATTGATCCAGTGCTAATTGGAACAGGTTCTTATTTGTATCTGTACTTTGTTTTTATTTTCCTCAAAGCGACGGGTTAAGATTCATAACACAAAAACAATTTGAGATAAAGCTCTGCAAATAGAGGTCACCATTAACCTTTAATCCTCCCAGTGCTGGGATATAGGTCTACCCTCGAAGGGTGATTAGGCTGTAATCCACCACTGACCAAGTGCAGATTGGTGGATTCACATACGCCAAGTAAGAATAGAGATAAGAGCTGAGAAATACAAATCGGACTACTCTTTAAAAAGTTATACATTACATACAATCATCCCCTGTTTTCCTACCCTTAGAATTATTTTTTTTCAATATTTTATTTTTACTTTCCATAAAAAAATATTTATCGAAATCAGACTACTCTGTAAAAAGTTATGCGTGGTCAACTGGTCATACATAAATATACACGCGTCGACTTCAGAGCCTCCTCCGTTTTTTCATCGGTTAAAATGTCGTAAAAACTTTTTTTTCAGGGCCTTGATTGAATAACAAATTGAACAACAACAGCTATGCACAAAGCCTAGGTTGTAAAAAGAGATGAGCGATAACTAACACAAACGTTTGCATAGGTGCGTCGAACTTACATAGAGATGATACAAGAACATTATTTTTACAAAACAAAAAACAAAAACTGACTTCAAAAGACCGACTATTGAGTTATTCATCTATTTGTCGCGCACGTACTTAATGCAAATTTAAGACTTAGGTATATGGTTTTCTCATGGATACCATTATGAGAACTGGACTAAATTGAAATGGGACCAAACGGAAAGCGTCAGCTTTCTAATAAAAAAAGAATCATCAAAATCGATTCACCCAGTCAAAAGTTATGAGGTAACAAACATAAAAAAAATAAAAAAATATATACAGTCGAATTGATAACCTCCTCCTTTTTTGAAGTCGGTTAAAAACAACAAATATCATCATTTCTTCTCATCAGGCAAGACGGCGCGCGGCGGTCAAACGCAAAGCCTTTCATAAAAAAGAAAAAAAAAACAGTTAAAATATAAATTGAGAGAACTTAGTTAAAAGTACTAATTGGATTCAGGATTCGTATGGTTTAAATGTGGTGGCGATGGTAATCATGTGGCATCGTCTGCCATCCCCCTCGCGTCATATGAGCGAGCGGGATAGCTGCAAGTTTCTGTCTAATAACTTTAAATCAGGCAACTTAGTTACGATTAAAAGCAAACCCAACTTTGTCAGCATTAGCAGTCGACAACATGTGTTGAGTTTCTTTTTCAAAACGTTCTTCAAAAAAAAGTCTATTTCAAAATGACCTGTTATGGGCAAACGTGACGTTTGAACATTAAGTGAGCGATTTGTTCGCCTCGTGCACAATCGCATAAATAAAAACGTTAGTTTTAACAGCTCTAGTAAAATCCGCAGGCGCTAGCGTAGGCGTTGGGCGCCAAGTGGCGGGTCAGTCAACTTTAGGAAGTTCAACAAAGGACGGTAAGAGGGCTCGTAGCGAACTCTACCTGCACAGTTAGTGCTTAACCAAATCTGGTTTTATTGTGAATATAAATGCTTTGCTTGACAGTTCATTTTCATTTTGTATTCAGGATTATAAGGAAATAAAAAATAATAAATTTGTCATAGCATCAGCTGTACTACAAAATGAATGGAGCCGCTGATTTTTTCGCGAATTTCAAGTTGGTTTCTGAGTAAAAGTTGTTCATAATGATGAGTCCTATGAGCCTTTTTTCAGCTTGGCATACCCTTTTCTTATAGCCCTGCATAAATGTTTTGCTTGACAGTTCATTTTCATTTAATATATAAGAGCATGCTCTTATCGGTGGAGTGCTGTGACGCGCAAGGTCTTGAATTTTATGAGTTCAAAATTCTGGGTGGCGCAGACCTGTTATGGGCAAACGTGACGTTTAACATAAGCCGCGCGATTGGTTGATCTTGTCACTCAATTGAATTTAAAAAAAAAGTAATTTCCAAGCTTGCCGGTCTTTTTCTAGTGCTTTTACGCTTTGTACGATATGACATCTTCTTTCACTTTTATCTGGTCAAAGAATGTTCTCCATGGTTCTAATTTTTTCTCTATGACGGTTACTTCTTTACTTCAGAAAATGTTTTGCAACGAGAAATTAATTTTTGTACATTTTTGGAGTCAAATGGTAAAAGGTAGAGACCGTATCAATTCCAACAGTTGGTCGCTATTGGCACGTGGAACTTTATCTCTCTTTCCGTATGATATTATAATGTTCATATATATCTCATTAGTTTTGCTAGAACTCTTTAAGTAGGTCAATGGAAATGTTTTCAGGAAAATATAATATATTCTCTTCTAGGTTATACTAACTTTAAGATATTTTTAACTTTCTTAGTGATTTTATCTTTTTCCTTTGGAATGGAGCTTTTCTTTTTAACAAGAACATTATTTTTATTACAAAACAAAAAACAAAAACCGACTTCAAAAGACCGACTATTGAGTTATTCATCTATTTGTCGCGCACGTACTTAATACAAATTTAAGACTTATATCTATGGTTTTCTCATGGATACCATTATCAGAACTGGACTAAATTGAAATGAGACCAAATGGGAAGCGTCAGCTTTCTAATAAAAAAAGAATCATCAAAATCGATTCACCCAGTCAAAATAAAAAAAAAACAAAAAAAACATACAGACGAATTGATAACGTCCTCCTTTTTTGAAGTCGGTTAAAAAGGCGTTTTGTTAGGGTCGCGTTATTTTTTAACAATTTTGGAGTTACGAGTAACAGCCGTTCAAATAAGACCAAGATTGCCAAGATAAAGTCGAAATATACAGGGTTATAAGGAAAGGGTATGCTAAGCCGATAAAGGCTCGAAGTAGGACTCATCATTATGAACAACTTTTACAAAAGGACCAACTCAAAATTCGCGAACATAAATCAGCTTTTCCATAGATTATGCTGATTGTCATTGACATTTTTCTATGGAGCATCTGTTTTTTCTCCCAAATTCCGGGTTGATCTCGTAGTAAAAGTTGTTCATATTGATGAGTACTATGAGCCCTATTTTTTCTCTCTAAATATAAGTCTTATCTAGCCTCAAATAGAGTAGAGACTAGACTGACTGTACCATCAGCATATTGATTAGTTCGGTAACTTAACTAGGAAGTTTACTAACTTAAACAATGTTGCAAGTTGAACACTAGTCTGCTGAACTTCGGTCGTGTAAGCGCTTGTAACTGATGGTAAGAATTTCAATGACTACTCGATGAGTCAATCGAAGTTTGATAGTTCACTACATTATCCAGCCCCCCTAGTCAAGTTGCAACTCTATTATCGAAACTATACAGAAAAAGGAGTGACAATTATTTATCATTATGAAATATTATCAAAATAAATAAATATTTATCATTAGGCCTCAAAAGGCGTAAGTATAGTACGCTAGACAGCGGCTATATGTTTGAGCCTTTTGGGGTCGAAACCTTGGGACCGTGGGGGCCGAGTGCTAAAAAAATTTATAAGAGCTCTCTTCTCGTCTGGTCGAAGCATCACGTGACTAAAATGCTGGCTTCTATCTCGCCCAAAGGGTGAGCATCGCCATACAACGTGGTAATGGGGCCAGCATTTTGGGAACAATTCCCGCAGGCAGCGGCCTTTTAGATTAGTTTAGTTTAGTTTTATTGGTTTAGTTTTTTAATTTAATTATATTGTAATATACATTTGTAATTTCAGAAAAAGGTCAGTGTGAATAGGTATTTTCTAAGTCTGCGTGCTTCATCTTTGACCACCTCGTCGCTTACCATCAGGCGAGTTGGTGGACAAAAGCGGACTTGTTCTCGTTAAAAAAAAATAGGAAAATGTATGGAAATGTATGAACATTCATAGAATATGGAATCTACTAGTAGATTTGGAGAAAAATAGCCACATGGATTTGTACAAACAAACAAACATTATCTCACCCCAAACGCATGCATACAGGGTCACCTCAAAAACACCAGCAACCTCGTAGGACTAGGTAGCTATACTAGCTATCATCATATACAACAACATTTGCTATGGGACCAACCGGAAATTCGCGAAAAAAAAATCAGCTGTTCCATACATTATGTCGAGTGTCATTGACATTTTTCTATGGAACAGCTGATTTTTTTTTCGCGAATTTCCGGTTGGTCCCATAGCAAATGTTGTTGTATATGATGATAGCTAGTATAGCTACCTAGTCCTACGAGGTTGCTGGTGTTTTTGAGGTGACCCTGTATACCGTCTCCGTTCCGTCGTGGGTAATAATAATTATAGATTACTTACTAGCTGACCCGGCAGACTTCGTACTGCCATACAGTACTTCTCTATGGTACTGCCTAATTAAATATAAACACTGCACAAAACACTATTTAAAAAAAAAAGAAAACTATTGACAAAAGCAAACTCATCCGTGAAAAAAAAACACTGACATTGACAGTTTGTTGTTGTTTCAACTTTTTTTTAAATTTGATATGACTTGGAGTCAAATCCTTCGAAATTTTAAAACAAATGAATGAACTATTCGATTTCGTTTTCTTTTTTTTGTTTTATTTGTGCTCCAACGCACACTGTTTTGATAGATATGATTGAATTTGAACTTTGTACAGAGGTAATAAAGTGCAAATTGATTCTTGGACGTTAGGAACATACCTACATTGCTCAAACAACAGTGAGTGCTTGCAATTCAATATGACCTTTATACAATAGCAATAAAGCTCGTTTTAGTTAGAAAACGTTTGTATGGGAAAAAGAAAAGGGCTGTTTTAGGGTTTTTCAATATTTCTGAGAGATTTTCTTAATATTTTTTTCCGTAAGAACCTTCTCCTAATAATAACAAATACAACAAAAAAGAATTAGTGAAATCGGTCCAGCCATTCACGCGTGATGCCGTGACCAAGGAAAACGGGTTTCATTTTTATATATATAGATAGAAATGTCATTCCTTTATATTTTCCTACTTTCTATATCGTTTCGATTATAGAATTGCAACTTGGCTAGAGGGGCTGGTATTCCCGTGAGCTAAGCATGGGTCGTAGACTCTTATTCCATTGTTTATATCCCGTGCGAAAGAGACATATCCATATTTTAGTATAGTCACATTGTACGGGATAAACGGATGAAACGGTGGAAAATTAAAGACAATTTGTCCACGGCTCATGCTAAACCAACTGGTGTAAACCCCTTTATTAACACATTTGTTTAGCCTTGAAGTTTTAATCCGTATTTTGTTTTTTCTTTCTTAAAAACTTAAATTTTAAAAAAAATGATGGAGTAATTATTATTCCAAAGCTACTCTACGTTTATTAATAAGAGGAATCATCATCACATCGAACCACCTTTTCACCATTATCCCACGAGTACCATGAGTTTGAGCCCTTTTTAAGCTTAGCACATCTTTTGGTTATAATCTACATATAACTCGTGTATCGAATATACTTTAGGCCCACTTGCAGAAGATACAGAGTTAAATTCCTAAACCCAGAGTTAATTAACTCAGAGTTAAAATGTTATAAATATAACCCTAATATTGTGTTGCGCCATTAAAAATTAACACAGAGTTTGCTAACCCTTGGCTAACCCGACAATTCTATATTTTACGCTGGCAATTTTAAAAAACAATCTTCGCCATATTGTTGAGTAATAACCCGACAAAATATGGATTACCGAACGAGTGAACGACAACATATACCCATCTCTTTTGCTCTAGTGCACTTGGCGTAAGACTATTGCATGTGTTTTAACGTCTAAATGACATTATGTTTAGATCGCTTGATATTTACATTATTCATTCAATTCAAAATCAAAACTTCATAAACTTCAATCTGATAACCGTGCGTGTTAATTAAAGTTTTTTTGTGAAAAGGTACTTGGTACTTATAATGCACAATAACTTGAGAACTGAGGACTTCAGTATTGTCTCGTATACTTGACTACTGCACTTTATCATAGGAAGGTAAAGAAAATAAAACTAAGTAGGTATTAGATCTTACCTGTGTGTGCACTGTAACCTATGTTTAATTTTATTCAATAAAAACATTACACTTTCTTTTTGGAGTCGAAATCTTCTGTGAAATGCTTTATCTCTTTGTGAGTTGTAATGATCAGTCCGTTCTGCAATTCTTCTATCATAAAAATCTGAACTAACATATTCAATAAACTTCTTCATCGTCATTTAGCATTGTTTATTCACAGTAACACAAAACGGTTTACCTATTTTTAAAGTTTAATCTCAGATCGTATTATCTCGTCAAACTCAACTTCACAATGAATTTTGCCATTATTGATAGAGGGTTAGTGACTTAACCCTCTAATTTTGGTGGGTTAAATATTTACAGGTTTAACTCAAGGTTAGCTCCTAACTCTTGGTTGCGCAAGACGATTTATCAGTTTAACCCGAGATGAGCAGTTAACTCTGGGTTAAAAAGATAACCCAAGCTTCTGCAAGTGGCCCTTAGGGACACACATAACATGTATTTCTGAAATCTGTAATCCCGTCTCCAATGTAGCTCGATAAGCTCCCAGAGTACAGATTAGTTAACAGTGTCACCTAATAGGCACAACAATAGGCTAAACCTATCAAAGCTATACAATTACACAGAGCATTAATCGCAAGCGGGTTCGATGGCCCGATTGTCTGGTGTAGGGTTGGCATTTGCCAGTTGTCATATGTTCCGGACTCTGTCCTAGTTTCGAAGGGTCACATGTGGGGTTTGTTTTTAGACAATTTAATTTTGGGTGCAATTAATAAATCCGCGTTTGACCACTCGTTTGACGTTCTCATTTGACCGCCGGTTAGTAAACAACGATGTGGTCGGGTCGAATATGAAGCGCGCAGATTTAAAAGATCCTATTTACTCTGACCTTGAATAGTCCAAGATTGTAGCAATTTTATAGGAATCAGTGATTGGTGTCGACGCCATTTTTAACCGACTTCAAAAAAGGAGGAGGTTATCAATTCGTCTGTATGTTTTTTTTTTTTATGTTTGTTACCTCATAACTTTTGACTGGGTGAATCGATTTTGATGATTCTTTTTTTATTAGAAAGCTGACGCTTCCCATTTGGTCCCATTTCAATTTAGTCCAGTTCTGATAATGGTATCCATGAGAAAACCATATAAGTCTTAAATTTGCATGAAGTACGTGCACGACAAATAGATGAATAACTCAATAGTCGGTCTTTTGAAGTCGGTTTTTGTTTTTTGTTTTGTAAAAATAATGTTCTTGTTGCAATAATCCATGCGAGCCGCATGCGATCTGCGCCTCCATCCAAAATACTAACTGTTGCTCTCATATACAGTCACATTACATTCAGACAGTCTCGCAGACTCTAAAGCACAAACAATTTGAAGCTTTTATTGCATTGTCATCGCAGTTACACTGGTATACCAGATTTCAGCTCAATCGGACATCGGGAAGTGGTTCAAAATTCAGTTGCAAGATTTGACCCACACAGACATACATACTAACACGGAAAGTTAAATAAAAGCTTATAAAACAGTGTCAGCCATGTTATTACAATAGTAGGCCTGCGTTTGACCGCCATCTCGCCTGGTGGTAAGCAGTGATGCGGTCTACGATGGAGCACGCATGTAAGAAGAAACCGATTCACTCGCGACTTAAAGACCCACCCAGTTTACTTTACTTTCTCGGCCCAATTTCCTGCTAGTTCCACATAGAAGCTAGGCGGCACCCCTGCGTATAATACTAATCCAGTAGACGGGAAACGTTTGGATGCGGAATATGTATCGATTTTTAATTTACACCGATAGCGCTTAGGCGCGGCGTGACGATTAGTTTCGTACTTTCATTTGATTTGAGCTCGCTTGTCTGTCTTTAGTTACTGATACCCTGAATAGAAACAATAAAAAAAGTGTTATTAGACACATTCTTAATATTAAGTTGACCTAGAATTTTTTTTTAACTAGCCTGATCATCATCATTATCCACAGTCTTCTCTCTCCCACTGCTAGGTACAGGCCTCTCTCCTGTTGTGCCATGTGTCCTCGGTCAAATAGCAATCGGATCCAGGTTCGACCCGATTAGCCTGATATTAGATTGTAATTTTACTAAGAAAAGCTAGAGCAAGAAAGAAAAAAAAGTTGATTACAAATGAAAACCGACGTGAATTCATTCGTGCATGATCTTCGTTACTGAACGAGCGTGCCGTGATGCCCGCTAATATGAATTTAATTGCTGTAAAAATGTTTTTATGTAGCTCTATTGTCATAATGATAAATCTTTATTGTTCACATCAACATGATACGAGGATTACTGAAGAAACCTGTAAATTACTAGTTTCACGTGCTATTTTACAAGAACAGTTACTTTAACTGGATAAAAAGCTATGTGTTACTGGATTAAAGGCCTGATTAAGATAAACTATCTTTATTTTTATCTCGTTAAACCATTTCAGAGTGAATTTATTTTGATTTGCAGACCTTATTTTGAAACCAATATAAGAAAAGGTGCGTAACAGACGTGACACTAGTACAAATAAAACAAGCATTCTTTACCTTTTCATAGAGTTACTTTGGTTACCCCTAATCGTTAGACGATCAATTCAAAAAGTTACGTGGATCCAAAGCGCTTCAAACCAGGTTATTACACAATGCGATGAAGCTCTGGCGAACACGTGCGGCTTTTGTAAACACCGCAGATGCGCGCGCGCACCTGGCGAGATGCGCGAGACTACGGGTTTGTGCAAGGAATGGATATTAATTTAAATTCAAATATATGGCTTTTTTGACCGAACAAAGTGAGGTCTCAGAGTCTAGGGGAACAAATCGGCGTTTGTATGTATGTATGGTTGATCAGATCTTGATAAAATTTTGCAAGCAATTACATCATTGTAATACAATTTTTAAGTTCAATTATGAGCGAAACCAGTCGTGGGGTTGTGGATGTTTCAAAGAGAATAATATCCAAAAGCAAGATTTCGACGTTGAAGAAGAATTTTGAAAAGCAAGTTGTATATTTTGTCAAATGGTCGTGTTTATCATTGTCATCCACAGATTTCATATCACCAGGTTTAGGCTAGTCTATGACATGCCATCAGTTGTGTTAATTCCCCTAAACAAACTTGACGCTACTCGAATCTTTACCATTTACAAATACTGCTTAAAATTATCTGGCAACTTCTAGCTGATGTGTAATGTCACGTAACGAAAACAAGACAGAACTTTATAGTAGTGGTAGGGCTCTTTTGCAGAGCCCGTCTGGGGAAGTACCACACCTTTGCCAGTTATTCCACCGCCAAGCAGTAATGTGCAAACATTACTGTGTTCCGGTTGGAAGGGCATTGTTTCCAGTGAAATTACAGGGCAAATGGGAGATTAATCATCTTATATCTCAGGGTGACGAGCCCAGTGCTGTGCCGCGCAGGGTCTTGAATCTCGCGAATTCAAAATTTTGGGTGGCACAGACCTGTTATTGGCAAACGTGACGTTTAATATCAGGCGAGCGATTTGCTCGTTTCGTCACTTAATCAAATAAAAAAAATAAAAAATGCGATGATGAATTTTAAGCAGGCTTTATAAGTATCGAATCTTTAGTAGCAGAATAGACTTTCCACATTTCTCAAAAACTAATTTCACAGACAGACAGTGACCACTTTTAAGAAAAACTCCTTCTAAAATAACTCAACTCCCCAAGTTGAGACATCCAAACCATTTAAAAATTAAACGCAAACGTACCAAAAACTTTTACATTTCTAAAATAACACCGACATTTCAAACGGTTTTAAAAACATAAAGCGATGGAAAGTTGTGACAAGCTCAATAAGTCCTGAAATGTTTTAAGGGACAACTCCAGAATTACTAAAATAACTTTTGGGAAAAAGATCAGGTTTTAATTTTGCTAGATACCTAAAGTAAGGAATTACTAAATGGAGCGAACGCTGGATTGTGAACGTTAACGACTCAAAAAATACTGGCTTAATATTTACGTCGTCATTAACTATTTCTTTAGAGTAAGTTAGTTCGTATAGGCTGAGAGGCAAGCCTGACCTAGAGTTTTTAAGCCGCCTGGTGTCTCTGATATGGCGTGGCTGTTAGTGTCTTTGAACAAACAACCGGAGCCTACAATTTAACTTGTCATTCGAACCATAGAAAGAAAAATAGCGCTGTAAATATTACTCGCGATCACCCATCCGAAGACTGACTGTATCGTTCGTTGCTTAACATCGGTAACCGTCAAACGATGCCAGACAAAATTGCCCTAACATGTCATAACAAGATCTTTATTCTTCCGATTCATTATCAGACTTGCCAGTTCCCTCCTAAGTGAGATACAAAGAGATATGTAAATACCCACAACCCCATACAAACCCTGAAACCCTTTTAACAAATTAGCGGAACTTTTCAGCCAGGTGCGTGTGATGGTGACTCACTGGGAAAACGTGGGCTGTCATACTGTATAGATACACTTGTATACGAGTAGTGTACCATTGTGTCTTTACTCGTACTTACGAAGGTGGAATGTTTTCATTTGGACGTCGTCGTACGTACCTGAAAATAACAAAAGCACTGTTTAAATTCCACATCAAACTTTGCAAATACTACTGTATGACATAGGAAGTCTTTCAGATTTTGACTTTATATTTAGCAAGGCAAGGTTCATTTTATAATCTGAAACAAACGATACCCATTTGACCTGACAGGGCCAAGGACTCGTTTTGGACCCTAGGCTCTACTGTGAGGGTCTGTGAGGGATATTATCTCGGTCACTTTTACTCTCATGGCGTTTCTAATTAGAGAGAGAGAGAGAGAGAGGCCCTGGTAAAATGCGCCAGTGCCAGAATATGACTCCAGATGTGACAATTAGCTTATCCAGCAACACCAAACAACCAACGTCTCCAGTTAGTAACACCCTCTAAACTCAACCAAGAAGAACATTAAACTTTATTCTGGGATGTATCAAAATACTTTGTTTTAGTCTCTGTCAATGACGGTACCTAAATATAAGACAAACAAAGATGCCGCCGCTGCTTTTATGGGCAGAAAAAGGATAAAGCATGGCCAAACAAAACAACCGTGTACCTAAGTGTAAAATAATGGCGAAAACCATACATTTTCCGACATAAAGTGTGATATAATTTGGCACGAGATTCGGTAATTAACGGGCGTTTGGATTGTTCCAGTACTTTTAGTAGTTCCAGTTATATTACTGGACCCGGCTTAAGTCCCTAGATTAGTGGTTTCGAGTTTCGGTGGTTCGTGGTTTAACTTGCTGTGACTATAAATGGATGAAAATGTAAAAAAGGAAGTTAATATGTAAATTACGAGTGAAAGTATCTTCTACACTGATAAAAGTGGCAATCTAAATTCCGCTAAAAGTTGATATATTCACTTAAAGTACGGAGCATACTGATAGTACCAAAAAGTGGTGACAACTATCATACGAGTAACATACCATACGGTGACATCTAGCATAAACTGGTGCTAATCATTGTACTTTTTGGTAATATCCATCATTCTTATAGCGGAATTTAGATGGTCAGTTTTCTCAGTGTAGGTCTGCGTGCTTCATCTTCGACCACATCGTCGTTTACCAACAGGCGAGTTGATGATCAAACGCGGACTTATTCACGTTAAAAAACTATTATCCTTGTCTATTTTACTGCCTACCTGGGAATAATTTGAACAACCTTCACCTGACTTTCCTCAACATGCACAAAATATGATCCACGTTTTGTGACTAAATTATTTCTAAAATTAGTATGTAATAAAATGACAAAAGTGATGACAGCAAAAGCCAGCCTGGTACCGCGAGCTCTTAGCACGAACCTAAGCTTGATCACTCTAACTTTCGTCTCATTCTATCAGCTAGAGAAAAGGCGAGACAAAAGCAAACGCGATTCAGTTCACTCGCTAAAAGTTTTTTTTTTGCCAGAGGTGGCAAACAAGCTGACGGACCAGATGGCAAGCGATCAATGTCGCCTTTGGATACCTGTAACACTAGAGGCGTCACGGAGAGGTAGTCCACCTAGAGCACCCGTCCGAAGAGCACCTGCGCGAAGAGCACCCAGCCTAGTCCAGGAAGAGCACCTATCCATTTTTTTGGCAGGTGGTTTTGCTCTTCGTGGATTCAAATTTATTTTTACATTTGTGTCCACGAAGAGCACCTACCACTTAACAGCCTAGTGTTGCCGACTTTTCACGCGCGAAAGAGTGAAGAGTGGAGAGGTTTCCAAGTTCGCGTACGGCTCCAAATCTTTAAAGTCTACCAGACTAGCCAAGCTTCACAATTTCCAAGACTCGATCACAGCTAGTTCGACTGACAACTAAAGCGGATAAAGCAGTTATACATCACCAACGTTCCAGTTCCAGTTTAGGAACGGCGACGATTACGTGAATTGCACCTGAACACCTGGATCCTCGCGAACCGCCATACATGGAATAGATTACAGTACACCGCAGGTTACCTTGTCACTCCTTCGGCCAGCCACCGTGAAACTACAAGCCCTTTGATCTCCATGTTTATTTAGCCGCAAACAGTAACCTTATGAAACCTCGGACACATCAACGCAGTTATTTTCGGTCCCGGCCTGTCCCGAAAATGTTCGTGTAATTATGTGCATTATTAGTGTTAGGTGTCGTGGAAAATGGTGTTGTCATGGCGAAATTATGTCACATTTTTGTATTGAGCTTTATTTTATTTTTAATGACGAAATTACAGATAGATTATAGCAAATATGGATAGATTATAGCCAAAGATTAGTTTCGGCGAAATATACTCAACTATTAATAAGTGGCTCCACCGACATGAGCAACGCTCTTAAATTTTGAGTGAATTAATTAACAAGCCAAAGATTTAAGTAACTGACAGATCACTAGCAAATCTCCTTTCTGAGGTTTATTTTTTACCCGACTGCATAATGTTTAGTCGTACTTGGTCTGACCAGATACAAAAAAATAATAATGCAAAAGCGATATTATGACGATGTGATATTACGACGTGCGTCTTGCATTGTGATAAAATGCTCCATCGCCCCGCATTGACGCAGCTGCACAGATCATTTACAGTATCACAACCACAAAGATTCCAAAAGTCGTTGAAATTGCTCAAAACATGGTATCCGTGTTGCCATTCTTCAATAATGTTACCCTTTAAAGATAACCAGCGTTTTGTTATACCCAGAAATGCGAAATTAAGCCCGAATGAATTGGGACGGTGATGCTCATTCTGCGGTCGCTTGTCGTGCCAATATGAAAAAAATACCATTCGAATAATTCTTAACTCGATTATTCGACCTTGAAATGATAATGAGATGAGTTCGATGAAAAATAACACAAAATAACTCAAACAAAAACCTTATTTCGAAACAGGGTATGTTAATATTAAATTGATCAAACTTTTTTACTGTAAGTATAATAATTTAGACATCAATTTGTTATTTATTTAAACCAATATCTGCTCTAAATACAATCACAAATCAAACGTCCCATAGGTAATAAAAAAAGCCGTTCCTATTATTCGAATATGTTATACTCACTCGAATATTGCTTCCCTATTCGATTAACACGGAAACCGTCGCAACAAACGCCCATCCCTAGTGACAGGTAACAGTATTAACTGGAAATTAAAGATAACAGAATCAGGTGTTATTCTGCGGGAGCCTCAACCGACAACCCTTCAGACCTGTCTTCCGTGGTCTACCTCATTTAGAATTACGTTTAGGATTGTCTGCGTTAATTGTGTCGCTTTGCGTCCATTCTGGGTGTTTCAATTATGTGTCACACCCTTTACAGGCAGTTGAACCTCTTTTTTTAACCGTCTTCGAAAAGGAGACGGTTCTCAATTCAACTGTATTTTTTTTATTCTTTGAAATGGATAGATCGCATCGTTGCTTACCGTCCGGCGTGACTTCAGTCAAACTGAAGTCTATCATTGAGAAAAAAAAGTTGAGAAATTATGAACTTCTCAAAGATTTGGTTTGTTCTGTCTAAAGAACAAAAATACGTAAAAAGTGTACATATGCAATTTCCATTTACGCCCGACACGGGCGCTGTCACATTTCTCATAATCTATCAAATACTATACCTACGTATTTTTCGACAGAAAAATGCTAATGCTACCATTCCTACAACAGCTGATTATTTTTCGCGAATTCCGGGTTGGTCCCATAGTAAGAGCTGTTCAGAATGATGAGTACTATGCGTCTTTTTCGGCTTAGCATACCTTATCCTTATAGCCCTGTATGTATACGTATGTTTGCATCTGTTTAACAGAACAAACTGTCACAACCGAGATTTGACAATCACTATCGCGACTGCAATCAAGCAATCAAGCAAACCAATGACGTCAATGTTTGCCATCAAACAATCATCGTAACCCTCAGCTAGCACTTAATTAGCTCTCATCCTCGATTCAATCAGAATAATCCCCGCGCTGTTTACTGTTCGTCTATTGACGGTAACAGACTCACTCCCCGACCAATCACGGCGTCTGACAAGTTTACACAATGAGACACGGTTGGGAGGCTTGTGGGAAGCAGAAGCGTGGCTGCGGTGGTAAGGAGATTATAGTTAGGCGGAGCTTGAAGGCCTAGTTGTAAGCTGATACGATATTAATCACAAATAACAATACAATACGAAAACACTATCGGCATCAAAAAAGGAAAGTAAGTTAATTTCAAAAATATTTTTAAAAACATGCTTTTATTGCATTCTCATCGGAGTCAAACACGTAGGATAACAAATTTCAGCTCAATCGGACATCGGGAAGCGGTTCAAAATTGAATTGCTAGATTTCACCCGAACAGCTCTTAAAAAGAGAAAAAAACGCAGTACAAAAGACAGAAAGAGATATATAGAGAATCTATATCAGAGTGGAGAATGTGATTGTGACTCTAATATCTTAATGGGACTAGAATAATGCTTCTAAATCCTGATTGTTAGCATCAATAGACAGCTTAGGTTAATCCTATATTAAGCTAAGTGCCTTGTGAGAGGTCTGTGTTCAGGAGTCATTAATCTGATTAGGTTAATGACGTTTCAAGATGCAACAGCTTATAACTTATCAGCTGTTATACTCGTCATATATTATGGGTTAAATAATCCTGCAGAAACCAATGAAGTAGAAAGCTCCGTATATTGAAACTACGTCCAGCATAAACGAAATCAACACCGACTTGAAAGCCAGATGCTACCCGCACTTCACAAAGATTTCCTACTGACTTGAACTGAAAAGATATTGAGCCTTGTTACGTCACGACACCCGTTTATTTGTGAAACCAAGTTTACTTTAGGATAGTGAGTTTCAGTAGCTGGCTCGGTATAAACGAGCCTAACTGAAGCAGAGTGGAAAGGATATTGGTGGATTTATGGTTAATTTAGTGTTACCAGTACAAGTAGCAATGGTTACACTGTTTAAATCAGTCGGAAATTTTACCACAAGTGAGGGGTAAATTTTATAAACAAGGCAATAATCTTATGGACTTTTATCGCATAGGTAAAAAGCATTTTTATTTTGTCGAAGCAATATTGATTAACAATGTTATTCTTTCACATCGAAATAAACCTTAAAAGTCAAACGCCGTTAAAAACGCGATAGCCTCTGTATGGTTTTTGTATGTTATTTAATTACGCTATAATTGATAAAAGTTCTAATTGAAAAGGTAGTTAGTATTGGATCGATAAATTGCAATATTTAGTCAAAAGACTAGAGTAGCTAAAAGAGCGCTTATTTCAGCAAACAACGAGCAGACGGAAACAACAAGAAATCTTATACCGTACAAAATAACAAAAGGAAACCTGAAAAGTCGCCAGTCAAAGCGCAACGTGGCGCATGTTTTCAATAATCCAATACAGCATAAGAGCGTTCAGCTTTTTCAGAATCATCCAGATTACCTGTCCGCTGCACTTTCAATATCTCTCTCGCCTTCAAAAGACTCGTTCTCTAAGCCTGACCCGAATCCATTATCGAGCTGTTCTGTGTGCATCTGACATAATAATCTTTGTGCTAGAATTGGGTGGGTAGTTTGCTTTTTGCGCTATCAGCGTGATTTGGAGTCGCTCTGGCGGTTTTTTTTATGCTATTGTGTGACAAGATGAGCAAATCGCTCGTCTGATGTTAACATCATATTTGCCCATAATACAGTTCAAAGCCCTGCGCGGCACAGCACTGCGCTCGTCACCATGAGATATAATAGTTATGTTCTTTTGCGCCATCTGAATGAGCTCATGGCAATATTCCCAACCTGTTCGTGGATGAGTTTGTATGCAGATTAGTGCTAAAGTTGTGATCCGTCCCACTCTTTGTTTGCGGTAGCTTGGAAGTCTCGGAACGTAATATCGTAGGATCAAATTACACCCACGCATATTGTGGTTTCCAGCACGGGAAATATGTTTAAAATACATCTGGAATTCTAGACGTAACATGCATAATTTTATTCTTGCGACTCAATCAACTAAATCGTTATTCCTGAGGACTCGATCTCTCAATTCTTTCTTCTTACACAATAAAATAAACAAGATGATCAACACAATATTTTAATTGACAAAAAAGACATTACATTTCAGCAAAGCGATTCAAAGAACATTTCGCAAAACCAACAGCTTATTAAGCTAATTAAGAGAAACTTGAAAAACATTTTATGCTTTCATCAAAACGCTGTCCCTATCCCTGGAAAGCAATCCGACACCTTTTGAAGTAACTTTCGGAATTAGCTTTTTTCGTACGAAGCCGTGTTAAATTTAATTACTTTAGTCGTCATCGCGTTCGGGACGATGAAATTTCTTAATTTGCTGTTTTACGATATTTTTGGAGAAAGTTTTTAATAAAAGGCTTTCGAGGTGTAAGTATGGATTTAACTGCGTTCTTTGGGCTTGCTCGCAATTTTCCAGTTCTTTTTAAATAAAGAACTCAATTACTTTTTTAAACTTAAGAGACAAATTCATTCATCAAATTACGCTAAGACGAAGTGAAAATTAGGTAAGCAGAAAACTTCAAAAACCTTTGCATGTACGTTATATAAAATGTGGCAATATTAGTGTGTATTAATTGGGTCTATCCATTTCGGCTACTTGGAATAAAACTAAAGACCAGATAATAATTCAAAGTAACTTTCGCATACCTGTTACTTGACATTTCTTGCGAGCAATGTTCCTGCGAATAATTTATGCCAACCTCATTCTATATGTGGTTGCCACTCACTTAACATTCTGAGCATGAAATTGAAGCAATTCTGTCGTTTTCTAAAATTACTTTTCACGGTGGAGACCCTAGAGATGATTTAGAATTCACGGATTATCCGATGGAGTATTGTTTTACAGAGAAAATAGATTATGCTAATATTGGTTTGCGTCATTTCGTTCAAGTCATTTTGAGAAACAAGAAAATATTTCATGAATATATTTTTAATTTCATTGAGAGCGGATTTGACCGCCATCTCCCCTGATTGTGAGCAATGATGCAGTCTGCAGTCTACGTGTATAGAGCACGCTTGCCTTAAATAAACTAATTCCACTCGCGGCTTGAAGACACCTTTCTATAGGGGATCTTATCCACTTAGGCAGAGCATTTCACACACTGCGGTTTGCACAAGAAACGTGGAACGTTTAGTACATCAACCATCATCATCATTATTCTGTCATCACATCTACTTCTTATCCCCACATATAGGACTAGATTTGTATAATATTCGGTTTTTCCCTTTGTTTTTCATTTTGGAGTTCACCAAGTTCTGAGTTTAGTTGTATTTAGGTATGTTTTCTTCCGAATAGTTCATTTAAGTAGAGAACGACCAAAGAAGACCTTTTTATATTATTTAATCCAAAAAATGTGTTTTCAAAAACAGATAGCTTGTTTATCAACTTTTTGCTAAAGCCCACGCCTTTCTAACTTTACATTTCCAAAGCAATCCGCAATGACACTCAAATATTTTTCTATTAAAAATCACTTTGATACCCCAAACTCCCTGGAGTGTCATTACGTAGAGTGGCAACGTAACGGCGAGTTTCCCGGATCAACTCTCCAGATTATGGTTGAAAACATAAATAAACATTATTTTTACCTGACAGGGTAACTGTTACTCAATCTATGCTTTGGCTCTTATTTTATAGAATCAAAGCAAGATAAGGAACACTACGAATAAAGGGTCTTACTCATAAACACTGCTTAAAGTTAGTCACTACTTCAAATGCTCTGAGAACTTTTCACTGATGTGAAATGATCATGCGAAAACAAGATGAAGAATTTTAAGCAGGTTTTATAAATGAGGCGTTTTGTATTTAACTATTTATGAAGAAAAACTGCTGTCTTATTTAATTACCTAGTACTGGAACCAAACTCAACTATGCGGCTACGTTAGGTTTCCTCGTAGCTTTTATCTGTCTTTCAGACCACAAACTCCTGGTCACCGCAACACTGCTGGGACTCTATTCTCGAGCGCTCGAGGTTACCTGTGTTACTCACTGTCATGACATTTCCAATGAGAACGACAGTGACCGAGATTATATCTCACTCGCTAGAATAGGGTCCCAGGCTCAGGTGCGAATGGGGGACGAGACAAACGACTCTAATTATACACGAGCATGTACCCGGATAATCGACAAAGGAAGAACTTGATTGGATTTGACTTGCATGCGTAAATTTTACTGGGAAATCAGATACTTTTGTTGAGATTGTAATGGGATTTGTTCCTAACACCTACGAGAATAAAGGAACGGATTTTAAATGAGAATGTTGTTGGTGATGCGAGTTTAATTTATTTGATAGGAAGTTTGGGCGGTCAGACGGGAAATGTATTTTAAAGGGGCTAAATGGTATAGGTACAAGGTGGTTTTTGCGTAACACGCTTTTTCGTAGAAATACATTTTTGTTTTAATTAGTTTTACCATTATGGCACAAAATGATAATAGGTAATACCATTCCATTTTAAGAAAATATTTCAACTACGTCATACAAATAAAAACAATTAAAAATAAGTCACCATTAAATTAAATTCTTCAGAACATACTGTAATAAATAAACAATAAATAGTACAAGTAGGTTCAATACGAACATATTGGCCCAAAATCTTCATACTAAAACATTCTGAAGATATCCCTTGAATATTCTTTATCTCAATAAATCAGAAACTTTTCTGTACGTCACATGAAAGTCGCAGCTCTTGACAGTAATCCAGCAATGAATCAATGTAATGGAGAAAATTTCCAGATACTTAAAAATAATATAGAAATAACATAATACGAGTATAAGTTGAATTTGGACAGATTCTTAAGCACTGTAAATATTTATATTAAAATGGTTGTCTGTTGTACTTTTGGGGAATATACTTAAACGACTTAAGTCTAGAAGTCTTAAGAAGAGCTCTATTATTGTAAATGGTTAGAGATTAAAATCTGGGAGTTTCCTTTACAAGAATCCAAACTGGACTTAAGTAATAAGTACCAATATAATAAATGAGTATTATTCTGCCCTCATAAGTCCAAAGCGGTTTCTCAAAATAGAAAAAAACTGGTTTTTCCCGCATCTGATAATCAGAAGTGTATGGCACAACAACATCAACATGTTTTATAGAAAGTGACAAATATTTAGACATAATATGTGCAATATGTGAAATCGAAAGATGAAGAAGTAAAAATGTGATTTTACCGTGTCAGTTCGATCTTACCACTTTCTACCAAAATGCTTCAATTCGGGCGTATCAAGGTAATAACTGAACTGAGACCTCATTCTGGCGAGTGAGACATTATCTCGGCCACTGTCGCTCTCATTAGAAATGTCATGAGAGTGAGAGTGACCGACGTAATCTCGAACGGCACAGAAAGCCTCTCTGATAAATCGCATCAGTATTTTCCTCTCATGCAAAACAGCGAACGCAATGTAAAACAGAATGATACTCATACTAACGTAAAACGTTTTTACATCTCATTATGGCATTTGTGAAATCTTGCATATCATGCGATTTGCAAGATTAACGCGTTAATTATTGCAGTAATTAGAGCATAGCACAGTAATGGCACTGAAAAATGTGATGGGTACTTAGTTATAATTTGTTAATCGATTAAGACATAAATGTTAAGGCGGAGTCATCATTTTATATGCCTCACTTACTGCTTTAACACAAGTGTAATTCGTTATACTGCGCACTTATTTTGTTTTGCACAAAAGCTTCTCAATCTAAGCAAAGTACTAGCTGCGCCCCGCGGCTTCACCCGCATTTCCCGGAATAAAAGTAGCCTGTGTCAATCCAGACCATGAAAAACCTTCATTCCAAATTTCATGTAAATTCGTTCAGCCGTTTTTGCGTGAAAGAGTAACAAACATACATCCATACATTCTTACAAACTTTTATATTTATTTAGTAGGAAGTCTGCATAAGGTATGGTGGTGTTAAGGTCTGTTTAGGTGCTGTTTATCAATAAATAATGCTTATATTTTGCTAATTGAAAACTATCCAATTTTTGTGCAATACATGTTGTTTGAAAAACCAGTAAAGAATTAAAGTAAAGAACAATTGTTGCAATCATTAAGTAAGTATCGAAATTTTGTTCGATTTAACAGAAAACGAAACCGCCGCGCCGGTCTCACAGTCCTGAATAAATATGTATATTTGTTCAATTTGCTACTAGTAATTCATGATAGAGTGGGAGTCTACACTATATAAAAGCTTTTATTTAACTTGCAATGTATATAACTAACTATGAAACTATGTTTGTCCGGGAGGAATATTGCAACTCAAATTTTAACCACTTCCCGATGTCTGATTGAGCTAAAATTTGGTATACGAGAACGTGTGTAACAAACCACTGACAGTGGAATAAAATCATGTTTTTAATATATATTTTGAAAATTACCTTATTTTAATTAGTATCGCGAACCTGTCCGAGCCGTAGCTTTTCCTTTTTTTTTACCCAGGGAAAATCCTTTATGGATACCACCGGCCTCGGGGGGAGCACGGTAGTCATGCGGGAGTCTCCGCCCTAGTGGCAGCCTACCCACAAAAAACCCGGGGGTGTTTCCCCTTGACGCTATCCACCGGGGCTATGGGCACGCTTTCGCACTCTTCCATGGCAGCCCAAGCCTTTCCTGTGCCAACTCCAAGCCGACGACTGGCAAGAGACAGCGCAAGATCGTGATCAATGGCGTTCTCTGGTGTAAAGGCCAAGACCCACTTTAGGTCGCTGCGCCAGAGGAGTAAGTATTTTAATGAGCATGCCACAATAAAGACATTCATTTCCCCATAACCGATCGTAGACATCGAATCAAGCGGTGATTTCCAAATGACAACACCGTCGGGACCGCAGCATCGCAAAAGGAAGCGTTGGGGTGCTGGGATACCTTCTAAATCTAAATGGATGTACAAATGTATATTTGAGGAGACAGTATGCAAACTAGCGTTAGTACAGTTTGTAAGACTTGAGCACAGATTAGATAATAGTTACTAGTTACACTTAGGTTTGATACAACCGTCGGCTCTATTAGATAACTTTTCTGATGTTCGATTATGGCTTAATGAAATGAACAGGCAACCTGAAGTGCTATTCTCGAACTTCGAATACTAGTCGATAGGGTCGCCGACCATTATACCATTTCTCACCAACTGCTGAACAAATCTCCTCTTCAGCTCTACATTTTTAAGTTCCTGTCAGAGTTCACTCTCAGCGATAAGGCCGCCAGCTGTTGCACTAGTTTTGATCGTTATACCTTTTCCTTGTAATTTCAGATGTGAACAATAAAAAGTCTACTATCTTTACCAATCTTGTCACAGAAACTAGCAAAACAAATATTTTCGTTCCTGTTCAACCTTCATTACTGCCTCGCGCTGAAAACAGGGAGTTCCCTTCCCCCCCCCCCCCCTCCGCCGTTTCCTTCCTCCCGCCCGACCTTTGTCTCGCACGTTTCCGGGATGCGTCGTGTGATCTGCCGTGCTCCTCGTATTTCAGGAAAATAATATTTTTGCGCATTGTGAATGCGAAATAGTAAGTCACATTAGTTTGCGCCACGTATGTGGACAAGGACATCTAAATTTTCAGCGTTAAAAAAAAAAAAAAAAAAAAAACAACAAGAAAAAAGTAACAAAACATACATAGAATTAAGGTTCAGGTAACTATTATCTAATCTGCGACTCAGGTAATTTTCACTGGTCACTGATAATTTTTTTTATTACTGATTCATCTTTCGTGTCCATGGGTTCGCCTGGTCTGCGAAGTTTCCCTTGTAAGATTTCTTCGGCACCTGGGAATTACCTCGATTCGATATTTCCAGTGCTTGTAATCACTCGTATGGGGAAAAATTTGAGGGGGGAAATATTAAGTTTGTATCATAAATCAAGTAAATCTTTCTATTTATTCAATTTATTTTTTTGAATAATAGGATAAACCTGCTTCTGCTCGCAGTTTCGACGACAGTTAACAATATGATAGATAGATAAACTCTTTATTGTTCACATCATAAATTACAAACAAAAGGATTACAACACCTAAAACTCTTCCAAATCTCAAAATCTCTTCCAGGCACCCTTAAGCCGGCGACTGACCTGAGCATTTTGCCGTAAGTAGCATTCGAAGCGAGCGTGGTGGTGGAGCACGCGGCGCTATGAGCGAGCGGATCGGCTCGCTGTACTGACCTGCAACATTTCGTCGTAACGTAACCGTTACGTTACGACGAAATGTTACAGGTCAGTCGCCGGCTTTAGGATGGAGAGGATAGATACAAAAATAGAAAAACGGGGTGTGCAATATTGAAGAAAACTGTGTCATATAAACCTACAATAAATACTTGGAAATACATTCAAATAAAATACATTCTAATACTTACCTATATTGCCTATTACACGTAGCCATATTTTTTCATACAAATATGATCACCTCATTTCACCCTTAAAGGGTTGAATATTGCAAATTTATTTCTCGATGGGGAGCTTACGTTAAGCGGAGAACATATCCTCCTAATAATTCTAAGACCAGCGGTTTAGGCTTGCGTTGATACGTACATAATTTATACACATAATAAAAAAAACTCGTAAAAAAACATGTTTATAAGTAAAGTGTTTGCTAAGCTGAAAAGGGCTCATAGAGGATTATCATTATAAACAGCTTTTACTTTAGACTAACCCTCGAAAATCGAGAAAAAATCAGCCGTACATTTTGTCGAGTTTCGCTGACATTTTTCTGTGAAACAGGTGTTTTTTATTAATTTTAATTTAATCTAATTTTAGGTTCATTCCATAGTAAAAGTTGTTCATAATGTTCAGTACTACGAGCCCTTTTCGGTTCGTGCATACTCAGTTCTTATAATTCGGTATAGGATGGGCCTACTTACTTGTTATTGATTAAAAAAACAGCGGCTATAGTTTCGATCATATTCAATCGTTTCGATCTCTTTGAGACGACTCCAGAAAAAAACGCGAGTTAAGAACATCTGTTCCGTCTGACTGATTATAAGTTATTTTCATAGCTGGTTGTTACCGTAAATGGTAGTTTATCACAAATACGCATCAATGACTGGTTGAGCTACCGTGGGAGAAACAAGCGAATGGGACTACAGAGTTGCATAAACGTAATTATAATGGGTTGATTACCCGTTACGAGTATAGTGGCGAGAGAGTAAATGGGCACACTCAGCCGAGCAAACAAATCATGGTTCTAGTGACAGTCTCGCTTCGTCAAACTGTTTGTTTATACAAACCGAGTACTCGGCTGAAGGCACTGTCTCGCTACTGTACTCGTTACGTGTAATCAACCCATAAAGCTCGTGTGGAAACGTAGAGACCGAAGTGTACTCGTAGCTGTGGAGTGATGGATGAGTTTTCTGTTTCAATTTTAAAATTTGTCTGTCTCTGTATACACAGACACACCTTGTTTTTCCGGTTTCTTTTTTATGTTTTTCATGATAAACAGTGTCCTATGTTAGTTCTCAATTATGTTGCTTCTTTTTAGCCAATCTTTATCAATATTGGGTCCGTTTACTCGTGTTAGACTGAGAGATTCGCTCTCTCCCTCTGTCTTTTTGAAATGATCCTTGTCTAGCGCGAGTCTGAACTGTTGCCCCTCCGTCTTTACCGAAAAATACGCACATGTATATTAATTATACTATCTATATTTCCTTTTTTCTATATTCTACATTTATATCACAGTTGTCGCACTAGTTTTATGTGTTATAAGTTATAATCCTTTTGTTTGTAATTTCTGGTGTGAACAATAGTTTTCTATCTATTTATCTAACCTACAATCAGCCACCAAATAGAAGTGGCTTGAAAACGATCAGTTAATTTCATTAAAAAAATACTACCCACAGTAACTCGACTTCCTTCCCAGCGTTCGAATTATTTTGCAAGCAAGATTGACCTTTCAATTGAAAGTGAAATGGCGAAAAATAAACAAGTCAATATCGGAGGTTTCAAAACTTGGCCGCGTAGGTGTCGCCTCCGAAAATTTCAATGACCTAATGATGAGTGAGTAAATTTAATCACATACAACCACAGTAAGGGCATTTATATAAGTAACTAGAACAAGAAGAAGAAGAAAAAAGAAGATTTCGGTTAGCCATGGAGGTATGTATAGAGGTCGTTACAATTTCATTGATTTACCAGTCCTCGCAATAGTATTTCATCACTTCGTTACGCTAGACATTTCTAGGCAAGAATAGTTACCTCCTGTCCGAACTTTTTAGATGACTCAGGATAAAATTTTATGCAGAAAAACATAAAAACCGACTGCAACATGTAGCCTAAACGCTCAGAATAATGTAACGATTCTTACCATACCACTGACGTCAAAATCAGGCTAGGTTTTCAGGAGTTTTGGTAGAATTAAGAAACCCACATACATACATACTTAAACCTTGATCCCTGACCCTACAGGTCACCTAGTAACCTACATATCTTTACATATATTATATATCCTAAAACCATGACACACCTTTTTTTGGGGCAGTCGTTTTAAAACTTTTTTTATGCTATTGCGTGACGAGACGAGCAAATCGCTCTTCTAATCACTACCACATAACTATCTAACGTACGAGTATTCTCTATATCGCTGCTGTGATTTAATGTGGTTGTAGACATAGAGTTTTCTGGAATGGTGGACCCTATTCCAGATGACCAATCTTAACACTCTTTAGCGGTTCACTGGCGACTTTTCCTTTTTTTGGCGAGTAATGAAAATGTCCTAACTCTCATTATGGCGTGACTAAAGATTTCTGTTTTGGAATCCAACGTAGGCGTAAATCAGTGGCCAAGTTAATAATTATGTCATGATAAGTACTCAAATCATTTTCACTTTCAACCAAAAAATATGCTCAGCATACTGTAACTGTAACCGTAATGATCTTATGAAATTGAAATGCGAAAGTGAATTTATACAATTTTGATATTGCTAAAGTCGCCAGACACGGCGTTATTACTTTAAGCTCTATTTAATTAGTGATAAAAGCAAAATAACTATGTGACTTTTATTATATCAACAGTGAAAGATGTAAACTAAATTTTAATTTCAAATTTAATCTAGTTTATTTTTATTACCTAGTTCCCGGCATTGCAATATTTTAGACAACATCAGAAAACACAATATAACATTGTCTATTCTACGCCTTTTATTTCAACGCAATCAATCATCTAACACACGTCCGCACACTGCGGAGCGCAAACCTCTAATGATTCCAGGTTGGCATAACGCACCGCTATTGCGGTCAATGACGTCACTTCCGATCGGCGCGCCGCGCACGCGCACGTGTTTCGTGAAGTTACGCTATCGTTGACAGGTCCGATGGCTTGATTGAAAGACAGGTTGTTTACATACAAAGGCGAATGGTGATTTTAGATATCGATTGCCTAAGTGGTAATAGTAAACAAAGAAGAGTTTCTTAAGCCAGGTTTCGTTTGGCTGATGAAAGATTAGATACAAATAAAAGCATTCTGCCTCGCTGTAGCAATCTGTCTGTCTCGACTCAAGATTGATGCAAATGATACATAAATAACATGAGAAAGGAATATACCTGGCAATGCGATAGTAATAGGCTGTTTGACTGATTTTGAAAAACTGTTTTAAATTATTCGTTGGCATATGATTAATACACCACATGTGTATATTTCTGCGAAATTTGCAGTATTTTTCGTAAAATACTGTGTTAAAATTTAAATTACAATATTCGCGCTAAAAACGTTGTTTCGGTAATGGCGGACGACATGAGATTTGCGTGACGTCACAGGCAAGTAAGCAAACTTTATTCTTTGACAAACGTCAAACTTGTACCAAAGTGTACATTATAAAATCACACAAAGTGTCTTAGCATTAAACAATGTTTACTTGCGTGTGACGTCACGCGAGGCGTAGCCAATCACAGAGCGTTCTTGTGGCTGAAAAATTTTAAAAAATAATTTGAATTTATTTTGTTTATTTTGAAAAATCTATAAATATTTTTGGATAAAACAGAGATAAAAATGTTTTTTTATGTTATTACCTAATAGAATGACCACATTTCGTACCATATTTTTAATAGTGTCAAATAGCCTATTATTAAAAGCCATTCTAGGCAGTGAGCACCAATACAAAGTATTCCTTGACTCCTCACGAACAATTCAAGTGTTAGGCAGTAGGCACAGACAATCATAAAACAAAAGCGTCGCTCGTCACCCCAATCACTGAAACCATAAGGAAAAATAAATTTGTAAAAAAATCACGTCCAAAAAACATTTATTCAAACGCAACTTTTCCCGTAACATCAAGTATTCAAAAACGTTAACAAGACAAGCTCCTTGTCAGCCGTGACGAAAATTGGGACCTTCGATTCGCCATTGATATAATAACAGTAATAGGTGTGGTTTTTATCATCACGCTTGTCAAAACAGCAACTGGCTGTTAAGGTCGAGAACCTCCGCCCACACTTCTAGCTGAGAAATATTGGTCAGTAGGTAAGCTTGCACTTTTGTTGGATGGTTATGGGTTTGATGAGAACAGTTTTGTAAGAGACTGATCCGTGTCAAGTAGGACTGACAAAGGCTTTATAGAGCGCCGCCGTTTGAAACGCTTTATCAGTATTTTTCGTGTCTCGTCTGCTGCTTATGGTGTCCCAAAAGTAGTTTTGAGACCAGATTTTTATGTAATAACTACAGAAAATTAAAAAAGGCAAACTGTATTACTCTTGTGCCAGTAAAATTTGATGAGTTTCGTGACCGAAGACTTAAGAAGCTCTAGAAAACTTGAAAAATCAAATAGTTGTCAAAGAGAAAAGATAGATAGGTAAATATAGTTGTTTAAATCTTTAGGTACTGTCTTCCATCAAGTCTTGTCGAAGGCTTTACGTCACAGCCTGTTGAGGACTTTTAAAGATAAGGCGGGCCTTCTTAGATGAATGGGCCGGGTTCGCTGCCTGATACGGACATAATGGTGGTCGGAAAATGGACCAGATACAATGGCACTATCGTAAGTGCTCCACTTTAGGGCCTGGGATGCAGGAAATGTCTGTAGGTTGTAGGATATCTGTTGTGTTGCCAATCGTTGTTTTCCCGGATATTGTACCAGTTTCTTTGATTTCTCTAGGGATTTTATTGTTTAGTAAGGTAGCTTTTAGGGAATAGGGATAGTCCGAAAGGTTAAGAATAAGTTTTTATAGTTGCCGCAAGGAGAAGCTTTAAATAGAGTACGAGATAGGGAACATTTATTCGAATGGGCGATAAAACTTTCAGAAAGAAAGAATCAGAGTAAATATATTTAATCGAAATACATACATACTTCAAAGCATCAAAAGACAAAACAAAGAGTTGATTGGTTGGTCGGTAGCAAGAAATGTATAAGTTCGCTTCCGATCGTAATCGTTTTTGACATTTATAAGACAGATTTCACTAAAATGCGTCTATCCAATCCATACACATTTCTTAGGCAAGCTCCTATTAAATTAAATAATTTCTTATGCGTTTAAGTCTATGGTACGTAAATACTGACAGGTACTGATTAATTCGTTCCATGAGATCTAAATCTAACCCTTTACAATTCACGCGTGGATAAGATTGGCAGTTGGCACGAGACAAAATTACAAGGAGAGGAGGCCTCTTTTCATTTCAAAATCGACTATAGCCATCAACTCGTATGACAGCTAGCTCACATACGCGCATGTCTGAAGTCATTTACAACTGAATGATGAGCCAGGGTCGTACTAATTGGTCCATTATGCGCTTAGCCGTAATGACACCGTTGGAAGTACGATGATATGCGAATTGAGTTCTAGGTAATTTCAAAGAATAGTAACAACGTGAGTCAGCCAGAACATTGTGGCCTTACTTATAAACACTACTTGAAGCTAATCACTTAGAAGCTGTGACAATTTCTCGCTGACGTGAAATGTAACAAGCGACAACAAGATGGAGCGTTTTAAGCAGTAATTAAGTTTTTCACACAAGACGAATGAAGTTTCAGTAGTGAAAAAAGTTAACGATCTAATTTTAACTCTAGTTTTTGACTAATAACTGAAGAGAGAACTCGCCCGTGATTACTTAAGTTTTAATGGAGCGTAAAATGTGATAATTCTGACTTATCATCCCACATAACGTCTAAAATAGAGCATCTGCCGGTACCCTCCACGCAATGTCCCAAAACTTCTTTGACAACACGACAATAACGACCCCGCTCCCACCTTGGATCATCAAAGATTTAACTCGAGATGATGTCCCGTCCCACACCTTTTGAATTCGTGCATTTAAGTTTAAGCTCAGCGTTTCGCAACTAGAGTATGTAAATGTTGACTTTGAAATGGAACAGTTGTTGATGAATGTTTCAAATGAAGAGAGTAATGAGGAACTTGAAGTAAAATGTTGGTGTTGGACTGTAATTAAAATTAATTAATTAAATAATATTGGTAAAGAGTCAAATCAATAGACATTCAATAGACTACCAGAAAATAAAAATGGTAGTGAAGACGTTCAAATTTTAAGTAGGTACCCGACTACGAAAAAAGATAACATTTAAAGTAATGTAAATTAGAAGACGGCAAATGACTTTCCGAGCGGCCCAGATGGAGATAGGGAGAGCTATACTCCTACTTGGAGGACTGAACCGAAATTGTTTATAATAGATAGAATAGAAAGGAGAGAAGGCAGGCTTTGGCTTGTAGTGGGAAGGTGGAGGCTAACATAAAGAATAGAATGAAAACAATGAAACAAAGAAGGAAATACTGTTACAACAATTTGAAAGCTAATTGATTAGGTACGTCAAACAAAAAATGGCTTTATTAAATAAAAGTGGCCCGTTCACGGGATTAATCAGTTACGTAAACGGAGCAAATTGAGTGAACTGCCACATAGCCTCATGGGAAGGTCACTAACGATCCGCACGGTTCATTAAAAAAAGTAATACACGTGCGGGAAAAGGTCGATATTAAGCCCACACCGCAGAGTATTACAGAGAGGCAATTTTAAAGAAACACAGAGTGAAATAGTCTAATTTTTTTTAAGCCGTAGTAGAAGTTAATTAGTTTCAAAAAGCTCCAGAGATTGACAATCATACCTTACTAAATTAGTACTGGTTAGTAGATGCTTTTTTTATTCGATGACAGCCTTGCGTGCCGTTTTCAACCTCAAACTCCCGAAACTAACAGAGATTGTAATAAGTTGGATGGCTCTATTTGTGTCTGCCTATCACATTGGAGCTTTTAAACGGGCAGAACCAATTATAATTTAGTTGTTTTTCTGGTTCGATGATGACTTAAATCAAATGTTTTGTATGATTCATGAACATTTTCTGAACTGTTTAAGATTTATTAGCTCTTTTTGCCGGAGGTATACGAATCTAATCATTATTTGTATCGTCTGCAGTTTGCTCCAGAAACGTGCCTTACGGGTTTCGATAAAACGCTTCCTATCAAACTATATCAACGTACCAAGTTTGAGGATAGACAGAAAAAAAGTTATTTTTTCTAGTTGCGTATCTATATAATTCTGTAATCTGCCAAGACAGTATCCAGCTTATATGGGACAAGCTTGCATGGTCGGCAGAACAATGGGTAGTGACCGAGCAGACTGAACTGTACTTTATGGGACGTTTGATACTTATGTTGGGAACGGACCAGAATGTCACATCGAAGTTCCTTGAGAACTTTGGAGTAGGCAGAAAGTTGGAGGTTGAGCATTAATTGAAATGAAAAGATACAAGCAAGTTAAGCTCAGAATGAGATCGATCAATTTCATAAAGCTTTTATTTAATTTGCAATTTATGTATGTAACTATGGTTGTTCGGCTGGAACCTTGCAACTCAATTTTGGACCACTTCCCAAATTCCCAATGTCCGATTGAGCTGAAATTTGGAATACCTGTGTAACTCCGATGACAATGCATAAAGCTTGTAAATAACTTATTTATTCCCGACTTACTCGCAATATCAAGGTCAAAACCCCAATACGTGAGTAATTTTTTTAGGCGCGAATAGTGCGGTAAGCTACCTTGTGGCAAGATAAAGCACGCAATATTTCTTAGTTACTATTAATTACTACGAATTATTAAAAAATAGCACGTCAGTTGAACACGAAGTACATTTCTATTGGAAAAATAATAATGTAATAATACTTAAATCTTGTTATCTAACAAAATACTGCCTATTTATAACAGTCGTAAAACTTATTACACTCATACGAGCGTACGCTTTATTACATCGAAAATATACAACAAGATATGCAAAGATAAATGTGACTGTATTACCATATGTACTGACACTTGAAATGATCGACACTTTATCTGAATTACAATATCAGATAAAATATAATACAAAGAGCAATTTGAAGATAAAAAATCTCAATTCAACCTAACGAAGGTGGAAAAAGCCAAAAGAGAAAATCTCGAAGCAGCGTACCCCAATTCTTCTGACCCTACAGTTTCCAGCGCACTGAAACCGCTTTGCTTACCACGATTTTTAATATTCTCTTTTAATATAAAACTCGGCTCTCATGAGCATTAACAATTATTAAATATTCTATCTATTGTAATGCTTTCTACTTTCATAAATGACATAATGAAAATTATGAAATATAAAGAGAGCATTGTAATATTAAGGCGTAATGCGGATGCTAATTTCAGAAACGGTAATATGCAAACTAGAATATGCAACAGAATTTCTGAATAGTCTACGTTAAGATGTAAGATATGACGAATTAGATTATAATTGGAACAGATGAATAAAACGAGATCATTTCAAAACATAAACGAGATCCGTAGATAAGAAAAGAACGGTTTATGTTTCAGTGCCTTTCAAATTTCAAGGAAGCAATATTTTCTTATAAATTCGTGATATTTTTTATTAGCTTAAGGCAAGTTGAAACTTTGGAATAATTTGTTAAAAATCTTTAAGTCGTTACTGTATACGAAATAACGTTATAATAATACCAAGTACAGTAAAGAAGCAAAACTTTTAAAACTTATTTAAAAGTCTAAGCGAAATTAAAATCTGGGAAGCCTACGTCTGCGAAAACGATAGAAGCGTCTCGATATCTCATTCTCGTTATAGGTACATATTTCTGCAAATGACATCCTGATATAGCACGTTACTGCGAATGTCTGTCAACATATCGAGAGAGGAATTCCCCAGCCCCGCCAGAGAGCCTATACGCGTTCGATATTATCTCCGACACTTACTTGCACGTTAGCCGACCCGAGAGTGAAAGTGACCGAGATAGTCTCGAACACACAAGAACATGCTTCTACTCTCGCCTTGACCCAATTATGCCGTCGGAGGACCCGGCCCTCCCGCAGTTACATCAAAAAGAGCTGACAGGGTAATGTCATACATAAGAATAATGTTTTTACGATAAATATGTGTGTGGAACCAGAATATGTGATGGAAAATTTCCGAAGAAATTTGATAGAAATTGGAACCATCACCATAATACAGCTTATATTTGCACGCACAACGGTATTATTATTTTATTCTGAAAAGACAAGAATTTCTTTGATTAGAGCAAATTCTCAGTATATAATTTGTGATTTTGCTAAGAAAAGAAAAGCTGACAATTTGATTCTAGAAATAATACATCAAATGCTATGTCATACAGAGATATTCTAGAATCTAGAGCAAAAAAGCTTTTTTATAGAGCTAATTAAGATACGGGACCTATCAATTGTCTAACTTTTTGCAACGCTATTGGATTTCTAATAAAAGGATTTACAAAGACAATAAAAACACATCCAGCATATGTAAACGTTAAACTCAATGATTAACAACGAAATTTTTCAAGGGAAAGTGTTTCTGTACCTGAAGAAGGCTAACAAAGCTAGCGTTAATTACAAAGCCAATGAATATTAACGAAGTGGTGTTGGTACTAAGCATACTTCGTGCAATATAATACCTGCAGGAATAATAATTAAGCTGCCGTCAACTATGCAGGCAGATATTTGCCCGGACGTTCTCAATGATCATATTAACACTTGTTTCGCGGTTTTCATGGTTGTACTCATTATTGCGCAAGGTTTCAATTAATGTGCGGTTAATGGTGTGTAGCTGGTTGGCCACGGTTCGTGAATGGATAATACTAAACGTTTAGAGTTGAAGCTAATTTCGTAATAAGCGTTCACTTTTAACCACGTGTTAGACGAGCTAATCTATGCTACGAGTATGACGTGCGTTGTCAATTTCACGCTAAAGAAAAGACAAGTGGTGCGTGCGGAAATGTGACAAAATACATTTTAAATATAATGCAAATATATTTTCTGAAGATCAAATTCGTATTATTATATCGGCATTATATCTACGGATCATTATTTTTACCACAATACAAATAACGTCACAAATTAGATGCATCATTATACAGATAACAAAGAACTAAGTACAACAAAATCGAAACTTATCTACAAAGGTCGCATACCTACGTTATACCAAGTTTAATAATCTCGAAGATAAAGCCTTCGAACTTCGAACACGCAGATCGGTATCTTTATCTTGAATATTTTATCATTATTTATCGATGCTGGTTTTATCTCCAAATTGGCTTTCTCCGATATTTCAGGTGTGTATATAGGTACCACAAATTGAGTCGGCGACATTATTTTCAAACAACGTTTCCACACGATTTAGCTGGAAACGATCAAAGAGAGCAAGTGTTGCTCATTATGTTATGTGGAAGGGACTAGGGTTGAGGAGGAGAGGCACTCCTTTGTCATAATTTCGTAACAAAATTCGTTTACGAACACCCCTTTATTGAAATAACTTTGGGACGTTGGACGTGTAAATTAACACTAAATTAGAATTCCAAAACAGACCCCATGTAAATTTGGAAGCTTCAAACTAAAACGAAGTTTGCCCAAAACAATAAAGATGAGCAAGTACACGAATTCGATAAAAGCTACTCGATTATAACTTCGCTACAGGATCAACACCGTCCCAAAACGTGGGCGTATGTCACTCAATATCGCCTACGCACGCAAAAGGTATGAAATTTAAATATTTTATAGTAACAAAATAACAGGGAGTGAAGGAAACAATTCCCAAATTCTCGTTACGCGGCGCTTAGAGCGTGAAATAAATTCGCCACGGAAATTCCTAAATATATCTTGAGACGACAAATTTTAGCGGAGAAACAACACAGCTGTCTCGGATGATAAAGATGGATAAATATCGGCAAGCTACAAAACCGAGGAAGTGTTAACAAACATTCGAAGGCCATAAATTGTCCCTCGACACCTCATAACTGGCGCCCAACGCGGGCCGCGGGCCGCACCTAAAGCAATTTTCCATTTACTCTCCCAGCGAAAGGACAAACACCCCAAACATCATTACATTAAGGATCAACCTCCTTTGTTTCGGTTTCAATGTCCGTGATTACTTTCAGGGCTTAATGAAAAATGAACTTTAAAGCCGTGTGATAAGATTGTGTATTGATGAGGTCGGATTAGGTTAAATAGAAATGACCCTAATGTCTAAGCTCTGGGGGAGCGAGTGAGGTCATGAAAAACGTAACAGAGGGTAGGTAGATATAGGCAACGTCGCGACAGTCTGGAGTACGGAACTAGACGCTTTTGTTCCCTTGAAACAAACAAAATAAACACAATTTACTGTTTGTACAACTTTGATAAGAACGTATAGGCGAGAACAAAAGGCTGTGGCGACTTACACCGTTATAAATAAGACTTGTTTCTCCTCGATTTATTCGGAAACTTAGAAGCTTACCCCCGGCTTAATATGCTCCTAATTTTGGTAACAACTTTTGGTGCTCGTACGTTTATTGTGCGCCCTTATTTGGGCAGGTAATTCTACGTTAACCTGTATTAACCTAATCCAGCAGACGAGTACAAAACAAATAAATGTAGCGGGCATGTGAAACATACTTTGTGCCCGTTTTGGGGATTATTCAATTGCTTGCTGATTACGTAAGTTTTAGTACAATTTCAGATTCAGATACACAATCTTCAGTAAACTTCGGAAACCGAAAATCTTAGTGATCATGATTCTTGTATTTGAATGGATCCTCTGACCTCATTTTAAGGCAAATTTTCGTCCGAAAAAGATATCATCGGTTTAATAAAATTTTGTACAAGAAAAGAAATTTACCGAAGGTTCTACAATGGCTGTCATAAAAACGGCCTACCCAATTACATTACAGCATACTATTCCTCACAACATCGTAATAAAATCGTACTGAATGCTTCACGTGTTCAAGCGTCTAGCAAAATCCACACCCCAGGCTATCGACGACGACCCCCAAACATTACAAGTGCGGGGTGCGTTTCTAGTTCCGATTATACTTCCAGTATCCAAACTTTATCATTTTCAACTCGAAGACTCCGGAAAAAAGGAGATGGGAGAATGATTATGAAACAGTAAACTCAGTCACTTACGCGACCAATTTTTTTGCAAAACAAAGTGTGTAAGAAACTGCTATTGCGAGAGAGAAATCGTCAGAGAAATTTACGCGTTTCGTATAAAAGTTGACACCTAGACTAAGACACTTACTATTTTGCTACTGACAACGGGTGTGACTTCAACCTGGAAGTCTGTTGATAGAGCTTCTGTAGAGAGTTACATTACTGCTACTAAAGAGATATTGCCACTCTGCATCACCCCCGTCTGGCCTTTAGGTAATTTGTCAAGCCCGGACCTACCCTCACAGCCCCCGACATAAAAAGCATTTGAATAATCGAAATGGTGACGTGGGCCCCAATATTGCCAATAGTACAGGTGCAGGGGCAATTGGGGGAATGGAGCTCGTCTTTACGATCGAGGATCACGATACTCGAATGGATTAAAGTTTTAGATGTTGGGCTAGTCAAAGTTAGGTTGATATTGATTGAAAGGTTAGGCGCGTGAAGGAACGGCCCCATTTATTAGCTTTGCCCTAAATTTGAATATGGTTAAAGGTAGTTTACGGTATTTCAAACTTTTTGGAATTTGTAAAATATCGAAAAGATTTTATATACCTGTTGGGTAGCATTAAGCTTGATCGTATGTTGTTGGAATTGTGCACAGTGCCAGAGCTTATCTTTAAGTACGCGACTTTTCACACATAATGGCAACAACCAACAACCTTAAAACTTACTATAACAACAAACCCTGACACAAACAGGTTGGCTATTGTGTTATCGCTATTACTGACGCTTTAGAAAACTTTGCAAGGCGTAACTAAAAAGCTATTGTTTCTGAGGGAGCCAAGCTACGTAGTAATGTATCAGCATTTGGTTTCGCAATTCCTCCAGTTACATGATAGATTGTTTCCTTATGGCTTGTGGTGGATTTCGTAAGCTGTGCTCAGGTTTATCGGTATTATATGAATATCGGTGCATGAATTGTTTGATAAACATATTGGAAGGTCCTACTTAATCTGGAGAAGCTGCCACAATATATGTGACTAAAAATGGAAATGAAAGACAAAACAAAACAGATTTTATGATATGATGCTTGCCCGTAGCATCATATCATACTGCTGAGAAATAAGTTGGCATACTGTAGATATGTGAAATAAAACAGAAGTTTAAAAAAGATAGCACATATCATCCTCATGTATGTATTTAACATTTAGAAGACCCGATCAGCACTAAACCACATGAAACATTAAGAAATACTCGTACTTTTAAATCATTAGCGCTAGTTAGCTAGCGTCTGGTGGTAATATTGGTAACGTAGATGGATATAATGATTGTGGCTTATCATGATTTTTGTGTAAACAACAAACCTTGAACATTACACCTTAATGGATAACTTAACACAACCTGAGCAATTACTGAAACCTATAAAAACTTCACCTCAAACGATCTCCTAACACATTTTTAATGGCAGGCTCCCGTGAAACAACAAAATCAAAGAACTGTAAACAAGTAGATTTTTCGTTGGTAGATATAAAATAACGATCAGGTCTATAAATAATGGCTTATGTTGGCTTGGACGGCCACCCTCGTTGAGACGGTTCTGGTGACTCATACGGGAGGGTGTAGGTCTTATATTAAATATAGAAGCCGTATATAGAGACGACGCTGGTGACATTAATGGAATGGATTTATGGAGTTTATAGACATTCGGTTTATCACTAAGCTGAACTGTTGCTGTGTTAGAGACATGTGACCTGGTTACAGCACATATGATAGACGTGACAACGAATAGTTTACAAAATTACCTTCAAAGGGTGAATGGTCTTATAGATAAAGCTCAAATGTAGACTTCATCAGAATCGATATGCTTTGTCGAGCATTTTCTAAACAAAACGCATAAGCGATGAGAACATAATAATTCCTACTTTTTTAAACGATATTTTATAAAAAGCTAAGTAAAAATACAACACTTGCATGTTAAACCCGATTTTATCATCAAATTAATCTACCCCACTTGGGCCTTTTAAGTTAGTTCCTCTACAATTCACTAAAACAATGAAACGTACGCTATTTGCTAATTTAATAAGCAGGCTGGCTTATCTGTAACTAAATCTTAACAGTCATGTCAAAGACGGTAAATGGTAAACCAGCCACGCGTTACGGGACCGAGTACGGTAACAATATTCGTTCCCCAACTGTTTGGACGAGATTTGGTTCTCATGGTGTAAGTAATGTATTCACTTCTACAAACATTATATGTATAGGTATATGGTATACCTACAACAATATTAGTTAGATATGCTTTATCTATTAGCGGCTGCGTAGTAGTCTTTCGAAAATTTGATAACCAAATCAAATTAACTCTATTATTGGAGACCAACCCTTAAAGTTTATAAAGCTTTCGAGAAAATTGCTTCGTCCAACTTTTAAGAGAAAATTGCTTTCCTTCTATAAGTTTCAAAGACACTTGTAAGAACGACACACTATTTCAAGAACCTTTTAAAACGTCGCCCGCAACGTCCGAATACTATTGCTTGGGTAAGCTCTCGAAGTTAAGTGGATAATAGACTAAAGAGATGTAAGAAAGAAAAAAAGCTTTTCTTTCGTACGAACTGTAGAAAATATATAACATCTTTTTAAGCATTATATAATATATCACCTGACGATGAAGTAGAGACCTATACTCAGCAGTGGATAATTGACTGAGTAATCGCGTAACAAACAAAAAAAGACATATTCGAATTGACAACCGTCTCCTTTTAAGTCCGTTAAAAATGAGCTACGAGTATTAACGCAAGCAGTTTTTAAATTTAACAACAAAATTAGACGAAATAAGGTTTTTAATTGATCAAATTGAAGCTTATATGGTTTGCAATAAATTGAAGCATATTCTTGATGATGACTAACTTTATCTGTTGCGTGTACTTCCCTTGATACACAATTAGCCCCACAACACGATCAGATATCCAATTATATGCCATCTTCTCCATAATCAAGTTAAATATCTATTTGTCTCCATTACAAAATCACTCCTTAGCAACGACGCTGTTTCCCCCTTTTCCTTTAATCAATTAAACATTCATAGCTGACGGAACATTGAAGGGTATTTTTATTACTTTACTCTTAGCTCTTGGCTCAATACTTGTGTAAAAACAGTGTCTTCTTCGAACTGTTTTGATTGAATCAGAATAGTTAGTTTCCAAAATTGTCCCAAATTGTTTTCCAAATTGTTCCAAAGTTTGGATATCATCTGGGACATTTTCATCGTCAAAAATTACATCTTAGACTGAAATTTCACCACTGCTACTTTATTTTCTAAGATGATTATTTTTTGTTTAAGAATATCGAAAAGCGATTCTTTCTTTACCAGAACCACCATTTTCTTAACCAGCTGCTGGCCATTAGGCTGCTTAATGAAGCATAAAATAAAACACGAAAATAGGGTAACTTTTCTTTCCTGATTCAAAAACATTAATATTTCCTCAAACCCCTTGATTTGGCTACGAATAAATTAATTAGCTAGGCATTACTTAAGCCTACTTTTTAATTAAAGCAACACAATCTCGGCCAGCAGGTGTAATTATGTTATTTGATTTACAGAAAGGTCCGGCCTTTTAATTAAATACTGTAAATATAAAGCCTCTAATCTTTGCAACGTTCTCAAAGGAACACTCCGAGTTGGGAAATTTCGTACAGATTTTCATAAGAATTTTATGGAGAGTAAACCTTTCGGTTTTAACTTGGAAATTCATGTCTAAGTTTGGATTGTTTCGGATAAATAAATGTTTTTCGTTTTACGCTTTTTCTATTGCTTTTGACTGAGTGTCTTGTTACGCTTTAATCTTTAAACATTTTCTTCTTACTATTTATTTATAATCTTGTCTACATTACGTATATGTAAATTTCCTCCCCATTTTTTTAGACTACTAATAGGTACCACGATGTTAAAATTAATACTATAATAAGGTATACCTACCTTCTCTTAATTACCTCTATAAAAGACATTCATCAAAATAAAAGTATAAAATCGAGAGAAGCTCAAAATCATGCAATTATAATACAAGCATCAGAGCATAAAATTGTTACTCTGACCACCGAAGTCGGATTATCTAGATCGGTGACTCTGACGAGTAAATCTCGAAATTCTCGCGAATATCGAATCTCAGCATGAATCTGGGAATAATATTCATAATAAATATGTTAACGTACATATTGTTTGTTCGTTGAAATGGAATAACAGAGTGAACGGAGTTGAATTTAATAAAACCACCCCGGAGCGAATGCTCACAATGTTATAATATTCGAAATGGCGAAAACAAGGGATATAAACTAGCTGAATGATTATGATAATCTTTTGTAAATGAACTGTTCGATATACAATCAGAATTCAGATTAAACTACGGACTTTACACTTGCAATAATTAACGATACTAAAATAAATAACACCTATGGGAATGAAAGAGAAAAATTAGGAAAATCTATCCAACTCAACATTCCTGTACTAGCATAGGCAGTGGAAGAAACTGGCAGGACCGGAAAAGATGGCACGATGAAGAGGAGACCTATACCAGCTACGAGCGGAAAATGTTAGATTATGATTCTAGCTCTAAATAGTAATAAGCAGATTTTTCTTACCTCACGATAGCCAACAGCACATCCTGCAACAAAAAACAAACCGAATTAACATAACAGGAAATAAAATCTAACAAATTGTCAGCGATGATTCAATAGCTGAATTTAAACATAACGTTCATATGATAATGGGTGCGGACAAAGCAGCATTTGGATGAGAACAAGTGGATAAACGAACAATACACGATACACAGAGCGAATCGTATTGTGTTGTGTAAACGATTAAACAGTGTGGAAAATAATGTTTGTACGAGGGGTGACTGTAAGTACAAAACAAGTACGCGATCAATATAGCCGCAGCATCGCAAAAGGGAAACGTTCGATGAGATACTTCTAGATTATTCCATCTTTTGTTGTCATAATTGTGGAATTTGGAATCTTGAAACTTGATTCAGAAAATATTATGTTCTTGATCATGAAAGATCTAATTTTTTGATTAATAAATAAACTCTAAATTCTAAGTTCAGAGTTGTAGATGAGGTACCTAAAACAAAATTTTAAAGTTATGCTATGATTGTTTACAATCATTAAAGCATAAGAAAAGAACAGCGTAAAAGCTGATTTTCACTGACGACGATACCAAACACGCTTATTATTTATAAGCCTAAATTATTTTCAATCTGTTTAAGGAGCTGTTTGTATTGCTAATTAGGAAGTTACCAGTGGAGCAGTAGTTAATTGAATTTCGTAAATTAATTATCAAGTAAATGAGAATACGAACAGATCCTGGAAGGAGTACCTATAAATATATATGTATACATAAGTATAACCAGTAAAACAGATGCCGATGATAAAATAATAATGACTAATAGTATGATAATAGTCAGTAAATTATTTGACTACTAAATGAGAGAATAACAAATCAATGTAGTTTTAAGGTCTATTATAATTCATCTCGAAACCAAACAATTTCTGATAATAAAGCATTACCAATTATCACATACTACTACCTATACTGCTGGTACTGCTATACTACAGCAAAATTTAGATTCGCACTTTGAAATTATACTTATTTTTTTATATCGTGCCTATATTATCAGATACAGACAGATGCGAGCAAATGACACAATAAGAAATGCCAACGGTAGAAGAGAAAATGCTGTAGATGATGATGATACTGATGAGTGATGAGATAAGGAAAATTAAAATGATAATTGTAAAATAAGAGACAGCAATCAAAATATTCTTAATTATTAATACAAATACAGAATTCAAAGCTAAAAGCTAAGCAACATGCCCACAAAACTTCCTAAACATCGACAAAAAACCTGATCACGCAATAATACATGTAGCACGTGGGTCGAACCCCTTGCACTCCCCTCGCTGACAATGACTTTGAACTTTACCCCACCGGAATACAGGTCATGAATAGCAAGTGCAGTGTTCGCAGTCACACGCCCCTCCTGTTATAAATTACTGCAAGCATTTATCCCGGGTGCATACGATCGATATAACTGCGAAATTTGGTATTCGGGTTCTCGAATTCGGTGCGGCACTCGGGCTCATATCGATTTTATATCGTCTGGTGCCAGAATGGGCGTAATGTGCTTTAATTGAAATTGTTGAACCGCTAATATACTCGGAAGCCGACGATTATGAGTTAGTTCCGAATTAAGCGTAGATATTAATATTACTTAATTGAGTACATAAAGTTTAAAAGTGTTCTATTAATGTGTAAAGAGGAATAAGAGTACTTTGTCAAATCAATAATGCTGGAAACAGAAAGATTGAGTGTGTTCTCAATGCACAGCTTATGTCTATTTATTACCTATCAGACCTAAGGCATATCATGAACAAAGAAATAGGTATCTAGTTAGCAAGCAAATCAATTTACGAAAACATTTCTGTAACAAACAAAGTTATTATCGAAATTGGGGCTGAGAATGAAATGCCATATCCTATACGCAGAATATCACTAATTTCTCTTCCTTTGTGGCGACCTTACGTTATCCACAATGAGGTTGCTATCGATTTCCCCCAAAGGTCAACGACCACGGTCCACGACACTTTTTACAGACGAAAGAAACGTACTTATTTAGGCTTTATCACGGGCCCGCAGTGGTCTATCCCGTCTTATAGTTCTGTAGCATATACTTCAGTAGCTATAGCTGAATATTCAGTAGTTATTCAGTGGCCAGGCTTGTTTGGATGGTATCTATCTCTAGGATACTGCATTGCGTTGGTTGCCACGTGAACCTTAAGTTTCATGCCTTAAGCCTGTTGATCTATTTGGACTGATTCGTGTGTGTTTGATGTGCAGTGCAAGCCCATTATTTGAAGCTATAAAACAATCGACAATAAATACACTGTCACGGCTGGCCGTAAATGCCCTCGTAAAACTCCGCTTTCCAGGATATTAGACTAGGATTTGAGAGCAGCACTGTTTGGCATTGAAGCTGTAATCGAGTTCAAACTTTGAAACTATGCAGATTAAAGTTCAACTTGCTGAAGCCGGCAACATAATCTATTGTCTAGTAAGCCTAGCAGCAAGCATTACTGCGGAAATAAAACATCGACTAAAACGATTAAGGGGAAAGTAGAAAACAAAAGTTTCACAGACAATTTAACGTAGATCATTCGCGAAAATCATCAAAAGTTTTTCAGCGTTAAATCTTTTGAGAAATGTAGGATTTCTTGCGAAATGCCAAGGGCAAAAGGTTTTCTAGGTCATTAAAGTCTGCCTTTCCTCAATGTCGGACCCGAGTTCAATAAAATTTGGAATGTTTAATTTTTGCAAGATACAAACAAATCTAAGATACTGTTAAACGGAAGGAATACAATTTTGATAGATTTTTTTAATGGAACAAGACGTACAAACATTAAGTATGCAAGTCATATTATGCATACTCAACTTCTATTTTCAAAATGATAACAAATTCCTTTTAAAAGTAGAGATGTCAACCACATCCAAGAAGGGTACGAAATAAAATTACGTAGAGCGTCCACTAGTTGGGACTTCAACACGCAAATGGAAAGCTAAAATGTAAGTATGCAAATTCAACATGAAATGCCCTTTCGAGTTACTATTTAGTATGCTTCATTGGACTATCTGAAGCTGAAATTTTAAGCTGAGTAAGTAGATTTGAGTTTATACAGTTCCATACTAAAATTTAATCAATTGAATCTCAAAGCTATGTTATCATTGACTTTGGAAGTAGTTTCCTTTCCTGACCCTTCATTTCACTACCAGATGTATCAAGGGTTCAAGGACATGCAAGCATTCAAAGAGCTCCTTATACCATTACCATTTAATTGAATACCAACACGCTCGTGACCGATTCTGACAACACTATTACAATTCGTATGGCTTTAATGCTCACCCAACAAAAGCAATGGACTAAATTGGTTGACAGAACGTGCGATTCGATTAAAGAGTATTATAGCAATTTTACGTCAATAAACAATATTAACTACGCCATAATTCAGTAAAATTGTTGGTATAAATCCTGAATTTCAAATTTGACTACTGTTTTAAAAAATCTGTACCCACAGACTCAGCAATTCAGCACCCAGCATGTAATATGTACCTATACACTGCTTTTATACAAATTCTATATGATGTATTTTCACATCCGCAGTCGTCTGTATTGTAAAGTTGGTCGACTATTAAATCAACGACTTATGGCTAATATTTGATATTATGTATTATATTATATATTATTATTTTATTCAGTCTTGGAGGAAGATGAGCCATGACCCTCATGTTTTCTGTCAAGTGTCCAGTCACTTCCGCTCGAAATGGGCCCGATTTATTGGAGCCTTTAACAATTTATCAGCCGAGACGAATCCCAATCAGTGTTAGTTGTGATCGCCTTTGTTCGAGAGTGTGAAATAAGATTCTGTCGATTTACGACCGTGAGAAGATGTAATGATGTTGGGAATAACAAAATAGAAGAGGTACTACAAGGTTTGAGATATTATTTTGATCTAAATTTCTAAGTTAAGCTAGTTAATGCAGAATTAGTCCGCGTTTGTAAGAAACACAGGTCAGGCTTTTGTATGATCATGATCTTCAGTTTGGCCTCTAATCTCTATTGCTGCACTGATGGCGCTACTTACTTAACCTACGATAACAAGTGCAGTAAGTCACGTGACGTTACTTTACGAGTGACCTACATCAGCCAGTTCAAAAAATCAAGTAAGTAGTTGTTTTATCTATTTACTTACCTGAAATCAAGTTGTAGTAATTTAATAAATAATTAATAGTAATTATTATCAAGCATGATTCCTTTAAGTGTCTTCAGTTGTAGTAATGTAATAATTAATAGTAATTATTATCAAGCATGATTCCTTTAAGTGTCTTCAGAATCGGTGAAAGCACGCCAGTTGACACTATCAAAAGCATTACACACGAGGCAAGCTTCAAAGGCGCTACGTTGCTCGTACCCAGTTGTAAAGACCCTCAGATTAAAGCGATCGGAAACAGAATTCCATTTCTATAAGCCTCGCCCTGAAGGCATGACGAGGAATGCATAATGAGGAGGCAGTATAGAATAACAAGAACAGCCAAGTGGATTAGAAGAAGGGCAAGAACGTACTGAATATTAAACAGTTACCGTTAACCTGAAAGTCGATTTACCAAAAAAACAACAATGGAAGTTTGTATCTTTTAAGTGAAAGAAACACAAGTTGTGTTGTTGTAAGACGCTTCGATTTGATATTTTAGGCTTTGCATTTTTGGAGATAAACAGCAAAAATTTAATGAAACCTGTGTTTCTTTCGCCACAAGTATTTGAGTTCTGCGTAACGAGGAACTTGGTGGTACTCAGTGGAAAGATACGGATACAATAAGTCAGATTGTTTGAAAAGGGATCAACAGATACTATTCGCAAGTAATTTCACCAAACACGCTACTAGAGAACATGCTTCAGATTAAATTGTTTAGAGACAAACCGATTTAGTTTAGGGCGATAAAGCATCTGGTACAAGTTAAGGTCACAAGGGTGTCGAGGCCGACAACGACAGGATAAATCTTGGATTTACATACGAAGCAATTAAGGATCATATTTGAATGGGATGGAATAAATTAATGCGAGAGCAATATTGATAGCTGTAGAGGGGCATCTAATTTGATATAGCAGTTTGTCAGGCGTAATGACGAGTAGTTGAATAGCAGAACTATTGAAGGTTAAATGACAAGGTAATTTTATACTTTTCAATCGATAAGCTACCACTACCACCTTATTGAATACAGTATGATATAGGGAGGTATTTATCATTCATTAGTCGACGATATGCCGTCAATGCGTAATTTGTTATGCATATTTTTCAGGCTTATCAAATGAACGACTCAACGAATATTTTGTGCATGCATCTGAAAGTCTGGAAAGTGGTCATAAAATTGGTCAGAGCGCACATTTTTTGCTACAAACTGTGCAATGTGCCTACGATAACTAAGACTATAATAGATACGTATAACCCAATCACAACAGAACCAGCGGAGTTTATTGACCGTGACTCATCGTTCTGATCAGTCAAGTGCATGCGTGCGCACGCGCTGCGTTACGGAATTAGATTTAGATAACTAAGAACTTTATTTTTGGATCTTCTTTAAGGGTGTGTTTACTGTTTACTTCATGTTAGTTGTTTAATGGTTACGTTCTGTTTTCTTTTCAGTTTGACGTGCAATTAGGATTTTAGGATCTCTAGTGAGAGTTTTACAAGCTCTTAAGATAAATTGTTGGTGATCTTCAATGAGAGTAGGGGCTTTTAAACCAATTGTCGATTTCTTTGTTGTTCAGACAATCACTATACCCAGTACTATTTCTACTAAGTAATAGTGTAGATGTTGGTATGGTGATGTTTTAATTCTTTTATTTAATTTTAGATACTTGAAAATTGTTTAGAAGTCCAATGAGCCTGTTCTAGTGAAATGTGTGATTTCGTTATTAATGACACTACACATCAGCTCGAAGTGGACGAAACCCTTTTAAAACATTCGTGAATAAAAACTGAGACCAAATCAATTACAAAATAGACTCCCACAATATGTGTAAGTCCAAGAATCACGCTTACAGTTATTCAGATTCAGTGTGGGAGCGTCCGAACTAAATAAGGAAGCACCACCGCGACGATCGCTTTTGACTTTTTGCGACGAACGCAAATGGAACTTGGGAACGCGTCACATGTTACGGTTTGAGTGTATTTCTTGTGAATTGACGTCGTGATTCATTCAGCATACAGGTTGTGTTGTGCTGTTGTTTGTAGGAATACGATGAAGTAATTTGCGGCGCGAAGAGAACAATGAGATTTGTTACGGATTGTTATCTTCAGTACCGTAACATAGTTACTAGTTAGCTTGGCCAATCTGGCAGTCGTTTATGAGTAGGAATTTTGCTTTAATTTCTTTGATTTTATAACGTCTGTTCGGTTTTTTGGTTTCGTTACGCTTGTGTACAGGAAACAGGAACATACCTGGTCTAAATAATTATTTGGTTTATTTGTCGGCCTGTTTGGCTCAGCGGTAGTGTAGCCCCCTTATATGCCAGAGATCCCGGGTTCAATTCCCGGCCGGGCAGATGTTTGAATGATGAATTTAAATATCTGTTCTGGGTGTGGTTCTGGTGGCGTTAGTTGTCCTTGTCTCTTTGTGTGTGTTCCATGGCATCCCCGACACAGGATTTATTCCTAGTGGGGAGCTATGAGTGTGAAACGTTTATTTATTTATTTAATATTATTTCTAATAACGATACGGTGCCCACTGAAACGTCGAAAATGCAGTCTTATTATTTACGCCCGGAGCGCCACTTACAGCATCCTGCGGTTTTACTTACTATCCTGGGGAACCGCTATTTTATCCGGGATAAAAAGTAGCCGACTGTGTTAATCTAGGATTCTAAGTAATAAGCCACCATTGTACCAAATCCGTGGAGCCATTTAAACTGAATGAAATAAGTTTCAACCACTCAAATCCTTTCTTTCGCATTTATAATATTAATATTATCGTGATTATAAACAGATCCTTTTCTTTTATTGCAAAAAGGAGGGAAAACGGAAAAATAGTTGGGCAACAGGAAACGAGCCTAATTCAAATATACTCGTAACACTCCAGTGGGCCTAGCACAACTTTGACGTAAAAATACGTAGCGAGTATTCGATAGAAAAGAGTACGCCATTTACACCCGTCAGGAGCACACTTGACAGTCGTAAATGGCGTACACTTTTCCATCGAAAACTCGCTACGTATTTTTACGTCAAAGTTGTGCTAGCCCCACAGATATAATAACTCTAATAAAAATAGCTCAACAATCGCAATCAGTTTTTCACAGCGTTGGAAGTTTTTTTGTGACGCATTTATTAAAAACTCGAGGTCGGTTCAATTAACATTGAACAATACTGCATTGTTGTTGCAAATTGAGTTTTATTTTGCGCCAATTTTGTATGATATCAAACGCTGTACTGGTTCAGATTTTAATAGCAGAAAAAATTGCAACCAATTAGTGAATTGCGTTTGATAAATTTTGTAGCGTCATTGGCAACAGGATTTTTAATTTTACTATGGGAACTAACGAGGGTTATTTACGTGAGTATTCCCGTGTTAATTATAACAAAAAGGATTTTTAATATTCATTGAAGTTTACCTACAAATCCTACAAGACAAAACCCTTAATTGAGACTGAGAAAAGAAATCTTAAATACAGGAAAACATTACAGATAAGCACAAAGGCGGCTTAGAAGCCAAAGTAATCTGCGAAGACAAAGTTTCCAAAACATCTAACAAAAATTTACCAGCAACAACGGAACCGAAAATTAATACCAACCCGACCTTAATAACTGTTCCATTAAAAACTAAGTCGAACAACTAAGTAGAATCTGTCAAAATGCAGGAACTAAGTCCACGAGGAAGCAGCCAGACATAAACTAACAACTCTGCCATACAATAAGGCTAAACGTTGGCTGAGACGCAGCACAGCACAGAACAGATTTTGCAGGGCAGAGCAGGCGAGACAGACATAGCGCGCAGAGCAGGACAGACACACGACTGCGTCGCGCGTGCTGACACTACAGCGTACGCAGCTCTCAGTACGGTCATGCATCACAAAATCTGCTCTGCCCTGCGCTGCGTCGACCTACGTCGCCTGCGTCTCGGCATACACCCACCCTAAATATTCTCGCTTCGTGCTCGTGCTAATGCCCACTTCGCTTTTCTTTTTCAGAGTCGGCCAAAGCGTCTGTCATTATGCCACTGAAAGTTTTCTTGCTAATAATCTTCGGAGAAACTTGGTCATGCTGGAATTAGTTCCGGCGATGATATGAACTGGATGTTGTATTTTAGTGAGGATATTGGAGCAACGTTTAGTTGTTGGAGAATGGAGATGGTAGAGAATCTTATATTTTTAGATATGTACCAAGCAGTACTTTATCTGTTAGAGTTATCAGGACTTTAACGTCTTTATAATATTAGTATAGATTGATAAATGCTTGTTATACTTACAGCGATGCCAATACGCCAACGCCAATTTTTAACAAGGCAAAAACTTTACAGTTTATAAACGATATTGAAGCCGATTTTAAAATTGATAAATTTCAAGCCTATTAAGTTGGCAAGCTTGCCCAAAGGTCGGTGACAGTCTGACAGATCGTTCATGAAATCGGATTACGACAGAAACCGATTCCGACAAGTTATAAATAATTTTGTAAGGTTCCCGGTTAATTGAAAAGGGCCAGAGAAAAATGAATTGTAAAAGCTGTAAAAATTACGACGGCTTGGGGATTTATACAGGAGGCTTTAATCACAGGTGGTGCATGAAGAAAGTAAGTGGTATTAACGCATAGACTTGTTTTTATAAATATTAAGACGGCAACGCCACACCATGCGCATAATTAAGTTTATAGAGGTGGAAGTAAGTAGTAATGGAGTCGACTGAGGAAGTACCAAAGGTACGCAAGCAATTTGTTGAAAAGGATCAGTAAGTACCGAGATTTACATATTAAAATTAATGTTACAGGTAAGTAAAACGAGACTTACATTTATTTGAACTGATAGGGTGTCGAAAGTGCAGCACTGAGGATTTGAAAGATCAATACAAAATAGATGGTGTTACAACGTAACTGTTATGGACAGTCGACCATCATACCATCACCACTTCAGATCTAGTTACTAAAGCCATGTATTCACTAGGCAACAATTGCCGGACAACATATTGCTTATAATGTTCAGCGACGACGCAGAACCTTTGTTTTGCAACTTTGTCTGCCCATACATGATCAAGTTGATCATAAAATTAATGCATAACCACGGAAACAAACAAGATGTGGTCATTTGACAACATCGCGCGCTGATGTGCAACGTTGCCAACGTTTTGAGCGTCACATGTTGCGCCTCAATTGTTGCCAGTGAACATACCTTCCACTGTAAAAAGAAACTGTTACGCCGTATAAAGAAACTGGTAACGTCTTATAAATTCTAGTCATGCATTGAAACAATATGAAATCACAATAATTATTGCGATTTTCACATCCTCAGTTAGCGGTGACCATTGGACGTGAAGATGAGATAGTTAACGTTTTAGCACTAACTACAGAAAACTGCAGTATGGGTATTTTGTAGCATTTTTTTAATTCAGTTGTAGCTTGCGTTAGACCGCCATCTCGCCTGATGAGCAATGATGCGGTCTACGATGGAGCACGCTTGCTTGATACTTAGTGACAGGTCCTTTTGGCATTGACGCTGAATGACTGGTTCTTTTATATTATTGACCGTTATCGCTGTCACACATAAGAAGAACTTAAAGATTACTTACCAAGAGCTAGATAGATCTCAAAACCGGCTAAAGCGGCGATGGCTTGACATAAAAACGGCGTAAGAGCGATTACACATAATGCAGTAATTATGTAAAACATTGACAACCGCGAAGTAGAGCGCGTAGTCGGAAATAGGACCCGAGATTGACAACTAAGTAATCACTAGCTGAGCACTTAACAAAGTACATAGGTAAAATTACTAATTTCTATTTGGAATTCAGTTCCAGTTCCTTACGAACCAGACTGACATTCTTTACGTCTTTTCTCATTCCAGACATAATTCTTGTTGTACTCTTTAAACGTTGGTGATTCTCGAGCAATAAAAGATACGCGTTCTTCCTTACTGCTAAGTGCTAATACGTCGTCATGAACCTGGAAGATTTATGGAATTTCACATCATTACTAAGATACTTATAGCGCTTGTTAGCGTGAAGCCATATTAACTCGGTTGAATTTAATGACGTGATTAAAAATTATATTCCTTCTACGTACTTCGACTGGATTATACTGAACCACGATAGCTAAAAGAAAAGCTTCTAGACACAAATAAAATGCCCCGAAACTGATATTAAAATTCTTTATTGAAAGATCTTCTCGAAAGACTAAAAACCAATCCTGGATGGACCACCTAAAATAAAAATTACAAAATCAGATTTATATTTTTTGACTGATAATGCATTTAACATCATTTGTTGCCAGCTCGGCCATATTAGTCGTCAATAAAAAATTAAGTCAATTCTGGAATCTTTAATTGACAATCTAAATTCTCTAAAAATAAAGCTATCTTTATCATTGCGGCTTATTATACGAGGACATCAACACTTTAAGGTAATTTAGATCTGTCTATAAAAATCTTCAGAATTGACTAATAATATTTTTTGTATTATATTATTAAATACAAAACACGGGAGGGAATACTAATTTATTATTGAGTCTACTCCGCCTTGTTTTGATCATATTCGGTGATATTTCAAAACCGCGTTAGTTCATAGTAAAATTGAGGTAAGCTTATATGAAAACCGCACACTCTCAGCTTTGCTTGCGCAACGCCAGTGGCATGCTGCGGTCACAGGACACCCTGCTGGTTTCCACTCCGATGGCTAATTATACGAGTTTAAGCGAGACGTGATTATAATTGGCCTAATTGGGTTTAATAGTTTCGAGTGGGAAATAAGATGTCGGCTGTAGAGTTGTTGATATGTCAGGCATGTTGTCAGTGGAGTGGTCAAGTGGGAGAAACGGCTTAGCAATGATGATGGTCTTGATCGATGAAGATTGAGGCTTTGAGAAAGTAGTAGCATAGAAATAGCATCGATTTTGTAGTTCCAGAAGCCGTATAGACTACTAGCGCGAGCGTTAACTGAATCGTGTTGGCTTTTTTTCTCGCTCTTTCTCTAGTTGGGGGCTCTTTGAACTTTTCCTAAGCAAAGTTAATCAAGACTAGGACAAAATTCAGGACAATGAAACAATTTTATCTCGTTTTATTGCTATCTAACAAAACACGCGATGGTTATGGAAGATTTAACATTTTGTACTTAATTAAGTACAAAAGGACGGAAGTTTATCCGTGTTTTAAAAAAGTCAGGTTTGAACAAGTATGAACGTTTTGTACTTATTTTAGCATCGAAGGACTTAGGAGGATAAAAGAAAAGAGTGAAAAATTTTAGAGTTCAAGAAAATTTAGTTAACAAAACGGTAAATTACAGTCAACAACAATCTCAGAGATCAAGGCTCGAGTTCAATTAGCAAGGCCAGTTCGGTTTAATTCATAAAACCACGCAAATTTCGAGGAAAAAGAAAAGAAGAACAAGGAAATGGTTCCAGCCACGCCGTTGAAAAAATAAGGCTAATTCAAGAAGAAACAGACAAGCCATCCAAATATTAGTACCAAGCAAAGCCGTAGTTAAATGCCAGCTTTCACAAACAAATTGGCAAATAGCTGTTGACATTATGTCAATTTGAAGTTCATTACGACAAAAATTACAGTTAAATAAATATTCACGTCGAACAATTGAATGACCCACTGTGATGCAACAACTATAACCGCGTGCAGTTGTTATATTGTCTGATATTAACCAGTGCTACCTGAACTCTCGTGACTATACTAATGAGAATAAAGACGGTGCAAGCGAAAGCTCCTAAAAGTCTGGTTGTGACAATGCACCTGTACCAGTTACGGCTGGTCTGCGATGCCTCCCACGTTTATAAAGAAATGTAAATTCACTAAACGTATCTCAGGGTTCAATGAGTTCTGGACTTGAGTGCCGTTTATTGTCGTACTTGCCCTGTTTCTCAGTACTGCAGACATGAGGTTATGATATCAAGATCGCGCCGATCTTATTCTATTGTGGCGGTGTATTTACTCACGTTTTTATTGTTTATTTTGATGAAAAACAGTGATCTATCATGAACTTGTATTGTGAAGCTGGGTTTTTGTAGCTTTTGGTGCATAATTATCCGATCAGTATAACGAATTATTAGATCATTTGAGAATAGTTCATAAATCAAGTTTCATGCTTTTTTCTTCAACTTTAGGTTTAATACTTTATAGCCTTAATTACTCAAAGGCACATGTGCTAAGCTTTACGTGACAGAATTCATTATGGGCACTCAACTAATTCTGATCATCCGTACACTTCGTGTTTTTGAGTTCAATGACATATCAACCATTGAATTAGATGACTCGAATAGATTTTAGTCGTTCAGAAACGTACCTAATATGGTGGAAATATTTGAGTGTCTGCGCAAACATGACGTAAAAGGACGTTAACAATGAACGTAGTCAACCTTTACAAGATTATTTTTATCGGAGAAAAATATTTGATACCTTGTCGCTATAAGTAAGACTCATGTTTTTGACACCTGCTTGGAAAAACGTTGTTGTTTATTTCGACAGCGTACTTAAATGTTACTCGTGATTTGTTTAGAATCTTAGTTTTGGAAATGGAAATCGTTTGTTTTGGACCTGTCCATTTTTGGATGTGAACAATGACGTCAATCGAAGTTTTTCTAGGATTTAACTGTAGAAGGTTAAAAATTCTGACTCTAATCACTTCCATCCAAGCAGTGTGATGTCCTATTAATACAAGTTCTCGCAACGGTTGACTTCTTTATGTTTGTGCAGACTAGACGTATAGTATATGAACACAGTTCATCGAATTTAATTTGTAGATAATTATAATAGTGCTAATTTTAACATTTATATTTTTCTAATGTAAGCCGATACAGACTACTTGCTGCTCAATCGTAGCCTTCACTCGTACCTACCTACAGCACCTTGACAGAAAAGTCTATTTGATTTTGAAGAATAGATTGCTATGGTGCCCCAGCCACAGCAATCTATCCTTCAAATTCCTGCCCAAAAATGGACCCATCAATTAACAAGTCGGAGCGGCAAGGCAATCTGTTACTGGAATCACTTTCTAACCCGAAATGGATGCAGTAACAAGCGACACAAACAAAACTCATCGTCATCGTTTGAACGGTGCCATACCGTCATGGGCACGGCGGTGAAGGTAAAAGTAAGCATGACCTGAACGGAATAACAATGACCGAAAAGTATAGGTAACTACAATTTTTTTTTACATCGGACCGGGCATGCGTTTGACTACAATCTCACCTTATGGGAATGACGATGTGGTCGAAGATGTAGCACGCTTGCCAAGGAAAACCTATGCACTATATTCTTGAAAACAAGACGCGGGTAGTCAGTTCCATACCGACAACGGCCCAAATTAAGTTTTAGACGCTTGAGGAACGTTGGGCGCCAAATTGGAACTTTCGGGGCTGAAGGGCTGGATTTCTGCCAGGGTCGCTACCTGTAATAGCTGGATTATGTACACATATTGCGCATATTTAGCAGCGTCTATTATACCAAAACTTTTGATTATTTTGTCTTATTAGATTCGCAAACTATTCAAGCAGATTTCTAGACAGACATAAGAACATTACTGCCATAGATACTATTAGATACCCAAATAGGAGTAGACAAGACAGAGCTATCAGCGTCTAAAAGAACATGGATGACAATAAGTTTTTCTAACTTCAATCTAAAAGTCACACTTAATAAGGCGGTTTTTAGACTGGAATAAGATTATTAGATTAAATATTTAACCTCTAAATGCACTATTACATGAAATAAGAACACCTATCAAAAACGACTTGACAAAACAAGAAACGCCAGCCTTACTTGCAAGGATTTTAAACCAACAGCTCTTACATCCGTCTGGCTTCACATTCATTTCCCCACTGAGATCATCCTACCGAAATATCCGATACGAATGACTGCGCAGATGGACCAACTTGACTTGGAAGAGTGGTTTCAGACATTGCGATGAGATTTAGTAATGATCTGTTGAAATTACAGCTGTGACTTTTCATTTTGACGAGGCAACGCAACGGCAGTTGAAGATCTTTTAGTTTCAATCATCCTTGGACTTTATACTAAGTACTACTCTCTCTCTTTAACCGACTGCCCTAAAAGTGAGGTAATAGTTTTAAACGTAGGTATGTAATTTTGTTTATTCCTAAAACTCATAAGTGACCTGTGCGCGGTGAGGTGTCTTTAGATTGGTAGGTAATATTATATACCGTACCGTTGTGTCAATTTTATCATTTTGCAGTTGGGTTATTTTTACTCTAAGTAATTTATAATCAAAACCACACATGCTGGTAGAGTTAGCTTTTCTCGTCTTCTTCCCAAGTTCGTTGTCTTGGATATTTATGTTGCGTACTGTCAGATACCTAAAATAATTTACCGACATCATCCGTTCATGATAAAGACTGACAGAATTTACATTCCTTGTTCTGTATCTCCAGGAATTGTGCTTGTTGTATCTCCAGGAATTGTGCCTGTTGTACCTCCAGGCTAATACGAGTATGTTTCGAACCAAATTATGTAGGTATTCGATTCCATCTTACCCTTTTACCTCGGAATCTTGGAAGGGCATGTCAGTTTTTGTAAGAATTTCTACGAAGTCTTTCTTTGCTACCGATTAGTTTATTGGCCACAAAATATTCCTCTGAAAATATAGACCTATATTTATATTACGTTTTAGAAGCTGTAAAAAAGTTTCGGACATCATTGATTGAAATTACGAAATGGCAAAGAAATGGGCGATCGTTTTCACAGAACAGTTCCTTTATAGCCGAAAACTTTTTCTATCTCCGCCCGATATCCATGTCTCTGTTTCCGCATTTCCATTTTCTTTTAGAATTAATCAATGGTATTTCTTTAAGGATATTTAATATTAAATAGGTACAATCCTGTTTTGGTCATTCTGGTCTTAAATTCACTTAATATAAAGAAAGACGGTATATTATCCGACAACGTTGGAGCTTCGGTGGGCAAAGTATTGGACTTACACGTAAATGTCGAGAACTATTGGAGGCTTCCACTATTACTTATTCTGTAAGCATACCTCGCAGGTAAAGTTAGGCAAATGTTAGCCCATCATAGAGATAGCCAACAAACTTGGAAGATAAAGAAACCACTGCAGAACAAAAACTGCAACCTATTACGTAGAATTTGATATTTTCTTTCGTGCAAACATTACGAAACTAGGACCGGGCAGTAACAGTTTTTTCACGATAAATTACGAATGTTATGTATGCTCCAGATTTCTTTAATGGCGTTTGCTACGTTTAATGTCCTGACTTAGTTGGTAGAAACTAGGTCTTTGGGACCGAGTTGCTTACGACTATCTCTTTTTAATTATCCGGTGGCGAGACGTGTCGTCGCGAAGATATTATAATACATCTAAGTTGCACTTCTACCTATAATTGAAACGCTATAGAAAACTTAGAAAATGTATGGGAATGACATTTCAGTCATATAATATATTTTAGATTATAGAAACGTCATTCCTACACATTACCTAGTTTTCTAAATCGTTTCGATTATAGAATTGCAGCTGGAGCGACTGGAGTAGAGAGGAAGAATTGTGGAGAAGAAGAACAGCATTGCTTCAAGTATCTTCTATGAACAAAACTAACACAAAGTTTATCTGTGCAACTCAGAAGATAGCCTGGATTAGGCATGTATTAGACCTAATGTCCAACAGAAGATTAAAATGGGCCAAGTTTAGTTTATTTTATTTTAAGCATACTAAGTTAAAACAAGCCATATCTTAAAAGAAACTTCACTCTTCAAACCAATTAACTCTTTAAATCAAAGACACTTGATGGTGACGTAACGCCTCGAGTCGGCTATTCCAGATGTGGAGATAGCATTGTTTGGCCGCGATTTAACGACGCGGTCTTGCCGCATGTGCTTTGCCTAGGGAGTGTATGTGCTATGTGGGACAGTAAGGACCACAGCTTTGAAACTACATACACCAGGCGCGCTACCACAGATTAGTTAATGTTTCTACCCTTATCCCACCTGCGTGGGGTCGGTACAGTACGTACACTTCTTCCATTCATTCGTCTTACCACAGATTAGTTATTTATAACATGTAATTGGCACTTTCACAGCTAACCTAACGAGTGCAAAAGTGACAGAAAACAAAAAAAGCAATGCATGTAATTTGCATGTAAAATTGTAAACGTCAAGACTCACGGTCCGCGCAGTCTGTCGAGTTAAATAAATGTATTAAAAAAGTGACAGAGAGATCAAATGATCACTCTCGCTTTTTTGCGTGATAAGCGCCAGAGGTATTTATGATCAAAATTACGCTTTTCAATCTTGTAACTTATAAAGGAATATCCTTTTTTTAGAAATGGCCACATGATCAAATTTAAATTTACAAAATGGAGCATCACCTTTATCAGCTCAAATATTTTTTTTCATGATCACACTTTAATTATTTTAATTATAATTACTGTTTTTACTTTATTTATTTAGGTACTTTATTTTATTCTTTGATCCACTAAATATTACAGATTCCATACTCCATCAAATTAGGTACTGCAAACGCGACGCCGATATTTCTCTACCAAGGGACCTCGGATTCGCGAACAGCGTGAACCCACTTCTAGGGTTCCTGAGGTCTCATACTCTGTCTTACTCACACTTATGCACAATTTTGATGTCCCTTCATTCACTCACTTTCACACTTTTAACCGCAACCTTCTTGAGTTATACGGACCCGTCGTCTAAAGTCAAGTCAGTCGTCCCATAGGAAGTATCCTTACTGTTCAACAAATGTACTGCATTCACTTGTAGAATAAAATAAAATCATGTGAAACGTTAGGGCGTTGCCCTATGACTTAGTAGGATTTGATACTGGTCTGAACTGTAAAAAGTGTTAAAACTAGACAATTTATAAATCTGAAGCATGTAAATTTGGTTCTCAAATGTAACAAAATAGCTAGCTAAGCATAGACAAGTCATCTAGCCATAACTTTGTAGTTTTAGAATAGGTACCTGTGTTTTAATATTTTTATGTCTCGTCTACATTCCACACAATCTATCTACATTTATTGTTCATCATAAAATAAAGTCATAAACTATTTTACTGATATGATTTAAGTCTCTAGTCCTGTATTAGGTAGTATCTACTTTTATCTAGGCAGGTATTTATTTGCTAATATTATCAGAAGCTATTTACTAAATTAGCACTGAAATGTTTTTATTATTAATAATAAATTAATCTATTGGAAAATACCTCACAAATTCCTTCATTTTAATCTAAACTATTTTGTTTTCTGAAAGGACTTAAAATTATCTGAATCTATTTTCATCTCTTTTCATATCAATATGCAACAAAAGACAGCAAATTGGCTACTATTAGAAATCTGTCGAAGCTAAGTTTAGTCTACAATATGGTAGAACAGAATTGACATCAATACATGTCTATGCCTATCAAATGTTTCCAAATAGGTAGATAAGAAATTAGTGCAAATAGTGAGGGAAAACAAACCTTGACTCGGAATGGACTAGTTTATGGGCTTATCAACAAATGGGATTAATAACTGATACTATAAGCTTCATACCTGATATCTTTATGGATTAATTAGCAAATAAATTTACATAAATTAAGACATAATAAATGTGTGCAATCTATAGACTGGTTGGTGAGAAATTACCAAACCAAAATAAGTAGGTATTTGTTTTAGTTCCAATCCAATTAAACTAGATGGCTCTTTCATGCTCTGAATTTATTCAAATTACTAAAAGTAAATGTAAAGTCAGACTTATACCTTACTAGCTGCGCCCCGCGGCTTCACCCGCGTTTTCCGGGATAAAAAGTAGCCTATGTGTTAATCCAGACCATGAACAACCTTCATTCCAAATTTCATGTAAATCCGTTCAGCCGTTTTTGCGTGAAAGAGTAACAAACATCCATACATACATCCATACTTACAAACTTTCGCCTTTATAATAGTAGTAGGATTAGTTGGTATCACCCCAACAAAATACTTGTTTAGAATATTACTAAATTTTTTTTTTTAACTTATGATTTGATAACATTAACATAACCCACCTTAAACATTGCTATGTACATATTTATGGGATAGAAGGCAACTTTCCACTATGCCACAGAATAAATAATAAATAATATAGTAAATATCCTCAAGGAAAATTACCAGTGTCTATCTATCTAGTATCTTTTCAAAATTCATATGCAGGCTTCTATACAAGTACATATAAAAAGTTCATTTTGTATTGTGCCGGAATCTTTATTGGATCTAGTTAGTGTTACAACTATGAGCCTTCAAAAGTCTTCCGATTGATTCAACATTTCTAAGCTAGGTGTCCATAGACGGCGGTGATCATTTAGCATCAGGTGGTCTGTTGTCGGCCACTTATTAAAAGAAAAAGGGCTAGCCACTCAGCCAGTAAACAAGCTACATTAGCAGTGGCGTAGCGTGTCTTGGCGGGGCCCCGTATAAAAATTGTTATGGGGGCCCTTTTGAAGGGTAAAGATTTCTCACAATAGAAAAAGAAAATGTTTGCATAAAATTATAAGAAATATTTATTCATCATAATTATCTATCTGTCACCTGTTTTCCAAAATTTTTACAAGCAATTCAAATTAAATGTACACTCTCCTTGCTTTTTTTTCGGCCGCAATAACCGATGTAGGGTGTTGCCAGATTTTGAACTTACGCTTCACTTGAAAAAAAAAAGAAATTACTTTTATTGACATAAGTATGTCATTTCTAAAATTAAAAAAAAATTGGAAGTATATATTAATTTTAGCTTACTCACATCGGGGGCCCCCGTGGCCCGGGGGCCCCGTATAATTGATACGTCAGATACGGCGGTAGCTACGCCCCTGTACATTAGTAAGTATTGTTTACTAACATTGAGTCTTTTTATACCCTTTCGGCACACCCTAAATTTAATTGTCATTTAATCAGAGGATCTTCAAACAAAGTTGACTTTAATCAAATAAGTGTGATACCAATCTAGCTTAATTACTTAATGGAGCCCTTGGCTTTCTGACTCAATTTTAAATGAGTAAATGTGTACTTGACACAATACCCCGTATGTTAGTTTGTATCATGTGGCTCTTTAAATATTGAATGTTTTAAAAATGTGACTTAGGAAATTAGATATCATTTTGTAAGTAGGATACCTTTTCATTGTTAAAATATCAATTATTATGTCTTAATATGTATTGTCCACTTGAGACCTCTTTGTTTCGAGATAGGGTCAAATGAGGATGTAATATAAATAAAAATAACCTTAACTTTTTAGTAAACAGGTACATAGGTAGGTTTACTTTTAAAACCTACCTACTTTCTGAAATAGGTACATGTACTTAAGTACCTGGTTGCTATATGCATATAATCTTAGCTAAGGTAGGTGATAAAATCTATATCTAGAGTAATCTAGACTCTTGTATGTCTTAGGTCCAGATAAAGATTAGACAGATTTCTTTTTTGAATGATGATGATTCTGTTTATGATGAACATCAACATATCATGCCAATACACCATTTACACGGCTGAAAAAATCTAATGGGTCTCAATAACTGAATGATTCATCAACAAATGAATGCAAGCAGAAAGCGTGTCCACATTTGCAATCAACAAAACACAAACAATGCATTTATCTAATAAGGTGAGTAAGAAGATAATTTGAAAATTGGGTGCTTGTTGGCATCTAATTGGTCAAAAACGCATCTCAGGTAAAAATAAAAATTAGGTCTAACTATTAAGGTATCGTCTGTACTAGACTTCTATAAAAAGTAAGTAGTCGTCCAGAGAAAAGCCAAAATATGTTTGTACCTTAACCAAACCAATACAGTTAAAAGAAAAGCTGCAAAGGGTCGGAACATGTGAAATATCAGGGTAAACAACAGAAAAGACAGCAAAAGGGGGTAAAATATCGATCACACGCTCACCATAATAATACAAAACCGGCAAACTTGAGTCGTATCGACATTACAACTTTACGCCACGATTTTTCACTGAAACGTTGACTTATTTACACAAACAAACACTTCACAATAACCGACTATCTTTAAACATTCGTTTTCAAACAGATTTCAGTCACAAAACACGTAAAAAACACTATCACAGTAATTTTACGACGAAACCGTTTTTTCCTCAGCTGATACACAATACAACATCTCGCTGCAAAAGCGGCGACAAACTGGCAGACAAATTCACAGTGTTGCCTGCTCGCTACCACGGGTAGGTACTGATTAAATAACATATCAAAATAATCCGGGCGGGTAAAAGTCACAGCTACAGGTTTTTAAATACTATTTCGTGAATTCTATGGATCGTGATTTAAACTCGAACAAAGTTTTGACCACAGCCTACATTCCAAGTGATTCAAAATTTTTATTGATGAATTGAGTTGAACCCAAATGTCGGGGATTATTTTCAAACAGTAATTATTAAAAAATTAAAACCAACTTTCATTCTAGCTTTTCACCTGGAACAGCAGTAATTTTTACACATTGAGGCCTCATTGACTTTACGATAATGATAGAAAATAAGTACCTATGTAGATAAGATTAGAGTTATAGTGTTCTTGTGTCGTGTTGTAGGTTTTACGTGGTTTTATTCTTACCTACCTCTTACATTTTCTAACTTTTAAACTTCAATTTCAAGAAAGGAATAGTTTCATGTATTTAGTGATGCATTTTTTTTTATGGGACGATCTTAAGATTTACCTAAACGCTAGAAGTACATCGAAGTCGTCCTAAAATACGCTGCCGGTTTTGTCCTACGTCTTGAAGTTATTTGATTTATAGAAAAATAGCTAAACATGGCAAAGTAACTGATAAGTTGGCAACACTTTTCAATTCACTCACTTCACTCAAAATCAGTCATTTTGGTTCGCTCGCTTTGTCTGTATGTATCGACTTCATTACTTTTATTATTATTCGACCAAGAAAGAAATACTGCGTGGACTAGCCAGTGCCATACTATTGGGCTATATTTTTGAAATGGTTGCATATTCAGAAAATCACACAGCCATCTAACGTAAATAGTATGTGTAATACAGATTACTGCCATCTAGCGACGCGTGAGGTAAATATTTCAACGTAGTCTGACCGTTATTCATTCCGGTTCCGGGGGCCATGAAATAAGTTCAGACTAGACGCGGTATAAAATCAAAATACAGGTAGGTAACACAGCCATTTTTTTCATAGTTTTAGGATAGAAATTGGGTTCATTACAAGTTATGTTTAAACCATTTTTTTAAACATGATAGTTAAAATTCACAGTAACATACTTATTCTGCGCCATCTAGTGTTTCATTGAAAAACTAACATTGTCGAAGGCGTTGCCTTTAATATTAACCAGTAACCACATAAAGCCATTGAAAGAGATACGTCTATATGTAGTTCACATAGTTCAAGTAACAGTTGACAGATGGCACTTAAATTCAACTCTACTTACTAATAAAACATTAGACGCCTCAAAAAGACCAGAATAAACTATACCTACCTACTAAACATTTAAAAAAGTACAATAGAAGAGTGTTCTCGCTTTGAGCTCGATATTCAATTAATTTTGATCACCCTGTGTAGTATCTATTAAAGACCGAGCCAGAAACGTCAAAGATGGTAAAACTCGCCTAGCCAAAACTCCAGAAAAAAACAAGATGGTTAGTTTCATTTGCAGTCAGCACACAACCAAAGTTCCCTAAGTCGTGCCTAAGTACCTAAAGTGTACTTACTTATTTTCTATCCTGTGTATAGTAGCACTAGCGGCTCGTTCCGGCTTCGCACGGGTGGACACTATTGAAGTTTTAGTAGGGATCCCTAATTTTTTCAGGTAATAAATATAGCCTATGTCACTTTGGGATAATGTAGCATTCGAATGGTGAAAGAATTATTAAAATCGGTCCAGTAGTTTTTGAGTTTATTCCACACAAACATCCAAAAATACAAAAATACAAATCTTTCCTCTTTATAATATTAGTATAGATTAGTAGCCTAGATAAATACTTACACTACATTGCCTTTTTTACAACTTTTTGTTTTTCCTCAGCCATAAACTTTTTGAGGTGAGCGAGAAAAAAAATGTGGGAGTCGTTTTAAAAGCCCCAAAATGAACGGTTTCGTAGACTTCCGCTCGATGGCCTCTGCGACCGCAGTTTAGGTGTTGGAATAAAAAACTATGGAATCGATAAGTAGTAACTAAAATATTAGACAAGTTGGTATCATTCTATTTGATCTGAAGCTGGTACTTACTTCATGTGATAAAGTTAATATAGGTATATTGGTACGTCAATTAATTTAATAAAGTGGTGAATAAAATGTGGACTACCACAGGGTAGCGGGTAAAACCGCTGCACGAAGCTGTCACAAACAAATTACACAGGTTTTCCAATATTATTTTCAACAAAAACAATTATGACAACTTCTCATAATCCTCAACGAATTAGGCGACTTTCTTGCACTCAGCAAAACCTTTAAGCCTGACTAAAAACTCTATGATTTGCACAAATCTCGAAACCCGAGCAAGATATCAGCACAGATTTTACCGCCGCCACTTGTCACGTTCTGATCTACAAGGAAATTATTCCGTGCAAGACTGTTTTTGTTGTAAACAGCACGCTCAAAACTTGCATACATTATTTAGATTTAAGTTTCTTGTACATTCAAGTGCAATTATTGAATGCAATAAATCAAGTGCGTTAATTGCCCTTCAAGAATTGTACGCAACTGTTTACACGTGGATACAAGTAAAAAAATTGAACGCAATTATTGAATGCAAGTCTTGACAAAAAATAGTTGCAAATGTCTTCTGTTTAGACCAATACAATAATGTTTAGGAGATTATTGCTTTCAAGTTTTGACTTGTCTAAATAGAGAGGTTGTATATATGCGTGTACCATATTGACGGGTTGCTTCAAGTATTGCACGTATTTGCGTTGTCAAATTTTTCAAGAAATTTTTTTTGCAAGAATTGCCTAAGAAATTTTTGTATGTGCTGTTTACACCAAGAAAATTTTGGCAAGCAAAACTTGCGCAAAAGATCAAAATGTTACGTACTGTTTAGACCATGCAGGTAATTTATTGCTTCAATTTTATTGTATGCAACAGGCAAGAAACTTGCATCATGTAAACCAGCCTTTACCAACGGTAACGTAGGTAAGTATATAAGTACGTGCAATTCTCGACGCAACGCGCGAGAAAATGGTACCTACACGCCTGTAGATACAAGTCTGCGTTTAGAAAAGTCAAGACTTGTAACTACATACGTGTAATTACACCTTACACCTGCAATTATTGCATGCAATAATTTTTTGTCAATATTTGCATGCAATATTTTTGCATAGGTACAATTTTTTCACTAGTATCCGCGTGTAAACAGTTGCTAGCACTTCTTGACGGTCAATTATAGCGCTTCAATAATTATATGCAATTATTGCTCTTGCATGTACAAGATACTTAGACCGTGTAAATGAGGCTTTAAAATCACTACTAGACGTACATTTTTCAAATGTCTGCCAATTTGCCAATCTCTAGGAATAATTTTACGTCAAATAAAATTAACGGTCTACAAATTGAGTCCAGCATAGTATAAACAGCGAGATTAGTTGGGTCTGGGGGCAGTCCCCCCCCCCCTGTATTTAAGGGAGCAACTTGGCCCGGCCTCAGTTGTCCTCCTCAAATCCAGGCCTTCTTAAGACTGTAATTCACACATATCTCGCGACTCCACGCCACCCCTGTTCGCAGCGTGAAGAATGTTATTAAGTGGGTAGGCAGAAAAAACAAAAATATCTCCATCGGCCTTCCTCAGACGTGATAATTAGTAGATATAGAGTCCATTCTGATACACGGACACGGACAAACACGTTTTTCTAATCCTATTTATGGAATCGGGGAGTTTTATGGGGAATTGAGAGATTTCTAAGTACCTAAAGAGCAATAGAGTTCCCTCCAAACTTTATTGCCGCTCTGAAAGAATACTAGCGCAGCATCGCGGCTTCCCAGGAACCTAAATTAAAAAAAATAAAATCTCTTTCAATATAAAATCAATCGCTTTTCGTTACTTGAAAAACTTGAAAATGACTTGACTAATTTGTTTTTTTTTTGTTACAGGAATTATCAGAGATGGCTTAGACAAAAAAGTAACAGCGCTGTGCAGTTAGGAACTTCCTAACAGATCTAATAAATAGTCCACGTCCACAAGGGTCAGATGGGTCAGATGCAGAAGGCAGTGATTCGATACCGCACGCATTGTCCGGATGTTCCTTTCTCTGCAGCCCTTACCACTGATAACTTGGGCCCCGCCCTGCACTTTTACTTAACTTAAACTTTAACCTTAACTTTTTTCAGGTTAGGTAGGTACTACTTCTTAGGTTTACTTTTTTTTTAAACTACTTATGTTTGATTACAATTACTTCATTGCAAGTCCGCTAGGATAGACTGTTAAGACTTAACATATAGGTATCCACCATTATAGGTATATAAGGTAGGTACACAGCTTTTTTGCAATATTTTTTTACTTTGCTATAATTTTTTTTAAAAATTTAAATATTGATAAAATTTAATTTACGTACCTACGTACTAAACTGAATACGAGAATAACAGTTAAAGTAAACAACGTGTAGATTTGTGCGTACCAGATTATAGTAGGTGGGTAACAAGAAAGCCTGTAGATTAGGACAACCAGCTTAACTAGAAACTCTTGGAAGAAAATGTGCCTCTGGTACCAAGCACTACAGTTAAATCGGTACAGTCAGCAGCTACATCGAAATGAAATACGTAGAGCATTCGACCTCTAATAAGAGTAGAAAGAGTAATAAGAGTAGAGTCATCAATTTAATGGGAAATGCAAACACGGGAATGAGCCGTCTGACCTATTTTTATGTTATTGGGTGACGAGACGTGCAAATCGCTCGCCTGATCTTAAACGTCACGTTTGCCCATAACAGGCCAACCCGCTTACCTGGTGGTAAGCTGTTATAGCCTACAGATTTCTATAACGTCCAGGAGCATATTTATCTCAAACCAACTAAAATCCGATGCTGCTCGGCCTTAGCCCTGGCATGCTTAGGTCTACAAAACAGACTATAGAACTCAGGGATAGTGACTGATAGTGTAGCTTTAAATTGCTTAGATTTTTTTTTAATCAGTTTAATAATTACTTTTTTATGTTATTGGGTGACGAGACGAGCAAATCGTTCGCCTGATGTTAAACTTCACATTTGCCCATAACAAGTCTGCACCACTCAGTAGTTCCAGAGATTACTCTTCTAAAACATGAACAAAAATACATGCAAACTACGTAGCTTTTTATGTCGTCACTTCGTCATGACAAGCATTTTTGCATTTCATAATTTGCCGACGAAAACAAGCGTCCAATCCTCCCACAATAGACTACCTCTACCTTACCAGGAACATTATTAGGTGCATAGTTCTCAGTATTTAGTAAACTGATACACAGGTGCACTTACGTAATCGTTTTGAACTTCAATTTATTTTACCGTGGCATCCGTGTTACGAGAAATTGCTTGTTATGAATTTTATTAAGTTAATCGTGAACTCGAAAATGTTATGTACTTACTCGTCGGAGCTTAATTAAACTTTAAAACCTTAGCTACACCAATTTCATCAAAAAGAAAAAAGCCAGCTAAATTGAAAACAACGCCAGGTTAATCCTGAAGGCTGCTAGGTGTAAATTTACTAAAAATGACGATTTCTTCGCCTAATAGACGGCTAAAACAAAGATAGCGTGTACTACCTAATTAATATAAACGCTATAAAATAATTAAGGATGAAAATACAAATAAGATGAAGCTGAATTTCAAAGTCTACAAGGCTGCGGGCGGCCTGAAACAGGCGAATTGAAAGTTCCAGCATGATTAAAATAATTATATTTTAAAACCAAGACCTTTGAATTAAACGAGTCATCAGAAACTGTACGTTCTGGTTTCTGGTAGCACTCAGTTGCAAATACTATTTATTGTTACTGCGACGGTCACGGTCACCCATCCAGAATTTAATTAACTCAATCATCCCCTACTCGAGCTACGCTACGGGCGCTGCCTACGAAAAAACCAATATTTCCAACTACGTTATTTTTGCTTTTAATCCATTTTAATCCCATAAATGGTTTCATGTTCCATCTTGAGAGGTCTTGTTCTAATTACATTTTGAAATTAAACTGTATCGCTCGGAGTTCTGGTAAAGTAGCATCTGTGGGAGGAATTTATTTAGTTATCAGAGAATTACAAGCACCTTAAATTATTATTTATCATATTTTTCTGTATCTTCAGATTGACTGGTTAGATAAAGATACGTGACATAGGTATTCTATCTAGATCTAGAAGATATTGTACTCATTATTACAAATAACTTTGCTATTTAATCCTTGGATTGAATCAATCCGGAAATCGCAAAAATAATATCAACTGTTCCATACATTCTCAATGTCTATAGTACAACTGATTTTTTTTCTTTTTCAGGATTGGTCCCAAAGTAAATTTTGGTCAAAATGATGAGTTGAATGGTATTGTAGAATATTATGTCAAGTGTCCAGTTGTTTAAGAAATAGGGTGGATATAGTTAGAAAACAGGACAGGTGGCTTTAACCATGATCATATACTAATCGCCCATTAACTTTATTGAAACATCTCTAAATTCAAAATATTCATGAACAATTCTCAAGAACAACTTCGATCGAACGCAATAGAAAACGCTCGAGGCCGAACTTCAATAACAAGGACAAACGCATTTAAATCCAACAAGTGTGAAGGAGATAACAAATATGAAGTCATAAATATGGCACAGCTGGACTCTCTGGGTACTTTTTTCTCGAAAAACGAATATCTGTACGTCGTTTACGGGTACAGCCGCGGTCACAAGTGCGATTCTGCGAAGACGCCTTTTATTTTTGAGAAAGTCATCGGCACCGTTGGAGATCCTTTTGTGACATGTGTAAGACAAAAAATTGGACAACTGATAAGTGAGGAACTTGAAAAGAAAGCTGGGTTGATGAGGATGGCGATGGAATTCTGGCGCTGTTGGAACCAGAAACAAAAAAAAAATAATGGTGAAGAGACTGACAGCTTTTCATTACACGGATTGCAATCATGATGTAAGAAGGTAACGGCTGATCTAGAGATATGAAAGGGGACCATTTTCTTACCCTCTTAATCCACTTGGTACGGGCATATCATCTCAACTCTGCAAAAAAAATTGACGTCGTACAGTGCGACTGGCCGTCACTAATATGTCAAATCTCTTCGAGATATACCTGCTCATGTTGACAGTTATCCACAACTAACCGGAAAAGAGCAAGAGATGATAATTATACAATAGGCATGACGACAGTATCAAAAAATCGCCGAGTCAATGCTTTCAGGGGACTAGCCAGATTAAAAAAATTTAAAACACATGTTTAGTTTTATTTTTAAAAAACAGATTATTAAGATTTTCAATAAATTAAAACATTAAAATACAGCAATCGGCCATCTTGTCAGAAACAACAATAACAGCGTATGACGTCACACCTCAGTGAACTCAGGTCATCCGCCGCTCATCACGCATAGACACAATGACATGACACAATGCCGTGACGTCAAATCGACGCCATGACACAAGCAAGCTGTTTTCGGGCACTGTTGAAAAAATTTGAACTTAAGTTTATTACCGAAATAAAGGCTTTTTTGTAAATAGTAAATGTGTACTCACATTATGGACGAGGATTTTAAAATCTTTCGTCACGCCTATTACTAGCTGTTCCCAGCCACGCTTCGCTGTGGATAAAAAAAAATAGATAAAAACAATCCTTGATGCGTATTATATATCATGCTAAAATTTCAGCTCGATCGGTGCAGAACTTTTTGAGTTTTTAAGCGTACACAAACCAACATAACATTTTTATATATATTTAAAGATGTATTTCATCAAGTTGGTATTTGGATACTTTCAACCTCCTCAGATATGTAGGTATTTAGGTAAGTAAAAAGCTGTAAGTTCGTATATAACTGAGTAAGTGTAAGTAAGGCTGTCTAGACGCGTTTGTTAACGTTATGGGTCATTATAACAACATTTTATTGACACCGCAAAATTAGAGCATAAAAGATGGTACTATTGCTAAGAGCCATCTCATCCAGATCCAATTCCTAATTTAACGGATTTGGTAGCCTTTATTTAATCCATTTCTGACTCTAATAGTTTGGTTGGCTAAACGCTTTTGATTACTCATTTATAACTTAGGTATAAACTAGACTTAAATATACTGCCCTACATTAGAGCTGCGAAACTTCTTTTCTTGAACATTTTCCAGCCGTTGCAGCACTGTCACCACCTGTACAATAAAAAACCAGCCAATAAATCCGAATAGGCCTAGGAAACCCTACAGCGCACCCGACACCGAACCTTTAACAATATAGTATGTTTTATTAATTATATACGGTGGGGTATCGATTAGTCATGGCATTATCGGGTTAAGAAGTTATTTATCATTTTTATTTGTACTCGTGGCCGCAGATTAAGTGATAGGTTGGGGTTTTGGACATTTTAACGTGTTCGTGGTTATAACAGCTTGAGAAGGACACTAATGGGTTACGCTTAATTATCTTGTGAAATTTACGTGTTAGGACTTTGGACATTTTGGGGTTGAAATTTGGAAGCTGTATGTTGTATTTGATTGTTATTTAATTTATGTAGCATAGGGATTTCATTTGCTGTATGATTTTCATGGTTTTTGTAATAATTAAGCTTACATCGCAACATACCTTGGTTATAAGCTTTTATTTATCTTGCCTTGTTAGTATGGATCAAATTTTGCAACTGAATTTTGAACCACTTACTGATGTCCAATTGAGCCGGGCTATAGCTGTGTAACTCCGATAATAATACATTAAAAGCTTCTTCATCTCAACCTTTTAATTATCCAACTACTGTGATGCCAGATCCACCTCCGAAAGCTCATATTAAATAATATTTACTTCCTGAAGGGTGAAAAAAAGCTTATTTAGTTTTTCTTTTTCAGGGTTTAGCTACCTTATCAGTTATCAAAACTAAGAAATTCCATTATTTTCAAACAGAGGCTTTATAAAGACCAAGCTAAGCTCTAAAATCTAAGAAATTACAAACGAAATAGTCCTCTTCGGCCATTGCCATCACATCCTTAAAAGATTCCTTTAATCCAAAAAGCTAGTACTGTTCTACCATTCAACAGTAAAGCTGACTAGAAGAGCCACTGTCGCAGTTCCTCATCAAAACTATGCCTTCCGTAGAAGTTCTTAGTTCCCTAATTTTCCCGACTTCCAAGATAAGTTGGCCGGTTTCTTTTTCTCATATAGGATACGATTAACATAAATTCCATTGCCCGTGACACTTTACTCTAATCAAAATGTTTATTTTTTCTTGAAACTTTATGTTATCTTTCTAAATAAAAGTGATCGCTTATTCTTATGGACCGGTCTTGGTGAGAAAGTACGGTCTAAGTGGGTATGTGTTTATGTTAATAAATTATTTTATCGAGTCTGCCCACGTTGATTGGGGTTTGTGAGTTAATTTTGAAATGGGTTAATGTACCGTCTTACCTTATATTTGGTTTAAGTGCAGGCGTATCAGGCATGGTTTCTTTGGCATCTCATGTTAAGGGCAAATAGTTTCCTAGTCGACTCTTGTTTAGGTTAGGTATAATGTTTTCATTGGCATCTTGCTTTTGAACTCAAAATCACTCGATAGATCAAAAGGGTATTAATTGTATTTTTTGGGGTTTGTTGATAGGTATGTAATCAAAGCCCGACGACGTCAGAAACTTAGCACTATTTTCCATTCACGGTCGAAGATCTTAACAGACCTGAGTGAGTGTGTAGGCATTATTATCTATTACTGTAAAATGACAAAAAATTGTAATGGCCAAGTGTAATCGATAGATTGACGTTTCTGTACAATTATCGAAAATAAAAATTATCGTTTATTCACAGACCGGGCATCGTTGGTAATGGTTATCCTATATAATTTACCATAGCAGATTAGTGTTCCTATGAAGAGAACAACCAAAAGTTACTTCTAAAAATGTTGGTTGCCATGGCGCAACCTGCCCAGTGTGTAATTCTCCTCAATCAAGAAAAAAACGGTCATCGACATTTTATCATGTTAATTTTAGCTAACTGGTCACTTAGCTTGCATAATTCACACTGCATTTTATACAGGGTTATAAGGAAAGGGTATGCTAAGCCGAAAAGAGCTCATAGTACTCATCATACTGAACAACTTTTACTATAGGATGGTCCCACCCCAAATTCCCGCAATTTTGCAAAAAAAAATAGCTGTTCCATAGAAAAACGTCAATAACACTCGTCAAAATGTATGGAACACCTGATTTTTTTTCGCGATTTCCGGGTTGGTCCCATAGTAAAAGTTGTTCATAATCAAATGATGAGCACTATTTACCCTTTTCGGCTTAGCATACCCTCTCTTTACAACCCTGTAGAGTCAGTGATTTCTGCACCTGCTAATGTGCTGACAATGTCCTGTAAATTGCTTGAGAAATGAGAGCCGTGAGACTGTTTGCATACACTCGTGTTCGGAACGTAGGTTTCGAGAGCAGTATCATATGTCTAGGTTCTTGAATGTACTGACGCAATGATGACTGTTGCGAAATTGGTCTTATCGGGGTGCCGTGGTTTGTTTCCGCCCGCAAATCAAATTTTAAATGAAGAAAATTTAATAATTATTAGAAAAAATCGTTGCGGTTTCACTTACATATCCGGGATAAAAAGTAGCCTAAAGTTATGTTAATCCAGGGCATAAGCTACCGTCAACATTCAATTCCAAATATACAAACTTTTATATTTTTAGTATAAGTAGATAATGATTGGTAGGGGGTCGTTTGTTAGCTTTGCCACGCAATAAAAGCTAAAAAAACATGTTAAAATATAAGAGGATTTTTTTAAACAACAGATCGCTCTACCCTACCGAACGAACTAGACATATTTCTTCTTCTTAGACTAACTTATTATTCAGCTTAAGTTTAAAAGTCTCAGTTAGGCAACAAAAATGTCATTGTATTGTGACTACTGACAGCTTTACAGCCTTCATAAATGTAGAGTAGACGTAGAGTTCCATTTACAATGCGCATGCGCATGCGCATTCTACAAAAGAGATCAAAAGTGTGACAGTGCAATAATAATATATCTTAAGTCGACCGCAAACATCGATTCGAACTCACTCACTCACTTAAAGTAAACTTAAAAAGACGCAAAAGTACTTGACCACTTAAATTATTCAACTAGGGTCAAATACTTTACGCAGCAATTTTAAAAGGCGTTCGTTACGTTGACTCATATTGTTATTTCATTATAAATGCACAAAATGTCTTAATTAAATGATCGAAACCGGCATAATAACTCAGAAAAAATACACAGCCTCCTACTCCGGTTCTTGTATCTCTCCTCTTGCTCTAACGTATGAGATTCCATGCTCCGTCTCATTTGGCTCCAGACGAACTTGTAAATTGTTCTTTTTACGAAACGTCTAGTTCGAGAAGGGTACAAATGCATCTGACTGCATCAGTTTAAGTTTAATTAGAAACGAATAAGGTTGTAAGTGGGTTTGGCCAGATTTATTAAGCCGTTTGGTGCATTGAGAAGATGATCAAGTTATCTCGCTCAGACAAAACAAAATACAGCTCAAGTCCTTTGAGCTTTCGAGTATAGTTGCGCCGCGATTGCTTTTTGTAGCCTGTCCCTTTTCCCGGAGCATTTCATTCGTAAAACGGGTTTGATCTTCGAATCGTTTTAATAATGTTTTTTTGAATAAAAATAGACTTTATTTTTGTTTGTTTTAAGGGATTGTTTTGTGAGATGACAATGTTTTATGTCGCCGTGAAGATGTTACTGTCACGTTGCACTGATGAGACGTTTTCTTTTTTAGCAGGATTAAGTCATGCAATGCTCTGGGTTGTCTTGCGTCTGGGTTCAAGCAACTAATAAATGATTCATAGGGTACCTATTACGAATGACGCGATTTCACGCGTTCTGTCGACAACTTGGACATTCTTTTGTAAGTGATAGTATGTCGGTGCATCTTACGAGAGCCTGTTTCTTATCGTCCCTTGGAAGTACTTGTTGCAGTCTTGACTCGAGTGTTAAGTGGGCAAACATTGTTGGTGTTTCTCGAGAATCTATTTTTGTAACGCAGTTCTTTTAAATGAGTGTGCATTTTACTTTGCGTACCTACAAATACTTGTTGGGTCTATATTTTATTACACTACTCTTAGTCTTGTTTACACTTAGTTTTAAAACAAATGTCTACTATTCAGAAACAATTACAATATTTATAAATACACATACATTCGTACCAGTATAAAGTTTTTATAAGACTGTACTTACCACGTTTTGAGATTGACATCACTGTCAATTACCTTGTTCAAAAATTGACAAGGGTAAATTGCAAATTTGTGTTTGATTTATCATGCTATTTTTTAATTTTAATGTGTATACTTCGATATGTAAGGTTTTCAACTTATTTCACCTAATTCTTGAGTTAACTTTATACATTTTCCTTTTTCTTGACCGGCAACACTGTGGGCACTTGGCAGAATGCGGGTTTTGAAGGATGGCTTTTTTTAAAAACCGAACAGTACAGACGGATAAGAGCGAACTGATGCACATGATGGTGAGAAGATGATGGATTGTAAAATCGTGAGGGTTGAAATTGAATATACCAGCTTGTACAATTTCCGAGTGTTTTAATTGTTACTGACGTTCGTATCTGCAATAATATGCTGATTGATCTTACAGATACATTGTCTAATATTCATATTTTACAATTTGCAGTGTATGTAGAATATGTAGAAATAAGTTAAAGGACGGGAAGGCCTACTACTTAAAATATAGCTTAGCACCTAGTTCGAGGAGTAGCGCACTACCGAACCAATGTATCTACCTATTTCTGAGAAATCAATAATATTGAATTTGAATGATGTTCTTTACATTAATAGCAAAGAAGAAGAAGGGAGGCAAAAAGAGCAAGGCAAGGCGCAAGGGAGAGGAGGCCTATACCCAGCAGTGGGTCGATACAGGCTGAAGATGATGATGACATTAATAGCATCGTAGGCATTTCTTAGGTTGCAGTAAAGGTAGTAAGTGTGACTTATATCACTTACTTTGTTTGCAACAATGTAACCCTCCCTTCGAGCTTTCTCCTAACTAACAGTCACGCACACGGCAAGGTTTTTAATCATACTGCTTAACTTTGAATTTGCATCAGGAATCTCGTTTTTACTTTTCTATTTGCAATAAATCATGTATCAGACTACAAATAAACTCTTCTTTCCAATGACGATAGTGATTCTTAAGAGTTTATTGTAGTATGTATTATTTTAATAAACGTACGAGTACAAATCATTGTCAAAAAGCTAATGTGACTAGTTTAGATTTCTCTAGCATCAAAAGTCAACAAATTCAAGTAGGTGAAAAGGTATTCATTATGAATTTTGAAACAGAACTACTCTCACACTTTCCTTCTCTATAAAACCACTAGCTGACCCGTGCCCACTTCGTTGGGCATAATGTTAATTAAACCCGAAGCCATCGCGCGCCGTCCGGACCGTTTTTTCTCCGATTCACTTTGCAAAACGGACTAAAAGCCTTTTATTTTTCGGTTTTTTATATAACCTATGACACTCAGCAATAATGTGGCTTTCTATTGGTGAAAGAATTTTTAAAATCGGTTCAGTAGATCCCGAGATTACCCCTTACAATTTAACAAATATACAAACACACAAACTTTTCTTCTTTATAATATTATTATTAAATTATTAATTATTATTATTATAGTATAGATAAAGACCCGATTAAAATAATTTTCATAATATCTTTAAAGATAGTTTTGATAATCCTTAAATTTGTCACTTCAATTTTTAGTCCCAAATTATGAGAAGAAGCCACTTTTAGTAAGGAAGGATTTTTGTGTCAAGTCAAGTTCCATAATCATGGATTTTTTGTAGTTTTTCAAATCCATTTCAACTAGATTTCTATTCGAAATACCTACATTGAGTACATTTTTTACGCAGTTCGTTTTACTGGTTCCCAAAGTTCAAGAAGTATCCAGCTTAATTTTATAGTTTGAAGTTCCATATCAAGGGTTTTTTTGTTGTTATCCATTTCGATTTGATTTCTTTTCGAAATACCTATATTGAGTACATTTTACAGAGTAAGTACATTCTAGTTCCCAAAGCTCAAAAAGCAGCGCAGCTTCAATTTTGTGGTTTGAAGTTCCATATCAAGGGTTTTGCGTAGTTGTCAAGATCCATTTCAATTAATTTCTTTTTGAAATACCTCCACCAAGTACATTTTACACAGTTCATTTGACTGGTCCCCAAAGTTCAAGAAGTAGCTCAGCTTCTGTATGCCCAACGAATTTTTGTAGTTTCCCGTTTCCCAGAAGGATGCTGGTTGAGTCGTCAGCTCTGTCATCGTACCACAAACATTTGCTCAGAGGTCGCCGGACAAACAGCCAGTCGAAGTGTTTGCTGACCACTTCACAAATAGATAATTATTTAGTCCGTTTCGTTACGTTTACGTTATTATATTAATGGCTTTTATTTACAGGAAGTTGGATTTGAAAGCTTGTTTTTATAAATGTGCTGTTGGTAGGATTTGTGGTTTGAAATATTATTATTGAAATATTTAAGGTTGGCATCAATGTAGATAAAATTAAAGTCATTGTGGATGATAGAGGGACGTGTGATATTATGGTAGGTAGGTATTGTGACCCCTGCTGGGGGTGGCGGCGACGTTAAATGATCCCGCGACCCCCGGCCAAGAGGCTGAGGGAAACACCCTAGTGGTTTTAGTGGGTATGCCGCCACTAGGGCGGAGACTCCCACATAACCCCGGCTCCCCCGGGTCAGGGGTATCCATAAAGGATTTCCACTGGGTCACCAAAAAAAAAAAAGGTAGGTATTGTGACATACACTTAATTATGATTTAAAGGATACATTTTTAAAAGAAACAGACCATTCACAACTATTATAGTTTTTGGTCAAAGTTCGTCTGCATTTTTATCTCTATTGTGATCCAACTCTTTTGTTGATCTTTAAAGATGTGAATTTTTTATGCCATTATTTTAGGACACAATATTAAAGTTAAATTTTTTATTTTGAATTCAATTTTGAAAATAATAAGTGACAATAAATGACATGCATCCAAAAACATGCTTCTGAATCGTCGATTTCTACACCATTATCAGACCGAAGCTACTGTAATACGACTTGGAATCTTGTTCCTTTCTTATAATTGCCTTTATGAGGACTAACGCATCATCTATTAACAGCAATACTAATTAACTGGAATATATGACTCGTTTAATTACTAATTTCCTATATCGTTGTAGTTTCATCATCAGCCCATAATCGTCCACTGCTGAGGATACGAGTAGGTATCTCTTCTTGTACGCCACTCATCCCAGTTCTGTGCTAATCTTGTTCAGGGTTCGACCCGCGATTTTTGTTATATCGTCGGCCGTCGACCCAACGAGCTGGAGCTGGAGGTCGACCGAGGTTGTAGTTTACAACAGTAAAACTTAGGATAGCAGGTACTATAAATCTGGATTCAAATCCAGGATGGTTTTTATTAGTTACTAGCTCCGTGGTTTCACCCACTATCTTACAAGGACCGTTAAATTTTCTGAGATAAAAACTCTACATCAAATTTTATCCAAATCAATTCAGCCATTTTTGCGAGATTTAGCAACAAACATATAAACATTAATAATATTAGTTAGATTTTGAATGATGTCTTTCTTACTTTCAACTTATTCAACTATGTATTTTTTTCCTATAATTCATTTATTAATATTTTTACCCTTACTAAACACTAGTTTATTTATTCACAGAAACTTAAATCATGAAAATACAATTAAAAACTAAACCAATAAAGCTAAACTAAACTAATCTAAAAGGCCGCTGCCTGCGGGAATTGTTCCCAAAATGCTGGCCCCATTACCACGTTGTATGGCGATGCTCACCCTTTGGGCGAAATAGAGGCCAGCATTTTGGTCACGTGTTGCTTCGACCAGACGAGAAGAAAGCTCTTTATAAATTTTTTTAGCGCCCGGCCCCCACGGTCCCAAGGTTTCGACCCCAAAAGGCTCAAACATATAGCCGCTGTCTAGCGTACTATACTTACGCCTTTTGAGGCCTTCCGCAGATTCTGCCGCCGCGCCAGCCTTATTCTGAGTTCCGGAAAGATGTGACGGCGCAAGTGTGTCGACACAAGTAGCGTCCCACACCAAGGGCCGCCCCATCTTCCACGGAACCAAAGTCATTCCGTCCGGTCTTTTACCGTCACTACGTACGAGACCGTTCGGTTCCAGAACGGCCGCGCAGTTAGCGGAGACAAAAGCCCGGTGGATAATGTCGTTAAGACTGGCGTGGCGGGGAATCCTGCCTGCGCTTCTAACGCAAGAAAGGCCGTGGTGACCGAGTTGGTCGACAGCAACGCCACATTGGCAGCGGTGTGGAGCACAGCACGATGCGCCCAAGCGGAGAGAAGTGGCAATGTATTATGTATTATGTTTGAATAAACTAGACAGAGACAGTTTGAGATTTCTAGAAAAGATCGCTCTTAGCGATAGGGCCAGCAGCTGTTGCACTAGTTTTAAGTGTTATGATCATTTTGATTTGTAATTTCTGGTGTAAACAATAAAAGTTATAATAAAAGTTTATTAATCTATTTTTGAAAGTCTAACTACTGTCTTTTATTGTTTTTCAATTATATGCTTAGTAAAAACTAAGATAAGGTTTTAATGCTGTGGTAATAATGAAGCAAATAACTAAGCTTTGCTTGTTCAATGCAATAATCTTTGTATTTACACAAGATTATACTAGAAGATCTCTTTTATGATTGTGTGACTGCTCGGTTTTAACTTCTCTAGCTAATTTATCTACTGTTTATTGTTTTGTTAAAGATAAGGCCGTTTTATTTTATACCTGAAGAAGGAATTTCACTTAGGTAACAGTTGGCTCTCAATAGATGTGAAAGATAAAGAAGATAAAGATATTGTATTGGGTTATGGTAATAAAGTAGCTTAATCGTTGGTAATTGTTTAAAGCTAGAGATGACGTTAAATAAACATAGGTAGTTGCAAATAAAAAAAAAATTAAATGAAAATGAAAAATTAATTAGTTTATATGCATAATTAGGTATTGATAATATGTCTGTTGTACCTAATTCTGAAGTTAACTAAATTTGACAGCTCTATTAAAATTATTGCTAGCAGAAAGAGGCAGAAATACATTTTTGTGTTGTGAAATAAAGTTTAGTTTAGAGAGTAGTATTAATGATCAAACGAACTTACCAAGTGAAGTTCGATCACAATTATGTGAACGGCTTCATTCGACGCGATTTTGTTTTTGTTTACATATTGTAGTTGTGTCTCACGTACTGGCCCTCAACACGGATTGTTTAGAGATTTTATTCCCCGCTTTCAATGTTTTTTATTCTGGTAACACTAGAGATCGTCCATAGTCGTTAAGTTCGTTACTATCGTACCCCCACCTCACTTCAGAGCCCAGAGGGGAGCCATCGGCCGGTCGAACTTCATTCTGTTTAGAGCAATAGTTTTACTACAGTCCGGCAAGTATAACTTGGCGCGGCTGTGCGCCACTGTGTACTTTTATAACTGCTTCTCTTGTACCACTTTTTATCACTTTAGGCATGATGATAGCACAGTAGCAAATATAATAGTAGCAAAAATATTCGCAACGATGTTTACTATGAACTCGGAAGTGTCAAAGTAAATTTTCAAGATTGCCGATTTAGTTCCTCAAATCGCCACCGCCAACTTAAACTTGTGGCACTGTAACTACTTATTTTGTGACCGGTAATGGAAAAAATTACCCATAAATTGATTATGATTACCAATTATCAATTTCACATTTCATTATTAGGGTTAGGGCATTTATATACATTGTATATAAGTACTAAGTAGGTTACTTAGCTAAGCTATTTATGGGAGGGTGTATATATTAATCGCGTCGAATGAAGCCGTTCACATAATTGTGATCGAACTTCACTTGGTAAGTTCGTTTGATCATTAATTATGTTTCACGGCTTCATTCGACGCGATTTTGTTTTTGTTTACATATTGTAGGATGTTCAGAGAAAATTAGTGAAATGTGAAACAAATTTTTCACAAAATACAAATACATAATTATGTATATCCTTTTATATGATGTTTATAACCGAATCGATCCCGCCACAGACTGTTGGCATGTTGTGAACATTTAGCTTAAAATGTTCTGAGCATCCATCCCAGCATGTCAGTTTTGAAATAAATTTCGAACCGTTAGATTTTTTATACTACGCTAACAAAATATGATAACTTATTTAAGAGCTGGATCTGTATCTATGCTGCTTCTTCTACCTATATAGGTACATAAAATCATAATGTATGATGATACAATATTCCCAGAAGACATTCCCAGTGTAGGTGCTGGACGATACTGCGACATGTCGCCAGCACGAGAAAACTCCAACTAATGAAGAACTAATAAGATAAATATTATTTTATTGGATTTAGTGGTGGAGTCCGTCTATCGTTAGATACGGTTAGGTTTACAGTCTATTTAAAAAAGTTATTAATACTAATATTGAAAAACTTAATAAAATTAATAATCAAAAGCCTCTCCCACTAATAGCATTAAAAAATAATTGTAATTCTGGCTGATAACTGTGACTATGTGTCATATCAGAAAATGTAATCCAAGATTTAGTACATAATAATCAGTTATTGTATTGTATTAGTGACATTATTTCTGTAAAATCAACGAAATGGGTCCTTGGCTAACCAACTACGTTGTTTGAGTCATATAAACCAATGTATGGGTGTGCAGAGTTCGTGTGATAAGACATCAGCAAGGACATTCAAGCTGGTAGAAATTGAAGTTAAAACTTACAATGTCAAAAAAAAATAAATAAATCACAACAAAAAAAAAAAAAAGAAATATAATGCTTACATGCACTAGGATAAATTCTTTTTGTCTTTTAGCATTATTCATAATATTTTGCGAGTATATCACATTACTGAAAAAACTCAAGGGATCTTTAATCTAAAAATAATGAATTGCTTAATGTTTAAGCCAAGTTTTTGTACATATAATTGTTTAATTATTGAAGTTAACTTGATTTTATTTGACTGAATAAATGACGATATCAGCATTTGACAGTGACATTAATGATCCATCAATGAGTTTTAAGTTAAGTAAACATTGTGTAGGTACTTTGATTTTTTCAAACAAAATCCAACATTTATTTTTCTTGAATTCTTAAGCCTTAATTATATTACTAGCTCGCATTACTAATATCGATTTCTGGTTGTCATCATGGCGATACTTTATCATAACTTACATATCTTCTTGGAGTCTCTATTTAAGTAAATTAAATTTCAGCTACGATAAAAATAAAAACAAAAAACATTTTTGCAATTAGGATGAGGCACCCGGTCTACAAGAATTTGCGCAAATTCTACTCCTCTCAGTAGCCGCAACTGTCACACGGCGGTGGCAGTGATGGTTCTATTTTCTACTGCTAACAAACTGTGCTCCTCCAACCTGGTGGCGCGGGCGTCTACCAATGTTCAAAGGTAACTCTCCTAATATAAAGCCGTCGCCTAGTGAGAGCGGCTGTCACACCAAATTATGAAGTGAATCGATTAATCGGACCAAGTGTATTTGCATTTTTGTAACTCTGCTTATCTCTGTTTTACTTAATGTGTATCAGCAATGAATAATTGAAAATGTGACATTTACCATTTACTTAAGAAACCCATCGTGATAGACGTTTCTCGTCGTATAAGAATACATAGAGTAGCATACAGCGTAAAAAACTAACCATGTGACAAAATATGTGTCCTTGTATGATCTGAACTCAGGAATAAATTTTTATATAATATACATAATATATTTTTTCTTGTGTTACCCTTCTTTAACTTAATAAAGTATGGTATAAGACTGAAGTGTCAGTGACACATTACTTTACTTTTGAAAAATTTGTATCCAGCAGTTTCCTAACTTGAAAATAATAGTAACATATAGCTCGGTGCTCGGTGGTATTTTGAATCATACGGACAATCCTCCTAAAGATATTGATAACGAAATTATCAAAAATAATGTGTTAAAATAATGATCAATAGGTATATCAATTTATGTGGCAAACGCACACAGTTATGGTTTTGTAGAAACTGTTTGTTCATATAATAACTAATAACTAGAGGTATAAATGTACCTAAAAATAAAATAAATTAAGGAGTAAAAATAACAATTGCTGACTTGGAGAAGTATAGCACAATGTAAACTGTTTGCCCAACTTTTGCATAGTACCTATAATGCGGTGTAAGACACCCATATCGTATTTAGCAGAAAAAAACGTGTCAAAACTTCGTTAATTTTCATAGCGACACACATCGTAGAATACTGCATCCCACAAAAGTTACATAAAACGTAGTGTAATTCAGACTTATTTATTTATTGATTTTTGTTACTTTTAAGTCCTATGGATGTGATAATCCTAAATAAACGTATACTTATTGATATGAATTTTTATTTAATAATTGTGTGTCGCATCCCGTAGAACACTGTACTGCATCAACTAGTGAGGTTATGCATAGTATAAAACAACATAAACACGGCGCGTCTCGTAGGATACTGTTCTGCAGCAACTTAAAGAAGTATATTGCACAGTAATACTGTATAGCATAAACTAGAATGTTCGTTCTAGAATTATAATGCACAGTAAACACGTCGTATCTCGTAGAATACTGTATTGCCTCAAATTAAAGAAGTGTATTACACAGTAATAATACCTACTAGGTATATGTATAGCATAAACTAGAATGTTATTCTAGAATTATAATGTAAGAACATGTTCGTAATGTGAAAAATACTTTAAAAACAAGAGCAAAGCAAAAGCTTTGCAAGGCTTAGCATAGTAGAATGTGTTGTATAAGCACATAATAATTATATTTATACTCTTGTCATGTCCCTGCATCTACTAGCTGTTTATAACATAATTTTTAGACAATATATTAGCCCGAGTGTAGCGTAAGCTATGATTAAGCAAAAATAACGTTAATATTTCATAAAGGTTTAAATAGCCCAACTTGAAGTCAAAATTACAGAAGTACAGCCACAACAGTAAATAAAAATAAAGTAAGTAAGTGTAATAAGTATATTTAAGGTGGTTTGAGCACATAATATACACTTCCTGTAATAATTAGCATACACTGCACAAAATATAACTAGTCAGTTTTCCGTTTGGATATGCAACTTGTAACACTTTGCAACTAACCAAGGCTAAGCTAAGCTGTAGCTTAGTAAAAAACTCAGGGTTCTTGATGTGAAAGTATCAGCACAGACGTAACGGTGACGCATTTCTTTACCCAAGGCAAGAAAATGCGAACTACCCTACTTTTCAGAAAGTTTCGTTTAGTCAGAGGTTTTGCGTATGATGCATGTTAACATGTGTGACAGTATCTGCTCCGATGCTCCGATGCGACAGTATCAGCTCCGATGAGATGGTATCTGCTCCAATGCGACGGTATCTGCTCCGATGCGACGATATCTGCTCCGATGCTCTGCTCCGATGTTGCAGCGACGCATTTTCTCACAAGCAAGAAGACGCGGACCAGCCCTTCTTTTCTTAAAGCAGGCATAGTCACACTGTGTAAACACACACGCGTCACTTCTTCGTCATTTTGATGCGACGGGATCAGGTCCGATGCGACGGTATCCGCAAGACCCATGTAAAAGGGGGGTACAGTGCAGAGTGAGGCTGCGACCCAAAGGGTACACTTAAGCCATTGTGTAAAGACCCAATGTAGAAAGGGTGCAGTACAGAGGTTGTCATTTTTATGCGACAGTATCCGCAAGACCCATGTAAAAATGGGAACAGTACGGTGGACAGTATCCGCAAGACCCGTGTAAAAACGGGAACAGTACGGTGCAGATTGAGGCTGCGATCCAATGTAGAAAGGGCTCGCTGTCAGATGAGACTTCGATGATTTCTCGACGCGCCAATCCTTTATTTCTTTGTCGCTTTTTTCCGCTACCCGCTACCCGCTTTCGGTTTCTCCATTGCAACTTGTTTTAGTTTGCGTGCGAAGGCCTCGGCACGGAAACACGGAATGAAGTTCGACCGGCCGATGGCTCCCCTCTGGGCTCTGAAGTGAGGTGGGGGTACGATAGTAACGAACTTAACGACTATGGACGATCTCTAGTGTTACCAGAATAAAAAACTTTGAAAGCGGGGAATAAAATCTCTAAACAATCCGTGTTGAGGGCCAGTACGTGAGACACAACTACAATATGTAAACAAAAACAAAATCGCGTCGAATGAAGCCGTGAAACATAATAACAGAATCGACACTATTTAGTCGCTAGCTAATATTTTATAGACCACCTACTTAGGCATGTTGAGTTACTATGTTAATGAAAATACATAATTGTTGATGCAAATCCATGAATTATCTTTGTTTATGTTGGTACATCAGTCAGCATAGCAAGAAAATGCGATTAAGACATTATCTGGTTAGCACTATCCGTGGCAGAGCGGGACGGAACACAAATACGCCCGCATATAATTTGTACGGAAATAACTTTCTGTGGGAGTGGGACGGCGCGATTGAAATGTCAGACTCGACGCGTGCATAATGAGAAATCTGTTGTCTCGCTCGCTCTAGACGTTTTACAATCGTTTATTGTCATGTTACTGTCTCGTTTCGACGGGCGAGATTGAGATGAGAATGCCGACGGTGCGTTCCGGAGTCCTCCCGCTTTGCGTATAGCTATATCAGTTTGCGCCGCGCGCGTTGCGGACGTCTGTGCCCGGCGTCTCGGCAAACTTTAAAACTATCGCCGTTTATTTTAAATTAAAACATTGACATTTCAATTGGACATTGACAGTGCAAGTGCAGTGACTCGATTTTACGTCCCGCAGTGAATATTTCCAAAGATTGAGAAGTGAACATGTGTTGTGTGTCGTATTTATAATTATACGAGTGGATTGCTTATGCTTCGTCGATATAGTTTGACACGAGATGACCTGACTAATCAAGATATCAATTATTGTAAGTTACTTCTCATTACCGTGCAATAACTATCAAACATAACACAATGTATATGATAAATGTATGTATAAGTTTGGACAAAGTTGGAAAAGTTTGTTTTCGCAGTATGACCTGCGACATTTTCAAATTTCACATCCCTATTTTTGCATGCTATTTTTGTCATTGTCGTTTTGGTGGATTATTTTTAAGTAGAATACTGTAACATGTGGTTTCGAGGAGCGTTTTGTACCTGCTCCGGTCAGAACGCGAAGGGGCTGACTTTTTGTATGTTTAAAAACAAAGAAATGTCCCGGAACGGCGGGGAGCCGGTGCTGTAGTGCAGTCACGTTTTTAGTATTTCCAGGGAATGGCTGGATTTTGTATGGCGACGCGACGTGTGACGCGATTTATTGTGTTTTGCATCTTTTTGTGCGTTTTCTCCAAACTGAGGTAACTTGGACTGAAGCTGTATATCGGCATTTTATAAATGGAATCCAGCTTTTCCAGAACCTGGCACTAAATTTATTTTTTTTGAGAACAGATTTTTGTGCTTTTTACTTTGAATAAATGTTAAAAGAAAATCAATTATGTAGCTGTTCTTTCTTTAGCAAGTCTCAAAACAGATATTTATGCTTAAAAAAATAAAATTGGAACTTTTTTTGGTCAAAGTGTCATAATGTAGAAACTTACTATTTATTCTTTGCAAACCAAATACTCTCCTTTTTATTAAGCAATTCATTGATTACGCAGACTAATAACAAAAGCTGCAAAAATTAACTTTGAAAACGGTACAAAATCGACGCCTTCTGAAAATTCGTTAAACAGTAACATTAATTTTAGGTTTATTTAAATCACAATAAAAGCAAAATTTCAAACAATTAAAAAACTAAAGATTGTATTACAAAAAATGGCATTAAGTTATAAAGTTTATAGAGCTTTATACAGCGAATCCTCAGGACGCATAATCATAAAAGATCAGATTATATCCCATAAAAGTGTTTGCAACCTCTAACAAATCGAGTAAAACTTCCGTTCTTAACCCCCGATGCAAAAAGAGGGGTGCTATACCACGAAAAACGATAATATTGAAAAACTCACACGTAAAACTTAAAGCTTGTGTGTCTGTAACATCGTAGCTTCCAAACGGATGAATCGATTTTATTTATATATTTTTTTTTGTTTGGAAGGTGATTCGATCGCTTTTTTGAATATGATTCTAGAAAATAATTTCAGCTATTTCATCATAATCCTACGATTTTTAATCAGAGCTTATTTACATTTAAATTACTTGTCAACTTTTAAAATGTTCAATTTTATCAATTCCTATCCAAGTCCAAAGATATCTACCGCTCTCTCTACAAGACAAGTATCGTATTTTTTTTCGGGACACAAAATATTTTATGTCTTGTGTGTTTTATGTGTGTTTTGTGTATGTTGTATTTTGTGTATGTATGTTGTGTTTATGTGTGTGTGTTTTTTTGTGTGTGTGTTATACAAGCTATGTTTTTCATCAAACCTATTATGACGATGTATTTCATCGAGTTATTGCAGCATAAAAGACAATGACAAACTCTTCCTCATTCGCATTTTCAAAACGTTCGCATCCGTGAATATTTCTGTGATTAGCTGCACTACGCGGTTCTGCCTGAATTCACATTCCCGGGATAAAAATATCCAAAACATAGGAACTTTGGGAATCCTCGCTACGAGAATACGAGTCGACTTAATTATATCCTCCGATTTTTTTAAATTGGCACTATACACCACACAAGTATTAATTAAACTATCCATCAAAAAATACTATAGGTACAGAATAGTACTGTACAGATGGACCCCAAAGTTCCACTAGCAAATCTGCATAAATTGTAAAGCATGAAATAAACTAAAAATTAGTTCAGCCCTTGAAAAAGAGTTAAGAATCAAAACATACCTGCACACATAACATTTAAAATATTAGATTGATAACGGTACGTAAATTAAAACTGTGAAATAACGTAGTAAAAACGTGTCAAATATTTATATTATAACTTTGATAACTCTCAGACTTTCAAAACCGTCATCATTCCAGCCATATTAGCTTTTTTAACCCCCGACGAAAAAGGGGGTAACTCATAAGTTTAACTTGTGTCTTTATGCCTGTCTGTGGCATCTTAGCTCTGATTTTTTTTTGTTTGAAAGTTGACTCTATCTAGAGTATTCTAGAGTGTTCTTAGCTGCGTTAGTTCAGCTGTTTGAAGATAACATCTTCATTATGATCTTTTCTAGTCGGGTTTTTTAAATTAGGTTTTAAATTTTTATTACTGTTATCAAACCATTATTCCCGTTAAAATTTTGTTTTAAGTTGGTATTTAATTTAACGATGCATGTATTTTGTGGTAAAGTTCAGAAGGTAAATGAAACTGAGCAAAGTGTATTCGCCTGAGTGGGTAATTTGCAAGTTTCACGGCGATTCTACTGCAGTCTATGCCTGGGAGCCACCGCGTCGTGATTTTCCATGGTTGTGTATAGTGCATGCCAAAGTTCATTGCCGCTTTGAACTTCTAAAGGCGACGAGCGACGGTGAGCTCGCAGTCGTAGGTGCACGAAGATGAGGGTGAAAATGTAAACCATATTAGGCTCTAGCATTGCCAAGTCACAGGACAAGCCAAAATCGAAACTTTATTACATTAATGCGATAGCTTTTTATTTTCAAAACAATAAAAACTTTAATTTTGAATTATTCGCTTTGATAACTTTATTATGAAGAATAAGGGTCTTCTCCCCATCGACGTTATTGAAACAAATGTGTCAGATGTTTCAAAGTGTTGAAGCTGAGATGGTTTGGGTAGGCGTTGGAGGGAAAATACATCTTAAACGGAATGTCATGGTAGAACTTCATATTACATACCTATAAATAGTAAGAAAGCTTCGCAGCGTATTAAAACATATCAGGTTTTAATCTTGTTCAGAAGGGTTAATAATTTTGGCACGGATTGTATTTGACAACGACAGGAGCACAGATTAAATGTCAGTTACTTCAGAACATTGCTCGACGGGTATTATGGATAAAGGTTTTTAAGGGATCACGTTTTTTTTAAATTAGTTTTCGGAAAATGTAATTTGGTTTTTCCCGAATAAAGACCCGACCTGCCCCGACTTTGCAGGGGTATGAAATATAGTCTATTACTCGCTAATAATGTAGCTTTATATTGGAGAAAGAATTTTTCAAGTCGGTCCAGTAGTTTTCGAGTTTATTACAAACATGCAAAAATACAAATCTTTCCACTTTGAAAAAAAAAAAAATTTAGATATTTAAAAAACTAAGTAAAAAATATATTTCCGCTTTATATTAGTGTAGAATAGAGATGTAGATTAAATTGAGAATAACTTCGTGGCTACTAGAAAATGTAGCACAGCCAAAAAAAAATAGATTGTGACTTGCAATGAATAAAAATCTCATTAATCTCACAAACATGTTATTTTCGACTTAATTGAGGTGTTTTGCAAAATAACACTAGTTTAATGAAGATCTCTCTTTCACTGACTGTGGTTGAAACTCACCGTACTCGTACCAGCGGCCTTATTGCCTAACCGACTGATGATCGGAAACGGTTTCTTCTTGATTCTCGATGTTTGGTTTGGAGGCTACGGAGGTAGGGTAGCTTATGCTCTGAATACTCTGGACCTTAGGCTACTTAAAAAAGCTACAGTTCTTGAAAAGTGAAAAACTGAGCTACTGGTACTTTACCTACTGGTTTTTACTGGTTGGGGCGGATGGACGTAAAGAATTTAAATTCCCACTATTTTTACAAGCGAATATTTTTGCTTAACAATTAGATACAGTAACATAATATATTAAAATGCCTTACTTAATTATGAATCTTCATAGATACCTTATTAAGCTTTGGCATGGTCAATTTTGAGCTTTAATTTCTGTACATAACAATTATTCATTAAGTCCCACAAAGAGCAATTCAGAAACAATAAAGAAATGATTCTGCACATGACTCAAATTCAAATTTAGAAAACCAACGTTCACATTTCACGAACCGTCGCAGGCGCACGATTGTACCCGAACCGCCCTCACGTAGGGCTGTCACTCGCTTATTTCTCTTTAAGATTAATAACCGAAAGATTAACAATTCAGATGATTTTTTAGAAGAAACACTAAGACAGAGACGTCGATTCTGTCATACCTTTGAACTGAACTCATCTGACAGAACCCAACTGGTTGATATAATATTCTTAGAGTTCTATTGCAAACTAAGAAACACTGAAACGCTTTCTCGTCCTATCCTTCCCAATGGGGCAGATAGGAAAAAATGCCCTATCTCTCCCAATGCTCGTTAACGGGGCAAATAAGAAATAAATCGTCATCAATCCCGGTTAATCCTGGAATCAGTATTAAGCGTAGTTTCGCATTTCCCTCTGTTTGTCTTTTCAACTTTAAAGTCATTTTACGATTATTTAATTTCTCTAAACGGTTAAGTGGCATCCCTAACTCGGAATGAGCCACGAATAGAGTCATGACCCGAGCGACTCTGATCACGAAGATGGTCCGAGGTAATGACTTGTTCACATCGATAAATCGATATTTTATATAATCGATTAGGCTCTCTTTGAACTTGTAATGTGATAATCGTTACGTGATAAACCGTGAGATGCGTTTGTCGAACTTGGTCAAATACATTTTAACAGCGTCCCGTGGATTTCTTCGCTTATCTTTATCGACAACTTTACTGAAGTATAAAAAAAGCTTTATGCTAATCTAGACTATAATTGCACCAATATAGGTGTATACTTTTTATAAATCATCCAACTGATGATTCAAGTTTCGTTTCTATAATATTAGTAGGTGTGATTAGATTTTTTTTGCTATGTCATATAAGCTTGCATCATTCTACTTCTTACTGATATTTGAATGTAAAAGTTTGTGTGTTCCTAAATTTGTTAGACAATCACGCAAGAACGCTGAACGGATGGTATGGAGGTATCTTAAATCCTGAACTTACATAATTGTAAGCTATAATATCCCGTAAAAATTAACCGTTTAACTGCTGGCAAAAGTTAACAAATATTCATTTCTTTCTTCACCTGATTACATTCGCCTTCCCACAAGTTATAAACAAAAACAGATAATAAGAAAAGCAATTACAGCACAATAATTTCTTTCGCCATAAAACATCACAAATAATCACAATGCTCTACACCTCCAGCCTCAAAAGCACCAAACAGCCAATCATAGCAAAATTACCAAAAATACAACCGCATCCAAAAAAACGCACGTAACTCGATTCCGATCGAATCACGCGCGGTCGTCGACTCAACTCGCAATCGACGTACGATCGAGTTGATTAAGTAATTATCGAAACTACACGTCTCTAGTGCGGAGTAGAAAGGCAGATGGTCAAAGTGGGATAAACCGCTACATGCTTTGTTTGGAAATTGATTTTTTTTTTTGTATTGAACCTTAGCGAGATAAACCCATCTCAAAATAATACTGCTTTAAAATAACTTAAGTATCTTATTTTTTTTATTAATTTTCTTGTACTATAATATAATTTCTATAGTATTAATACTGTTGCGAAAATGCTATTTAAGATGGCGCACCTAGTAATATATATATTTCCAAATAGATTTATTTTAAGTAAACACTTAGGAGAAATCTATTTGCTATGCATGTATTATATGTTTTAGTTATAACCAGCATGTCAAATCTAAACGTTAGTCATTATAAATCTAGTCGAAAATTATTCATACTGTAAGTTAACTGTAACTAGGTAAGTTGAACATTGAATCTCAAAGTTTTTCTTTGAATTTATCTATCTGCGCTTCAATAACCTGTGTCTTAATCCAGTCTATAGTTGTACGCCCCGCGGCGCCGCTCGCAGTTCTTTATCCTAAATCATCTTCCTCATAAAAGATGATCGTTGAAAACTTATAACCAATTATTACGTATAGATGTTTTTTTCTAAGATTTATAGATGTATTTTTGACGTGAGCAGAGGTAATGCCGCACTTGGAGCGGAAATGATGTCGTTGAACTCTGGAGTAAATCACGAACTGACTCTGTTTCTACAATGACTTGCAAGCACCTGTTTGATGAGAAGAATCGAGAATTTTATCAAGATTGACTTGGTTTGTGACAACTTTGTAGATCTTTGAAGACGTCTAGATAGTGTAGTTAAATGTCACTAAACATACTTAGGTAAATAAAACAAGAAATGAAAACGAGAAGTTGTAAAAATAAGGATATAAAAATTAAGTACCTATTTAATTTTTAAATGATAATCGGAATATAGGTATGTATTAGCAGAGTCAACTGCCTAGTACTTCGTGATATTTACGCACTAGTTTCTATAAAATATGAATATTGTATCCAATTTTTATACAATCAAAGTAAAATAAAAATTCAGTCACAGATTTACCTATCTACTTTGAGTTATAATTAGTCAACTCTACATTTTAATAACCCTACAACCATACATTAACAATCCCAAGTAACAATCCCAACAAAACAAGTCCAACAAAAAAATCCACACGGCCAGAGTCATCTACCTAGTACTTCGTGATATTTATGCACTAGTTCCTATAAAATATGAATATTGCATCCAATACTCGAACACTCAATTTATTTACGGTGTAGATAATAAAATGGTCCAACTGGTAGGACTCCCGGACAGCAAACGCGTTTTATTTGAATTAACTACTTGGATCATCTCCTATTTATAAATATCTGCGGCTATCGAAATATTTGTTGTTGGAAAATATTAGTGACTTCGTAAAGGCCGAGTGGTGAGCCCTAGAGTCAGTCTTCAGAGATTTTAAGCCACCTGATTTGAAGGCCTCTGACATGACAATGCGGTTGGAAGAAGGACTTGTTTTGGTATCAAAATGAAACATTTCATATTTCTTAATTTCTGGAAAAAAATATTTTACCTTTTTGTTTTTTCTATTGATCTTGATAGATTTATTTATATTTTTGTAACCAAAAATGACATATTATTATTATGTATGATTTTTTTTTATAATACTTTCTTAGACAACACCAACATAAAAAATAACAATTAATTATAACAGACGTAACCTTAAAAAGGAAGATTCTCCAGCCGCACTCCAAGCCTAATAAAAACGTATCGAGAGCCAATAAACTCCTGGCAAAGAAAATAAAAAAAAAACCGCTGTAATTTCGCCGATATCGTTAAGTCGTTTAGTTATTTGGCCGGGAACTGGTCTGGAAGAGGCATGAGGTCAAGTGCGGTCACGCCCTTAGATGAAGACATTCAGGGATATGAAATGCCTGGAGTAGACTGTTTGGGTTTTACTCGTCGGGCGGAGGGTTAACATTTTCAAGAAGTATTTCTGGAGGGTTCTAAATTTATATACATACTCATATACACAAATTCATTGTCGAAAACTAGCTCTTTGAGTGACAGGAAAATTAAAATATAAGCTTTCTTAGCGGTTTTGTTTTTAAATAGGAAATCGTTTTTAAGAAGTGTCCGACTCCGTAAAAGAGATCACCGGATTTGATTAAAACTATAATCGATATAATGCGAGAGTTCGCATAGCTATGACAAAATGTGTCAGAATCACGTTAGCTTTCATGGCCGGAAGACTGGAATTATTTATTTTTGATTAGACAAAACACATTTCATCGAAAAATTGTAGTGGCCCTGATTGTTGTCCTATAGCACAATTGTTTAACATGCCAGAGGCCTTGATCTGGCCTACCAACTCTGATACCAGGAAAAGCAACTCGACTTATTCGAATTTATTTGTTTACTCCTCTTTTTTCGTGTACAAAAAAGCAATTTTCTATCACCATAGACATTTCTATAGTGCCAAGTAGGAAGTGAAAACTTCATAAAATCTTCAAATGAATACAAAACCTATTAATTAATCGTACAGCGTCTTTTAATTGAATTAACGTGACAGTGAGAAATTTTCTTTTGTTGTATATTTCTATATTTTATACTAATTGCATGTTCTTAGAAAATGCACCGGAAAAGTGACATGGGATATGCTGAACAATTTATTGAGGTATATTTTTGGGATATATTGTCATGTTTTTGGTATATAATATGGTGATTTTCTATTTAGAAAGTGAGGAATTACTCGTAGTAGGAAATAGCGGGGATGTTGGGAATAACTGTTCCTTATCTTTCCACTATTTTTAAGATTTTTTAGTAAGTAAAATTTGATTGACTTTTGACGATTGTGTAACTACATATAACAATGTTGAAGCTTTCTTTTGTGAAAATATAATGAACAAATACAGTTTTTTTATGCTCGATAAAGGCCCTGTCACCAGTCCCATTTTTCATTTATTTACTTATCGAATTACTTTCTACGTATTTTTCAACAGAAAACGCTAGGCTTACTAATCCCAAAACCGATATCTCCCATACATTTTTCTGAACGAATAACGATTCAACCACCAATCAATACTTTCGAAAAGGCTAGCCATCTATCGATCCCAAACCGTGACACGACCAGAAAATACGAACACAAAATATTTGTACAGTCAGCGTCGTAATAAACACACAGAAGCGCATCCAATCTCAGCCTTCACTAAATAAAATTTCCGAACGAACAAAAAAACACCGAAATAAGCGACGAAAGAGCCATCTTTCGGGGTAGAACTAATTGGTGCTACATTTCCTTTTGCAATTGCATTTTAAACTCTATTGGCTTAAATATACGTTTTGATTTTGATGTAGTTTTCGAAGGCTTCGTTGGTATAGTTAAAAAAGTTATTTGTTATACTCACACCAGCATTTTGTTGTCCGGTTTAGAGCGCGAGGTTGGACAAAAAATCGTTAGCTGGTACCGGCCAGCTATATATAATCAGTAATCTTCAGAGAAGCTAAGGCTTTCTCGGGTTGAACAACTTAATGCTTCGCTTTGGTTTTAGTTAGATGGGTTCAATTTATTTGGGAGAGGTTGAATTAGTTGGAAGGCTCGAAATGTGTTGGCTAATGAGGTCGAGTAATCTTATTATTTTTAATTAAAAGGTGGTATTGGTAGTTGGATAAACCTAACAGAAAATTGTAATCAAAGCTCAATAAACGATACGTAACAGGAAAAACTTATGAATGCTTGCCAAAGTACATCAATTAATTATATGAGCGACACGATTTTATAAAATGAGTAAAATTGAAACTACTAAATAAAAATTAAATGTAATGTGAAATACTGTACTATTAATTATATAAGTGTAAACCATAATGTAACAAATGTTAAAATGTTTTTGATTTCTACAAACATTCAAAAGCCTTATAATTCTTAAGGCAATTACACTTAGTCTAAACGTAATCATTTTCATTTCGTATTTTAGACCAGATTTTTGTAACTTTCACACTAAACATTTCCGAAAAACTTGTTACCAGATTTACCGCGTAAATTGTCTCTACAACCTCCATCCAAACCGAAGACTGCTCCGTCAAATAAAGCTATCACTTACCGTTGGACGATGCCACGCCGATACCAGAGACCGTTTTAGACAAAACACCTGTATCTTCCCCACCCACTTATAAATATGTAACCCGCCATTGTCCTCCAAGATCTATTCGAAGACTTGCTAACAAGAAGGATCAGGAAAAAAGGAACGGAGCGATTCAATGCGAACAATAGTCGCAGGATCGTCAGGTAGAATAAATTCCCTATTGTTGAATGCCATTAGGATGTAGTTCGACGTAATAAAATTCGGTGAACGCTATTTTTTGGGTAAAACTTTTTGGATGCGCAATCGTCTTAGTTTTTTTTCTTCTTTTTCTGAACTTTCTGTACGACCAGCTACAAGCTTACAAGGTTTTAATTTAAAAACGGAAAAGTTTTTGTTGTGAAAGATTTCTAATTTTAAACGCTGCGCTGTATGGTCAAAAACAACAAATCATGGCACAAAAAGCCTTATACACATCTTGATCAAATTCCGAATCGGCTATCGAATTATTAAAAAAATAAATTTCTTCATCCCGAACAAATCACCGGACGGCCGACCGTTAAAATTAATGACAATTCTTTCACCAAGGACTGTGTTACAAACCAACATACCTTTACAGTTACATTGTGGAGCCACTACCATATTTTCTGAACAAAATCTGATGAAATTTTTAGTTCATTAATTTGGTCAACTGCACAGATAAGTTTGTCGTACCATACTACACCTTACCGTCTACCTGAACGCTCTGACGTGTCTATTTAGACATCAAAATACTTTTTTGTGCTTGTATATCTGTGAAACTAGTTCCTTTGGCACAAAACAATCTTTTGTGTGCTGTATTTAATGATTTTCGACACATTAAACGGTTTGCAGAAATTTTACACGTGTCGCAGATTAGGGAGAAAGAGATGGACAGCTACAGGAGAATTACCAGCAGTATATTAGAAAAAGGCACTTGATAGCACCTCGCTTTATTATAGTTTTCTTCGTAGTCGATTATTCTTGCCAGAGTGGTCGTAGTTGTAATGTTGGTACACGTAGACTCCTCGCTTTAGACATACCTACTGCAATTATTATTAAAACATGTCACTAAATAGGTGCGAATGTGAGTTATCAACTACTCAACCTTCATACATTTTTTTACACGTAATCAGGGGTACAGAAAAGGGCATAGGCTACTTTTTATCATCATCAGGACCACCGCATGGGTGAAACGGAAAAGCGCAGCTGATTAATACAGGGTTATTCATAAAGGGTATGCTAAGCTGAAAAAGGCTCATAGTACTCATCATTATGAACAACTTTTACTAAGGGACCAACTCAAAATTCGCGAAAATAAATCAGCTGTTCCATACATTTTATCGAGTGTCATTGACATTTTTCTATGGAACAGCTGTTTTTTTTTCACGAATTTCGGGTTGGTCCCATAGTAAAAGTTGTTCATAATGATGAGTACTATGAGCCCTTTTCGGCTTAGCATACCCTTTATGAATAACCCTACATATTTTTGTAAGTTTGTTATGTAACTAAGCTGGTTATCTGTCTCTGCTTAATCTCTACACGTGGCCATTTACTATTTTTAAGTATTATTTGTAATAGAAACGCAAGGTGTGTTGTCAAACGTAGTGTCGTTATTTACGACTTCACCGAGTTTGCCGCAATACGTCAATACGTGCCAAATCTGGCGTGTTTGGTGTTACCGATACTTTGCAGGTTGGTATACTACTTATTATACTATTATATTACTACTTATTATATTATACTACTTATTATACTTTGGTATCGGATTTGTGAGATTTATTATATGACGTTTTTGTACACATTCGGCTGGAATTGACAGACTAAGTGTATTGGATCGGTAGGAACTTTATACAAATGTAACGGAAAGGTGTAGTAATACTTAGGGTGTTCTTCTACACGTCAAAGTGATACATACTTCTAAACCACAAGTTTGCAAAATTTAAGAAAAAAATATCGAGTCTCCATACAGACCAAAAATGTAGGCGAGCGGTGGACTGTATATTAAAAAACTGAATATGAAGAAATGAGGAGCACAATAGTGGATAATAGTATTGACTCGATATTTTTTTCGAATTTTGCAAAGTGTCTCAAAAGTTGTTTGCTTTGACGTGTAGAAGCACACCCTTAAGTATTACACTACCTTTCCGTTACACCTGGTACCTGGGTATCCGTTATGTATGTGGCTGTAGTTGGACTTACCAAATGAAGCTTTTTCTAGCTTCCTGCCTGAGTCGTGGACAGAGTATTTTCACGAAATACAATATTATTTATTTTATTTATTTAAGTTCACTCACACTACGAACACTAACATTAAAAAAAAGTTAAAAACCAACAAAATTAATACAAAATGTCGCAGTTCTTAAGGGCGACACAGCATGCAATAAAAAAAAATAGGGTTATTCATAAAGGGTAGGCTAAGCCGAAAAAGGCTCATAGTACTCATCATTATGAACAACTTTTACTATGGGACCAACCCGAAATTCGCTAAAAAAAATCAGCTGTCCCATACAAAAATGTCAATGACACTCGCCAAAATATATGGAACAGCTGAATTTTTTTTCACGAATTTTGGGTTGGTCCTATAGCAAAAGTTGTTCATAATGATGAGTACTATAAGCCCTTTTCGGCTTAACATACCCTTTATGAATAACCCTGTTAACATATAATATTTGACCTCTCTCTTCTCCCGGGACTTTGCTCAACTCTGTTTGCCCGGGATTCGTCTGTCACTCATATTAGGAGCTAACGGGCATCCTGTATGTCTGTCCGTATGTTAAGTTGATAAGATAATGCTTTGCTTGATTGTTTAATGCTCGGGTTATGTGATTTCCGGTGCTTGTTGCTTGAGATAAGTGGGAGCTCGAACAAACTCGCTTGAACAAATAAAGTTGAGTAATTTATAAGTATCCAATGATAGCAATTATGTTTTGAAAATCTATTATATTACTAAAGAAGGTCAAAATTTTAGTTATTATATACTAGCTGCGCTTTGCGGTTTCATCTTGATTTAACAACATATTTTTTTTTATTAAAAACTGAATTACGATTATACTTTTAATAGGACAAGATTAATTGATTATTTGTTAACCTTTCAATCAATTCAAAATTGTTAAGTTACATTAAAACTCTTGAAAATATGTTGTTCTCCTCTCAATGTCCATCAATTCGCTTTTTAGTAAGCAACGATGGTCGAAGATGAAGACCAAAAAGTGTCCGTTTTCTTCTCTACCTTGCATCACACTAACCAATTCGTTAGACTTAATTTTACAAGACAAACTTCATTCAGAACTGCCAGGCACTCTAAGAAAAGATAAATAGTCCGCTCCACAATAAAACCATCATCCAACAACCAGAACAGCCCTTAATGGGTTGAATACAGTGGCGAGAGAGTCTCCTCGGCCGAGTACTCGGATGTATAAACAGTTTGATGAAGCGAGACAGTCACTAGAACCATGATTTGTTTGCTCGCCCAGGTATGACCATTTACTGTCTCGCCACTGTACTCGTTACGTGTATCAACCCATAAATCTGACCAACACGACTTCTTATCACTTATCCACGTCTCGCTCATTCTCTATCCCTATCTCATTTCCAATGCTCGTATTTTCCTCCAATCTAGGCATCCATAAGTTTCCCTCACTCTAATAAGTACAGAACCAGTTTTGTAGGAATTCGTGTGGGCGACTGAACCACGTTTCCGAAACCATTGTTCCGGTGGACGACAGTATCTGAAGTCTGTATGGACGCTATTGTGTTCTTTGGAGAAGAAAATAGGTTTAAACAGTAAGAAATAGTTTTTTGATATAAATGTTTTAATTTTTTTTTCAGAAATCGCTAAATCTATTAGCTGACTCGACAGACGTTGTCCTGTCAAAAGCCATTGCGTAACTATAGCAACCGTAGTATGTTGATGCTAACTTGTCAATTTATAGTAAAAATTATCAGTATATAAATATATAATTTGCAATAAATTAAAATTGCGACTATAATTTGAGATTTAAACTATCCTATCTCTTAATTGGATCGAACTGCACATGGTGTGCGAATTTTATTATAATCGGTTAAGTGGTTTAGGAGTCCATTGAGGACAAACATTGTGACACGAGATTTATATATATTAAAAGATTACAAAGACATAAAGTTTGTACTCGTATTTATACATGTTTAAATGTATGTATGTGTGTTTAAGGGTAATCACCAAATTTCAAGTCCAATTTTAAAAATCTCTCACCTATGGGAAGCTACATTATCCTTGAGTTCCATAGGCTATCTAATAACATGCGACGCCGTAGTACGAGCAGCACCTGGCAAGAAGTCTCATGCACTAGCCCTAGTACTTTAGTACTTTAGCCACAAATAAACAAAACTAAGTTGTAATTTCAACAAAATAACAATATTTCGACAATTGGGAAATACAATGGTGCTTATTCTGTTTGATCTTTGCAGTAATGCCAATATTTGACCAGCAACACAAAAAGCAATACAGGAAAAAATAACGTCATGGAACATTTTACTATGGAAACTAACGTGGTTTTCACACATTTTTGTTATAATTAACCGCAACCGCGAGCGCGTCACGTTTGTAAACTCGCCTGATGAAGGTCACCGAATGTGCCCGAAACTAGTCGTAGTAGACGACTTAATTTTTACGTGAGTATTCCCGTGTTTAATTATAACAAAAATGTCATGGAACATTTCCTAACCTAAAATAAAATCACAACTAGACTTCACATACTGTCACTCTCAATACACAACACCCATTGTGACGCAACAAAATGTGGATTAGCGTAAAAATGGATAAAATATCTTCATTTTAGGGAAATTCGAAGGGTACAGGTGCTTCTACGTCTATAGTGTTATCTACATGACATGATATCTCCATGACATGTCATTTTTGACAAGGCATGGGATGATAGCTATTCTAATTTATAAATGTCGTTATACATAAATGAATTTAAATGGGTGATTATGTTACATTTCGGTAATATTTTAAGTTTTTTGAACTGGCAAATGAACGATTGGAAAATTGGTGAATGAAATGTTTTGAGTTAACAGTTGTTGTGTTGATGACAAGTTTAAAAGAACAGTATGTTTAGTTATCTATTCGAAAAATTAGCTGAAACGTTTTAAAAGTAGTTTGTTATTTGAATAAGTGCGCGGTTTAGTCCGTTGTTCTTGTCTAGAGGAATGATTTCTGTATAAAAGTAACATATCTGATAATCCAGAGTATAACCTACCTCCCTGTACCTAGTTACATCTAAATCCGTTTAACTATTTCAGTATGAAGAAGTGACAAACTGGCACACTGAGCCACTCCCTTATCATTTTAGTGTAAATGTGATCACAATGAAATAGAAGTTTGTTCCTCTTTTATTTTAGAAAAAATAGCTTTTCTATTAATTGTACTTTTTTTTAAATATAATAACATGACATAACGTGATAACTTATACAGGGTTATTAGGAAAGGGTATGCTAAGCTGAAAAAGGCACATAGTACTCGTCATTTTGAACAACTTTTACTTTAGGACAACCCAAAAATCGTGAAAAAAAATAAACGGCTTATTTTTTTTCGCGATTTCCATGGAAAAATGTCAAACAACAAAGTGTACCTAGCATACCCTTTCCTTATAACCCTCTACCCTTTCCGTATAGCCCTGTACCCTTTCCATATACCCCATACAATGTATATCCTAGTAAAGATACAGTCCAAACTCCGTAACCCCCACTGACACCTCTGATAACGATCCAACGTAGCTGAAACAATATTGCTGCGCGCGCGCCGGTAGCTCGCGCCCTATCGCTAACTGACTCGGCAAACTGACATTATCACCCTGGGACTAGTGCTGGTAATGTGTTTGTTTTAGAACTCGTTCTTAGAACTCGAAGAAAGGTTTGAACCATCGATACGATTCGGATTAGGAAAGTTTGTCGAACAAAATCGATCAAAAACTGCTTTAGAATTTGAAGTGACGTCGCCAGCTTTCTGGCACGAGCTGTGAGCTTTGTTTTTATCTGTAATAGTTTATTTATGTTTAGGTTGTTGTAAAATAAAGATAAGTCTCATTCAAAGCTGTTGTACAACTTTACTGATAGATTCTCTAGTGCTTACAAGTTTATTGAAAAGAAAAGATTAGCATGATTTTAAAAAAATCAATTTCAAAATTTTATTAACTAATATTTTTTTTAATTCAGCTTCATTAATATTGTAGCTAATTCAGACATCTACATAATTAAAAGTAGAGTTGAGCGACTGTCAACTGTCAACTAAAGCCTTTAGAATCGGTTGCAGCACCAATCAAAGCATCTCACCTGTAATCAACTCTAACACAACAATACATACATACATGTATTATACATACCTACACATTCCGATATGTATTTTATACGCGCGTATTTTACGATATAATTTATATAGGCTATAAATACGATTCTTGTACCTAATTAATGTTTCGCCGAGGGCTCGTATAACGAGCTGACGGTTATGGGCTGTTATTTGGATTGTTTCAAACAACCCTTGGGTTTTTAATATATGGTATTATAGCTTTGGTCTGTTTAGACTGGTTGATTGGAGATTTGTTGTTTTATAAATAGATTAACCCTGTATGAAATATTGAAAGATTTATGAAATTATTGCAGTTTCACTTGAAGATTATGAGTTTTAGATAAGATAGTTAATCACAAAAAAAATTTGCTAATCTTAATATATATAAATCTCGTGTCACAATGTTTGTCCTCAATGGACTCCTAAACCACTTAACCGATTATAATAAAATTCGCACACCATGTGCAGTTCGATCCAACTTGAGAGATAGGATAGTTTAAATCTCAAATTATAGTCGCAATTTTAATTTATTGCAAATTATATATATACTGATAATTTTTACTATAAATTGACAAGTTAGCATCAACATACTACGGTTGCTATAGTTACGCAATGGCTTTTGACAGGACAACGTCTGTCGAGTCAGCTAGTTAAAAATATATAAATTTAATTGTGCAGTGCACAATATACTCGTACATGGACTAACCTTACTTCTCAGCAATTTTTATACATTAACCATATACATTAGATCTAAAAATTTAAGCTGACAGAGCTAGACTTAAAAAATAGAGCTGTTTTTATCATTGCAGCCTATTAGAAGACATCAACACTTTTGGTCAATTTAGGTCTGTCAACTAATAAGAGAAAAAAAATCTCTGAAAAAAAAATATTTTTACAATACAATTTGTGTTGCAAAAATAGATTTCGGTTAGATCACAACGTTTAGTACACATTTTCTCATTATACAATAAGTAGTCATACTTATCAATAAGTTGCAGTATTGAAAGCACATAAAGGCCCAAGTACCCTATTTTTGGATGCTTATTTATCTCCGTCACTCTCACTCCCATGAAATTTCTAACGAGAGCGACAGTGACAGAGACAGTCCCAGATTAAACATATTTAACTTTTTTAATCCCAAATAGTCGGATTATTTGAACAAGTGGCGACCATACTTCGAGTAGGTACGAATACCCCTGTCCTTCGTAAGGGACGGATGAATGCTATGACAGGTTAAATATCCCCAACAAAAGAAGTGAAGATTTGTGAAAATTATAATTTTGAATAGATATTTGAATGGGACTATCAAAATGACAATACGATACAAAACATCTTTTTTTTTTAACTATTGGTTTTAGTTTTGTTTTGTCTCTTTGAAGTACGGTATTGAAGATTCATATGATTTTGAATTTGCATTGAAGTGAGATAAAAGGTGATATTTATTTGACACAATGACAGTTGTAACATTAGTAACAAATACATAGTAAATAAAAAATACTAAAATATAACAAAAAAATCTGAAAACATGTAATCATGAAAAGTTAGTTTCCTACGTCACGAAACTTTTCTTAATTACCTACATTTATTTTAGTGTTTTTTGAAATCGATAAGTAGGTTTTAGTATGAACTTCCTATGAAGTTAAAAAGGAAGAGCATTTAAACCCTTTGCTTCCTTGAAGAACCAAATCCTTCCCTCACTTACACTTCAATTAGTACAAAACTGCCTGTGTCTTTACAACTTTACATTTACCATAGTTAACCCCTTGTTACAAAGCACGAAAGCTTAAAATAACTTTAGTTAGTTACTTTTTGAGGTGGTTAAAGTTTATAGACAAGTTTGCCCACAATATCTCACAGTTACACTAAAACTGATTCTCAGAAAATGTTTTAAGTTTGGCCAATATTGACCGAGCGAAGCCGTGAGGCGAACAGTAGCTTATTGGTATTTCGGATTCTGGTCTCGGTCAATATTGATTTTGACCAGCTTTGGTCAATATAGTTATGGTGCATGTGCAATACAATGTACGTGATATTGATGTGAGATTTGGTTCTCAATTTTGGATTTGTGATCAGAAATATACTCTGCTTAGGCATGGGTAATTTTACCATTTTTTTCTTTAAAACAAAAACACCTATTTTGTTTGATTCACCACCATCTTATCTGATAGTGAGCAATGACGCGGTCTACGATGCAGCACGCTTGCCTAGATTAAACCGATTCACTCTCGACTTGAAGACACTTTGCATACCTGTTATTATTATCTAGAATCAACATTATTACAGATCTATTTACTATTATTTTAGAGCATTAAAATGTCTCCACAAATCTAATTAATACCATTGAAATATTTCGAGCTTTGTGTCAAGCTAAAAAAAACATAAAAACTTGTCTTATTTTTGGCGGCGTAATACCAAAGCAAAGTACAAATTTCCTCCAACAAAACTAAGAAAAAATTATCTGATCTAATTTTTATACAACTTCTATTTGACATATGATAATCAACAAACACCGAGCAAAAACAAATATTAATTCCCAACGTAAACTTGCACCTACGCAAATAGAATGATACAGCTCCCAAATTAATGTAAATATGTACACTAAATGTCATATAAATATGACATTGTGTCCACAATGTGTATGTCTATGCACACAGTGGGATACAATTTCAACATTGTGACTTAAATGTGGCCCAAGAATTTTGGTGTGAAACGAATTGATTTGAACTGTTAAGGAAGTGGTGGTAATAATGATATAGAGTCTCCTATCTAATTGAACATCTACATAACTAAACAACGCACTTGAGCGGAGTTAAGTCACTAAAACTAGAGAGATCGACTCTATAAGTTGAAATTCAGTCGAATGTTTAATGTGTTAAATGCTCGCTCTTTTTTCAGCAATAGCTTGTTTTGGTGTTACAGGACACAAGCAAGAAAAAAAAGTTGATTTTAATAATAGTTTTTTATGCCATAGGTGGCAAACAAGCAAACGGGCCGCCTAATGATAAGCGATCGCCGTCGCTTATGGCCTGTAGCAGCTTCTTGTAACATCGTAGATTTACAAGCGTCGCTAACTGTCGCAGAAAATTTCGTAGTAAAAAATTCTGAATAGCACTTAACCTAACTTTTTCCAACCTAACCTAACTGCATAGACGCAGCACTTAACATCAAGTCTTCAACATGCTTGCCTCAACACTTAATTTTAACTAAGATAACTGTATGGATTGATTAGAGCCGAAACATAACTTTGGCTTTACGCAACTCTCTAAATATTCATAAACCGATAATGAACAAAATGTCTATCGTTATTATTATAAAAGTCTAATGAAACTGGTGTAAGGAATGTGAAATCCAGCCCGAGGTAGCTGTTATATATTTTAAGATATTTCTCCCTCATCATGGCGTTTGCTCTAGAAATGCCCCTAGACACACAACCGGTTAGGGCTGTCACGAAAAAAGTAACACAAGATAGCATTAGTATAAAATAATGTGTTTTGTAAGATTTTCGGACTGCTGATATTTGTGCCATTAGCCAATAACTCTGCTAAAAACATTTAAACACTTATATTTTTATCTCAAAAAAATTACGATTTCAGACGGATTGAGGATGAAGCCGCAATGAACAGCTAATCAGATTATTATGTATATGCGATTACCATTTGTCACTCATGTACGCCATCTGTGTCCGTCAGGTACGCTGTAGAGGCCTCAATATTATAGTCGATAGCATTACAGAATACCAGCGCTGGTTGTTTATAGTCAGCAAATGCTGAGTTAGGATCGGTTTTTGGCCAAAGGCACGGATGAATCTCATTGTCTTTTATTTCTGTTGACTTGTTAATTGTTTGTTTTAATGTATCTGTGTTTTTGTGATCCAAATGATAATTCACAACCAAATTGATCAGTCCTTTGGCTACGACAAATTTTGTCTATGAAAACAAAAGCTCACCTGTGACAGCCCTACCGTCACATGCGCACGACCGCGTCAATATTGACACAAGCAGTAAGCTGCACCGAAGCGTCGCGGCAAACCCGGCGCGGTCAATATTTGTTTATTTACGTGCGCGCATCCAACCAATAATGCACTTCTATCATTATTATTTGGACTTGAACGATGGCCGTATTGAGTATTGAGTGGTCGTGGGCTTTAGATGAAGTGTATTTTGGGAATAGATTTGTAGAATCTAATTTCGACGTTTTTTATCGATACATTTTTATCGACATCGATAATTGTGTTATCGATATCGATGAATATTTGTAAATTCATAGTACAGACCTATTATTAATTTTCAGTTTGAATTATTCAGCAGTTAATTTAGTATTTTAATTGAAATAGTTTTAAGGGTTCACGTAAAATGAAGGATATACATACTCGTACCTATAGGTGAATGGTAGTTGGCAGTGATTGAATCTGAAAAACAAATATCAGTGCGATTTGAAAGTAGACTATTTCCTGCCCATCAATGGACTATGAACGAATGCTAAAAATTAAATCACTTGAGAATAATAAAATTTAAGTTATACTCGTATGTACCAACTGTAAATTTTCTCAAACACTTAGGTACCTAAAATAAGTGGCAATTTGCTCTAAGCTAAAATATTTAATGCGAAACGCAACTTCACTTTTAAAACCTAAACCAAAACTGTTCTCCACAAACACAATCCAAAACTTAAGACACGCCAGACGCCACTAACACACGAGTTAAGAGTACACCATACAAGTTCATACAAAATATAACTACGTACGTATACGATACATGTTCTCTCATTGCCAGTGATAAAGACACTCCATGGGTCCGGGCCGGTCTTCGACTTGCTAGAGTTGGGCTTGTAAGGTTATCGACATCGATAAAATATATTTAGGATATGTAATTCTGTTTTAATTGCGTACATCAAATCAAGTTTTTGTTGGTTAAGCTGTTGGTTGGTAGCTTATATGATGATTTTATTAAATGATAAGTCGAACAAATTACAAAGAAAACTGGTATAGTTGTAGATTTAGCTCATTTGAATGCTATAAAAGTCACACCGTCACACTGCTATAAACATTTCGATAAATCTAGTTTTATCTCTCTCATATCTACTATAGTTTTGAGCGCGTGAGTGCGTGAGCGCTCACTTCATTTCACGTAGAACATCGGTGCACAAGTCATGAATACGGTCTTTATAACTTTATATTCATACACAAACTACATGTTATTTTATTATAGTTAACGACTTTACAAAATGATTTTTAATCTACAGCTTTCCTATAAATAAAAAAATATTAAATTGATACATCTAACCAATTAAAACAATACACAATCCCACACTAGTGCGGGCATCGACATTATCGACCGTCTTACAATAATGGTCAGGGCGTGTCGTACAAACCGAACAGCGGGCCCGAACAGGTATATCGTCCAACGTGACGAAGATTTTACTAGCTTTTGCTTACGACTTCATTATTTATCTATATTTTAAATTTAAAATTTGACATGGAAAAAAATGTCGATGTTTTTTAAAATTCTTTGCATCGATATTTTTTATTTAACAAAATTTTATGCAATATTTTTTTCTAAAAGCGGTGAATTTTATTTCGTCAAAATTTAGAAAAATAAAGTCTTGTTACAATTTGAGTCCGTTTTAATACGATTTTAAAATAAATTAGGTTGTTAAATAAATATCTAACTTACTATTAATTTTATCGGTTAATATTTTTCAACTCTAGTAAATATCTCAAGCTTTGCTTGAAGGCTTTATCTAAAGAAATAAATCCTATTTTATTATAAGAGACCGGCAAGGCTGGCAAATAAGTGCATATAGGATTTTTATGGACAAATGAGTACATAATGACCTCACGCACGAGTTGTGAGCGCAAATTGCTAGGTGTGTGCCGAAGGACCTAAGTGGGGGCTTCTCGTGTTGGTATTGCATGAGGTGGTCTATAGACCGCACAGACCATAACCCTTTTGGACACCCTTAAGACAGTTTACAAGTTCAACATGTTGAGGATTAGAATTAAAATTCGTCTATTTAACATACTGTAGGTACATTATAAGACTGTGTAAGGCTTAAGTTGATAGATTTAAACTTGTTTAAAAATAAAGCTGTATTTTTTATTGTGGTCTATTAGACGAGGACATACTCTTAATGTTTCACACCAGTAATTACAAACAAAGGGATAATAACGTAAAAAAAAAATCATTGCAACAATTGGCGGCTTTATAGCTAAGAGCAATTTCTTCTAGGTAACCTTAGGATATCTGAGGATACATTGGAAAGATAAACTAATGACGTGTTCAATTTTGGGGAAAACTGTATTTAGTTAAACCTACACAAAGAATCAATACATTTAGCATATTTTACTTACTTTAGATCTGTCAACTAAAGTCTTTGGAATTGGCTCAAAATTATTCAAAAATCCAAAAATTATTTGGGTCCAATCGCGCGTTTGGTAATATAGGCGTTTGGGTACTTATATACCCTTTTATACTTATAAATTAAAATGTATAAATGTATGTGTAAAATTATATTATATTTAATGAGATGCCTACAATTACACCAGTAAGTCAGCAATTGGGGCCCCAAAGCCCGACAAAGCGACCAGACGTCAACTAAAAGGTGTAACGTCGTAACGTCGAAGAATCATTGCAATGACTTTATGCTAATTGAGCCATTTCAATACGGTAGCTTTTCGTGGTAAAGTACTTAAAGATCGTACTTAAAGCTTTCTATATGTGTTATCTTTATTATTTATCTTGAATACATAAATGGCATTAAAAAGTTGTAAAATTATAATTGATGACAGTCACTTTTTTAATATAGTAAATGAAAATAAAATTTTCAGGTTTAATTTTTTTTTTCGCAAAAAACTACTTAGATCAACAAGAGATATGATAGTTTGTATGCTTAAGTATATTTAAAAATAAGATAAAAGTTCAAAAGTTTTACGTAAATTTCTTGGCAATGAAAACAATCACTGCATCCATGATCCATCCGTGATCCATCGCACTGTTACAAATCGAATGCCCCGTAATGATAGTGATGTGCCCGTAATTTACGAAGGATTGAGTTATTAGTACTCGAGATACCGGGAACTACGGGCTCGGTAGGGCTGCGGTTTGGGCTTGTATTTCCGGGAGTCGGACGAACAAAAAAAAATTGAGGCCAATAAAATGTGACCGAAATTGTGATTTATAAAGTATTTGAAAAATAAAACAGTTTGCATTTGTTTATATGTATTAACTTTTAAAGTAAGAGTTTACCGGTGGGAAACTAAATATCTATTAATGTAACTTCAGAAACCGTTTAGGTCCTTAGAAGTTTACTTTGGGGACTTTAGTCCTATATTATTACAACATGAATTCAAATAAGGAACAAATTCACTTAAAATAAGTGTACCTTTATTTTACCTTATTTGTTACTTTTTCCTTACATGCAAGAACATTCTACAATGTAATATATTCTTGAAATACAATATTCATGTATGTGTCAAGTGGCAACCATAGTTGTTAACCTTGCGCCGGACGCGGTTTTGGACGTCTAATGTGATTTTGATAATGTTGAGTGTAGTGGGAACATTAGGCGAGATTGTGTTCCCTCGATTAAGATGTTGGTTACGGAGATGAAAGTTACGTCTAGTTACGATATTTTAAAAACCATAAAATCGATATTCGTGCTCGAATCGGGACATAAACTTGACTATTGATTGGGGTCTTTGATTTCAACATCTCATTAACACTATTTAGAGTTTTTTTAATTTTATTTTGGTTTCGACAGGTGTGGTTTTTAGTTGGAATATAAGTGACTAATTTAGATACATTAAAAGCTTTATTAAAGTTTAACATATCAAACTTTTATTCTTACCTGAAAATGTAGCTAAAATCTATGAGATTATGGGATGAAGCAAACTTCTTAAGAGAGTCAATTCGAAAACATTATAAATAAAATATTATGATAAGTGAAACCGTAGTGAACTGAGTAATCCGGAAGAAACTGAATACACTTTATTTTCTTATTATTCTCATAATCTAAAGAAAGAAACTCAAAATTGACAGTCGAACTGTTCAAATTCTATTCAATTTATAACCCTTCAAAAAATACGGTTATCTATGTTGCGGTCACAAACAAAATCACTTGAATCAGACGAAATGTCGACTTCTGGAATAATAAAACGATACAAATCTAATTTACAACCTTTTCAACGACATCTCAAAACATAACATACCGATAATCTTTATCAAAGTGAAAGTTTTATCAAGAAAACTACATCAAAACTATGTTTATCTCACTCTAGTCTCGTAAACTTCTGGGACTAGTGATAATCAAATTAAGCGTCATGCTGTCGTGCTACATTTTTTTTTTTAATACAAATTACCTTATTATTCCTTCGGGGTCTGTGGGACGTAATCAGGCTGAGGCGGAGGAGGCTTAAAATGCTAGTTGACTGAAGGTTGAGCTTTCGTCTTTTGAATAAAGGGAAACTTGTTCAAGTTTGGGTGTGAGCCAATTTTTTTTTTGTATTAAGTCTGGAGTATAAAAAATTGATAACAAAATGTTCAAAAACTGTCTATTTTTTAATAACCTATATTACAGATTACAGTACCTTTTTAGTTAAACAATTTGTAGACTCACACGTCAAAAGTCACGTCTCAAGGGCCCCAAGTACACACAATTTGCTCTTTAACTACGTCCCTGAGCCCGTGGGTGTAAGTTTGTCGCTCTCAGTTTTTTTCTCGTTCTGAATTGATGAAGGTATTTTTTGTCTTATATTGTAGGGTAATCACTGCATGTCTTTATCACGGTTAATGATCTCGGATTAACATGTCGGGCCTTTGATGATGATGATGAGCCGAAATGAGACTGTTTAAGTCGGTCTTTTGTCTGTGGTTTGAAAGCGTTTTGATGAGACTTTTTGTCGCTTCAATTTGGTTTCTGTGGACTATATTAAAATACAATGTAATGGTGTCCTGAGTACAGTCCTGTGAGTAAGTAATGTTTTGTTTTTTTTTTAGAGTTTCTTTGACTATTAGGTATATTAAAAATGCAATGTAATAATGTCCTGAGTACAGTTCTGTGGATAAGAAATGTTTCTTACATTTTTATTTGGAGTTTCTTTGGAATGTTTTAGTTTAGTTATCTAGTTGTGTTTAGTTTAGTTTTACACTAGGAAAATTCGTATGGGCTGTGTGGCTAGCCCTGGTGTTAACTTTAGGCTGTCTAAAACTTTCTGACATGACTTCTTAAAAAATTTTTTTCATGCTATTTAGATAGATAGACAGACAACAACAAACAAACACAACAAATCTTAATATATAAATTACGTGTCACGTTGTTTGTCCGCTATAGACTCCTAAACTACTTAACCAATTTCAATCAAATTTGCACAACGTGTGCAGTTCGATCTAACTTAACAGATAGGATAGTTTTTAGACTTTTTTTTTTAAGATCTCAATTTATAGTGTCTACCCGTGCGAAGCCGGGACGAGCCGCTAGTATTACATAAAACTTAAAACTAGTGCAACAACTAGGGCCTTATCGCTAAGAGCGATCTCTTCCAGGCAACCTTAGGATGGAGAGGACGTAATTTAGCGACGAGACGAGCAAATCGCTTGCCAGCTTGGTTGTTGCAATGGGACAAACAGACGCCTTTTTGTATTCCCAGACTAAACATTTAGGTATTTATTAGTCATTTCTTATGAAATAAAACCTTACGTTTCATTACTGTTTATTCGTAAGAATTAATAAAAGAAATACTGTCCGTTGCATTCACGACGTAATATTATTATCTACTTAGCATATTGTAATAAGAAGCGGTATCTGCATACAATTACTATGTTATGTTTAATATTATAAAGAGCTTTTACATCGGAGCGAAGCTCTTACACCAAGATAAAGCATATAATTATAACAGGTGTAACGGAAAGGTGTCGTAATACTTGAGGATGTTCTTCTACTCGTCAAAGTAAACAAGCTCTAGTATACAAGTTTGCTAAATTCGAGAAAAAAGTTTAGAGTCTCCATACAAAATATTTAGTCACGTGATCAATTTACTATGGAGATTCGATATTATCTGTCTAGAATAGCAAACTTTTGTTTTAGAAGTTATCCACTTTGACGTGTAGAAGAACACTCTTAATTATTGCTACACCTTTCCGTTACACCTTGTAGAAGTGCCACATCATCCCTGTTGATTTCTTCACTAATGACGTTTCCTCCTCTATTAATTTATATTTACTAACATCAAAAACGTCAATTAAAGTATCATTAAAATTCCACCAAGAGATCTCACTAAAAGACCGACCTCTAGTTAAAACCAACGTTTGAAACGAGCTGGGCCCTATTCTGACCAGTGACAACTATCTCGGTCCCAGTCGCTCCCATTACAAAAGCCATAAGAGTGAGTAAGACGGAGAATCTCGAGCAAAGAAAATCCTGGCAGTCAAAAATAAAACTAAACCCAGGCTCGAGACCGCGAAACAAGTCCTAACGAACTAACCCCTTTTTGGATCTTTTTCTACGCTGGCAAGACAGCATGTCGACGCTCGAGAAATCCTCCGGGCGATTTGGGCGAGGTTGCTTTTTTTTAGCTCGCCAGAGCTTGTTCTTGCAGGTAATGGCTTCATTATACAGCCCGGAATCTCGGCTGAGCTCGAGGGCGGCGCAAAAACTGGCTGCGCTTGCGCACGGGCTATGTGGACAGTAAGGCTTGGTACTAACAGGAGTTTTGCAATCGTGTACTAGAATAAGGTGGTTTTTAGTTGTATTGTGTGTTGATTAAGACGACTAAAGGATTGAAGAGGAATGGAAGCAACTTACCGGACAAGACCGCACTTCTAAATGTAGTATTTGTATTTGTAATACAGTATTTGTCTCAGCTTTCAATTATTCAAAGGTACCTATTATATAGAAAACTAGCTGTTCCCTGCCACGCTTCGCTGTGGATAAGAAAAAAAAATATATATGGCCTATGTTACTTTGGGATAATGTAGCATTCGAATGGTGAAAGAATTTTTGAAATCGGTCCAGTACTTTTTGAGTTCATTCCACACAAACATACAAAAATACAAATCTTTCCTCTTTATAATATTAGTATAGATAAAAGGCATTGGAGCAAACTATGGTTTTCGGAAAATAAGCTAGTAATATATTATTATGATGTTTATTTGCATTGGAAGTAAGGAAACTGAAGCTTTTCCTGGTTAAAGTCTTTTCATTTGACTCAGTTTGTCAAGACTACTCAATGTAATATAAAAAGAATTATCTTTTGTAAATTAATCAGGCCAACATAGAGCGTTAGTAGGTACGTTTGTGTGCGTGTGCAATTTAGCATTTTTGGCAGTTACCCTTCTGTTCTTCACCACCTCTCTCCTCTCACATACAAATTCACGTGTTTTCGGACTCTGAATAATAATACTCAATCGAAAATGTTACAGTAATCGTTTCTGAGTTATTAGTGTTATTATGCAATTATGTGCTCAGTTTCTGAGTTTTTTTCATGTTCTGATGGTTCTGTTGCAATTTGGGCTCCCGTGATTTTGAATTCCGGTGGCTTTTGAACTAACTGACTTGAGTGATTGAGTTTGATCTTTGTAGGAGCTTTTTTATGCTGAATGGCTTGGCACGTTATGTGGCATTAATATTGTAGATGTGTATGTTTGGGTGTTTGACAATCATGCAAGGATGGTTCACGGATTTTGATGAAAATTGGAATGGAGGTACCTATACCTTGGATTAAAAAATAGGTTACTTTTAATCCCAAAACAAATAACCACCCGGGCTTAAAAAGAAAGATATGTTTAACTTTAAGCTATGAGCTTTTGATTTTATTTTCTGCTTTTCTTTTATTTAATTTACCAAATCTGTAAAAAACAGTCCGGGCCGTGACAGAGGATTGCTATTAAGGATTCCCGTAAAATTAATGTCTCGATAGTAATAAAACCTGTTTTGTAATTAATCGATATCGGTGTCCCCTCACTGGCTGAGTGCCAATTTGCCGTTGCGGAGGTCTCGCATCTCGGTCCTTCATAATGACGGCTCCTCTCGTAAATTCGTTGAAGAATTACTGCGCTACCAACTTAACTGTGAACTCCAAAGAGGGAGTCACCATCGAGTATTTCAACAAACTACATTGGAAAAATTTAGTTCTTTTTTTGGCCGCTTTTAGTGGTAAGTTGGTTCAGCAGTCCGAATTGTTCGTTTTCAGTATTAAGCGATGCGTTTTGTTTGCGCCCTGTAATTAACAAAGCCGTTTGCGTTTCGATAATATTCGAGTGTTTTCGAGAAATCGATAATTATGCAATATTTGCGATTACTTTATTAGGGATGCGCATGCGCATAATGCGTGCGTAATGACATGGCGATGGCATTTTCTCTCATAATTTTGGGTGGAATGACATACTTGATAAAGGTTTTTTATCGTCGTGATTGTTTCGTTAATGGTAGGAATAAATTGCTTACTTACCTAACTTTTTATTGTATGAATAAGGAAAAATTTACGTAGAAAATAAACTAAGTAAGTAATATACCTTTTTTACATAATAGTGTTTTGTGTGTTAAAATACCTAAGTGCGTAAAGGCTCATTAGTACTCATCATTATGAACAATTTTCACTATAGGACCACCCGATATTCGCGAAAAAAATCAGCTGTTCTATAGATAAAAGTCAATCACACTCGACAAAATGTATGGAACAGCTGATTTTATTTTATGATAAAATCAAGTAGTTTTGACGTGATAACGTCTTATAATTCGATGGAGCCGGGTGCAAGTACGAAAAAAGTGTGACGTATGTGCCGTTACCTCGATGAGTTACCTCGCTCTGAGTGAAATTGTGATTTCCTATATTCTATTTTTGAAAAATGAAACCATTCCATCAGTATTTTCTTATGACGTTGTCACGTTCAACTATCGTCAGTAAACCGACTTTACAGACAACCGATTTTTTTTTTGTTTTTTTCGGTTTAGCCTCTTAGTAAAAGTTGTTCATAATGGTACTATGTGCTCATCTTGACTTACCATACTCTTTCCATATAACCCCGCATAACAGTTTCTGAAAATACATTGTAAGCATCTTTATATCCATGAAACATGATCCACATACCAAAATGAAGAACTGCAACCCATTACTCTTTTAAAAACCCGATTTCTATAACAGATAACAAACAAGCCCAACAATAAAGTACCCGCCCTGAACAAAAACAACATTAATCTGCGCACAATGTTTTTTTTTAATGCTATGGCTCGCGTTTATCTCTATTCAGCCATTGAGGAGGTGCAATAAATATAGTGGGCACACGTGTGCAATTGAAAGGTATGCTACTTAATAATCGCTCGTGTGTGCGCTTTTGCTGTATAAAAGCAGTATAGCGGTGGAGGAACAAGTTTTGTGGTGACGGAAAACTGCTAGCGAAAATTGTTGTAGAGTCTTTAGGTTCTTTTGAAGTTTAGATCGAGTTGTCATTAAGCTTAGGTTATGTAGTAGGTAAAATAGGTAAGGATAGATGTGTAGTCGGATTAGGTTTTGTTCTTGCCTTTAGTGCAGAGATGAAGCTGTTATAACTCATTTTGTGGAAGTCAAAAGTATCCTAGAACACTCCGCGTACCGTTAAAAAATACCACTGAGTTTTATACATACTTATTCAAACAAGTTCTGGTCAAACACCTAGCCAGCTAACTATACAAAATCATCCGAAAGTATTTAAAACTGTGGTCTAACCTTAAGTTAACAATAGTGTTAATAAAAAGTCTAAGACACGCAAATAAATCGGATTAAAATACTAAAGCTTACCGGACTAGTATCGCTCTTGAAAAGTTTATTATATGACCCTTATAAAGCTCATAAGTCATAAGTCATTTCCAGTACCAATTAAGCTATGTTACACTGGTGTATAAAATTGAGTTACTGCAGTTATAAGGTTGGTATAAAGATTGGTATTGGAGCAATACAAAGGCGATAGCAGTACGTGTGGCCATCGCTTTACTTTTATCGATAATCGTACCTTTATATCGGAGTGTGTCCAGGCTCGAGGCGAGGGGTTGACTTTAGAGTCGCAAAAAAGAGCTAAATGCTAGTAAATAACTGAATTTGACTAAGATTACTTATCAAAATAAGACTAGAACACTGGTATTTGACACTATTATGTATTATACTTTTACTACGAAAAAAAAACTTAAAAATTCACAAGTTTTCGAAACTGGTAATAATAACAATAACCATATTTTTTCCAAAATAGTAATCTTTCATACCTACAGATTTTATCAAAATCTACTCGTCTGTTTAGAATAAACAATTATTCTCAATAAAAAGTTTTGTGGTCGTCAAGCAGGTTTATTTTGACAATCGATATCGATAGTTTTATCGCCTTTCCCATCACTATTATTATTGACAGGTGCGGTTTTGAAATCGAATAGGTTGATCAAGCATTGATTGTTAGTCTTTCTTTTAATCATGTCACTATTATTATGATGAATTGGTTATAATTGATGGTTATAATATTATAGTGGTTATAGAACCTGATTTCTATCTTCGAATTCGTGTTAAATCATTTTTTATGCAGCCTAGTGACCAGAGCTTTGATCATGATGCTATGTGTGCAATTAAATATTATGTTTTCCTAGTATCCTACTAATGTTGTAAATGTGTTAGTATTTCTGTGTGTTAGTTACTTCTTGACGCTGAAACGGCTGGACAGAATTTGATACAATTTTGCATAGAGATAGATTATACATATATGTATATCCTTGAGTAATATGGGCTACTTGTTTTCATCTGTACTGTTTTAAATTTATTTAAAAGTAGTTTTATCTATGCATTTGGTATATTCAAATTATCATTTTAAAGTAACTTAATACCTGTCTGTATTTTTTTCAAATTGACACCGATGTTCGTGAAATCATTTTGAACACTTGTTTACTTTTCAAAAATTGGACATGACTAGAGAAATTTTAATACCGAAAAAAAAATTAATTGAAAAAATGTGGAAAAACTGAAATATCACTGGTAACCAAAGGACGCCGCTCAGTATTTAATTTAGGAGAAATTCTTAAAAAAAGAACGAATCTTTATTAACACTTTTTACGGCGATTGTCACTTAAAAAAGGTATAAAGTGTCTTTTGTTATTAGCCAATAAATTGTGGCCAGTATTGAGACATTAATGTCGATACTTTATTATAAAAGTGCTATTAATCGATGGAACTCTCAAAAACATTATTTGTTAATTGCAGCCGGCAAAATAAAATAAAAGTCTATTTTTTTTAAAACAAAAACTGACTTCTTTGCAGACTCTTACCTACAGGAACAGTTAGATTTACTAGGTTAAAAGTAATCTATATATAATTTCAGTACCGATTTTATCCAAAAACGTTTAGCTATTTTTATATGGTTGAGCTGCAAACATACAAACTCTGACATTTACAATATTACTGACCCCTATATTATCTGACCCGACAGACGATGTCCGGTCTTAACTATGAATATTGAATTCGAATTGTCTTTATTTTTCTAATATTCCGCTAAACTTCCTTATTTTTTTCTTTCTTAAGAACCTTCTCTTGACAATAATTAACACAACAAAAAAATATTAGCGAAATTGTTCCATCCGTTCACGCGTGATGCGATGACCAAGGGAAATAGAGATTCATTTTTATAAATAAAGATTAAGATACCTAGTAAGAAAATAGTAATGTGATGAAGTTGCTAGTACTAACTACAAGAGCAAAATTGTAGATTCGGGCCGCACAATCATTCCGTATTCAGTTCTTCATCGATTTCGCAGCGGTGTCAACACAGAATCGATTCACTCGATCACACTATCGATAATCGAATAGCGTCACGTGTGGTCTCGATCGTATCGATACGCGCGAATGAGTTAGTTGACAACTAGTGTTGCGAAAGCTAGTTGCAATTTAGTTAAATGCTGTGGGTATTTAAACAATATTTTCTACTGTAATAAATAAGGCAATAAGATACAAAATATAACGTCAGCAAGACAGCAAATATATTGTGGTAATTCTGTATAAAATCCATCAAACTTGTAGAGGTATTAGTAAATGAGCTAAGTAAAGACACTGTACACTGTAGAGTAGAGCTATAAAATTATATCTGTCTTTGTCACTTCTATAGCAAACATAATGAGAATGACACGTACCACTACTGCCTTGTATGAAACTAGTTTTATTGAATCATTCTTCTGTCAATTTAGATATAAAGATAGATCCACTTGAAAACCTGACCTGAAATTACAAACAGAAAGACAGTACATAACGCTTAAAAACGAATGCAACAACTGGTCTTCATCGCTAAACGCGATTTTAATTTAACGAAATGTAACGTCAGGTATTTCTATTATTCGATTACGGTATTGAAAACACTTATACTGATTACTTGAGAAATTACTAAAACAATTGCATTTGTTTTAATTTTTTTTGGAAACATCGATATTTTTCCCAAGTGTCCCAACTCTAACGCCACACGTCACATCACTACTCCGCTGGATAATATCAACAGCACGCGCGAGCTAACCGCATTAACGGCCAGTGTTTCTCGCCTTATTTCCCTTGTACCTAGATACTTACAGATTTAGAACACTGCGACCTTTTTTAATCGCGGATTTAGATTAATACTAAAGACCTCACTTGTAAAGGCTGAAATGTAATCACTGCATAAAGTTTCCTTCACGTCAGCGAGAAGTCGTCAGAGCATTTTAAGCAGCAACTAACTTTAAGCAGGCTTTATAAGTAAGACCCTTTGTGACTAGGTCAATTTCTAATTACTGAAAACATTTTTAATTTTTTTTCCTAAACCACTCTAGTGTTGAGGCTAACAAAACAAAAAAAAATCGGTTAACTCATTTTCGAGTTTTTGCGAAACTTACTATGGCAATTGATTTTTACTTATGTAACAGTTTTTCTGAAAAGCGGGTGAAATCGCGGAGCACTGCTTGTTGAGTATAACGGAAACAGGCAATATTGTAAGGATGAGTAATTTATAATTACTTACATCGTTTTAAAATTAACATTGTATCAACTTGTGAATCGTGATAGCTACGTTCTGGGAACATTTAAGTCTTTCATTAATTCTTAAATTAAAATTCGTTAAAACCACAACTAAAAAAGGTTGCACTGGCCGAGTGGGAGGCCCTAGCGTCAGAGTTTCTGAAAAATGAGTAGGTTAATGAGTAGGTATCATATAAACTTACCTAATAAATAGTTACAATGGTCAGTAGGTATTGGTTACAGGATATTAAAATTAGATTAACCTTTTATCTAATATGCTACGACAGCTTCGCATGTCTACGAAAAATCGTAGAAGAAATATTTTAGTTAAGCAGTTTTGCAAAAGGTTTTTGCTGTTTTAAATGAAAATGAAAATGTGTTAAATTAATAAGATGAAGCACGCAGACTTAAAAGATACCTATTCACTCTGACCTTGAAAAACTCAGGATTATATCTCGCAGGAAACAAGTAAACTGGCAGTCTGTTCCATTCTCTGGCCGTACGAATCACTCAATTCATTTTGTTTTCCAAACATAAATATTCTTGCTTCACTGCTAGTTAGTCATATTATTATATGTACCTATAATTACGAGTTAAATACAACTACTTAACTTTTTCCCAAGAATAAAGCCCTCTGTTCCCGTATTTCAACACCTCTGCTGCGCTGTCACCGAAGGCGCTGTAGTATCGCGATGGCTAGATACGAGTCCCGCTAGATCTTAATCTGTAGATGTATTAGCGGAGGGGCTGCGGCGTGCTTAGTGCAAGTTATAAGAGAATGGAGTTTATAAGAAAATTATTTTATTTAAAGTTTGTATTCCAAGAAAATTTGTCTTATAACAATAATTGTTGACGGCTCTTTGAAGTTTGAGTTGTTTTATACTACTGTATGAATACAAACAAACGAAGAAAGTAACCAATAAAGAGTTTATCTATATCTATAAACCTATAAGATGAAGGTAGTGGAAGCAGAATTGTGAAGCCATTTTTAGGTGCATACAGGTCCAGCTTTGACGGGAAAATCTTCATAAAAATTTAGAAAAAAAAAATGAGTACTTACGACAACAAAAAGTTTCATTTTAGGAAACCTTGATTTTGTTGAAAAACTACGAGTGAAAGGCTGGCCTTGGAGTCAGAGTTTTTGAGCATATCACTAATATTATAAAAGTGAAAAGTAAGTATGTTTGTTACTCATTCACGTTAAAACGGCTGAACGGATTCGGATGAAATTTGGTACGAAAGTAGCTTATATTCTGGATTAACATGGAGTTTATTTTTGAACCCGAAAAACGCAGATTAAACCGCGGGGCGCAACTATTATATACAATAATGTGACACATTTATTCTTAATTCAAATTCAAATATTTTTATTTCGGACAGCACAGGATCCATTTATTCCAGGTTTGTTACTAAAACAAATGCTTTTATGAGTAATCATTTGAATTTCTTACACCAAGCCCTTAGCGCAGGGTTCTTTACACACTTATAAAGCTTTCTGGTGGCATTTAATTAACCCTTACAAGATTTATCGCGTCCACTTGCGCGTGCGTCATAGCTAGGGCTGCCACGCGTTCAATGATATATGTCTAAGTGAATTTAAACTTAAAATTGTTTTTAGTTTTGTTTCTTAGCCTCGTTTGTATAAAAGTCAGCGCTCGTGACAGACTTTTTGTTATTATTTTAGCTTACTGTACGCCACATCGTACTTTTATTTTGCATTGTCTGTCAACAGTTCTATGATCTTCTATTTTGATGTTAAAAATCAAAATCAAAATCGTCGAAATCTAATATCCGTTTATCAAACACCGTGAAAAATATTCCCATATAGAATGTAATCAAGGTGAACAGTTACTCACTCACGCATGCTTAATTTCAGAAAAGTTATTCCATTTTAAAACACAAAAATTCATACGAATAGATTTCTTTTGATTAATAGCTGCGTGACAGCCCTATTCAGTTTTGATATAGTGCGAACGTATGACCCGAATCGGCGATTTCTTAAAATCGATTCCGTATTTAGGTTAATCGAAATATAGAGATTAAAAACATTTTAATTGTAATATTTCAATAGTGACGGGGATTTTAATATCGATATTTTATTTGTTCACTAACGCATCGATATGTCAACTGTGAGTAATCGACTGTTAATACAGCATTATTAATTACGACTATCCATCGTACTTTCATCGATCTTTTTTAATAATAGTTATACATTAAAGATTAACGTCAAGTGAATAAGAAGATTTTAAATAATTATGCTTTAGTTCAAACTACTTAGACTCATGTAAAGTTTTTTTTTTAACTATAATCAGTTGTTAAACTATAATCATTATGTCAGTTGTTTAACTGTCTGTGTGTCTGTCTGTCTGTCTGTGTGTTGGTAAATTTTTTTTCTTTACGAAATCATCAAAAACATGCGGCTTAAATTATTTTATTACCTTGTTAAATTGCAGGCAACAGCTATTTCTGTATTTTTACCAGTTTTAAATAGTTTCTTTAAAAATAATATTTACATACTAATCCAATAATTATTCAGAATCCTCAAAAACGTATTTAAATCTCAAAAATTCGTATCTGTCAAAAAACACCCTTCATAAGGCCAAACGGCTTTATAAAGGTGGTTCCTCACTCGCGTTAAGGCGGTCCCACACGGCCGATAATTAAAGAGGCCACTGGATGATAAATAACCGACTGTCCGTGTTTTTACCGCAGATGTCATTATCTTCGTCGACTCTATCAGCCGTCACTCGATTATGCGATCTATCTAGAGATGTTAAAACCAGTGTTGAAAAGGTTATTGTGATAAAGTGGGGATACCTAGAATGAGTTTGAGTACTTGATACGTTAATGTGCATTTGCTGAAGATATATTTACTGAAAATTAAGCTTTATTGATGTATTGCATTTTATTTTATCTCTTAGCGTACGTCTTTAATTGAATAGACTGAATAACTCAGTGAACATTGTTTGGTTATTTTAGGAAACAAAATACAGTGCCAACATTGTTTTAAACCAGAATAACAAGATAGTTTATTTTTTTAATCTAGAGTGGTATATATCTACACAAACATAGTTTATTTCACAAAAATAGGACATTATGCACTTAACAAGAATCATTTAAATTTTGAAAATTTTTAAGCAAGTAACATTTAAATTTGACAATATTATCTCAATTTCACATAATCATCATCAAAAAATCTACCCACTACTAAATATAGAGCTCCTCTTCAGCGCGTCATCTTCGTACAGTAAATTAGTAAAAATAAAATAAAATAAAACAGTGGTTTCAACATCTCATGCTATAATCGAACCGAGTGACAGCGTAGCGCATGAATAATCGAAAGGTCCGAGTTGATGAGTGCGTGTGAGAGCTTTTTTGTCGTGACCACGACTGGTGTACAACTCTAGCTCCGTGGTCGGTTAGGGAAGGGACATTGAATATCGATAGTTGATAATTTATCGATATTTGATTTTGGTAATCAATTTACATTCACATTGATCTTTTAGTGTTCGAAGGAGCAAAATAATAAATACCTATATCTCAGTATATCAAGTATGTCTTTATTTAACACAATATACCGTTAAGCGTTATAGCAAGATTAAATATAGTAAATGAAAAGTATCTAGAAACTTCTTTGAAATGTTTTTTGGCCAAAGATCTCAAACTAAAGTCCTAAATTATTTTCCGTCTCGAAGTTTTGTATCACACACATAACCAGCTAGTTTTCTTTGTAACTTTTAATAAAAATCGCAGTTAAAAAAGTTTATCGATATCGATAAGTAAAGCAACATCCCAAATAATACGCCCAAAAGGAAGGTCCAGAAAAAATATTCTGGAAACAAATAATTATAATTGGGCATAAAAAATTACTTAATTTCGTGCTGCCGTTCCCTTGTTAATTTAAAACTTGGCCTGGTTTAAAAATATGATGTGAGAGCGAAGGCGTGAAGTTGTAACTCACTTTTTGATTTAGACTTGTGAAACTAACACCAGGTCATGTAATAACTTACTGACTTTTTGCTCGTGAACAGCAGTTGCAATTAATAATATGTAATTTTGATAAAATAACTTACTATACAGGGTTGTGAAGAAAGGGTATACAAAGCCAAATAAAGGTTTAAAGTTTTCATCATTATGAGATTTTTTTGCTGTGAAATCACAAAAAAAAACTGTTTAGATGTTTTGACTTTCTTCGACCCTTTTTTAACACTTTGACTGCGGCTAATAATCACATGCGGTAGTCTTAGGTGCGGCTAATAGTCGAATGCCTTGTGTTTTTCTCGCCTGGCGTGTGCAGCCGCACTCGCGTCGCACAAAGGATAACACAAGGTATGTGTTTTCCGCAGTCAAAGTGTTAAAGATGTTTGTCTCCAATAATTATTATTATGAACTTAAAACCATTTACTTATAGTATTTTAAATGTTACTTTTTTTGCTTACAGGTGTATTCGAAGTCAAGGCAACGGTTTCCAAAACATGTGGTAAGTACCTACTTCTCAGGTTAAGTAGTTACGACTTGGCTGAGGCACTACCGTCTTGCCAGCTTCGACCGGAGGATATAATATTTTTATATTGTAATACTCACTGTGAGTGTTTATGTTTGTTTCGCCTTAACGCTGGAACGGCTGAATGAATTTGAGTAAAATTTGAAATGAAAATAGCTTATACCCTGGACTAAGCATTAAATTCTTTTTATCTCAAAAAAAAGAATAGTTTCTGGTCGTAGGTTATAAATTGACACCATTATAAACTTAACTGCGAAACTATAAAAACGTGTTTCATAAAACACGACTCCTATTTCAAAACTAATAATTTTCAGTCGTTTACAAGTCAGCTGTCACTTCAAAACGGAATCATCATCATTAATTTACTAAATAGGTTTTCGCCGCTGGATATTTTTTAAGGGCGATAAAAAATGAGCGGCTGGGTCTTGGACTAAACGTCATCGTTACGCTGAATGACACCTGCCTGTTGAGACTCTTTGGAAGAAAGTATTCCGGGAATAATTTCATACGAAGAGTCCCAAAGTTTCAATTTATTACCATAGACTCTATGGTAATAAAGATAGCTTGTATAGACTAGTGCAGTATCGGAAAGTTAACAAAATTATCGTCACTATTGCATTTTTTTCCGAACTTCATGATTTTGAAGCCGGATGAGTAAACCAAATCGTGTGTTTTGACATAAAAATTCGTTTAGTAACTACCGGCTAGTTTTGAAGACAACCTGAAGTTTGGTCCTCAAACTTCATTCGGCGACAAAGGCAATGGTTTTAGTAATTTTGGTAATGTCAATAACGAAACATAGAAAAGCAAAACTCGAAACATCCAAAGATTGTTCAATAATCCGATGAAATATCTCCAGCTCTAGCCCCTTACGGCTTTAGAAGTGATAAAAAGACGTAAATTATTGTAAAAGCACAATGCACCGGCTTGGCTTCATCCCGATTCTCGGAAACGATACTAGGGGCTGCGCAGCGCATACCGGGACTGAGTCGGCTACCTGATTCAGGCGCGGTCTTTTAATGTTGGATATTGTGAAAGCTATGTTATGGAAGCTGAGTGGACAGCCCTAGTATCTCTTGAAGGAATCTAATATTAGAAGTTTTGTAGTTAGAGCGAATCCCAAAAAATTTTCAAGAGAGAAGTTTTTTTTATTTTTTACGATTATTTTCGATTGTAATTTTCTGGTTAGTTGTTTTTTGTTTTTAATAGGAAAGTATTTGAGCATGCAGTACTATTTCATCGAAAATATTTCTACCTTTCGTGGAAAACATTTTTTTGTGGTTGGCGCATTAGCCCTTCCTAAAAACATCGACAAAATCAACAAAATGCCTAAAATATTTACAAAAGCTCCGTCAAGTAAACTCCTGCTTCTTCTTTTGCTTCTCCAGCTTCTGCAAGTAAAACTTGCTTGCTAGCTAACTTTTTACTTCTGCTACTTTACCGGATCTTGCCGCAAATTGCGCGTGCAATGTCGTAGCAAGTTTTTGCACATACCAGTCTATATTTAAGGTCAAAACAACACTTCTCACAAACAATAGTAACCCACATAATTCGTTAAGGTCCAGCGCACCACGTGACGAATCCAGAGCTCAATTTTCAGGTCATTACTACCAAACAATTGCAATTGAATGCAATTTGTACTCTATGGCCATAGAATAAGAGTTATTATGTAGTGGCAAGTAGTCAGATTTGTTTTGATTGGCTGAACGGATGCATGTTGGAAACATTGCCGTTTTTGCAGTTTGACATTTCTTGTTGTGTTGCATTTATGATGTTATGTCTACAATAGATAAATAATATCATAAAACGTGATGTTTGAAACTGTGATACCTAGTGTCTACTAGATGCGCTCCGCGATTTCGCCCGTTTTATGGTAAAGGTACCATAAAGGCCAGTTAATGATTCCGGACAAAATATACTTACCCTTTGTGTTAATTTTACGTAAAAGCTGTACCAAATTTCATCTAATTTTTTTATTCGTCAATCTTTAACAGCGTGAAAAAGTAAAATACAAACACACAATTTTTTTCTTGTACAATATTAGTTTTATTTTATTGTCACTATAAAAATAACCAGGTCAATTAACAATGCAAAGAAAACCCAAGTCACTGATAAATCTAGGCCTTCTTTACTGGGACTATACATATTGCTGTCACCTGTCAATCTCCTTAAAACAAACAAATAAACACGAGGTCGACAGAGACAGCAATAACACCAAATCTGCCACGCAGGTCCAGTTCCACCAAAATCTTAAACTCTATTTCAAACAACACAACACAAATGAAAGCCCTGTTTAACCAAAAAAAGCATTAAACCTCCGTTTAATTTAGTAAACAGTCCAATAAAGAGCCACGCGCGTGACTTACTGCAGTTAAATGACTCCGTACATTGTAAGGGCTACTTAAATAAACTCAAGTATAACTGCTCAGAAACAATGAAATAATGTGTTTATTTTTGATTTGTTGCGGATTCAGAAATATCGGGTTTGGTTTCTTGGAAAGTATGGGTTTAAGTAAGGCCAGTTTAACAATTGTAAACTGGTTAAGCTATATTTGGCATTGTTTTCGTTTCGACCTATTTTATTTTTGATTTTCGCTTTTGTGAGAAATAATCCACCGTTCAGTAATTTCTCCTTAATGGGTTTACACTTCAGGGTTCCGTACCAAAATGCTAATAAATAACCCTTATGGTGAGAGACCTGTGTGTGTGTCAGTCACAGCAATTTTATTTTGCGGGAACAGATCAAATAAATAAAAAAATACTTATAATACAAAGGATCTCAAGGTGAAACATATTTATTTTATTCTCTTCAGAAATAAGTAACGTTCATTGTATTATAAGAAACATTCGTGAAACTCAATTGTGGTTAATACACGGCCAGTTAAACTCAGAACAAAAAACTACATAGCTCTCACCGCAAACTAAGCACGCGCACGCGTTAGTGTAAATCGCGGTTTGTGAAACATGACTCATTATAAACAAGTAAGTTCGTATAGGCCTAGTGGCTAGTTCTGGGCAGAGTTTTTTAGGCCGTCTAAAAATCTCTGATTTAGCTTTTTTTATACTACTAAATAAAGGTTTACCAGGTAGTCCGTGGTAGCTCAGTGGGAGAGCAGCCGCTTCGCATTCTTGAGGTGGCGGGTTTAAACCCCGTCTCGTACAAATGATTTCTTTGGAACTTATGTACGAATTTACATACCACTGGCTTTTCGGTGAAGGAAAACATCGTGAGGGAACCTCCATACGTCCGGATCATAAATTCAATCGTGTATGTGCATCCACCAACCCGCACTTGGCCAGCATGGTGGAACACGGCCTAATCACCCTTCGAGGGTGGACCTCTATCCCAGCAGTGGGAGGATTTAAGATTGCTGATGTATGATGTAAAGGTTTACGTTTGACCGCTATCTCGCCTGATGGTGAGCAATGATGCGGTCTACGATAGAGCATGGCGGTGTATCATACGACAAAAACCGCTGAGCCTATAATGTAATGTCAACAGAACTATGGCAGCGCTCAAATGTAAGCGCCACTCGCGGTCACCTGCCTCAAAACTAACCGTGTTGTTTATCATGACTGACATTGAAATCTGATCGTTTAAACACAGAGTTAAAAGATGGCTTATCGAGCAGGCATTCTACAAGTTCGATGACATGACCAATGTGATTTTTTTTGAATTTACTTAATATTAATCTTTTTACAGAGGTACATAAATACCTATTTGCCATGTAGCATTTTTGTTATTTATGAAAACTATGAAATGTTTCAATTAATTCTTTTTCAACTTCCATATTTTCTTATCTCTCACCACTCTCACCACTCTTGTCTGAAATAGATCGCTCTCAGCGATAACAACCTCTCATTTTTCTGTTTTCCTCTTGTTGTTTCAATAAAGTGTTTTTGCAGGGACAGCATTTTTAAAAGACTAGCTTATCTAAGTTCGGCAACTTTGTATTCCATCTATGGACGGTCACACCTACGCATAGCAGTCCCGTGACAAACCCCCATATTAGACACTCAAATATACGTTAGCATTATACAGGGTTATACAGAAAGGGTATGCTAAGCCGAAAAGCGCTCATGGTACTCATATGAACAACTTTTACTATGGGACCAACCCGGAATTCGCGAAAAAAAAACAGTTGTTCCATACATTTTGTCGAGTGTCGTCGACATTTTTCTATGAAACAGCTGCAATTTTTTTCGCAAATTAGGGGTTGGTTCCATAGTAAAAGCTGTTCATAATGATGAGTACTATGAGCCTTTTTCGGCTTAGCATACCCTTTCTATATAACCCTGTAAACGTTAGCATAATATTAATAGCAAGCTATTAGCATGCATCTAATGACATCACGATTTATGCGACCGTCCCCAAAAAGCTTCGACTTGAATCCTAATCAATACAAATTTTAAATGCGACTGTAAAAACGACTAAGTGACAGCTGCAGAAATAAATTTGGGATAACATGTCTGAGAGGTTCGAGTAGAGATGAGGTTAAACCGGTAGCAAATGGCCTTACATATTATTTATATAAATGTTACTTAAATAGACTGGCAAATGTCATTTAACTTTTGTACAATACAAAAATGAAGTTCTTGTTATAATTAACACGAGAATTAAGTTACCGAAACTAGTCGTAGTAGACGACTTAATTTTTACGTGAGTATTCCCGTGTTAAATATAACATTACAAAATGTATCAAAACTACGTTAGTTTCGATAGTACAAAAATGAAGTGTTTAAAAGAAAGATTCTGAATTTTTTGTTGAAAAGTTGTACCCTGATATCATGAAACCTTTTTCTAGTTTAAAAATTTGACCCATAAATCTCGCTAAGATGGTCCCAAACATTTTATTATTTTTTGCTTTTAGTTTTCGCATTTGAAAAGAACGTTTTTGCTGAAGAGTACAGCAGCCTTAGCACCGACCGAGAACAAATTATCTTTCCACCGTTTTTATCCACGCGTAGATGTGACCAAACTAGAATATGAATATTCATATTTGTATTTTATTTTAAGCAACACGTGACCAAAATGCTGGCCTCTATCTCGCCCAAAGGGCATCGCAATGAGCATCGCCATACAACGTGGTAATGGGGCCAGCATTTTGGGAACAATTCCCACAGGCAGCGGCCTTTTAGATTAGTTTAGTTTTATTGGTTAGTTTTTTAATTTAATTATATTTTAATGTATTTTCTTAATTTAAGTCTCTTTTTGCCTAATAAAATCCTCCTTTTTATCGTCGGGTAAAAAACAGGGGAAAGACTATTTCTCCCTGCTGGCTGTCAAATACAAATTCAATCCCCTCTAACGACATCCGTGCACAAAAATGCATGGACAAGTAGCGCCACGTCTAACGACAAAGTCTCAACTAATTCATATTCAACAAACACTCAGGTAATTCAATTTAGGCTTTGGATGTTCAACATTAGCATTGATTTGTTTTATGTTTTACTTCCTCCGACAGACGAAAAATTCGAGGTATTTTTTGATGAACAACTTCCTTTTGACACTTGTTGCATTGTCGGTTATTGAAGACTTGGCGTTGCTGTGTATTTCGTTTGGTTTCTGCTAGAAAAGACTTTTTAAATAGTAGATTATAAAGTTTTTTTTATTAATTATTTCAAGTGATATACAACGTTACTTAACATTTGTATGTTATTAAACTAATATTACAGGTGCTTTTAAAAATAAGCTCAAAACAGATTTGCTTACTAGTCTTTGAAAATACAAATTAATAATTTTACTACTGGTATTTGCATGTAATTTTACTTTTACTATTTTCCAAAAATAAAAACTATAATAACTTCTAAGCAGCGTTTATAAGTAGGACTATATAACCATAACTAAACATTCCAAATAAATGACCTACCTCTAAAAACATAATTTTCTCTAGTTTCAGTCACGTAAAATAAAAAACCATTTTGTAACATAATTTTATGACGAAAATAAATTATTTTCGGAGCACTCAACGGTACGAGGTGTGAACTGACAAACCAAAAGTAACTAAGTAGCTGTTTGTTTTTTAAAACTATGGCCGAGTGCCAGCTTTTATTGCGTTTTATTACTCGTCGCAAATACTGGAGCGATCATAGTGTTATGTTGCTATGTAAGGACGGGGCGAATGGTTGGTGCCATTGGTACCGAAGTGGTGCTAATAAGTATACAGTATCCACAATGGTGCGACACCATTGTGGACTCACTCGCAGGCTGATTTCGATGGTACGTGGTCAGAGATACTCAAACACACATATAATTAAGTCGAGTTACATGAACAAAGCCTGGTGCCAGAATTTTAGTTTTACCCACAACAATGAGAAGATTTGAAAATGGTCTGAATGAAATGGCTTCGAGTCTGTACTCGATGGTACGATTATACTTTTCCTCGACCGGGCGGTGCACTTCCAGGCCCTTAGATCTTACTTTACTATTAAAACTAAAATAGACGATACCCCAATATAAGTAAGTATCCAAGGTAAATCTTAACAAAATTTTACTTTACCACAAGCACCAAACTCACAGAAACGTAATATTCAGATCACCACCTCTACATAAATATGTCGATGGTTTTATTACTCGTCTCAATATACTGAAGCGATGAAATAATTGTGAACTCCTTATTTATTTGTTCCGGGAATCGTCCATTATATTTTATGCTTTGTCGGACTGAAGGTTAACTGAAATAATATCCATTTATTTTTAACGATATGCAAGATTAATAATGACGGTTTTATTTTAGAAGCTTCGCATAGTCCAGAAATAATACCACTGATAATAATAACAACTAAAAAATAAATAAAATTGCATATCAGTCTAGAGCTGCCTGCCTGAACCTACGGAAAAAAATTTAAAATCTTTTATTTACCACAACTTAACATTAAAAAAATAAAACAAAAGTTCAATTCAGGTCCTGACAAAAGTAATTTTCACCCCATTAAAGACATCAACGCGTTTTTATCTAACTGAAATGGAAACAAAATTCACTAGCAATGAATTTCATAAAACATTAAAATTAAAGCTCATACAAAACTTTTAAAAAATCTAACCTGAATCAATTGTAACTATGTATTTAAAAAAATACCGACCATCTAATTTCAACCCTCTATCATCACAACAACGCTAAATTTCGCTTGCACTAACAGCCTAAAACCACAGATTACGATATTTGTACGTTCACTGGTTTTTTCGTACCACCGTTAAGAATAAAGTGTTGCAACTTTAAACCAAAACAAAGCCTCAAATATTTCAGTGACACATGCAACGGGCCCTAGAATTTGTCACAGCTATGTTCAATTACTCCTGTCAAAGTGTAGTGTAATATTTGTATGTATGCCACGCAACGAACAGGCCACGAACCATTGGTAGGGATTTAGTGCCGCTTAGTTAGTTCCGAGTCCGAGTCAAGTTAAAAGCCAATATTTGGAGTAAAATGTAGCCTCGTTTTAGACAAAAAATGGACGAGAATGTTGTGAAATTTAGTTTTTGAGGTAGGTAGTGAAATTGTTTGGCATTTTTTCGCTTTTACTTCTGTCTCATATATTCTAGACCTGTGTCTAGACTTTGTTATGTTATGTTATGTAACCGAATGATTTTTGACCCATTAATAAAAACAGCATGTGATAAGTATAACATCTAAACTTTTTAAGGGAAACTTTTTTTTTTTAGGGTTTTAAGGAAAATATATGCTAAGCCGAAAAAGGCTTCATGATTACTTTGATGATCCCCTTTCGGCTTAGCAGACACTTTCGTCATAACCCTGTATAAGTAGGATGGAAGAATTGATTATTATTAAAAGCCTAGTTCATAATAGCTTATATACCTGTTTGTCCGTAAAGTTTGATAAAAAAAAGAGTTAACTACCTTTCTATAATCACTTAACATCTGTCCCCAAATTCTCACATTCAACACATTAAAATACAGAACACACCAATTCACAGTTATTCATAGTTCCAAAAAAATCCATAAAACAAACTCGTAAACCAAGTCGCTCCAATCGTAAATCTGGAAAATGATCACCGATCAACGCATAAAAATATCGTAACGTAAATAAGATTCACCTGCAACTTTATTGTTTCATGTTTATATTGACGCTAGCTTTATATTTTACTTCCTTCGGCCGTGTTAGGAATACTGTAGCTAATCGGCAAACTTAACTAGAGTTTAACAAACAGAAGGCAAACGAAAACAACCTTTATTGCAGCAAAAAACTAGCTTTTCTATTGTTGCAAGTAAAAGTCCAACCGCATGGGTAAGTTGGTAAAACAGAGGCGTCAAGTCATTAAGAAGTCGACGCCGAAAAAGTAATAAAAAGTAGAAAACATAAATAAGGTCCTAACCGTGTACTTTTAACAGTCAAATGGGTAGTCATGACTGCATCATGTCGACTTCCCCCACAAACACTATCGAAACTGCAAATGACTTTTTTTACAGGATTTTTAACCGACTTCAAAAAAGGAGGAGGTTATCAATTCGTCTGTATGTTTTTTTTTTTTTTTTTTTATGTTTGTAACCTCATAACTTTTGACTGGGTGAATCGATTTTGATGATTATTTTTTTATTAGAAAGCTGACGCTTCCCATTTGGTCCCATTTCAATTTAGTCCAGTTCTGATAATGGTATCCATGAGAAAACCATATAAGTCTTAAATTTGAATTAGAACGTGCGCGACAAATAGATGAATAACTCAATAGTCGGTCTTTTGAAGTTGGTTTTTGTTTTTTGTTTTGTAAAAATAATGTTCTTGTTACATTTTACAGGAGCAATTTGCAGTCAAATTTTGACCTAAATTAATAAGCTAAAATAAGTATAATCAATTTTATTCGATTTAAAAACTGACATTTTTCTTTTTTAGGATTATTTTTTAGGATTCTTATTCTTTTTTAGGATTAGATATTTGTTTTTCTAAAAGTACATACCTATATACCCATTAAATATCCGTAATTGATATAATGAAAAAAAACGTGCTTATGCAGTTTCGATACTGTTCGCACGGGCAGTCGATGACAACATTACAATGCTTAGAGTTCCTCGCGGAAAACGTTGCTGGACTTAGAAATTGTCGGTCGCTTGTAGTGTGTTTCTCGATAGTGTGGACAAGGTTTTAGTCTGAATAAGTTTAGTTTAGGTTGTGCTCTGAATAAGTTTACTTGTACTCGTAAATTGATTTACCCACGATGATACGTTGAAATATTGAAAAGCTATGCAAAATAAATTACAATTTATTGCTTTTTGACATAATTTATTATCGTAAAAGTTCAATAAGTATTTTTTAACAATTAATTTATTTTTTTATTTTATTTTTATCTACTACTTTTAATTTAATTAAATTTTTATTTTTTTTAGTATTTTTTTATTTTGTATTTTAATTTTTTAATACTTATAGTTTGTATCTATGAATTGAACAAATAGGTACTTAATTGCGAACTAACTTATTTTATTACAAAAATATGATAAAATTCTTTAAACATTTTAATAAAAGAAAAGTCTTGACAAAACGTTGAAAATATTTATTTGTGTAAAGAGCACACTAAAAACTTTCGTATCAAAAAACTGTTCTAAAAACAAAAAAGAAACCTGACAAGTCATAGAATTAAATTCGTCATTAAATTAAGAAATATCACCATTCAATTTCAATTATTATGCAATTGCATTGTAACCAATTCCACAATTCAAAAGGAAGCATTAAAAGCTACTTGGAATAAGCTAACACGTAAGATATTTTGCTTACAATGGACCATAAAGTGATTCAATTAATATATTAAACAACGCCGGAACCTGCGTGAGTCTAAGGAGGTTTTTCCATTGTTAACTTATTTAGGTACAGGAAAAACTTAGTCAGGGAGCGAGGAGGGACTACTTTACTTTACTGCCGAACTAGCAGCGACTCTCGGTTTCAGCTGCGGAGCTTTTTTCATGCTTTTGAGTTCTGAGACGAGCTAATCGCTCGCCTGTTAAACGTCACGTTTGCCCATAACAGGTCTGCACCATCCAGAATTTTGAACTCATACAATTCAAAATCCTGCGCAGCACTGCACTGCGCTCGTCACCCTGAGATATAAGATGTTTAATCATTTGCCCTGAAATTTCACTGGAAGCATTACTCTTCCAACCGGAACACAGTAATATTTACACATTACTGCATTATAAATAGATAAGTCAAGAGTTATTAAATCTAAATCTAGTTTTCCAAAACCAACAACTATGTACAGTACATTCATTGATCTACATCTGGGTAGATTCTGGGCAGTTCGAGATTACCTCGGTCACTCTTACTGTAATGACATTTCTAATGAGAGCGACAGAGACCGAGATAATATCTCACTCGCCAGAATAGAGCCCCATACACATTTGTATCTCCACAGCTCCTAGTATTGCCATACCGTAAATACTTTCCCAGAAAACCATCCTGAAATAGTTTACCGAAGACCAATAAAACTTATTGGCGGTTAGGAGTTTAAGAGTTACTCTCTTGCCATAGAGTACGTACATATTATTCTATAGAACGGCTTTGGTATGGCACAAGCTTTATTCAGACTAGGGCTGTCACCTTTTATTGTTAGAAATGGTTTTTTTAGAAACAAGTTCGAAATAATGTAAAAATATGATACTTTCAAAAATGAATGTGATAATAGATACTAGGTACACATTTTTTTTTTTTTAATTTGACTCCAGGTGGCCCAAGGCTGTATTTTACTCACAGTTGAAGGAGGGAAAGAGCACAGCTGGTGGTCAATACCTACGCTACAGAGACGTGCTGAAGCGCCATCTTACCGCATTTAACATCCCGTGCGAAGGTTGGGAAGAGCTTGCGCAACAGAGACGAGAATGGCGCCACTCTGTTTACAAGGCTGCCGATAATTTTGAAGTCAAGCGTCTACAAGATCTGGATGCAAATCGCCTTGCTATCAGGACCCGTCCAAAGCCTTCCTATTCTTATACATACAACAGCGAAGGTCTATTGCATTGTGCGCCATGCAATAGGACTTTTAAAACTAAATTTGGGTTTGCCAGCCACATTCGTGCTCATAAGCGTATTTTGTAAGCCAGGTTCGCCTTGACGGACACGTCAAGGAGGACGATATATATATATTTTTTATTGTTTAGTTTTCCACGCATATTAATTGTTGCTTTAGACACAGTCAAACATTCAAGGCATGGCAGTTACAGTTAAAACAAAAAAGCACGACAATTAAAAAATATATAATTAGCGTTGAACATGTATATTGTACATTTCTTACTATGTATATAATTTTTGTGAGATACACAGTACAGTAACTAAAGTAGACTAAAGTATAATAAGTTACTATATATTATATTACGTGTGTGAACCCTAATTCAGCCGGACGCACGTCCATTCCCCTTTAGACCGACCGCGGTAAGCCACCTTCCAAACAGCGACACATACCACCATGTCGCAATAACAATCACGTAACACCTCTACAAAAACCGGCAAAACTTTCAAGCGTTTATTATGACAAGGTGACAAACCGTGGGCATGTAAAGTGTTGAGTCTAGGACAGACTCATTGTAAATTATGGATGTACTCAGAGTTTGTATGGAGAATGCTAAGTTTGATGAAAGAAGCCGAGGGTGCTGTACACTGTACAGTTATGATGCGAAGGATTGGATTGCGTGATCGATTGCTGATAAGACCTATGTAATACAGGGTTATTCATAAAGGGTATGCTAAGCCGAAAAGGGCTCTTAGTACTCATCATTATGAACAACTTTTACTAAGGGACCAACTCGAAATTCGCGAAAAAAAAATCAGCTGTTCCATACATTTTGTCGACACTCAACAAAATGTATGGAACAGCTGATTTTTTTTTCGCGAATTCTGGGTTGGTCCCACCCTTTATGAATAACCCTGTAGAGGTGGGAAAAATAAATAAATGTTTCACACTCATAGCTTCCCCTAGGATATCCTGTGTCGGGACTCGGGAATGCAATGGAACACACACAGACAATGACAACTAACACCTAGACCCAGAACATATGTATTTAATTTCATCACTCAAATATCTGTCTCGCCGGGAATCGAACCCGGAACCTCTGGCTTATAAGGCGGATATACTACTGCTGAGCCAAACAGGTCGTCAAACGAGGACGAGGCTATCGAAACATTTATTGAAATTCAAATTCAAAATTAATTTATTTGAGGCTTTTGACCCATAATTAGATACACATTTACAAATAAATTAAATTAAATAGAGTTAAATTATATAATTGAATAACACATTGATTGAAAAGAAAAAATGTTTTAAACTGATTCAAAAGTTCGAGCAAAGTGGCGTGACTTGAAAGTGCCCAATATTCAGTGGTGGACTGATTTACTCGTATACTGGCGACGAGTTAACTGAAAGCAAATGCGTCGAAACATTCAAATTCAAATTCAAATCTTTTTATTCACGAACATTACCGTCCCTTCCGTTTAAAACCGAACAAAAACAAACTAATTATAATAATTGAACTCAAAAACATTTCAATTATTCTCTGTACTTTATTTAACATTTGCAATCAAACAAAAAACGCAACTTCCCTGCAATTATGGCACGAGCTAATTCGTCCTTACGTCTGTATTAAAAAGACATAAATTCGAAAAACGAATGCCTGACAATCTCGCGTTGACATAATGAGTTTTTTTTCACTGCACCGCTCAAATGAAGGTAAGTAAGTGATTACAACAGGTGGGGGAAAGGTTAATCAAGTGCTGGCAACATTTTTGTAATTAGAGGAAGTATTTACAGTAATGACTGTTCTAAGTTTATAATGACTTCCAAGTTAATTGTCAGAGCTTTTGTTCGAGTTAAATGAAATAACATTTAAAAGCCAGCATTTACGAGCTTCTCCTTTAAACTATGAAGCAAACAGGGGCTATGATGGTATTAAACGATTTCAATTGTGTATTTGTGTGTCTGTCTGTAGGATTGTATCTCCCAAACGGATTAATAGTCGAGTTTAAACGTCAGTTAATCGATCGATAAAGTTTCAAACTTGCATTGCTGATTTGTCACAACCAGCTCGGACCGTGGACAAGTTGTCTTTCAACCGTTTTTGTCCCGCGAGAAAATGATAAACATATCCATATCCTAGCTTTAACAAATCAAATGAGAATCTGTAGTGGAAAGACTTTTTCTCCCCACCACGTGCTAGTCCAGCGGGAGTCATTGAAAACACCAACATTACTCAAAGTTAGAAACGATTGAAATTCAATCTTTTCTCCTTCATTCGCTATCACAGATTACAATCAGTCTTACCAGGCCTACCAGGAATGCAGTATCGACACATGTGTCAAATACTAACAGAGAATATGTCACTATTGGAAAGCATTCGACTGCATTGGTAGTGTCAGAGTGACATGCGTCGTGCAATCGTGGCATGTTTTAACTAATCTGCATGCCAAGAAGGCTGCGTTTTTCTTAGAAAACAATCTTTGAGGAAAAGAAAAAGAAAAGGTTCTTTTTGTCTTGATCTTTAAGCCGACTGAATAACAAGAAACGTATATTTCGGGTGTATTAAGTTTTAAGTGACTTTGTGACTTAGGGTTGATTTCACCTTAGAATTTAAACGAAACATCGGCCTGAACTTAGTTTAGACTTTGAACCAAGTTAAAAGCTTAACAGCAATTTGTGAATTCTGTAGCTTTATTAAACTCATTTTGCTATACGTTTTGACAGATCTTATACTCTACCCTATTATCTTACAAAAATAGTAGGTATCGCCAGGACAGCCGAACATCATGAAATAGCCGAAGTAGAAGAAAATTTAACCTTTAGCACTCAACCTATCATAATACAATTTTGCACATATTTTGTCAAGGCATAAAAAAATATTCGCCACTTTTAATCATCATCATCATCATGACCGTTTATATCATCGTGCGAAAAAAAACTAGGTGGACTTCCAACCAGTAACACCAAACAAGTCGCACTGTTCGTTGAGATTTTTTTTCGCGGCCATTTAGCCACCTACCTAATCAAGTCGTATAGCCAATGTATAACCTCTGCGCAGTACATCCACTCAAGCAGTTGCAAGACTACGACTTAAACGCTCTCTAATTAGACGATTCGTGTTCAATCCTCGCAAGCCAAGCTGGGGCTATATAATGATGGTGTCTATTGTCTCACTTGACAAATCGCCGCGCAGAATAAGTTATTGCAGTAGGCAAAGTTTAATGTTAACTATGTCACGTGCCGAATTGCGTCTGCGTCTGTGGCCAGTAAATCATCGGAGTGTGGATTGTTTTATGCATGTTCTGATTCTGACACATGGTTTTGTAGGATGAAATACGTTGTAGGATGATGGATTTGATTGATCGGGTTTGAAGGATGAGTATGGCTTGAAATGGCTTTTGTATTTTTTTTTCGAATCATTTGGCAATAAAATCTTTTGTTATAGAAGTAAACAGAGAAAGAGTTTGAAAATTGATCAAGAAAATGTACCAGTATTAACAAGCAACAAAACAAAAAAAATGTTGATTTGTTGCTCGTATAGATTATTGTACACTTTATAATATAGATTATTATTTATCATTCCGGTTGATCCTACAAAATTTTATTTACACATAAATGTTCAGTTTCAGGCTCATAAAATTACTTACTAAAATTGGGACTTAAATAAATTATTAATTTCAAAAATACTTTGCGTTTGTCTCTTGTCATTGAAACATGACCTTACCCTTCTGCCGACACTGTGGCTCATCTATACTAACTTATAAACTTAGCCAATGAGTTCGTGAGCGGGCGTCCAAACGACTCTATTTGACCAAGTTTTGGCGCTGTGACTCCTTCGTGCATAATTGGCAGCGCTGGCCTGATGCATATTGATTAACTGCGTTTACTGTGACATTGGTGAAATCTCAAGGACTTGGTAATCAGGAAATGACGTCGGGTTGGATAAAAGGTAGATAGATTGGTAAAATCTTTATTGCTTACTTCAGGAGTTATTTACAAAAGTATAATCCGGTATAAGTAGGTATATATCGGTTTATAGAGTCCTCAAAGGCAGGCAATGCACTGAAGATATCTGTACCTTGCCTATTGGAGGTGTCCGTAGGCGGAGGTTACGATCAGGTGGCCCGTCGCTTGGATGCCACTTATTTCTATAAAAAAATAATAGCGCTTAGAATCTAGTCATCGACGGCCTCATCGTTAAGCGCGATCTCTTCGAGGCACAGGGAAAATTGCTTTATGAAATAATACAACATCACGCTTTTGTTTGACGTTTTCAACACGTCAACTTTCAACAATTCTTACTACATTTGTTTTACTACATACATTTGTTTTTCGGACGCGGGTAGTCGCCGATGACACACCACTTTTATATAGCTCTTAGTTAAAATTATTTAAAAATTAAAATAAAAGTCTTCTGAGCACAATTTATATGTATAATTAAAGTTATTTAGTAAACTACCTGTCCGGGAGTGTTATTCTCAACGATATACACAGTACTATCACATTTTTTTTTTTTGTGACTAACTTTACTCTAACCTCACTTTCAAAAAACCAAATGGAAGCTGTCTTGGAATCCCAGGAGCAACTGCAGGCTCTATTTCTACAGAGGATGGACGATTTCCAAGCTGTGCTGCAACAATCGGGATCCTCTGATGGAACTGCATCGTTGGCGGCAGAGTTTTCAACTTTCCGGACTTATATTTTGCTGGCCGTGAAGTCTCTCCAGGATCAAATCACCCTGCTTGCAAGGGAATCCGATAACCAGGAGATGCGAGCCCGGCGAAAGATCCTGCTGATGCATGGAGTGCCCGAAGGAAAAGACGAAGACACATCAGCCACGGTAGTGAAAGTTGTGTGTGATAAATTGAAGGTAGCGGACTTTTCTGCCTCTGATATTGGTCGGTGCCATCGTATGGGCCGTTCGTCTGGTATCGACAGACCCAGGCCAATTCTGGTGAAGGTGTGTGACATGGCTCTCCGTCAAAAGTTGTGGTTCGCAAAAACAGCACTCAAGGGGTCCGGAATCACAGTGTCAGAGTTCTTGACGAAGCCTAGACATGACACTTTCATGGCAGCCCGACAGCGTTTTGGCGTAAATAAATGCTGGACACGGGATGGCTATGTCTTTGTAGTGGGTCCAGACGACAAACGCCACCGCATCAGCAGCCTTGGAGAGCTGAGCAGGATCCAGACCTCAGCGCCTTTAAAGAGTAAGAAGCCTGAAGTCACTTTGGAGAAGAAGACTTTGCCTCCGCGAGTCACGCGTAGAGTCCTGTCGAAGCAGTAATCGTCGTCATTGTGAACTTTTTCATGTTAGTTTTACTTTTGTTAAACTTGGCTAAAGCTTGGTCTTGCATTTTTTTTCTTCGATATAGGGTAGGTACTATTGAATGTTATTTTAATCACCCGATTTTACAACTAGCTTCTTTTTATAATTTTTTTTTTTTTGTTTTTGTTCGTATTATAGGGTAATTTAATTTTATTTAGTTATTTTGCGTCGAATAGTGCTAACGCCTTTCAATTATTTGTTTTGTTTATTATGACAGAATGACAGCTCGGCTGCATTTGTCATGTCTTTGTCTTTTACTTAATGTCAAATTAACTTAAAAAAGATAGCGAACCAGGCCATAGTGGTTTTGCCATTTCAATTTTGTATTTCTTTTGAAGACTGTGCTAGAATTATGTTCACAAAAATGATTCCTGTTTTTGATTTTCATTACTACTATTATTGTTTTTTTTTATTTTTTTGTACTGTTTTTTATGTTTTATTAGCATCTCTATCCGACACAACCGGCAGGTGGATGGATTAGTTGGTTTTTTTTTTTCTGATTAGTCTTAGCCTGTGTAGGTTATAATAATTTATAAAAGTAATATTTACTTTTTTTTTATACATATACATATATATATATATATATAGATATATATTTACATTTATAACTGTTATTATTATTATTTTTTTTTTTTTATACATGTTAAATATTTTTAACAACGACAATGGCAATAGCGATGATGATGATGAATATCTTTCTGCAGTGTCGTCGTCGTCGTCGTCGACTAGTAGCGGCGACAGTTTTGACAGCTTGCTTCCTCTGTCTGACTACCTTGAATGCAGTTTTTCTGATGTAGCTAAGAACTTCAACGTTGTCCATTTAAATGCGCAGAGCATTCCGTCATGTTATCCAGAAATGTTAGCGTCTCTAGATCACAGTAACATTCACGCCATATTAGTCTCCGAAACCTGGCTACGTCCTTGTCTTCCAACTACGTCCTTTTCTCTTCCCGGTTTTATTCTCGTTCGAAACGATCGCGAGTCCCGCGGAGGCGGTGGTGTGGCTATCTACTTAAAAGCTAATATTCCCTTCTCGGTCTTAAACCAATCGCCACAACCACCTCCTGCAAATGCTGGTGAGCATCTTTTCATCGAAGTACTTCTCTCTCATACGAAAGTTCTCCTTGGCGTCTATTATTGCCCTTCAAAAAATATTAATTATTTCTCCTCTTTCGAAAACATCTTAAATAATTTCACTCCTTCTTACAATCACTCCATCATCATGGGTGATTTCAATACATGTCTCCTTAAGAAGGACCATCGAACTTCCTGTCTCGAATCGTTAGTCAAGTCTTTTAACATGCATATTCTCCCACTGAATGCTACGCATCACTTTCCTAACTGTACCCCATCTCTTCTAGACTTGATGATCGTCTCTTCCTCTAACAATGTTGCTAAGCACGGCCAATATTCTGCCGACAACTTTTCCTATCATGACTTAGTTTTTCTTTCTTATAAAATTCGTCCTCCTAAATCTAAACCTCAAATCATTCTGCAACGTAACTTTGGTGGTATTGACCGTGAGGCTCTCATTGAAGATGCTAGAAGGATAAACTGGGGTCCCATCATTGACGCTGTTTCTGTGGATGATCAAATAGCCATATTCAACTCATTGATTACGCAACTTTATGATGTGCATGCTCCATTTCGTGCTATTAAAATTAAACATCTTCCTGCACCTTGGCTCACTAGTGATATAAAATCTTTGATGCATAAAAAAGCTTTGGCAAAAACTCGGTATAAGGTGCGTCCCACCGATCTTAACCAAGCTAAATATGTTCAGGCACGTAATCGCTGCAATAAGGTGTGTAGGGATGCAATGCGACGCCATATTCATGCTTCTGTAGATGACGATAATCCAGCTAAAGTCTGGAAGTTCCTTAAATCACTGGGAATTGGCAAACCACGTCAGAACTCTGTTCCTAATAACATTGATATTAACGCTCTAAATATACACTTTTCTTCCGTCTCTGCTATGTCAGATGCGGATAAAAACAAGACAATCTGTAATCTTTCTGCCATATCAACTCCCGATTTTCCTCCATTTGTTTTTAATCGATTTACTGAATGCGATGTTAAGAAGAGTTTAATGTCGATCTCCTCCAATGCAGTTGGCGGTGACAGTATTAGTCGGAACATGCTTATGCCCATCCTTGACGTCATCCTTCCTATTCTTTGCACAATATTCAACAACTCCATCTCAACTGGGGTATATCCCGCAATCTGGAAAGATGCGCTGATCCTACCATTACCTAAGAAACCTAATCCTAAATCCTTTTCTGAATACCGACCCATTTCCATTCTTCCTTTCTTGTCCAAGGTCCTTGAGCGTCTCGTTCACAGACAACTAAATATTTTCCTTAACAGGCAAGACCTCCTTAATCCTCTCCAATCTGGTTTTCGTCCTGGGCATAGTACTGTGTCTGCTCTAGAAGATCACTGACGATATACGCTTGGGTATGGATGACGGCAAGCTTACTGTTCTAACCCTGTTAGATTTCAGTAATGCTTTTAATGCCGTAAACCTCGACATCTTGTTGGCTATAATGCGCTCTATTAACATATCTTCATCGGTAGTCGACTGGTTTCACAGTTATCTTTGTGGACGCCGACAGCGTGTACGCCTTGAAGATTATTTTTCTTCTTGGTGTTTTACACTGGCTGGTGTGCCACAAGGCGGCGTTTTGTCTCCTCTTCTTTTTGCAATATTTATAAATTCCATATCTCGATGCCTTACTTCTTCCTACCACCTTTATGCCGACGACCTTCAAATTTATACGCAAGCCCGGCTCGATGACCTGGACACAGCCATATCAACCATGAATGCTGATCTGTGCAAAATTATCAATTGGAGCCATTCATATGGTTTAAAAGTCAACCCTACGAAATCGCAAGTCATTGTTATAGGCAGTTCTTACATGATCTCGAGAGTTGACTGGGCTACATTACCGAATGTAGTGTTTGATGGAGCTATTTTACCATTTTGCGAATCGGTGAAAAACCTTGGCGTTATATTTGATCGTACGCTAAGCTGGGACTGTCATCTTAAGTCCATTAGCTGCAAATTGTTTGCGTCTGGTGGTTCATTAAGACGGCTTCGAAATTTTTTGCCCACTGCCACCAAAGTTACACTCGCACAGTCTCTTCTTCTTCCCATCTTAGATTACGCTGACGCCTGTTACCTTGATCTCTCTGAGGAGCAGCTAGATAAACTTGAGCGCCTTCAAAATTACTGTATTAGGTTTATATTTGGTCTACGCAAATATGACCACGTATCTCATTATCGCGCAAAACTCAAGTGGCTTCCCATTCGCCTTCGGCGGAATGCTCACATCCTCTCCCTTCTCTACAATATTTTGTTTAATCCATCCACCCCACGCTATTTAAAAGATCTCTTCGCCTTCTGGCATGCCTCTCATTCCCATACCCTTCGATCTAAAGATACCCTCTCCCTTAAGACGCCTTCCGCGCGCTGTACAACTTTTTACGGCAAATCCTTTGCTTTCCAGGCGGTTCAGCTGTGGAACGATTTGCCTGTGACAATAAGAAATGCTACATCGCTTGCATGCTTTAAAACTCAGTTAAAAAAACATCACTTGTCGCAATTGCCATTTTCTCAGTGATTATTTATTTATTATTACTCACTAATTGTTGTTTTGTTTTTATTTATTATGTACTTTATTCTTCCCTATTAGTATTATGTATTATATATTTATACATTAATAAATATATTTATTATTTATTTATTTATTTATTTTTATTTATTTATTTTTTTTTTTTTTGTTATACGTTTTAGTATATTATATTTTCGGAAATGTAGGAAGTTGTTAGTATGTATTAGAATGTATTTTATTTGAATGTATTTCTAAGTATTTATTACTTTTTATTATTTTTTATGTAGGTTTAGGTATACGAGTATTCTTCAATATTGCACACCCCGTTTTTATATTTTTTATCTATCCTCTCCATCCTAAGGTTGCCTGGAAGAGATCGCTCTTAGCGATAAGGCCGCCAGTTGTCGCACTAGTTTTAGGTGCTATAATCCTTTTGTTTGTAATTTATGGTGTGAACAATAAAGAGTTTATCTATCTATCTATCTATCTACATAATTGCATTTTTGAATTGCTGGCATTCAAAAACTTCAAATGGCAACAAGCTGCTTTATATAAGTGACTTAAAATATGTAGTTACAATGTCTTAAACTAGTTTTAATGACTACGACTTCATTTCTTACCTTTGTAGGCAAAAAAGTGAGTCATTATATTCATTAAGTTTATGTTTACTGCCCTTAGGTATGGCAATGAGATTAATTAACTCACAGTTTCCCCATTTTTTTTTCTTGCGGTTGATATACATACAAACATCTAAACTTGCTAAGCCACATCTAAAAACTTAAAAAAAACTTTTACTAAGCCGTCCTTTTACTAAGTTAGATTGTTTTTAAGAGTTTGGAAGATAAGTTAGGGCGGATAATTTAGTTATCGATAATTAGGTAATACATACATATTTATTATTGGGATGATGACTTAATATCATTTTCTAAAGGATAAAATAATTTTATTTACTAGCTTTCTAGTTTTTTACAGTTTTTGAGATAGCATTTTTTTTTATTCAGTGATGGGTTTGCGTTTGACTGCCATCTAGCTTGAAGGTATCAACTATGCGGTCTACGATGAAGCACGCTCGCTTGAAGGAAACCGATTCTCTCGCGACTTGAAGACACCCAGATTATATTCATCGGGAAACACCCAGTTGGGCAGAGTATTTCACTTTTTAGATCGAAATACACAAATTACACTGATTTTTAAAATCAGCTTAGGCGTTTGTCTTAGAAAATGTAACAAACAGACTAAGTGACAGAAAAATTATGGTAAAGTGGAACAGACGGATTAGTAAGGGAAAACGATTTTCTCATTGATTGGTTGTGTGAAAACAGTTTGTTTGTCTATTGAGTCATTGTTAAATAATATAAACAGAAAGTCAACATCACCCCGATATAAAACTAAAAATGCCAGCCAGAGTTTCAAGTCCTCGTTTCCGAGAAGACTCGAAACAATTCGTGGACTAAAAACAATTAAATTGTAATTAAGGACCGTATTAAGAGAGAAGGCATGCGCGGGCACATTACGGCACCCATTTTAGGGACAGTGATGGGACGATGTCGATGAATCTATCGATACAGTTAAAAGTTTGTTACTGTTAGACGATACGTAGGTAAGAGTCAGGTGGATATGTATTATAGTAATATGTATATCGTTTCCAAAACATATCTTGCAGAGACGTATAGAGCTTTAACAGATTAATTTTTAAAACTCAAGAAAAAATAATCGAATGAATAGGTCAAAAGTAAAATCTTGGCTTTAAAAATTATAAGCCATATAATAAAGCAAAACACCCCATTAATCCAATGCATTCAAAATTCACGATTCGATATTTGTATGGCCGATAAAACCCGACACTCGCAACGCCCGCCAATTTCGCATGCATAAACATCGTAAATCTCATTCAATGAAAATGAGTATCGATAATCGATATCGAGTTTTACGATCGTTTCATTACGGGACTATACTCGAACGTTTTCAGTCAAAAAAGGTAGTAAGCTCCTCTTCTTTCAACAAACGTAAGTCCTTTTGCCGTTAGTGTTGTGTCGAGGCCGCGCTGGACAATGTCGAACCGCGTCCAAAACAATCACATCTTCATTAATTACGGTTGGAATTTTTGTGATAGCAACACTAAATATGGTTTGGTTCACGTGATAATCAGACGCGGATCGCAGTCATGATTTAATGAGTCTTTCCGTTGAAAAGAAATAAAAAATTAAAAGGGCGCTCTCATTTTATGAAGTTTGCCTGTCATTTGTTGTAATGGAATGTTATATTGCAAATACAATTGTTGGTTCTCAAAACTAAAAAAAAAATATCTGGCAGTAAAATCCAATCCTTCCTTGACTTGGTATTGTAGTTAATTTTCACTTTTATCTATTTTGGTAAGTGTAATAATTGGTTATGAACAGCAAAAGCAGATGCTTGCGGAATTATTGTTTGTACTTAAAATAAACAATTATTTAAAAAAGTTTTGTTAAAGTTAATTAAAAATCCACAGTTCATTTGATATGTATCTAAAGATGCTTCCTAATGTCGCCAACACTCGCACCACGCCCCAATTTCCCCGTACGTGCTAATGACAGTGCGACCGCGCCTCAATTTGTCGCTCCCGTTTTTGCCGGTCACCCGTCGGCATTCCGGCGTAATCAGGGCTCTTTCCCATCCCTATTACCTGCGTAATTAGTTGCGCACTTTATAATAATGTATTTGCAAACAATGTGTGGGCATTAATTCAGTTAATGGAAAGAAAGATTTTCGTGAGAACGTCTTCAAAAAAAATAAAATAACGAGTCTCTTCTGCACAGATAGATGGAACCATTTCTTTTAAAATTGCTCAATAAAAATATTTTGTACTAAAACATTTTTTGTGGCCTTGTAAATTTCAGCTGATGTCTATACTTTCGACAATATATGAACGTACGTAATTGGCTGTTTCTTTGATACCTTTGTCTCATTTTTATGGATATATCACAGTAACTGATCACTTCATCTCATCTTCATCTTCGCTATTAGAGCAGCTGTGCTCTAAATATTGAAGGACATTGAACATGTTACAAATTACGATTGTATCGGCGTCATTAATCAGTATTAGTTATTTATGAGAAGAATGATGCCTTATAGTATCGAAGGAAACACACAATTATAGTTTTCATGTTTGAAAAAGAGAGTATTTTACATTGTGCCACTGTCATATTTACACGAAGAAGAACAAAATGAAAGAATCAAATGCATTTTTTATGAATGCCGTGATTATTTTTAAAGATTTGGTCACTATACTTAACTATTTAATTATCTTTAATTAACTCAATGGTATATTCACTCTTCCAACACTAAAATAAATAAACGTAATAAAAAGAACCTAATTAAGCCACAACTTACGAAAACCTCATTGTTTCAGATGCAACCAGCGGAAAAATGACACGCCAACGGAACAACGATGATATCAAGTAACAAGAACACAATGATTAACAAAATGTTGGTGATAACACTGGAATTGACTTGATAACTAACATGAATAGTGTTAAAACTGTTAGTGATGATAACGGAAACAAATTTTGTTTACAAGAATATAAAAGTGATCAAGAAACTTTTTACTAAGACAATGATCATCAAACTGCAACGATTGTTAGATAAAAATTTAATGTCATATCAAAAACTAGTGCCTTACTAAAATAAGATAACAAGTGACTAAACAAACATAATTATGATGAAGTGCGATCGGACGTAAAAAACACAGTGACAAAAACGATCATTGAAGAAAGTGACGTAGTGATAGTACCGGAAAACAAAATAGATCAGTATAAGGCAGAACAAACAAACATGCCAAAATCTGGTCTAAATAGAGTGATATAAACTGTCAATTAGGTAGATGATGAAGTGAATATGCCAGACCGAGAGTCGGTCGGCGCTGGGAGTGGGTTTCTTCCGCTGCAGTTTCCCTCTGCGTTTGCTGCCTTCCATGCTGCCACTCCTCCGGGAAGTCAGGCGTCGGCGATGCATCACGCTTCGCATTATCATCATCATGCGCAGTGAGTACCTCTTTGATAATACATATTTTGTATTCGAGACCAATATCTAAGGTATATTGAGTCTAATAAAATTATCTTATATAATATATATAATAATATATAATATCTTATTATATCTTATAAATATAATTAAATTATTTTAGTTATTTATTTTAGTTTAGTTTGTTATTTTATAATTTAAGATGTAAATATATTTTATGTATCCTATTAGTCAAGAAAAATAAAATTATCTGCATATTTTACAGAGAAGTTCTTAATTCTTAATTACATATAATGAAAAGGTAAGCAGCTGTTAAAATGAAAATGATACGCGTCAAAATGTTTGAAACTGCTGATTTTTCTTGAGTATTTTTCGGCTTAGCATATTTCTTACAAACTTACAACCCTACATGTATGGAAACATTTCTCATTCTTTAATGAAGTTCAAGAAATTTGTGTCTCTTTTAATTAGAACGTTTTAATATTTAAAAAAAGGAAATTTTTGGTTTTAATTATAAGCTTCGGTCATACAAGTTCTTGCCGGTTTACTACTTATGTTACAATACTTATTACGTTTGCATATTTTGATCGCTGTACCCGTGTCATCATATGTTGCGGTTTAAAACTATAAAAGCGAGTTAATAAAAACGTGGTAAATGCACCTTGTGCTTCCACGATAATATGCATTCTTCGAGTGGCAATATTCTTAAATGGTGTGCTCAAAAACATTGTAGTATATAGTGTAGAATTTTCTGTTAATTTTTTTCAATTATTTGAAAAAATTGCAGCAACATGGATCTAGTCTATTTGCAAGAATTCTTGTTCTATTTAAATTATTTAAACAGTCGCTGTTTTGAACTTGAATGTGCTTAATAGTTGTGTTTAATTTTAATGGCATTATTAGCGTCTGTACCAATACTTTACTAGCTTCAATTCTACTTATTAGCGTAATATGCTATTATTTTAATGACTTACTACCGTAAGCTAATTCTTATTCATTAAATTACTCTTGCGAGTTCTAATTACATTCATTTTCGCTACTTTTAATTTTACGCAGTCTTTCGTTTTTACGTCTAGCGGATGTATTAAACGCTTTCATATCGCTTGAGCCCATCTACATATGTAATTTTATTATGATTCGCTTGCTGTGCAAGTGTCCTTTGATATTATGGTCATTGACGTCCCTTCGCTCTTAAACGTCAGAGTATATTGGACTACTACATAAAACAGAGTGGTTCATTTAGTATCGAACTCGAAAATATCACCAGTTTTTTATTACATAATTGCGTTTACCATTTTCCGCTCGACTTCAAGTAATACGAGTACTTTGTCGTATTCGTTTCCAATTAATACTTCTATTTTATCTATTAAATTCATATTCGCTTCTTGTACACCTTTATGCGTGTGCTGTTCCATTAGTCCAGCCATTTTTATTTCAACTTCAGATATAGGCTTTTTTATTTTCCTTTGGATAGTAAAATTTATATCGGGAGCAGGTAGAAATTTTTAGATTAGATTAGAGTCGGCGTATTAGTCCGTGGTTTACGGTCGACTATAAAAACCCGTACGGACGAGACAAGGTGTTACTTAATGATAATTTATTGCGAAACATCGGACACGAAAGCGGCTCGATTTGACGACAGCATTAATCTTCCGTAACTGGACACAATAAAACGGTATCGTAAAGTTCGGAAGAGGTTCGACCGTTCGATCGACGAGTGCATAAACCGGCAAGTGACAAATGATGGACAGGAAGTCGTCAAAGGGATTGAGACGTTTACAATGTTAGGACGGACGTTAATAAAAGCGGGATGGCTCGGTTCAACAAATGAGTTGGTCGCCGAACTCAAAGGAAGGGTGATGCATGGCCAGCGGCCGGCGGAGATGATTAATGCGCCGATGCCTCGCGGCCGCTCTTCCTTCTTTACTACGTACTCGAAAGCACTTTCGATTTAACTGATTGGCGCAATCGGTGCCACGTCTTTTTCCTCAAAAACGGATCCTATGCGATCATTATGATATTAAATCGCAATTCAGTATGTTCACTTAAAGCAGCTTAAGTCGTAAATCAGTTCGACTAGAGTGCTAATGCAATTTACTCCTTCAGCTTAAAATATAGGAGCTATAAAAACATCCTCATAATTTATAGTGATTGCGTAATCCGAAGAAAGTATAAAATCTAAATTTTCTCGGAACCCTTGAGATTCTTTGTGATACTGTGGATTTAGTCGCTTCGCCGGATGGGTGTACCATTAACGACAGTTTCTCGGTGGCTCATTTAACCCGCTGCCGCGATAATTGCCGCCACGTGTTTATTTCGAACCGTTCTAATTATACCACGCACAATGGGTTGGACACGATCGGTTATTTTGGCTTCGTTCGCTTCGTCAAAGTCGATTTTGTCCGGCCACAAAAGAGGTGTTGCGAGTCGGCTGTCGTTTGATTCATTAAGTGGAACCCTTTGAACTGATGAATAGGCTTTGCGTGCCATTGCACCTATTAATTCTGCTTCAGCGTTTTTAGCAACGTGTTTCTGTTTTAAGACAAGTCAATTCAGTTGTTTTACATAGTTTGGATTGTCGGTATTCATTGGTTCTTTTGTCGGTACATTTATCTTGTCTTCATTCACTATTTCAGTCTCAATCACGTGCACACACTCATTCTAAACTTTTGTCGTATGTATGAAACAGATCTATATCAATTATAAGGCGTGCTTTTTAGGACAGATAACATTAAAAATTTGAATAATTAGGATTAGGTATTGCTTGATAGGCAGCAATCAGTTTTTTTTGCTCACAGACCGTTGCTATTGTGATCGCCATTGAGAAAGTTACTGAAAGCTTTGATCAAAAAATTGCAGGCACGACCTTTGACACTAAGTTTGACAGTCGAATTTAGATAACCGCAGCGTTCTTACACTGTAAAGCTTAAAATTTATCAACCTCTTGCCTTCAACAAGCATCCATAGAAAGCTATTCCTAGCCACATGTCACCACAAAAGCTGAGTAATAAAGCGCTATTCAGATGCCCGCATCCCACTGGCCTCATTGTAAACGCGTCCTGTCTTCACAAATCATCGACGAGAAAAAAAATGATGTAAAGAGCAAAGACAAAAGCTTTATCGGCTATCGATTGGCCTACGCGCCACACACGTAGGCCATTGTTTCTTCAGCTGTTAACTGTCCATGGCAATTATAGAATACATCTTTATAATCACGAAAGTTAAATCGTTTGTAATTCCTTTTATCATTTATATCGGTGTTGTTATTATAAAACCTGATCGTGTCATTCGATATCGAATCGTTTCTGTCTGATTCTGGAAACGTAAACATAGACATTACTGGTTGAGATTCGATACTTCTTTTTAGATTTCAATTAGGATGGGGTTCGGTGTTCGTATTTTCTGTTAGTTATGGGATTTTATTCGAAAGTTTTGATTACGCATAGAAATGTGTGTTCACGCCTTGAGTTAGATACAATATTTTGAAATGGAATCGTGTTTCATTATTTGATATCTTATTTAATAGATAACGTTATATACAGGGTTATAAGGAAAGGTTATGCTAAGCCGAAAAGGCCTCATAATACTCAAAAAAGTCACTGACACTCGACAAAACAAAATGTATGGAACAGCAGATTTTTTTTCTCGATTTCCGGGTTGGTCCTATCGTAAAAGTTGATATCGCGATTTAGTCTTAAAGCGATCTAGTCATATCTGCTACCTAGTCAAATAGAGATGTAGTCGTAAAGCTCCTAACCCGTTCATAATTCTTATAACCCTAACCTTTAAGGACTCTATTCACCCTTCGATTGAAGCACCCAAAGTTAAAATTCGAGTTTAGTTTGGTTTTGTTTGTACACGTAGCTTACTTCGAGTATAAAAATGTCTATTCCTACCAGCCAGTTCAAAGGTTTTATATTACAAAGGTTTTATATTATATAATACAATCCACAGTATCAGAACCCAAACCAAGGACGTAAGGAAGACATTATTTTTTTTCATAATCGCCACCAATTCGTCGCCACGCCACATGTGCCGACAAAGTCCCATTTATTATCCCTTCCGATCTAGCCAATATTTATCTATTGCCCTTTTTCTCAACAACCTTCTAATGGCAGTGAGAAAAAACTGACAATAAAACCATGTGTCGATTTTGGTCAAACTTGGGTCAAAATTGACCGTGGAACATCAAAATAATAGAGAGACCATTTTAGCTCAATGTTTTGAAACAGTTCTATTTGTTCATCGGAGTTTCATTGCCTTATATTACATTCATTAGCGGGATAAAAAAAACTTATATTCTACATTCTATACAGGGTTATTCATAATGGGTATGCTAAACCGAAAAAGGCTCATAGTACTCATCGTTATGAACAAACTTTTACTATGGAACCAACCCGAAATTCGTGAAAAAAAACCAGCTGTTCCATAGAAAAATGTCAATGACATTCGGCAAAATATGGAATTCTGTCATATGTCATTAATTAGCTTAGAAAATAAACGAATCCATCGCCGTATTTATCATGTGTTCAGATTCAGAGCATTCATTATAACTCTGGTCACACTTAAAGCTACGTTTTTGTCACACCGCCATTCCATCAACCAGTATCCCTTGGCAAAACGGTCAATCGTTCGCGTAGGGTGTTCCGGTCGTAAATTGTCCGATCCCGACATCCTGTTCGACAGTCATTACTGACCACGCCTCAAGCGTAAATAGAACGGTATTATCCTGGGAAATGCCTGAACGGACAGCTGCGAGGAGCTGCCAGCGTTTTGTCCAGGCAACCAAATGCAAAACGAGGGTAAAGATTTTTCGGATGTGCTCGTTTGTCAAAACTAGCTATTCAATATTATTTAAGGTCAATAAAAAATCTGATTTCTGAAACGAGAAAGTCTCAAAAGCCGGTCCTATCGCTAAGAGAGATCTATTCCAGACAACCTTTGGGCAAGTAGGTTAAGGATTCCCTGATAGTGGACAGCGGTGAAATTAAATACCCAAGAGAGCATAGTTTTTAACACGCTTTTATTAGCTTCACCTGTATGTTTGTATGTATGTTTGTAACCGACTCCTTTGAGCGCGTTTTTGACCCACTTTAAACGGTCAGATTTCTTTCAAACTTTGTAGATATATCGAGGACCGATGACAATACACTAAACAAAGCGTGTTTTTTAGTTTTTTTAACTATTAATTTTTTTATTTTTATAAGCCATAGATGGCAATGAAGCAAACGGGCAGCCTGATTAGTAAGCGATCATCATCACCTGTAAACCTTTACCTGTATTCTATTAACAGTCCTTTGAAAAACTCGGGAGTTACTCGGGAGTTGTTGTAATTACAGTCTCGAAAATACATAATAAACAACCAAAATAGTTTAAAAAACTAAAAAAACACGCATTGTCATGGGCCTTTGACAGGTGTGCAAAGTTTTAATTAAATCTGATCGTTCAAAAGGGCAAAATCGAGCTCAAAGGAGTCGGTTACATACATACATACATACATACAGGTGAAACTAATAAAAGCGTGTTAAAAAGAACAGTACATTCTAAAGCTTTCAAGTGACTTGTGTTGCTGACTGTACGTCTTAAATAGCATTTTGATAGCTACTAGGCATGCTAGCGATGTGCGTTCTAAATACAGACGCTTATAAGCACTGACATCTACATTTCGCTAATAAAGTGCCGTATTTTGCAGTGAGAGAGATGCATATAGGAGTTTTGGCGGGAACGTGGAAGAGTCATGTTGCTTCATTTTGTTATTTTACTAAACTTGTGTAATATTGAGTGTTAATGTTTATTTTAAGTGGGGAAAATAACCATTAAGTGCTTGAGGACGTGCACGAGTGTGGGCAAATCATAAAATGCAGTGAATCGTGTCATTTCGTGTTGCTTCCAAAACTCCTTAGAAAAGCCTCTAGTAAAGTCTCCACTACTTTACTGTGGCACATATCTAACTACTATATCCACTTGACACTGGCTAAATTGTGGCAACCCCGCAGAAGCCATAATAAAAATTGAAGTTGAAGTTAAGATGCATATACGAAAGACGGAGAAAACGCTTTTGCAAGTTAGGTACCTACTCGTAGTTTGGACTGCTACTTATTCTGAGCTCTTGGTAGTAGGAATGGCCTGATCAACTTAATTCTCTGTAAAATGAAGAAACCTAAAGTATGTTTAAGGTAAACGCACTTAGTATGTAAGTTTATATAGACCGAGTGGCAATAGGCATGACGACAGTATCAAAAAATCGCCGATTCAATGCTTTCAGGGGACTAGCCAGATTAAAAAAATTTAAAACACATATTTAGTTTTATTTAAAAAAAACAGATTATTAAGATTTTCAATAAATTAAAACATTAAAATACAGCAATCGGCCATCTTGTCAGAAACAACAATCACAGCGTATGACGTCACGTTTCGGTGAACTCAGGTCATCCGCCGCTCATCACGCATAGACACAATGACATGTTTACTAGCCGTGACGTCAAATCGACGCCATGACACAAGCAAGCTGTTTTCGGGCACTGTTGAAAAAATATGTGAAAAATGGCTTCAAACTTCGTTAAACTTAAGTTTATTACCGAAATAAAGGCTTTTTTGTAAATAGTAAATGTGTACTCACATTATGGAAGAGGATTTTAAAATCTTTCGTCACGCCTATTAGTAAGCCCTTTTTTTTTTTTTGGGGGGTGGGAAATCATCAAATGACCCCTCCCACTCTTGGGCAGAGCGGAAGGGAATGTCAGACTTCTATTGACCAAAAACCACCCATGTTCCTTCTACGCCCTTGAGACGCCGAGGCCGCGGTAACTTCTACCCGCAGCCCCGAAATTAGTAAGCCCTGGTGTCAGATGTTTTAACGCTGTGGCTGTATCCCACTCGACTTTAAAAATCAGTGTCAAACCCCAATAAAAGTTTCTAGCTATAAATCTTTCAAATTACAAGCATCCTAACATTACTAAATCGAAATCCACGTAATCCAAATAAGGTATACAAGGTTATTCATAAAGGGTATGCTAAGCCGAAATGGGCTCATAGTACTCATCATTATTAACAACTTTTACTATGGGACCAAACCAGAATTTGCGAAAAAAAAACAGCTGTTCCATACATTTTGTCGAGTGTCATTGACATTTCTCTATGGAACAGCTGATTTTTTTTCGCAAATTCTGGGTTAGTAAAAGTTGTTAATAATGATGAGTACTATGAGCCCTTTTCGGCTTAGCATACCCTTTATGAATAACCCTGTAAGCTAATTTACTAATCTATCTGCTTCTAACATCTCATTCAACATGATTGAGCCATTACCGCCTACAAGTAACCAAATGATATTCCAAAACCTCCATAATTAAATTAGCATTTTTTATTTCCAATAATCGAACAGGCGGTCCATAAAAACGTTTTAATAACGAAAAAAAGAGAAGGAAAAAGAAAAGTGTTTCGGTCATGCAACGTCGCGTGCGCGGGCGCACGGTAGCCGAAACAATCGCCAGTGTGTGCCCAGGGTTACCACATTGGAAAAATTTTAAGAAAATTGCCCGGTAGAAGCAAGTTTCTGTTCTTTGCTTTTTAACTCCATTTTTAGTCAAAAAAGATTTTGGGGTCTTTTTCTTGTAAAAATATAATTTTGGGAGTAATAAGTCTAAATTGTAGAAAATAAAAAGTCAGACTTGGCAACCCTGAGCGTCCGATATGCGTGTAAAGCGTGCTCATTAAAATCTTATTGTGTGCGCAGCCTTAGGACAGATTTATTGGGCTGATTGATTATATAGGATATCGTGTAAGGGTGTTTCGGGCTGGAGGTGTTTTGCGATTTTATTGAAATTCGGACTAATTTTGTGCTCGGGTGAAGGGTAGCTTTGGTTGGTAATTTTATTTGACAGAGAGAAGCGTGAGAAGCCTGAATTTGAGAGACTAAAAAGAGTGAAGAGAAAATCGTTGAAGAGACATCACAAAACGTAGTCTTGAAAAGTGTCAGTGATAAAATTGTCTTTTGTGCCAATCACGAAAGTTATTCTGCGTTTGAACTTTTTGTTTCTGATGTTATTTAAGTGTTGTTGCATTATTTCGTATAGAAACAGCTCTGTGTTTGTAAGCATGTTTGTTTGTCGATCACTTTCATGCCGTTGAAATCATCATCATAAAATGTTGTTCATTCCAAGTAAAAAGGAACAGATTCCCTTTCTTTCGATATTAATTCACAAAGAAAAGTACTTAAATGCTAATTTCTAATAAGTAAATGCTAATTATTTTTCCCAATTTTCAGGTGTTTCTCACAGCCATAAAAAAGTAAAAACCTCGCAAATGGCCACACTTGAACCAATAAGGGTTAATTTGATCCGTCATAAGTCATTAAAAAAAGTCACCACGGGCCACGGCTTGACAGCAAACAATCGCCCGTTAATCGGTCGCGCGACTTTATGTTGCAAGTGCGCAGCAGGCCTTATTGTAATGAATTAACGATGCAAGAATGCTCGAGTTTGTGAAATTAATTTAATGTGGACCTGAAAAGTTTTCAAGGCTCTTTGTTTGGATCATATAAAAGAGGTTTAAAAATTGTAAAGTTTCAGTAGATTTATGAGTAGGTTGGTACTTAGTGGAGTTGATTGGTTTGTAGGTATATTGTATTATATTGTAACTCTAAGCTTCTAGAGATAATATAAACTGTTGACAGCTTGTACAGTCGAATTTAAAGTTATTGAGCTTGTTTTTTGTTGTTCATAGCATGAACTTGTTATCTGTATTGCCAATTCTAAACCCTGAATTTTGAGCTGCAATCGAAAGCGTGATTATCTTTTTCTGCGCTCGGCCTGAAGAAAAAGATAAAGCATTGCGTGAAGTAGAGGAGTTCTTGGCTTCATCAATCAATCGCAGTATATCCCTCAAGGTTTATTTAGTGATAAGGTAATTTCTGTTGATTTTCTATTCTGTTTATGCCTATTTATTTTAATTGAAATGAAAGCCGGAGATTTTCATCACTTTTCTCACTCACTCACCCAACTGTTTATATTATTTCCCAACCTCAATAGACAAAGCTTCAGGTACTAAACTCAGGCCGTACATAAAAGTACCTATAATTAACGAAGACATAACCCCGTCCCGCTTACATAATTAATGTCAAATCCCTCCAACATAAGGACTCAAATAAATATGTATGAGAAAACGTGTGACAAAATTTGCTTACAATAAACAAGGTGTAAGCACTATTTTCAGAGCCTATGTGGAAGGCGAGAGGAGAACCGATGAGTGATTGACCTGGATCATGCGGTTATGTGGTCTTTGGTTGAGTATTTTAGTTTGAAAGGGCACTTGTGATCTGCTTTTATTTTTGCGTAGCTATTAGTGAAACTCATGGTCCAACTTTAATTTACTCGTAGTGACGTAGTTGCATTGTAAATTGTAAAAATATATCTCTTCTCGAATCTCCATCATAGAAGCACAGGGTTATGAGCAAAGGGTATGTTAAGCCGAAAATGGCGCATATACTCATTTACATATACATTATGAACAACTTTTACTATAAAGGGCTTCACACACAGCAGATATAATGTAAAGATGTACATTATAGCACGATACATCTCATTACATATTTCCATAGAAATCGTCAGGATGTAAAAATATACATTATAGCTGTCGTGTGTAGTCTCCTGACGATTTCTATGGAAAGATGTAATGAGATGTATCGTGCTATAATGTACATCTTTACATTATAGCTGCTGTGTGTGAAGCCCTTAAGGCCAACCCCTAAAATCGCAAAAAAATATCAGCTGTTCCACACATTTAGTCGAGTGTCGTTGTCATTTTCATATGGAACAGCAGAACTTTTTTCGCGATTTCCAGGTAGGTTCCATAGTAAAAGTTGTTCACAATGATGAGCACTATGAACCCTTTTCATCTTAGCATACCCTTTCCTTTGAACCCTATAGTATTCATTAAAACTGTCTCAATACTAAAGACTATGCTGTAACCTGAAGTCCTGGAAGCTGGTAACACAATCCGGTATCAAAGCGTGTTAGTTCGGAAACGCGCCACCTGCTGTTTGCATAGACAACAACTAGTAGCGCCGCGGCCTCGATGATAAGCTAAAGCGGAATTAAAATACTATGAAAATCTAAAAAAAAACGCATTAAATAAAAAGTCATAAAAAAAACAAAAATGTAGAAACGTATTTTTATAACAAAAGAAGAGAGGCTGGTTAGGTATACAGGGTTATTCATAAAGGATATGCCAAGCCGAAAAGGGCATATAGTACTCATCATTGACTCAATGACACTCGACAAAATGTATGGAACAGCTGATTTTTTTTTCGCGAATTTCGAGTTGGTCTCATAGTAAAAGTTGTTCATAATGATGAGTACTATGTGCCCTTTTCGGCTTAGCATACCCTTTATGCATAACCCTGTATAACAAGTTCTTAAATTTAAAATTTTAAAAACCTCATGCAAAACATAGCTAAGAATACTCCTGACTAATTCACCTTTCAAAGAAAAAAATATCTAAATCGGTTCATCCGTTCGGGAGCTACGATGCCACAAACACACACACACACACACACACACACACACACACACACATACACACACACACACACACACACACACACACACACACACACACACACACACATACACACACACACACACACACACACACACACACACACACACACACACACACACATCAAACTTAAAACTGTTTGCGTCGGGGGTTAAAAATGGATTTACACAAACCAGATATTCAAATATCAGTCGTTTTGTTACGAAAACAGTACCAATAAAGTGTAATGCTAGTTGTAAGCGTTATCGTTGAAATGTTTCATGTCGTCTTGAAAAATAATTAGGGATAAGAAACTAAACTAAACGCTTTTTAGATAAAACAAAAACATTATTTTTACAAAACAAAAACCGACATCAAAAGACCGACTATTGAGTTATTCATCTATTTGTCGCGCACGTACTTAATGCTTTAAGACTTATATGGTTTTCTCATGGATACCATTATCAGAACTGGACTAAATTGAAATGGGACCAAATGGGAAGCGTCAGCTTTCTAATAAAAAAAGAATCATCAAAATCAATTCACCCAGTCAAAAGTTATGAGGTAACAAACATAAAAAAAAAACATACCGTCGAATTGATAACCTCCTCCTTTTTTGAAGTCGGTTAATAACAAACACTGTTCTGATAGTTTTATACTCACTTATATTTGGCACTAAAGTATGGAATCGCTAAGCCCGCTATCATTTCATTGCTTGTACCACTAACATCTAAAATAAAGTAAATACAGACGCGTGAAGGGTTAAATTTGTTGAAATTTTGGTGGCTGTCTAATGAGATTCCGGGAGCGATTAAGGGTTAACTTACACATAACAGTTTAAAAATAACGTAGAGTATGTTAAATATTATAGAAATAAAAAGAAATATTTAATGGCCTTAAATACGAGTATATTTACATCTTAAATTTAAAATAAGCTACAATAAAAAACTAAAATAACTAGAACAAAGAAATTGACAAAAAAAAAACATTTCAGTTTTTGTAAATATTTATTTAAAACATATTCTAACAAACTTATCTTACAAAATTTCGTTTTTATAATATTAGAGTGAGTGAGAAGATTATGAATAGTTTTTTATTTAAAAAAATGTTGATTCAAATCATTTTTCCTATAAATATTTAGACATTTCCCAGAAAGTTTCACTTACAAATTAAATTAACAAACCGTATTCAAGCCCAAAAATGTAATTTGCAATAAACGCTCTTTATTAAAGCTATAAAGTAAATATTCATGTATTATAATATCTAAGTAAGGTAACAAACCGAAAGCTGCAAACAGCTTTTACAATAAAACAGCCAAGTTATGAAGTCACTTTATTAAGTGACACTCATGTCTATATTTTTATCGAAAATATAAAAAAGTTACTGTCGCAGTTCTGTGAGGAATCGTAAAACGTTATCGCTTGGTCGGTTCTGAGGTATGAGAGGACGCGGAAGCGTTTTGTTGTACCTGTGTAGTTTTGTTGTAAAAACACAACTTGTACTAGTATAGTAAAACAATTACGTAATAATAATTTGAATTGTATGTGGTCTCTGGCAAAAAAAACTAAGTTTGAACTGTTGTCATTTTGTTGATAATGAGTTTCATTTATTATACCTCTTTCAAGTTTTTCCCCCTTAAAACATTAATAAAAACCAAACCTCTTGAGAGGATTATGTCCACTACTTGCCTCTGGACGATAAATTCAGAATATAATTATATAGTATATTGAATAGGTTGGAAAAAACATCTCTATAATTCAACAAACAAACTTTCGTATTTAAAATATTAGGGTAATTTCACTGAAACTGTAACTGTCTCATCTCTTGCAACTGGCGCCAAACACCAACCCTATCAGAAATTTGATATTTTGTTGCGAACTGCTGCACATTTTTGGAAATACATTATCATAAAGTTCCGTTTTACGTTTTTATTATTTCATTACGACATGCAAACAAAACTGGCGAATATTTTATACGTGGGCTTTGATAACGATTTAGTTAGCTCACTTAATTTTCCTTCTTTGGATTATGGTGTCCTGGTACAATGTTGCCGGACTACTGGTTTAATTTTTCTTATTTAAAGCTACATCTTTTTGCTTCTGTCCCAAGTACTATTTACTACATTTTGGTATAATTACACGGGAACATACTCACTTAGACATTAAGTCGTTTAATGCGACTAGTTTCGATAACATTCGCTTTGTATTTACTATCTGGCTACATTTCTAATCTACCAGTACTTCTCTTATTCTACTGATTATAAAGGTTCTTTTACTTTCTTGTTGATGAAGGGGACGGTCATCGAAGATACCCGGATGCTATGAGGTTAATATGAGAGCTATAAGCTCTCATATTAACTTAATACTGCTAAAGTTGCTCAATTGAAATCTAGTTTAGTCTGCATACATTGTATGACAAAATCATCTCTAATGGGTTGATTACACGTGACGAGTACAGTGACGAGACAGTGCCCTTGAGATAGAGTACTCGGATTGTATAGACAATTTGAAGACGCGAGTCAGTCATTAGAACTATGATTTGTTAGCTCGGTCGAGTATGCCCTTTTACTGTCTCGCCACTGTACTCTTTACCTGTAATCAATTCATTACCAATAGGCGAGTTCGTCAAACGTGTACTTTTTCGCCAAAAAAAGTTTCTTTTTCTCAACTCAACCATCCCTGTTGTTATTGATAAAGGTCAAAACCCTATCGTCCACAAACTGCTACCTAATCTGCAACCAGCCTCGTAAAACCACTAAAGCCATACTAACTACGTGTTATTCTGCGGGTCGTAAAGTCAGCGTCTCAATAAAAAATGCCCTAGAGCGGCTTAGAAGGGTTTACGAGTCATTCCGAGTTTTATATCGTGTGTAGGAACCTGTAGGCTGGTGCCAAAGATTACCTTTTACAGACACCGCATTTAGAAACTTTTATTTTGACCAAAAGGCACTTAAGTTTTTGTCGCTGCTGGAACTATGTATCGTAAGCTTTCATGCAAGGAATCGCTCGTAGCGATAAGGCAAAGCAGACTTATAGACTGTGTTTTGTAATGTTGATGAGACATTTTGCAAAGTAAAAATCACCGGTTTTTACACTAGTTCACTAGTTTTCAAGCGTCTTTACAGACGAAAGTTTCTCCTTACTTTGTAACGAGCCAATGCTTTTAATATGAAAAACAAAGTGTTTATTAAAATTATCTGAAATTGGAAAAAGGCGGGTTACGAGGACCAATAAAAAGGGTTACACTGCGAAACAATCAACCAATCAAATCGAACTCGACTATTAATATAGTATTTTGACTAAAGAGCTTTTGATTACGGTATCTATAGAGGGTAATATGTGGTTCTAGGTAGGTTCCAGGTTCCTACTGGCCTATTCCGTAAAGGATTTATCTTCTAGACTTGCTTAATACAAAGCTCGTCTCAAAGAGTATGCTATCTGTAAATTAAGGACGCTTTGTTGGTTGACTCATCATTATGAACTTTAGTGTGAAAACAACTCTAAAATTGCGAATTTTGAAAAACATTTTACTTTTACAGAATACTTAACAGTTATTTTTGCAATTTCAGGATTAAGTTACTCAAGGAAAATCCTACTATCTTAATATATATAAATCTCGTGTCACAATGTTTGTCCTCAATGGACTCCTAAACCACTTAACCGATTATAATAAAATTCGCACACCATGTGCAGTTCGATCCAACTTGAGAGATAGGATAGTTTAAATCTCAAATTATAGTCGCAATTTTAATTTATTGCAAATTATATATATACTGATAATTTTTACTATAAATTGACAAGTTAGCATCAACATACTACGGTTGCTATAGTTACGCAATGGCTTTTGACAGGACAACGTCTGTCGAGTCAGCTAGTTCTATTCTAGTATCTTACTAAATATTATAAACGCAAAAGTTTGTAAGAATGTATGTTTGTTACTCTTTCACGCAAAAACGGCTGAACGGATTTACATGAAATTTGGGATGAAGGTTGTTCATGGTCTGGATTAACACACACCTTTTTCGACTTAGCTTACCCTTTCCTTATAGCCCTGTATTGGCATAACTAAACTGCTCTACAGCCAGATTAACTTCGCAGAAAAACATGAGTGTCCAGTTATATTTATAGCTATTTTAACGATTTTAAGTTCCGTTGGACGGCTATTAATATTAATTGTAAATAAAAATAATTAATTAATACGTAATGTGAGTGAATGAATGAATAATTACTCGGGAGCTGAATGGAGTTTTGATAAAGTGGCGACTCTTTTTTATCGTGTTTATGTTAGTAGGAAATAATTTAATTTACTTGCCTGAAGCTATAAAACCTCTAGATGTAGATAAACGGTTGTGACAATCAGATTTCAAATAATAAAGATATTTATTTTCAAAATTAGATAGATAGATAAACTCTTTATTGTTCACACCATAAAGAAAGAACAGAAGGGTGAGTACCATTTCCAACAACTGTTAATATGGCAACAAACCTGAAATTGCTAAAAAAATCAGCTGTTCCATCGTAAGATGTCTATATATATGACTCAACAAAATATATGGAACAGATTATTACCTATTTTTTCACAATTTTGTTTATTTATTTTTTTATTATAATCACAACTACTAATTACTTTTGCCGATATAGGTAGCGCCGCTTCTAATTTTTAACCATTTTTTTTTAATTTTTTTTTTGTTTCATTTAACGTTAAATTACTCAACTTAACTGAAGAGATACAACCGTTGCGTTATTAAGTCAAACTCTCAAGTACTTCCTGTAATTTCAGTCTCCAAGTGCTCCAATGTCATTGACCTTACCCAATCAGAACTGCCAAGAGCCATATCAAGTCAACTAGCTGACGTCATGTAGAAAGCACTAAAATTACACGCAACAAGACTCCGTTGTGAGGTCAATCAATAGGTGCATTCAGATGTATAGGGTTATTAGGAAAGGTTATACTAAGCCGAAAAGGGCATTATGAACAACTTTTACTATGGGGATAATACTTTTACCCTGAAATCGCGAGAAAAATATTAGCTGTTCTATAGATACATATTGTCGAGTATCATTGACATTTTTCCATGGAACTGTTGATTCTTTTTCCGCGAATCCGGGTTGATCCCATAGTAAAAGTTGTGCATAATGATGAGTACTAAGTTAATGTCTTACCCTTTCTTTATAACCCTGTAGAAGCTACTTATATATAGAACCTTGTCGCATTGAGCAATGAGACAGATCTGTTGTCTTTCTTGAGGGTTTATCGTTTGCTGATTGAGAAAAGGTACCACATAATATCGACGCCTATTTATAAGTTATCAATTTATGGAAAATGCAGAAATTAACTGCTCTAAAAATAGAGTTGTGTGTTGACATCGCTTTTGTTGTCACACACTCACACGCTCACACACTCACACACATTGCACGCATTTACACTTGTCTGTATTACTTATTAAGTACTAGCTGTGTTTCGTGATTTTCATCTCTATTCTGGGGCCCAATTCTGACGAGTGAGATATTATCTCGGTCCTTGTCGCTCTCATTAGAAACGTCATGACAGTGAGAGGGACCGAGATAATCTCAAGCGCCCAAGAATAGGGAAAGACAGTTCTCTGAAAGGACAGTTAGTTTTCCGAAAAACAAGTAGCCTATATGTGTAAATCAAAACTACCGACAATCAAGCTTCCATACCAAATTTCTGCCAAATTCTGCCTTGTCTTCTCTTCTACTAAATAAACAACCCCGCAGTGCACTTCAAATTCTAATTTTTTAATAAGTTTATTTTTTTCAACCTATGGTGTCCTACTCCTGGGCAAAGGTCTCCCCCATCTCCTTCCTTCCTTCCTCCTCCTTCAGTGCGATCAGCCGCTAGATTTGACCAGTCTGCCAGGAACGCATCGAGCATCACGCCAGCGTTTTGTCGGCCTGCCTCGGCTCCTTCGTCCGTTTTCAGGCCTCCACTGCGTGACCGTCCTGGAACATCAGTTTTAATACGATAAAGAACTTATATCATGGCAGTAAAGAAAGCATATAGTGGACAGCCCTAGCGTGATGCTTGTACATACAAGGTCAAGACATACGACTGCAATGGGTAATAAATGCCGATCTTCATTAAACTCGTTGAATGATATTGAAGTTCAATTGATAAGTCCTTTTCTATTCTACGAGTATGAATAGAGTTGATTGCTGTATTTTATTGTTATACTGATTTTTAACTACATTGGTCCTTACTTATAAACACTGTTTAAAGTTAGTCACTGCTTAAAATGCTTCGACAACTTCTCGCTATCCAGAAATGTCCGTGCGAAAACGAGACGAAGAGTTTTAAGCAGACTTTATAAGTTAGACCCAATAAGTTTAAGCTTTTACCCAACTGCCCAAAAAAGGATAATGTTTTTCGGTTGAATATAAGAGTTTGCTTTGAGACCTTCTACCGCCTACGTTTTTTTTTTGTGAGACAAGTCCTTAACTAACTAAACTAAGTCCGTTTAGCCAAGCGGCTACCTTAGTAGTCTAAATAAATAAACATTTCACACTCATAGCTCTCCACTAGGATACCCTGTGTCGGGGATGCGATGGAACACACAAACACAAGGACAACCAACACCCGGACCCAGAACACATAGTTAAATTCCAAATTCAGAAAACAAATACAAGAAATTAAATAATTGGAGTACTAAATGATGCTTAATAGAGATTTGAGCAAGTGCGTTTTAAACGTCGTAAAATTCCACTGGGACATTAAATATTACTAAACAGCTGTTAACATATCAGTCAGGTCGGGGAGGTCGCGAGCCGATAGGACTTGCAATCGTATTTATTAATAAACTAGCTGCATCCTGCGGTTTCACCCGCGGTCAAAAGGTTAACATGAGTTTTCCGGAATAAAAGTAGACTGTGTTAATCCAGACCATGACCGACCTTTATTCCAAATTTTATGTAAATCCGTGCTGCCATTTCAGCGTTCATTAGCAACAAACATACATACTTTCACTTCTGTAATATTAGTAAGATAATTTACTTATGGTGATAAAACTTCAGTACCTACTTCTACACTGTGAATCAAAACATCAAATCAAGAGCATACTTTGGCGAGTGAGATAGTATCTCGGTCACTATCAGTCTCATTAGAAATGTCATAAGAGCAAGAGTGACGGAGATAATATCGAGCGTCCAAGAACAGGATGTCAGAACTACACTATACAAATTTCACCAAAACACACACACACACACACACATACAAACACATTAACACACACCACACACAAATCACATGTATAATACTATCTGCGCCCCGCGGTGTTACCCGCGATTAAAAAGTATGTTAACCGGGATAAAAAGTAACTTATGTGCTATTCCAAACTATAATCTATCTCTGTGCCAAATTTCATCCAGATCAGTTCGCCATTCTGACGTGATTGAGTAACAAACATCCATCCAAACTTTCACGTATATAATACTTGCTTTTACCGGCGGCGTCGCTCTCATTGATTTTTTTTAATATAAAAAGTGTCCTATGTTACTTCTAATAATAATATCTCCAAGAATATGTGTAAAAAGTTTCATGATGTTCGGTTAAGTAGTTTTCGCGTGAAAGCGTAACAAACAAACACCACATTTATAATATTGGGAAGGATTAGTGGGATATAATATAAGTAGATAAGGATAAACATCCTACCTTTGCTACCGTTTAAAATCCAATCACGCACCTTTAGTCGAAAGATGAAAGCTCGGAGCCAAGGTCCTGCAGTAGGAAGTCTTCCGTCCCGGCATCCGCGCCCGGAATACTCATACATCATAATTCATCGGGTCCGATGACCTGTGGAGGAAATGACCGTTCTAGGGAGCTAGGGATGGGACACGTATCAGAGGTACGGTAAAAAAGAGAGCTTTTAGAGTTATGGTAAGAAGAGAGTTTGGAGTTACGGCATGTTGAACAAAGCTGCCTGAGACTGGAACTATAGTTTATTTTTAGAGTTAATATTTTTGAAACTTGGATACGTAATGTTTGTAATGTGGTCTGATAAGTATATTAAGGTTAGGTTTTTTTTCATTGACATACATATACACAGATTATAGAACCTGTCGACAGCTCACACCTCTCACGAAAACAATACCCTAGAGGCAGCATAGCTTATCGTCTGAGCATTGGCCAGTACATTGAGCTGGCCGAATCTATAGCCGTGAATTTAAGAGCCGGCCAATTCTAGCACAGTGCGTTTGAAACCTGCTAATCCCAAGCTCTTATGCTAACCTTGTCCCGAGCTTGACGCAGTAATTCTGCATGCGCTCGGGTTTATCGACATAATAGGTGAGCTTTATGCTAAAGCGAGTTTGTCTGCGTGCGCGGGTTGTTGTGTTTATCGACACAGCATCGTCCCATCCTTACTCCCCGCAGGCAATACTGACGCGAGGCTATAAAATAACGCCAGATGATTTATTTGTAAACAGACGCTGCGTACGCGCATATAACGCGTCAGTCAGCGCACGCCCGTAATATTGGAGACTAGTACAGGCGCTTGGAACGTCGAGATTTCCTTATTAGATCAATAAGGAATCGAAATTTGTTGTTCGAATACATAGACAAAGTTGACAATGTAAGTGGTGGTATTTGGATGGTCGATGGAATTTTGAATTTATTGATTTAAACTCTTGGTAATTAATTATAAAATACGACAAAATTTTCTTTTACTTTACATAAATGAATGTCTCTTGGTTGCGTAGTTGCAAACCTAGACTGTATTAAGAACTTCATTATTCTGCTGTAAGAAGAAAAAAAATTCGTGTACCTAAACCTAAACTTAGCTGAATCACAGTAGGTATTTTATAATTATTCACGTGCACTATAATAGTGTACTAATTCAACAAAAATTATAAAAGAGCATATAATATGTACCCTTTTAAGTCTGTGGGGCGTAGTTTCATATTTTCCGTAACATAATTATGGATAAAAATATATTTTCTACGTCCAAAAGGGATCTTTGTGTCACTAAATTCTTAAGACAAGTCTTAAAGTTACCAAAATGAATTACAAATACTACAAGTCCGTTTTCCCTGCGGTTGTACGAGCGGTCCCGCATCCGACGTTTGTTTACAATAGCCGATTTGTTTATTTTCACTGTATATGGATTAAAAAGCTCCCAAACTCCATTTCGGGAGTTTATTACCTTCTTTATTTAGACGTTGAACATAATACTTGTTTTATTATGTTTTAAATAAAGAACATTCAGTAATTAAAAAGGTTTTTTGCTTTAATTTTAAATTCTTATTTGTTTTAGAACCTAGAAGAAACATTATTGCTTTCTTTTTAGGTTATTTCATGTAGTGTCCCTCATATGATTGGCTTTGTAAGCTTCCTAGTAAAAGGATGTCTCGTATATACCGAATGTTATTAAAAGCCCAGCCCTTGAATAAAATGTATAAACCTACATAATTATATACATATACCTACTACAACATGTTATGAAGGTTTCTCTTCTCCCAAGGCACGAGATTCAGTCTGAGCTTTGGCTTTACGCTTCCGGCCTTTGCCGTGTACCGTCACTCCATTGTACCAAAAAGGCAAAACTATAGGGTTATTCATAAAGGGTATGCTAAGCCGAAAAGGGCTCATAGTACTCATCATTATGAACAACTTTTACTATGGGACCAACTCAAAATTCGCGTCAGTGTCATTGACATTTTTCTATGGAACAGCTGATTTTTTTTCGATGCAAATTTCGGGTTGGTCCCATAGTAAAAGTTGTTCATAATGATGAGTACTATGAGCTCTTTTCGGCTTGGCATACCCTTTATGAATAACCCTGTATACGGAAAATATTAGTAAAATAAGAGTTACCCATGTTTTTATAGCTCAATAACAAGCCTTTACCACTAACACATACTTAATAGAACTCCTGCGCAACTAACTGTGCAAAATCACAGACAATAAAACTCTGACGATCATAAATAATGTCACAGCTAAACACAAGCCAGTAAATCAAGTCCAAATTAATGAGAGCGATGTTTCGACACATGTCCGAATAGATGCAATAAAACTATTATTTTTACTGGTTTCTAACGAGGCTACGTTTTATGGACGTCTCAATCGTAGCAGAGTTGTCGTAAAATAAAAGAGAATAATAAAATTGTGCAACTCTGTCTGATTCTAAACTGTGGTCATAATTCATTTGGTCATAAAACGGGTTGAATTATGATTACGTGTCTGGATGTATCTATTATTAAAAGACAATGTTTTATCTCATACAAAAATCATCCACAGCATGTTTGTTAGAGCCTTCTTTTGTGTTTTTTATTGATTTATAAATAATAAACTTCGACAGGTATATCTAGATTGTGGTACCTACAATCTGTAAACAACCTAAATTAATAAAAATAATAAAAGAAAAGGCAGAAGTGATATCGTACAAGGAAGTAAAACAGTAGTAAAAGTTGCAAGCAAAAGTAGCAATCCTGGAAATACGCCACTAATAAGCGCAACGCTTGTAAACGCTGAACCAATAACACCGAAGACGAAATAACATACATACATATTTACATGTAGAGTTGAAAGCAAAGGTAACGCTAAGCCGTAACAGGCTTAAAGTACTTAACCAATTTCTTCACAAACTTACAGTTCGGCGACATCACTTATCGATGGCTGCCAAAACACAACTGATTGACAGTTGTGACGTCACGGCATCATACTAGCAGTTTTGCTAGTATAGACGGTTGCCCTGCGAAGCTCCGAGAGGCCGATCTACTTACATACTAGATCGATGACCAATAAGGATATTATCAAACTATGTATAATTTTCATTTAGGCTTTAATAATAGAACTATTTTTATTTATTTGAATATATCTAGGTATTTGTAGCTTGACTCCCGTTAAAATATTCATGATTATGATGAATCTCATGACTTCATCTTTCAAAATCTCTAAATGAACCACAATTGAGCTAAAGTAACTCATATTTTGATGATCTACGATTTGGTTTATGGTTTCACCCATGAGGGCTTAATTATTGGGATTGTTCTGGTCAATTGTTTGTTTATTAGACAATCTGTGGAGGGAAGAATAATGGCTTTTCAGGTCAAATATGTTCACTTCAAGTTATGTTGTCTGTATGTTAAGTTGTTACTTGTTGTGGGATATATTATTATAGGACACACTTGATTGTCTACACCAGAAATTTTAAAAATAAAAGATGAAAAAGCTTAAAAATCAGTTCAACCATTGCTTTGTTTTTAAAAAACATTGACTTTAAGAGAAACAGTTTCCCTTCCATTATCGTCAAAAATGTATTTCACTTCAATTATTTCATCATATTCAGAATATTTACTTAGTTGTACCTAAATTAACATCCAAATAATAATATAATATATTGTGATTACTATTCAAAATATATTGCTAAACATCAGCAGCAGACATGTTTATTATTTAGTAAACAGATACCGCGATCACTTGTCTGACCTCTTCAACTATGATCTATCTAACACCTAATATAGGGCAATTAAATCGATAATCGAATTGTAAAACGAGGAAGAAGCGTCCATAACTTATATGTATTTCTAAACAATTCAGTCATAAACTCTGCGTGACCTTATTTTGATGATAAGTCCTGCTTTGGAGCAAAGCGTCAATGTATTGTAATTTAATTTGATTGGGGTGTAGCGTTTGATATTAAAAAAGTAGCGGGCCCAGCATGGAGCCAAGTTGCGAAGGACAGAGGAAAATGGAAGTCTTCAGAGGAGGCCTTTGTCGAAGGACAAGCTGTATAAATATAATATAAGAGATAAACCGATGGCCGATTAATTAATTAATTAAGGTTAATTTAATGTAATAGTTAGTATCAAACTCAAATATGTAATTGTAAAACATTATACAGCAATAAACGCTTATTTTATTTATTTTATTGTTGCAAATAATGTAAGTAAATATCTATTTGCTGTACCTATATTAAATGGCATCTATCTATTTCTTGTCTGGGATACGCTTATCTGCAAATATGGCAAAAGTCATCATTAAAAAATAGGGCGTTATTAATAGCGTTCCTCAGGGCATGGTCCTAGGTCCTTGCTTCTACAACGTTTATTATGTTCTATAGTAATTGATGACAAAAGTCATCTTTAGAAGAATAGGGCGTTGTTTATGGCGTTTCCCAGGGCATGATACTAGGTTCTTACGTGTACGACGTTTGTACGTTACATACTAATAAGATAATTTAATGTTGTTTTGAACTCGACAATGGAAGACATTCAAAGTCAATTAAACGATTTGCATTCATGCTTGTCTGTAATAAAAGGTTTTATTTATAGCCCTGACTGTATAAAGATTGATATATAACGAACGATGTTAATTAAATGCGTTTCAACTACATCTAAAGATAAAGACTATCCAGTAGCTGAAGACATGTCGTCATAAATATACTATTAGTGACTAACAAAGACAAAAAAATATTATAATTTGTTTTATAAATTATTAGTTTTTTTTTACTTCAACCGACCAACCAAAGTTAATCGGCCGCTACACCAAAGATAATTACTTAAATTACTTAACCTAATAGAAATGTCCATGTCCATGTGAATGTGTGTGTGTTTTAAGATTTAAGTTATCTATCGCTTTTGTCCACGCTCTTCATTATTACAAGATCTATGTTCAAAGGAAGTTTGTTTTTCTTTCCTACGTCCAACATTAAAGATCAAAGTTCAGAAATAAGTAAAGGCTAATTTACACTAGTCAACTCACTAGCAAAACTAATTGCCCTTGTTATAATTCCGCACATGCAATCGGTCATGTCAAGATGCGCGGACGCACAACACTTCATCATTGTATATCACGCAGTAACTATTACTGCAGCTGTGATCGTACTTAACTCAAAGGCGTATTTGAACTCGTCTTCTGCTTATCTAGTGAAGAGGCATTGATTGAATGCATGTTAAGAAGTTGTAATTTATCGTAAATTTGGCGCCATCATGCATTTCATGCAATTTTTCAAAGCTATTTACAAGGCTGGTCATTGATTCAATGTTGAATACATGCTGCTTTTAATTCTTTCCAATTTGTTTTATTTTATCTGTTACTACTATTTAACAACATTAAACTTTTCTTCTTCTTCTTTTTTCATTATCAATTCACCTCAGCTCACTTCTAGGCGTAAGCTTAAGGTTTTGTATAAGCATCTATCATTAATTCCTTTATATGTTTTATAAAATATAACAGTAACTAAATCAACACCACACATGAGTATTGCATAATGCATCGGATTGACATGTCAGCGTGTAGATTGTGAAGCGAGATTGGACAGCGCTCGCGCTTCATTGTTCCTTTATCTGCGAACTCGTCGATACAAATAATGCTGTATTGTTCTAGGATGTACTATTATTAGCTTAACTGCTTAGCTTTACATTTGCAGATGTTTGTTTAGTTTCATTCAAAATTTTGACGACTATCTTTCAATAAAGGTAGAATTTTTTAAAAATAATTATCATGACAGTTCTTTGCTTTATTTAATGTTTTATATCTAAATAAGGATTTTTTTCCTAAGGGGAAAACTGAAACTTAGCAACCAAAAAATATATAATTTTGCCTTTCTTGTGTCATAAAGTTCTAGTTGATTCAATACACATCTAATATTGTTGGTTATGATGCAACCCTTTTTAGGGTTCCGTATTTGTTTGGGTAAGGTATGTTTAAAATGTACTTGACAAAGATTTACCTTTTTTTCTTTATTTCAAAATTAAGACACCCAAAGTCATTACCATCCTAGTAGCGCTGTTGAAGGCATTTATTTATTAAGGTGTCGATACACGGTCACTGTCTTGTCTCTACTGTGAAATATTGACACTATACGACCTCCTTGTAGTACCCCGCAGACACGGACCTTCTCGGAAGGACCCTTTAACACCAGTATACAGTATGACTCATTTTATTAGTTCTTTTTTTTTTGTAGCAAAAAATATTGGGTCTTAACTCTTAATGTTTCCTGTTGCCTTATCTATTTGGTACGGTTAGGGTGTTTGGTTAATTTTAACTGAATATTATTAACTACCTGAGCTCTGCGGTTTCACCTGATATCCCGTAGGAGCCGTTAGTTCTTTGAGGCAAATTATGGTTTATATACAATTACAAAGTAAAGGCACTATAAGCTTTCATACCTCATCTAAATTGTTTAGCCGTTTCTGACTGAGTTACAAACATGCAAACATAGACAGATACAAACTTTTACCGATATTTTTTCATAAAAAACTGTCCTTGCGGATCGTTTTTGATTTCCATAAAGTGCAATCACAAACACAATTCTTGCCTTTCTTAAATTTACATCAAAGAAAAAAATAAAATAATTGATAATCAAAAAAGTAAGCCAATGTCAAAAGTTTAATCACAATTATAAATACATTCGCGTTTATAATTAAAATAAATCAAAAAGACGTTGACGAGGCTACTCGCACCTGTCAACTTGTTCCGTAATGATATCATTTTGCGAATTAAAGATTTAATCGGCTTCGTAGGTGTTACTTGCTCATGTCCATGTCATTTATTTAATTTAGTTTTGTTTTTGATTTTTATGATTTAATTTTACATATTTTTACTGACGTAGGTAGGTTCTTATAAATAGTGGATTCCATAAAAAAAAAAAATTGAAAAAACATTTTATAACTTAAAATGAATATGAATATGGAATATTATAATTAACTAGGTATATATAATATAGGTAAGGAATTTCATTTAGAATAGTCACTTTCACAAGTCACTTTAAAAAAAAAATATTTTGGAAAAGAATATGTTAATGCAGTCAAAAAAAAATTCAAATCAAAATCTCTCCAAGTATGTGTTAAGAGCTTAATTTCCAAAATTTACGAGCCACCGAATTTAATTTAAGCTTCAAAAATAAATCACGCTGTACACAAAGCGGGCATTCAGAGTTTCGTCGAGTTAATTCTCACAGAAGGTAAGAGAAGTGTTCTTTATTCATTGATCCCAATTCACTGGACCCTTATAAATCTGTCAACTGGACACTTGAGCTGAAGGCTGGGATGAAGAGTTTCCAAGGAACTCCCCGAGATATTAAATTTACAACCGTTTTGTATGTAGGTTTACTCTAAAATTCTACATACATAGGTAGATAACTAAATAAATAATAAATAAATGAACGTTTCACACTCATAGCTCCCCGGTAGGATAAATCCTTTGTCGGGGATGCCATGGAACACACACAAAGACAAGGACAACTAACACCCAGACCTAGAACAGATAAGTATTTAAATTCATCATTCAAACATCTGCCCGGCCGGGAACCAAACCCGGGCCTCTAGCTAATTTTTTATTTATTTATTTTTTATTAATGCAGGCTATAATTCAATCATTTCAATATAATAAATCATGCATTTCGAGATTTAAAAAAAAAATCTAAATTTTATGTAATGCTCTTTTGGTTACAAATTGATCTGAATACCTAGTAAATTTTGTCCAAAAACGTTAATATATTATGTTTATTTTCACAATAGTGTAAGCACAAAAGTCTCAGTATGCACCAGCCTTTAAGATTAAGAGCCTCAAGATTCTCACGACGCGCGACGTTTGTTTGCTAAATCTTGAATAATGGCTCACTCTTGTTGAAACTTACACAAAAGTAAAATAAAAAAATTGATAAAAATTCACAAAAGTGAGATCATTATCGGGTTATGAATATTTTATGGATCGTATAACCTTATTTGGGTGTTACAGTATTTCATAAAATTTTGGAGATAAATTAAGCCATGAAATCGTTTGCATTTTGTTTGCAGGTTACAAAATTTATAATTTATTAGAATGAAAGAGTTAAAAAAGCTTATAAATAACTAATTATCTACACATGGTACTTTCTTAACTAAACATAATAGGTACACACACACGGTTTCTGTTTTTACCGAATTCCAAAGAAAATCCTTTTTTTTTTTAAGAATAAAAAAAATAGAAGAGGAACATTTCTTCAAAGTTTTCTTAGTGTATCAAGCAAAACATAAAAATTGTAATACATTGTACATTGATTATATAAATATTTTGTGTATAACGCTATGTCGCTGTCAATACCGACTAATTGGCCATTTTGTGAAAAAACCAGAGCAACCGTAAAAAGCACGCTCTGCCACCGCACTAATTGTAAACTGGTTGTATGAAACATTCATGATACAATAATTGAGTCGTACCGACGTATCAACCAACCCTATTAGACTTTCAAAATGGCTGACAATCTTACCTGTCAATTGGCAAGGATTTACACGAAATATGGGAAAAATTACCGTAATAAACTCAAAATTGAGTTAATTACGCTTTTGATAGGAGTAATGATGTTAATAATTAAGAAAATTGTAATGCAGCTGCAATTAAAAGCCATTTGCTTTATTTAGTGCCATACTCTGGCCGTAACTTTTTATTACGGAAATACTTGGTACTTTAGGATTAGGTTTGTACAAAATAATTGTACAAATTACTTTTCATTGCATGAAATACGAGCGGAATTATTTCTACCGGTTTAGGTTTTGCTTAAGTATAACTCTAATAAAAACCTACAACTTTTTATTAAAGCTTAGTAGTTCTAGATCCAAAGCTGAAAATAATGTAAACAAACTCTCAAAGCCCAGCACGTCTGCGCAAAATCTGTAAAACTTGTTTCACAACAAGTTTCAAAACTTTCTTTACGGAATGTTGTTTATATAGCTGTCCTTGTCAGACATATAGATCACTTATGAGAGCTTTTCGTGCGCGAAAAAGACAGCGAACATAAAGACGTCACGCGGGGCAAAGGCGCGCGTTTTTGCACTTGTTTTATTTGTAAGCCGCCATGTTTTTTTGTCTTTTTGTGAAGCTACGTCTTTGTTCCGCGGAGGGCGCAATCCGTGGTAAGGATAATTTCTTTATTCCACTGGCCCACCGAGGGCCCACCAGACAATTTTCTTCTGCATTATTATGAGCCTGATTTGTTTAATAATTTTATTACTGGCCGCATTGCGATTGTGATTTTGTTTTGTTAGATTGGCACGTTTAGCGTTGAGGTTAGGTTTAATTTTTGCGGTTAACGTGGGAACTTTGTGATTTTATGATTTTAATATCTTTGCGAAATTATTTTGCTGTAGTTTTAAATGCTTATATCTTATCATCATCATCCACAGCCTTTTTTATCCCTCTGATTAATATAGGCTTCTCTCTAATTGTGACAACTTCGGTCCTGCGCCAATCGGGTCCAGTTTCGATTTTATCAATATCGAACCAAAGAATAAAATAGTTAGTATATTAAATTTAAAATTCGTTGATTTAAAACAGTGCTTTACAATCTCATCGGCCCATAACTTGCATAAACGCGATATCCTTACTTCCAGCTGTTTGTTAATCGTTTTTTATTCGAAAGCGTCCAGACATTACGTCACGGATGCCACTGTTGTTCGAATCAGGGTTAAGATTAGAGTTGAGCGATGGTGAGAATTTGAGTATGTGAATTATTCGAATAATGTGAATATTTTTACCGAGTTTGTCATCGTCGTCCAACAAAATAATAAACTACTAGTAGATTCAATTGAAGAGACAATTTGTAATTTTGAACACTTGGCAACATTCTGATCATAAATCTTCTACGTTTCGTCAAAGTTATTAAACATTTATAAAATAGGACATATTTATTGGCCTTTAATTAAAAAAAAAGAAACAAAATAAAAATTTTCTTTATGCTACTTTATGCTTGCGTTTGACCGCCATCTCGCCTGATGGTAGGCAACGATGCGGTCTACGATGAAGCACGCTTGCCTAGAAGGAACCAACTAATCGCGACTTGAAGACACCCAGATTATATCTAGCTGGAATTTTTGTAGGTACAAGTTGTTATGTAAAAATGCCAGTCGATTAAAAAAAACGAAAATGAAACCTAAAAAAAATATTATTTATATTTGTAGCCGAATAATCGAATTATCGTAGTTCGATTCGCATCGATCTCATCTCTAACTTTCGACCTCTTTTTACCACGGAACCCTACTGTTAGACCTTGAGCGACGCACCGGGATGCCGGCGATACTTGGAATCCCTTGAATATTTTGAAAAACTTTTTGGAGGGAAAAAGTTATTGTGTCATTGTGTTCTAAATATTTCGGTCAACTAATTACAGATCATCTCCGTTTTGTGATTAGTTAATTATTGAGATGTTTTTGTTACTAAGGCATATTATACAGGTATTTCAGCAAAAGTTGAAGTATTGCGTAAAGGGTAAATACATTTTTTTGGCATGACAACATATATAATTTATCTCACTGGTATATTTGTGCATATAGATATAGACATATGCACAAATAAACACTGATACATAGACTCTCCTGAGGAACACTCATGCCAAAATTTTTGATTTCATCATATTTTAATTGCCATCAGCCAAAAAAATCTTTAAAATATCATACAATAAATTTTTGCTCTAAAAAATGCAAACTACCTTCATTTTTCGTCTCGTCTAGCAACACCACGCATTAAACCTTAAGGTGCAACGTTTCACTTATGGCGCGAAATTTAAATTTTAAACGGTATTTTCGTTTTTAGAGTTAGACCGGGTAACTAAATTAAGTAATGATAAAATTTGCGACAATCGTTGAGTATTTTTTACGATATTTTGTAAAGGTAATAAACAGTAATGCATCTTTCATTCAAATAATGTCAATATCATCTCCGATCGCCAGTTTAACGCTTAATTGGCTTTTTTGAGTAATCTTGTGCATTACTGTCTATTAGCTCTACAAAATACCGTAAGGAATGCTTAACAATTGGCGCAAACTTTATGATTACTTGATTTAGTTACCCTGCCTGGCTCTAAAAACGAAAATACCGTTTAAAATTTAAATTTCGCGCCATAAGTGAAACGTTGCACGTTAATTTATTCTTCAAAATGTCTAACTACCCTCATTTCTCTTTCAGACTAGCAGCAGCAGCGGCGGCGGCAGCAGGCGCGACCAGCGAGCTCAGCTACCTCGCCGCCCTCCACCCCGCGTACCGCCCCGTGCCTTACGACCATCCCTTGTACAACGCCAACACTTTAAGAGGTATGTACCAGGGCGTATGAAGATTAGTTGCTTTATTTATTACTAGCTACGCCTCACCGTTTCACCTGCATTTTCTGAAATAAAACTACAAGTTTCGTACCAATTGTCATCCGAATCCGTTCAGCCGCTTTTTCGTGATTGAGTGACAATCATACAATCTGTCACATATATAACATTAGTAGGATTTGCCTGAAGGTGTAAGGGTTCGTGTTTTTGTAGCGGTTATCATTTTTAGCACAGTTATCATCATTGTATCTTTAGTTGTAAGATATCTAAAACCTCTCTATCATAGTACGCGGCATTATATTGCACTTGAAAGTCACACATCATTGATCACTTCCTTATAATTCTCTATAAAACTTCCCCACACACGCGACTTGCGGTAGCGGACACGGTAGTGAACAGGCAACGTCCAATCACCGCCTTTGATTGAACCGTTTCGGCTCGATGATTGGTTGCCTAGCCGCTACCCTAGCCGCCTCCGTAGACTGCACATGTTTGGGGTAATCATACATCATACATTTTTTTGCCATAATTCCTATGTATAGGCAAAGATAATGTTTCTGATTACTGTTGAACTATATGAGGTTTTTAGTAAAGAACCTTTATAATTAAACATGCCCGAATTAACAATTTCACTACGGCATAAACATAAGTCTGTTTAATTTTGTCAACATATTTTAGCAGTAAATAGTTAAAAAAAAAAACAAATATCATATCCAGCCAGAGTCTCTCTTCTACATCTAAAACATTAAAAAAAGACACTATTCCGCACATCACAAAAATAAAAGTGTTTTGTTAGTTTAAATACTTACTGCTACGCCGCGCGCCGTAACTCACCGTTTATAGCTAATAATTTCATATACAAGTAGTGCAAAGTTCTCGGACCTATTAAAACCCGAAGAAGCGAGCAACAAGCACTAAAGTACTAAAAATGGAGTATGAAAATACCAACATCAGACTAGACGCTATAAAAAGCTAAAACAATGAAAACAATTCGATAAGCTGCGATTGAACCTGAGAATTATTGGCTGCACTTCATAAATTATAGGGTTGCTGCGGTTGGTGGAATGTTGGCTAAAATGCTGCAATGATAATAAAACTAGTTGATCGCCTGCACAACACCTGGCACTACGATAATGTGTAAAAAAATATTAGCTCATTCTCAACCTTTAATCCTCCCACTGATGGGATACAGGGTGATTATGGATAATTAACAGCAATTATTGGGCTATTGGGATGGAGTGGGTTAAAACTATTATATGCAATTGGCAAATTAAATAACTTGCCCAAAGTAACAAAGCTGTTATATAAGACAAATAAATTGTAGATAAGTGAATAGGTATTTCCTACGCAAGCGTGCTACATCTTCGACCACATCGTCGCTTCCCATCAAGTGAGATTGTGGCCAAACGCACGTCTTGTTTCTTGTTAAAAATAAAAAACAAAAAAACTTAGACATTTATAATATCTTATGCATATGTAGTATGATTTAAAACAAACAAATCCCGACAGCCCTATCCTGTGTGAACGACGTAATGCTACACCGTACCAGCAAGATAAACCTGTAACTCAAAACTGTTATTGCAAATAATGTGCATGTTCAAGCACTGTTTGTGCAATTATTCGAAGCTCTTAATGTAACAAGAAGCCAAGGGTAATATTACTGGGAAATAATAGATATTAATCTATCACATTAAATGCTTGGTGCGTTATTGTCTATGGCCTGATAGGGTCCATAAACTGCGCGGTTCATTATAGCGCTTTGTTCCGCGGAATCGTTGGATAGTTGGTTGCAGTTTTGATTTTAAAAAATAAGCTTTCAAACGTAAATTTGTCTTCTTATTCTTATTTTTTATACTTAAAGTTACTAATGTTTTTTTTTGTTTAGTAAGTATACATATTGACAGGATGTTTCAAAATTGTTTTTTAAAACCTTGTATCCGCTAGCTACATCCTGACTTTGGAAAGCTTTATAAAATATCGAAAAGTTGTTGTCATTGTTTTCTATTTACTAAAATAGTTTCTTTATGCATCTTCAAGAAAAATACAAGATTTTTGTTACACCCTGTATTGTAAAATTAAAGTCACACAAGCATTGCTAAAGTTATTTCACACTCACGCTCACTAATTAGCTCACTCGCTCACTCATTAACTAATCAATTCACTCTTGCCTTTACCCATAGCAGAATTCAAACAATCTCACTCTCCAATTGAAATAAACCCGCTTCGAATCAAGCACAACCATACGAACATTTCACACTAAAACAAAAACGTCGTAAGCACCTTACCAATTTGTGGCACTTACGCCTTTTCTGACTAAAGTTTTGTAGTATCTCAAACGGCGTAAGTGCTTCAGTACACTGTGGCACTTACAACCTTTTCTAACTACAGTTTTATAGTATCTCACGAAGGGAACAGCTCGAACCTTACACTATCCTTTCAATTTATCTATACACAGAGGTGTTAATTAGGATTTAAACTCACGACTGCTACCATTCCTAACTTAATCCATTCAAAGAAAAACTAACCTTAATTCGACGGGTTAGAGTTGAGACCCGGTTGAGGGGGTAAAAGATGACAGATACGTTAAAGTGGCCATTAAAGACGGGCGTAAGTCACGGGTGGAATCGGCATGCGGTAACGAAGGGATGATTTTTGTAATGGTAATTAAGACGCCTCAGTACGCGTTTTATGTTGAACCCGAGGTAGAACCGTGGTTGGACCACGGGTAAACTACCTTCCTGGTACAATCAGTTGGACCATGGATAGTTTTATAGCTGGTTGGCAGCGGAATTGAATAATAATATACCACAGGAAAAAGAGGCATGAAACAATTCCATGAATACACAATTTTGTTTATTCTAATGACAAACACTGCACAGGACTGCAGTGCACGTGCAGGTGCGTAAGAGCTGTGTGATGTTTAGTAGTTTAAAAATTTTTGAAAGCTTATTGAGAATCATCGAAATGTGAAAGTTCAAAGAAGCTAACGATTTAATTAGCACCGCATTCAAGTTTACTTGAATCGATGTAAGTGCTTAACAACGTATTATTCAGTGTTTAACATGACCGTACTAATGTCGCCTATTGTTGGGTATGACCATACAAGACCGTGTATGGTATGGTGGTACAACATGTAAAAGCAAAGCGTTAGAGGAAGCTCATAGAAGGCTGGCCAAGCGTATGCTGAGACGCAGGTGACGCAGCACAGAACAGATTTTGCAGGCAAGAGCAGGCGAGACAGACATAGGGCGTAGAGCAGGACAATACATGTCAGCGTTGCACGTGCCAACACCGCAGTACGCAGCTCTCAGTAGGTTCATAGGTACATTACAAAATCTGCTCTTTCCTGCGCTGTGTGGAACTGCGTTACCTGCGTCTCGAAAAGCAGTAAGAAACAAAGACTACTGTACTCGTAAGTTACTGTTGTTGGTTACTGCGTTCTCACTTTATCGAACGTAAACGACCTCGCCACGTTGTTCTTCAGCGTCATCTAGTTTAATTCGTGCGAACTAAATCTTTCACAAACCAGATCCTACAATACAAAATATGTATGTATAAAAATTTTGAAATTATTAAAAAATATATTAATGTTTAAATTTTAATAGCTAAGATCAGGATTTTTTTAAATAGCTATCCCTGTAGGTTCTTTACCTGCTTTTGAACATATTTTCTCTGGTTATATGTTTTACCTAGCTTTACCCAGATTGTAAAAGATATAATAAGCACGAAATGTGGTGAGTTTGGCCGCAGTGCATGTTTACAGATTAGACACACTCGAACCGACCTGTATGAATAATGTTAACCTTTTCTCTTAACAACAAGAATACAACAACAAGAATAGACCATGAAGCTATAATGTGTAGTTGTAAATTGTTGTAAATACCTACACATAATTTGCTAAACAAAATAGTATATGAAAAGAAAATTCTAATTATATATTATATTATATTATATTATATTATATTATATTATATTATATTATATTATATTATATTATATTATATTATATTATATTATATTATATTATATTATATTATATTATATTATATTATATTATATTATATTATATTATATATTATATAAAAATGAAACCCGTTTTCCTTGGTCACGGCCTCACGCGTGAATGGCTGGACCGATTTCACTAATTCTTTTTTTGTTGTATTTGTTATTATTAGGAGAAGGTTCTTACGGAAAAAAATATTAAGAAAATCTCTCAGAAATATTGAAAAACCCTAAAAACAGCCCTTTTATTTTTCCCATACAAACGTTTTCTAACTAAAACGAGCTTTATTGCTATTGTATAAAGTTCATATTGAATTGCAAGCACTCACTGTTATTTAAGCAATGTAGGTATGTTCCTAACGTCCAAGAGTCAATTTGCACTTTATTACCTCTGTACAAAGTTCAAATTCAATCATATCTATCAAAACAGTGTGCGTTTTATACTGATAATTTTTACTATAAATTGACAAGTTAGCATCAACAAACTACGGTTGCTATAGTTACGCAATAGCATGAGAATAGAGGTTATAACAAAGAGTTCCTATAATTATTCTCAACACCTTTGGTCACGCAATCACGCGTGAACGACTGGACCGATTTCAATTTACTCTACGTTTATCCCAAAGTCTACCCGTGCGAAGCCGGGACGGGCCGCTAGTCTATCTATATATATATAAAAATGAAACCCGTTTTCCTTGGTCACGGCATCACGCGTGAATGGCTGGACCGATTTCACTAATTCCTTTTTTGTTGTATTTGTTATTATTAGGAGAAGGTTCTTACGGAAAAAAATATTAAGAAAATCTCTCAGAAATATTGAAAAACCCTAAAAACAGCCCTTTTCTTTTTCCCATACAAACGTTTTCTAACTAAAACGAGCTTTATTGCTATTGTATAAAGTTCATATTGAATTGCAAGCACTCACTGTTGTTTAAGCAATGTAGGTATGTTCCTAACGTCCAAGAGTCAATTTGCACTTTATTACCTCTTCTGTACAAAGTTCAAATTCAATCATATTTATCAAAACAGTGTGCGTTGGAGCACAGATAAAACAAAAAAAAGAAAACGAAATCGAATAGTTCATTCATTTGTTTTAAAATTTCGAAGGATTTGACTCCAAGTCATATCAAATTAAAAAAAAGTTGAAACAACAACAAACTGTCAATGTCAGTGTTTTTTTTTCATGGATGAGTTTGCTTTTGTCAACTGATACACGAAACAAATTCGTACCTATAATTGAAATATATTATAAGTATAAAATTGTAAATAGTGTTTTGTGCAGTGTTTCTATTTAATTAGGCAGTACCATAGAGAAGTACTATAAGGCAGTACGAAGTCTGCCGGGTCGGCTAGTATACTCGTAGTATAAAAGAAATAAATATACTTACTAACAGCAGATAGTAGTAGAGCTTTTTAGTTAATCTAATATTAAAAAAAACTAAAGTGTGTGACAAAACGAAAAGAAACATCAGCTGTTTCATAGACAAAAATGTCAATGACACTCGATTCGACAGAACGTATGGAACAGCTGGTTTTCGCGAATTCAGTTTTGCTCCCATAGTAAAAGTTGTTCATACTATAAGCCCTTTTCGACTTAGCATACCCTTTCCTTGCAACCCTGTATAGCGGATAAAACGTCTCGAAGATAGTAAGCAAACAGTTCGCAACAAGTAACTCAACTCGAGTAACCCAACCCTTCCGTACCGTATTCCCGAAACGGTGTTTATGATGAAAAGTCGCGACTGAATAATCTTAATATATATAAATCTCGTGTCACAATGTTTGTCCTCAATGGACTCCTAAACTACTTAACCGATTATAATAAAATTCACACACCATGTGCAGTTCGATCCAACTTGAGAGATAGGATAGTTTAAATCTCAAATTATAGTCGCAATTTTAATTTATTGCAAATTATATATATACTGATAATTTTTACTACAAGTTGACAAGTTAGCATCAACATACTACGGTTGCTATAGTTACGCAATATTTGACATGGAATTGACGCAATGGCTTTTGACAGGACAACGTCTGTCGAGTCAGCTAGTATAATATATGTTACAAGTAGGCATAGCGGTTTAAGCAGTGGTATGATGTTAGTAAGCAAACAAAACTAAAAAAATATAGCTTTTCCATAAAAAAACAATGACACTCTACAAAATGTATGGAACTGCTAATTTTATTTTCGCGAATTCAGGTCTGCTCCCACAGTAAAAGTTTTTTATATTTATGAGTATTATGAGCCCTTTTTGGCTTAGCATACCCTTCCCTCATAACCCTGTATAGCGGCTGAAACCACGCTCCGAAACTAGTAAGCAAACAGTTCGCAACAAGTAACTCAACTCGAGTAACCCAACCCTTCCGTACCGTATTCCCGAAACGGTGTTTATGGCAAAAAGTGCGCGCCCGCGCCGGTGTCGGCTGACATTACGGCAGCCGGCTCGGGTTGCGCTTGTCGCATCTCTGTATAACGCTCAATTAGACGCTATTTTTTAAGGTATTTCGTTGGATGGTTTATGCGAGATGTCAAAAATCAATTAAATTTTAAATCATTTTTTTAAACAGACAAGTTTTGTTTTAATGGTTGTGTTTTATGTTTTTAAAAGGTAAAATTATTGTGTTTGTTTTTGCTGGACGATTTGCTCAGCGACAACACAATCTAAATAAATTTTAAAAATGTGGATAATAACAAGTCATACCTAAGTGCTTGCCCACTGTGCAAATTCATGTTTTTTGTAAATACCGGCATAAAAGTACGAGCAGGTATAATTAGGTTTTATCGCAAAAAACGCACAATATTAAAAGTTTATGTCAAAATAAATTATGTCAAACAAACCAGAGCCGCCAACTTTAGAAAAAACATAAATTAATTTACTACAAAGTAGACATGGTCTCATAAATTAATTCACAAAATCGTTTCGCATCGTTAATTTTATACAAGAATCGAATGAATCGACGTTAATGACTTCATTGTGAAAGAGAATCGAGTATTTTTTACAACTTCTCAACTATTTAAGTGCTATTTTGTGTTTCTATTTAATTACAGTTAGATTTTACTGTAATTAAATGATGTTTCTGTTGTAACTGTCATTTAATACATAAATCATAAACGACAATTCAATTAAATGACAAAAATTTGACACTTTGAAACTTTGTCGTTGCATTGTCGTTTTGTCAAAACCTTAAAATAATTGTTAGTTGTCCAAACATATTTTCGATTATTTTGGCATAGATTATCAGATACAATTTAATTGTATGGCAAATATTGAGTAACTAATTATAGTGCGTTAGATACCGAGTATAGGCTTTTATTTCAGCGCGCCATCTTTTTGATCCTGTGCCAGTCTCGCCCCACATCCTTCTACATCCTTTAAAAATATAGAATAAAATAAAGGAGTTCCCATATTGAACAATTTGCAAGTTTAAAATTATTATCTTCACTTACTTCTACATTAAAATTGCGTTCTGCGCAATGAGCCCGCAAACATTCCTTATCCGGAACCACTTAAGTAACCTTATCTCTCACAGATTATAGATAAACTTAAACGACTGAATTATACGGATAACTTACAATAATTATTACTCATTTATTAAGATGTGATAAAATTATTTACGAAATTTTCAATTATGTTAATTTTGTACATTGCACTAAAATTTTTTACAGAATTGATATCAACTTAAAAATCTTCTAAAAACAAAACAAAAGCAGAGGGAGAAAGTTGTATACGCAAAAGAAATATGGCAATAATTTAAATTGATTAAATAAATTATTTGGTTTCATCTTGCACACATCCACCCAGACGGGCTAACTGGAACGTCCAGCTTCGGGTTACTACCAGACCCAGTTTTATGGTACACAGACCCACTTGACCATAGGTGACCTTCGCTTTCGGTAGACTGGTCTGGATTATCTGCCGATCGAGAATAATCTGATTAATTAATTAAAAGAATAGGATTTGTTTTACTTACCGGGAAAATCCGGTCAAAAGGGTTGTAATTATGAACTTAGCATAGAATAGCATATAAAATATTGTGATCTAAATCTAGTTTTGTAAGCCAAAATAGCAAAGTTTCATAAACTAGCAGCTACTTCGATTACCTACAATTTAAAATAATATGTTAGTAGGTATGACTGACATTTCATATGCAAAAAAGACGTTCGAGTTGAAATAGATAATATTATTATCAAGGGAAGTAATAAACTAAAACCAATGTCAAACTAATTAAAACTACACGACTCGAATGCAAAAAAAAAACATATCGAATATGCAAAAGATACTTGTGAAGAATATAATAATGTATTAATCATAGCGAAAGAAATAGGTAAGAACATCAATCAAGCTGACACTCAAAACACCTAAAAAAGCTAGTTGCATCCAAGCGAGCGTTATTAATATAAAATCGTTAAGACCGGCGGTCCGTCATCAGCCAACTGCAAAATTTCGCAACACAAGTGACAAGCCGAAACTTAATAACTTACTCAGAAATGCACCAGCAAATTGGGAGCCTGAGCCCGGACCGGCTCCGTAACCCTACACCGTTTTACCGAACCCCCGACACATATAAATCGTATTTTTATTCAAATCGAGCGTACGTGCCGCGATAAAGCCTTTTTAAAACAAATAACCAAACATTCAGACGAAAATGCAACATGCAAAACCATACCCTAAGAAAGCTGGATAAGGCTGAAAATGTAACAGAGTTAATTGATGTCCCAGACACAGAGGACATGAAACTTTACAGTTGCGGTAACAGAGTTGTAGATTCAGATATAAATTGTCCTGTTACGATGCTCGATCCTGACCGCGACAATGCTAAAAGAAACTACGTGCATTATGTAAACGAGGTAAATTATAATCTGATCAAAGGAGCAGTAGAATGAGAATTGGATGTTATAAATGCATCAGATAAGACTCACGATTATGATGTAAAGCAAGAGCACATTGAGAATCGTAGAAGATAACTTGGAGCTTAATTGGGAACGTTTTTTACACAATTTAGCACTGTTAGTCTTACATGGAATATTTCCAATGTACTAAGGTGCTGGAAAATAGATTTGATTGGCACAACATTGCGTAAGGTTTCAACATTATATATTATGTACTTTAAAGGGAATTTCAAGGGTGACACGTTAAGTGACCAACTACTCGTGTTTTCCTTTTTAATAAAGTTGTTCACACCGATACCTTCATTATTCAGTTTTTTCCGTCCGAAATGTTAATCATCAGTTTTGCTGCGAACTTTTTACTTCTCAGAATTTCATGAAACATTTTAATCAAGTCGCTAATGGTACAGGTGCCAATCACCATCAGCTTAATAACGCACTTGATTTTCTTTATTTAAGCAATATTAACGCAAAAAATAATGATCATAATAAACTGAACACTTGTGCAATTCGTGGAAGGGAAGGCAAATGTTTAAATGCAATAAAGGTTTTATTCCGTTGGGATGAAATCGTAAAATTGGAGCAAAAAAAGAAGTGGCTTACACACGGCCATGAAAATCGATATTTGTGTATGTCTTTATTCCGATAATCGTAAATTTTGATACAGCTTCGGTTTAACTGAGCGTAAAACCTGTCGAAAGTAAAAGAGTTCATGTTACTCCTAAAATAATACAGGCTATGACAATATAATTAAAATATTGATTGAGTTCATTAAGTTTACCTACTCGCTTTGTTAAGAATCAAATACCTTACATTTACATAGAGACGAGAATTTAAGAGATGATGATGTTATGGATGACACTGCTGTGTAATTGTTTATTGATGTGAGGTCAAAATGCTAAAGAAAACAAAACGAATATAGACCAAAATGTCATTGAACTCGTTAAGGGATTAATCAATATGCCAGAAGATTGATTATGTTTTTTATGCCTCGATAAATTGCCGCAAATTCCAATTTGCAAAGTGTCACGGGTAAAGTTGACACGTTCAATCTGTGTTCGAGAAAACGAGAAAACCGATGTTATTTTGTACCCTTTGTCAAATGCTTTGCCTTAAGGATTATTATTTAAGGTAGACTCCACGCTGCGTTCTGGATAAATTGTCGGATGACTTTATTCGTATTACAAATTCGAGCAGATGAAGACTTTGGCTTCTTCGTCCTAAATTAGGTTTGCGAATCCATTAATGTTCATAAGCTAAAGTGGGTTTCCGCTTTGGGGCAAGTCTTCTTTTATGTTCTTACCTGTAGCATCGAATGTTATTAAAGGTTAATAAATGTTTCTGTCTTCTGATGTGTATTAGTTAAATATGTTCAGGTACCTATAATTTATTTTTTAGCTCTATTTGTTAAAGCTTTATTGCAACCGAATGAATCTCTGAATGTTGCACGACTTTTTGTCGCAGCTTTAACCTTTGCCTTAGCTCTTTCAAAGAAAAGAGAGGTGATGCTTAAACACGTTTTAGAAAGAGACGCCGAATGCGCCCGAGCATGACAAGTGACCGGATAAATGCATTTTAAATGAAGAAGGCATAATTTTGAACTCGGGTTCGTTAATTGAATGACTTTCGTTCTGTGAAATACAATTATTATGGAGTTGATTTTAACGGTTTGTAAATATTTGCGATTTTATTACTGTTTTAATTTAATGTTGCTTCATTTTTGAACAGTAAGATTTGATTATGTGAAGAATCAATTAACATGTTCGTTTTTTTCGACGCCTACTTGAATTAAGAATTTTAAATTTCGTAAATAATATAATTTCTCTTCAATATGAAACTAGGGCGTAGTTTTTATTTACATATCATTGGTTAAAGACGACTTATACACTTATACTTAGATACCTCTTGATTTTAGCCATTATTTTAACCCATATATTCCTATCACCCCAAGGTCCTAAATTTCAGATTGCATGAGTCTTAGAAATTGTACTACCTAAGTAACTTCTTTAAAGATATGAATTGTGAAAAAAGAAATGAATTATTATAGTACCTATTTATTCCTTAATTTTCCATTTTGATACAATAATCATAGGAAAGACAAGTTTAATCCAAATTGATTCACAAAAGCTAATCTTGTAGAAATATATTTAGCGGCACATCAAAGTTGATCACCAATCGATCTCAAATCAAAAAGTGACGAAGTTTCAATTGAAAACCAACGTTAGGAATATAAATAACAAGTTATGAATCTATTTATCACTCTAGTTTTAGTTTTTGCTTTGGGAACCTAACCTGTTCTCCAGTTTTGATTGATACAATCTCTTGTCTGCGGTTGAATCGAAAACATTTCGATATTATCATTGTGGATGACTGTATCGGCACAGATCCTATCGGGAATAACAAGTAACATCTACCATAAAAACTTGAAGATTTATAAAAATAGTTAAAGAAAACTGTAGACGTTAAACTGTAGATACCCGATTAATATCAAAATTGATTAAAAAATATATTATATATGTGTTTTAATGTTTTTGTGTGGTATAGGTATGGTCCATAGTCCATACTCACACTAAAATTATCCTAAATTAGTTAAAGATATTTTTTTCAAACTAAGAAGTATCTAAACAGAAAAATAAGAATTAGAAATACGGAAGTTTGCAAAACGCCCAAACAAAATCTATGCCCTACTCGTATACCTAATAACTTGTAATTATTTCACCTAACAGCCTATAGATCTATTAGAGCACCTGATACGCTCTATTACAAGCGTCTTTAACAAACCAAAATTTATCAGAATCCATTCTACAAACCACATGATTGATAGAGTTCATTTCTCCGTCCCGCTGCGTCTACATTTCAATACTCCGACTTGTACCGCTAATGGCGATAATTTCTTCACTTCAACCCCTTACGGCTGTTTATTTTACGATATTTTATTTATAAAGTGCAAGAGTTATCGTTTTGGTTTTGTTTTTAAACTTGTTTTTCGATGTGTATGATGCAATCGTAACAAACGCAATAAACAAGCATAACAACGCAACAAAGACAAAGATAACACAAGTTAACACAACAAAGGGAAAAACAGGAGGTACCAAAACACCGAATTAATTTTGAGCTCTTAGTGAACCAACAGTAGTTTTGAACCCCAATGCTACCGGACTGTGACATACTACCTTAATAAAATAATGTACCTACCTATCTATAACAAAGCAGTTTTTGGATGAAACTAAGGATCCAATAAGGGTATTAAATATTCCAGTAACAATATTTGTATCCCTATCACACAAACATTCATCTTCATCGCTTTATCCTCTATGCTTTCCAATCAAAGTTAGCTTTCGCCTAAAACCCGTAACTTTTTAATTTACCTCCCAATATTTCAATCAGACACCTCCCGAACCCAATCACCACAAACCACATTTCTAAAGGTTTTCATTAGAAAACTCAAAGGTTTTTTTTCATCCGAGAACCAGTCCAATCATGATCGATTTAAAAACTCGCCCGGTATCGATTGATCCGCTCTCTATCGGGATTGAGACATCTGAAACTGGTTCTTGAGATGGGTTAGGAGTGTGGGGTGGGTTAGGAGATGTAGCGGGAAGCATGCTCTATTCCAGTAGATAGTTAGATACGTATTATTGACCAAATATAACAAATTAATAAAATATGTTTTTTGACCATTTTTTGACGGTTTTTTTATTTGACAATTGGTTTAATGAGTTTATTATTATCATTAACAGACTATGTGACTGTAACTTTTGTAGTAATAGTATCTAACAAATTAAAAAACATGTTAAATAATTCAATAAAAATAAATAACGTTCACACTCCCCACTAGGATAAATCCTGTGTCGGGGATGCCATGGAACACACACAAAGACAAGGACAACTAACACCCAGACCCGGGACAGATATTTAAATAACCGACCGAGACAATTTACATTATCGATGATATTGTACATACCTACATAACATTATGAACAATTTTTATTCTGAAATCGATTTTGCATAGAATGAATATTTGGTTGATATAGCAAAAGAGAGGACGTTGCATGTAAAATTACGATGACATTCTATAAATTTTAATTATGGCAAAGCATCGTCAACTTATAGTTTCGCATTTCAATCGCGTTTTTTCAATTTGGACTTACTCGTACCATCTGCCTGTTAGTCTCTATGTATAAAAATAAAATAAATATGTACCTAACATAATTCTATTTGCATAATTATAAAAAAAATTTTGGCTATCAAAGATGTCTAAAAAGACGTACCTATTCTAAGTTTCAACGTTGCAAGAAAAATGAACAAAAAATAAGAACCCGGTCAGGGTTTCAGTAATTTTTGTGATAAATTTGAAACACTTAAGCATAATTGTATTAATTTTTGGTCAGAGGTTTCCAACATGCAGACCTTGGGCGTATGATACAAGGCACGCCCATTAGTGGGCTGTGTCGTGTAGGTATAATTATGATCATATATTTACGTGACAGTGCCAATTTTGAGCGTCTGTTAAATATGTACAGGTCTGTTGGGGTTTAAAATGGTGACTACTTCGTGTTTTTATGATATAATAGCAAACATGTACCCTACAGTCCTGCACACATATTTAAAATCGAACGGGGCCTTAATGTTTTAAAATTAAAAATAAAACATACATGTAAAGGCTTAAAAAAAATTAGAAAATTGTTTTTTTTTTTTGATTAATACTTACTCAATACTCAAAATTTTGTTGCAACCATTATGTAGATTATGCCTGTTACTGATTTTATTTACTTCTCTTCTTCTTCTTCTCTTTTTTCACCACAATAATATAAAAATGTGCAAGCGACATACCTAACCTATGGCAACACCCGCTACCGCCTCTACCTCGCGCCACCCACCATCACCCACGCCACATTATTCCTACCCAGAAACTTAGACGCGAGTTCTAATCGAACTGTGATAAGCCTAAATTAGTTTACGTGTTCCTCTAGTGTTTTATGTTTCGGTAATTGGCGTGGCGATGGCTATCTGTTTTGTCTATCTATTTATTGGAGCGATGAGAAAGTTAGTACGTAGGTACTTTGTAAACTGTAACAAAACATATTGATGTGATGGGGTTTTTACAATTTTAACTTAGCTATTCATTCATTCATAAGTCATTGATAAAGAGGAGTATGATAGGTAATGAGTGAGAGAGTAAAAGTAGCAAAAAATCAACTTCGAATAAAGTAGCTTTTTATTTAAGTGCTAACAAAAAAAATTTAGTACTCTAATTAAAAGAAGAGAGAAAGTAAGGCAGATAGATCTAGCGACCCAAATATTCAAATCAAAATATTCAGGGGCTATCTTGTAGTTAGACTGTTGCAGTAAGCAGTTCCTAAGTTCAAAAATGTTCAGTTCCCTAAATGTATCTGAGAGTTAAAATTATTGAAAAAAAAATCAAAAAACTGTTTCAATATTAGCTTACGACAATCCCAACAAATCTAACAAAAGCTCATAATTTAAAACCGGGCAAACCTAAAATCAAATAAAACATCCGAAAAACAGTACACTTCTTCTAGGCAGTCGGGCAAACAGGCGTAAGATAACAACACAAATTAGTAACTCAATCAGCGCGTTCAAAAACGTTTATTTTATAGTTTTTTTTTCTTATAAATGGTTCAATTCTATCGTAGGTTGTAAATTGATCAATCAGACACACATAGTTTGTCTGAATAGAGCCTTTGTTTCCCATTTCACGGTGTGTTCATGGTTTTTGTATCCAATTGCACGTGGATACAAAATAGTAAAAAATGGCGTCTTACGTCCATGGAGTTTAGTATCCTTAGTATGTTAGCGCCGTAGCAATTTGTACTAAAAAGTGACAAATAGCGATTTAGCATTAAACTGATCTTTCTGAACGTTAGCAATGAAACAATCTAAGTAAAAAATTCAATAGACGTCATATTTGTAAATAATCATCATCATCGTCCCATCAGCTAAATCGGTTCAATGCCAAATATATGCCTCCTCTCCCTTGTGCCATTTTTCCCTGTCTCAGGCCAGTCTCATCCCCGAATGAATCGAGATTGGTCTGATTTCGTTGGGGCCAAGCTCATTTTATTTGTAAAAACAACTTTATATTTTGAAAGACAACTGATGTGCGTTTGGCGCTCTATCAGTCTTCGACGACTCAGATATATAGCGTATAGTGACGTCAGCACTGGACGCATGTCCTATGATATTAACCCACGCGACCATGCATACGACTGCTTCATTTCGCTTTATCTGTTGCTAACTTTACTGTAACTGCGTCTGAGCTGAGATGCGCCTGCGCAACAATACAATGACAATTTATTGACACCACCACATAACGAAGTAATTATACTTTACCTACAGAGAAAATACAGCATTAGAGATGTGCACCACCTTCGGATGAGAGGTACGAAAAGTTTTATGAAATTATGCCTTACTCGAGTATAATTATTGACAACATCATTACTTGAAATTGTTAGGTACTACGATGGCCATAGCATGTGGAGCATAAAAATATTGTTGTTCAACTAATATTTCATTTTGTCTTTTTTGTATTTTTTCGCCGCAAAACTAGATATAGGTACATTTAGCGAGACATAATTGCAAGTCCAATAAAATCGTTACAGAAACCAGTGGCAAAACTACTACAACGTCATCTTGGTCAACATCTCCAATCTATAAATAGAAACAAAAGTGACGGCATGTGTTGCCACTAATTAAAATTAATAGATTTAATCCCGCATTGCCATGTCAACATAAATGTGTACCGCGGAAAACATAAATCACAAACTCGGGGTTGTTTCTGTGTACGCTTCCGAGAAAGCGTATTATCGTGTTAACACGTGTTTTTTTGCAAACGTGAATATTTCACATGTGGCAACATCTCTCGGTGTCGGGTGGTTTGAAATTTGAAACTGTTGTCCCACAAGTTTGGAACATCTGGGAGGCTGACACGTCTTAATTTAGGATGGCAAGTACGTCAAAGCAAATAAGTTTAGTGGTAAAGGACGACTAAAGAAAGTATATGGATGAAATTCGTGAGAGATGACGAGTCATGAGTGAAAAAGAAGCGAATCTAGGTCGTAACGAATGTGGGATAAAAGTGTAGGAAACGTAGGTACATACTGGTCATCATCCTAATAGTATTCTTATTCCACACTAGTTATGTCACGCGGTTTCAGCATGTTATTTTACAGAAATTGATACTCGTACTAAACTTTAAGTTCACTTCCACACATTTAATGAATATAAGTAAATCTTTTATTTTGGGTACTTTACCCGCGGACAGTGACTTTAGCTCTGTTTTTTAATTTGTGATCTTCTATTCTATTTATATCTATTTAAAATATTACAGAAAAAAAAAAAAAAAAAAAACAAAATAATAGAGTAAGAAGTACCTACAACCCGGTCACAATATCCTGTGCACCTGACCTCGTGACGTCATATGTCTAAACTTAACAATAAATATTAAAAAACAAAACAACAACAAAGCGAAAATATCTCAAAATTATAGGGACGTGTATCGGCATTCGGCAACGAAGATGCTAACCGTACTGTCGCACCGGGGAGTGCGCGGAGAGGTGACAGGGGAAGCGGGAGAGGCGCCGCATTCCAGCGAGGTGCACAGATATTGTGACCGGGTTATACCTACTGCCTAAAAAAAGATTCGAAAACCTATTTGTTACAATACCCAAACAAAGCTACTTACTTCAACTCTCTAAGTGAAGAGTTTCCGACAATCAAGCTATTCCTATCAACACATACCCTCAATAATAAAAACTACCCCAAACAAGTCATTACAACCCGGAAACACGTGCGTGCAGCCTGTCGGTGTTATATTTCGGAGTTCACCCCAACCAGTGTAAACAGACCTTTGGGCACAACAGTTAGGCACTGTTTTGTGCCTTTGAGTATGTGAGTGGAGTATGCATCGTCATGATATTTTTCTTGGCGCCATTAGTTTTTGGACACTCACTACTACTTCATTATACGTAATGTGCCTTCTAGTCTAGAATTTTATAATAAAATAAATTTCAAACGATTTTTAAAATTACTAGAAGATTTAACGGCCTCAGGTATAGAAGTTACTTACATTTATGAACTTTTAAATACAAGAAAAGTAAAAAAAAGGAGCAATACTAACTAATTTCACTTAAAGAAAACCGAAAAGCAATAATTCAATGATAAATAGTAGGTACCTAAGTGGTTTTTTCTGTCATTGCAAATTCTAAAACATAAAAACTGAAGACTTTCGCACATTAATCTATTTGTAATAAAATTATTTAATTCTTTTATTTTTGTGTCTACAATCGTTGCGGTGACAACTTAACATCTGCTTGCTGCTCTATAGGGTTATTCATAAAGGGTATGCTAAGCCGAAAAGGGGTGATAGTACCTACTCATCATTACGAACAACTTTTACTATGGGACCAACCCGAAATTTACGAAAAAAAAAACAGCTCTTCCATAGAAAAATGTCAATGACACTCAACAAAATGTATGAAACAGCTGTTTTTTTTTTTGCGCGTATTTCGGGTTGGATCCATAGGAAAAGTTGTTCATAATGATGAGTACTATGAGCCCTTTTTGGCTTAGCATACCCTTTATGAATAACCCTGTATTACGAAAAAAAATAAGGACGAAATCTTCAGCAATTTCCTCCTGAACAACTAACTCTCTCTAACGAGGTGTCGACTTACGCTAGTTTTTCCACGTGTCAACCTTAATGAGCCACCAATTATATCTGTGAACTTTATAACCGAGGTCGTTAATTAGGTCCAAAATACGCACTCATTAACACCGTGTTAGGATAAATTAATGATTTTGAAAAAAGTTTGTAGTTCTATAAATAAAGCTGCACCTTTTGCCTATTTTAACTGTTAGTAACTAACTGAACTGTTATTTTTTCCGAAATAAAAAGATGTGAATCTAGGATATTGAAAGTTTGTATTTTTGCATGTTACGTTTGTTACTAAATCAGTCAAAAACGGCTGAACAAATTTTGGTGTTTGTTAGGAAAGTAGAGAAAAGTAAAAGATACAGTTAGATAACATCATATTCTAAGATTTTTGCTAAAGTGAGTTAAAAATCACGTACCTACAATGGAATAAATTCAAATGTGATTGACACAAAAATCAAAATCGATTCTAAAATCGAAAATAATATACAGCATTTGAACGTTTTAACAAAAACCTAACTAACTCAAAAACCATATCTATCAAATTCAAAAGCTCAACTTTTAACTACATAATTTACTGTTAATCTAAATACAGTAGTGCCCCAAATCACAGTCCTGAGCCACTTCAAAATACAAAGCACTTAATAAGAAAAAAGATACATCTTTATGAATAAATCATAAACGATCGCGGAATACAGCTAAAACGATTTGCGAGAAAGGGATGAAAACATCAACGACTCCTGAGAGAGATAAGGACAGTGATAACTAGATCCATCAAGACGCAATTATGCTGTTAAGAATATAATTCTGTGCTGTTAAAGCGATGTATGCGTCACATCACAGATTGTGTTTTTTATATATGAAAGATTGAGACATAATAACTGAGTTTGCGTCGTTATTAACAGGATCTTTCTTTCTAGCAGAGAAGTTGACTGAATATTAATGTTTCCAATTTGTTTAAAAATGTTATGTAGAAAATGAGAAATATTAATGTTGTTTAGATCTCTACCTGGTAGTTTAAATGTGGGTTTTTCAGTAGATTTTTCCATTTTCTGGACTAAAAAGTATTTTGTGTCAGTCAATTTTTGTCGAACTTTACTATTTTTTTCAAAATTTATCAAAGTTTTACTATTTAAATACTCGTGTTATGATAACAAAAATACTTTTTAACTTTCAAACACTTTTTTTCGGAAATTAATTGGCATACCTAAGAAAATAAAAAGAAATGAAATGACAATTCTATATACCTATACTAATGTACTAAAACAAAGATAACGATAAAAATAAATTCGTCAATTCCACTTCTACTAAAGTTTTAACTAAGACATGCACGTAATATCTACCTGCCTTAGTGGGAGAGTCAATTACAGACCTTTCAATCACCTCAAATATTCATCAAAACTAAACACCGGCTATATTCATAAAGATTTCTCAGAACCACCCGCGATATACTTACACATTATACTTAGCACTATGCTACCTGAGCAAACCACACACCACACCCGTTTTTATATCCTTTTGATTAAAATAAAAACTTCGTTAGCGCACGCTGTTTTTCAACTGATTCGGACTAATCGTTTTATGACATTTGATTGTCTCTAAGTAGTTTTTGGTTCGGTGATTTTGAGGTGCGAATCACTGTGCGGCTAGTTTGCGTGATGATGTTTTAATTGACAGTTTACGTAGGGTTGACTACTTTTAGAAAGTGTATTTTTTTTTTTGATGGTATGACAGTGTATTTATTGACTATTAGAATACATAAAAAATATATTTACATTCTTTACAAGTGTATCTTTTTTATTTATTTAAAAATGTCGCTGAACATGAATTTGAAAAGTCACTAGCAAAATTTTTGGATAGAAATATGTCTCTTACACTTACAATGTAGGTACGGATATGAAAGAATTTCGGTAGTGACTATGTTGTTGGTTTTTCTTGAGGGCTTAAAATTTTAATTAGCCTTTATTGTCACCCCAAGACTTTAGTGGAGAAAGGCTAGAGCTACCTCTAGAAATAGACAATGATTTGCTACGTAACATTATTTATGCAGTTCGTCCATTACTAATTTAATCATTATCGTCTATTTTTGTAGTCAAATTACCAACCCTAGTGTTTTTCAGAGCGCTCCAACGCCTCCTTTACCTGGCCGGTAAGATTGGATCTCAGATACGAAACAAGTTCTTGCATAACGATATTAACCACTCTATCACCCGACCCCATAATTAAGTGGCCACGGGCGTCTTATTCATTTTTTATTCAGTGAATATTCAAGATCGTAAAAATTCGTAGGCGTTCAACATTACAGATTCACCTCGCGGTCTCTTCATCTCGCCGCGCACTCGAATATACCAAACTAACGTCGCAGAATAGCTAACAGTCCGAGTCATAACTTACTTGGTCTCATTAGTAACCTGCTACAAAGTCACCGCGTCCAAAGACACCGCCCAACAAAGCCATTGACATCCATATTTTAACGCTTAACGTGACCACGAAACCACTAGATGTCTATGAGACTAATTTTACGCCCAATCGGATCGGATAAAAATTAATACATCAAATCGACTCATATCGATAACCCGTCCACACAAAAAACGACTCAATAGCAAAGCTGTCCGCTTCGATATTTATTCATTCGGAAAAAGAAGTTAAAGTTAAATTTCGAATGAGCTTTTTGCGAGCGGTTACACCAATGTCGTTAGGGTGACCATGGAGAGGTAATGGAATTTGAGCCAGGTTCGATTTCGTTCAAATCCGATGGGTGATAAGGAGTTTTTTTGTTTGGAGAACACGTAGAATCCGTCGGTTCTCACAAAAGATGAAGACATAAAAGTTTTCGCGGTGTCCGCGGCGCGGCGCGTCAAACGCAGACCACATACGTTATTTTAGTGGGATATTTCGGAGCTCGTTTTGTTGGGTTCGCCAAATTGGTGGTCGATGACGCCTTCGCCTCCCAAACCTATTATTTCTGACTAAAACGAGCGTCGGACACCGGCAAAGGAGCGTGATCAACAAATCAAAATCGTTTTGTGTTTTTTTGGCGGACCCTCGGCGTGTTTGTTTTCTTAGGTATAAACGATGTGATTATAAAGACTAATTTCGTGGCTGAAACGACGCCTTTTCATAAACGATTTCGTGTTTCTGATGATTACTTAAAGACCTCATGCAGATGCAGAAATTTCGATAAAGTTGCCTTAAAGTTTTTTAATGACACCTCATGTCACTGTCATGCAGCTGTCAAATAGCGTGCTAGTCACCATTATCATCGTAGGCAAGTTTATCCTATATTTATACTAGCATCTAAAATTAATTTTGTTGTTACTTAGATAAGTAGGTACTACCTACTACATAGATACATACATCCAACATAGCAGATATCTACAACTACCTACTATTAATGGAGTTAGACGGTAATTTAAATAATTAAATCAAACTCAAATAAGTATTTGATATTCAGCAATATATTTTTGTTTCTCTACCACGAGTGGTTTTCCACATACCTAGTTTGGTTTTACGGTTCCCGATTTCTCAGAAAGTCGTAAAATCACTCGGCTTGTTAACAATTAACAATGAGAAATAAAATTCAAATTAGGAAGCTATTTTTACGATCTACATAAAAATTCGTTAATGAAATTAATTCAGTAGTACCTACCTCGTTAAATACGTCCTTGAACCAAAATGGCGGACAGGACCAAAATGGCGTCAAGAACAAAAATGGTGTCAAAAAAATGGCGACATCGTAAGCCGTGAAATAGGGTGTGAAATTAGCGCGACGTGTCGGGACATTCCTTGCTTGCTGCTGAACCGTTTTCCGTGAAATAGCTCGTAAAAGGAAGTTGGCGTGTATTAATCACGATTCGCGTTAAGAGGGTCGTTTATATTCAGAGACTTAACATGTTGACAACTCAATCTTCTTATAATATGGCTTAGGAGAATAATATTATCGTGTGGCCAGTATTTTAGCTCGTTTATATAGACTTAACTATTTTTCTTTCTTTCTTTATACTACACTAGCTGACCCTTGCCCACTTCGTTGGGCATAATGTTAATTAAACCCGAAGCCATCGCGCGCCGTCCGGACCGTTTTTTCTCCGATTCACTTTGCAAAACAGACTACCACGTAAAAGCATTTTTATTTTTCACTATGACACTCAGCAATAATGTGGCTTTCTATTGGTGAAAGAATTTTTAAAATCGGTTCAGTAGATCCCGAGATTACCCCTTACAATTTAACAAATATACAAACACACAAACTTTACTTCTTTATAATATTAGACCATGCTATGAGATTTTAAGAAGTTTTGTATAGTTGTACTACATCGATAAGTAAACCAGAATGCCTTGATTGACCAAAACTATCTTCCTTTCTTTTCTTTCTACCGATTTAGGTATATCTACGAGTATCTACCTACCTATTGTATTATAGCCAATCCCTAGAAATCTTCCTATATAGGTATATCTATGTAAGTATTGTATGATGACCAATCCCTAGGTATCTATTTCAATATCCATAGATATACAAGGTGTAACGGAAAGGTGTAGTAATACTTAAGGGTATTTTTCTCCACGTCAAAGTGAACAACTTTTATTACACAAGTTTGCTAAATTAGAGAACAAAAAATAGAGTCTATTTTCTATACAAAATATCACGTGATCATTTTTCTATGGTGATCCGATATTTTCTTTATCGAATTTAGCAAACTTGTGTTCTTTAAGTTGTTTATTTTGACGTGTAAAAGAACACCCTTCACACCTTTCCGTTACATGTATACATGAACTCTTTTTTGTTCACACACACACACACAAAGGATTATAACCAACTATGTGGAAGATTTCTTCAAAATATTCTTGGGAAAGCCAAACTATAATACATGGTTTTCCCCAACACCTTGTGCGTAATATTTCGCGGATGACCCGGCCTTACTTTTTACTACCGCCGTATTAGCAATGCATACATGTATTGCATGCCAATATAAATTGGCCACCCACTGCGAATCTAGGTGATTAAATCATTATCTTGTATGAGTTGTATGGAGGATAATGAATTAAGTCAAGAATGAGTCAATCAATATCTTGTACCTCTAGATAGATAAACTGTTTATTGTTTACCATATTTCCAATACACATTATTTATCAAGAAAATTACCAAGAAATATGGGTAGGTAATTCCGACTTGGTAATTTAGCTTGAAGGCACCAAAGATCGTTCTCAAATCTGAATCTATACACCACATTAAGGACACAGACTGACAGACAACCGACGCATAACCCACCCTTTGCAAAACGCCATTTCGAACCACATTAAGGAAACGAGTATCACTAAGAAAGATAAAGCCCCGACTCCTCCAATGGGTTCTTAAATCATAATGTTCCTATGAGTTTTTATGCCACTGAATTTATTGGTGAAGGAAAATATCGTGAGGAAACTGCAGACGTCCGGAGAAGAAATTCAATGGCGTCTGTGAATTCACTCTTCGAAGGTAGACCTGGTACCTTAGCAATGGGATGATTAAAGGTTGAGACTGAAGATAGGAAACTATATACCTAACTATAGATAAATATAAAACCTCTTTATTGTCCATACCTAAAAATACAAACTAAAGCATTAAATTGCCGGTCTCATCCCTAAGAGCGATCTCTTCAAGACTGGTGTAGAGGTTGGATACTGCAGTGTAGTAGTATACAAAGTGACTGAGAAGTTGATTTGTGAGCCATAAACCGGACAGTAAAGGGGCTAGCTGCTTCTGTGAAGAGGCATGATTATAGATGATTTCCATGTAAATGTAATTTTTAGAATTTATTAACTTCTTTTGGTATTGGCCTTTGATTCGCAAATTGAGTGAGTTATACGAGCTGAGAGGAGACTTTATGGCTAAATTAGCTTCTATTCAAATGTATTCGGTGTAACATTATAATTATAATGATATCCAGGGTTATAATGAAAGGGTATGTGTAAAGGTTCGGCATTATGAATGACTTTTACTATGGGACCAACCTGGAAATCGAGAAAAAAATTAGCTGTTCCGTAGAAAGATGTTAAAGACACTCGACAAAATCTATGGAACAGCTCATATTTTTTTCGCGATTTCCGGGTTGGTCCCATAGTAAAAGTTGTTTATATTTATGAGTGATAAATACCTTTTTCGGCTTAGCATACCCTTTTATTATAACCCTGTATAATATAGATACCTAATCATAAACCTCATAAACCATCATAAACCTAGATCAAGCGGCCAAAGGGTTTGTATTTACCTCGGCCAGGGAACTAACATTGCTTTCCAACGAAGTAACGTCGCTACACTTTTGTGTATTTTTTAGCTGATAGTGACTTGACCCCTGTTTAATTATTTGTAATTTTATTTTATTTGTTTATGTTCTTGTAAAATAATGATAACACACAAATATCTTATAACATATTATTCAGAAATGATACACATAATAAAGCAACCGTTTATCGGGTCATTTAATTTCCTCTCGACAATTGAACCTCTTAGGGTTTTTTAAAATATTGAAAGCCATGCAATTCATCAAAAATATTTTTTTCTTGTTGTTCCAGGTCTAGAATACTTGAACGCAGCGAGGAGTTTACACCCAGAACTGCACGCCGGCAGCACACTTGCCAGCCAAGACTTCCAGCTTAGTTTGGATGGTAAGCCACTTTGATCATAGTTTTCAACTCGAACCACATCATTGGCATCCTGACTGACCATGACCAAACATGCTATTTCGCTCTGGCTCCTTAGCTTACCATGGTCAAGACTGAGATAGAGGCTTGCCTTGCGGGGAATGTCAGAACTCTCCTATGAACTAATTCTGACGAACCATTCTTTCGACCACAAGCAAAATTTGCAAAATTCTAGAGATTCATTGAAATTCTTGAAAGGCGTTGTTTGGTTCTTCCATCATTACCAAAAACAAGCATATAAACACAAGGAACCGACCCTTACCAACACATGTAGGTCCAAGACTACCTAATTTAAATATTTTTGTAATGGTTTCAGGTTCTAGAATAGCGTCTCCCACCCGACTAAGACTGTCAGGGGGTGCTATAGCAGCCTCCGTCAACCGTAAGCGAGCGGTCTCCTGGAGCCCCTACTCGGCAGAGTCGCTAGATCTGGCGGCGGTGATCAGAGCCTCGCCCGCCAGCCTGGCGGTGAGGGCGCCGTCTGCTGCCTCTACTGGCAGCTATGGACATCTTAGTGCTGGTAAGATGCTATTCTATTATTATGAGTCCGTCTTGTCATGTCATTCGTGAAGTCTGAAATAAAATACCTAACAGAGAACGGACTCTGCACTAAAATTTGAATCTGAAGAGTTTGAGGGACTAAACATAAATTTTGAATACCTGTAGAAATTCTAATAGTATATAGCCTTTATCTTTCTCGTAAGAATCAATCAGGGACCCTGTTCTTGGCGTTCGAGATTATCTCCGCCAGTCTCCTCTCATGATATTTCCAATAAGAGCGACAGTGACGGAGAAGATATCTCACTCGCCAGAATAAAGCCCCAAGTGTTAAAACTTGTAGTCAAATTGTAAAGCGATCTAAAATTGTTTGTGTCATGCTTTAATTTCTCCATTCTCTTCACTTCCAGGCGCAATATCCCCAGCGCTATCCCTCTCACACGCGTCACTAGCGCAGCAGCTGCTCGCACGCGGCGGCGTGATGGGCAGTAACGGGGTGCTGGCGGGTGGAGTGCTGCTGGACCCCGCGCACCAGCAGGCGGCGGCCGCGGCGGCGCACCACGCGGCGCACGCGCATCTAGTCGCTGGTATCCATCGGTGAGTCTCAATCTGCACTGACACTCTGGAATAACTATCTAGGTTTTATAATGAAGTTCTGGGTTCTTGGTTCTGAGTTTTTAGTGCGAGCACAAACTGGATCGCCCTGGCTAGAACGCCAAAACGAGGCAAAAGCAGACATGGTCTAGTTCAGGTTCGTGCTAAGAGCTTATGGTACGGTCCCTGGATAAAACCTACGAGGCTGCTGATGTTGGCTGCGGGGGTTTTGATGACTTACGAGGTTGGCTTCAGTGCATCCATTTAGATATCCTGGATAGAAATGTGTTAAGTAAATTATGACCAAAATAAATAACCTACAGGGAATTATCATTGATTTTCTTTTGTTAATTCTTCAGATCTCACATATCGTCACCAACGCAACTCCTGATGGGTCCCGTAGACGTCAGATCAGGGTTAACGCCGCCCCAGCATCTGCAGCAACCTCCGCAGCAGCCTGAGATCACCAGCATCATGGAAGCTGACAGGTAAAAATATTTTGTACTAAGCCATAGGAAGTTAGTAAGCAAATAACATGCACTAGCAGCAACCCTGGAAATTATTCTACCGACAAGAGCAGCATTCTTGTTGTTGACGACCTGTTTAGCTTAGCAGTAGTATAAGCGCCTTATAAGCCAGAGGTCTCGGGTTCGATTCCCGGCCGGGCAGTTGTTGGAATGATGAATTTAAATATCTGTTCTGGGTCTGGGTGTTGGTTGTCCTTGTCTTTATGTGTGTTCCATCGCATCCCCTATGGTACTTTGTAATAGGAATACAGAAACCTAACATTACAAACAACCGACAAAATTAGATGAACAACAAAATTTAGACATCTGTAAAAGATATGGTTGGAGATAGCTTTAAGCAGCCCAAAATAATACTGGCTCTCAAAATCAAACTATAGTATAACATAGTAGGATGCAGAAATCTTTTCCTTTTATTCTAATCCACCTTTTTAAATTTCACAGCGCGTCAGGTATGACCCAGCGAAGGTCACCACCAGGCCTGTCTCGGGACCACAACAAGCCTCTGTCAGCGGCTGCTGAGAGCACCGTCCATGATGGACTGGACTCCAAGGATGAGCCGGGTGACTTTATTGAGACTAACTGTCATTGGGTACGATATTTTTACCATTGTATTTTTTTTGTTTGACCCGTGATACAGCTTATTTAGACACAAAAACGTTGGAAAATACAATAAGGACTCATCAAACAAAACGTCAGAGCAGTTCTTATTTTAATGTCCACATATTTAAAGGAGAAAAATCCCAACGATAGACACAATAATATATTTCATGTAATATTTTAAGGTGTTGTGCTTGGGGCAAGAACAGTGAAAACACTACGTACACATCAAGCAGAACGTATGAGCAGATCTTGCTCAGATCTCTACATATGAAAAAATAAATAATAGTGTGTCTCTTTGGAAACCTACCCAAACAAAGCGTTAGTAAACTTCATGTATTATATTATTCTAATACAAATGTTTTCTTGTCCAAAATATCAGGTGGACTGCAAGCTCGAGTTCCCCACCCAAGATGACCTGGTGAAGCACATCAACACAGACCACATCCACGCCAGCAAGAAGGCGTTCGTTTGCCGCTGGGTCGGCTGTTCCAGGGACGAGAAGCCTTTCAAAGCTCAATACATGCTGGTGGTTCATATGAGAAGACATACGGGAGAGAAGCCTCATAAATGCACCGTGAGTATCTCATCAACAACGTTTTCGAAAGCATACTAACCTCATGCCTTTAGGTTGAAAGCAGTAAAGTTGGCAGTGGACTAACTTATACTAGGATTTCATCTTTCTGACTAGTTCATTAGCGCAATTCTTAAGCATGGTGATGGATTTGTGCGTTTTTCTTCAAAGCCGCTTTCACTTTCGCAAGCAAATGTATTTGAACAAAAAGCAAAGCCCAAATATCCTTCTGTAGCTAAGACGGATATACCAACATAACAAGCGCAATAGTATCCATCTTATTTAACTTTTATTTTCTCGTTTCCAGTTCGAAGGCTGCTGTAAAGCATACTCAAGGCTAGAAAATCTGAAGACCCATCTCAGGAGCCATACAGGGGAGAAACCGTACACCTGCGAATATCCTGGCTGTGCGAAGGCGTTTTCCAACGCCAGCGACCGAGCCAAGCATCAGAACAGGACGCATAGTAATGAGGTAAGAACCCTTAAAGGAAATAATTGAAGGTAGTAAAGTTTTTGGCTGCTTTCAATTAACTCTGTATTGAATCAAGTCAAGATGTCCAATCATTGAAGCGATATCCCAGAAACCTCCTACCTCGAACTCTTTCTGTGTAGTTTCATACAAAATGTCATTTTCAGAAACCATACGTCTGCAAAGCGCCTGGATGCACAAAACGATACACTGACCCTTCGTCGCTTCGAAAGCACGTGAAAACAGTTCATGGAGCTGAGTTCTACGCCAGTAAAAAACATAAAGGTGAGAGCTTATTTTGGCTACAGTTCATATTCATAATGTTGGTAAAGATTTCCTGTAATCAATTAATTAGAAAACAAATCAAGTCAATCCATTTAAAAGTAACAAATTCTTTTGGGTTGTTATTTTTTAAAGCCATCCAAAATTCTACTATTTACGAGTATGACAGGCTTTAATTTGTATGCATAGTGTTAATGTGCAAAGAAATCACCATAATCTGAACAAAAAAAAACATTTTTTATCTTCAAAGAAATGTCTTCTACCTTTCAGGCTGCAGTCGAGGCGATGATTCCGCAGAGTCCGGAGGCGGTGGTGCGGGCTCGTCCCCGCGCTCGGAGGAGGGCGGCGTGCCGCTTGGCATCCGGGGGCACACGTCATCTGCCTCCGTCAAGAGCGAGAGTCCTGCCTCACCGCTGCCACTGGGCATGCACACTCCTGCTCATCAGGTAATGGAATTGGTAGAGAATGGTAGAATAAAGTCACTCTTTGGCACTCTAAGCTGCTGCTCTAAGCAGCAGCTTAAAGTCAAAATTGCTTTAAATGTTGTCCAACCTCCGAAAGGAGTAGAACTCAAAGAAGAAGACGTGAAGTGGTTCCTAAGGGAATACGTCTTAGGAAATTCAAACTCTTGAGCGCTGATTAATTGAAGCGATGGATCAGCGAATATAAAAACCTAGAGAGTACAATAATCGAGCTAGCGAGTAATAAAAAATCAGCAGTATGTATTTATTGATTCTAATTTGTCGTCTTGTTACAGTTGTCTGCCCAATGCGGGGAGATCGATTTCGGAGGTTCAGGACTTGGTGGGTTCGGTGATGAGAACGGTGCTCATGGATACTTCAGGCTTGACGGAGAAGTGAGTATTAATTACCTGTTTATATCATCTAAGATTACGAGTCATTGGGCTATTAAGGTCTTTGAGGCGTCAAAAAAATCTAATTACTTAGGTCCCTAGTCCATGATTGGCTCTTAATTATAGATAGTGAACAAATGTCAAGTAAAACTTGACGGCTATCTTGTCGGTCTGCGAATATGTCAACGCGAGTGGCATTTACCAAATTGCTGTACTACTCTATGGTCATACTATGCACTCACTGCTGCCAGCTTCAGTTTGGTTGGGTTGGTCCATATCTTACTTGTCTTATTTATTGTATCTTTCCAGGTGGAGCAGGAAGTAGTAGGCGAAGTGGGTCAACTGCCGCTGATGCTGCGTGCCATGGTGGCGATAGGAGAGCCGCGAGCTCACCACCATATGCCTCGGTTTGGGAACAAGATGGGAGTAGGACGGCTCATGCCGCCGCCGCATGCGCCTGATATTGGCGGAGGTGAGCCATGATGAAATACTTTCTTCTGCTTCTTTGAACAAACTGTCTAAAAGTAGTGAAGTAGTGAGAAGTTACTTTTTATTTTCAAACAAACTGCCTTCAAGTGGTGAAAAGCAAAGCAAAGATTGAATGGAACTGGTCGTTTTTGATGCATTGTTAAACTTGACATATTCAAGGTTTTCCTTTTCTTTTGTCTTAAAAATTGCTATCATAAGTAAATATTCTAACCAGGATAGGATATTTTAACCCCATCAATCGACTTTTAGTATGTTACTTTAATTTTCCGCTGTTTTAGGTGGAGTACCAGGCCGAACAGAACTAGGCAACACTAACATGACCGTCGAGCTAAAGACTGGAGTTCCAAACACGAGGCGGGACTCGGGAATATCTTCTGGAAGCAGTCTTTATAGTGCTAGGTAAGTTATGATGGAACTTTTGAACTAATTCGCCACTTGCTCTCACCATATTTTCACCACATAAAATCAGGCTCTATTAGTACACTGCTAGGTACAGGTCCTTGGACTGTTGTGCAAAATAAATTTGCACCAAGAAAACTTAATGGAAACGAGTAAATTACGTTCTAGGAACTTTAACACACGGCTTTCTTAATACCATTTTTGGGTATTAGGTCATTCTCGTGCTGTGTTAAAAAAATCGTTCTTTCGTTTCTCTTTCAATTTATTTTAATCAAATATTAAGCAACATGTGTTCCATTGCCCAGATCCTCGGACATATCCCGGAAGAGCAGCCAAGCATCGGTGGTGTCGGGCGCGGTGTCGGGCGGCGTGGTCGGGCCGCGGCTCGTGCAGCAAGCTGCCGCGTACGACCAGCTGTCGCCGGACAACAGTAGAAGGTGGGTTAACAATCACAATAAAGCAAGGTGGACCACAACCACCAGTTTAAGGCGAAGCAATGCCAACTGGTCTGTTGGTAAGCGACGAGGTGGTCAAAGATGAAGCTGATGAAGACTTCTTGTATTTGTGCTCAGCTTTTTTGTTTCTCTCTGGCCCGTTGCAGGCTGAGAAAGTACTGATTTTTGTTTTATAGTGAACAGGTCTGGCATTTTGGCAATATATCACCTGAGTAACGGTGTGTGGTTGAAGATGGTAAAGTTACACTTGTGTTATTATCATTTAAATATATTTCGTTTTTATTTCAGATCTAGTCAAGTATCATGCGTGGGCTACGCTCCGGCTCCATCATCAGCACTCGCGGCTGTTCAAGCTGTCAGAACGTCTCAAGGCAATCAGGTCAGTTATCTATTGCCCAACTTTGTTCCCTACGTATTCAGAAAAGGTTGATCAGAATTTGTGTTACGAACAAATAATTTTGTTACTTTGAAAATGTATGGCTTATGAAGACCTTATGCAAAAATGAGACAAAACACATTTGAGCTTACCCAGTCTTAGTAAAAGTTTCTAAATCAGACTGTACGTATTTCCTCAGGCCGTGCTTCTCCGAGGAGTGACCTGTTCCGAAGTGCGAGCAGAAGAGCTGGCTCTGGAACTGGATCCCAACGTGCAGGTGAAGGAGGAAGCTAGAAGACTCTCGGAGCAATCCAACTTAAGTGACCAGGCACAAGGGTATCAGCCTTACCCTTGTGGAGGAGACGATCTGGTGAGTTTAAGTTGGTTTTAAATGACCAGTATATACAATAAATACTGGGGAAACGTAAGGTCGGAAGTCGTAGGATGTCGTGGCTCCACATAACACCAGGGAGTGGACAGGAAAAAAGACAGTAGAACAACTGTTCAGACCAAGAAAACTTAAAGAATCTGACTGCCAATCTTCATTAATAGAGATGCGCTTAAAGAAGAAGAAAGTAATTTTAAAGACAGGTCCACAGGTCTTCTTTGAATTTGTTACACTGATATTTTATTGATCTCATATCTTAATTCAATTTTATTTTGATAATTATATTATTGAGTCTATAACAACATTTTTGCACTTCTCAGGGTGACGCGCCGTATCCTTTCAAGACGGAAAACGACCAGGAGAGCATAACGTACAAGGAGTCTCGGTCGAACTCCACTAATACCGTGGTGGTGACCGCACAGGTGCACCACCCCAACCAGGAGGTCAATCTGGAGCAGGTAGGTGTTTGTATTATTCTTGAATAGGTTGAATAGGGTTCTAATATTTTTCTTCTTGTTTTGCTGTCTGTGTTTAGTTGTTTCTATGTTAGCCTTTCTCTAAATCCAACACAGCTCGGTCATGAACATATAAATATGATTGTATTTGGCATATTTTTGCACTAGATTACTCTTTTATTCGTACTTAATTTTACAAATAGGTATGTATCACGTAGGTTCATCCAACTACTCCTGACTCGACGAAGGTTTTGATTTATCATCTTGTTTGTTTCAGGTTGCTGAAGGTGAGATGGTGGAGAATAAACTTGTAATACCAGACGAGATGATGCAATATCTTAACCAATCCATATTGGGAACCGACACGGTAACACCAGCCAAAACTGACTCCGCCCCACCCGAACCAGAAAAGACTAACGAAAAAGACGCCAAAGACAATGAAAACCACAACTCCAGTGACAAAATCAGTGACGTAGCGACCAGTGACGATTCTCTACTCAAAAACCTAGGTGCCATAGGAAGTGATCTCAATATAAGTGATATTCCAGTCGATTTAAGGTCCTTAGACGTTAGTATGTCGGGCAACAGCGGTTCCTTGTTAGGTACCAAATCTCTCGACGATAGTAAAAATACCCCGCTACAGGAACAAGTTATTCCTGAAGTAGTGAATGAAAAAGAGAAAGACAGTAAAAAACCAGTCACAAGTGTGCCGACGAGTATTTCAAATCCATTGCAGTCTTTGCAAACGATGGCTGCAAACCAGAAGGAACAGTCTAATAGAATGAGGGCGAATCAAATACCTCAAAAACAAAACCACAGTCCAAAAACAATTGTCATGAGTCAAAACGCTCTAAGTCCGCAGAGTATAGCGCACACTATGCTAAGCCCTCAAAGTCTGCCTCATAGTGCGATGAGCCCTCAAACTGTGATGAGTCCTCACAACATGCATCAAAATGTTATGAGCCCACCGAGCGTTTACAACGTAATGAGTCCTCAAAGTGTTATGAGTGTGATGTCACCACAGCATAATGTTATGAGTCCGCAAAGCATGCAGAGTTTGATGAGCCCTCAAATACCTAACCAAATGATGAGTCCGCGACACAACAATATTGGTAGCCCTATGTCACAGAACTTGGCTAGTCCAATGGTGAACATGGCGAGCCCATTGACTCAAAATATGTCAAGTCCCATGGCTCAGAACATAGCTAGCCCAATGAGCCATGGCATGCCAAGTCCTATGCATCCAGGTCTACAAAGCCCAATGGCGCAAGGAATGACAAGCCCTATGATACAGAATATGAATAACATGACTATGAATGGTCCTCAAGGAAACCACAATCAGATGATGAACATGAATCAGAATCAAATGATGAATGCTCCTCAAATGCCCGCACCTCCAAACTATATGAACAGACCAAATTGCAATCAGAAAATGCCTAATAGAAACATGCCTAATCAATATCACAACCAAAATTACAACCAAGCTCCGCCATATCCTGTCCAGAACCAACAAAACGTTATGAGGCCAATCATGCAGCAGCAATATCAAATGATGCAACAGTACACCCAACCACAACCGCCCATGCATCCTATGAACAATCATCAGAACATGGTGTACAACAACCAGATGATGTATTCTCAGCCTGCTAACTATCAAAACAATCAAATAAATCAAATGCATCAGCTACAGATGTCCAGGTCTTCTGTAATGAGTGTAGACAACAGTGGTAACATGAGTCGTGGAGCTATGAACAACTACTGTGAACAGCAGAACCAGCAATGTCCTCCGATGCCACCACCTCAATACAACCAAAACATGCAGTACCCTCAACCACCTCCTTACAACTCCGTTGTCAACGCTGCCAATGTCATGGGACCGCCTCCACCCAAAAACAACCATCAGTACAACCAAGGCATGATGAACAACAATCAATATTATAACCACCAGCGGCCTTACAACCAATGGGACTATCCTGGCAACCAGTTCAACAAACACAACATGCAGAAATCAGTCCAGAATTCAGTCAATATGTCAACTGGAAGTCAGAAGCCAAACGGGGCGAGGACTTCGATGAATTGTCAAATGAAAGGCGATCAGACAGATTGTAGCATGAACAGTTTGCGGAGTCAAAACAATCCACCTAACCAGACCGATGTCCAAGTCCAAGTCTGGGACATTTCACAATCCCAAATCGAGGCTTCGAATGGAAGAAAGAAGAATCAGAATATTAATCAGAGTAGCAATACCAATAACACAGGTACGATGCGTCAGGACACGTATCAAAGGACTTTGGAGTACGTCGAGAATTGTGAGAACTGGAAAAGTTCTGAAATGGTGTCGAGCAGCACCCACCCCTTGCAAGGGGGTGACAACATGGTTGTGAACGACCTTCAGACCTCGCTTTCTTCGTTTTATGAAGAGAACCAATATCTGCAAATGATACAGTAGTACTTAAGTGTTATTTTATAGTATTTCTATCAAAGGTTAAAATTATTTCATACTTGATACTAGAAAGTTTCAGTACCAATAAAAATGGTACTTGAATAAATGTTGCTTTGAGGGTTTCGTACCAATAAGTTAATAGTTTTGAAGTATTTCGTCGTTGCGCGTGCAAAAGTCGCTATGTGTTATTTAGTCATTTTCGGTTTTTTATGCAGTTTTAATCGGTATTTCAATACACACGTCCTGTAAAAACAGCTATGTGATAGACCCAATATTTAAAGAGGTACGGAATGTAGCTAATAGTAGCTATGTGACATTTATACATCTAAAGTTCCATTTTAACACGCCAAGTGTTATAATTCACATAGCTAAAATAAGTTTATTAAAGCGGAAGAAAAAATTGCGCCCGATATGTGCTTTGCTGCACATAGCGAGATTTTTGGTCAAGTTCAGACTCGCTCGATCACGAAACGCACAGGTCGAGCGTCACATAGATGGTACCATTGGCCGGCAAAGCTCGCCCATGGTTTGGCCCTTACTGTAGTCGCGCTGAGGCGCGCAAGCAGGAGGCTTACCTTGCCTGGGTTGATGCTCGACACCGTAAAGCGAAGGATATTCGCCAGATGAAAAGAGCGTATAACGCAGCTGTCAAGTCCTGCAAAAAGGTGTTACAGAGGGCTCGCTTTGACCACATTAGTCGAATAAAACTGGCTTCATACCCAGCGGGTAGTAAAGCGTTTTGGTCCCTAGCTAAATCGGTCGAAGCGAACTTCTGCCGCCCCTCACTACCTCCACTGCTAAAACCTGATAGGACGCTGGCCCACACCGCTGAGGAGAAGGCTAACTTGTTTGCTTCTCAATTCGCGGAGTCTTCACGTCTAGATGCTGGTAGCGCGACACCTTCAACTCCACCAGACAGTGCGACGTTTATGTCGGAGTTCCGCATTCGTCAAGTGGAGGTTTGCAAAACGCTACGCAATCTTGACGTGAACAAAGCCAGCGGCCCAGATGGTATTCCAGCCATAGTTCTGAAAACATGTGCGCCTGAGTTGTCTCCTGTGTTGACACGCCTCTTTCGTCTCTCTCTTGAAACTGGTATAGTGCCAAAGTCGTGGAAGCTTGCTAACGTGCAACCTGTGCCTAAGAAAGGTAGCCGTGCCGACCCTGCCAACTACAGGCCTATTTCGGTCACGTCCATACTCTGCAAGACTATGGAACTTGTCCTGAACAACAGGCTCCTGGTGTACCTAGAAACTAATGACCTTCTCAGTGACCGGCAATACGGATTCCGCCGAAACCGGTCCACTGGTAATCTTCTAGCGTACGCCACGTATATCTGGAGTGAGGTCATCGAGAGGCATGGGGAGGCACTTGCTGCCTCCCTTGACATCTCGAAGGCTTTCGACAGGGTTTGGCATGACGGCTTTATAAGCAAGCTTTCGTCATACGGCCTGCCCGCTGGTCTTGTTGCGTGGATTTCGGACTTCCTGAGGAATCGATCGATACGAGTAGTCATTGATGGCTGCTCGTCTGATCGAATGGATATCAATACCGGTGTTCCCCAGGGGTCGGTGCTCTCTGCGACGCTCTTCCTGCTGCACATTAACGATCTGCTAAAGCCCGGTATCTTTGGGTACGCAGATGACAGCACTGTTGTAGAGAGCTACACTTCTAACGCACGGTCCAGTGGTCCTCAAATCCAGTTTCTGAGAGAGGCTATGGTCGAGCGCTTGAACTTGTCTCTTAAGGCTGTCTCAGAATGGGGTGATGCCAATCTGGTCAGGTTTAATGCGACTAAAACCCAGGCGTGTCTGTTCTCCGCAAAGAAGAGCCCATTCCAACTGGCTCCTACTTTCCGAGATGTGTCCATTCCGACGGCTGACAGTCTTGAGCTTTTGGGCGTTGCTCTGACGTCAACCCTCAACTTTGGCTCCTACATAGAGTCCAAAGCTCAATTGGCTGCCAAAAAGCTGGGTATCCTTTCGAAGGTGCGGCGGTACTTTACGCCAGAACAGTTACTTTATAAAGCACAAATTCGATCGTGCATGGAGTACTGCTCGCACCTTTGGGATGGATCGGCCAAATACCAGCTTGAGGCGTTGGAGTCCATTGAGAAACGTGCCAAGAGGCTCATTGGTAAAGACTCATTGTTCGGACTAAACTCCAAACTCTCGAACATCGGCGCAAAGTTGCTAGTCTGTCGGTCTTTTACCGGATACATTTCGGAGAGTGTGCTTCTGATCTGCATGATCTAATTCTCTCTAGCCCTTTCTACTATCGGTCTACCAAGGGCACTAAAAAGCGTCTCCGTTTTATGGTTGGTATACCAAAAACTCGTACGAAACGCTTTGATTCCACCTTTATTGTGCGAACCGCTAGGGTGTGGAACGCTTTGCCTGAGTGGGTGTTTCCCGATAGATATAATCTAGGTGTCTTCAAGTCGCGAGTGAATCGGTTTCTTCTAGGCAAGCATGCTCCATCGTAGACCGTATCGTTGCTTACCAACAGGCAAGATGATGGTCAAATGCAAGCCTATTACTGAATAAAAAAAAAACCTAAAAGCCTTTATGATGTCCCACTAAAAATTGATTCTACCAAATTTAGTCACCTACAAAGTCTAAAGCAATACAAGCACCGTGATTATCACCTATTCTATGATAACTTGAACCATTAGTTCCACCAATGTTTTTGATTGATTTTGTTTGATTCAATAAACAGATAATACTATTTGAATATTAAATGTATTGGTTTTTTTTATAACTTTTTATTAATTATTTCTTTCCAAAATATAGCTATGTGTCATCGTTCAGCCATTTTATTTAGGTTCCATAGAATTATAAAGTAGTTATGTGCTCTAAATGCACATAGCTTGTATTTACAACTCAAATAAATAACTCTATGTGTCAAATTTGCCTATTATGTTTAATTTTGTCATTATTCATAATGCTATCTATCCAATAGTAATCTAAAACTACATAAATTTGTTATATGTATCAAAGTAAGGATAAATTATTTATATGCTCTGGACATTTTACGAGAAAATTAGTTTTTTGCGTCTCCTGTAAAGTGTGTCAAATATACATAGCTACTTTTGCACGCGCAACGACGATTTGTGAAAAACGGTGCATAAACTATGTAAGAGGTACTATTTATCTAAGTTTTTTAAATCCACATCCAGGTGGCTTTAAACTCAACTCTACAAACGTTACGAAAGCTTAGGGTCACGAATCTCGTAATCGTTATTAGGTTTAAATTTTTCATAATTAAGTATGTAATATTAAAAACGTAACTAAAACTACTAATTTTAATATAGCTCTGACTCAATGGTGCATAGAAACAAAGGTTGTTAAGAAATCTCTTTGGAGACTGATTATTATTAAATATATTTTTTAAATCTTAGATAATCTAAATTTTTGAAGTACACTAATAATAACAGTTTAAAAGACACAAAATGGTCGTGAAATCATTGTATATACTATAGTTAAAGTCTTCCAGATTATAATAAGTAGATACAATATTTTTAGCTTATTTACATATAAAAGTGTAGATTATTATGTACTAAAGTGTACATACGTAAATGAAAAGTGTACAAATGTCACTTGAAACAAGGTTGTATTACGTGCCTTCTAAAATTTATTATTCCTCCTAATATTGTTAATATTATTTCGACTAATATAATGTAATTAAAAGTACATGTCCTTTATGAATTTGTAATTTTACAGTAGTTATTATTATTATAAAATTTTAGAGTTAGAAATATTTTTGAGATTATTAGTTAGTTTTCAAGAAACGGTTGTACAAAAATAGGATTTTCTCTATTTTTATTTCGCAGAGTTGTTAAAGGTTTACATCATAACTGTCTTATTTTTAATTAATTTCTGTAAAAGCAATAGTTACTTTGATGTCGTCGAATCTCTTAGGTGTATTTTTATTTGAGATTACTAGTTTTAAGTAATTGTTAATGTTTATTTAACTAAATGTAAGTAAAGTGCGCACAAAAGAACAAAATGGATGTTTTTTGTTCAGTAAATTATTGTTTTAAATGTTTTAGTGACATCTTGATCATCTGTGACGTTATTTAACGAAACTATTAATTAAAATTTCTTATTATAAATATGTTTTTTATTATTCCGATTTTAATAACCTGGGATTTAATAACCAATTAACAAAATGCGCATTTTGTTAATTGGCGAAATAGGCTAAATTTTTACAACATAAAAGATTCATGCTTTTGTGCAAACGTGCTTCACCCTATAACAAATTTAAATAAGTGTAATTAGGAGGAAGTCTACTGTTGAACATTTAGTATTTTTTTATTTATCGATAGGCTTGCGTTCGTCCAATGGTTGGCGATAATGCGATCTACGACATTACGTATATTATAAGTGATAGTAGCCTTTTGAGCTTTATTCAACGAACCGAAACCGCCATAAGTGAACTAGAGAAATAAAATGACAATGAATTCACGAAGATTCAAGAAAACAGCCGTTCTGACCGTCCAGAATAGAGATCCCGAAATAACCACCTCGCTAGTTTACATTCCACGCGGTTACGTCATCGCCTGCCATCAAAATAGACGATTTATTTTAAACATCGTTGCCAGCAGACGGCATTAAATAAGATGGTGTATGAAAAAAGTTTTCTAAGATCGACAGATTTCGGCAAGAGAGGATATAGCTTGTGGCGCTCCTGTCCTGTGCATGGAGCATACACTCCATCTCCATCTCTATCTGTTATGTTCTTCTGTCTCTGTCATGCTCTCGATGATATAATTCCCAACGATACTCCTTAGAGGGTCGGGGCACATCCTCCATTTCTGTTATAATCTTTGTCTGTCACGTTCATTTCCCTGTCTGTCTCTCTTTGTCGTGCTCTAGTTAATCGAATTTCTACAATCGTCATCATCATCAGCCTATCTTCTGTTTGTCCACTGCTAGACATAAGCCTCTCCTAGAGATCGCTACAAGGCATGATCTTCTGCCTTGCGCATCAACTTGCTACCAGACGCCTTACGCAGGTCGTCGCTACACTAAACTTGGTCGCAGGATGCCCTATTCTACTTTTGTCGAACCGCTGTCTCCATTCTAGAACCCGTTAACCCCAACGGTTGTCGGTTCTCCTATATGGCCTCCTATCCTCCAGATATTACCAGCACATTGCCACTTATGTTCGCTTATCTTATATTATTAAATAACACCTAGAGTGTGGTTTTGGGGTCGCAATGGCCAAATACTGAGAGGAAACAGAACAACTTCAATCCCTAAAGATGTAGTTCTACTACAACTACTATTGTACTCTCCACCCACCCCTCTTTGACTTCCACTACTTCTTCGAACACGACGAAGAAGTAGATGGCGAACTAGAACTACTAAAGCTTGATGTTTGATTTAAAATCTCGAATACGGTACTATACCTGTACTGTACCCACTTTCTAGAATAATTCTCTTCTTCTCTAAGTGTCTCTACGTTAATAATATAACTCTAGTAAATAAGAAAGACACAGATTTTCAAAGAATTTTAAAAGACTTTTTAATTGAAAAGGCTTACTACAAAATTGAAGACTTCATCTGTGATAAAGTCTCTTTACGTAAATTGTATTTAGACTGTAATAATAATACTTGACTGATTATACCTACTATTGTAGTTATTTTATACATTGATATTTTGACATTGCAATTATTTTATATAATTTTTGACATTCTAATAATATTATTTTCTTTGACATTTAATTTATTGTGTACTAATTTATTCGTAAAAATTGTATTTGACATTCATAAGTGTACATTGATGTACCCATATTTGAATAAATTATTTTGAAAAGTTGGCAGTCGGCAGTTGGCAGGTTGGCGGCTTAAAGCTTGAGAGCTAGAGTAGTTATGTGATTATTATTATAGAGAGCCTATAGGGCCTATAAGCCTAGAGTACTATTTTATACTCTAGGTTGGCCAAGAACAGGTTCGTTTCCAGTATAACATATTTTTGTGTGGTCATTCTTATATTACACACGTTTGTCTTAGCTGAAACTAAGGTGAACCGAATTTGTGTCTAAACCACCGATACTAAGAGGTGCGATTCTATACTGCCGATTCGCGATTTCGTGATAGATATCAACTTCAAGTTCAATTCGGAAGTCTTTATCTTTCTTTTTTTTTAGCTGAAGCCACCGAAGTCGGATTATAAAGAATTGTAAATTATTACAAATACATAATCTTTAAAATATTGTTGAAATTAACGTTAGAAGTGAAATAGGCTGGGAATTTTGGTTTTGATTTTTTTTTTCTAAAGCTTTTGCAATAAATTTTTAGATGTCTACATCAATATCTTACCCAGTAAGAATTGTCGGGAGGTTCAAAGGTCCTTAATAATGATCTCCTAAACAATTTTAGATTGCTAGATTCGTCTTTACATAATTATATCCGGAGTGTCAAAGACAAAATTTTGCTGTCGGTTTTTTTATACAATAAAATTTGTTAATTAGAGCTACAAATTATAATATTTATGTATTTAATCTTGGTCAGGTCTTATACTTTAGTAACAATTCTGCAAGCTACTCGTTATCGAGGCCGAAAACCAATTTACAAATAAAACGTTAAAAACAATTTCGCAAAACAAAAACCAAGAAAGCTAATTGTCCGCACCGTTTCAAAACAACTCACAAAAATTTCATCATATGTCTAATGAGTGAGCAGCACCTGTCTAAGTGTCTAACCTCTTTATAAATATAGCAGTACGAAAATAAATCGGCCAATTAATAGTATGAACAACAAAGATATGTATTTGGCACTCGTTGCGTTGCTTGGAGCGGTAAGTTCGCTTATTTTATTTAACTGCTGGAGGTCGGCTGGCGAAATGAGTTTTATGGGGTGCATAGAATATTAGATGTGACCGAGAATGCTATCCGATGATAGGGATATGATGCAAAGGGATAATAAGATTAGATAGGGACTAGGGACCTATTCGCAGTTACAACAAAATTACCTAAACCAGACAGAGAATGAGGTCCGATTTCACAATAGCAGCAAGCAACCTAGCCCCAAGGTGGATAGTTGAGTGATTAGTTCTTGAGTTTTACATCCAATTTCAGCGGGATTTGAGATCAGGCTGAAAAACTCTGATGCAAGCTGGACAAAGCTATGCTAGCAAATAAAAGCTGCTCACTGGACCCAAGTTCGAAGGTTTTATTTGACAGATCCAAAGTAACTAAAATTAATCGGTCTTTTTCATTGCAACCTATTAGACAAGGACATACTTTTATGATAAGTACATAACAATTCGATACTTTACTACTTAACTTGGTGACCAAGATCCTCAGAAATGAGGGAACGACTGAAGAAGAGACTAGGTACTTTAATTTAATACTTTTAAAATAATTGACTATGACAAACAGGCGGACGGATACACAAGTCTTGCCATATGGATTCTTCCCCGAAGAAGGTTCAGAACCCAAAAATTGGATTAAAACCTTTCAGACTTGGACCCAATAGCCTGGTAAATCGTAATCTGGCTAGCAACTATTCTGTCCTCCAATATTTTAGTAATCGAGCACTTACGAGTAGAACTTACATAACATCCCACAGATAAGAGCGGTCATTCATAAATATGATCAAATGTTTTTATGTAGCAAAATCATAAACTCTTACGCATCATTAAATTTAATGTTACACGGAAATAAGACGTTGGAAACATTAAAATCTTGTTTTGAGACATTCCTACGATTATCTTCCATGATGTGTAACCATAGTCTTTCTTACCAAGGATTTTTCAAATGATTTTAGGAAGTAGAGATTTGAAAGAGCGGAGCTTTGTAGAATTTTATAATTAGAGATCTAAGAGATTTGTCTAAGATTGTACTATTTTAGTATCCAATATAGTAATGAATTATGATGATGATGTAGGTTAGGTATCCACCTAAGAGTATCACAGATATAATTATTATCATTATTGGCCATGTTTCACTTACAAGAGATTATCATTCTGTACCCTCCAATTGGGTACATCTGCGCTAGTAGCTATACAAATCAATGCGAGAGTCACATAGATATTACGAGTGTAATAGGGTAAGTATACATTAAATGGCCTGTGACCGATATGGGATAGTGACCGCCCGTTATTTTTCAAAAACGCCCGGGCTAGGTGCGCCTTTGCGTAGAAATATGTTGTCTTTTTACACTTAAAGCCTAACAATATTAGATTAAGTAATATTAGAGTAAAGTAAGGTAAAAATTCATTGCAAAGATATGAAGCGACAAACGATTCAACCATATATATATTTAACCCGAGGATTGAACAATGTTCTTGAAGTCATACACAATTGACAGTGGCTTCTAGAGAATGGGTTAGACACATAAAGGCTCTCTCTAAAGGCTTCTAGAGAATGGGCTAGACACATAAAGGCTCTTTCTAAATGCGTGATGGATATTATCCTATTTCCACTTTAGCTGGTTTGGCTAATCCGTCCCTGATAAGCAATTCTCGCAATTCTTCGCAATTCTATTTAATTTAACAAAAGCTAGAACTAAGAGTTACACAATGGGTGGGCTGAAATAATTATGATTTCCGGTACGACACCTGCGTGTCTTGGCAGAACTCTCGCAAAATACATAAAAATGACGGACACGCTCCAGTAAGAATATATTTAGATATTTTTATTAAGAAATGATCTATAACTGATGGAGTGAGAGAGCTATAGGTTTGATACGGTTGTCGCATAGCGCAGTTAATTTTAAGATCTATGGCGTTGATTACGACCTACCCTACTACTTGTTTTTGGTACTTTTTAGAAGGTTCCTTTTGGGTTTTTATTTTTATTGCGATTAGTAGCTCCGTGGCTCAATGGTAGAACTTTACTCTTATGAGCAGGAGTGATCTGGGAGTACGGATAACTGGGGTTTGATTCCCAGCTGGATAGGAGAATAGAAAGAAAGATAGATGTTTATTTGACTCGAAATAAGTACCTGAAATGATTTTAAAATATTTGTTGATTTATTTTTATTTTTAGATGCTCGAATGGTACAAGCCTAGATGTCTGAATGTTAGATGTCTGAGTCTTTGTTTGTTCCATGTCATCCCTGACAGAGAATTATAATTTTTGAGCAGTTATTATGAGCTTTATATTTACCTCGGACTGCAAAATAACAGGACTTCTGTTTTCTAGATTTACACGTTCTAGAAAAATAGATGGAAAGTTGTTCTAGCTGCGGTGGATGTGCTATAGTGGTAGTACTGTGGTCTGCTATGTAGGTAGGTAACTAAGCATCAGCATCAGTAACCAAGCAATAGAAAATATGGTCGCCGTAGCCGAAATCGGCATGGAGTTCATCATCATCATCAGGTAAGTTAGGGGTTTTAGGATTAAAAATTAAAATTTGTTGTCTATACGAAAAATATCTTTCTTCGCGTCTTTACGTGTGAGCATATCTTGATCATCAAGAAACATTGTTATTGCGTGACTTCATTACCTGTCACGGTCTCTCTGATTAGAAATATCATGAGAGTGAGAGAGATAATCTCGAGAAAATAGATACCTACTTAAATCTTAGATTATAATTTTATGATTTATACCACCTGTAGCCGTAGCGTATGAAGTAACATTCTTCGTAAATTTTATTATCGTATCATCATAACGACCGGTGAAAGATTTGTAGTTTCTACAAAAGAAAACTACATGATTCGAAATGTAATTTTTTGATGATATCCAATAACAAGCGCTCTATCTGGCAAGAAGTTGGCAAGTGGGAGAATGTAATAGCATAAACTATGGTATAAACCCAGTTTTAAAAAAGATTTAACAGTTGAGTTGAATCAAACTTTATCTTATTGTAACTGTTGCCAATTTCATATTTCAATTTTAATCATAGAGCCAAATAAAAAAATAAAATTTATAAAATTAAAATTCGCTAATAAGTAGTTATCATCGTCGCTAGTTTAATTATATTTCTTGCAGGTTAAACTTCAAAATTAGTTCGAACGAAAATCGTAGGAATTAATACAATAGCATGACGAACAAACGTGTGTACTGCGACAAATCAACTAAATTAAAATGCAATAAATTTAAATGAAAAACATTTATTACACTGCCTCTTGTTTGTTTGTCCACCTTTACTTCACCTCAGATAAGAAGCACAGCTACTGGCAATATCACCCCTACCACGATCACCGCAACAGACATCAATTTAAACTTATTCTCCCCCGAATTCACTTTCATATACGCCTCCATCCTTTTAAACTGGCCGACGTAGTACTGATTTCTTTCATACTTTTTCAATTGGCTCACAAAACTTGGATTGGGGTTGATAAACGGCCGTCTACTTCGAACGTACCTAAATGCCTGCTCAAACGTCAACTTGTACTTCTGCATCAGATATGCTATGACAATTGTGGATGACCGGGAAACCCCTAATCGGCAGTGAACAAGGACTGTTCCATTTTTCATACCGTCGTCGATAAATGCGTTGGCTATGGGGAAGTAAGGCAGCAGTTCGGCTTCACGGTTGTCGTAGATCATGATAAACAAGTTGTTTATGTTTGTCTTCTCGAAGGTGGAATCTGGCAGCTTGAGAGCTTCCACCGTGAGGATGTGGCTGACGCGGAGTTGGTCGAGCAGGTTGAGGTCGCTGGCCGCCTTAGCATTGCTTAGGTAAAGTCCTGAGTAAGACAAACAGTCCAATTTTAATATCAATAGAATCTAGGAGCAGAATTCACAGGGGTGGCCCGAAAAAATATTTTCAAAGCACATTAATTTTCCTAATCCTAAATTGGTTATTTTGAATTACGTTGCACATACGTTACAGGCTACATTACGTCGGGGTTTTTTGTTTTAATTAATCATTATCATTATTTTCAGTCCGTAATCACCACTGCTGTGCATAAACCTTTCTCCTTTCTTTAAATAATTCTACTAGACCATATGAAATATTGACACCACTAAAATTAAATCGCACAAAATTGAGTAGCAATAAGTAAGTACTTTATTTCCATTATTATCACTTGATTTTTAAACTGTTGTAACATTGTTGTTAGTTGTAACACTTAGATGAGCGCCATCGCTGGTACAATGACTCCAAACAACACTGCTGCCACTGATACTATCTTGTACTTGTGCTTTCTTGCGTTCACGTTCATATACGCTTCTAATCTATGAATCCCGTTGACATCGTAGTTGAGTCGCTGGTACTCTCTCAACTGAGCGACAAAGCCCGTGTTGGGGTTGATGAACCTTCTTCTCTGCCTCACGTAAACGAACGCCTGTTCAAACGTCATCTTATACTTGGACATCAAATACGCGATGACAATGGTGGCGGAGCGGGATACGCCGAAGTGACAGTGCACCAGGACGTTGCCTTTACGGAGCCCTTCGTCGATAAACGAGTTTGCCATTGGGAAGTAAGGCATAATGTGTGCCTGAGGGAGGTCATAGGCTCGGATGAAGAGGGTGCTGATGTTGGTGCCCTCGAAGGTGTCCCGCGGAAGCTTGTGAGCCTCGATGGTGAGGACATGGGTAATGCCGAGGCTGGTGAGCACATTTCGGTCCGCCGCTGCCCTCGCATTGCTTAGGTAGAGCCCTGGGAGAAAGAAAAATATCGTCAAGTAGGTACTGAAAGATTTTGTTGGTATTTTTAGATAATAACTGAATGGACTAATTGGTAGAAGACCCAAACTTCAATGAGTAAATTTATTCTGGAGGGCAGCGACGGTTCTTACAAGTGCATTTCAATTAACATAATTATGATAGGTGTGTTAAATTACAAAAATATGAAAATGATTATTATAAATAACAACAAGTATTGAAGAAAGACAAATAAAATTGTGACAAACAGATAGCAGGACGAAAAGGGTTCCACATGCCCAACAGCTAAGCAAAAAAGCTGCTTCAGCATGCAAAAATCACCGGTTTATGAAGTTAATAGCCAGACCAAGACTAGGTTGACCGATCATGCCTCGCGCTCTATCCTTCTTTGGATCATGGTAAGCTTAGGAGCCAGAGCGAGATAGAAGCGCGCCTCATCTACTTTTACTGTATTTCAAGTGAGTTATCTATCAGAGTCACAATATAAATCCTAAAACAAAAATACCCAAAATTTATTAAGCTGACACACTTGATCTTTATTACATAATAGTGTAAATTGTGTTCACTAAATGATCACTATAACTGGAGTCCGAATTCCGACAAAGAACGCCACGATAGTCAGCAGGTACAACTTCAGCTTGTTGGTTCTCGAGTCCACAGTTATGTACACTTCCATTTAATTAAACTATGAACTGGTCGCATCGCAGTCGTTTCTTCAGGCTACAAGAACCTTTCAAACTTTTTCACGGTGAAACGCGTTGTCAGTCAGTTTGTAGCTTGGAATGAGATAGATGACTGCTTCAGAGACTCCGAATCAGCAGCAGCCAAAGATGTTTCTTGAAAACATTCCATCATTAGAAAGTGTATCGGATATTGGGAAGGGCAGGATATCGGTTTCAAAAGAGTCAAGGGTCCTAGTGTACATCGTCTTGGTATTGGTAACCATGAGAATATGCTTCGGTTGTTTTTGCGCTTCAATGGTGAGGACATGGGTGATGCTAAGGTGGCTGAGCACAGCTGAGCTCTCAGCGGCTCTAGCATTTCTTTAGTAGAGCCCTGGGTAACAGAGAAGAAAACGCTTTATTCTCAAACGGAGCAGAAGCTGCTTTTAATTTTCTCGAGCATTCCGAAGGGATTTATGGGTGTTGAGGCTTGCTGTTTCAGTAGGTAATAACTTTAACTTGCAGGAGTTCCAATATAAATAAATGATGGAGAAACACCATTATACATACACAGACACACACACAGTGTAGTTATTTATGTGACTATAACATTAACCTTATATCTCAAAAGTATGATTTTATTATATTTGATACACTAAAAGGACTAAACTAATCATAAACCATTAATAAATGCCGTGTTTTATAGATCGAAAAAATATTTTCGGATGGTGTGAGGTTGGACTAAATATTATAGGAAACGGTATGCGAGTGAAAACGGCAAACAACAGACTCTCTGGCCGATGGACGGTGAGGGAAACGTCGTCTATGCACAGATGCAACACTAACAGTGTCGATGATGCTTTGCCAACCCGGAGAAGTGTTTGCAGACACCTTACAAAACTCGTTGGGTTTGTTTGGTCTAAAACTGCATGCCGCTTCACTCTTCATCATTTTACTTGTGTAAATGCCAGCGACTGAATGACCAATGACTACAAACAATTTGTGCACTGCATACACTTAGTTTGCATGTCAGCGTAAACACATTGAAAGGACGTGCAGTTTTAGACAAGACGATTTCACCCAAACACACTAAAACAACTGTTCAGAGAACCAACCTGGTATTATCTGACTGTAGCAGGACTGTGTGCAGAGGTCGACTTTGGTATAAAGCGCTTTTCTCGACCAGCCCTTCAGACCAGTGAAAGCGACCACCGGTTTTGGTATAGTGAAGAAGGCTACTATGAAAGCGCTTTTCAACATCACCAATAAGAACCCTCTCAGACCTAGCATAGTAAGTTAAATAATCATGTTCACATTCTGTTTTTTGGAGTTTAGGGTTTTTCGAACATTATTATTATAGAGAATTTTGTGATGACGTTTGTGAAGATTTGCCTGACATTTGATTTATTTCTTTTTGGTCTTCTGTCAGTGGACTCAGTGGTAAGCTTTAATTCTTTTTGGATAGATTCTTTTTCTGATCGTAATAATTTTACTTGTTTTACTGGGTTTATTGGGAACTTGCAAAGAAAATAAATCTAATTACTCGTATGTATCTAACATATTATACCTATTGTTATCTTTATATTCGACTTTGAGAAATTGTAGCTAAAACTAAAAGAAACTGCAACATTGGTGAAATGCAGTACAACCCCAAAAAAGTTAATTTAAAAATATTTAAATGAAGCTTTAATTGTACTGTCATCGGAGCCACACACACACGTATAGGTACTAATTGTAGCTCAATCGGACATCGGAAAGTGGTTCAAAATGGAGTTGCAAAATTCCACCCAAACAAACATAGTACATTTATTACATTTAAATAAAAACTTGTAAAAAAGACAGCGGGTCAAACCACGGGGCACTGCTATTCCACAAATTGTTTGCGACGTCCCTACAGTCCTACAATCGTTATAGTTTCGTTACATGAGTCATCCAACACAAACAAATGGAATCTAATAATAAATGCCTCTACTTCGGATAATGCCAACAAGTTTCGCTTTCAATATGAATCGGTATGGGAATTCATTTAACAAATCGTAAGGTACAAAATACATAAGTGACGTAAGGTACAAAATACATAAGTGACGTAAGGTACAAAATACATAAGTGACGTAATCTCTCGCAACTTTTTGGCGCTCATAAAACGTTGAATTTGTACTTACACAGGGCTGTAAGGAATGGGTATGGTAAGTCGAATAGGGATCTTAGTACTCATCCTTATAAACAACTTTTATTAAGGACCGACCCTGAAATCGCAAAATCAGCTGTTCCATAGAAAAATGTCAATGACGCTCGATAAAATGTATGGAACAAATGTTTTTATTCGCAATTTCAGGGTTGGTCCCACCAAAAGTTGTTCGTAATGCAGTACTACAAGCATACCCTTTCCTTAAAGCCGTTTATTGTCGAATCGTGTGGAATGTGACTCTCAACTATGCGAGAGAAAAGGTTTCAGAACTCAGAACACATTAAGCCACGCCTTTTTTTCGGTGGACGTAGACATCGAACAATAAAAGAAACATAGTCTATCAGTATTTTATCATGATTTTATCGGATACATTTCGGAGAGCGAATTTGAATTCTAAATTATGAAAGATAATGATTCTGCATGGTCTTATACCCTCTGACCTGTTCTACTATCAAACCACCAAGGACACAAAACAGTGACATCATTTTATGGTTGACGTACCAAAAGCCCCAACGAAACGCTTTGAGTCCACATTTATTGTGCGTAGCGCCAGAGTGTGGAATGCTTTCCCTGAGTGGGTGTTCCCCGATGGTTATACCATGAGTGTCTTCTAGGCGCTCGTGCTCCATTGTAGACCGCAACATTGCTTCCCATCAGGCAAGATGGCGGTTAAACGCAAAGACATAAAAAAGACATAGGTAAGTTATCATAAGACAGAAAAAAAGTAAAGAGTCTGTGGAAACTGTAGATCACTATGAGAACAAAAAGTTACTTTTAGCGAATACATAAACTAAATCTTTATTATACTGAGTAATACATTATAATAATTGATTTACTTCAGTTAATAAAGACTATCTTACTCGTATCTCATACCTCAAACCAGAAACTCAAAGTGAAGTGACTGCTAACATGTTTCGCCCACCTGATATCTCAAAGTCGAACGTTCCAACGACCAAGGTTTATATCTGAATCACTAAGTACCTACCACAGTTCATCATACTTCGCACTCAAATTGTATATGAAAGAGTGAGTGTGTATGTTCGTTACGTCTACATAAAGAAATGATTAATAAAGATACTCGTATGTGAATTATCTTCACTTAATAAATTAATTTAATTTGATTGTTTTGTTTAATTCAAAATTCTGAGTGGCGCAGACCTGTTTAAATGAGCAAACGTGTCGTTTAACACCAGCAGGCTGATTCAGCTATCCGAACATAGAATGTACTCGACGATTATCTTCGGAAAGAATATGTCAAAGACTTATACATATTGCAGGCGGGCGATTTGCTCGTCTCGTCACTTAACAGCATAAAAAAAAGTTATTTACTTTGAAATAAGAAAGGTTTATACTCTGTGTTAACGCATAGATTATTTTTTTATGTCGGAAAGTTAACGGTTCTTGCAAGATGGAGGGTAAAACCGCGAGATACAGCTAGTCTGGTGTGCCTGCGAGCTGTTCTCAATCTTAATGTTTTGCGTTTGCAGTGAATGAATTCGACAACATTCAAATTAAGGCACTTTACTCTTGTGCGTATGTATTTGTGAGTTTATGGAATCACTTCATCAGTTTTGAATCGTTGCTTCGTTTCTTACTCGTATGTACTTAAATGCTTTGCTTGCTATTTAGTGCGTCTTATCTTTTCGTTTTAGTGAAAATAATTGTAAAGATTGATACCTAAACAATATCTAAGGGTCTTACCTTATAAACTGTTTAAATCACAGCTGAAAGATCTCGGTCTTTTTTTTACACGTGGTATTTTCAGTCAGCAAGAAGTATACTGCGGATTACGATTGTATTTCTTATATACTCGTATATTAGTTTCCTTTATAAAATAGTTGACACACAGTCTGCCAGGCAAACTAAGGACGCAGAGGATACATAGAAAAGATAGAAGAGCGGGGGTGTAATAATGGCGAAAACTGTGACATTTAAAGCTAAATCAAAAGTGTGAGTAAGTGTGAGTGTAAGTGTATGTGTGTTTGTCACAGCACACAGCAGGATATCAAGTACTGTTAGATCATCCAGCGCGCCAGTACGGGTGACCTATATTCCTAAGTAGGCCGCCAGCACTGACATGAAGACGTGGAAACTCAGCGGTCTCACGATATTCGTTGTTATTTTAATTTATTTTAAGGTAAGCTTGGGACGAGACTGGAGGATAGCTTCAAAATATGTAACTAGTATCTACTTTATCTTAATATATCTTAATATATATAAATCTCGTGTCACAATGTTTGTCCTCAATGTACTCCTAAACCACTTAACCGATTATAATAAAATTCGCACACCATGTGCAGTTCGATCCAACTTGAGAGATAGAATAGTTTAAATCTCAAATTATAGTCGCAATTTTAATTTATTGCAAATTATATATATACTGATAATTTTTACTATAAATCAACATACTACGGTTGCTATAGTTACGCAATGGCTTTTGACAGGACAACGTCTGTCGAGTCAGCTAGTAAAGTTATATACTTAGGTACGTATATACACAATACATATGTATGAGTAAAGCATATAGCTAAACCGAAAAAAGGTCATAGTTCTCATCATTATTAACCATTTGTACATTAGGTAGGGCCAACTCTAAATCCCGAAAACAAGTTCAGATGTGCCATATAAAAATTTCAATGATACTCGACAAAATCTTTTGAATAGCTGATTTTATTTGGCAATTTCACCGATTTTACATTATGATTTTTTTTACGAATTTACTTAGTTTTTAGAGTAGCAGCTAAGATCGCTCTATCAAGTCGCTTTTCAACTAAAAATCAACTAAATCGAAATCAGTTCAGTCGTCTGCTACGATACGAAAAGCAGACAGATAAACTCATAGCACCACTCAGTTTTCATCGGCGGTTAAAAGCTCGACATTTTAATTCACGTGATTTCAGTAATCGTACCAAAACACATGACTTATGAAATATTACACTAATTTGGAATTGCACCAAAAGTTTAATAGATGGACTTGACGCCCAGACTCCAGTAATCATATGACTTGATTCAATTAGTCGCTGTAATTAGTAGGTTGTAACTAACGGAGTCCGACGGTTGCACTTGTTATACAGGTTTATAAGGAAAGGGTATGCTGAGCCGTCTTACTATGTGACCAAACCAGAATTAACGTAAAAAAACAGCTGTTCCATAGATAAATGTCAATGACACTCGACAAAATGAATGGTACAGCTGATTTGTTTTTCACGAATTCCGGTTTGGTCCTATAGCAAAAGTTGTTTGTTATAATGAGTATTATGAGTCTTTTCCGGCTTTTTTATTTTTTATTTTTTGAGTAAACTATTTCATTATTATATAGCCCTGTATCTGCTAGCAGAGTCCGATAGTTGCCAACATAAATTAAATAAAAATTTCTGTTCGAGAAAAAAAGTAGCCTCTGTTTAAATTCCAGGGTATAAACCCCCATACCTAATTTCATCCAATTCCATTCAGCCAAAATAAAAAAATCTATAGCTCGTATTAGACGAATGGCTAACCCCGGTGTCAGAGTTTTTTGGAAGAAGAATTCAATCAGTAGGCCTAGCACAACTTCGACGTAAGCTTACGTAGCGAGTATTCGATAGAAAAGTGTACGCCATTTACGCCCGTCAGTGCGCTCTTGACGGCCGTAAATGGCATACACTTTTCTATCGAATACTCGCTACGTAAGTTTACGTCAAAGTTGTGCTAGATACACTGATATCTACGAGTATATAATTCAACGGTATTTCACAACATTTTGCAAAGGTCTAATTCTGTTAACCGCCGCCCTCGATACCGCCCACTTCGCCGCCTTGGGGTAATCCCGCCCAATTCATTGCATCTATTGTTTTTGACTTGACACATTGTTGAGATGCATCTTTTCTTGTTATTTATTATTTTAAAACACACAGGGTTTTATCGATCAAATAATTATTTATTATTATTAATTAAGTGTTTTATCATAAACAAGAACATTATTTTTACAAAACAAAAACCGACTTCAAAAGACCGACTATTGAGTTATTCATCTATTTGTCGCGCACGTACATAATGCAAATTTAAGACTTATATAGTTTTCTCATGGATACCATTATCAGAACTGGACTAAATTGAAATGGGACCAAATGGGAAGCGTCAGCTTTCTAATAAAAAAAGAATCATCAAAATCGATTCACCCAGTAAAAAGTTATGAGGTAACAAAAAAAAAACATACAGACGAATTGATAACCTCCTCCTTTTTTGAAGTCGGTTAAAAATGACACACAGTGTGGTGAATCACAGTGTTTTATCTCAAAAATTTCTTGACTGATTTGACGCATTTCCGAAATTTTTGTTTGGAATTAGGTATCATTATCCTCCTGCCAAATTTTATCAAAATCGGTCTGTAAATGGCGACCAGTACGTACGCGAGTACCAACATTCAAAGATCCGGAATCTCGCGAGGTATACTGTTCGCAGAACTACTAGTTATAAATACGAAAGTCTGTTTGTTTGCTTCTACTAGACACTTTACGTTTGCTCTATTAATGAGTTGACTGAATAAAGAGAGTAGATTTCTACTCTTCCGACAAAGTCTCGAAAGTTTGTTCATTAAAACAGTCTTACGATTTTAGAAACAGTTTCTCTGTTCTGGATGACAATAGCAAGCATTGTAGTCCAGATGCATCCATTTATTTACTTTATAGTTTCCTACGTGCTTTGTATGTTTTGAATGAGCAAAACATTGCATTGTTCAGTCAACGTTTAACGTTCAACAAATAGTTTGAAATGTTTATAGATAAATCAATAACTTAGAGCATTATACCTATATAATTATATTGCTTGTATAGGTATATTTTTGGTTTAAATAAATATTTGTCTATTATCTATTGTCATTACACATTATATGATAGATTTATCTTTATTAACAACTCAATTACAGTTATTTTTGAGGACTCTAGAACTTTATAACTAACCTACTAATTTTTAAGGACTTTAAAAAGTAGAACTTTAGCATAAGAAATAGCGCTAGTTCAAAATTGAATAGTAAAACACGTATACATTTTTTGTTCAACCCACAGAGCGTCGAGTTCTCGTATTATTACCGCTGCTTCTATTTCTGCTGCGGAGTCAGCCGCGCCCTCATGCTGCTACTCGACCACACCGACCTTCCATCTGGGTTAACGGCACTGCAGTGCAGTTTTATACCATCCAAAACTAACTATTAATAAAGTTTACCGAGATTTATACCAAACCCTAGGTATTATACTGTTGTGTACACAATGAGGAGTATTTTCGTCCGATCGGGGAGCGGGTAGGCAGCGCGGCAGCAGCAGTGTGGTGGCCATCGCACGCGCAGCCGGACCTCTGTCGCGGTCGTGTCGGTCTAGTGTCCTAGTGTCTCTGGTGTAAGTGGAGTGCTTGCTTGCTGCGGGTGCAGTGCTGTGCGGATAACATAGCTAACAACGCAAGCTGTGCTAACAAACTAACGCATGGTTAAGTGTTGCGTGGGATGGGCAGTGGGTAGGGAAATTTGATAAGCCTATGGTTGGCCACTTTTGTATGCAGCGGGTCGAGCGGCCGGACTATTTTTGAACCGGCGTCGCCAGTCGGCGGCTTGGGCGGGCGCGCGGCGCTCGCTCGGCTCGACGCTCGTGGATGACGAAAATGCGCTTCGGGAGGTTACAATATAAATAGAATGGCTTAGAAATGCGATCACTGTCGTGCTCGCCATTTTTTGGGTTATAAAATCCGTTTTATGAAATTTATAAAATGTAATATATACAGGGTTCTAGATAGAAACTGGGTTCTGTAGAGAAATGTTACGATAGATGACAGATGGATGACAGACCAAGCAATACCTATCTAGCCAGCTATCGCTTGGTAAATTCGTATATGTTACACGTCAAAATATGACGTTTTGGTAGCAAAAATTGTTTTACGTTTCATATTATTACTTTGACTAGAACTATCAGAATACTTTGCAGTATTACGTAGTTTTTCCATCTTTTTGAATAGATAATAGTAAAATACGAGTATGTTACGTTGTTTAGGGTATAAAATCCACTAAAAATCAAGATAGATAAATATAAATGCTGATAACAACTAGGTTATAGCTTCACATGTGAATTTCACTTGTTTACATTACACAGATTACGAGTATCTTCGACTACCAAAATAACCTATAAAACGGTCACATGTGAGTAACCACAATCAATAACTGAAGAATTCGGCCGAATAATTTAGCAGTTCTTTATTTAAACGAGCGAAACGAAGGCCTCTGAGTTTAATAAGATAAATAGGTATTAATGTTTGTATATTAGTAAAGATGACAATAGGCCCAAGTTTGAAGGCATTTTAAGACAGATCTAAACTAACTAAAAATATATCTGTCTTTATCATTCCAAGCCATGTTGACAAGGATGCCAATAGTTTCAGAAAATTTAGATCTGTCTTAAAAAGCCTTCAAACTTGGGCCTAATAACTAGATCTGATCTTGATTAAATATTGCAGCAAGTAGTTGATTTCAATACAATTTTTGAATTCGAAAATGAGTAAAATCAGTCGAAAGGTTGCAGAATACAGACGTCGCGAGGTTCAGTTCGCTAACCGAGCACAGCAAATGCCTCAGCCTAGAGAATCAAATTGGCGTTTGTATGTTTGTCTGTTAATTAAACAATAACTTTTACGCACTTTTGATTTAATTTTTACATTTTGTAACCAAGTAGTTCATGCAAATACAATGTATAATTTGAACATTTATTTCTAACTAACTTATGAGACGTTGACATTGCGAAGATGTAGAAGTCGCGAGGTCACAGTTCGGGGCGAAAAACTAGTTGATTATGATTGGCAGTAAATGCCAAAAGCGACCTTATAGTAAACGTAATAAGCCTTGAAGTGACTCAAACAGAAAATAGACATATGTTAACCTAATTACAATTATTTACGATACGCATGTACTTAGTTTCGCTGGAATCTGTATATCGTTAAATATATAATATGACGGTTTCTCCAAGGTTTGGCTTTAACGACATATTTTGACATTTCGTTTGCATTAAAAACTGAAATCATTGCTCTCATTACAAAAACACATACACATGGCATGTAAAACTTTTCAAATGCTTTTAAGAAATTTTGTGTTTTTATGATTGTTAACCTCGTACTAGTAAAGTCAAATAGAATGGTTTTTTGTCGTTTGTTTTTATTTAATTGAGACTTATTCGGTTCGGATAGTTGAATCAGCCTGCTGTTGTCAGTTTAAAGGCCACTTGATGGCTTTTGATTATGTTTAGTAGGTGTTTTTGGCCTTAAGTTTTTGGTGTTATCTAGCAGCATCATATCATATCATATTCAACCTTCAATCGTCCCACTACTGGGATACAGGTCTACCCTCGAAGGGTGATTAGGCCGTATTCCACCACGCTGGCCAAGTGCGGTGGTGGAATCACATACGCCATTGAACGTCTTCTCCGGACATACGCAGGTTTCCTCACGATGTTTTCCTTCACCGAAAAGCCAGTGGTATGTAAATTTGTACATAAGATCCAAAGAACTCATTGGTACGAGTCGGGGTTTGAACCAGTATTTAGTCGTAAATGCCACTCGCAGTCACCCACTGGTCAGCCATCTGAATACTGACCATATTATCCGCTCCTTAATATCGGTGATTGGTTTCGAACATATAGTAAAACTAGCGGCTCGTCCCGCCTTCGCACGGGTGGACACTATTGAAGTTTTAGTAAGGATCCCTAATTTTTTCAGGTAATAAATATAGCCTATGTCACTTTGGGATAATGTAGCATTCGAATGGTGAAAGAATTATTGAAATCGGTCCAGTAGTTTTTGAGTTTATTCCACACAAACATCCAAGAATACCAAAAAAAAATACAAATCTTTCCTCTTTATAATATTAGTATAGATTAGGCTTTGTGATGTTGTCATTTCATGAATTAAAATATCATAATAATTATATAGTTAAGATATTTCCAGAGACCTTCGAATGGACTAAATACTCTGACAGGGCTACTCACTCATCTTATACAATAAACAAAATTCTACTACCAATAAACAAAAAAATATTCAAAATGTTTGCTACGAATTTCGTAGCCCGTAGCAGAGCGTAGCGACCCAGCTACGGCTCTACGGTGCTACGCGAAGCTACGCGGAATATTGTGTTAGAAATTAAAGGACTACAATGACGCCACGATGACGTCACTATGTCACGTTTTTGACACGCGGTCTAACAACTGTTGCGGCTTTATCACTACTTATAGCGTAGCAATTATCTCATCACTTTTAATCACTTTCGAAATAGGTTAAGGAATTTTAATTGGTACAATAAGATTTAACTAAAATGTAATTGTTTGGTGAACGTTCAAATTAGTATAGTTCCTTTTCAGTTAGTTATTTAGTTTTACAACTTAAACAGACTTATAGCTATTATCTGAACTATTTCAAAAGTGTGTAAGTTTTTTTCATAAATTCAACAGTAATAAAAGTTTTACAATTTTGCTAATCAAGGGCGATCAAGGGGGTTTTTATGCGTATGCTAATTTGTCAGTATTTAAGCATGTATGTTTGTCTGTCTCTATATAACATTCTAAACTATTTGTCTGGTTTTGGATTGTAAGATGTTATATTCGTCTCTGTATCCAAAATGTTAGACGATATATTTTGCCGCCGGATGTTTTTATTTATTAACTACTAGCTGTCCCGACAGACGTAGTCCTGTCTTAACTAAATCTTAATTTTCTAATGTTCCTCTCAACTTTCTTAATGTTTTCTTTCATAAGAACCTTTTCCTAATAATAACAAATACAACAAAAAAAGAATTAGTGAAATCGGTCCAGCCATTCACGCGTGATGCCGTGACCAAGGAAAACGGGTTTAATTTTTATATATATAGATTTATTAGGTATTGTTTAATGAATAAATTGGAGGTTAAACCGTAGCAGAACACTACCTCTACAAAGTCAGGAAAGCCCTTAAATTATGAATGGGTGTATGTTTGTGACTTCTCAATACTAAAAGAGCAACGAATTTGCTTGAAGTTTGGTACGAAGATACTTTTCCTTTGATTTAACACGTACTAGACACGTATTAAATGGCGTATGTAAAACCAACAATCCGCACTTGGCCAGCGTGGTGGAATATAGCCTAATCACCCTTCGAGGGTAGATCTGTATCCCAGCAGTGGGAGGATTAAAGGTTGAATATGATGATGATGACGAGGCATGTATTATACTACTTTTCATCTTAGAATAATAACAGTTTTCCAAACATACTACAGATAACTTTCACGTTTTTAATATTAGTAGAACAACTTCTTAGGTCGTATTTTTTGATGCCACCGCAAACCATTAGAAGCGCCGGGCCCCTAAATAAATCATCAATTTATAACCACAAAAGTGTACTCGTATCTATTAATACACCCGTAGATTATCCCGATAGCGTCGGGTCAGCCAACTCGACTGGCCATCCGATGCGAGCGTCACGCGCGAGGAATTCTCTTTCATGACGACTGTCGGACCAGAAATCGGAAACTTACAATGAAAAATTGAATTCTTAGTATAATAGTTAAACGAAGTGAAACGTTTCTTGAGTATTTTATAATAGAGTTGTAAAATATAAGATTAACAGGCTTTTACCTTATCTGACTCCATTCGATTGTAACAGCAACCGCCAAGCCATGCCACAAGACTTTCAGGCAGCTTAAATACTCGGACAGCGAGGATTGACACTTGGCCCATACGAATTTATTTAGCCACCTAAAACCTAAAATTTCCTCACATTTTATTACAAAAAAGAAAAGGGGGAATTTGTTAAAAATTGTCCCCCTTTCAATAAAGCCTTTTTTTGATCTTCGCCATTCTTTGTGTTCATTTCTTAATGTATGGATCGAAGTATTGAGTATGTGATCATAATGGATAGGTTATCGGGCTAGAAATTAAAAAGGTTAAGTTTTGATCGGCGCTTAAAAACTTTCCCTCTTATTTAAAAACGTAAGGCAAGAGTTCTAACAACTTCTCGCTGGCGATAAATGTCCCGCGACGAGACAAAAAAGTTTTAGGCTGGCTTTTTTTGTTTTATTTGTCAAATTAATTTTGTCAAAATTAGGTTGTTAAAGTAATTAACGTTAAAAATTGGCACATTTGTTTGCAAAAGCGATTCTCTTACAGGGTATCAAGCGCACAATACGAGTTTTCAGATTTTAGGCTTTGTATTTGATTATAAAAAGATTTCTAAATAATTCTTCTACTGATTAAATAAGTATTTAAACATATTTTTAGACAGGGATAGACAGAGTTCATACAGTTTATTTCCTGCTTGAAAATAGGGCGATGTCCGCGTGAATCGACCCAATTCTAAAAGTACTGTACCGACCGGTCGGCAGGATCTGTGGGTAGTTTGATATGTGACGTCGGATATCAGCTGACAGTTCTACCAACATAGAAATATCAATATCGTCATCATCACATCATTTTCAACCTTTAATCCTCCCACTGCTGGGATACAGGTCTACCCTCGAAGGGTGATTAGGCCATATTCCTCCACGCTGGCCGAGATATGGCCAGTGGTTGGTCTTATATCAATATAAGATACTAGCGACCTGCCCCGGCTCTGCACGGGTATAAAATATAGCCTATGTTACTCAGGGATAATGTAGCAATCTAATGGTGAAAGAATTTTTGAATTCGGTCCAGCAGTTTTTGTGTTTATTCCACACAAACATACAAAAATACAAATCTTACCTCTTTATAATATTAGTATAGATAATGTAAAATACATTACACATACATACACACACATACACACAACACATACACACACACACACACACATATACATTTATTTAACACGATAACAAGTAGGTATCTTTCATCATAAATGCTGAGTACCAAGCACTGAGAGCTGGTTTTTTTGATAGGTAACTAGCGAATAAAAACCATGATAATGATGGCAATGAATGTGGGGTAATTGTTTTTATAACGATCGAGATAAGACGAGCAAGTCTTTTGCATGATGGTAAGAGTCACGCTTGCCAACAGTATTTGTATATTTTGTATGCCACAGATAGCTAACAAGCAGACGAGCTGCCTAATAGTAAGCGATCACCATCGCTATGGGCTAGCATGAATATGTATGAATAAAAAAAACAACCGGAATTCGAAATACAATCTTTCAATCTCCCGTAAACAGCCAAATGTATAAAATTATAAAATAACAAACAAAATTGTTTGTTTAACCAAAGAGTTCTAGAAGTCGAATACCTTCCGTCCGCGAGTTAACCTTCGTTTCTGAACGCAAACATAAACTGCTGAACCGATTCTATTCCTGTCTCGTAGACCTTAGCATAAATATTTTTCACACAAGATTATCACCTGTCCTTATCCCACTCAAGCGGAAACATATCGCTGTCCCGCTCATAATGGCTGGCAGCCAACTCGTCACATTACGAAATATGAAATAGTAAAAGTTGCAGTTCTGGTGGTTAGTTATGATTTATTAGTTTCAGAATTAAACGGAGAATGGAAGTTTTATATCAGAGTTAATTCATGGAACTCGTAAAACTGATTCATAATTGTGTAGAATTTTTGAAACATTTCGGTGGGTGATTACAGTTTTCCTTATGACGTCACAAAGCCGATACTTAAAAAAATTGGGTTTTTTTTCGTATTTGATTTTGCGCTCTTGAAATGAGCATTCCTTGAAATATAAAAGTTTTGGTAAAAAAATCTGTACCGAAAAACAGAGCGTACTGAGAAAAACGATACCGCGTCGATAAATAGGAGAAATATACAACAAATTCTTCTTAACTCAACCTTTAGTGTGTATGCTACAGCTACATTAGTCACGCATCTAACAATCGTAGCGCGGTTTCACATAAAACCGGATTTTTTATTCGGTTTAAAAAATATCTCTATTCGATAATCTAAAACAAAAACAATAAACAACTTCCATGCCAAATTTTATTCGAATTTGTTCCCCGTCATTTAGTAAAATATATGAACTCACCTACTCACAAACTTTTGAATTTGTGATATTAGTTTTATCACAATAGTTGAAAGCACAAGTTCTTTTTCCATTTGACTCAATGGGAATTTTTAGTCACTTGAATTGACTTTGCTTCTAAAACATTATTCTCGTTTTTATTTGCTTTTTTTCTGTTTCTTTTTTTTGCTTTGTTGTTCTAGTATTGTTACTAAAATAGAGTTATTTATATCTAGATACATGAGCAATTGCAAGCATATCACAGCTCCGCTGCAAAATTATAGCAGCCAAACGGTAACTTGTCAAATTATGAATAACATATCATGTTACGTGCATAATTTTAAATGACAAATAACAAGCGTGACAAACGACCAAAGGTCATTCGAAGTTTGTCATTTGAAATGATGCTCTACGACTCACGATTTTGGGTTTTTATTACAACGAGATACTACTTGTTCTGTGGATCTAGAATGAATTTCTATTGCAAAGTATGAAGCCAGTATTCGATAGATACCTTAACGTATGAAAATGGGACAGCTTTCGTTATCGAATGTAAAGGAAAACTAAATTTCTTTTTTTCGTCGATTGGATGTGTATTTTTCGCAACATGAGTGTGATCTAGCATGTATTTTTCTACAGTAATTCATGTCTGACTTAACTTTGCAAAATAATATATTTTTTATTATTTTTAACATAATTACAATATTTTCGGTATAGCTATAAAATCTAAATCCGTATAAAAAGAAAAACCCGTAGATTTTTGTACAAGTAAAGGAGTAATAAATAGACTATCCTTTTTTAATTAGCTTATATTTTTTGTCTCAAGGCTGGGCAAAAGTCTCCCCCAATTGACTTTATTCTTAATCGCACATAAACAACCTACAAATTATTGCAAAACAAAAACAAAATACGCTTAAAACTGCAGATTAATGCATTATTGATCCTAAACAGCGCAAAATATCAAACTCGTGCCAAATAATTTACTAAAACACGATAAGCCACTTTCCAACTTTTTTCGAAAGATTAAATATCAGAAACGGACGTGCGTACACATATATACAGCGTGGTTCTTTAGACGACTGGCATATCATTGTAAAAAGTGTGTGTGAAGTTAAAAGTTTGTCATAATGACTACCAACTTTTTCTACGAAACAAATTCTGAACTCGCGAAAAAACCACTGTTCCATACCAAAAGCTCATTGACTTTTGACAAAATGTGTGGAACAGTTGATTTTTACACGATTTCAGCGTTCGTTATAGATGTTGGTCATAACGATGAGTAAAACGATATCGTAGAATATATCCGTCATTTAAAGAAATACTTTACTGACACCAGGCTAGGTCTAGCCTAGCCTATACGAAAGATCGTAATTCTATTCTAGCGAAAAAATCTGCGAACGTGTAAGTAAGCAGCGTTAAAGCGCAAAATATGACGCACCGCTATCTCGCTCGCTCATTTTCAACATTTTTGAAGTTAAAAAATCACTGAATAAATTTATGAAAATTCGCATTCGGTCAAGTTGCTTAGAATAATATCACAAAGCTTCAAGAAAAAAACCTTTTCATCCCACCATCTCGGAAAGAGTATTTTTAATCTTCAATATCTGAGTGGAAAAGCCGTTTTTATTCTCTAGAGGATAAAGTAAATTGAATTTAGAACATCGTGTGCACTAAGTTTGTGAATTAAAAAAAACATTAAACCTATTTACTGCTACCTCTATGGTGCCGAATATATCATACAACTTTTTTTTAATTTGTTAAAAACTCAGACTCGGAACCTTCTTGGTGTTCTTTTTTCAATTTGCTTTGTACGCGGTTCTTTACGCGGCATTTTTTCACGTCATTGTTAAACCTTATAAATTATAATTATTAAAAACAAGAAACTTGAAAACAAGTGAAAAAACTAAAATGAGTGATTCTAGCAACGAGGAAGTTTGTTTGACGCCAACAGAATTGACTGAAACTGTTAATAATGCGCAAATGAGCTTTTCCACTCAGATATTGAAGATTAAAAATACTCTTTCCTCGCTGAGGTGGAATGAAAAGTTACGTGTTGCACTCGAGTGCAAAGATTTTTCACCTCGTGCTCTTTTGATTCCCTCGCTAACGCTCAGGATTCTAATTTTGAATCACGAGCGCTTGCTCGGTCATCAAAATTGAACACGCGGTTAAAAAGCCACTTTGCACTCTTGTATAACAAATAATAGTCTAAGATCCGGCTGCAGGATTAGTGCGTTCATCGGTTTTTTGCTGAAAACCGAATTTTTATGTATTTTATAATTAGGAGAATATATATTTATCAGGTTGCCTATCAAAATTTGGCCGCCAGTATTTTTAATTAAATTATTTTTAATTGATTTTTGGGAAAAAAAATCGTTCACTTGTTTTTTAAATAAAATAACGTCTACATCACGGCAATTTATATGAAGATTCAAAAAAATCACGGTTGCCGTGGCGCACTTGGCCGCACCTCTTCGCAGCCATGTGTAAACAGGTATGATTTCGATACATTTATACGTTCATAACGTTTATTTATGAATTATATATCAAATTAAAGCTAATTTTTTTCTATTTATTATCATATATGGTTGCCTAATTAAATCTACCCGCAAATAAGGGTTGCTGGCTTTTAAAAATTATAAATATTTAAGGTAGAGTGAAAGAGAGTTAGCGCGTAACATCATTTGTCAGACGAGGATAGCGATTGCCGGCTGTGCGACGCTTTTAAGCCATTGCGCATGCGTCGAATGTTAGTGTTCTCAACCACCGAGGAGTAATAGAGACGACTTAATAAATACTCCAAAAAATGTCTTCCTTTTCAAAATGACAAATTTAAAAATTACAAAAAAAAAATTTTGATTGTACTACGTTACCGCGTTTTTCCATAAAAATAAACATTAATATATATTTTTTTAAATTTATTATTTTTATTTAATTATTATTTTTTTTTCAATTAATCAATTCTTTTTTTCAAATTATGCGTTAGGTAATTGTTTAAGTTATTAATATTAACTAATTAATAAAAAAAAAACATTAAATTTTAAATTAAATTAAAAATAAATTAATTTAAAAATAATAAATAAAATATATTAATATTTATTTTTATGGAAAAACGCGGTAACGTAGTACAATCTAAAATTTTTTTTTGTGATTTTTAAATTTGTCATTTTGAAAAGGAAGACATTTTTTGGAGTATTTATTAGTCGTCTCTATTACTCCTCGGTGGTTGAGAACACTAACATTCGACGCATGCGCAATGGCTTAAAAGCGTAGCACAGCCGGCAATCGCTATCCTCGTCTGACAAATGATGTTACGCGCTAACTCTCTTTCACTCTACCTTAAATATTTATAATTTTTAAAAGCCAGCAACCCTTATTTGCGGGTAGATTTAATTAGGCAACCATATATGATAATAAATAGAAAAAAATTAGCTTTAATTTGATAAATAATTCATAAATAAACGTTATGAACGTATAAATGTATCGAAATCATACCTGTTTACACCTGGCTGCGAAGAGGTGCGGCCAAGTGCGCAATGGCAACCGTGATTTTTTTGAATCTTCATATAAATTGCCGTGATGTAGACGTTATTTTATTTAAAAAACAAGTGAACGAAATTTTTTCCCAAAAATCAATTAAAAATAATTTAATTAAAAATACTGGCGGCCAAATTTTGATAGGCAACCTGATAAATATATATTCTCCTAATTATAAATATACATAAAAAATCGGTTTTCAGCAAAAAAGCGATGAACGCACTAATCCTGCAGCCGGATCTCGTACTATAACTATTTTGATCCAAACAAGTTTTCGTACATAAAAATGGGCAAAACAAAGTGCCATGTTTAGATATTGAAACTTGTTTCGATCAAAATTATTTTTTTGTTGTAGCTTTTTGATAGAATTGTAAGCAACTTGATTAAATGCGATTTTTCATACTTTTATTCTGTGATTTTATAACTTCAAAATTGTTGAAATGAAAGCGCGAGAAAGCAGCACGTCATATTTTGCGCCATCAAGAAACACCCCGTATACCCACGTAGTGTTAGAACATTTTCAATAATAGAAGTACGTTAAAGACGTCTCAATGTGAAATCGGTGACTGAGCTCGGCCGAAGTCGTTTGGGTGACATTTAGTGTATTTATTACTGAAATAAGCTCAGGCGATCCGTATTTACGTTTCAGTCACGCGGAGAGGTTGAAGAATGAGTCTGGCGCAAAAGGGTCATAACAGTTTAGAATAAGCATATTTGTACGTTATAGATACGTATAGATGCCACTTTAATAATTTAAAAACGTTTTATTCCTAATAAAAAGCTTAACACGTTCAGTACCACTACGATTTTCATGATGTCTTCTCGGATGCCGCCTACATTTTACGGTTGACGGTTGAAAAACACTGAACTCGCCATGCGAGTCGTCGGCATTGGAATAAGATTTACGTGAACTCTCCGGGCGAGTCGGTGGCACCGAACGTGTTAAAACGTTTACTTTTTACTTTAAAATAAGTTATGCTTTTCAAAAAGCATATGAATAATATGCGCGTTTTGAATAAAACGTAACTACACAAACCTAAGAAAAATATAGATACGAGTAAAACAGAGCTTAAGTCACTATCTGTGACTTTACCCACAGATAGTACCAAAAAGAGAACATTTTGAACTCGAGTTCTAAATTAAAATAATTACCCCTTTTTGGTACTTTATCCGCGGATAGTGACTTAAGCGTGACGGGAACTCTTAGATTGACCCGAGTTACATAAATATTAGATTTTCGTAAAAATCGCGTCAAAATACATTTCACCAAAAGCTTTATAAAAGAAAAAGTTTTTTTTTTTTTTGGGAAAATCCTACAATAGCTATTCGAGTAATATAAGCTCTAAATAGGTAATATGTAATATGGAATTATAGTTTCAATAAATTATCATTATTTATAACCATTATGGTATTATATGTATATAAGGTATTAGCTTGTAGAAATTGTTAATACATTATTACCGATCACCACCACCGGCTACGTGCCTGGCGATCACCGAAACTAAAATTATCAATTGTTCCTTCGAATAACAATTAAAATCGACTTGCATTGCCAAGCACCTGATATTAAAGCATCTTTTAAACGCCTGTCAACTAATACTATAATCCTTTTGACCATCAAAAGCAAATCAATTCTAAATCTTACTACCAGCAGATAAGATATAATTGATTGTCCAACAAATTCGAACAAGCGTTTTAATTACAGCGTGTTATTGTTGTTAATTAGTCGTAAGTCTTTTGTTTTAAAAAGTTCAAGAGCTTGGCAACAACACAAGTCTGGTAGAGGTCGTCTTGACAAGAGATGAAGACGTCTTTGAAGCGGAACGGCAGATGGCGAAGCCTGATAAATTGAATGCCTGATATTAATTGCGGAGATAACGAAAGAAAAGTAGCTAGTTTTATAATTTTATGTTTTGCAATATTTCTTTACCCTTTAGGCGTGACTCATTCGGCCTATTAGAATTTATTTGTTTTATCTAGCCCAAAAGTTTCTGAGATTTCCGATCTGTGTTTTTCTTAGGAACATTTCCGGAAGATTTCGCAAACTTTACGTTATCAATTTTAAATGTTTTAAATATAAAATACAATTACATTACATTTAAAACATTTAAATATAATATACCGATACCAAGAAAAAACTTTTCGCACACGGTATTCGCGTCGACCACGCTGTGACTTTGACTCTCTTCGATTTATGTATCTGCCTTTTAGGTTGTTCATTCAGTTGTCCACTCCAACATTGGATTTCGGTAGGTATTCTTATATTTTACTTGTCCCGAACTCCCGATATCGTAGCGGCGTCCGGCGCCGACATCGTTTCGAAAAATCTGGAATTCTGGATACACTCTAACGGTTTCGCTGCCACAGTTTTGCAGCTGCGTCCTGAAAGTCCTAACTCTTATTTAAAACTAAATGCTATTCTATTTCGCATTTGTTGCGCCAAAGCGGGTTTTTATTGGCCAATTTAATGCTTTCATTCGAGTCAGCTACTAAACTAACTGTTTACAGTCCAATACGATTTATTGGAGCCACGTGAAACAATGTTAAACGCAGTCCCGGATGTTAAACAAGCACTTGCGGCGGAATTACCTACATTTTGTGGAACATTGTAATAAATTATATGTTTTTTCAAATTTATACAGATACGTAAAACATCAGTTGCTTGTTTAACCTTGTAATATAATACAAAACAACGCAATAAAACTTATTATTATCATCATCTACAGCCTTCATTACTCTACTGCGAAGTGTAGACATCTCTTTCAAATTCAAAATAATTTATTCAAATATGGGTACGTAACATCAATGTACACTTATGAATGTCAAATATAATTTTTATGAATAAATTAATACACAATAAATTAAATGTCAAAGAAAATAATATTATTAGAATGTCAAAAAATTATATAAAATAATTGCTATGTCAAAAAGTCAATGTATAAAATAACTGCAATAGTAGGTATAATCAGTCAAGTATTATTATTGTAGTCTAGTCTAAATACAAATTACAATTTTTCTTATTGTGTCATCCGCCGTTTTGCCCTCGATTCGAGTCCCACGTCACTGACAATATCGCTGTCGGACGAAAGACAATTTTGACAAAAAATAAATCATCAACGAACACGGGAATACTATAAGAAATAAGTATCAAAGGCGATCTCACCGCTAATGGGTTGAATACACGTAACGAGTATAGTGGCGAGACAGTAAATCGACATACTCGGCCGAGCAAACAAATCATAGTACTAGTGGCAGTCTCGCCTCGACAAACTGTTTATGCAAACCGAGTACTCGGCCGAGGGCACTGTCTCGCCACTGTACTCATTTCGTGTAATCAACCCATAAGGGATTTATAGTCCAGGCAATTACAATAGTCTTTAGGTAGATCATCATAGAACGTATCTCCTACTAGCGGCCCGTCCCGGCTTCGCACGGGTAGACACTATAAATTGAGATGTGAGCTATCCTATCTGTTAAGTTAGATCGAACTGCACACGGTGTGCAAATTTGATTGAAATCGGTTAAGTAGTTTAGGAGTCTATAGCGGACAAACAACGTGACACGTAATTTATATATATTAGGAAGATAAGTACATAAACAAGGTATAACGGAAAGGTGTAGTAATACTTAAAGGTGTTCTTCTACACGTCAAAGTGAACAATTTTTGTGACACAAGTTCAAGAAAGAAAATATGGAATCTTCGTGATCACGTCACTAAATATTTTATATGGAGACCTCGACCTTTTAATCTCGAATTTAGCAAACTTATGTTCTTGAAGTTGTTCACTTGACGTATAGAATAACACCCTTAAGTATTACTACACCTTTCCGTTACACTTTGTGAATAGTCACCGCGTTACCAACTGAGTCGTAGGGCCATAAACGTCAATCTACTATTTTTCTATCTAATTTTATTCTTATCGATATGCGCCTATAACCATCTTACGCACATCACTATGTGGCTCCATAAGACCCACAAGTGCGAGAGCGAGATAGACATAGAGAAATGATTTATGGCCGCACCACTCAGTTGGTAACGCGGTGACTATAGTAAGTATTAATCTAACCCAACTTCTCTAGTAGAACTATTTCGGCCGAACTCTCTCATGACCTAACAAGTTGTAAATCACCCAATACCGACACACATTACAGATCCAAACTCGAAAGTGTGACGCATTCGTTGTTACATCAAATACTATTTCGAGATTTGCCGGCAGCCATAAATATCCCTTGAAACGCGTAGGTGTAATTCGGGCATTAATCATGTGCTATTGAGGAATTGAGCATTTAATTTAGGGTAAAACCGTATTTAGACCTATTTCCTCCAATCAACATTCTGTTCCATGTAGATAATTATATCTATCGTGAGCTTATTTTTCCTAGGGGAAAAAAACAGAAAATAAACATATACATATAAAAGATCCGTTGTTTAGGAGGATATAATCTTTTTAATTTCACATATCCCTTTTCCTAAAACTACTTCGTCTCACGATAAAATAATCATAATGCGAGGTCTTGGACGCAGTCAGTTAGGTCTGATTCTAATTCTATCAAAGATATTGAGTTATCGACAGAATAAAACATCGTAGAAACATTATAACATAGTAGAGCATCTCATACCGGCCCTGTTTCAATGAAAATCAACCAACTAATAGACCACCTAAGACCGTTTTCTTCGCTGTGTGAAGAGTCGTTCCCAATCCAATGCATCATTATCTTCGACCACACAGTCGCTTAGCATCAGCCAAAGCGGTGATCCAAACGTCCACGTCTGAAACCGATAAAAAAAAACAATAAAATGCACTTTTAATACGCGTCATAAAATGAGTCCAATCTTTTTAAAAGCACCTGCATTTGTCTATAAACTTCGGCCATACATCACTGGCTGTATTTATAGAGGATACCTAATGGCAAACACGTCCGAGCTTTAAATAGATCAAGATGTAACAACAATGCGTCACATGGCTGCAGCGAGAGTTTGGGACTATCCAAGTATCATTATCTACTGAAGATAATTACTTTACAAAAAGTCTGAAAATGTGAAAATGGATGGCAAGATTCAACTTTTGCTAGAAATCACTTTACTGAAGGTCTGAAAGAGAGAAAATGGAAGTGTGTACGAGCTTTAATTCTTGCGTTTGCGTTTCACCTCAATTCAATTTTTGCTTTTTCCCGTTATGATTTTTTCAAGCCATAAGTGCCAAACAAGCTGGCGGATCGCCCGATGGTCACTGCACACCGTATAGGTATATGGATATCTGTGACACCGGAAATTTTACAAAACGTTACCGACCTTTTATTACTGCACTAAAGTCGTAGACCGCATCAATGTCAATGCTCACAATCAGATAAGATGACGGGCAAACGGAAGCCTACCATCATTATAAAAATATGAAAAATTCAGCCCTTTTAAAGAACCTCGTTGTGGACGTTGAGGTGACCATTCGACGTGATCCTTGTAAGAAAACACTCTTCGCACTTTATACTATTGTTTATTAGACAGAAAACAGATTTATAGCTTAAAAAACCGTAGTTAATGAAAAAATAAAGCGCGTTGCGTGCCGACACACCCGCTCGGTTTTTTTTGCGGATAGAAGACTTTTTGACATTGAAGTTTACAATAGTCGACCGCGCTGAACGCGTGGCCTACCCTCACTTACGGGAAATAAATCGATTTCTTTTAAAGTCGGTTAAAATATTCATACAATCTTGATAAATAATAAACTTAACTACGGAGCGCGTCGCTAACACCCATGTTAGAATTACTCGGATATACCACCGGTGGAAGCTTGGTTTACATTTTGCAGGTGTATGGCAAAAAACGCGTAAAACTCAATGTGCGATTTCTACAAATCAGTAATCAGTAATATGCCGATGAGCATTCAGGCAGTTGTGGCTATTGCAGTATCAAAACCACGACGCCGGCATTAGCTCCAATAATACAGTTCTTCAGAACATTCCACATATAAGATACGAAAGAAGACACCCGACGTCTCTACGCACGTTGAACGGCTCTAGACTTTCGGTTCACTTGGGGTCGTCGACAGTTCTGACAGCTCTACGCTTTCAGATTTATATATATCCCAGTTCACCAGAACTTCTGCCTCTCTCGAACCGCTAGACTAACTGTCGAGCTTCCATCTTGTCAGTTTGAAAATGTCTTTCCGTTTGACAAATAGATATGTGTGATCCAGTTTCTGAGACGACATTTGAGTTGATTTCCTATAACTTGATCGCGTTGGAGAAAATAGACCGCTGGGTTTTGACCTTTAGTGTTATTTAGTCTGACAATAAAAATAATAATAAACTAGTATTTTTCATAGAAGCGTAGGCCGCGTATGTCTCGAGTGGCGTTCTTTTAGCAGGCTATTTGTTCATAGATGTTTGATCACTTTGATCTGAAAAGTTGAAGAAATAAAGAGTATTAAAAAGCATCATCTAGCGTCATTCACTCAATTACTAATCATTACTCACTATACCAAATCATGATGATCTACCCCTGATAAAAATTTACCGACACAATTCCTTGGAAGTCAACCCACACGCACATATCTAATAGCCCAAATCATTGCTCCAATTATAAACAACGCTCTGAGTCTCTGAGTTCGGCTAATTAGAGGAGTGTCACGAGAACGTGATGTTTCCTAATCATGCTGGTGGGGAAAAATATTATTCTAAGTAGTTTGAAATAGGAGAGCTTTTCTTTTAAGAGAATTTCAATAACAACTGAAAATATCTGAAAAGTATTGCTGGAATTTGTAAGTATGGGACTAAAAAAAGAGAAATTAAAGGGTTTACATATATCCGGATTATCCGGTTTTGTCCAGAGGAACGTTATTTTTGAGGTCTGGGAAAAAACTGGTAAAAAATTGAGTTACATAGAGTACATAGTTAAATCTACAAATCGAGTAGATACTCGCTATATAGATATAAAGCCCGTCACACACGTAGCTATAATATATATATTAATATGCCTTGCTTTAATATATATTATAGCAAGCTACCACACAAGGAGACGATGCTATAATATATATTTTGCCTTCATTTCATTGATGGTCGGCCAAGCGTTTGCACGCGTTTTATAATACAGGGTGTTTTGATTACTAATTAGATAATTATGAACAGGGTCGCTTTTTCACACTTTCAATCAAATGCTCCATTGTAGTGTCGTGGATATTCTTCGGGAATCGATTATCGAACAAAGACTGCGGCGCGGAGCGAGCGGGCGAGCCAACGGGCGAGGCAGGGACAGAGGGAGAAGTGCGCTCGAACCCTCGAACACGTTGGAACATGCTGTACATTCCAAATATGTCGTAATATGTCTTGCTATACCATAATTTACAGTAATATATATTAATATGCGATAATATAAATTACGGTATATTTTGGTAACGTCATAGAAATTATATATTATAGCTCCGTGTGCGGTCACTTCAATATTTGTATTGAAAATATATCGTAATATGTCTCGCTATATTTATATTAATATATATTATAGCTACGTGTGTGACGGGCTTAACTCAATTTTGTAAAAACTATCTCGAACTAAAACATAAGTTGGAAATAGCATTACACAAATATCGAAAGCTCAATTCCACATACACTTGGCAAAGACCTCGCAAAATTCATATAATATCGCCCGCATTTTTGCGTTCAACCATCAATTCTTTCAAACATCTGTCCGGTTTTCATCTTATCTATTATACTTCCGGGCATCATGCTCGTCGTAAATTCGTGGAACTGAATATTTCGGTTCGTTACTAGTTGCTGACGGGTCCAAGGACGTGTTTGCGCCTAGTAAAACTGTATAAGTTTTGTGTAATGAGAAGCTATGCGTGAGAGTAAAATTGATGTTGCATGTAGGTAATGATAATAAAGAAAGCCTTTTATACCGATCTGGTTAGAATTAGCTTACTGCGCCAGCTGTTGCACTTTTTTAAGCGTTTTTATTTGTAGTTTCTGATGTGGATAATAAAGAAAAACTATCTATGTAATTCTTTGTCGATATAACCTAGCAGCTTGAGAATCAGTAGACGAGAAACCTTCTCGTGCTTGTCGGAGCGCATCGAGATATCCTTAGGAAGGCTCTGATGCCCTCTAGCATGAGCCTGTTACCTGAGGCTTTACTCCCGGAATCTTTCTTCCTTCTTAGTAATGTCGGCGATACTATACCATTAGGCCCAAGTTTGAAGGCTTTTTAAGACAGATCTAAATTTTCTAAAACTATTGGCATCCTTGTCTAATGGCTTGCAATGATAAAGACAGATATATTTTTAGTTGGTTTAGATCTGTCTTAAAATGCCTTCAAACTTGGGCCCATTGTCTTGTTATATGGTCAGATCCCCTAATCCCACTTACGAGTCCAAATATATTTTAGATCGGATCTTACGTCAGAAAATACAGAAGCCGTATTCTCTGGTTTTAGAGCCAATCACCGAGCTTACGCGCTTAGTCTAAGCTTAGCTAAGTCAATAATGAAAATGTAATAATAATCCTCAATAGACAGGAATATTTTAGCTACTGGATCCGTACCGCAAACTCTTAACGCGAGCCTAAACTGTATCGCACTGGTTTACATCTCTTTCTGTTATCTAAAGAAAAAGAGAAACAAAAACCAACGTGATTCTGACCAAGTTTGCGTTACGGCCTCTAGTAAGTACTAAACTCTATTACACGTAAGTAAGCCGTGAGTCATCGATCTCGTATTAATCTCGCTAACACCTTGCCTGCCAAATCACACGTCTGAGTAACCAGTCCAGTGTTTACACTCGTATCCAGAGTGAAGCTTGAACAAACATCGAGTGAAACCAATTCATTTGGAAAAACAGCTTGGTTACTGAGATTGGGAGTTTCTATGCTGATATAGTTTCTATTTAATGTAAAAAAAAATGCAAAGTTTAATGCCCGATGATGGTAAGTCGCAGAGAAAAATAAGGGAGAGAAATAAGAATAGTTAAACCAAGCAAAACTTGTTGAGTTTTTGTCCCTAAGTCTATGACGATATCTTTCATAGAAAAGAAACTGACCAAAAACAATTTAGATTATGTTATGATAATTGTAAAGCTGTGAAGAGTTACGGATGAAATACGAAAACAAAACAATATTAAACATGATGATGATTGATTAATATATTAAACAGTACTGGATTTAAATGAAATTAATAATATTACTAAGCTAACTGTTGAAACAGAACAAGATTCCACAAACAGGATGTTTAGTCCACCGAAAATGCTGGCGTAGGCGCTGATATTTGTTGAACCCACACGACCACAGGAATAGATTTCTTGTTACTGTCAATCCATTCATGCATCGACGTGATTCTAAATTGTAATCGCCAATTGCGATACGAAGAACGTTGTTGTAGAAACAATGGCTATTTGGATGTGGTTCAAAGTGTTCGCCATTTTGTTTACGGGAATCTTGAACGGAAACAGTTTACATCTCTGTTCTGTGTATTTGTAGATAGAAGTTCTCTGTTTGCTACCTTCTCTGGATACTGATCATCTTTAATTTAAGTTTGGCTAAGAAGCTAGTTTTCAGTGTCTTTGGTCTTATATTTATGTCAGTACATTTTATAACACGAGCTAGTTTATAATTACAAGTACAATCGTTATTTATAATCTCAATAGTAACAAAACCTTTTACTTCAACTATCATCAGCCTTTCTCAGTTATATGCCTATCGTGTCCAGCTATTTCTATAGCATTCATAAAAGTTACCATACACTAAAGCGTATAAATCTCACTCACAATTTCAACAACATCATTAACTGCTGTCTTTGATAAATTCGCACTAATTCATCTTACATCGTACTTGACACAAAAGCTCTCAGCCCTGGGCACTACAACACCAGTTACATCAAAGTCTGCACCTGCATCAATCATAACTCCAAAGCTAAAATACGCGACGACAATTCCACTGATTTATCGGTCACCTGACTCCAGTTGCCAACGGGTTATATTAAGAGTTGAAGAAAAATTTACAGCACCATCTGATTTACGATTTCACATAAACTAGGGGCACTTGTTTGTCTGAATCGCGAATGGCGAAGTCCGTAACGTATAAGTTGATGTGTTTTGTGAAGTTGTTAAATGGAGTACGGCAGTTGATTTGAGTGCAGATGTGTAAGTTCAATGTGAGAGATACTTCAACGTGACTGAAGTAGTGTTAAAATTAGATGTAATTTACTTCAAGGATTATAATATGAGACAGGTGATAATGATTTTGATCAAATTACTTCATAATAATTTACCAATCTTACAAAGAACAAAATTTTGAGAAGTCAGAATACTCAAAACTGTACTACTACATACTACACGCATAAAAAGATCTCAAATCAAACTACTTCACAAATGCTCGCATTATCTAGTAGCGTACCAGCAAAACCATGACCGTCTGATACGAATGCCAATCTATCATGAGTTACGATTACGATTCTCAAAAGCTCTGGCCCGAGCCCTATCCCAACAGCTGCACCAACAATTCAGAGCCTGAAAGGCGTTAGATCAGCGTCTATGTTGGGTGGAAAACACCTCTGCAGCGCGACGTCACCGTATGACGAGTCCGTTATCCAACCGTAGCTGCAGCCTCCCACGCGCGCTCTGCCGCGCCGGCCTCGGCCGCCAGCCAACATTTTCATAGTTTAGTTACGATTCCGAAAACGACCCGACGCCTCCCGCCGCCGGCGACAACCGATTTCTCACGAAATTCACTTGCTTTCGTTAAGTTCTCGATCGTCTCTATTATATTCGTGTGCTAGTGTTTTATTGACTTCAGTGCATAGTGACATATTTGGATTTTTTACACCGCTTTTGGGTATGTGTTTAAGTTTATCATTTGTATTGAGATTTCAAGTTTCCATTTCAACTTTGAGTTCATTTACAAAACTTTTTGTGAAATGAATTTATAAATGAAATAAAACTGAGGTCCAAGAGCGAACCCTTGTGGAACTTAAATTAATAAATATTACGCTTTTTTTAAATACTTTTTGACATTATCTACTCATTGAAACTTGAAATTTCTCAATTTCAATTCAGAAAGCTTAGATAACGTTATTTTTATCGTACAAATTAGGAATAGTGGAAGAAAAGTGATTAGGTAATCGGAGGAAGTCCATCGAATGCATGTTATAAAATTTCTTGCTTCGTTCGCGTCGGACTAAGATTTCGGGGGCCTTCGGACGTTACAGAAATAGACCGAGACGTTTCGTTCACTCTCGTGAAACTTTTTACTCGGGACACCCACCAGCTTACACTTCACCTTGCTAATGTAGATGGCGCTGACCGACATCCGAGTGAGAGAGATGTGAGTCACTTTCTTGAATCGCCCAGCGCTTTGGTCGCCAAGTCGAGAGCGCTTTGAGATTTCAGCCAACAATGCTGTGGATGATATATGGGTTTTAGCTCGGCCGATCGATGATTGATGACGATTGTGCAGTTGCAGATGAATATTTTACTATGAGAACTGACGTGGTGTTGACACACTTTGCTATAATTGTACGGGACTATTCACGTATTAATGAGTCGGATACTCGTATTGTATCGACTATAGTATCGATCACATCCGGTGTTACGAGTATTTTTGAGAAGTTCCTTGAGTCGCTTGTTAAATCGTTCGAAAGTACTTTTTATGAACCTTAGTGGATTCATAATAAGTGCAATTTAAATAGAAAAAATGTATATAAAACCTTTTAGGAATAAAACTGCTTGAAATCGAATATGTTTAACGATTTCGCTGTGTGCCTGGGCAAACGTGAGTTTATTTCATTAACAAAATATTTCCAGCAAATAATAGCAGCAAGACGTTCTATTAGAGAAGTGTGTCAATATCGAGTCGTAACGTATAATTATTATGACTGAGTCTTAATATCTATACTATGAATAACAGGCGCATAAACAATCATATAATTGTCAACTGTCCCATAGTTAGATGCCACAGTACTGTAGTACGAATTACAGTTACAAATTTTAGTAGACTTTTGAGCTTGCCCGACAGACCTAGTGATTCCTCAATGCTCACTATTGCATTCCTATGAAATCTTAGTGCCTCTGTTAAACACTATCTGTCTGTGTCTCTAGCCATCGTGTGTGTAATCTCCATTTTGGGTTTATATTAACGGTAATTCTACATGTCCCAGATGCATATCAAATTCGCAATACTGCTTTTTGAAGATCTTATAATTTGATGATTTCCCCTTTTCACCAAAAAAGGTCTATTGACTTTTCATGCATACTCTTCTGTTTTCTATAATCAGATGTTGTGGCTATGTTTGCTTTTAATTGCGCGTGCCGTTCATGTGAACGACAAGTTTACACCTCATAAACTTGAAGCGCTATAAACTTTACCTAACATCTTCTTCAATCTTTATTGTATCATATTGGCTATAATCTGTGTTCATGATCTCCAATAGTTCTACATTAGTCTTCAGTTGGATGCCAAATGAGTTAATTTCTTGATTTTTGCAACTTTTGTATGATGTTATCATCATACAAAGCTTTCTTTATCCCACTGCTGGGTATAGGCCTTTCTCTTATTGTACTGATTACCACGGTCCTGCACCAATCGGATCTAGGTTCAATCTGCGAGTTTGAAAATGTCCTGTAATCAATAATAGGTGATATTTAACGTCAGACCAGCAATTTGTGCGTCTTGTCACTAAATAGTGTAAATAAAAAAAAATACGTGCTTTTAAATATGACTTTGTCTCTCAATTCTGGCTTTCAATAATAATATTTAACACTTCTAAAAAACTATTCGCCAATATGTATCATGACAATTATTATCCATTTATTAAAGCTCTCTATGTAATTTTGTTGAAATGTAAACTTTAAATAGTTGTCAAAGGCAGTGAATTGGTTAAAATGTTATCTGCTGTTAAAACATCGAAACCACCGAAATCGAAACTGTTTCGGTAAACATTTAGTTAAAATTAGCACGAGAACACATCCGGTGAGATTAAGTCTGATAAAGTGAGGTTTTTTTTTAATTCTAAAATAGGCTTGCGTTTGACCGCCATCCTGCCTGATGGGGTTGAACTGAAGTGCATTGAGCAAGTGGTGCCACTTTTAAACACAACTGTTCGTCATATCGATATTAGGTCGAACTGATAATAGGACGTAAGCAAATATGGTCGAACAGCTATTTAACCCCAACGCGATATACTTAGTCATATTGCGATTTAGTCTTAAAGCGATCTAGTCATATCTGCTACCTAGTCAAACAGAGATGTAGTCGTAAAGCTCCTAAACCGTTCTTTCTTTTGGTAAACTTTGGTCTTTGAGAAAAGTTAATCTAGGAGTTACTCGTACGATGCGACGTGTTTTTGGACTGCATTACTTACACAATTTAAAAACATTTTATGTTACTTTACAACATTGTTTATGAATAAATTCCAATCGGGACGAATTATAATTAAATTTCCGGTTCAAATATTATAATTGGTTTATATTCAAAACAACACGAACTTGACTACATTTCTCACAACAGTTTAATCGTCGATGTTGAAGAGTATTAATGAGATGCGTTAGAACTATTAGTTCTTTTTCGCCAGGTCATATTTGACCTCAGATATAGGTACATATAGTCATATACCATTCAAAATAATTGATATGCTATTTGACGACAAAATCGGTTGCACACATTGATTAATTTTCGAGTTGGGCTAGAGTGTGAGTGGTTAAATGTTTTTTTTTGTTCTTAGGATTTGATTTCGTTAAGTCTCGAAAAAAGCAAAAAAGTAATTTCGTAAAAACACTATTGTTTATGTTCTAGAACCGCCCGAAAGTCTCTGAAATGTTGTTGTCGAGAACGATTGTCGTTATAAGATAAACCACCGTGGCCAATTAACACCTAAAAACACTTAAACCTCATCCGCATGGTTGCGCTGTTTTAACTATCACTCGCGGGATCTATTGGATACATTTATCTAGATTGGCTAGATGACCAAATTTTCTATAGATTAGGATGTCTATGTTATTATACATATTTGAAATGTGGATAATTTTGTGTAGTTTAGTTAATATAGGTTAACATATTACTGTTGTTCTATATTTCTTAAACTTATTTAAAAAAAACCGCAATAAAATGGTAACTAATAAAATGTTATAGTAAAACTTATTTAAAAAAAACCGCAATAAGCTCGTAACTAATAAAATGTTATGCCTACTAAGTAAGTAGTAGAGAAAGAAAGGTTTTATTTTTATTCGATTTTTATTGGCCATTTTATTCAGTCGTATTCTGTGTTATAGACCTATTTGCTTTTGAAAAGTCTTTCGAAAAGAAAAGCACACTGGCCAAGTTGCAACTCTATGATCGCAAACGCTAAAAAGCGTCGTTTACGCCCGTTTCTGGTAATGGGTTGATTACACGTAACGATTACAGTGGCGAGTCGATGCGAGTCCGAGTACTCGGTTTGTATAAACAGTTTGACGAGGTGAGACAGTCGCTAGGACCATAATTTGTTTGGTCGGCCGAGTGTGCTTATTCAATGTCTCGCCACTGTACTCGTCACACGTAATAAAAAAACAAGTGCTACTAACTGCCTGCATCTTTAGTCTATAATTGTGTGCTTTATAATACCTACAGTCTACAGTTATCTACTTTCGAAGCATCTTCCTATGATCACTGATTTGACTACATCTCTTGGTCCTTGGCCCTAAGAATTTTAGAGTGCTTTTACTTCATAATGAAAACATGGTAGGTAATAGTGAATTCTGGATAATCACATTTTCCGTAACTATGGCCAAATCAATTATAGCTCCAAGTGCGGTCCCAACAGAAAACCAGCACTGGTTCTTTACAACCTGTAGGTAGAAGCTGAGTTAGAATCGGTTTTATTTTTAACCGACTTCAAAAAAGGAGGAGGTTATCAATTCAACTGTATGTTTTTTTTTATGTTTGTTACCTCATAACTTTTGACTGGGTGAATCGATTTTGATGATTCTTTTTTTATTAGAAAGCTGACGCTTCCCATTTGGTCCCATTTCAATTTAGTCCAGTTCTAATAATGGTATCCATGAGAAAACCATATAAGTCTTAAATTTGCATTAGCTACGTGCGCGACAAATAAATGAATAGGTAACTCATTAGTCGGTCTTTTGAAGTCGGTTTTTGTTTTTTGTTTTGTAAAAATAATGTTCTTGTGTTATAATTAACACGGGAACTTACCTACGTAAAAATTGAACAAATTTAATGTGTCAAAACCACGTTTGTTTCCATAGTAAGATCGGTTTTATGTCTACATTATAATTAAGTGTATTGTGCTCATTCTCTTTAAATCTAAAGTAGGTATTTGGTTTGTAGGTACGAGTAGGAAGATTTTTTGTTTCGTTATTTAGTTAGTTTATTTAGTTAGTTTTAACCAATCAATTGATTTTGCACCATCTCACCCGAATGATATCTCAAATAAATATTTCTGAGTTTGTATTTAGAAATCGTTACGACGAAATTTGTGTAAAAGACCGTGTCTAAACTGATATTTTTCTTTCCACAGACAACCTCCAAGCGGGCGCACACCGTTCTACCGTAATGACCTGTAGCTAGCACCATGGGGGTATCCGATGACTTAGCCCCGAGTTTTACGCAGAAGCCGGCGCTCAGGCAGGAGGATGACGGCAACAAGCTCGTCTTTGAGTGCCAGCTGTTGGCTTCGCCCAAACCAGAGATTTCCTGGTACAGGAGCGATGAGCTTCTCAAGGAAGACGGCAGGACTCAGTTTAAGTGAGTATACTTTTATTTCTTATTCTGGCTAGAAAATACCTATTTTCCAAGACATCTTCTTGTTCTTGTCACGAGAAACGAGAAGGAGCAAATGAAGCAGGTGTATGCAGCACAGGACAGAGCAGATTTTGTTATGCATGAACGTACTGAGAGACGCGTACGCAGCGGTGTAGGCACGTGTGACGCAGACATGTGTATGTCCTTCTCGGCGCTCTATGTCTGTCTCGACACTCTCGACTGCTCTGCCCAATAAAATCTGTTCTGTGTTCCCACGTCACCTGCGTCTCAGCATATGCTTAACCGTATTCTTGTATTTTTTCTATGTAAATGAGACGAGCAAATCGCTCGCCTGATGTTAAACGTCACGGTTGCCCATAACAGGTCTGCGCCACCCAGAATTTTGACCTCGCAGAATTCAAGACCCTGCGCGGCACAGCACTGCGCTCGTCACCCTGAGATATAAGTTGTTTAATCTCTCATTTGCCCTGTAATGTCACTGGAAATAATGCCCTTCCAACCGGAACACAGTAATGTTTGCACATTACTGCTTGGCGGTGGAAAAACTGGCAAAGGTGTGGTACTTCCCCAGGCGGGCACTGCAAAAGAGCCCTACCACTAACAAAAATCTCGGGTGCACACAGCTGATGTGTGACCAAAACTGCGCGAGAGAAATATTAATCACTTTAGTTTTAGACACAAGACGTGTTTTCTATATGTCTGCTCTAGTTCCACGGTATCAGTAATTTTATTGCGAGCTTTTGGTTGGTTTAGATTTGATTGAGATAATGTGACGATGAAAAGCAGACTTTCCATAACAAGATTGTAGCAAGTTTGGTCAATGTTAATTGTCAGTTCTTGATCAATAAAAGTCTCACGCAAGACGTAAAGATCAAGAATGTGTGTGGTAGGTTAGGGACTAGTAAAATAACAAGCGCTTTTCACCCAGGGCACAAAGTGCGCTGTATCGTAAAATGTGTGAAATTATAAATATAAATGCAAGGGATCATTCTAATTGTCAAATGCGTCGGATGAGCGCCGGTGTGCGTTAGGACGAATCCCTCAGATGTACCTCTACTCTAGTAACCGCAAGTCTAACTAAATCCTAAGTAAAAATAAATAAAAACGAAGAAAATCTAGAACCTCAGCGTCATAACCTTTTGACTCTATCTAGAATACGACCAAAATAAATTTTATTATTCAAGGTGTCTGTCGCCAAGGTCTTGAAAACAGCTGAGTTTTGCACCTCAAAACATATAAATCTGTCAACACTTCACTTTTTCTTTCTTCGCTGCAATAATGAGATCAACTGCTATGGTTTTATCAGCGATTTTAATACCATCCTATAATTCGAATCCCATATATTCAGTTGCAACAAATTCGTTTTCGATTTGAACGCTAATGGGTCAATGTCCGTTATCACCTCGCTTTTCTTTACTATTTGTTGATCCAGTACTTCCTTTGAAGCATTGAAGCCAGAGACATTTGCTATTGGATGACACACTTGGCACAGACGTCTATATCGGTGCTCTGACATTCAATGAAAAGAAATTCGATTTCGATTCTAAATTGAGAGTGACTTCATTAATTGTATTGACAATGTGCGTTACGTTTTGGTCGCCATATCTTTGGCCTGATTCATAAACTATACATACTCTCTGATTTAATTGTTAGCCTAAATATACGTCTATTGTGTTTCATGATACATTGAATACTGTTAAAATTGGTACAGTCTCATCGAAAAAGTGTTTTCTCGACTGTTTGAAACTATATTCAAAAATCACTGCATTAAAATTGTCATGCCTCACATTTATCTGACACAGTTAATTCCAAATAACAAAATGGTGATTCACTTGAAGCATATGATTCTGAAATTGAACATGCGTCTGAATTTAATGATGCTACATTTTGCCGAGATGGCCTCAAAGCTTACGCTTGTTTCATATCACCAGATTAAGATCAAAGATCTTCACGAGAACGACACTCATAATTTTAGTTTGTTTATTTCTCTTATTTTTGTTATCTTTTTTCATCGGTTAATAGCGTTCGTAGTTGAGCAGTATCCAACCACAAAAATTATAGTTGTACAAATGCTATAGAATTTAGTGAAGAGTTCGCTTATTTTAACTACTTCAATAATTGAGAACACCTGTTGGAAAGCGACAATAAATAGAAAGTACGAGTGATATTCTCTAGACTATAATTGAATTTAAAAATGTGAACAACTTAAAATTCAATATGAAGAAAACCGTGGTTTCTTTTTCTCAAATACTGAAGATATCCCATGAGGTTCATTGACCTCGAATGTGTAGTATAAATATTGGTATACGTAGTAGTGTTGACAATGGAGATAGTAAAAATAACATGAAACTACTAACAGACAATTTATCGGCAACTGTTCTTTAATTTTATTTATGTGACAGAAATTCTTTCATGATGACTCACGACAGTTAAAAATATTCTACAAGCATATATATACAGAACTCATGAAAACTATTTTCTTGCTAATGTTTCTTAAAATTCCTAACATAACGATTCTATATAGCTACAGACATCGTGCCTTGAAAGAACCACATTAGTTTCTATATATAAAAAATTATCTGCCATTTATACATAGACATCTAATGTATCCTACAAAAAGCGTACCACCAAACATATTTTTTACAGAGTGCTACAGATATTTTGGCAGTAGGTTTCGTTATTCGTTAAGACAGAATTAAATTGAAAAACGATGCTGCGCTTTTCTATGCACAAACAATACTATCACCATACAATAAAACTCGCGAATTAGTGGTTTTGAAAATTGAAATTCATGTAAGAATAACTGGTATGTCATATCAATTTAATATGTTTCCTTTCCAATTAGAAGTTTGTATTGAAACAACGATTGACTATTTTTATCTTAACCTTTTTCCAATATAAGCATTTTGTGGTGAATGATCGGTTATAAACTGGTGGAAGTTATTCTAATAAATGTATTAATAGCTTAGCTCTACTGATAACTATATCTAGATGGCTCTATCATATTTCGTCCATATTTTAATTAGTTATGAGTTCATGTAACAAACGATTGCATACCCCAGACAGGGAATACCTAGGGCTAAGTTAAATGCCAAAGTATGATGATGTAGCTATGGATAAAGACACGACAACGAAGATGGTCAGTCTGAAGACAAGACATAGCTGAATGAAAAAGATGATACAAAAGACTAATTCCAATACGATTCAACAATGCACTAAAAGAAAAAGATTCAGAGAAAAAAGAGAAATAAGAAAAAAATAATCTGATAAAAAGAAAAAGGCTGCAAGATTTATTAATGCACTGTTTTTAATTCCTCAGGATCCAGAGCATCGCCAACAATAAGTTCTTGGTGGTGCTCGAACTGGACGACGTGATCGAGACGGACGCGGGGCTTTACAAGGTTAAGGCTAAGAACAAGATGGGCGAGGTGGCCGCCTCCATCAACCTTAACTTTAGCCGTGAGTATTGCTTATATTTTAAAACAAATGAAATGAGCTGTCTGAAATAAGCTTATATAGTAGTAGACAAGGCTCAAAATGAAGATTAAATCTTGATCATCGATCTATAATCCGACTTCGGTGATCTTGATAGACTGAAAAAAAGTAGTTTTGACCAAACTGGAACATTATTTTCAATAACATACACTTTTGGACGTTACACGTTTGGATGACGTTTTAAATTATTTAACTGATAGGTACACAAAAGTTTGTGACAATAGAAATCAAGATGATAAACCTAATTTTTAAAAGCGGAAGCTTTTAAATGACGCAATAATATAAAAATATAAAAAACTTCAAAAACAATGGTGAAATAAATACAATGATTCTGCCAAAGGAGAAAATGTAACAATAATTCAAATAGAAACAACTCGGAAACCGAAACAATCACCAAAGGTTTTGAGAAAATTCCCACCTCAGACAATTAGCTAATAGCGCCAACCAAACAAACACGTCAAAATTTGTCCAAACATTTGTCACAACACAACAACAGTAATCCAACACCCTGCCAATAAAAATGCTTTTGCAAATAACGGCATTAGTCATAGACAGAAATACAAATGTCTAAGAAAAAGTTCAGTATTTAACCCACGCTTGGAGCGAGCCAAGACGTGCCTGTAGTCACGAACGTGCTGGCACGAAAATGGATTGCTTTAAATTCTTTGGATGGATTAAAATTTGGTATATTTTGCGAAAATCTGCTGAAAATATTAGGACAATAAAAGTAGAAATTTGATTACATTAAGTACTACTACGGGTTCAAAAATTAAGTAAGTAATCAAAACAGAAAAGAAGCCATTGGATTGCAAAAGTGCCGTAGAATGTCGAGCTAAAATGTAGGACATTATCATAGTATGAGTTGCCACAGCAACAACATTTGTAGCAATTCGCCAGTAGTTTATGAAAATATGATTCACAGACCTTGTACTAGCAAAGTACTAAAACACAAAACCACGAAACTGGCTTACGAATTACGAGTTCCAAAAACCTCGTGTTTATTTCAAGAGTTATCATTGGTCTTAACCCAAACCCAAATGTTTATGTCTGGTAGGTGTTGGCATAAAACAAGGTAGATGTTAGAATGATCTGTTAGGTGTCTGTTTTTCTTGTAAATTAACTATTTAAATTCACTGGATTCTTGCTTCTGAAGCGTTATTTCAACTCAGTAGTTTTTATTTCATAGTTTAGCAAAAAATAATATAATCATGTTTATATTTCCAGCTGCTGATGAAGAAAAACAGAAGTAAGTATCATTTCATGACTTTAAATTCAATTGGTTTCTAGAAGCAAATTCATTTGAAATTATACTTATCTCCTCAACAAAATTCTTCAGCAAAATATTTTCGTTGAATTAACAACAAATCAAGAGCAAAAGACATAATATCTCATTGAAATGCTGTCACAAAATGCAAAGCGATAAATACGAAATATAATTAGGTTGTTAAAGCTTACGAAAGCTACTAATAATGTCTTAGTAACAGCTGTTTTCTAACATATTTCCAGACAAGTGGACGGTAAAGCGCCAACGTTCGCGCGTAAGCCGGCCATCAGACAGGAAGATGATGGCAAACGGCTCATATTCGAGTGCCGGATCGAAGCCGAGCCGGTACCCGGCGTCTGCTGGTTCCACAACAATGTGGAAGTCAAACTGGATGCGAGGCATAAGGTAAGCAGTATCAGAAATAGTGAAGTCAAATATGATGTCGATTTGGATGATTATAGCATGGGTATAGAATATGCTAAATTGTCTAGATTAAAGTGATAATGATGTTTAAATTGGCAATTATACGTAATAGAAATTGATGAAACAAAATATGCTGGTCTATACTCAGCAAAGAAAAAGAAAGCTTTACATTATGACTGACATTTAGTATTTCGATTTAAAATGACTTACTTCCAATAAAACGCCAAAGTAAAGATAAGGAAAAGAATGAAGTTAAAAAGCAATCACCAAAAAAATATATTTGGACTCGCAATGAGCAAGTTGACTCTAGAACCTGACAATAGTTCCAAAATAAGTCAAGATGCATCATAATTATAACAGCTAAGAAATGACTAAAGCCGCTCTTAATGACAAGGCTCACCTTGAAGGTGTGAAAGCTAAAACAACAGTCGCTAATGCTGGTGTCCTATTTTTAAAAGTACTCCAAGATGGCCTTGACCCCAATATACTTGGCGGGTACGAATGCCAGGTGAGGACTAGCTCGCACGACGACCTTCTGCCCTACATCTGCCATAATATAATTTTATATTACTGCTAGATCTTCTATAATACTTTGACACTTGTCTAGTTTAGCTTTTAATTCCAGTTATAAATTATTATTTTAATGTTTCCAAAGTTAGTTTTTAAATTGGTTAATTTTATTTTATTTTAGAGACACTTTATGCTAAATATACCGAACTATAACTATTTATGTTTTATTTAAGTCGTGCTGAAAATATTGTTGGCAACATCTTTGATGAATTCAATAAGCCTAATAGAAATATTGTTTGTCATTACAACATTTCCAACGCCTTCAATGTAACCAAAATTAGACCTCTTGTTTTTTTTAACTTTAACAAAATCAACTTTTTGCCGGAACAATTCTTCGAGTAAAGCTAAACACAAACTTTTTATTCCAGTCGACAGTAAGCAAGGATGGCAAATCATATTATGCCTCGCTGGAAATCAGCAATGTAACAGTGGAAGACGCTGGCAAATACCGTGTTACGGCTAAGAACGAGCTCGGCGAAAGTAACGCCACGATCAGCTTAAACTTCGACAGTGAGTACTTAATAAAATGAATAATTGACTAAGAAGTAAGCCCAAAAAGGCAGATATTAATACTGACTTAAATCATGAACTGAGTGAAGAAATTAAAATATATAATACTTTTAAAAGTAACGAAATATTTTTAAACAATGATTAAAACTGGTGAAACAAGAAACGACTAAATATTGTTACCGATTTAGATGTTAAACATACGCCTAAAGTTGTTTTAACCTTAGCAGTTTTAATGTGTGACCCTAATACATTAGTTAGTAGTAATAGTCACGTCGATACGTAGATATTGCAGCAAAGCTTGTGTTCATCAACTAATTCAGTTACTCTACATAATACACTTGTTTTAATTAAATTTAAGATGTTTTCTTTGTTTATAATCAACAATGATAGGGACACATCTACACATACACACATTTTATTACACAACACTGGCCACACATTACACTTTAGAAACACACTAGTTAACTCACAATCATAACCATTTCAAATAATTCAAGGCATGCTTTGTAGTTATTCTCTTACTCTATTTCACGTATCTCTGTATTAACCCTAACTGCTACTAGGCTTTTGTTAACTCTCACCCTCGCATATTTGTAATTAGACATAATAAAGCAATTTCTGTGCTTTAGCAATTGCACAATTAATTCACTAACGGAGCAACTGTCATGCGTACCGTTTGTTAGTCTGGACGTAGAATGAGGAAAGTTATACACGAATAATCTAAAACTGTATTTATGTATTTATTCGATATCATATCTACTTTTTTTCTATTGCATTTCCAAATTAACTCTATTTGAATCTGGCTGTCTATTTCAAATTTATACACAAAAACTAAAAGAAAACATCTTAAAATTGGTGAACAAAATTGTAACACGATCGCTGCAAATCTGTGTGACCGATTGCGTTTATGAAGATAATAATGTTTGAATGATTGGAATAGGCGACGAAGCGCCCGTACCTGAAGACTTTATCAAACCGACATTTACGGAGAGACCCGTCATCAGGCAATCGGATGATGGTACCAAAATCACCTTCGAATGTCGATGCGTTGGCAAACCGAAACCAACCATCACATGGTAAGAAGCACACATATAGAACATCTTAACTGCATCCAAAGAATGTAATTGCATTAACATTTACACTCAATGATACAGGTACCATGGAAAAAAACTAATAAAAGAAAGTAGTAGATACAAAATCACGTTAGAAGAGGATCAGACGTTATATCACATGGCGCGACTAGAAATCATAGGCGTAGAGAATTCGGACCGAGGAGAGTACAGGGCTTTAGCGAAAAACAAACATGGTGAAGGCGTGGCAAAAATTAATTTGAACTTTGAAGGTGGAGGCAAACCAAAGTAAGAATGCAAAAATATTATTGTAACACGAATGCTAAAAGTAGTGTTTGTTATTAAATCTTTTGTCTTTTAAACAGAATACCCGATGGTAAAGCACCGAGGTTCCCTAAAAAGCCCACTATTAGGCAAGAAGGGGATGTGTTGATTATGGAATGTCAGCTCGAAGCGTATCCTGTTCCGGACATCACGTGGTACCACGGTGAAAAGGAGATAAAGGATGGAGCAAAAATGAAAATGTCTAGAAAAGCAATTGCCAAAGATACATTTAATTTGACTTTAGAAATATTGAGTCCGTCAAGAGAAGACGGAGGAAATTATAGGTGTAACGCCTTCAACTTGTTTGGTGAGAGCAATGCTAATATTGCTCTCAATTTCCAAGGTAAAAAAAATCAGGATCCTATTTCAATCTAACCTAAAATTAGCAATACAATAATGTACGCATACAGTAGCAAAAAGCATGAAAAGCTTTCGGCTTTTAAGGCTGCATGAGGCTTTTAAAAAAATATTTATATTTTGTTTCTAAACGTAATAAAATCTTTAGGTGGGGATGACGAGAATGGTTTCGCACCGTCGTTCATCGAGAAACCTCGAATCATTCCCAACGAGGATGGCACACTCATCACGATGCGTTGTGTCTGCAAAGCGAAGCCGGCGGCTGAAGTCACGTGGTACCGAGGGACGACAGCTATCAAGGCTAGCAGTAGATTTGAAATCAGATCAAAATTGATGGAAGAGGATGTATACGAGTTGGTGTTGCTTCTTAGTAACCCGTCGGCAGCGGATGGTGGCGCTTACCGCTGTCACGTCAAGAACGAATTCGGAGAAAGCAATGCTAACCTGAATCTTAACATTGAGGCGGAACCGGAACCAGAAGGTGAAGGCCCGACTTTCGTCGAGAAGCCTACGATTCAGTCAAAGGATAACGGTAAATTAGTTACTATGGGATGTAAAGTCAAAGCTAGCCCAAAGCCAACAATCGTCTGGTACCACGAGGGTAAAGAAATCAGAGAATCGACAAAAATTAAGACCAGGATCGAAGTAAAAGAAGATATTTACACAATTATCTTGGAATTAATCGACCCTGGTATTGAAGACTCCGGATTGTATAAATGCAACATTAAAAATGAACTTGGAGAGCTCAATGCAAATCTTACGCTCAATATTGAAAGTAAGTTCGTCAAACGATTTTTGACAAAATTTACCTCACTTACATAATTTCTAACTTTTTTTTCTATTTACAGTCATTCCAGTTATCAAAGAGAAACCAAAGGTCATTAAGATAGTTAAAAAGAAGACTGTTATTATTGAATGTAAAGTATTAAGTAAATTCGCACCAGCTTGCACATGGTTCAAAGAAACCAGTGCTGTCAAGGAGAGCTCTAGGCATACTGTGCTTATTGAGCCCGTCAGAGAAGTAAGTAAAAACTAAGGGTGTAATCAGCATGATATGACCTAAACATCTTTAATTTTAAAAACTACAAAAACGTTAAGCGTAAGAACCATTACATGTAATTCTTGTTTTTCCAGGGTGAATTCACAGTCAAATTGGAAATTTCAAACGTATCACAAACAGACAAAGGATCATACAAGCTCGTTGCCAAGAACGAGAAGGGTGAAGCGACGTCACAGCTAGTCGAAATCACTGATATTCCTGAAGAAAAGGGATCACCCCCGCAGATCATCAAACACTTCAGGAGTTTGGTAAGTTAGATGAATTACTTTCTATAAGTCAACTATTACTAGGCTTGCACAATATTGGTCGTAAAATACATACACAATGAGAAATATATTCCGCGATCGTTATACTAACAAAAGTATAATTTTAATTTGATTTCAAAATAAATTTTATCTAGGCTGGAAAACTGACAATATCAACTCATATTGAAAACTATTCCAGGCAAAGAAAGAAAACGAGGAAGCTGAATTCATAGCTGTCCTCAAGTCATCGGACCAGTCATGCAGATGCACCTGGTACAAAAACTCGACCGTCATTCGCGAGTCGTCGGAAGTGAACACGTCGTTCGACGGCACAAACGCGAGACTTATCATCAGGAAGGTGTCTTCAAAATACGTCGCCAACTACAGAGTGGTGATCAAGAACGAATTTGGAGAAGACGAGTCGAGTGCAGACTTAACAGTGGTAGAAGAAAAGGTAAGGTTTAACAGTAAATCTACAATTTAGCTATTCACCACAACATTCTTGTATAAATCTTTCATTCGTATTATTTCTGCTAATGTTTTTATTAATTCTTACAGAAAAAGAAAAAGGAAGAAGAGGAAGAAGAGACTACTGTTATTGAAGAGTCTGAAGAAGAAATGTCGATTGTGGAAGAAAAATCTGTAGTCGAAGAAAATCATGTCGAAGAAAGAAAGAAGGTAAATTGTCACCACTGTTTTTTATACTTTTTTATTCTATGATAGGCTTGCGTTTGACCGCCATCTCGCGATGGTAAGCAATGATGCGGTCTACGAAGGAACACGCTAGACGAAACTGATTCCTACGTGACTTGAAGACACCCAGATTAAAGCTACGGGGAAATACCCACTCGGGCAAAGCATTTCACTTTTATTTAAATATTTTATCTTATTGAATTCAAACTCATTTGTGTAATGATTTATAGAAAAGAGAGTGTAATTTTGCTGACTAAATTACAGAAAGAAGAAGAGAGTAAAACAGTTGAAGAAAAGAAGGCTTCGGCTAAGAAAGTAACTAAAAAAGAAGAAGTGAAGATTGAACAAAATAACGAAGAAGTATCTGTTGAAGCTCAAAAAACTGAATCTAAGATGGAAGCTAAGAAAACAGAAAGCAAAGTGGAAACTAAAAAGGTAACGTAGCAATTTATTTTATTTGCAATGTGTTTATATTTCTTATGTCTTATGTCTTATGTCTTATGTGTTTATATTTCTTATTCAAAAATCAATCCAGAACATTATGTAACTTTACTTTCCTTTTTTTAATTTAATTGTTAATGTTTAATTTTTAAGGTTGACTTGATTGAAGAAAGCAAGAAAACTGAGTTGGAAATTGAGGAAACCAAGAAAGTTATGCAAAGAAAAGCTTCAAAGACAGAAGAAGAAAAGAAGGCTCTTCTTGAAAAACTTGAAAAGAAAAAGCCAGAACCAGAGCCGGAGAAAAAAATTGAAGGCATTCCAAAGCTTAAGTCGGTTAAACCCAAAGAAGAACCAGTGGAAGAAAAGAAAGAAGCTGCAACCGCGAAAAAAACCGTCAAGAAGGTGGTTAAGAAGAAGGTTGAAAAGAAAGCCGAGGTTTGTAAATGTGTAATTAGATACTTAATTTATGTTCATTGTAAAAAAAATAAGTGTACTATAAATTTTGCTTTAGATGATGAAATCTCAGTAGAGTAGGTAGTTTATTTCGTATTAGTAGGTGTTGTAAAATTTTAGTTTCAATATTAGACTTTATCGTGTTTTATTAATTATGGAAATTATTTTTATCCAATTTTTTTCAAAACGTGATAACCTTTTTTGTTGTGTGTTTTGTGTTAACATCTTGTGGCTTATTTAGGACGAAATCGAGTTCGTCGATGATTACGAGCGACCAGTTTTGGAGAAATACGAAAGGATTACACCAACACCACTTGCTAAAAAACCAAAAGAGGAAGACACACCCAAGGTAAACACACTACATTTTATTACACATTACACGATTTACTATTGACTCTTACTTGGTATGAAGTATAATGATTTTTTATGTTACACATAAAATAAAATATGTTTAGGGTAAACGCGCTTCTATTGCGGAGAGCATAAGAAGTGAACAAGATAGCGAAGAAGAAGTTTCGATCGCATCATCAATTTCAGAGAAAAAATCTAAGCTTGAAACTAAGGTATGCGTCTCAAATAAACATTTAATTTTATGACACAGTTTTTACACATTTAAGACTTTAAAATTTACACAAAATTACATTTAGGTTGCGGAAGAAACACCTGAGCCTAGACGGCCAAGCATCAAAAAGGGTCTTCCGAAGGCTGAAGAGCCTGTTGATGAATTAACAAAAATTAAATTAAATAAGACTGCAACAAAACCGACTGAAGATAAACTTGAAGAGCCGCAGGTTGCCAAAACTAAAAAACCTGTAAAGAAACCAGAAGAACAAAAAGAATTCATAGATGACTATGAAAGGCCTGATTTAGAAAAATACAACAAAATGACTCCTACTCCTTCTGAGAGGGCCAAGAAACAAAACGGAGTTGATCAGGTAGACAAGCTGTCTCTTTTCACATTTTATTTATTTTCTGAATACTATAACTTTCTTGTTCACAAAATTAAAATTAAAATCCTAATTTTCTTCTTGAAACTAATTTCTGAAATTCATAAATTAGAATAAACAACACAATATAATTTAATTTAGGCTGGTCCAGAGTTCATCGATGATTATGAAAGACCCGAACTGGAAAAATATGAAAAATATGAACGTGCTCCTAAAGAAAAACGTCCTAGTGAGACTGAGGTAATTTAATAAACACTACCTAAAAAAACTTAGTTAATTTGTAAATTAGAGACCATTTTCATCACGATAAAAAAAATGATTTTTAAAATTATTTCTTAATAGGAGGATGTTGATATGATGAAGGGTAAAATCAAACCGAAAGACAAAGAACCTGAACCAGAAGCACCTGCACTGCGTAAACGGCCTGTCACTAAAGAACAGGTATTATTAAAATTTAGTTAAATTATAATTAAAATATAGTCGACAATTACTATTGGATTTGAAATATTAACTAAATCTAATTTAGGAGGAAGAGAAAAAACCAGAGGAGAAGCCAAAAGCAAAAACGACAAAGAAAGACGAACCAATTAAAAAGCGGCCTTCGCTTAAAAAGAAAGAGGTACACTTTACATTCGCGCTTAAATCTTCTATACTTTAACTCGTTTGAACGCTTAGGGTAACACAGTTTGATCTATCGTCACAAATCTCTCTTTGCACACACTTCTTCAACACACTTATACAAGCTCACATTTCCTTAAAATAGTTGATATGGTAAGGATTAAAAAATAACTTTCAGCAATTTATTTTATTGATTGCTTGGGCTGTTAGCATGGCGAGACGACGCTTTGCTTCTCTATGTTTTATTACAGGAATTTCAGGGTTGCGGCAAGAAGGTACGTATGAAAAAAATTGGCACCAATTGGTTCAGTACACAAATTCAGTTCAACAAGATACACACTAATATGACAATAACTTAATAATTTTTCTTACAGCAAAGTTGAATGGTCACAACCAAACTTTCTTCCATACATTTCAACTACCTAATAAGAAGACAGAACTTCTTGAGGTTCTTACTCTTTTCTTTCTTTACTCACAAATATTTAACATTCAGGTGGAAGTGGAAGAGTTCGTCGACGACTACGAGAGACCAGTTCTCGAGAAGTACGAAAAGATTACACCAACACCTCTTGAGAAAAAGAAAAAGGTATACACTCACGCGTTATACTCACAAGCTTACACAAATAGCTTCACGTTTGAATTTAGAAATAGTTTAGCTAAAACATACAATTATAATTATTCGTTAGGAGGACAAAGCACCAGAAGAAGACGTGCCGTCTTCGGCTACTGCAACTAGACGTCGCTCTGTTAAAGACAAAGAAAAAGATAAGCCAGAGGTAGGCCACAACAACACTTTCAATAAAAGCGTCTTAATGTTTGGTAAAGTAAAAAAAGTTTAACATTTAATATTTTTCATAGGCAATGGACGTTGACGAAAGTGTCAGCCTGTCCAAGCCCAAGGCACCAGTCAAACCTGGACAAGAGCCTGAACCCGTTTCGCTAACACACAAAACACCCGCCGAAATCATACCTACGGTTAGTACACGCCATCACAATAATAGAAAAGGGTAATAATGAAATGCCCTGCCCCGCTGCCGGTGGAACTCTAGGTTTAAGTTTTTATAATGTTTTTAGGTTATAAAAATATTATAAAAATTTAAATTAAAAAAAAATGAATAAATGAATAGTAAAGTAAAATAATAATTAATCAATAAATCAATTCTATAGGAGGGCGAAGAAGAAGCGAAACTTAAAATAAAGAAACCTGAAATTGTTGAGGAAAAAACACTTAAGAGACCTACACCTAAAGGCAAAGAGGAACCTAAGGTATTATACAAAACGTATTTTATCGTAAACATACACAGCATATACACATAATTAAATATACCAGGAAAAGATGGTATTACAGTTACTACATTTTGTATGAACAACATAATTTACAGACAGAGTTAACGAGAACCGATGATGCAACAAGACGGAAATCATCAACTCAAGTGTTGAATAGATTATCTGTCTTAGTTAAGGTAACCTGGAAAACCAGGTAGCTGTAAACTATTAGACAATTGTACCAAACTATGCACCAATTATAAGCACAATATTTTAAATCCCACAAGTTATAAAAATAAGTTTGACAACACCTGAACACATTTATATATACACACAATTTTTGTATACATACACATTTTTATCTACCTTCTCTATAGTCTCAATCTTCCATAATAATCCAAGCATTCTGGAAATGAACTTGAAAAATCTCGAAACACTGTATAGACTGATTGCAACACCAACCCACATATGATATAGATCTGACACACGTTTTATTCTATCTATCTCTTTTTCTTGCCAAATATAACATTTCTATTTCCTTATGGGGTCAGGGAGAAGACACTGAAGAGTCTGTCAATATCTCGAAGCCTCGCACAAAGACAAGCACGACAGCTCCCGAAGAGGCTTCACTTACGCAAAAGACTCCAGCAAAGAAAAAGCCAACGGTACAGCACCTTTTCTGTTTGACTATCTCAGCGAATATAAAAAATACTTTTATCTTTTTAATTACTCATTTTACAAAAAGGTACTCAGATTTAAAAAATAAATTTATGCTTACTAGGAAGGACAGGAAGCTGCTCAGCTTAAGGTCAAAAAACCAGCTGTCGTCAAGAAAAAAGATGGCGATGACGATGAGGTAGAAATGCAGCTAACTACCATTGCAATTTTTGAGATTTGTTTTTTTTTAAATGCGTTTTAAGCTGAGATAGTTGAAAACTGAACTAACATTGTCATTTTACATGTAGACTAGAACTAGAAAGCATGGTCTTTCGAATCACATTTTGACGCACACCCACGCTAACTAAATACACCAGCACTCACAACGTAAGCTTCAGTAGAACTCCATGTTAAAGCTTTTGTTGATTCCTTAGGAACCACTGACGGTACAAGGTGGAAAGTTCGAGAAGCCTCAACTCAAGAAAACTGTTAAGAAGCCTGTAGAAAAGCCTAAGACGGCTCATGCTAGTAAAAAGGATAATGACGACGACGGGGTAAACATCGTTTAAACATTCTGGATAGTGTCGCCCTACTATTGCACACACTTCCAAATCACTGGTTTTCTGAACACACGACACACACGACCCTTTTGCACTATCTTCTTAAATCTATAATCTTATTACGCACACACGTACACCTTACACAGACTTTTGCACACAGTTACACTTTCTTCAGGGCACTTGAGTCAAGTGTAGTATCTTCGTCGTCGTTTGTTTGATGGTCGAAAGTCGCATGCTGCCTGTTTGGTGCTTTACATGTATTTTTTTCAGAGCTTTATTCATCGCAAGCCGGCTGATGAAACGTGCTTCTTCATCGTGCGTATTATGCTTAACATTTTGAGCAGTAATGCAAATCAAAAAACAAAAACCAATTGTTGACCTTATGTTTTTTATTACCACAGAAACCTTTCAAAAACGTCCTATAGAATTTGGCAATCATTTACTTGTATAGTAATGACGTTTCTATAGGGTTATTCATACAGGGTATGCTAAGCCGAAAAGGGCTTATAGTACTCATCATTATGAACAACTTTTTTTATGGGACCAACCCAGAATTCGCGAAAAAAAAAATCAGCTGTTCCATACATTTTGTCGAGTGTCATTGACATTTTTCTATGGAACAGCTGATTTTTTTTTCGCGAATTTCATGTTTGTTCCATAGTAAAAGTTGTTCATAATGATGAGTACTATGAGCCCTTTTCGGCTTAGCATACCCTTTATGAATAACCCTGTATTGTTATCCAATTCATCCATACTAAACTTGTTGCTGGATGAATTTTATTTTGTTATGGAATTAGTACTGTTTACTCATTCAATTTATGTATGTAGGTACATTGTACAAGTGCATTATTTCCGTTCTGCCCGAACGTGAACTGAATACAAAAATACGGTTTCATGATTTGATACCGGAAAATGAGATTGATTGAATATTCGGAGATAATCTGATCCGAAAAACAAATATGTTTGCCAAATTGAGTGTCTTGCAAAAGTCAACATTTGGTTTCAATACAAAATCTTGTCTGGAGTAGAAAGTAATGCTATTTTTAATGTTTCCAGGTGGAATTAGATTTTGTTGACGATTATGAGAGACCAGTACTTGAGAAATATGAAAAGGTGACACCTACTCCATTGGTTAAAGAAAAGAAACAGAAGGAAGAGTCTAAGGTAAGGAATCACATCACTTTTAATAAAAATTCTAATTAGATCACTGAATAGAATCCAGAAACGTAGACGTAAGGGGGCGCCCATTAAATACATGAGGCATTTTTGATAATTTTTCGCCGCCCCCTCCCCCCCTTGTGTGATATCGTAAGATTTTGCTCAACTCCCTCCCTCCCCTAATCTCACGCGAGATTCTTCAACATTTATATTTTGGCTGTAAGCGTGTCGGATTTCTGAGAAAAAATAAAACAAAAACACTACTTCGCTGATCTGCAAAGTTCGGACGAATACTATAAATACTATTGTCTCCAAAAATGCCAAAAGAATTAGTCAAATATGCTGTGAACGCAATGGCTAGTTCGTAATAGTAAAAATATCACATCAAATAAAATTATGATGTTAAAACAAACAGGTGGTAGCTATTGCTGTCGATAGAAGGGCGCAACATCTAGAAATAACGGTAAAAACAAAACGGGTAATATAGCATGGTACCCTGACTGAAAACACATGTGTGAAATACATTACACAGACACACAAAAAAATCATAAAACATAATAAAAGAAACAAATTTTCAAAATGCCCTCACCACTTTCGAGTTCCACACTATCCGCAAAAATATATATTATATTTATTTTGGTCTAGAATTTCCTTTTGTACATTTTTAAGAATAAATTATTTTATATCTTGTCATGTAACTCTACACTTTCAGATTTATCTTTTTCACCCAGATTTCCTAACTTAAAAACAAAATATTTATTGTGAAATCACACTTATCGTGACAGTGATGTGATTTCCATAAAATTGTGTACCTACAAATTGTTATTGGTTTTCCATAGATTATTTATGTGTTTTTCCTTTCCCCGTGTCTGTTCTTTTTATCCCATTTGTATAAAATTGCCATGTTTTCGTTACTGTTTTGTAATACCAGTACTCTATTATTTAGCTGTGCTAATTTACCCAATCATTTATGTTTCCATAGACCGAGAGTCGCAGGACGTCTGTTCAGAGCGAGGTTTGTATGAATTGTGACTTCGCTTCGCAAATTGTTTGTACTGAGAAGGATTCCTTTCTTCCTGTTCTTGTACAAGCAACACGAATAGCTTTGAAAGTATGACTTTTTTTCTTACTTTTAATATATATATATTTTTTTATTCCCTTTTTATAGGTAAAAGAGGAAGTCCAGACGCAGAGTAGAAAGAGCTCTATCATTGAGAACAAAGCTGTTAAGGTAAACTTCAGCTTGGTTTTCAGCTTACGCTAGTTTAACGCTGACTGGCTGTATCCCACGGTTTCATCTGCTTTTTTTTTTAAACCACGCTTGTACTAAAGTAAACAACAACAATAAAAAAAATCTAATTGGTGAAGCCAATTTCGAATTTTACCAGACTTATGGCAATTGATTTATATGTATTTACATTTATTGGTCTGTATTACCGAAAAAAAACTAACCTTGATTAGACCAATGCGGAACTTTAAGCAAGCCTAATAAGCTAATAACAAAATTAATAAAATTATAGACAGGGCCTTTAACATGCTGCAGAAATACAATCTCACACTATAATAATGGTAGATATTTTTAACAGTTGCAAACATGGCTATTATAGGTACTAACACTGAAGACAATTTGAAAGTCGCTGAAGGTACTAAGAATTGTAACTATAATAATATTTATAACATGTGTTGTCTTTAGGTCACAAAAGAGACTGCTGAGAGCAGAAAATCTTCTATTGCCTCTGTGGCTGAGACACAGGAAGTCGCTGCAGTGAAAAAGACTGGTCTTAAGGTACGTAGTAAGATAAGCAGGAAAATCAATAAAGAGAGCCGATAAGAGACGAATCTATTCCGAATAGTAACGAACAATTAAAATGCATACAAAGCTATTATTGCAACTTAGTCTTGATCAGTAAATGCAGTAGACAAATAACGCAGTAATGCTTTAGCGTTAAGAGTTACATGGATAAAAGCCGATATACATTTAGCTGTAGGAAGTTTAAAGAATAATGAGATAGTCTTTCCAAGTCTCTTAACAGCTCAAAAAAACCATAATTACAACACACCTCCCAAGCCACATGCAAAGCAAACCTGAATTATAGCAATTTTATTAGTTGCAGAGGCTATCCCCGATCTGTTAGTACTTTGCTTTATACAAAAGCAAGAGTACACGGCTTCTAGAGTTTTGTTTTCAACACATGCCATAGTGTATAAATACATACAACGCATATTGTAAACTACACCAGTTACTCTGTAGTTCAATTGGTTTTATTAGTTTTGTTTGATTTTTAGAGAACTAGTTTGAAATGCAATTTTGATGAAATATGAAATTTCTTGGCTTTCTCATGAGCCAAGAGTCTAACGAGACTTGTTCACTTTGAAGAAACATTTGAATTGTCAAAATCAAAATTGGCTGTGACCTATAGAAAGACAGACACCGAAGTCTCGCCTTAAGGGTTTACCCCCAAAATAGGTTCAGAGCCCTAATTAATTCATCAAAATTGTGTTTCACATTTAGAGGTACTGATAGAGTACACACAAGATTTATGCACCCTACACATGACGCTTATTTTTATCCCTATTAACTTGATTTTAAGGGTACCGTTGAAAAGGCAGAAGTAAAAGAAATGGAGAAAGTTAAACTAAGGGTAAGTACCACTCATTTCCAGATGCATGCTCAATGTATAAATTATCTACATTATATACAAAAGAAAATATGTTCTTGTACCCTCTTATATAAACCTTTTGTAAATATAACTTTTCGAATTGTTCAAACAATTGGTACATGTTTGAAAATTGTGTGAAACAGTAAATAACTATGTTATTAAAAATCTTCTTTAAAATATAGAATATTCTATTCAAGACTGGTGTAAATATGGAATTAAACATTGCATATATTATTTTTGTAAATAGGGTAAAGAGCCGGAAGAGGTAACGACCGAATCAGATAAGTCTACAGATAAAACATTACCTTGGCGACCTACGAAAACTGACACACAGGTATATACAGTATACACTCATACACATTCACAAAGCACACTCATTATTTTTATCTCCAACTGTTTAGAAAATAATTATTTAAATAACTTTGCTAGGAGCCAACTGAAAAGGTTGAACCAAAACGCCGGGAAAGCCTAGACAGTAAGCCCAAAACTAAAACCGAACCAAAACGTCGTCAAAGCAATGTTGAGGTAAATAGCAATAGTTACAGCATTCCAAGTCATTATTGTATACAAGTATTGGTTTCAAATGAATAATATTATGGTTTAAAACAGACTTCAGAAAACATCGAGGAAACTGAGGTCACTGAAAAAACTGAAATTAAAAGGAAAAAATCTATTGACAAGCCTAAAGAACCGCTTAAGCGGCGACCAAGCAAAACCAATGAGGTAATTTCAAAAAACTCAATCATTCAGTTTGTATTAGTTATAAAGAATAGGTAGTTATTTTTATTATTTAACTGGTGATGATGACTTACGATAGTCATTTTGTTTAGGAAAATATTATGGAAACCGAGACTACAGAAAAAACCGAAGTCAAAAAGAAGGTTTCATTTGATAAACCAACTGAACCGACAGTAAAGCGTAAGCCAAGCACGACTGACGAGGTAATTTGTTCATTGAGAATTTATAACTTATTCTAGATCTCACTTGACTTGTTGTATTTTAAACAGTTGTTTTCAACTAAGATTGGAAGTAATGTTAAACATTTTGAACAGGATAAGGAAAATATCATGGATGTTGACGAGGTAGAAGAAACTGAGGTGATAGATAAACCATCACAACCTTCTAAACGGAAGCCAAGCAAAGTTGAGGAGGTATACATTTTTTTACGTTTAATATACTTAATTGAAATATTAGAAGTCCAATGCTTTTTCATAGCTGGTTTTGAAACAGGTGAAATCAGATCAAGAACCAGAAATTAAAGAGACACCAAAAAAATTGGAAACTCTTCCAGTGAAAATCCCAGAGGAATCTAAATTTCGCAATACTGCCAAATCTGCTGAGGTAGATAGAGTTTATTTCACCAAACTTTTGTTTTTAATGTAGGTAGTTATTTCATTTAGCCAGTATTTATACACGGTTCTTTTTAAACAGGTTAAAAAAGACAAAAAACCTGAGGTTAAAGATACTCCTAATCAGCCGGACACAGTTCAGATAGAAAAACCAGAGGAGTCTAAATTCCCTTGGCGTAAATCAAGCACAACTGATGAGGTTAGAAATAAATACATCATGTTCTTGTGCACTATGTTTAATTGGTGAATTTATTTAAAAAAAAATTGGTCTATCATACAGGTTAAAAAAGAAAAAGAGCCTGAGATTAGAGATACGCCTAAAGAGCAAGAAACAATTCCGGTCGACAAACCAGAAGAATCTAAATTCCCCTGGCGTAAATCTAGTAAATCCGACGAGGTAGATAGAATACATTGTAGTATGATTCATATATTTGTCTAACGTATTAGAGCAATTAGACCAACTTTTTAACACGGTTTTTGTCGAACAGGTTAAAAAAGATAAAGAACCGCCTAAGGGTCAAGACAAAGCCCCGGTCGAAAAACTAGAAGAACCTAAATTCCCTAGGCGCAAATCTAGTAAAAGTGATGAGGTAGTAACAAATTATGTGATTGAAACAATTTCTATTTTATTTTATTAGTCAATTGGCTAGAGCTATGATTAACACTGTAAATTTTAAACAGGCAAAGAAAGATAAGGAACCAGAGGTTAAAGAAATTCCAAAAGTTAACGACACTCTGCCTGTTGAAAAACCGGCAGACTCTAAGTACCCTTCAAGTCGTCCAAGTAAAACTGAGGTAATAAAAAAATCTTAGTTGGCACATGCGTTGGTCAACAAATTATTGGCAATAATAATTGGCATTCAATTATTCTTTTGTAGGAAACTTCGGTAGCAAAGGTTGACACTTTGAAACCTGAAATCATAGAACCAAGTACAGACGACAAACCAAAGGTAGAGTCTTCACCGAATCTGGCTAATCTAAGACTTTTCAAATGCATTAAGTCTAAATTTCACGGTTATTCATATTCATGTTTATTCTCTTGCTATTTTTAATAGGGAGCAGATGAATCAGACTCAGACAATACATTAAAGCCTATTGTACAAACGCCATTCTACTTGAGGCGAAAGTCATACGAGGTAAACATTTTGAACTACATAATATAATATATAATTCATTCAAAGTATTGAAACATTTTAACAAGTAGAGATGTAACATAAATAAACAACATTTTATAGGAACCTGAAGAAAGGGCTTGGTTGGAGGAGCTTGAAAGAGAGTTTGGGCAGAAAGAGGTAGTTGCAAATATTACATTATTATAATTATAATTAAGAATATTGCTATATATTAATTTAAATTTTGTTAGGAGCCTGCTGATAAACCTAAAACACATGACACACCAACACTTACACCATGGAGAAAACCACGCACAGAGGTACACAATACATACATTACTCATAATTACACATTGAAACATAATAAAAAAAAACAAAATTTTTTAGTTATTTGAATTTGAACAGATGTCAAACAATAAGTTATAAGTAATAGATGTTAAAAATTAAATTAATATTCAATACTATCAGGTGCCAACATTAAAAACACCAGAACCAGACACAAAACAGGCTGAAGTGGCGTTCTCTTGGCAAGCTATCCCTGAAATACCTCAGGTAGATAAACCAATTATCTTGATATAATTCTTAATAAAATTTTGAGGATCCATTATAAAGATGTATTTTTAAACATTAGGCTGAACAAACGCCAGAGCTAGAGGACAGTTTTAAACCGACACTACTTGACGCACCTGACCCAGCACCCTGGAGAAGAGCACGTTCTCCCCAGGTATAAGTACACACATTAAGAAAGCTCAAAAATTGTAATGCTCTTATCTATCTCTATTTCTACTCAAGAGCTGTAAATAATCTAATACAGCTAAAGCACGTCCTACAAATAAAATTACTTCTTCATACACAATCACTCGCACTATTCATCACTTTCCACACACACAACCAGCAACACACATGAAACAAGCACGAATCAAAACGCAACCACGCTCAAACACACAGCTATGAATGTTGGCTTTGAAAGGCTTTCAATCATAAACGCACACTTTCGTATGGTCGCCATTAAGTTTGAATTTGCTCTTTAGGCTGAACCAGCTGATAGCAATAAACCTTCTACATTAGGAATACCACAGCCACCTTATCTGAAGCTACCGGACGAGGTACACTGTACAATTTAGCACTAGTTGTCGATTGCACCGTAGCACTGCACATTGGTTTCAGGAGTTCTAGCACCAGCTATCACACATGCACCAGCTATTATTCGTAGTTAAGCACTGTTAAATCGACTAAGAATTTTATTTCAGTAGTTAGAAGCACTCAAGGATTTATATTTTTGTATTCCTAGGCTGTTTTTGTACAAATGTATATACTCGTATTATTGTTTACTGCACTTTTTACTTGTAGCAGTGTATGCCTAATGAATAATAATGTGCACCTTATCTTTTGATGTTCTTAGTTTCTAGCTTATGCTTTGCTTCAATAACTCCCCTTCCTTTCCTCTCATATTAAATAGATTATGTCTACTTTATGTTTATTTGTATTTTTACATTTCTAGCGACTGGTAAGTATTATGCCAATAGTTAAATTAGAATGTAGATGTAGAATAGTTCCTTGATTTAATTAACCAATTTAAAAGTATTTAGTATCAATTGCGTAGAAATTTCAATTAAAAAGTAGTACTTATATTAATTTGAAAATATCTATTTCTGAACGTATCTTATTTGACCACTTTATTTTTCAACTTGTCTTTTTATTTGATCGTTTAAGTGTTCTTTTCACTTAAAATTATAAAACTTTAATAGACAACTATTTAAAATAAAACGACCATTAAGTACATATTTCTTAAACGTAATGGTCATTTCAGAAAGTGGCAACTAAAGAAGAGAAAGTCGAAGCAGAAGTCAAGAAAGCTAAAGTTAGCACAGTCAGGAAGAAGGCCGAAGAATTGCCTGAAATTCCTGATTATGAAAGGCCTGAACTTGAAGTATATGAGGCTAACGACTTCACACCTAGCACAAGAGATAAACCTGAAAAGGTGTGGATTTAAATTGTTTTTAAATAGCGATATGTACGGATAAAATAGACTTTATAATTACTTGGTAAACAATGTTCACAAACTAATTTTTGGTTAGGTCCTGCCGACACCTAAGGTGCCTGAAATCAATGCACCTGAAGAGAGGCTAGCAGCGCCTAAAATTGAAGTCAGTCGCGAAAAATCGCCTAAACCCGAGTTACCAAGGAAACCTTCCTTGGTACCTGGTGCTCCAGCGAGACGTGGTTCCCTTATTCCTCCACCGGAGGAAATGGGAAGACGTCCTTCGCTTATCATCAGCGACGAGGTATGTATTCGAAAAATTGCTAAAGTTCTTTTTATAAATACAAATTACTATTTACTTTTGAAAGAATATTTTGCGTCGATAACAAATGTCGTCCATATCGATAAAGGTATGAATATATTTTAGATTGTATGTTCAGTTGTGCCGTCTACATGTAGAAAATAGATACATTATTTTGTTTCATATGAAACGTCAATATTTTGATAACACTATTAGACTAATAGGTGATTTTGAAGATTAATGATAAACAGAACACATAAAGTGAATTTGATAAATGTTGACGTATGTCTAATTGTAATTTTGTACCTGTTAGCGTAGTAGACACCCCACTCTCTTAAGCCGAACCCATAACAGAATACCCTAGATTATTTCCCATGCGACAAATTGCAAATTATCATCTACACAGAGATGATGATGATGCTTCACACATTCCGCCACTGAGTGCTTATTAGTGACAAATGAAGTTTGTTTACAATGGATTGAAGCTTGAACCCCTCAGCTCCCCGCTTTTAGATCTAGAATCTAGCCACCACACTGCGGATACTGTACAAACACCGTTTTAAGTTATGTAGCGTTATTAAGACCGTGCAAAACGTAATCCACAGGAGAATAGAAAACTAAGACCCGGTGAGGTGATCGAAGAGAAGAAGGTAAAAGCAAAAAATGCTAAGAATCACTATCTGAATGCTAAACGTTACGTTGCCGTGATACAATTCTTAACTATTATCTGTAAACGGAACTATTAATGCATTTGCATCGGATGAGGTTTAAAACACTGTCGTAATCGTACTGGATAATCACATAATCTTCACGTTTAATTATTTGGAATATGTAATTATCCAGAATCTAAAAAACGTTTTGTCGTCGAAAGCACAGAGCTACATTGCACACACTTGTGAAGTAAACGCACACAGATAAACTGCACAGCTTGTAAGCACGTACGCACACAAAATAACGGTAACGAGGGTTGATCGTATCGAAAAGAATTTGCAGGAATGGTGTGTCGGCGAAGGCTTGTACTACACACATCGTAAACCGGACACTAATGAGCTAATGCAAATAGCTGCACACATTCACAAGCTTGCGTCTGAAGTTTTGAACAAGTATGCTCGATAACGGGTAGATCAAAGTCATCCCACATTACGATCAAGCAAACTTGTGCAAATCTTCAAGAAACGCAAGCTAGTGTCGAGTGTAGTTAAGGGCATGGCTGACATAACATTAAAGATTAACACGAAGATGCGACAGTAATGTAATAACTTTTGCACACGCCTGGTTAGGTCTGCACCAAAATAATGAGCACGTGTCAGGTTAGGGCACCGAGGTTCGGCAGCGGAGAAGTAGGTAGGGAACAAACAAACACATATCATGAAGGGGTTATTATCAATATTTTTTACAACAGGTCACCAAATTACGTCCTGGAGAAGTTTTAGACGAGAGAAAGGTGAGATCAAATGGGTCTGGTCAGTTTTAGGTGGAAGCTGCTCGCTTTTGCAAAGCATTTTGTCTTAGTTTTTATTTTTTCTTCTTACACGACTACACGGACGACTATTGTTACGATTGGTCATAACTATTACTCAATTTAATTTTATAACCTGATTTTATGATGTTTTTTTTATTATAAACATTACATGTTACACTTCCTACAAGATATACTTTTATACATTACATATTGCACACATTTACATACTGAACATGTATAATGTTCCCATCTCTATACTGCAATCATTCCAAAACACATCAGTGGAGATGTCTGTTCTGAAATACTTTTACTTTTCTATACCCATAGATTCCTTTTAGTCGCTCCAAACATACCACCAATTACTTTCCACTTTGGATTTCTTAGATTTCTTTAGAAATTGTATAGGGATTAGAATCTAGCTGCCGCTTAGCCGACCAGTGGTGAAACTTTGACAATATCGCTGGAGTTTTGTTCTTTTTTTGGTATGAGAACCAGTATTTTCAAAATTAGTCTGTCTCAAGATATTTCTCAAATGAAAAAGTTTATTACCTCAATCAAAATTGGCTCTCCTATCAAAAGTGCTTAATAGTTGTCTATTAGAAAAGCTTATCCACTTTCTATTTTCAAATAACATTTCAGTATTTCCGCTTTATAAATCTCTAAATGGCATTTTTTTAGTTTATATTTTACCTACTAAATTATGAAATATATTATTGGCATATAACTTTAACGATAAACTTGCTACTTATTTCGAAATAACCGTCTTAAAAATCGCCAGCTACAATCATAAAATTACATACTTACCACACATAAAACACAAACGAAGCACACATACGCACCACATAATACAGACCTCACACACACTAAAACACACAATGTACAGAATTTACTTCTAATTTATCCGCACACATTAACAGAGAATGTTTTTACTAAAACTTTTATTTTTTCCAATAAAAGAAACGAGGTAGCAGGCCGGGTGAAGTCGCGGATGAGGTATATAAGATGTGTGAAAAATATATGTTTAGAAAAATTTATGTTATATAGAAAAAAATATGTTTTAGATAAGTGGCTAACATAGAATTTTTCCAAGTGATTAATTCGAAAGTGAATAATTTGATTCCGAGGAAACCGAATATGGTGGGGAAAAGAAACCAACTGCATAACTACTTGACAACATTGTTCAAGTTTGTTATGTGATTGAATTCAATGCATAGAAGATAATTAAAAAATATAATTCGATGTCATTCAAAATTATTATAGTAGAAGCTAATATTGATAACCCTAGTGCAACTAATCCCTTGTCATTTTAACATTCTATAAACTATATAACTTTTAACAAAATGCTGCATGTTTCCAAATAATAAAATGGGAAATAAATTACTAATAATTATCTCCTGGCATAAATTTTACCAGTACACGTTAATTGATATTTAAATATAAATCTTTTGAAGATGAAGGAAATTCGATAAATGTTGGTAAAATTTATTGTTATAAATATGCTCCAATGCCGTAACATCAACAGCTTCAGCACCAATTACTAATATTTATGTTCGTGTAATATCTATGATAAATTATTTTCGGTCATAGATGTTACTGCACCCAATAAAGATGTCACAAAGCAAACTGATTTACAATACAGAATTGCGTAAGTTACTGTTCTAAATCATACAGTTTCAAAATACGGAGACACCAATTAGCATACATCAAAGTGCATTGAATAATAGTAACGGAAGCTAAACAAAGATAGTCTATAATTAACAACCAATGAATTCAAGTCCAGCGCCAAAATTTCTGTATCTATGACGCAAATAGAGAAAACACTAATAATTGTCACGAGAAATGAATCATCAGCGCACTCAAGATGAGACAAATGAAGAAAATCGTAAAACTGATCTCAAAAAAGTTCCAGAAAATAAAAAAAAACACTTGTTACATAACGAAATGTAGAGGAAACGCTGAAAGGTAATACGTGTCGTAAAAACAATAAGAAAAATATAAAACGGATAAATAAAAGTTATAAAAATACACTTGTCCCATAAAATGACGTCGAAACTGACGTTGGCGATTCTAATGGAGTAAATTAACCGAAAGGAGTATCGAGCCAGAAGTATATTTTCTAGTAATGCATTGTTATGATTGATAGTTACTCTTATAAATATGACTGCGAAAATTAGGCCAAGATCATGACCGTCAGACGTTCTCACCCTTAACTGCGATAGTGTTGCCAGGAAGAGTGAATTATGTCCGATGCATACTGATAAGGTGCACGTAGCGTGTAAAACAATGTAGCACGTAGGCCTGTAATACAAAACATTATTAAGAAAAGTTTTTCGTAGAACTATAGATATTTACTTGTTTTTCAAATCTTTAAATAAAGTTGAACAGAAAAGTAAATAGATTTGAGTAAGTTTATAATTTTTTTTGCGATAACTAATAGTAACAAAATCACAATAAATGAATAGATAGATAACATTGACGCTGATACCAAATTAAGTGCTGATAAAAATACTCTTAAGGACACACCATAAATAGAAATAAAATTCTAATTGATTGACGCTGTGGACGTATAGGAGGGGCAGAATACCTTAGGTGCGCGTGGGCAGACGGCCGCTCCACTTGTGGGCTGGGAGATTGCATGCACACCCGAAAAAATGTTGGCAAAGGCACAGATGCCACTTCATTGACAGTAAATTTATCACAGTATAGACAGCTGCACATCTCAAATCACATCCGGAAGGTTGATATTGATTGAAAGATACGTTTCAAGGGTCACGTAGTCCAAATCCAGGTCAGACTTTTTACGAGTATACTGAAATACTTTTTTCCCGAAGCTCGTATTTTCGTAAACGGTTAAATTGACAGAGGTTGGCTAGATCACAAACTCTTAACTTTATCCATCAAGTAAAATGAAAACATGAGATATAAAAAAAATTGGAAATAAAATGGTGATAAAGAATTATACTGCTGATCACTGGCGGTCATCACAAAACCAAGATTATAAATTTGATTCATACCTAAGAGCACCGGTAAAGAAGATCTACATGTCACCAAGGAAATATATCTATAGATTTTAAACTAAAACAAGGGATGCTTGACAATGATTAAAATCTAAACACTGTCGACACAACGACGACAATACGAAGTTTAATTGCTTTTGCATCCTCTATTGACCGCTTCATGACAGAACTGTCAACACTACATGATAGAATTTCATCGACTCGTTAACAATGTAGTTATTTGCAGCGTTGAGACCCTTGCCAACGATTAAGTGAATGGTGGACATTAATAACCAGGTGCCAATCAATCTTTCGATCACCTTGCTCAAACCCACGATCTACTATAATTTATGAATGCAAAACAGGCGTCACTACTCTGTCTTTTGGGACACCTAATCATTGAATACGACGTTTAAATGATTGTTCTTGATGCCGATGACGAACATAGTGTACACGACGTAACTAATATTATCGTCAAGGCGAGCTCTATATTAGATGAAGCGAATAGAGACAAACACGTCCAGCGAAACGGGTGTAAAATGTCCAGCGTGAGAAATGGATAATATCGACGAGTAATAGGAAGAGCTTCCTCGACCCAAAGCCAATAATATCGGCACTAACGCAGAAAATTTGTGTCGACACTCCATACGAATCCGCAGAGACACGTCCAAGAACGTGCTGCACGGATGGCTCACCTTAATCTGATAATTAATTGAATTTGTCTGGTGATTTGTGCTGTGCACAAATAGATGCCCGCGCCCCCCTCTCGTCAGCCTTCCTCTACGTGGAGGCGTCCATGCTCACGACCCCTTGGTTCAGTCTTTTGACATTCGCGCCCATTTTTAGATGGAACGACACTACGAATTGCCCTAAATCGAAAATACAAACCGACAACAATTAAAACAGAAAAAAATTAAAAACAGGTGTAACACTTCAATTTATTTAAGCATTTACTTTTTAAACTTTCACTGTGATTATGGATGAGCTTAGAAAAAGGTTGTTTGTAAACTTTATTTTATTTTTTTATGAGGGTGTGTAAAACCTTATGTGATGTAGGATGTGGAGTGGAACTGTGATATTGTTTATTTAAAGTTAAAGAGACACTTAATTAGGTGTTGTTAAAACTTAGTTTGCATTGTGACTTCTTGTTGTTAAATGTAAATTAACAAGAATGGCAGCGGTGGCTAAAAAGCTGTCCATTCCTAAAATAGCTCCAGCAGCGGTAAGTACATTTTTATTTTGTATTTTACAAACTTTTTGTGATACTTGAAACCTTACGTGCATTGTCAAAAGTCATAAAAATATAGTTTCAATTTTTATCCAAAGTTTAGTAGAACTAGAAAAGAATAGGTACGTTTCTAAATAATTAATAGCATTAAATGAATATTTTTTTCATTTTAATTTTTGTCCAGTATTGTGTTATTTTCATTGAACTATATTATCAAATCTAAATCCTAAGTTTTAGGATTATTGCCAATCCATGAACGTAGGTAGTTCTGTGACCCAATAAACTTGTCGCAGTTGTCACCATTAAATTTATATTTGTTAAATCGAATTTGTTCTATTGAGCACCTGTAGATTTCATCAATTACCCACCAAATGGTATCGTAAATCATTATTATGACAGTCAACACTCGCGTAGCATTCATCAGGAAGACCATATTCATTGTCAGCCATTTGGCTAGGCTCATGCTGTAACTTTACATTTATCATAACCAATTCTGATCTTACCTATTTCTTGGTCTATAATTATTTTATTGGTGTCTGGCGCTGTCGCAAATTTTAACCTAACATCTTTCAACTAGAGTTATTCTAGAGATATCAAATTAGCCTGTTTTATTACTGTTTCGTTTATACCTTTCTTCATTCTCACGCACTTTGATCTATTCCTCACCTGACTACGAAACAAATATTTTTATGACACTTGACGAATGATTAGCTATTTTTATTTTTTAGATGTTCTAGTTATTTCGCTTCATATTTGACATGTTTTAATAAATTGAGTAAATAAACAATGCTCCCGTTTAATATTTTCAATAATCATTATTGTCAATAATCCCTTTTTAAAGTTTATTTTATTCATTGTCACTGTGATTAACCTTTCCGTGTTTTCAATTTTTGTGAAAAAATATACTCACATTGTCTCTATTGATAATATAGCGACGAAAGTCGGGAGATGCCAGGAGGCCTTCCATTCAAGACTTAGAAGATCTCATCAACAAGCCCTCAGTGCCTCTCAAACCACTCGGAAATGAGGGACCTCCAGTCATCGTCGATGTGCAGGAGAGCTACTCTGCTGTTGAAGGTAATCAATTTGCATAATTATATCGTATGATTCATCATACATACAAACAAATCCATTTATACATTTATCTGAGTTAAGTATTCAATGTTTACATGACAACTTTTCAACTATTGTCTAGATCAAACCGGATACCTCACTGTACAAGTGGAAGGTAACCCAGCACCCACATTCAAGTTCTACAAGGGTGTTGGTGAAATCATTGAAGGAGGTCGCTTCAAGTTTATCACTGATGGCGAAACTGGACTTATTACCCTATGCATGAGGAAAGTAAAGCCTAACGATGAAGGAAAATACAAGATTGTTGTTAGTAATATTCATGGCGAAGACACAGCTGAGATGCAACTTTATGTATCTGGTAAGTTTTATTTTACCTCTCGAATTGAATTAGAAAAATGAACATTATGAAGCCTGTAGATTAAAATAAAACATACCTCAATTATGCAGACTCGAGTGGCATGGACTTCCGTGCTATGCTCAAGAAGAGAAAGTACGCCAAATGGGCTGAAAAGAAAGAAGACCCAGAATACAATCTCAAAGAAACGGAAAAACCAATTCCACCTCTCAAGAAAGTCGAAAAGGTAAGGTTTAATCTCTATTAAGAAAACTCAATGTCAATAAAATCTCTAGAGTGAAAGAAGGTGGTGATATAAACGCTGATCTAAATATAAAATCTAAAAGTAATAACGCACGACAACGTAGACGTTATCTATTTAAAAATAAACCGCATTACCTTTTACACCTACAATAGAATGAAAGACATACTTGGCATTGAAACGGGAAATTGATGGGAAGTTCTACATTGTCGTGCGGTCTATTAAAAGAAATAATAAATTCTATAATTAAACGGACAGCTCCATCGGGCAAATGTATACACGAATAAATGCAGTAATACTTTTCATTGAACTCGCGTTCAAACGTAACATATTTTTCGTATATGTTATTATGTCGGATAACGCTGCCATTTTGTCAATGCTTCATGCAGATGCGATATTAATAATAATGCCATATTTAGCATGTACCATAATGCTTCCCAGCATTTATAGTACTCTTCTTTAATACCGTTCTAATATTTTTATACCCTTAGTATTTAAACTGGTAGCACGTTGTTATACAGTACCTAATTTATAATTTATGCTTAATTATATTTTAAAAGTTTTTATGTGCAGGTAGTCTTTATCCCCCTTAACACTCTCTACAATCTTCGGTCCTTTGATAATACTTTTTGTAATTTGGAGCTCATAATTATTGAGATCCTTCCTTAAGAGTTCCTTCAGTAAGATTTCGTATGCATCATGACATTTGGTTCTTAGGGCTTAGAGACTGGATATTACGAGGAAGACGGGTTCCTTGTGGTCATCTCCGAGGGTGTCGAGATGGGTAGATTCCCAGCTGACAGGCGCAGGAACTCTTCAAACTGGGACTGGATTAAGGTCATCGATATTTCAAACAGTATCATCGTTCATTCCATCTTACACGTCCACTTTATCTTCAATCTGTGATCGTCCTTTGTTAAAGTTAAACTTTCAATATGCCAAGGACAAGCATAGTAAAAACTTTTCGATTGCTATCGATTAATATTTTTTCTGTCAAAACAATGTCATTGTCAACATTGTTTATGCTGCCGATGTGTTAAGAAGTGTTGAAGATTTCTCTATTTAATCGGAATTGTAATTATTTACGAGCATGGCCGGGTGGTTCCCCAAACAACTTTACTATTATTGGTTTCAAGTTAGTACTATTAATCATTCATTTTCATCACTGAAATGCATTGATTTCGAAACGAAACTTACCAGTATGGAAGTCACGCGTTCGGCTTTTCTTTGATTGCTTCTCACACTGCTTATGAAGAAGTTACTTTGCGAGTAACAGGCTTATTATACAATTCTAGGGTGTTTACGAAATAAGGAGACGCATGTCTCTCCCTGAAATAGTACCCGATTGGCCCAAATTGATGGAGGCTGTCAAAATAAAGGTTCGATAAAAAGGAGGCGTTAAAAGTAAAATTAAAATTAAAGAGAGTTTATGTTCTTTCAAAATTGCTGTACCAAAATATTTATAAAGTCCAGGAATGCTATGCTATGCCATGCTTCTACTTTCGTTTTTTTGACTAGGTATTTTAAAATGTTTTGAAAGGACAGAAATTATCTTCTAAATAATGACTGAGTTAAAATCACGAATGATAAACTAAAACTAAAATATGCCTCTGAAATTACCATCGTCACACAAATTAAAATACTTATTTCTAAAATAATAACACGTTTACATACTTCGAGAAAATGCCTAGACATTAGGTACACACAGTAATAATTTTGAGATTAAAACACACAAAATCATTTTTGTGACGACGTTATTTTCAGAGTGTTCTAAATAAATAATGCATAAACTTGATTTTTAAATAACTCACAGAGGTTTTTGTATCACCACTTCACGTTTCTTTAACTAGAACATGACTTTCAGGGAATGTAAGTGGAATGAATTTGATGACTAAGTGACTTTTTTCCTTTGGATTTTGGTCAGAATTATCAATTGCAGGTGTATCTTTGACGACAGGTTGAGGAGCTTCTGTCACGTCATTATTATTAAAAATGTTGTTTTTATTCTCATTTAATTCATTAATTTCAGCTGATGCATCCGATGTTTTGCAGATGTTGGAATTTTTGCCAAAATATTATACATTGCTAGTTCCCCTTTCCCCCCTTTTATTAATTAATAACGTATCAATATGGAATTTGGTGTAGCTTCAAGCTTTTGTAAATTGGAAAGCTAAAGCAGATAATGCTTTGGTCTTCACAATCTGTAAGCGAAGAGTACCTACTAAGAATAAACGGATATTTTGTTTAGAGAAACCAAATTAGAAGACCGTCACTAGCGGAACTGATCCCAGACTGGCCGGTCCTTCACTCGTTCAAAAGAGACGAGGTTTGACAATAAAGACAATGTCAATAGACGGCACAGTGCATCTTGCAAGTGTATCACCAAAAGCAAAACTCGCACAAAATGTTTCACGTATGCTGGATATTTCAAACGGTTCAATTAATATGGAAGCTCTTGCACTGGTGTCGCTTTTGATTTCTTTTTTGGCATCCGTAGCTTCTATCTTAGTAAACAAGTTTTGTAGATGTCTAGATAATTTTATCTTTAACTATATATGAAACAGTTGTAAATATAGAGGGAAGTATACGATTTTCAGAATCTTTCAGATTTTCTTCAACTTCAATTTTTATACTTGTAATAAAATTAAGTACTTAGCCATCTTTTACTTTCCACTTTCTCGTAGTTGAAGTCCTTGTTGACAGGCATTAGAGCAATAGTTTCAATGAATTGAACTTTTTGAATTTCAGCATTGAGGACACCCACTGGAAAATCTATAGTTAGCACAACTTTAGTTCTGTTTATTCTTCTGTTCTCTTCTACAGCAATATTTCTGTGCACTACTTCGTCGGTATTAGCAGCACAAAGCACAGGCACAAATCGATGTGTAGGATGTTATTGGTGTTAAACGTTACCAAAAATGATGAATAGGTGCATATTCCTTAGCTAATTGGACCATTTTAGCTGTGTGTACATACAAAATTTTAAATCCAATTCATCATTTTTGTACGGCAAATTGTACATTACACTTGATTATTTTAGTATCTTCTTTATTATTCGTTACTGTCGCACAATTCTGTTGATTCTGTTCTTCAAAATTTATAGAAATTCCAATTTCTGTACAATAAGCATGGATTTCACCTTGACGATGGAAAAATGGCTGATGACCCTAACGCCTCGGTTCATTTCATAAATTTTGATCGTGTTGATTTGCACTTCGCGACCGTTGAACTTAAGTAGATAAGAGAGGGAGTCCTTTACGGTCAGCACTTTCAGCTTTTTGTATGGAGAGCACTTGTTTTTGTATGCACCCGATCGTTGTTTTGATGAGCAGGTATATTAATTGGCACTGGCCAACGATTTCAGAAACAAGAGTCATTCTTGAAGCCTCTCGTGGATCAATTCGCGAAGGAAGGAAAGGATAAGAAGGTTACGTTCGAAGCCATCTTCACTAAACCTAATGCCAAGCCAAAATGGTACTTCCGCAAGGATGTAAGTATTAAATAGAAAAAAAATTGACACATAGAACAACTCGCTAAAAGCTCGAATCACTACATGCTGTTGATGCTTTCAGGAACTGTTCCCAGGAAGTAAATATAAGATGACTAACGAGCAAGACTCATACAGGCTGATTATCTTCACCCCTAAAGTGGAAGATACCGGCAAGATTACCATCGAGATCGGTGGCACCACTTGCACCGCTTTCTTGCAAGTAGATGAGCCTGATCCGACATACACCTTCACCAAGCAATTGAAGAAGACCACCAGTGGTTATACTAAGCACGAGGTCGTTCTAGAATGCGTCGTGTCCAACAGCCTCGCCATTGTTTCGTGGTGGAAGGGTGAAACGAAGGTGGACGATGGTGACGTGTTCTCCATCTCCAAAGACTTGTCCGGCGTTTGCAGACTGGTCATTAAAAGCGCTACATTTGAAGATGCTGGCAATTATTCTTGTAGGATAGAGAAGCAGTCTGACAAGACTGAGACTGTCGTTAAAATTATTGGTGAGCTACCACAAATTATAAATAGGTATTTTTTTAATAAGAAGGAGTTTTGAAATTGATGATTCATAATTTAAATCGTACTTTCAGAATATCCCTACAAGTTCACAAAGGTACTCAAATCGCAGCAGGCGATTGAGAAGGATACCATTGTGTTGCTTTGCGAGCTCGACGATGCTGGTGGTGACGTGAAATGGTAAGGCTTTTGTACTAACGTCCTTTTTAACTGACTTAAAAGTGGAGGTTCCTATTTATTATATAATAGTTAAATGCTTGACCGTGGATAGTTTTCATTGTCCAAGATTTTATAAGGAGAGCGACGAACGGCAAATGACTGATGGTAAGCAAACCGCTTCTATGGACATTGAACATCTGCAACACGAGTGGTGTTGATGATGGCTTATACTGTCTTAAAAAAAGACTTAACTGTGTTTTCAAATTTTAAAGAACTTATCATAACCATTGGGTAATTTATTTTATCCAGGTTCAAGAACGACGAGCCACTGAAGACTGACAAGCGCGTCGTGATTTCGAAGGAAGGACGCAAGCGCAAGGTCACTATCAAAGATGCTAAAGTTACTGACGCTGGCATGTTCAAGTGCACCAGCAACGCCGATGAGACCGCCTGCGAATTGATAGTCAATTGTAAGTATTTTGGTACTTTTTTATGACATTTTAAAAAGTATGGACAAATTTCATTTAAAGTCATGTTTATTTCGTAACTGTTCTAATCGTATATTCAACAAGTATTATTATAAAAACAATAAATAATAGTTAAAAAAACTAAAAAAACACGCTTTTTATAAAAAACCGAACTAAAAAAATAGAAAATAAAATTTTATAAATTTAAATTAAGAATAGGGTTGAAAATTTCAATAAATATAAATTAATAATAGTGTAAATAAATAAATATATGTATTTTATTTTTAAAAAGCGTGGGGTGCATGGGTCAATAGATATTATATATTTTGTAGATACATTTTGTATTGACAGACATGAGTAGAGTGATTAGCATTTTGATAATATCTTAGAAAGCACCCCACGCTTTTTTAAAAATAAAATACATATATTTATTTATTTACACTATTATTAATTTATATTTATTGAAATTTTCAACCCTATTCTTAATTTAAATTTATAAAATTTTATTTTCTATTTTTTTAGTTCGGTTTTTTATAAAAAGCGTGTTTTTTTAGTTTTTTTTTAACTATTATTTATTTTTCGCTTTTTAGTTCGATTTGCTAACTATTAACCATCCTTAATATGTACAAATGTGTTGGTGTTATCCGATTTTGGCCGTCTGCTCAAGCAAATTAAAAATAAAATTGATGCGTAACAAAAAATATTGAGCAAAAAGATTTGTAGCCGCGTGGTTTCGATCCAGGGACCTCTGGGTTATGAGCCCAGCACGCTTCCACTGCGCCACTCTGTTCTCTGACACGAATGACGAAATTACCATTTGTAAGTTAAACGGTATTAAAAGTTAAAGAAACTTTATAGAAAAAGCGTGTTAAAAAAATTAATAGTTAAAAAAACTAAAAAACACGATTTGTTTAGTGTATTGTCATCGGTCCTCGATATATCTACAAAGTTTGAAAGAAATCTGACCGTTTAAAGTGGGTCAAAAACGCGCTCAAAGGAGTCGGTTACATACAAACATACAAACATACAAACATACAGGTGAAGCTAATAAAAGCGTGTTAAAAACTAAAATCGATAAAAAATATATCCTGAGACTCTCCAACACGAAGACAAAACTAACGACACCTCCGCCATCCAGAAGCGGTCAAACCGCTCAGGCTGTAGAAGGTCACATAGGAATATACTTGACTTTAATCTAGCCTATGGTTAAGCAGTACCTACCTGACTTTAAATTCAAAAATGCCATTGAAGCCATTTGGAATCTAACGATAAACGCATTTACTCCTAGCTCACTACATCACTGTCATAGATATAAATTAGATAGGGATAGGCATCATAATATCCTATTGTTTGAGACCATCAGACCTAGACCAAAACTGTGCATTGTTGCATTTACTCTGTATCTCTGCAAAATCATTGTCATACGGTTTAATATCTGATTGCCGTCTACAATTTTGAGACGAAAGGAAATAAAGAATAATGTAATAAAAAAAAAATCAGGAAAAGCAGCTATCAATCTCTTGCACAAGTGAGTTTCCGAAGTAATGTCCTGTCCTTAAACGAGTTGATTCAAACTGTCTGCCTTCCATTGTTGTCTTCGTGGAAACATCCTCTTATTATTTTATTATTTCAGACTGCAATCGCTTCAACAAGAAGTTGAAGGATACTGAAGCAATTGAGAGGGACAAGGTGATTCTGGAGGTGGAGTTGCAAGACCAAACCGCTGATGCAGTATGGTCGTTCAATGGACAGCCGATTGTTCCTAATGAGAGGTAAGTGCTATCGACGAATGTAGGAGAAAAACTTGAAGATAACTAAAGTCTAGTCTTGCATACAAGACTGGATTTCAGCTGAGACCTGTCTTTACTGTGTTGATTTAAATTTTTGACAACCAATTGCCTTCATCTTGATAGGATTGAGATTAAGAACCTGGGTGGAGGCAAACACCAGCTGATCTTCAACAAACTGGAGATGGAAGACGATGGCGAGATTCTCTGCGAGAGTGGAAAGCTCACCTCTTCTTGCAAGCTCACAGTCAAGAAGGGAGAGTCGAAGCCTACCATCGACTGCCCTGATGAGTTCTATGGCCCAGCTGACAGACCCTTCGTTATTGAGGTGCCTTACAAAAGTAAGTGATGGTTTTCACTAGCTTTTAAAGTGAATTAAATTTAAAAATATGCCATAATATCACTTTTCAAAACAATATAATGATTAAGTTAAGCTAAGTTAATTAAGCTCTTATTCCCTCTAGCCCATTCTACTATCGGACCACTAAGGGCAGTAAGAAGCGCCCTCGCTCCATGGTAGATATACCAAAAACTCGTACGAAGCGCTTTGATTCTAATTTTATTGTGTTCACTGCCAGAGTTTGGAATACTTAGCCCGAGTGGGTCTTTCCCGATAGATATAATTTGGGTGTCTTCAAGTCGCAAGTAAATCGGTTCTTTCTAGGCAAGCGTGCTCCATCGTAGACCGCATCATTGCTTACCATCAGGCAGGATGGTAGTCAAACGCAAGCTTATAATTGAATTTAAAAAAATCACTCTATTCAATAGTGTTAGGGTCACTTTCCTCACTATCGCTTTGTTTGCAGTTTCCGGCACCCGACAGACGCCGATAGAGGCGAAGTTATGGAAAGACGGAAAAGTTCTTCCCGCCAAAGAGGTCGAGGTGATTGTCGAACAGGAGAAGATTCTCTTCAAGATGAAGAAGCCTGCCCGAGAAGGTTCAGGCAAATACCAAATCAAGCTATCCAACGCCCAGGGAGAAGACAGCAAGGATGTTAACATCATCATGCAGAGCGTGCCCTCAGTGCCTCAGAATGTTGAGGTAGCTGAAGTGTTCCAGACGTCATGCCTTGTCACTTGGAAGGCACCACAGGATGAAGGTGGCTCGCCAATCGTCAAATATGTCATTGAAAGACAGGTCAGTTTTTTTTTTTAAGTTTCTTTGTTTCTTTTTTCATATTAGTATTTTTATAGAAAAATGGTTAATTTACTTGAGCCTATACTCATGGTTTTATTTTTGCAGGACTTATCTCTTAAGGCTGGCTGGGACAACGTGGCTGAAGTAGCACAGGGTCAGCCACTGAAGATCAAGGTCGAAGACCTTATTCCCAAGAAGACTTACAAGTTCAGGATCCGTGCTGTGAACAAGGTTGGGTCCAGTGAGCCTGGACTCTTCGCCAAACCTGTACTGGCTAAAGATCCTTGGGGTAAGTTTAGCTCTTGTGTAATCACTCTACATGAAGTGAATTCATCTTTTTAACCTAATTTGAGATAAATAAAGTAGCTAAGTAATGAAAAATTGTAATGTTTTAATTATTTTTAGATGAACCATCGAAGCCCAAGAAATTGGAGCTCGTCGATTGGGACAAGGATCACGCAGATCTCAAATGGGAGAAGCCAGACAGTGATGGCGGCGCAGAGATTACTGGCTACGTCATCGAATACAAGGAGAAGTTTGGAAAAGACTGGGTTACTGGCAAGGAGGTCCCTGGGGACTGCTTGAAAGCAACTCAGGATGGCTTGAAGGAAGGATGCACATATGAGTTCAGGGTTCGCGCTATCAACAAGGCAGGCCCTGGCGAACCTAGCGACACCACTAAACCTATTGTCGCTAAGTGCAGATTTGGTAAGTTAATCAACTGCATTAGTTTACTTAGTGTCCTTCTCTTTCTTCCTTATTCATTTGGACGTGTCTTAGATTTTTGTCCTTTTTGACGTTTTTTTTCGTCCCACAGTCAAGCCATACATCATTGGCGAAGGTCTCCAGAACATGATAATCAAGAAGGGCCAGGTTATCACTTTCGACATCAAGTACGGAGGTGAACCTGAACCGGAAGTCAAATGGATGCACGGAGAAGAGGTATGTCATATTAGAATCTTTTTATTTGGTACTGATGTAGTTTTTTACAGCTCTGATGAAAATGGAGGTACATTTATTCAGCATCGTTAGTCAGAAAATTTGAAGGTAAAACATTTATGACACGACACATGACATGGTGGTTTTAAAATGTATTGAACATTTTTGAGAATGCTATACGAATGGACGACGACACGAAAGTACACTCAGTAAAAAACAAAAAGAAAAAGGCTCATCATTGGCTTCATCATAAAAAGTTTTATGAAATTGGCAATCAGAAACAATCGTTAATGAAATTTTTCTTACTTATTATTCTAACCAACTTGTTTTTATTTTTCCCAAAAAAGAAACGTGGAAAGCCGTACACGGAGAAGGTCAGAGGGTTGCAACTAGATGTTGTCTCACACTATATGTTCTAAAACATTTAATTTATTACTATACATTCTTCGTTATTCTACATTTACAACAATGTGCTAACAATAATTTACACTTTACAGATTTCTCACTTCTTTTTCAAATTGAATCATTTTGAGGTTGGTAATTTTTTTTCAAAAAACCAGTACAGTCTGTGCAAGCGTTTTTCATTTGAATCGCGTTTAATATTTTTGTATAATGGTTCAGTTTGAAAAGAAGGTATTCGAAGAAATTTCGCTTTGAACGCGACTTAAAAATGTCTGAAAACGTGATATGAGTATCACAGTCATTCTGTGCTCAATTTTGGCAAAAATTGGTCATTGGATAACGACAGTACCTCACGGTTTCCATGCTTTATATGTTGTAACAACCAATCCTAATTGGCATAATTTTAAGGAAATTAATCAAGGCTTAAAAACAGTGACAAAACTTAATGACTCTACATGTTTAATTGTTTATCTATCTCTGTAGAGACATTAATTGTTCACCAATTCCTGTTCAGCTTTTATTGTTGCCTTGACTACTTTCTTCTTCTCTATTGACTCTACAATTTTATACTTCACTCTTCTCGTAGCTGAATGTCACGGAATTCATTAGGTGCACTCTACCACATCTAGAAATGTAGAAGATATAGAGTTGCACCGTCTAGCTACACTTTGATTCTTGGACGAACTATCACATGTGATAACACAGGCAGAATGACTTTGTCAAAAGCTGCGACCTGCCCATTACATAGCATTCTAACGCAAAACGTAGCTTGAATTTCGGAGTTGTGTCTGCAGATTTTATTTGAGGATCATCAAAACGTTTATGCTTTACAACGGTACCTATGTCAGTAATAGAATAATATATTCTACACATACAGTACAGGAGTACCATAATATGGTATGTGTCAGATAGTTTACTTTATCAAAACATCTACCTAGTCAGACTGAATCGATAAAGTGACCTTGACGAAGCTTGATGTTATTTCAAAGAGAGTGTAAATTATAGTTTAGGTTTTAATGAGATGAAAGATACTAACAAACCAATCTGTCCAAAACCGAAGCACAGTTTACGAGACGACGGTACAGGACTTTCCGCTCCCATCTCAAATGAGAATAAAAATAAATCCAAATTCAAGTAAACATACGTATTTTGCTGATGATCCTCAAAGAGAGCAAGACTCAGCTCCCTCTTTCTTTGTCTCACACTTCCTCACCCCACAGGAGATCAAGGACGACGGTGACCGCATCACTATCGACAAATACGAGAGGAACACCGTGTTGACAGTCAGGAAGACGACCAGACCCGACAGTGGGAAGTACAAGCTGGTGCTGACGAACTCGTCGGGCACTTGCGAAAGCATCGCTGATGTGGTCGTCTTGGGTAAGTTTGATTAAATAAATTGGTGCAAAATAACACGCAAACTCCAAAAAGGGGTCAATTTTGATTCGTTCGTAGGAGTATTTATATGCGTAATAACCGATTTTGGTATGAAATCCTATAGCAATTTCGAAAAACAAAAAACTAAGCGTGGTTAAATTTCGTGATGATTATTGCAATCGTTGCTTTTGAAAGATAAAGCTGCAGTTACACGACAGTCACGACACCTGATAACGCGAAGACTAGATATTAATCCAAATGTTATTTTCCAGACAAACCGAACAGGCCCAACGGCCCGATCGAGGTGACGGACATACGCGCCGAGAAGGCGACCGTCAAATGGCAGAAGCCCGACGACTGGAAGGGTTCCGACATCACTGGATACACTCTCGAGAAGATGGACATGGTAAGGCCATAGAAATTTTGTTTAAGCTTCTAGAGGTTTTAGGGATGACATAGGATTTTTAGTTCGCACACGTGCCATGCGCTGTTCTGAGATGAGTAGCACAAGAGATTAGAGTGGATACAAGAGAAGCATTTGCTCAGCTGTTGGTGATTACTGATGATGGAGACAACTAAAGTCAGCTACTAATGCTGAAGGTTCAGTAAACTAGTTGAAACAAGGACCTCGATGCTCCTAGACCAAAATATAAACTGTAGGTCTAGTCCGATTGGTCATTTGATTTATGTCCAAATAACTTTTGACTTTGTCTTGCGAACTTACCTACTAAGTACCTACCTACTCTAACTTTTTACTTTACAAATGATAATTCGATGTCTTACTCTCTTTGGAGTTAATTCGAAACAATTTAAGACAACCAATTTTAGTTTCAAAACGGGAATTTAGCCCACTTCTCATTACAAGTTAACAGCCGTACCACAGAAGAAGTTTAAATATCTAAACCGACGTTTTAAATTCGACAGGACACAGGAAACTGGGTGCCATGCGGTGAGACCGGGCCCGAGCCCACGGAGTTCACCGTCAAGGGGCTGACCCCGAACCACAAGTACAAGTTCAGGGTCCGCGCCGTCAACAAGGAGGGCGAGTCTGAGCCGCTCGAGACGGACGGATTTATCGTCGCGAAGAATCCTTACGGTGAGTTATAAACAAAATTCGGATTTAAGAGCCCTCTTTCGTGCTCATAAAACTGTAATAAATAAATACCTAAGTAGCCAGGTTCGCGATTGACGGACGTCTTTGAAGGCGATAGGAATTTTGATATTTCTGGTCGTGGATATTTCTGGTCGCAGAAATCCGTTCTAAAATAGAGAGACAGTGATGGAAACAAGTTCGGCAGCTCAGTTGTGGACTGGTGGAGCAGTCGTTCGTCTTTTTCATTTATTTATCGTTCGTTTGCTGCTTCTTCTAAAAAAAACATAGGATAGGTAAGTAGGTACATAACCTACCTATCCAATTTATTAATTTAGGTACTTACCTACCAATTTTCCTCTGAAACTCTTCAACCCCTCGTGTGTGGGTCGTGAAGTGTATCAAGGTTGTCCACGGTCCATCCTCCTTAAACTTTTCGGAAGTTCGAAATCATAATGAACTTTTAAATTCTCAGAGGAAAGGTGATGTACCTAGCTCCATCTAGATTTTTGGCACCGCAACGGAAGGAAGCCAGTGTTGCTGCTTTTAATAATTACCTACGAAGTTAGTAGATTATTGTAACAAAAGTTTCAAATTTTGTCAAAACGTGTCATACGGGAGGTAGTTCATAGTGAGAATAATAGTTACTACGTGAGCCTCCTACGATTTGATGCTGCCAGGTTGTGAATTATGTTCGCCTAGGATTGTATCCAATAAATATTTATTGGACTATTTTATATAATTTCCTGCTGACTCAAAACTAAGATTAGGTACTTACATTATTTTAGCGATCGCAAGATTGGCCTTTTAAAAGATGTTCTTAATTATGAGTAGATTATTATACTAGTAGTTATTTTCCTACTATTAGACCTTTTCCTACTATGAGCGATTTGCGGCTTAGTAAATCCTTTCCTTAGAACCCTGTATCCGCTTGCTTCACCCGCCCCGCGGTTTTTTTGTTGTCGATGCACCCGCGCGTCGTCGTTTGTTTATCTTTCGGCACGCGGCGGGCGGCCGATCACTTGAATGGTTTTTATGACCTAAACATTCAAACAAAGGCCCCACTTGTATGTTATTCTTGAGTAGCGATTGAATAGTCGTGTCGAATGACGAATGTTATAATAACATTGGTTGGCCTGGTATAGATATAAATCAGCGTATAACCGCTTACTTTACAAAAAAACATGGACTTTGAAGTTTACATATTTTTACTAAAAAAAGTAAAGCGATAATGTATGTTTTTTACTATTTAGATTTAATAATAGACTCAATCTGCACTTTGTCACAAAATAAGAATACATTACTCACCTTAAAAGTATTTATTATCAGGCATTTAAAAACCAGCGAAAAAAATTTTTTCCGCGATTTTTTTTGTTCCCACTTCACAACACTTGTTTACATCTTGTCGTAAATTGTTATTTCACAAAAACAACTGCACACAACTGTTTTAGGATGATTATTGACTATATTTTAAATAGATCTTAACATCTAACACAGTAAATAATATAAAAATTGAGAAATAAAAAACACGGCCGTCGAAGTTGATGATGCAATAATCGCCTTGAAAAATGACAAAATTCGAAGCACTAAAACACTGATACACCTTAAAATATATTGTTATCAGCCTTGTTACCAAGTTTTTAAAGCTTATTATCCAAGAACACCAGCCTATTATCGTTTTATTTACGTAAAAAACCGTCGATGTATCGCCGTCAAAGCCAAAGTCAACACAAACTGACTTTGACTCACGGAATATTATATTTTTTCAATCGAATGTCCACCGAGTTTAAAGTTGTACGGCTACCGCATAATGGCACATTCAAGCGGAACGAGATGGCATTCATATTTATAAGTCTTTTGCCTTAGTAAAAGCAGAATAGAGACTTTTTCTGAGTCTGGCGCGAAATAAAATTTCGGGGCCTCTAGTCCCCGCGGTGCATCGACGGAGTTTTGCAAAACGGGGACTCTAGTCCCCGCGGTGCATCAAGGGGGTATAACAATGTTTTATTTTGTGAAGTTTAAAGATTAAGAATATTTTATGAAATTTTTTCCCCTAATATGGGGGAAGCATTTCTATCCTGGCATCATTTCAAGAATAGCTGTCGCATGTGCGGCTACACTGAGTTTTGGCGGGAACGTGGAAGAGACATGTTGCTTCATTTTGTTATTTTACTAAACTTGTGTAATTTTGAGTGTTAATGTTTATTTTAAGTGGGGAAAATAACCATTAAGTGCTTGAGGACGTGCACGAGTGTGGGCAAATCATAAAATGCAGTGAATCGTGTCATTTCGTGTTGCTTCCAAAACTCCTTAGAAAAGCCTCTAGTAAAGTCTCCACTACTTTACTAGGGCAACTTTAGGAATAAATATACACTTGAACAAATAAGTCTTGACTTAAAGGTCTTAGTTACCAGGTCATAAAATCCCAAAAAAAAAAAAAAAAATGCGGCTACACTTTGGTTCCATCTAGGTTTTTATTATATCTATGCATTTGAAATAGAAATTGCCATCACAATTTACATACCTACCTAACGTACCTACCTACTCAAAACAAAAACGGTCTTAATTTTGCCAGGTTGCTGTTAAAACAAATACAAAATTACATATGACGTAGCGAGACTAGCGTATTAGGCTAGCATCGATGTCTTAAAATATTTTTTTTAAATAAACTAAGTAGGTACAATGTTTTTTTGCTATGGTAGAAAATGAGCTCTTAGATATTGTCACCCTGGAATATTCAAATTTTCTCGCGCAAACTTTGTTTAGTTTGTTTGAAGTTTGAAGTCTGAAGTTTGTTTACAAACAAACTTCAGCTCAACATCGGCAGTTCGATTGAACAAAACAAACACCGGCGAAAGACCTTTTCCAATATGTTTTCTACCTACAGACCCGCCAAAGGCGCCCAGCAAGCCTGTGATCACAGATTACGACAACTTATCTGCTACGCTGCAATGGGAGCCTCCGGCAGACAACGGCGGCAGGCCTGTCCTCGGCTATGTTATCGAGATGAAGGACAAATTCTCGCCTGACTGGATTGAGGTAAATCAGTTTGTCTTGCAAGACTTGTGACGAATATATCGCAATATAACTAAAGCATAATACGACACTAGAACTTGGCTGTATGCAATCCTCAAGTTCAAAATCGGTTGCTAAGCCCTCAAATGTAAGCTCCAGAAGTCTTCATTGAAAGTTATAGGTGTAGTAAAAAAAGGCGGTTGTCTTCGTTAGCCTCTGTGTTCAGCACAGATTTTTGTTAAAGCTTGAGCATGGATTCTAGAGTGTATAACAGAGCAGCCCGTCTTTGAATAGCCGAATGTGAGCGGCATATAATTGATTATAAAGATGAAAAATGTAAGTCTTGCTATAATTAATTGATCTTAACAGTGTTCATAGCTCTAGATAGGCAATATTGGTGGCTTTAGAGCTAGTAGAAAACCCTAACAGGAGGGCTGATCATTTTTCTCCAAGTTTTAATTACTATAAACTTTTACAATTTTTTTTTCATATCTCAGGTTACAAAGACCAATGACACAAAGACCGAATACAAAGTGGAAGGTCTGAAGGAGAATATGGTGTACCAGTTCCGAGTAAAGGCCCACAACAAGGCCGGAGTTGGAGATGCCTCAGAGCCTACCGACAACCATCTCTGCAAGCATAAGAACTGTAAGTGTGAAAGTCCTGTGAACATTCATATAACTCGTATCAGATTTAAGGTCTGCATGCTTCCTCTGCGACCACATTGTCGCTTTAACATCAGGCGAGTTGGTGGTCAAACGCAAAATTAGTGGTTAAAAAAAGCCAGCATTTGGATCTAATGAATGACCTCCTTTTTCTACTCCTTTAAGAATAAACCTTGACTGGTTCATTAGTAGGCTTGTTTTAAATCTTATTTTCTACCAACAGTGAAGCCCCGCATTGAGCGCAGCACATTCAAGTCCATCATCATCAAGGCAGGCCGCACTCACAAGTGGTCCGTTGATGTCATCGGTGAACCTTCGCCGGAGATGACTTGGTGAGTTTAAGGGTCGATTCACACTGAGTTAGTTTACAGGTACGGGCTCGTATGCTGATTTGTATGACCAAGTTACTTGTGGAACTGATGGAAGGGTCTGGAGCTGATTGTGTTTTTTTAAACACTTAAAAAAAATTAAGCCCGAATGTCTCACTCTTAAAAAACATTTGTCTCTCTGGGTTTTTACCACCTTTACAAGATATTATATAGTTGCTCCAGCTATTCCTTCACCTGCTTGACTTAAACGCTATCATATTAGCCACATTGATAAAAGGGAGAAAATTTGCTTGTTCATGGGTTTTTGTGCTGTCAATAACTCGTTTATCTTTGCTTTCAGGTCATGGCGTGAAGGCATCAAGCTGGTCTCCACAGAACGTATCAAGATCGAGAACAAAGAATATCACACAGACTTCACCATTGTGAACGCAGTGAGGCGTGACACAGGAAAATATACGCTCAGGGCTGAGAACTGCAATGGTTTCGACCAGGAGACGGTTGAGCTTACCGTACTGAGCAAGCCTAGCGCGCCTAAAGGTGAGCTATTCATTGACTGACCAAAGCGAAGGGCAACTACTCGCTAACAAGTAACGGGCGTCCTGATGGTCTAATACCTACATATCTCTTAATAAATTTCATATTTATGTATAATAGATAAAATCGACCACACAGATTTTTGGCGACGGCAATTGTCAAATTTGTTGATTTAAAAAATATACTGTGTCTGTTTGGGTCAAATGAATTAAATCTTGCAATTGAATTTAGAACCACTTCCCAATGTCTGTTTGAACTGGAATCTGGTCTGGTCCGATCACCAATGATAATGTTTGCCAAACTTTTTTTTTAAAACTTTTTTTGTCCTCCAGGCCCGTTGGAAGTGTTCGACGTGACAGCAGACAACTGCAAGGTCAAATGGGAGAAGCCGGAAGACGACGGTGGCTCCCCGGTCAAGGAGTACGAGCTGGAGAAGATGGATCTGGCTACTGGGAAGTGGGTCCGAGTTGGCAGGTTAGTATTTATATGGATGGTTTAGACGTAAAATTACCAATTTTCAAAATAGCATATGAGACTTAATAGGACTAATTCTAAAACGGCCTGTTCCAAAAACGCCGAATTCCAAAAAAAAATTTTCAAAAAGGCAATTCAAAATGTATTTTTTTTATTTCCTAACTGAATTAATAACAATAGGGCAGGATACTTTTCATCATTAGGGTACCGTTTTTCAAAACCACGCGAGTGAAACAGCGGGGCGTAGCCTGTATAAAAAAATAAATAACACTGTGACTTATATTGAGAACCCACTAACACCAAACCATAGAATAGATAGGCTATGGATCAAATAATAAATGTGTATATTTTTATGTATCTTTCAATATTACAGAGTGGCTGGAGACAAGAAGCCCTTGGAGATGGACGTGACTGGCCTGGAACCAGGTCACCAGTACAAGTTCAGGGTGACAGCTGTCAACGATGAGGGCGATTCTGAGCCGCTCGAGACTGAGAAGGCCACGCTTGCTAAGAATCCGTTCGGTAAGTGTTATGAGGGTCAAACACACTTTTTTCAAACAACTTTAACAGTAAAGATAATGTAATCTGGCGAGGTCAAATTACTAAAAAAAAATAATTTTAATATTTTATTTACTTTGTTTTCTTTTTAACTCCCGACGCAAAAAGAGCGTGTCTGTCTGTGCCTCAGTAGCTCTTAAACGGGTGAACCGATTTGGATGCGGTTTTTGTTTTATAGTAGGTTTTCCAGCGGTGTTTCTCAGGCATGTTTATCAAAATCGGTTCAGCGTTCACGTTGAGGGTTTTTGAAATTTAATTTTATCATTATTTTAATTATCTTTTTCCCTTTGTAGATGTATCTGGCAAGCCGGGTAACGTAACAGTAGCTGATCACGACAACCAAAGCGCTGAGATCAAATGGGACCCTCCGTCGGACGACGGCGGAGCGCCCGTGCTTAAATACATCATACAGAAGAAGCCTAAAGGCGGCGATTGGGAGAATGCTGCTGAGGTGAGGAACCACTTTTTATTGTGAACCCTTTTTTTTATGTAATTGAGTGACGAGACGAGCAAATCGCTCGCCTGATGTTAAACGTCACGTTTGCCCATAACAGGACTGCGCCACCCAGAATTTTGAACTCGCAAAATTCGAGACCCTGCGCGGCACAGCACTGCGCTCGTCACCCTGAGATAATAAGTTAATTAGTTGTATAATCTCCCATTTGCCCTGTAATTTCACTGGAAACAATGCCCTTCCAACCGGAACACAGTAATGTTTGCACATTACTGCTTGGCGGTGGAATAACTGGCAAAGGTATGGTACTTCCCCAGACGGGCTCTGCAAAAGAGCCCTACCACTACAACCTGACGTGGTTTTAAAACATTTCATGTTTCACGCGAGTGTTCCGGTGTTAACTGTAACAAAACCTCTTATTATTTTTATTTCAACGGGCGCAGACCCGTTATTGGCAAACTTTACGTTTAACATCAGGCGTGTGATTTGCTCGTCTCGTCACTGACTGGCGTAAAAAAATTGGCATGTTGGTCAAGTGGTAACGTGACGACTTTTACAGATTTTAGAAGCAGTTTTTAAATAAATTACAAGAATATTGAAAAATAAACAATTTTTAATTACTAAATTGATTTAAATGGTCTATACGCATTGGTATGTAACTATAATTGTTTGTGAAATTGATGTAAATATATAGATAACTAAAATTACTCTGCTCAAAAAATTTGTGTCACTAAATATCTAGACACGGCATCCACAAGAACTTAAGTCAGTTTTTTCTCAAAATGCTAAAAACTCGCAGGGCTTTGCTTTTTGCGTTATCCGTCGACGGGAATAAGCAACTAAGTCACAGGGCTTCAATACACGAGGTGACAGTCTTACGCACCATACAACTTATGTTATTGGAACCCTTTCAGCGCCGGTTAATAGCACTTAAGTCGACTTAAGTTGTTTTGATCGAAGCAGTTATGACTGTCGTTTTGACTTCAGTAATCTGACTTAAGTGGTCTGGTTCATACATGATGTTCAAGTACCCTCTTTTTTTAAGCATTTTAAAATATTGTAAGAATTTTACTACACAAAAATGTGAAGTGCCTCTTGAAGATTTTGTTTTGAACCAGCATTATAGTTTATTCTGTCCTCTGCTGTAGATGTGTTGTGCGATTTGTGAATAAGTTATTATGGAATCGAGGGGAAGAAAGTTACTGAAACTTGTTCTAAATAAAAAAAAATCTAGTACTAGTGACCAAGATGCTACTACTACAACTGTGCAAGCAAGTACGTCTGGGATGCAGGAGCCACAAAACGAACCTTTCTCTGACGTTGACTATATGGCTAATCAAAATAAATCACCATCAAGTCCCAGTCTGCTAACAGAAAATAACGATCAACTAAATAGAGTAACAGGTGATCAATGTATATTAATTGATCCTGAACCATGCACATCTGGAACACAGACACATACGACACCTATTAACGAAATACCAAGTGACTTTTCTAGTGATGACTCTGTGGCTGACCCAACATACTCTGTGCCCGACCATCACGGTCCAAGCACTAACCTACCTGCAGAAGATGAAGAACTGCCACAAATGCTGGAACAAGGATCAGTACACAGTCAAAAAGGAAACGAGCAAATAAGTTGAAACGAAATCTTGGTCTTTCGTATGTGACGGCTTCAGGAAAAAATATAAAAGAACGCAAAATGCAAGAGTTACCCATATGTCGTAATAAATGCCGAGAAAAGATAAGTGATGTGCAACGTGCTGTTATTCATAAAGAATTTTGGAATCTTGGTTCATATGATTTAAGAGCAGCCTTTGTTTCATCTCTGATCACCATCCAGGAAAAACAAACAGAACGACGACGTGTCGCGGATCCTGAACGGCAGAAATTTAGACGGTGTACCTACAGCTATCATTTAGACATTAACAGTGACAAGATATCCGTTTGTCAAGGTTGTTTTTTGAAAACCTTGTCAATAACCGACAATTTTGTAAAACTGATAGGTTTAAAGAAACGAAGCACTTCTAGTGGAATAATACAACCAGACAAACGTGGAAAGAGAACCCCAACAAATAAACATTCCGAACAAAAAATCCTTGAAGTCATTAGTCATATTAACTCGTTCCCGTTATATGAGAGTCACTACACGAGACGAAGAAGTAGCCGGAAGTATTTACCATCACATTTAACTATTTCAACCATGTACTCTCTGTATAAGGCGTCTCATGAAAACCCCGTCAGTGACAAAATTTATCGGAGAGAGTTTCATAAATTAAATCTCAGCTTCAAAAAACCAAAAGTAGATACTTGCCACAACTGTGACGTCATTAAAATGAAGATAAGTGTTGCCGACGACGAAACTGTGAAATCAACCCTAGAAGCGGAACGTGAGTCACATTTGCTCGCAGCTGATATGGCCTACAATGAAAAAAAGTACGATAAAATGACTGCATCTTCAGATAAAACCATAAAGTGCCTTACTTTTGATCTCCAGCAGTGCCTACCTACTCCAGCTTTAGAGTCATCCGTAGCTTTTTATAAAAGGCAGCTTTGGACATTCAATCTTACTGTCCATGACAATGCAACGGGATTGTCTACCCATTACATGTGGCATGAATGTATCTCGGGTCGAGGTGCTAATCAAATAGCATCTTGCTTGTTTATTCATCTCAAAGGACTACCTCAGGATATTGCAGAAGTTATTTTGTATTCTGATACATGTGGAGGTCAGAATAAGAATACCCACGTGGCTGCAATGCTGACTTACCTAATGACACTGAAGCCCTCACTAAAAAAAATTCACCACAAATTTATGGTGCCAGGCCACACTCACATGGAAGTGGATTTAGATCACGCAATCATTGAAAAAAAAAAAGAAAAAAACTTCTATTCAAGTGTTTCACCCCCACGATTGGATGCAATTAGTAAGGTCGAGCAGTAAAAAGTTTACTGTTCATGAGATGCAACAAGCGGAGTTTATGGACTTTGCGAGTTTGCTAAAGGGCCCACTAATCGCCCGAAAAAAAAACACCATGAACAACGTTTTCAAGTGGCATGATGTGAAATGGCTGTGTTACGAAGCGGACTTTGGCTTGATAAAATACAAAAACTCACTTCTCAGAGATGATGATTTCAGTGTCATAAACTTTAAAAGGAACACACGAACTGGCGACACTATAAATCTAAATGTATCGCCTATTGCAACGAACCCAGTGCCCATAAGTGTCGAAAAAAAAAGAGATATCATTTCACTCTTACCTCTAGTCCCGGAATGCTTTCACAATTTTTATCAAAACTTAGTAACCGCTGCAGATGTTAGGAACGTTGACCCTGACTTGCATAGTTCCGAAGATAGTGAATTTTAATGTTTTGTTTATGTTTTTATGTTTGCACGAGTGATTAGGTTATTTTATTGTAGTTAGTTGTTGTACAGTTAAATTTAAGTAAACACAGTATGTGAGACTTTCAGGACATACTTATTTGTAAGTTTGTAAGAAACACTTAAGTCCTATGTCTTAACCTACATTAACCAAAAGTTGAGGCGGTCAAATAAACTTAAGTCAGATTATATTATGTACTAATAAACATAGGGCAATAAACTTTATTAAGAGTATAACTACTTCTTAAGTGAGTAATATTATGTAATAAAAATATACCATCTCCATACTTTTTTTTTATACCAGTCGTTAAAAACATCGTCCTGTAAACTTTTCAAAATATTTGAATGTTGACTTAAGTGCTTATGGGTTTCGGGTCTAGATATATCGGACACGGACGCAGTGCGGCGCTGCGCAAGATTTCGAAGTAAAAACAAAATAGAAACAATTCCGATTGGTATTACAACTATCTTGAGCAACCGTGACAAGCGAGTGACTTGAGCCTTTTTTTAACCGACTTCAAAAAAGGAGGAGGTTATCAATTTTTTTTTATGTTTGTTACCTCATAACTTTTGACTGGGTGAAGCGATTTTGATGATTCTTTTTTTATTAGAAAGCTGACGCTTCCCATTTGGTCCCATTTAGTCCAGTTCTGATAATGGTATCCATGAGAAAACCACATAAGTCTTAAATTTGCATTAAGTACGTGCGCGACAAATAGATGAATAACTCAAAAGTCGGTCTTTTGAAGTTGGTTTTTGTTTTTTGTTTTGTAAAAATAATGTTCTTGTTTCTCGTAGCTAAATAGGTCGAAACAAGAAAAAACTTCGTAAGTTCCACCTAAACACATTTCTAACAATCCCTCTCCCCCCAGGTACCCGGAAACCAGAACTCTGGCAAAGTGGAAGGTCTGCCGGAAGGCAGCGAGTTCCAGTTCCGAGTGGTGGCCGTCAACAAGGCCGGCCCCTCGGACCCTTCCGACCCGACCGCCATGACCACCATCAGGCACAGATCTCGTGAGTCTTTCTTTCAACTGACCTATTTTAGTTTGAAGAACGCTGGTGTAGCAGGGAATAAATATTATAGGTATTATACTAGATGCCACCCGGCGGTTTCACCCGCTGTTACTTTTAAACCTTCCCTGAATTTATACAAATATTTCAAGATCAAAATTAGTGAAATCGGTCCAGCCGTTCTCGAGTTATAGCCAGCCAAACGAACAGTTATTCATTTTCATTTATAAGAAGATAAATAACGTTTCACACTCATAGCTCCCCACTAGGATAAATTCTGTGTCGGGGATGCCATGGAACACACACAAAGACAAGGACAACTAACACCCAGACCCAGAGCAGATAGCCCATAGACCATACAGCCGGTTTCCTTGTTTCCTGAGAGATATAATAAGAGCTTTTTAAAGTCACTGAATCTTCTATCACGATTACACAATGAGACTCCGAGCTAGAAGCAAATTGGACCCTAAGCAAAGCAAAGTTGTTTGCAAAGCCATTAAATTCACAGAAGCAACTTCAGAACCGCTGTCTTAATATTTTTTTAAATCATTTAAAAAAAATTAAATTATTTTTTTGTGTTTTCCTTTGTGCGACGCGAATGCGGCTGCACACGCCAGCCGCGTAAAACAACGCATTTGACTATTAGCCGCACTTAAGGCAAGCGCATGGGATTATTAGCTGCAGTCAAAGTGTTAAGCTGTAAACGACGGGTCCACAATCGTGTAACTAAAAGACGATAATATATCATACTACCTAAGCACAGTAAATAATGGAATGCAAAAAAAAATGAAAATAAATAACTTGTAATATTTCGTGCAGTGAAACCGCGCATCGACCGCACCAACCTGAAGGCGCTGGCCGTCCGCGCCGGCAAGCCCGTATTCTTCGACGTCAACGTCAAGGGTGAACCCGCGCCGAAGGTGCAGTGGTTCCGCAAATGGAAGAATGAGGAGAAGGAGGTGAGTGGCTTTTTTCTCTTTTTTCTGTATATTTGATAGGTACGGTGATACTAATTTTGTGTTTAATTCTGAAACATTGTAGACGAATGTTACAACTTCCAATAAATAGATTTCTGTGCCATTTGAACAGTTGTAAATTTCATTTGTGGCCTCCTGTTCATTTGATTCAGGCAAACGTTTCTTAGGTTAACTTTCAACTTTTAGTTTTGGTTTGTGTCTATGCCCTACTCCCAAAGTTTTCAAAGCCCTTAAAGTGCTGTTCTAAATGAAATGACCCGGATTTAATTAATCCTGAATCATGAAATGACAATAAGTTTCAACACAGCAAAGGTTACTGTAAAAGTGGTCCAGATTTTCTTCTTGTACTTGCTTACACGATATTATTTCATCCCCCAGGTCACTGAAAACGTAATAAACGTAGACTACAACACGAAGCTCGACATCAAAGAGTCTGTCCGTGCCCAGACCGGCACGTACCGTATCTTGGCAACCAACGAGCACGGAAAAGACGAGGCCGAAGTAGAAATAACGGTTCTTTCGTCTCCGAGCAAACCCGGAGGCCCGCTCAAGGTCGCTGATGTTACCAAGAATGGCTGCAAGCTGGCTTGGAAGAAGCCTGAAGATGATGGTGGTAAGTTTCAAAGTCGTATGAATTTTTTTTGTATGAATCTATTTCTTTTTAAAAGCTTTTATTTAACTTGCAATGTATGTACATATTGTTCGGGTGGAATCTTGTAACTCAATTTTGAACCACTTCCCGATGTCCGATTGAGCTGAAATTTGGTATACGTGTGTCATTCTCAAACTCGTGCAATTTCTTTCCAGGTTCTTTTTAGGCTTTCTTATCTTGGTAGCAGTTTTGACTTGACTCATTGACTTGACTACATATAATGAGTGTTAATATCATAGTAATTATTCCATTATTGAAATAATAGTCATATACAGCAGTGTTTTATTTAAAAAGAAACTATTTTCCAGGCATCACCCACCCAAAAAAAAAAGTTTAATTATAATAAAGATAATATTAATAAATTATTATTACTTTATCAAATGTTTATCATATTTTCGTCACCAGGTAAACCAATCACCGGCTACGTGGTAGAAAAGCTAAACAAGGCCACGGGTCGCTGGGTGCCGGTCGGGAAAACCGACGACACAGAAATGGATATCAAGGGACTGCAAGAGGGAGAGGAGTACGAGTTTAGAGTGAAGGCAGTCAACGAGGAGGGAGAGTCCGAGCCTCTGAAGACTGACCACTCGATCATAGCTAAGAATCCTTATGGTGAGTTTGATAAAATTACACTATGTCAGGGATAGCCAACCAATGGCACGCGACAAAATATTTTAATTTATTATTACAAACAAAATTATTTAACGATACATCTAAAGCTTCATTAAACATTTCTTTAGTAATTTGGCACGTTGATTCATAAAGGTTCGCCTGCACTGCACTGTGTGATAGAATCCTCGATTGAAGTAGGTTTTTTTTCTTTAAATTTCGTTAAAAACGGTCTTGAAACTACGGCCTAGAAATAAGCATAGCTGATTTACTTGTACTATGTTTTTTTGTTTCTGCATGCGACAATTTGTCATCAGCAAGAAGTTGCAGTTTTCACCTGCAACAATTTTAGCATGGATTGCTGAATATAAAGCTCTTCTATGTTATTTCTTTAACAGTATAATGAGCTTTTTACCCACTACAAAAAGAGGACAAGGTTCTCAACTCTGATGAATATTTTTATGTGTTACCTCAAAACTTCGTCATCAAAAACAATGAATATTTCGAGAATATAATTATTGTTTTTTTTTTTATTTCAAAGTAATACTTTCGATTAAAAATTTAATTAAAAAGCCGTGGTAGCTCAGTGGGAGAACAGCCACTTCGCATTCTTGAGGTGGCGGGTTCAAACCCCGACTCGTACCAATGAGTTCTTTGGGACTTATGTACGAATTTACATACCACTGGCTTTTCGGTGAAGGAAAACATCGTGAGGAAACCTGCATATGACCGGAGAAGAAATTCAATGGCGTATGTGAATCCAACAACCCGCACTTGGCCAGCGTGGTGGAATACGGCCTAATCACCCTTCGAGGGTAGACCTGTATCCCAGCAGTGGGAGGATTAAAAGGTTGCATATGATATACTTTCGATTTATGTTTTTTTTCTTTTTTTTTCACTTATACATTTTTCTCCCAACAGATATTCCCGGCAAGCCATCAGTGCCGACCCTGGAAGACTGGGACGTGGACCGCGTGGACCTCAAGTGGGAGGCTCCGAAGAACAACGGCGGAGCGCCCATCACCGGGTACATTATCGAGAAGAAGGAGAAGTACGGATCGTGGACCGAGGCGCTAGTCACTACGGTAAGGGGTTGACGATTGATTTGTTTCAACTGTAGATCTAAGGATTTAAGCTAGTGTCTTTCTACTGTAGAAGATATTGTGGAGAGATGGGAACATCCATTTTTTTTTGTAATTTTGATGCATAGTTTAAAGTTTGGGGCGTAGATTGGGTTCATCATAGCTGCTATTCAATAATTCGTCGTTGCTTGCCAATAAGCAAAAAAAAAACACAAAAATTGTCAAATGCAGGCTTGCCTAACAAAATGGAGCTAAAGAATTTGTGTAATTGTTTGTACCTACAACATTTTATGAGCGCTATGGTTACTGTAAAGTAGATACGAGTATCTACTCGATTCTCACCTTCAAGGGTAGAAATATGTGTGGAAATTACATTTCTATAATCTATTTATAGACTCTATACTCCAGACAGAAATGTCATTCCCATATATTTTCGATAGCGTTTCGATTATAGAATTGCAACTTGGCCAAGGGGGCTGGTATCTCAGCAGTGACACGATTAAAAGTTGAAATGACTTTCCGGATATGTTTTGATTGAGCATCTTATTGCGATATCTTTTTAATACTACCCTCGTTATTCCAGACCCCAGAATGCAAGGCCCGCGTCCCGGAGCTGAAGGAAGGCAACACGTACCAGTTCCGCGTGCGCGCCGTCAACAAGGCGGGCGCGGGCGAGCCCGGCGACGCCACGCAGCCGCATGTCGCTAAGGCTCGCTTCTGTAAGTATCTAAAAACCCAATACAAGAACACTCAGAACTTCAAAAAATGTTTTTTTTTTTATGTAATTGAGTGATGAGACGAGCAAATCGCTCGCCTGATGTTAAACGTCACGTTTGCCCATAACAGGTCTGCACCACCCAGAATTGTCAAAAAAAATGTACTCATAAACTTTCTAACAGGAATCTCAATTTTTTAAAGTTTATTAGATGCTTCGATTCTCAAAGACTGCTTACACGTTTTATCGAAAACTTATCTTGGGCTCAATAAAACCTGGCAATGCTAGAAAGAAAAACCAAATGCTTTTTATAAATTCTGTCGAAGACGCATCTCAGACTCAAAATTTTCTGAATCTGACAGAAACTGATAAACGTACTTTACTAGTATCTGATACTGGAATTATGTCTTTAAGAACAGATCATTTTAGTCTCGTCTACCCTTAACAATCTTACTTTTCTCTGCGTCTATGACTTGGTTGAGGCGCAGAATGACTTATCCTTTAAAAAGCCACTGAGTCTACAAAGGAGTCTCAGAACACAAAAATGGCAAGTCACTAATAGTCGCCAACACCTCACAGGTCCAACTTAAACCATTAATTCTCAACCTACCTTCCTTCTAACCACGTTTGTATGTTTCCAGTGAAACCACACATCAACCGCGATAAGATGCAAGCCATCCGCGTCCGCGCCGGAACCACCATCAAGTTTGACGTCGACATCAGGGGCGAACCTCCACCGACCAAGATTTGGAGCTTCGCTGGCAAGGTTAGTCTTGGTCTTGGGTCTTCTCATTATTATTCAAAGCCTGATTTATCCCACTGCTAGGTATAGATGATATTGTAAAAGTTGCTAGGAGACCTGAACCCGATTGACACGGCAAATGGTAAAGAAAGAGAGGCCTAGCAGTCAAGTGGTCTTCAACTAGTTCTTTTTTTAGGAAATAATTACATAGCTTTGGTGAATACGTGGATAAAATTTTCGTATTTTCGACATTTAATTTGGTTACCTAAGCACGTAGCTATCTGAATTCACATAAAAAAGATATGTCTTTGTATGTGCATTTGATATGACATGATATGTAGACAAAAGTATGCCTTATAGAAAATAATCACATTTTTGTGAAACTCACTCCTACTTCTGAAACTTGAGTCAAAAATTTAATCGACCTTTTTTCAGACCATCGAAGCCGGCCCAGGCATAAAGCTGGATAACGAAGACTACAACACAAAGCTTCAGATATTCGAGACTTCCTGGAAGAACACGGGAGTGTACACCCTGAAGGCTGAGAACGATTCCGGAGTCGACGAGGCTACGGTCGAAGTTACTGTACTGGGTATGTAACTGGCATTTTTTTTGGATTCATTTCATTGCTAATTAAGGCTAAAAAACAAGGGAGATATTTTTACTACGAACTTTAAGTTTGTAATACTATTTACTGGACTATGTGCCAAAAGAAAGAAAAAAAATATTTTATATTTTATTTTATTTATGTTTGTATTATTGGATGATGCACCGTGACGCTTAAATTTTTTGGCTACTTTGATGAATGATGTGTTTATCGATTTGTTATTATATAGTCCGTGTGACTAAAGCTACATTTTATACGAACAAAATCAAAATGACCGGTGCTACATTGAAAAAAGTCAGATTTTTTTCCATAGTCTATATAATATTCACAGTACATAATTATAGTTTTGTAGCTACAGTTTTTTTGTAACTTTTTTTCCTCTTCCAGATAAACCAGACAAACCCGAAGGCCCGTTGGAAGTGTCCGACGTCCACGCAGACCACGTGAAGCTAGCGTGGAAGAAACCGAAACACACCGGCGGTCTACCGCTCTCCGCCTTCGTTGTGGAGAAAATGGACACTCTCACCGGGAAGTGGGTGCCTGCTGGCACTGTGGACCCGGATACCACTGAGGCTACTGTTACTGGTAAGTAGACTCTATTGTGCAGATATAGGGTTGGTTTTTGTATGACTGTTGTAAAGATTGCGAGGAAGGAACGCACAAGAGCTGTTTGAGTGTTTAGAACAAGGGCAAACAACAATACAGTGTCCAAGCTTTCAGACCTCTCAGTCTCTAACATTGCTTAACTTTCAGATAGAAATGGATATAACTATTATAATATCCCATTGCAGGTCAAAACTCTACCTTCTCTTTCTAATCTTCTTTATTCTTTATAGTATACCGTATCTTCTCTATTTCACGCTCAAAATATCTTCCTATATACCTCTTTGTCTCTCCACAGGCCTAGAACCCGGGCACACGTACCAGTTCCGTGTAAAGGCACTGAACGAAGAAGGCGAATCAGAGCCTCTGGAAACTGATCACGGAATCCTAGCAAAGAACCCATACGATGTGCCAGCGCCGCCCGGACTCCCAGACATAGTAGACTGGGACGAAAAGTCGGCCAAGTTGAAATGGGAGCCGCCTATCAGGGACAACGGGGCGCCTATCACTGGGTACATCATCGAAGTTATGGATAGAGATCGTGGAGAGTTTGTTAAGGTAAGATGTGTTGCTATTTTGTTTGTCATATAATATGTGTTGTGGAAAGTTGGTGAGGTACTACCATTTATCGTTGCCGAGTAAAATTGTGGTCAAATTCTGGTCTAAAATGTCTAAATTACAAGGAAATGGACATGGCTTTTGTGACTTTTACAAAAAAAGGCTTTTCAAAGATTCAGTGCTTATTAAAAACACTATTTTTAGTAACGCCTTCCTACATTTAGACAATTTTGCAATGACCATGGTTATTAATTAATGAATTGACACAAAACATGACTCGTACAAGCCTAAAAGTTTAAGTTTCTCTACATAAAATATTAAACCTCTTGTTACCTACAGGCCGCTGAAGTGCAAGGCAACGTCTGCCAAGGCACAGTGCCCAAGCTGGAGGAAGGAAACCAGTACCAGTTCCGCATCAGAGCAGTCAACAAGGCGGGACAGTCTGAGCCGTCTGAGAATACTAACTGGCATACGGCTAAACCGCGATTCTGTAAGTAAATTTAAAATTTCTGATGACAACAAAAACCTGAAGCGTAGCTTTTTTTTTTAGTAGCTGGCCGAGGTATCTTTGCTGATGCTATGTTTACATAAAGATTCTTCAAATAAGTCATAAAACAACAGGAATGTTCACCTTTCAAAATTTCTTTGAATGAAAAGTCGTTGTGGTCAGTGAACATCTTGCAGAAATGTTTCGGACTGGACAAAATTAATTTTAATAAAAGTTCGAACTGTCAAATTATTGTTTAATTCAGCGCATAATTGTTTCCATTTAGGTATAATTAGGCTATTTATTAGTATATTTAGGCTTGTGTTGCATGACTATTAAAAAACAACAACTCTATTCATAGTAAAAATAACTTACGGACATTTAAAATTTCCTATACCACTTCTTGTCGTCGAACATTTTACCTAAGAAATAATCATGGAAAAAGTTAGACTTTTCATAAACAGTAAACCTATATTATTGACTATCAAAGGCAGACTATCATATATTGTTTTCTTCCCTCCTACAGTGAAACCGCGCATCGACCGCACCAACCTCAACGCTCTGACCGTGAAGGCTGGTCTGCCAGTTTCTCTGGATATCAAGGTCTTTGGAGAACCGCCGGCAACTGTCACTTGGTTCTTCAAGGGCGAGGAGCTGAAGAATAGGTGAGGATAATCATATTCTATTTTCTGACTGTAGCCAAATAAAACTCAACTATTTAAGACCTTTGTTCTGTTTCGATATGAGGAAAATGAGTTCTGCTTTGGAGCCTCGCAGCCACGCCAAAATAGGGTCTCTGATCGTAGCGTGAGATAGATATAAAATTAAAAGCATACGGTTACAAGCAGAAGATTTTCAGCTTATTAAATAAATTGTTAGTCGATTCCAGTATAATGCCAGGATTACCCAAGTCATTTATTTTTTTTATGCAATGGAGTGACGAGACGACCAAATCGTTCGCCTGATGTTAAACGATGAGTAAGATGATGCCTTAACTTACTGTCAGGCGAGTTAATGGCGAAATGTAGGACAAAGTATAAGCTTAACTTCCCTGTACGTTCATTTCGTTGTTCACTAATTAACTCCATTTCAAAAAAGTCTAAAAACTCCGACTCCAGATTTTATCACTCGGCTTAAACTTACTTTTACTCTATTTCTAGGGAAAATCTCGAAATCATCAATGTGGACTACAACACCAAGTTCCTGATGATGAAGACGAAGCGCGTCAACACGGGGAAATACGTCATCAAGGCCAAGAACGAAGTCGGCGAGGACGAGGCCGATATCGAGATCACTGTGCTCGGTGAGTGGAGTGAATGAATGAACTAATTGAATGTAAACGCCGAAGCAATAAAATAGTCGATTTAATGAACGAATGACAAGTGAATGAATGAATTATAATTATCCGTGTAAATTTATAGAACCGAATCTTCAGATAAACAAATTAAGTGAATGAATGCACCAAATCAGTGAAAGGGTAGAGTTAAAAGTTCGAATTATAAATAGGTGAATAAATAAAGTACATATATCCGTGTAAATGGTACACCCATAGCATTGGATAAATTAGAAAATCGAAATTATTCGATTGAGTTGTCAAGTGAATGAACTGGGCAAAAAATAAATGAAAAAATTTACTGACTGAATGTACAATTTGTATAAATAACGGCTACGTCTTATAAGACCTCTCATCTTAACTTTTCTTCCAGGCAAACCGTCCAAGCCCCAAGGGCCGTTGGATGTGGCTGACGTCACCAAGAACGGCTGCACTCTGTCGTGGAAGAAACCAGAAGACGATGGTGGATCTCCGATCGAGTATTACGAGATCGAGAAACTCGATCCGCTTACTGGTATGTTCACTTTTTATTCTTATTCATGGTCTTTCTATAAGATATTTTGTACACCCATACACACCAACTTTTGCGTTCTGTGCACACACACATACACACTCGTGCAAGCGTACGCCACGCGTAGATATATATATTTTTAATTTGTGTGTGTGATCTAATTAGCGTGATTCTCTCGTTCGTAGTAACTTACCTTTGATGCACGGGATAAAGATAAAGAAATGTACAGATAAATATAAAAAAAAAATGCAAAAAGTCAAAAGGAACCAAAAAATAAAAAAGGAACGATTTAGAAATAGGATTTCAGTGACTTGTTTACGCCTATTTTTACATTCTGTTTTTCTGGAAAAATTATACTAATGTAACTCATATTTTAAAAATTACTGTTAAATTTATTTGTTGTATAATGACATGTAGCTTTTTTGTTACAAAATTAAAACTATAATTATGACTAAACCATGCATTATTTCTCAGGCACATGGTTGCCCTGCGGAACTTCCAAGGAACCCAAGGCCAACATAACTGGCCTGTCGGAAGGCAAGCCCTACAAGTTCCGCGTGAAGGCAGTCAACAAGGAGGGCGAGTCGGAAGAACTGGAAACAGACAAGCCGATCATCGCTAAGAATCCTTTCGGTTAGTTGAAACGCGAGATGAAGTGAATCTTATGCACAAAAGTATAATGGTCATTTTACGTCAGCAGCCAAAAAAATCTAATATCAAATTATACTGGGTAAGTGGGTAATACAGCCCTATTCTGACGATAAAAATATTAGCTCTGTCACTGTCGCTCTTATTAAAAATGTCATAAGAGTAAAAGTGGCGCTGGACTCAATTTCTCATTCTCGGCCGAGCACTCGAAGAGTCAACACTTCTGGTCTTGAGGATGCCTGGTTGAGAGGTGAAACACGTGTCGATAAGGGATTCTTTTGGTTTAGGTTCTAATATCAGAAAAATAGAACTTATTTTAAAACTATCTGCATCAATTTCAAAACAAAACAGGTGTTTATACAGAAGAGCCGACCAGAACCCCACAACTTGACCTTAACACCAACTAAATAAGGCTTATTTTCCAACAACTTCATAACTTAATCTTGTTTGTCCAGACGAGCCCGGCAAACCAGGCAGACCAGAGCCCCGCAACTGGGACAAAGACTTCGTGGACCTCGAATGGACTCCGCCCAAGGAGGACGGCGGTGCGCCCATCACTGGGTACATCGTGCAGAAGAGGGAGAAGGGCGGCAGGTATGTTGACGACTTTTTATATTCATAAGGAACAAGATATCAAAAAAAAAAAAAAATGGGAAGTAAAAAAAACATGCTTTCAATTGCTTTGCAAAGAACGTAGTATCAGATGTTCCGACGCTGTTAGGAAAAGACGATTCAATTATAAAAAAAATATCAATTAGATACTCGTAATTATCTAATGGACCCAAAAAAAATTAGCTTCAACAAAATCTGATTCGTTTTACAAAAGCGCCCGTTTATGTGCATCACAACCTTCAGCATACGTTTGGATTCGTATAGTATGGATTCAATTTGACCCCTTCACCCCCGTTCGCCAGGTCTTTATAAGTACTTAGATTCATCTTCACTTCTCTCGCCAGGTCATGGCAAGACTGCCTGAAGACTTCAGGCGACCGTCCCACCGCGCACGTGACCGACGTCGAGCCGGGACTCGAGTACGAGTTCCGAGTGTTGGCAGTCAACAAGGCGGGCCCGGGCGAGCCCAGTGATGCCAGCAAATCTGTCATTACCAAGCCGAGATTCTGTGAGTACCCTCAATTTCATACTACCATCAGGTTCCTCAGCCACGTGACGCTACGAAATGAGTTCCGCATGAGTTCTGGCAGTAAACAAAACTCGTCTGACAAGCTGATAGCAAACTTCTTAGCTTGGCCTATTTCTTACTTTACGGAAAACGAGGATAAAAGAGATTTGAAAATAACAATTGTGGCATAACAAACGAAAAGAAAGAAAGACGAGGCAAAAGTTAACTGCGAAACAATGGCCGCCAAAGTAGAATTTTGCCGCACCCAACTTTGTTCCAGTAGCGGAACTTGAAACCAGTCCACATCTTAAACCTTCATCGGCAATATCCTTGCTATCCGCATTTTAGAAACCTGTTGTGTAAATATACATCCAAACGGCTCCACTCACCAATACTGTTTCCCCACAGTGGCTCCCAAAATCGACCGCAAGAACCTGCAAAAGCGCAAGATCAAGGTCGGCCTCGACCTTCGTTTCGAAGCCGACGTCAAGGGTGAACCCGAGCCGACCATCACTTGGACTTTCAAGGAACAAACGCAGAAGTCCTCAGGACGTGTCACCATTGAAAACAAGGAATACCACACTTCGTTCGTACTGATCAAGGTGACCAGAGAAGATTCTGGAAAGTACACCGTTACGGCGAAGAACGATTCTGGAACTGACACGGTTGATATTGAAGTGCAAGTGGTCAGCAAGCCGGCTAAGCCTAAGGGACCTTTGAAGGTACGTGGTTTACTGATTGTAGTCTTTGTTATTTATGGGACAAGGTTCATAATGCTCTTGTTACTAGATTACTGTCTAACTAACCATCGTCTCTCTTTTCCCATTTTACTTACTCCTATGGCGCAGCGACCCAAAGCCATCTATTTAGACGACCTGTTTGGCTCAGCAGTAGTATATCCGCCTTATAAGCTAGTGGTCCCGGATTCGATTCCCGGCCGGGCAGATGTTTGAATGATGAATTTAAATATCTGTTCTGGGTCTGGGTGTTAGTTGTCCTTGTCTTTGTGTGTGTTCCATGGCAACCCCGACACAGGATTTATCCTAGTGGGAAGCTATGAGTGTGAAACGCTATTTGTTTATTTATTATTTATCTAGCCATCTATTTTTCTCTTGCTCATGCATCTATCCCCCTGTCAGGTTTCGGACGTCAAAGCCGACGGCTGCACGCTCAAATGGGAGCCCCCAGAAGACGACGGCGGCGAACCAGTGGAGGCCTACGTCGTGGAACGTATGGACACCGAATCCGGCCGATGGGTGCCGGTTTGCACAACGAAAACACCCGAAGCTGACGTCACTGGCCTCAATGAGGGCAAAGACTACATGTTCAGAGTCAAGGCGGTCAACCCTGAGGGAGAAAGCGAGCCTCTTGTTACAGAGACGGCTACGACCGCGAAGAATCCCTATGGTGAGTGTGATAACGGTTTATTTTAGCTTAAACTGCTTGCTGTTCTTGTTGTTGAATATATGAACGAGCCAAAAGTGCAACGGCAGTCGCAGCAGTTAATAATTCTTAAGGTGTGCGTGGTAAGGTTTAAATTCGCAAGCCCTATTTTGTACATCCAGTATTAGCAGACCCTTGTTACTGATTTCAACAGTTGTGTTCCTATCGTTCCAGTTTCGCCCAATATTAGTAGACCTTCATATTTGACTTGCCGTGTTGATAGGTCAATTAACACTGGTTTTGATTCCAGGCGAACCCGACCCGCCTGGAAAGCCCGAGTTCAAGGACTGGAGCGCGGACCACGTGGACCTCAAATGGGAGAAGCCAGCCAACGACGGCGGCGCTCCCATTACCGCATACATCGTGGAGAAGAAGGACAGAGATACCGGGAAATGGGTTAAAGCTGCTGAGGTGAGAACTTTCTACAATAAATAGATCTCTAGCCTACGCAAAGCTAACGTACTTTTCAACGACGGTTTTTGAAGTATTTTTGCTGTTGAATGTTTTTAACGCAAAAGCAATTTAAGAATCTTATCTTAACCTGACAACATTGAAAACTCTCTTTTCTATTATTTAGATGCATTTTGGGTCAGACTGAACAATTTTTAACCACCTGTTTTGTGACTTATGTCATCCAAACCTTTTTAATTATTTATATAGGTTTGGCCTTAAGTCCACCGAAGTTTGTTATGAGAACAGCTATCAAACCACGTTTTGCCACGTATAGCTTTAAAGTCCCCAAAAAATCTCACTCATTAGACTCCGAGATTTGTTTGCTAACTTATTTTAAACCCTCAGGTACCTGGAAACAAGACCGAAGCTCGCGTGCCTGATCTGATCGAAGGCAAGACTTACCAGTTCCGTGTGAAGGCGGTCAACAAGGCCGGTCCGGGGAAACCGTCGACGGCGACAGACAACTTGCTTGCTAAGGATCGCTTCGGTAAGTGCCCTCTAGATATTCAGGTGTGAGAAAGAAGGAATATGGAAATATTCATCAGCGAGCAATTGCTCACTGTTAAGCATTGGCCAGCGGCAGGGAACAGGTGAATGCGTAAGGCAGAAGATCGTGCCTTGTGGCGTTCGTTAGGAGAGGCTTATGTCCAGCAGTGGACAAACATTAGATAGGCTGATGATGATGATGAAGCATTGGCCTCTGCATCGTGGTCGATGGCATTTTATAAATGATCCTGGAGTTTTATTATGGTAAAATCTCACGCCAGAATAAGGTGTGCCCTTCAAGCCCTTCGTATAGGAAACTGAGATTTAGCTAGTTAAAAACAAGAGCATTCTGCTTATTCCCAGCGATATTCCTCGCTATGCTTTAATATTCAAAAGTTTTTCAGACAAAAATTAAAGTGTTATTCTAGAAAGCAAACAATCTACTTCCAACGTTCACAACCCTCCGGCGGATTCAATTGCTAAACATACCCACAAAAACCAATTTCGTTTTTGACTCTTGCAATTCTGTGCCCCAGTCGCTACTTCCACATTTCTCAATTAATTTTCAAAATATTCGCAAGAGTTTGCAGGAAGTCGCCTATCTAATGATAGAATCAAACGTCAACAATATAAATGTATACTAGCTGACTCGACAGACGTTGTCCTGTCAAAAGCCATTGCGTCAATTCTATGTCAAATGTCAAAAGTTTACATTGTCCAAAGCGCTAAAGTTAAATTATGGTTTAAGTATTTTTAAATTTTCTAATTTTTCATGTTTTTTTACTATAAATTGAGATGTGAGCTATCCTGTCCTAAGTTAGATCGAACTGCACCCGGTGTGCAAATTTGATTGAAATCGGTTAAGTAGTTTAGGAGTCTATAGCGGACAAACAACGTGACACGTAATTTATATATATTAAGATAATGTGATGTATGCGTGTTCTGTATGTCAGTGTTGTATAAAATGTATCTATTTCTCCGTAGCTCCGCCGAAGATCGACCGCACCAACATGCGCGACATCACCATTAAGGCCGGGAACCACATCCGGCTCGATGTCAAGGTCAGCGGTGAACCGCCGCCGACCAAGACTTGGTGAGTTTGTGCATTTTATTATGTTGGTAGACAATGATTCGACAATTAGACAAACAGACAGACTTGGAATGTGTATTTTCCCCCTGAACTTGTACAAGTTTTTTTTACTTGAAATTGGTATACGTAATAGGTCGAAATTTAAAGAACTGATGATAGCAAAATTGGGAGATGCAGATTGGTATTGCATATCTATCATCCACTTACTCGTGAATCCAAAATTTCATTACACCACTCGATAGCAAATGCAAATCGATAGTGAGTCAAAGACATGTCGCCATTGTTTTTGAATAAATGATTGCTTAATCAGTTATTATGCCTCAGAAATATAAATACTCTTTCTCCCTTAAAGAGTACAAAAAGAAGAAGGACTCTTCTTTCTATCTCCATTTCTCTCTGTATTTCTCTTTTAAATACAAAGATACAAAAATTAAATAATAATAATTAATTAAATAATTACAATATTTTGGGTCACAAAAACACATACATAAAAACATTTCACCATATTCTAATCAATTCTCTTTCCCCAGGTTCCACAACAAAGAGCGTCTCTCTACGCGAGACGACCTCGCAGTCGACGTGGAGGACTACAAGACCAAACTGTCAGTTGTCATCGCGTCGCGTAAACATAGCGGCACTTATACACTGAAGGCAGAGAACAGCAGCGGAAAGGACGAGGCTACCATACAAGTTAACGTGTTGGACGTTCCGGCCAAGCCTGAGGGACCGCTCAAGGTAAAACTAACTTAAAACGATTAGGGATAAGATTGATATACGCCAAACTTTAGATTTAAATAGGTTCTTGAGCTGGTAAGTGGTCAAGAAGATACGCTAAGTTGAGTGAATCATTCAGGATGAAAGGATTTCAAACTTTGGCAGCATTCATATTAGGTTGTTTGTAAAACTGAGCTATCGATTGTCATGGCATGGCGCAAATATAGCGGCTTTTACACTTTCACAGTCCAAAACAGCTGCTTGAAACGCTCAAGTTGAAAATCAATCTTAGCTTTTAAATAATAAGATACGTTTCTGACTAAACCTAGCTCCAACTAGTATTTCATTCTCCAAATATCGTCAACCCTTAGACGCTCCCGCTTAAGGTATAATTTTGAATACCAGCCATTGCAACTTATCTTTCATTGCCCAGATCTCAGACGTGCACAAAGAAGGCTGCACGCTCAAATGGGCGCCACCCGTCGACGACGGCGGCGCTCCGATCGACCACTACTTGGTTGAGAAACTGGATACTGAGACCGGCAGGTGGATGCCGGCGCTCAAGACTAAGGATCCTAAGGTAAATACTGTTTTAAAGCCCTAAACCTAAACCGAGTGGGTGTTTTCCGGCAGATATAATAATCAGGGTGGCTTTAAATTGCGAGTGAATCGGTTTCTTACAGGTAAGCGTGCTCCATGCTTACCATCAGGCGAGATGGCATTCCAACGCAAGCCTATCAATGGATAAAAAAAAACTCTATAAGAATGGATAACATAGTCACTGCCAACTCTAGCTTGGTATCTGATAGAAAAACTAGAGACAGTAGTTGTCGGTTGAATTCGGATACCAGATTATAAGGAAGGAAAGGGTATATGCTAAGCCGAAATGGGCTCATAAAAGTCGTCAATGAACAACAATTACTATGGGACCAACACCGTAAAAAAAATTTCGTCTGTTTCATAAATTTTGTCGAGTGTCATTGTCTCTATGGAACTGTTTTTTTTTGTCACGACTTCAATGTTGCTTCGGTAACAAATAAAGCTCATGCATTTTACCTTTAAGGGGTTTTCATTTTTATCTCTTTTTGTATTATGATTTTGTCGTGACTTTGTTCCTCATATAAAATATGTGTGTTTTTCGCAGGCCGAGATCGAAAACCTGGTCCCGGGCCACGAATACAAGTTCCGCGTGTCGGCCGTCAACAATGAGGGCGCTTCCGAGCCGCTGGAGGGAGAACATTCCATCATCGCTAAGAATCCCTTCGGTAAGATATACTACTCAACCTTTAATCCTCCCAGTGCTTGGATGCAAGTCTACCCTCAAAAGATGGTTAAGCCGTATTCCACCACGCTGGCCAAGTGCGGGTTGGTGGATATACTTAACAGTTCTTCGACTTGATTATTTTTTACTAGCTAATGCTGAGAACTTCGTACCCTGTTTTGTAGCTGTAAGATATAGTCTATCTATAGCACTTGGGGTAGTGTAGCTTTCCATTGCTGTTTTTTTTTTTAATTGGACTATTAGTATCTAAAATACACTCGCTACAAACATACATAGAAACTGTTTCTCATTTAATATTTAATTCCCCTCCTCAAATCTTGATCCTCATGTCTGACCACCACCTTCAAATAATCTAAGTCTCACCTTGTCTATGGTTACACACCCCCTCCCCTTTTTTTAAACCTTTCTAACCAAATTTCTTTCCTCCAGACGAGCCCGGCAAACCCGGTACCCCAGAGATCGTGGACTGGGACAAAGACCACGTGGACCTCAAATGGGAGAAGCCCCTCAAGGACGGCGGCGCTCCTATCACTGGATACGTCGTCGAGAAGAGAGAAGTTGGGTCGCCGAAGTGGGTGAAAGCTTGCGAGGTAAGTCACTTTCAATAACAACTTATGTAGAACCAATATTTTAAATGCAGGCGAAATAGACGTCTTGATATGTAGGGTTGTACATTACTTTGTTTTAAGAGTTCAAGAAATGAAGATCGTCTTGAAAAGCGCCATCTAGTTTTTCACTTCCAACTAAAACATAGAGCTGATTCGTAATTTCTCACCAAACAGCTAAATAAAGATATAATGTACTCGTTCTGTCCCAGTGGAGTTGGCATGTGATTTGCAACGCCATTTAGATGAAATAAATTGTACCTAAAAGCTATCATACACGAGAATGATATCTATATTTTACACACAGTTTTTGTGAACAATTTTAACACAAAATGTTTTTGTATTTTACTTGCAAAAGTCAAAAGCTGACAAAAAAACGGCTCACTACATCTTTAGTTTAACTCTTCTTCTTCAGTCGTTATCATTTCTGAGGATCGTGGTCACCGGAACCCCTTAGCCGGATAATCTGTCTCCATCTATTCCGGTCCGATGTTGCCCTCACCGCCTGGTAGAATTGAAGAGGAGGTGGCTTCTTTCACTTGGTCAGACCATTGTGTTGGCGACAGGCACAACCGGCATATTTTAACACAAACACATTAAAATTGTGAACAATTTTAACAAAAGTAAACTTTTCCAGGTCGGTCCCAACGACAACGAAAAAGCAACCGTACCCAACTTGGATGAGGGTGTAGAATACGAGTTCCGAGTTAAGGCCATTAATGAGGCCGGCCCCGGCGAGCCGAGCGACGCTAGCAAGTCTGTCGTTTGCAAGCCGAGGAGACGTGAGTACACAACAATATTAAACAAACAAACAACCGTTTCACACTCATAGCTCCCCCCTAGGAAAATACTGTGTCGGGGATGCCATGGAACACACACCAAGACAAAGACAACTAACACCCAGACTAGAACAGATATTTAAATTCATTATTCAAACATCTGCCCAGCCGGGAATCGAACCCGGAACCTCTGGCTTATAAGGCGAATATATTAACGCTGAGCCAAACAGGTCGCCAAACGCACTTAAAGGTTGTCCTAGACTGCTTTGGACATACTCGTAGTTTCGAGTGGTTATCGAGTATTTATCGACTACTTGATTACCTTACAGATGTTTTAGAACCAAGTAATGAAAACAAAATTAAAATCCGTCCACGCATAAATGCTAGACAGAGAGCTTAATAGTTACATCTCTTTCTAACATATCTTTCTTCGACAGTGGCTCCTAAGATCGACCGCCGCAACCTACGCACCATCAGGGTTCACGAAGGCGAACCTATTTCCCTCGACGTCAAGGTCACGGGAGAACCCGCGCCGGAAATCACGTGGTCTCTGAACGGAAAGTCCGTTACCAGCGGAAATGGATTGAAGTGTGAGTATTTTATAGGGACATCTTGAAAAAACCGAGTTAGTTGTTTTAGTCGCCACCCTTTTTCCAAATTGAGTCAAAATCAATTAAGAGCTCAAAGACATTTACTGTGCCAGCAAATAGACCAAACTTTTAAGATACAGACTGGACTCGGAAGCTTGATTCAAATTCCTGGAATTATTTTTTAAGCATCTTACTAAACTAGTTTAAAGTATTCCACGAAAGGCTTATATTTTTCTGAGAAGCAAAAAAACATCCGTGACGTATTACGTTCATTTATTGACGTAAAAATGATGCAAAAGTGTTCTCCACTCACTTCCGTCATCTGAAGGTAAATTCACTCGGATTATAAATGCGAAAGTTTGTTACTTCTTTACGTTTAAACGGCTAAACGGTCTTCAGTAAAACTAAGCACAGACATAGCTTATATCCCGGATAAACATGCTACAGTTCCTTTAGGATAGCGGTTGCAATCGCTAGATACAGATAATGATCAAATAAATAAACCATTTTTGTTTAATCCAGTGGTGGAACTGCCGAACCTGAGCAAGTACCAGCACGCCAGTCCTCGCAGGAAGGACTCGGGTACCTACAAGATACAAGCCACCAACAAGTACGGACAAGACACGGCCGAGCTTGAGATTATTGTCACCTGTGAGTATATTTTAAACATTTTCCTATGTTGAGTAGAGTAGCTTTTTTATGTTCTTCAAAAGAGCTGTTAATAGAGTCTTAAAAGGTCTGCAACACATCCGTGACGACTCTGATTTTACAGGTAGAAATAGGCGACTGTGATCGTTTACAATCGGGCCGTTTGCTTGTTTGCCATATACATATGGCATAAGAAATGATGAATCCGGTTGTAAACCCTACCTAAAAAAAAACAAGTTTTTACAACAAACTAGAAATGCGTTTGACCACAATCTCACCTGATGGTAAGCGACGATGTGGTCGAAGATGTAGCACGCTTGCCTAGGAAATACCTATTCACTCTACTTTTAAATAAACCTGGGATGAACTGGGTTTTTTTTTGTTTACGCTCAACCATCTGGCTCAAGCCAAAATCCTTGATCTGCCACTGAATCTTTTGCAACACATGTGTATTTTGACCCATATTTCTTCCCCAGCCAAACCCGACAAACCCGAAGGCCCGCTGGAAGTCTCCGACATCCACAAGGACGGCTGCAAACTCAACTGGAAGCGGCCTAAAGATGACGGCGGCGAGCCCATCGAGGCATACCTCGTGGAGAAGTTCGACCCCGAGACCGGGTCGTGGCTGCCGGTGGGGAAGACGCTGGGGAATGTGCCGGAGATGGAGGTACGTTCACTAAACAAGAACATTATTTTTACAAAACAAAAAACAAAAACCGACTTCAAAAGACCGACTATTGAGTTATTCATCCATTTGTCGCGCACGTACTTAATGCACACAAATAAATGCATGCTCATGGATACCATTATCAGAACTGGACTAAATTGAAATGGGACCAAATGGGAAGCGTCAGCTTTCTAATAAAAAAAGAATCATCAAAATCGATTCACCCAGTCAAAAGTTATGAGGTAAAAAACATAAAAAAAAGTTCCTTTTTATGTGTATATTTTTATCCACTAGTCCTAAATATACCTTCTTTCCAGGTGGATGGTCTGATCCCTGGCCACGAATACAAGTTCCGCGTCAAGGCGCTGAACAAGGAAGGCGAATCTGAGCCGCTCGAGACATTCGGCAGTATTATCGCTAAGGATCCCTTCAGTAAGTATAGTTCATCTTCTTTTTGATTGAGAGTTTGGTATAAAGTGTGGGTTTTTAGTACAAAGTTCTTATATTTATCAATTGACAATAATATTATTACATGTTATTGCTCTGCAATCTATTAAAATACTTTTAGTTCTACAATGCGGTCTTATAACTTACAAAGAGTTATAAGTCCACTTTTCTACAATCTGGGCTGAAAGCTTAATTCAAGGGCTTTTAATAGTCCTAAAAGATAGGCAACGTATCCGTTACGCCTCCGGTGTTAGGGATATCCATTGGCGACCGTGAACGCTTATCAGGCGGGCCGTTCACATGTTTGCTATCTAATGCAAAAAAAACTAACAATATCTCTCTCTGCAGCCGTACCGGACGCACCATCCGCGCCAGTCCCAGACGACTGGTCAGCCAGCCATGTTGACCTCAAATGGGAGGCGCCTCTCACCGACGGCGGGTCTCCGATCATTGGCTACATCATCGAGAAGAAGGACAAATACAGCCCACTGTGGGAGAAGGCGATTGAGACTCACACGCCGACTCCGACCGCTACTGTTAATGGGTAAGTACTGGAAAAGCATCATCAACGCCGCTAGTGTTGCAGGTGTCCAGGCGGCGGTTTTGCTTACCATCAGGCTGACCGTCTGCCTGTTTGTCGCTCTTTTATAAATATAAAAAAGCTGGAGAAAATCCTGGGATCGACTGAAATTCAGAAAGTTAGAAGAAATTCAATGTAATAATGGGTTATGAAATGAGTGTAATGCGTTTTTATTTCTTTGCTAAAAATTATTTCTTTCTTTGCTATGGAGTTGATTGAATATCAACAACAACAACCACAACAACAACAACAACACAACAACAACACCAACAACCAACACAACACAACATAACATCCATACTTTAGTAAAAATAAAATTGAACTATCTGTTTGTGCCCAGCTGTTTCATCGATAGCGATGAAAAAGGGGAAGTTGATGATAACGAAAACTAGCCTAAGTACTTTTGTGTACTTAAAAAACGCTTGTACAAAATTTCATGATGATCGGTTGAATATTTAGAGCGTGAAACGTAACCAACAAAAAAAATAAATTACACTTTTATAATATTAGATAGGATTTGAAATTGGAAATAAACCATTGGTCCATCCCACAATGAGACAGAAAAGTAAAAACGAAGTCTCTTAAATTATGATTCATGGTGTATATTTCTTCTGCAGCTTAATCGAAGGCAACGAATACCAGTTCCGCGTGATCGCCATCAACAAAGCTGGCCAGAGCAAGCCCTCAGACTCCAGCAAGAACTTCCTGGCCAAACCTCGGTTCCTGGCTCCGAAGATCGACAGGAGACATCTGAGGGACGTGACCCTCAGCGCCGGGTCTACATTAAAACTGGAGGCGGCGATAACTGGCGAGCCAGCGCCTGCGGTTGACTGGAGGTATGTTATTATGAAAATGGAAGAAACACTTACCAAATTAAGAAATAAACAATGGAAAGCTATACTAGCACTGAGTGCCTGTGTTTTGTGGCCTCAAATGTGCGGACAAATCCTAAGTGGAATAGGGCACTAAGCATGAGCTAGTGAATATATTAATAGGTCGTATCTCTTGCCGTTGCGCAATACCCCACAGAATGGTCACAAAACGTTGGCATCCATTTGGTTTTTCTTCTCATTAACCGACTTCAAAAAAGGAGGAGGTTATCAATTCGTCTGTATGTTTTTGTTTTTTTTTTATTTTATTTGTTTGTTACCTCATCATAACTTTTGACTGGGTAAATCGATTTTGATGATTCTTTTTTTATTAGAAAGCTGACGCTTCCCATTTGGTCCCATTTCAATTTAGTCCAGTTCTAATAATGGTATCCATGAGAAAACCATATAAGTCTTAAATTTGCATGAAGTACGTGCGCGACAAATAGATGAATAACTCAATAGTCGGTCTTTTGAAGTCTGTTTTTGTTTTTTGTTTTGTAAAAATAATGTTCTTGTTCTTTCTCCTTTTATGTTTTCATTTTCCGTTTCCTTTTTATCTCTCAAACTTTACCGAAAGTAAAAAAAAGGAAAGGAAAAAGAAAAACCATCAAAATTCTTTAAAACATGGTTTAGAAAAAGTAACTACACAAGATTCTTAGACATCTTTACATCCACAGATACCAGAACATGCCTCTGCGTCCATCCAAAGCAGTCACGATCGACAACCCAGAATACTTCACGAAACTGGTCATCCGCCCCGTGCGGAGGGACGATTCTGGCGAGTACACCGTGACAGCGATGAACTCGAGCGGCAAGGATACAGTGACCATCAATGTTGTGGTCACTGACAAGCCCACCAAGCCTGAAGGACCGCTACAGGTAAAAACTGGCGTTGATTTTTTTAGAGGATTCTTTAATTACTTTATTACTATAAAACACATCTCAGCCTTTAACCCTTGGAATACCTGGTCTATCCTCGAAGGGTGATTAGGCCGTATTCCAACATCTAAGTGAGGGTTAATGGATTCACATACCTCATTTAATATTTTTTTCATACATATGCAACTATGCAGGTTTCCTTACGATGTTATACTTCACCGAAAAGTCAGTAGAAAATTCGTACCTAAGTTGCAAAAACCCATTTGAAACGTGATTGGGCAAACTCTTCTAAAAGTCCATTCCATTCATTTTCATTTGTATTTAATTTTGTGAAATCACGTAGGTGGGCTTAGATTAACATTTGCTAATAAAGAGATGAACAAAAATGGACCTACCAAATCACCCAAAACGACATTTTATTATGATGTACCTACATTTACCATCTTGCCTGAAACCACATCCCCCAAACCACCCAAAACTAATCAACGAACTGATTTCCCACAGATCTCCGACGTCCACAAAGAAGGGGCGACACTCAAGTGGAAGCGGCCCAAGGACGACGGCGGAGCCCCCATCGAGTACTACCAGGTGGACAAGCTGGACACCGAGACTGGCTGCTGGGTGCCGTGCGCTAGGTCCGATGAGCCCAGTAAGTGAACTACCCACATGTTGGAATTTTTTGTTGTAGCCAATTGAAGTTTCTTTTTTTTATAAAGTTTATTATACACTACAGACTCCACGGTCCGTGAGTTTTTACCATTACAATTCAATTTATTAACTTTTACAAATTTTGCCAATTGAAGTTTAGAGAGGTTTTTTTTTTTTTTTATTCAGTAATAGGCTTGCATTTGACCGTCATCTTGCCTGATGGTAAGCAACGATACGGTCTACGATGGAGCATGCTTGCCTAGAAGAAACCGATTAACTCGCGACTTGAAGACACCTAGATTATATCTATCGGGAAACACCCACTCAGGCAAAGCGTTCCACACCCTAGCGGTTCGCACAATAAAGGTGCATACGGTATGGCATACGTTTAACATCAGGCGAGTGATTTGCTCGTCTCGTCACTCAATTACATAAAAAAAAACTTTGTTCGTTCAACTTTGAAAACTTTGTTGATTTTCTTCGCGAGTTTTGGGTTGGTCCCATATTAAAAGTTGTTCATAATGAAGAGAACTATGACCCCTTTTCGGCTTAGCATACCCTTTCCTTATAACCTTGTATAAGCACAGGAAAGTACAAGAGGCCGATGCTCTACAATGGGCGAAACAGACTAATAATAATGCTGACGGTTCACTGTTTCAATATTCTTCTCTTCTGTAACAATTGTTTCTTTTTCAGAATGCGATGTGACCGGTTTGACTCCGGGCAAAGAATACAGGTTCCGCGTATCGGCCGTCAACTCGGAAGGCGAGTCTGAGCCGCTAACGTCAGAACAGTCCATCGTTGCCAAGAATCCGTTCGACGAGCCTGGTAAGTTAACCACATCCTAGTTAGCTGGTTTAACTTTAAAAAGATCACTATCCTACTAATATTATGAATGTCAAAGTTTGTATGTTTGGATGTTTGTTATTGAATCACGCAAGAGGGGCAGAACCGATTTGCATAAAATTTAGTTTGAAGGTAGGCGTTTACTTTGGATTTACACGTATGCAATTTCTATCCCAAAAAATTTACGACTACTGCAGAATATCGGGCGAAACCACGGGGTACAGCTTGTGTTGTGTATTTTTTGTATAAATATATAAACAAAGCATTTATTCATGCAAATGTTTTTCAATTTAAAGTCTCGTTTTGTGCTCAGTCAGTCGGTTAATCAACTTTCTAAAAATGGACTTTATTTTTCATTCATAAACTTTTTTAATTCTCACATTCAACCATTCAATTCTTCCATCCAGGCGCGCCAGGCACGCCCTCAGTTACCGACTGGGACAAAGACCACGTGGACCTCAAATGGACGCCGCCAACTTCCGATGGTGGCGCCCCCGTCACCGGATACATTGTGGAGAAGAAGGACAAGTTCGGCAACTGGGAGAAGGCCTTGGAAGTTCCCGCGGATAAGACCACGGCTACCGTGCCCGATCTTGTTGAGGGACAGACTTATGAGTTCAGGTAAATCGAATCAACAATAGTATTTCATTGTTGACCGAGTGAAGCGAGGTCTCTGAGTTTAGGGTTAATTCCAACACGATTTTTAAGTTTAACGTGCAACGTTTCACTTATGGCGCGAAATTTAAATTTTAAACGGTATTTTCGTTTTTAGAGCCAGGCAGGGTAACTAAATCAAGTAATCATAAAGTTTGCGCCACTTGTTAAGCATTCCTTACGGTATTTTGTAGAGCTAATAGACAGTAATGCACAAGATTACTCAAAAAAGCCAATTAAGCGTTAAACTGGCGATCGGAGATGATATTGACATTATTTGAATGAAAGATGCATTACTGTTTATTACCTTTACAAAATATCGTAAAAAATACTCAACGATTGTCGCAAATTTTATCATTACTTAATTTAGTTACCCGGTCTAACTCTAAAAACGAAAATACCGTTTAAAATTTAAATTTCACGCCATAAGTGAAACGTTGCACCTTCAATATGAGCAAAATCGGTCGACTGGTTGTGAAGATAGATGAGCAAGGTTCAGTTCGCTGCAAACTTCTAGGGCCTTACTTATAAAGTTTTCTTTAAATTAATTGACATTAGGTACTGACGTACTGAGCACTACATTTTTGTATTGCGATTGCGCACAACTTTAATGACAGTTGCCTATCTAAGCAAATGAAGCCACGTTCATAAGTAAAGCCCCGTACATAGTTTTGTAACTGTTAGTGACAATACTCTTGTAAATGTCCAGGGTCCGCGCAGTAAACAAGGCTGGCCCAGGAGACGCTTCAGACAGCACACACCCCATCGTGGCCAAGCCCAGGAACCTGGCTCCGAAGATCGACCGCACCAACCTGATCGATATCAAGATCAAGGTCGGACAGAAGTTCGGATTCGATGTCAAGGTCAGTACAACTTTTTTGAAAACCTGTAGAAGATACCAAAAACACAACAATCGGAGGCACAACAAATTTTTTGTACACGGAGGCTTAGCTGAATCGCATCCTTTTTGATATAGGCACAAAACTAAATAACTTCTTGGTTACACAGAACTTGCACATGGATGAAAAAAGCACCCTCAAAAGTTGCAAAGAATTAAATATACTCAAACTATGAATAAAAATGTTTTTTTTGGTAGAAAGCGTATTGTTTTTCTTTTAATCAGTCATAGCTTTCGTATTTTAAATTAACGCAGCAAGAACTAGACACGTTCTCTTGCAGAATTTAAACTTGTTCCATACGAGTTCAAGCTTCAAACTTCACCTCCATTTAAAAAACATTTCTAACCCTAAATTCTCCCACAGGTGTCCGGTGAACCAATGCCCGAAACCAAATGGTTCCTCGCCAAGCGAGAAGTGAAATCCTCCGGCGATATGAAGGTCCAACACAGCGATTACAACACCAAACTGAACTGCAAAGCGGCGACTCGCGCCGACAGCGGTAGATACACGATCACCGCTGAGAATGTTAACGGGAAGGACGTCGCTGAGGTCGAGGTTATTGTGCTGAGTGTGCCGAGCCCGCCTGGAGGACCTCTCAAGGTTAGTAAGTTAGTAAGGCCGGTATAGACCAAGTCGTTGTCAGAGAACGCTAGTAAAAACGTGGGTGTGTAACATGCACAGATCAATAAGCAGCTAGATAACAGATTCTATCCATTTCCTTTTCACGAAAATAGCACGATCAGAAAAGTATATCCATGTCAATTATATTATTTGTAATGGCTTGAAGTATCGGCCAATCCTAGCGCAGCAAGTTTTGTATCTTAGGCTAGTAACATGTAAGAAAGTGAATGACCCAATAAGATTTACGTGGAATGTGTTAAAAGGGTCTATTTATTGAGATGATAAAGTTTAAGTCCAGTGGCGAAAGTTTTCTTTCGTAAAAAGTCTGATGATCATCGGAGTACATAGACAAATACACATAAGTTTAGTCCTTGACGACATTATGTTGTGAGACATTTTATCACCTTTTGTGCTCGTAATCTCAATTCCTTCATTATATTACTTAACCCTTCAATCCTCAGGTATCAGACGTACACGCGAACGGCGCCAAGCTGTCCTGGAACCCACCAGCCGACGACGGCGGTCAACCCATCGAGAAATACGTCGTGGAACGTATGGACGAGGCCACTGGCCGCTGGGTGACGGCCGGAGAGACCGACGGGCCGCAGACCAGCTTGGCTGTTGACGGGTTAACTCCCGGACACAAGTACAAGTTCCGCGTCAGGGCTGTTAACAGGTTAGTATTGTCTTAGGTTTAACTTATTTACTTGTCTTTTTTTAGGGCATATACTTTTTGTGTGTGATTACATATCCAAAAATATATTTTGTTTAATATTCTGAAAAAAATATTCTCTAATAATGGTGAGACATTATTACATCAAAATATATATAGAATTGTGTGAAATAACGTTACCTGAAGCGTTTCGTGTGAGTTAGTCATAATATTGATTTGATAGAGCGATCTAACCCATGTGGTGAGAATGTCTCCGACGTGCTATTTACTTAACCATCCACCACCGAAAATTCATCATTTTGTCCTTCTCTCACTCAGGCAAGGCAAATCCGAGCCTCTCACCACGCCTCACTCCACCGAAGCCAAGAATCCGTTCGACGTGGCCGGCAAGCCAGGAACTCCCAAGATCAAGGACTTTGACCGGGACTTTGTGGAGCTCGAATGGACCAGGCCGGAGAAGGATGGCGGAGCGCCAATCTCTGGATACGTTATTGAGAAGAAGGATCGTTTCTCGCCTGATTGGGAGGAGTGTGCTCAGGTATGTTGATTAGGATGACTACGTTATCTGTTACTCGTCTTCGTGACATTTCTAGCGCGAATAGGTGGATGCAATAAGAATTATTCTAAATGTCGTCAACACAAACCAAAATCAAAACTTTCCATAATTTTTACAGCCATACATTTTGTTCTCCAGATTGAAGGTGACGTCACCACCGGCAAAGTGCCCGACCTCATCGAAGGAAACACCTACGAATTCCGCGTCCGAGCCGTCAACAAGGCCGGCAAGGGTGAACCTTCCGACGGAACCGCTCCTCATCTCGCCAGGCCCAAGAACTTGGCTCCCAAAATCGACAAAAACTTCATGTTCGACATCAAAATCAAGGTCGGACAGAACTTCGAACTCGACGTACCTGTCGCTGGCGAACCGACGCCGACAAAGGAATGGCTACATGGAGACAATCTCGTCCTTAATACTGATAGGATTAAGGTCGTTAGTCAAGACCACAGTACAAACCTACGTGTCATTGACGCCAAACGCGGCGACTCTGGCGCTTACACTCTCAAGGCTAAGAATATCAATGGAACTGATACTGCTACAGTTAAGATTACTGTTATGGATGTGCCTACAGCGCCCGAAGGCCCGCTCCGAGCTGATGATATCACCAAATCCGGCTGCACTCTTAGATGGAGGCCGCCAAAGGACGACGGTGGTGCTGAAATCTCGCACTACGTTGTTGAAAAAATGGACCAAGAGAACCTCAGATGGATCCCGGCTGGGGAAGTCCAAGCCTGCAGCATCAGAATCGACCACCTCATCGAAGGTCACGACTACAACTTCCGTGTCCGCGCGGTTAACAAACTCGGCGAGTCACAGCCTCTCACCGGTCACGAGCCAATCACCGCTAAGGATCCTTACGGCACACCGGACAAACCTGGAACTCCAGTAGTTAAGGACTGGGATAAGGATCATATGGATATTGAATGGGTTCCGCCGAAAAAGGACGGTGGATCTCCCATCACTGGCTACGTCATCGAAGCTAAGAAGAAGTACGGACCGTGGGAAGTTGCTGCAACTGTGCCCGGAAACCAAACAAAGGCAACAGTGCCAGGACTTACTGAAGGAGAGGAGTACGAATTCCGTGTCATTGCCGTCAATAAGGCAGGAAACGGTGAGCCTAGCGATGCGTCGACACCACAAGTGGCTAAGGCCCGATTCTGTGCCCCTACATTCGACAAAATGCTTCTTGCTGACAAGACAGTCAAAGCAGGACAGAGGATTCAATATGAAATCCCGATGGAAGCGTCACCGAAACCGACTGTCGAGTGGCAGATCAACGGCAAAGAGGTCAAACCATCCGAGAGGATCGATATCCAGATTCTGCACAACAGAGTCATTTTAGACATTCCATTCTCCGTCCGTGCAGACGGAGGCGTTTACAAGCTGACATTGAAAAACGACCTCGGAATTTGCTCCGCTTCTGCTCAGGTTACTGTTCTTGACAAACCATCCAGGCCTGAGAAGCCGCTACTTGTTACTGACGTCACCAAAGACTCCTGCTCGCTATCATGGAAGGTACCTCTCGACGATGGTGGATCTCCGATCCTCCACTACGTCATCGAAAAGATGGACCTCACTCGCGGCACTTGGTCCGACGCAGGCATGTCCACTTATCTCTCACACCAAGTGACGAGACTCATTCACATGAAGGAATACCTATTCAGAGTGAGCGCGGTTAACGCTATTGGACAGTCTGAGCCCTTAGAACTGGGCAAAGCGATCGTTGCCAAGAACGAATTTGACGAGCCATCCGCTCCTGGCAAGCCCAAAGCCACTGACTGGAGCAAGGATCACGTGGACCTTGAATGGGCCGCCCCCAAATCCGACGGCGGCGCTCCTATTACTGGATACATTATCCAGAAGAAAGAAAAGGGAAGCCCGTACTGGGTAAATGCTGTTCACGTGCCACCGAGCAAAACAAAGGCAACCGTACCAGATCTGACCGAAGGACAGGACTATGAGTTCCGCGTTATTGCTGTAAATCAAGCAGGCCAATCGGAGCCAAGCGAGCCGTCTGACGTCATCACGGCTAAGGACAGGTTCGTCGCTCCGAAGATCCTTACTCAGCTCAAAGAGATCCGCATCAAGGCCGGTCTTATCTTCCACATGGATGTTGACTTTATTGGAGAACCGACTCCTGAAGTCACATGGACTTGCGACGGCAAACCTGTGCTTACAAACGAAAGGACTACAGTCACTTCTGTGGGACACCACACCATTATCCACACAGTGAACTGCAAGCGCTCCGACGCTGGCAAATATCACCTCAAATTGAAGAACGATTCTGGAACCGATGAAGGCACCTTCGAAGTTATCGTTTTGGACGTGCCTGCGCCGCCAGAACCACCATTCGTATACGAAGAAATCACTGCTCAATCCGTCACACTATCATGGAAACCACCTAAAGACAACGGTGGCAGTGAACTAACTGCTTATGTCATTGAGAAACGCGATCTGACGCACGGCGGTGGCTGGGTACCGGCTGTTACTTACATCAACCCGAAACTCAACCACGCGACCGTACCGCGCCTTTCTGAAGGAACCAAATACGAGTTCAGAGTATTCGCTGAGAACTTACAGGGACGCTCTGAGCCTCTGGTCACAGACAAGGCAATAGTCGCTAAGAACCAATACACAGTACCTGGCAAACCAGGCAAACCAGACCTTGTATCGGCCGATAAGGACCACATTAAGATCAGATGGTCGCAGCCGATTTCGAACGGCGGATCCAACATTATTGGCTATGATGTCGAAAGACGAGACAAGGCTACCGGCCGCTGGATAAAACTGAACAAGGATCCAGTAAGGAACAGCGAATACGAAGATGACAGGGTACAGGAAGGCCACCAATATGAGTACAGAGTGTCCGCAGTCAACGCTGCAGGACCTGGACAGCCATCCGACCCTTCAAACGTCTTCGTTGCAAAACCAATGAAAGAGAAACCGAAATTGCATTTGGATCATCTCATCGGCAAGAAGATCAAGGTCCGCGCTGGCGAACCAATCAATGTCAACATTCCAATCTCTGGAGCACCAACTCCAAAAATATCCTGGAAGAAGGGAACAGTACCACTCGTGCCTTCGCATAGACTTACCTCCGAAACTAAGAACGACGAACACAAACTGTCTATTGAGAAGTCTACTCGCGATGACGCTGGCAAGTACACCATTACCGCTTCTAATGAGCATGGAACGGATTCCGCTGATATTGAAGTTATTGTCGTAGACAAGCCAGGAGTGCCAAAGGGACCTTTGACGGCTATTCCAGTAACCCACGACTCGATCAGCCTAACATGGCATCCGCCTACCGACGATGGTGGCAGCGAAATCACTGGCTACGTCGTCGAAGTGGCTGAATTCGGAGTCAACGATTGGCGCACAGTCGCCGGCTTCTGCCCGAAATGCTCGTTCACAGTTAAGAACCTCACTGAAGGCAAGAAATATGTCTTCAGGGTACGAGCGGAGAACTTGTACGGAGTCTCAGATCCGTTGGAAAGCAAGCCGACGCTTGCGAAGAGTCCGTTCGACGCGCCCGATGCGCCCGAAACACCTAAGATCACCGGCTACAGCGCAAACAGCTGTTCTCTTGAATGGCTGCCACCAACAAACTCTGGAGGCAAGCCCGTCTCAGGATACTACGTCGAAAAGAGAGAACGTGGAGGAGAATGGGTCAAGGTTAACAACTACCCGACTCCTAACCTCTGCTATACTGTGCCGGATCTGCGCGAAGGAAACCGCTATGAATTCCGTGTTATCGCCGTCAATGAGGCTGGTCCAGGAAAGCCAAGCAAACCGACCGAGCCTATCACGGCCGAGACTCAACGACTCAAGCCCAGCGCGCCCGAGGCACCTAAGCCTGACCGCGTCACCAAGGATGCTGTCACGTTATCCTGGAGACCGCCAAAGAGCGACGGCGGATCGAAGATCAAGGGATACATTATCCAACAGAAGGGCAAGGGCGACAAAGACTGGAAGGATGTCAACGACAAACCTACCCCAAGTCTGGTGCACACTGTTCCCAACCTCAAAGAAGGAGACGAATACCAGTTCAGAGTCATCGCCGTCAACGATGTCGGCCAATCTGAGCCGAGCAAACCTACTGCTGATATCACTATTGCTGAACAGCCGAACAAACCTTGCATGGACTTGGGTGGTGTCAGAGACATCACAGTCAGAGCGGGAGAAGACTTCTCCATTCACGTGCCATACACCGGCTTCCCGCAACCGACAGCGCAATGGTTTGCTGACGACAACCTGCTTGATGTGGAAGGAGATTCGAGAATCTTCCAAAAGATTACACCAGACAGCGCGTCGTTGGTGGTCAAAAACGCCAAGAGATCCGACGGCGGACAATACCGCTTGCAGCTCCGCAATCCTTCTGGTTACGATACGGCTACGATCAACGTCCGCGTTCTCGACCGCCCAGGCAAACCAGACAACCTTCGCGCCGAAGAATTCGAAGGCGAAGCGCTCACGTTATACTGGAACCCGCCCAAAGACAACGGCGGCGGTGAGATCACCAACTACGTCATCGAAAAGCGCGAAGCACGCACACCCAACTGGACCAAAGTCTCAGGCTATGTTACAACTCCGTTCTTACGCGTGAAGAACTTGAGCGTTGGAAAGAGCTACGACTTCCGCGTAATGGCTGAGAACCAATACGGACAATCAGATCCAGCGCAGACAACTGAACCGATCCGGGCCAGACATCCGTTCGATCCGCCCGGAGCGCCCGGAGCGCCCCGTTCCGTCGAAACGAGCGAAACATCCATCACCATCACATGGAGCAAGCCTCGTCACGACGGCGGGTCTCCTATCACTGGTTACATTCTCGAAAAGCGACTGATAACTGAAGATAAATGGACTAAAGCGTCCCACGCACACATTCCAGACACAACCTACAAAGTCATGGGTTTGATAGAGAACCATGAGTACGAGTTCCGTGTATCGGCAGTTAACGCAGCGGGTCAAGGACCGTTCTCACAGAGCTCTGACGCCATCAGGGCCTGCGCGCCACCAAACTCGCCGAAGATCACAAGCGACCTCAGCCTGCGGGACATTACAGTCATCGCTGGAGAGGAAATCAAGATCACAGTTCCGTTCACTGGCAACCCTAGACCTAAGGTGAGGATACTTTCATTATTTTATCGAATTTTCTTCGAAATAAAATAGCTGTGGTTGATATTTGGCATAGTTCCAAAAAAATGCTTAAACTTTGAATGTAAACAACAACAAAGAACAAAGCCAAATCTTTTTGCTTAACCCCATAATATAAATCTGTAGAAAACTGTATAAACCACAGCTTTAGGGTGACGAATCTACATCGAGCTGTGCTGAGCTGTACTGCGCTGTGCTATGTTTCGTCAACTCGCTCGTCTAATATTTCAATGAGGATAGAAACAAACCATGCTGTGCTGCGCTGTGTGAAGCTACGCTCTGTTTAAAAACGCAGCAGTCTCGAGCGAGGCGCGCTGTGTCGAGTCGAGCTGTGCTAGGTTTTTCAAACATGGAGCACGCTGCGTGCCCCTCCATCGCCCTCAGAAGTCTCTCTCTCTCTCTTGTACTCCCATCTCGCTCGCACTAGTGTATGCGCGCACAAACAAACAAGAACGAACTAGTTTCATTCGCTCATTTACTACTGAGCTAAGCAAAGCGCAGCACAGCTTGATGTTGATTCTTATAAAAACGTAGCTTAAGAAACACAGCACAGCACAGCTCAGTACAGCGCAGCACAGCTCGATGTTGATTCGTCACCCTTATTCAATAAATTTTCTAAAATATGACATACACACTGCTATTTATTCTGTGATGTTAAACTTTTTCAACCCACCCTCCCCTCCCCAGGTATCCTGGATAGTGAACAATGACGAAGTATTCCCGGACAACCGTCTCCGCTTCGTCACCAGCGACATTGACACAGTGTTCTACAACACGAGCGCTAAGAGATCCGACACGGGCTCCTATACTATACAGCTGGTTAACAGCGAAGGCAGTGACAGCGCTACTTGCAGGGTGAGTTTTTTTATTTGACGTTCTTTTTTCAATTTTGGATCATTTTAGGGAATATCTAGAGGTAGATTCCCAAAATTGACACTGTCTCAATTGCTCATAATGGTTGAAATTACCAACTCGTAAAAGTTTTACTATAAATTACAGAAAAAATATTTTTGCAATGCTAAAAATACAGTTACTCAGAAAAATATAAATTTTACTACTATGACTAAGTATTTCTTAGTTCATGCACTTCCCAAACATCGAATTTTTCAAATTGAGCACTTGTTATATCGGACACTTTCGTGATGTGCACCATTTCAAATGTTAGTCTCTGGTTTAATTTTTTTTTTTAAATAGAGCAAAAGTGAGAGTTCTTTTTTGTTTCACCGTAGTTGAGTAATAATAAACGTGATATTGATTCTTCCATCAGATAAACGTGTTTTATTTTAACAGGCTATGGGCTCTGTCCCCTGTCATTGGCTGTACACTTTTCTTTTTTTAAATTTGTATGTATTTCCCCAGGTGTTAGTAGTAGACAAACCAACCCCGCCACTGGCGCCGTTCGAAGCGTACGACATCACGCCCGACGGCTGCTCGTTGTCATGGAAACCACCGCTAGATGACGGCGGATCGCCGATTACCAACTATGTTGTCGAGAAGATGGATAACAATGGAGTAAGTGCTAACAAGTTAATCTAATTGGCAAAATTGTAAAATTTCTCTACTCTATCATTCTCTTTTTCTTCTTCTTTCTTTTTTTTTCTTTTTTTCTCTATTCTGCCATTTTAATACAGTTCTTCGATAATTCTATAATATTCATAAATAATTCGATAATATTTGGAGACAACTTGGGCCCTATAAAGGTGCCTGCAATATTATCTCGGTCTGTCTCTTTATTTTTCTCTTTGTCTGATTTAGAAAAGCCAGAGTGAGCGAGATAATATCGAACGCGCCAAAACAAGGCCCCAAGATCCTATGTGTCATTCAATTGTCATCAAAATACGAACACAAAAACTTGCCCTTTCATCAATTTCTAACGAACATTTTCGACGACCTGTTTGGCTCAGTGGTAACAAATCCGCCTTATAAGCCAGAGGCCCCGGGTTCGATTCCCGGCCGGGCAGATGTTTGAATGATGAATAAATATCTGTTCTGGGTCTGGTTGTTCGTTGTCCTTGTCTTTGTGTGTGTTCCATGGCATCCCCGACACAGGATTTATCCTAGTGGAGGGGAGCTATGAGTGTGAAACGTTTATTTATTTATTTTATTTCCAGATCTGGGTGAAGATATCATCTTTCGTCCGCAACTGCCACTACAACGTAATGGGTCTGGAACCCAACCACAAGTACACGTTCCGAGTGCGCGCCGAGAACCAGTATGGAGTCTCGGAGCCGCTCACAATGGATGATACTGTCACTGCCAAGGTATGATATCACTGGGCTAGGACTAAAATAAGATGGAATACGGCCTTATTACCCTTCGAGGGTAGACCTGTGTCCCAACAGTGGGAGGATTAAAGGTTGAGAATGATGATGATGACTAAAAACTAAAGTGAAATGTAAAGTTACTAAAACTGTAGGTAAATTCTTGTTGGGCGGTTTTTATGAAAGGTCAATGTCAACTTAAGGACAAATCAATTCAGGGTTTCTGGGAATCAATTATTTAACCCTATAAGGATTTCGGTCATATCTATTGTTTTGTTTCCATGATTTAAATAGGACCAATTGTGTATGAGAATGGGTTTTAGGGGCAAATTTGTCATAGACACTGATGGGAAGAAGTAAAAAAAAGAGCGATTAACACTTCAGGTAACTCATGAGTACTTTAGGTCACTTAAAAAAATCAGGAGACTTTCTCTCGATCGTTATTTTTGCTACCCTTGTTTATTTCAGATAGTTAGACTACGACGAACTGACTTTGCAGATGTTTTAATGATGAATTTAAATATCTACTCTGGGTCTGGGTCTGGGTGTTAGTTGTCCTTGTCTTTGTGTGTGTTCCATGGCATCCCTGACACAAGTTATCCTAGTGGGTGTGAAACGTTATTTTATTAATTTACTCATTATTCCTTTCGTCTACAGTTCCCCTTCACAGTACCAGACGCGCCGGGAACTCCTCGCGTCATCGAATGGGACGGATCCACCGCCACAGTTATATGGGACAGGCCGCGGTCGGACGGCGGCGCGCGTATCCAGGGATACAAGATCGAGTTCAGGGATGTGCAAGACGGAGTCTGGGCCGGCGCTGACTATCTTGTTAAGGACTGCACTTACCAGGTAACTAAGTTTTGTTACTATTTGTCTTGTTACTTTTGTCCTTCTGTATTACTTTCAATTTTCAATGCAGGCTTCAACATGTTTACTCTTTGCACCCCAAGATGGCATGACATAATATTAGGTATGTTGATATATGATATGTTCCAAACGGACACTTCACAATTGGGTTCAGAAACTCATTCAAAAACCATTAAGAGCTTAAAATCTTGGGTTTGGACATTTCCATTTTAAAGTCAATCTTGACTAAAACAAACGTTTCTTCCCTCATTTTTTTATTTATTTTATTTTTTTTTTTTTTTTTAAAGTTTGTAATACAAGCTTAACACATAACCTTCCGCAGGCTTACAACCTCGAACCAGGCCACGAGTACGAGTTCCGCGTGCGCGCTAAGAACGCGGCCGGTTTCAGCAAGTACTCTGGCAGCTCTCAGCGGTTCAGAGTCCGCGCTAAACATTCGCCTCCTGGACCGCCGCAGTCGCCGCGCGTGGCTCGCGTGGGCAGGAACTACGTGGACCTATCGTGGGATCCACCAGCCAACGATGGCGGTAAGTTGTTTGGACCTAGCTTTATTATATTTAGCAAGTACTCAGGCAGTTCTCAGCGGTTTAGTGTGCGCGCTAAACACTTACTCGCGTACGGAAAAACTACGTGGATTTGTCGTGAGAGCTACCGGCCAATGATGGCGGTACGTCAACTTTAGCGCCAGCAAACCACAAGAACAACCCACTCGTACAATTACTTGTACTTGTTCTTATGTTACCAAGTTCTAATAGTTGCCAGGATTTTAAAATTTTGATTTTTTTTAATTAATTTTTTTTCCTAAAACTTTTCCTTTCAATAACTTCAATAAATTTGTATTTTCCCAGGTGCCCGCGTAACGGGCTACATAATCGAGCGGCGCGACGTCGGCGGCTCCGTCTGGGTCAAGTGCAACGACTACAACGTGCAGGACACCACCTTCACTGCCATGAACCTCAATGAGAAGGCGGATTACGAGTTCAGGATTATCGCTGTTAACGCTGGCGGTGAGTTTTGTTTGAGATTCAGGAGGGTAGACGGAAAATGGAAGAGAAGAAAAAAAGACTTTCCTGGGGAAAATAATCCTGATTTACCTTTATATTTAGATAGTAATCGTTGATATTCAACAACGAAGATCGTTTGATTTTTTTTTCTAAAATGTGTGGAACCTCAAAGTTTTGGTGTAATCGGTAAAGCAGTAAATTCAAAAAGTTCTCTCAAATCGTTATAGATCCACTTCATAATACATATTTCACAGACGTTTTCTTTTTGTATTGTGGCCAAAAATCTCGGCCACCCCCTTTAGCGGCCGCACTCGCAACGTGTAGTTTTGTAACTCCTTAAAAATATGCTCACATTTGCCAGAATATCTATCTCGTATCTAGCAATCGCAAATATTCATGAAATTTGACATCCAATAAACATAAAATCATCCAGGTAAATCCGAGCCCTCATCGTGCACCACCCCGGTCCGCACCGGCGAGGACATCGGCGGCACCAAGCCCGAGTGGCTGAAGAAGCTGCCTCCGCACATGGCGGCACCACTCGGCCGGCCCTACACTCTCGAGTGTGTGGCCACTGGCAACCCCGTGCCCACGGGGCGCTGGCTGAGGAACGGCAGGGAGCTCGTACTTGGCACCAGGTAACATCCTAAAAGTTATTTCTTTACGCCTTTATGGCGGATTAGTAGACAAATCTTTTGAAACTTTTGTACTTTTGAATGGCAACACTGTTCCAACTGCTATTTGACTGCAAAACGGCAAAATACTCGTACTTGTTACATTATATCCCGCAGTAGAAACACTAAATTGACAATATCTGAGGGCATACAGACTCAATTTCGAAACGAGTTCGTAAAGCAGTTATTCAAAAACGGGTTCAAAGCACTGAAAAATAGCTTCACTGAACATAGCTGCTTTTATTTGAAAAAGTGGTCGTTTATTCAGAGCCCAATATTGGCATTTTTCTTTTGGCAACTGTCAGTCAGCGAAGAGCAGTTCCTCTTCTCTAATGAACCGAAAACTGTGCCGTCCTTTTCTTTCAAACATTGTTTATGAGCCTACCGACCAAATATCCTCTTTGATGACCCATCTATTCCAATCAATTCTACTTCTCTTTTTAGTTTTTAAGTTTAGTCTGAGGACTTAAAGTTACAATACATCTAAAGAAAGTTAGTGTATTGAACTGTTAAAAATATTCAACTTGAAAATAGGTACAGATTGTACTTCTCTTTCTCACTCCCCATAACTCATATATCCCCATCTCAGGTTCATCGCCGAGTCCCGCGAGGGCACACTCCGGCTGAACATTCTCGAAGCGACGGACGCTGACGAGGGTGACTACACTTGCGAAGCGGTCAACAGTATCGGATACGTTTACTGTACTGGACATCTTAAGATTGGAAGTGAGTACTGTTTTTTACTGTTTTGATACAGTTTATTAGTTTAGGCTCAAGACAAAAGTTACATCTAAACAAAATTATCTGTTAAAATAAGATATGTTCTGTTTAGTCTATTCAAGATACGCACAAAAACGTTTTCATATTTTACTTACCAATTAAAAGGAAAGAAAAGTACTAATTTTGTAAAAGTAATTTTTGTGGTATATTTTAGACAAACTTTTGTTCGTAACTTTAATGAATTTATTAATATTCCTCCACATTATTTTTAACAGTAATACCATAACCATCCAAGAATAAAAATACATATAGTGGTTACGTGAATGAAATATCTATGCCAAATCGTGAGAAAGATTACCCCACGTACATTTTTCCCATCTATTGGAACCTCCATAAGTATTCGAAATGCTTTTAAAGTCCTCATTAAAAATCGTGCAACAGTTAAGTTTCAGATTTGCCAGACGATTTTGATAGAAAGTGCGCTGTTGATTAGTTAGGTTGGTTTGCCCTAACCAAACAAGAAACAGCGCACCATCTACCAAACTCGTTCAACCCAAAAGCACCCCAACCCCGCAAGCAATACGGCTCACATTGAAACGTCCCCAGACCCGCCGCGCATCACCCGCATGCCGGGCGACCTGCACCTGCCCGAGCACGACAACACTAAGATCAAGATCCTGTACTCGGGAGACCAGCCCGCTGACGTCACGCTCACCAAGGACGGCCACAAGGTCGTCGACTCAGCACATCTCAAATACACCGTCTTTGATGACTATATCCTTATATTCATCAAGGATATCACCAAGGATGATATGGGTAAGTTGGCACTGTAGAACGTAGTCTAAAGTGTTCTGAGGTCAAATCACAGGGTCGCCAAAGACGGTCTCAAGGTCGCCGACTCGGCGCATCTCAAATATACGTATCATATCTGTCTTTGATGGCTATAACCTTATATTTATTAAGAATATTACTAAGGATGATATGGGTGAGTTGCTGTTTGGTTCAATATTGTCTAAGACGATTGCTATTCTGATGAGCATCGATGAACAAGATTAAGATCATCTGTTGACCAGAGAAATAGTGGCAAGGCAGTCCAATCTAACTTGTCCAACTTGTGTATATTTGTTGGCTAACAGTTCATCTGTTTACCTAGCCGTCGAATTCGTTATGAGAACCACCATTGTGGCTTAGCAAAAACGTACATTTTCCCCTTTTGTTACGCCACGAAAAAAGCCCTTGAACAATTAAAAAGTCCTATAGAGCCTTTTTAAATTCTCATGTCTCTATGTAAAGGCAGAGTTCGTCATCGTTTTTTGCTTTCCCAAAAATACCGGAGTAAATCCAAAACACATGCTATATTTATTTTCTCTCCCCCAGGTACATACAAGCTCACAATCAAGAACAACTCCGGCGAGACCTCAGACTCCTTCAGCGTCACCGTGACCGGGCTGCCAGGGCCGCCGCAAGGGCCGCTGGACACGTCCGACGTGTCGCGACACTCGTGCACGCTGGCCTGGAAGCCGCCCACTTACGATGGAGGCATGCCGGTCACGCACTACGTTGTTGAGAGGATTGATATATCAGGTAATGTGAAACTTAATAGATTCAAAATTCAAATTCTAAATATTTTGGTTCAAGGAAAATTGTAGGTACATTATTTTTATAATCACAGCCTTCCAAATTAGGTGTGGAAAACCGTGTATTGGAAGTCAGATTTTCTTTAGATAGATACTTCGATAGAAAATGTTACTTTAAAGTCTTCTGTTAGTTTTAATCTCTTTGTGAGACATGAAATCTGCCTTCTCTTTTATTTATCTCTGGAGCCGAAGGTCCAAAAAAGGATATTTCAAAAAACTATCAGAAAGCTCTTGGATCAACTAACTTCCTATAAACTATAAACTACACTTCAAGTATTTGACCATAAACTACACTTCAAGGAATTTTCAACTACTACGCTCAGTCAAAATAGTATGTCAAATTTAAATGTGAAACATAAACAACACTTAAATAACTTAGAAGTCTTTTTAACTTTCAGTGTTTTTCTTGTTCATCTTTTTCTACTCTTAATTACCTTATGTTCCATCAGCTTAATTAAAAATCACTCGTCAACAGTTCAATTTTATCAGAAAACTAACTCCCCAATCCTTACAGGAACGGTCTGGATCACAATCGCGTCGTCAGTCCGCGACACGCGGTTCACAGTGCAGGGACTCACTGAAGGGCAGGAGTACAACTTCAGGATACACGCGGCCAATGAGAACGGAATCGGACCTGCTTTGGAGGGAGTCAATCCTATCAAGGTAATCTATGGCTTCTGTGCTGTGTATTCGATAGGAAAATGTAAAAAAAGTTTTTTTTCGCCCAGTAAGGGCCGATACGGGTCTTGAAAATTATAGAAAACTTTAACGAAAAACAATACAACAAATATCGTTTTGGGCCTCTTAATTTGTTTCAATTTACCCCATGTAATAAACAGGAACTTTACTGATTTTTTGGTGTTTTGACCCGTTTTGTTTTTTGGTTTGTATTTTTAACCAGTTATCGGCGTTAGACCTTTGATGCCCATTATTGCCCATATCCTACATACAATTAACCAACGAAATCTTATGCTCCGTCAGGCAAAGGCTCCGTTCGACCCGCCATCAAAGCCTGGCATCCCGAAGATCCTCGAAGTCGGGGGTGACTTCGTTCACCTCGAATGGGACAAACCAGAGAGCGATGGAGGATCCAGAGTACAGGGTGAGTGTCGCTTTCTTAGTTTTTGGCTCAGCGGTATGCCGATTTAAGAGCTAGAAGTCCTGGGTTCTATTCCCGGCTAGGCCGATGTTTGGATGATGAATTTAATTATCAACTCTGAGTCTAGGTGTTAGTTTCCCTTGTCTTTGTGTGTGTTCCATGGCATCTCCGAAACAGGGAAACCTAGTGGGAAGCTATGAGTGTGGAACGTTAAACGTTACGATAGCTATACTATACAATATAGCTCTCACAAATTAATCGTATCTTGTAAAGATCGGACTAGGCTTTCACTCGATAAATCAATTTAGCTGTTCTTTCATCTAAATTTAACCTTATTTGATGCATCATCAAATGACCTGTTTTTTAAGTCTGTAAAAATTATGCAAACCGGTTGAAAAAAAAGAAAAATAGGCATTTTATTTGACACGACCATAAATTCACATACGAAACAGCATAAATGTTGATAGGTCTTATTTTAGAATCATAAGTTTTTTGTATGTAATTGAATGACGAGACGAGCAAATCGCTCTCCTGATGTTAAGATCCTAGGTTGTACTGATTATTCATCTCTTTCCCTCCAGGCTACTGGGTAGACAAGCGCGAAGTCGGCACCTCAACCTGGCAGCGCGTCAACATCGCCATCTGTCTGCCCAACCAGCTGAACTGCTCCAACCTGGTGGAAGGCAGACAGTACGAGTTCAGAGTCTTCGCAGCCAATGAGGCTGGACTGTCTGAGCCGTCTTCTGCCAGCCAGCAAATTAAAGTGCAGGATCCGAAGGGTCAGATGTCTATTATTTTCTTGGTAGTTGGCATTAGTTTGCCATTTTGGCAGATTTACAGTAAAATCACACTCGAACTAAAATAATTACAATTCAATACAAGTAAATTAGAATTTTATTAATTGTGTGAATGTGTTTGAATTGTTTGCATGTAAAGTTTATTTCTAAAGCGACAAATTTAAAACACACAATTTTCACAGATTCTTAATTGGTGAATCAAAATCTCTGAATTCTTAGAAAAGTTAATTATTATGTAAAAATAGAAGCTACTATGACCTGAAAATTTTATTAGGACATGTCAACTGGTACCACCTTTAATTGTACCTACTGTTCAAATGATCATTTGACTAATAACCTCGATTCCCCACAGCGGCCACTCCGCCCGAGATCGTGAAGCCACTGAAGAACGCCAACTGCATCCAGTACCACAACGCCAAGTTCACATGCACCATCACTGGGTCGCCGAAACCGGCTATCACGTGGTACAAGGGTGAGTGTTACAATGTTTATTAATTACACCTTTAAAACCCCTACACCACTAGGACATTTTAAAGAAGAAAACTCTAAGAAAATCTAAAAAATTAAACTAAGTAGCTCTAAAAAGAGTCTGAAAGAACCCTACGAACCAATATTTGTGTAAAAACATTATTTACGATATCTGTCGAGTATCTGAGATAGACAAAAACTAAAAGGCAAATGTCCTGAAAGTACTTCGAATGCCGCTCACAATTTCACTATTCCACTCTTGTGCATATCTTGACCCAGGCGAAAAGTATCGTTTCGAGTTAGCTAGCAAAATCAGTTTGCAGGTTATAAAAACTTTCCGAATTCAAGTCAGTTGTACGAAACAATATTAAAAGTATTTGTTGTGTCAAATAAGCAAGCCCCTTAACATTCGTCCAATTCTTCACACAGGTGCCCGCGAGATCACCAACGGCCCACGCCACCGCATCTGGAGCGAAGGAGACAACCACTTCCTCACAGTCAACGATGTGTTCGGCGAAGACGCCGACGAATACGTGTGCCGCGCCGTCAACAAGGCTGGCGTTAAGAGCACCAGGGCTGAACTGCTTATCATGAGTAAGTATGAGAAGACTATTAAACTAAGGAAGATGTTCGCGCCATAATTTGTGGATTCTTTAAGCTGGGATGATGGTTGCGCCAAACTTTATTGGCCTATCAAACTAGGGAATATGATCGCGCTAAACTTATATGTAGCCGGGGAGTATTTTCACGCCGAATACTTTACTGGAGTTTAACGGTGGAAGTATAACTTTATTATTCTGTAAAAGTTTACATAGCCGAGAAATCGGGAAATATCGTGATAACATTTTTTTTTAAAGTTAAAAAATTGACACGAACTGTAGATCTTTCAGCTATAATCTTTACAGTTCCTTTGTTTAAATTAAAACATCGGCTTCTCCCATCTTCACAATCTGCTTTTCTAATTTAGACCATATTTCTTCTGAAAAAGATTTATTTTTAAACCCATGACATAAATAAACATCTTTTTCCACAGCCGCACCAAAACTGAACGTGCCTCCGCGATTCCGCGTGACAGCATACTTCGACAAGGGCGAGAACGTAATCATCAAGATACCGTTCACTGGACACCCCGTGCCGAAGATCACATGGGTCAGAGAGGGAGAGACGATCGAGTCTGGCAGCCATTACCATGTGGAAAGAAAAGGTGAGGTATTTTTGGCTAGTCGTAAGCAATGATGCGGTCTACGATGGAGCACGCATGCCTAGAAGAATATTATATACTTAACCAAACCTTAAATTATCCCACTGCTGGGATACGAAGTCAAAGGGTGATAAGACCGTATTCCATTCCAACACGCTGGCCAAGTACGGATTGGTGTATTCACATACGCCATTTAATATATCTTTTCCGAACGTACGTAGGTTTCCTTACGATATTTTCCTTCACGAAAAAGCCAGTGGTCAGAAAAGTTGTATGAAAATTTCTGCCTAGGCTTACTAGATTAAATTCATTAAATTTATTTCAAATTAATTCGATTGTATTTTAATAATATTACAAAACGTATATTTTAATAACAACTACCATTTCAGAACGTCACGCGATCCTGACGATCCGCGACGCGAGCAAACTGGACTCCGGTCCCTACAGGATCACGGCTGAAAACGAGCTGGGCCAGGACAACGCTGTTATCAACATCGAGATCAGCGGTAAGTTGCATTAATCTGGTTATTTTGGTAACTAACGTGTAGTCAAATGTAAAAATTAAGTAAAAAAATTATATTATGTAAAAGTTAAATTATAATCAAGCCCTGGTAAAATTCGTACTACCTGAAATTTGAAATCTCGATTTATTTGACTGTTTTATATTTTTTTTCTAAATGGTGCCTTTCCCACGCATGCTGCGTCGATTATGAAGCACAAGGAAGGTATATCTGCAAAAAAACTTAAAATCTTTTAGCATTTGGTTAGTAGAGGTTAGTTTTCACTGATAGCTGACCATTGTTCACAAAAATTACTGTAGTTTGACCGATTAATAGGGTAGGATAGTTTTATTATAGAGTTGCTCTATCCTAAATTGATCGACGGATTAATTGCGAATTTATTCAAAGCGAACTAAGGGTCGATACACATCTGACGGAAAATGCGTCGCGTATTACTCGACTATATACTCGACGCACTAGCGCATCATCGGTTGAGTGTGAAAGGTTGGATGTTTTATTATACATTTCTCTGTTCTGGCGTTACGCGACCGATAATACGCGACGCATTTTCCGTCAGATGTGTATCGACCCTAAGTAATTACCATTTCAATCCGACGTTTTTCAGATATTTCTCTTACTGTAATATTTTATAGTGTAATATTTTATAGTGGTGTCTTGAGTTTCACTGACAAAACCATTTTTCCCCAGATCGCCCAGACCCGCCACGATTCCCAGCCGTGGACAACATCGGCGTGGACTCGTTAGCCCTGAGCTGGAAGGCTCCAGTATGGGACGGAGGCTCAGACATCACGAACTACCTGGTCGAGAAGCGAGAGCATCCGATGACCAGCTGGATCAGAGTTGGCAATACCAGGTAAAGAAAAAAATAAAATATTTTTTTTTTTGAGGGTTATTTTTTGTATAGCAGCAAAACTAAATACTAAATTAGTTGGTTGCAGACAAACTACTCGTAGCTATGCTATTGTCTTTAACCAAACTTCATATTGTGTCATCTAACTTTTTGTTGCAATAAGGAATTAAAAAGTACTTGATTGTAGGTAATTCCATAATGCCACTATTGTAACATTTTGTGGTTGAATGAAAACTTTGATCATACGTAGGTACGTTACTATGGCTCGAGCGCCAATGGCTACATTTTATACCAAGAAATTAAACGATGAATATTACAAAGAAGAATTATCCAAGAAGTAGACGTCACTTGTTTTTTTCCAAGTCAGGTAACATTCAGTTCTTGAGTGAATGCAACATAAAAACTATTTGTACTTTTGCCACACCAACTAAAAGCAATGGCATTGAAATACACGATCAATTTCAACGAAAAAAATTTGTTGTAAATGATTATAAATGCAAAATGTTTTCTTGGAAATCAACGAAAAAAACATGGGGAAAAAGCCCCACTTCTACCCAACAGGCGAGTTGCTAGTCAAACGCGGACTTATTTGCAGTAAAAAAAAACAGTTTTCTAAAACCTATCTTGTTTTCCCCAGATTCACAACGATGGCGATCAGCGGCCTAGTCCCGGGCAAGCAGTACGAGTTCCGCGTCTACGCAGAGAACATATACGGCCGGTCCGAGCCCAGCGACACCACCTCACTCATACAGACCAAGTCTATCATCAAGAAGGAGTTCAAGAAGAAGGAATACCCAGGTATGCTTAAGAAAGATCTTGGTTACAAATTTTAGTTTGTTCATGTAAGGTCGGATTCTTACAATTCAGTTTAGTCGAATTTTGAAAGAAACAATCAAACAATACATTCATGAACTGATTAAAAATTCTATTGTGTAAATATTTTCAAAACATAAAATGAAGGCATATATCCATGACATACTTTTATAGAACTTTATTATTGATAGTACTTCCGTCCATTCGAGAATCTGTTATTTTAAGAATCTGGCCTTGTACAAAAGCATATACTGCTTAAAGGTAATTAATATTGGTTAACGGTTTTTTTTTGTACAATTTTTTAATTTTTTATTTATTGTATTTTTTCGTTTCGCAGTGGACGAATCAGGCAAACGTATCCGAACCAACGCCGACCACGGCCCCGTAAAGGACTACGACAGCTACGTTTTCGATATCTACTCGAAATACGTGCCGCAGCCCGTCGACATTAACACGTGTTCCGTATACGACAAGTATGATATACTGGAGGAGATTGGTGAGTGCTATTCAGTTTGTTTTTATAGTTTATTTAGTTATGGTTAGATTTGTAAGAATTAAAAAAATCAAGTTTACAAGTGATCAATTCTGCCGTAATAAGCCAAAGAGCGGTATCTCAAAAAAAATATTTCTGTTTTTTCATGCATCTTTGATTGCTTGAAAAATTACGTATCTGATGTGTGAAAAAACGATAAGATCGATGAGGACTAGGGGACGTTCGGAATTTATATTCTCACTTCTGCTAGTCAGTCTGTCTGTATTCAAACCTGTGAGGTCAAAAAGACTGCCAATAATTGTACAGCAATTTGAGTATTATTTCTATGCGCTTGTTTTTTGCTCAAGCTGACTTGACACGGTACATGCATTCAGCCAGCGTTATACATGTTAATTAAGTATAATACACAATACAAAAATACTGATATTTTAATGATATTCAAATATGTTTCAATTTTTTTATTGAGTTTTAGACTCAAAAAAAGACCAAAAAGGCTCAAGAATTTTTTCGCATGGTAACAAAATGTAGACTAAACACACACTCACGAAGTTGCTTGTGAGATAAGCATTAAGCATTGCATTAACATAGAATACTAACATGGATTTTTTAGACCATTCTGAGCCGTATTTCTGGTACAAATAAGGGTGAATTTCGCAGGTGACTTCGTGAGAGCATCTTCTAGAAGGAAGCCGACAGGTCTGTGTGTGAATAGATCGATGTAGTACCTCTCTCTCTGCATCTCTCTGTCTCACACGCATACTATATTTTAGGAAATAATTTTAGCATGCGTTTTATTATTTATCAGTAAAATTTATTTTATTTATTAGGGTAATTGGAAAACAAAATATCTTTTTTTTATTCACAATTTGGAATAAATGTCACATACAAAAAAAACATTCTACAATTCGAAGTAAACACAGCACATCATTATTTTTTTTAAATATACACATAATTATAGCGTCAATATTTCCAATGACCCTTGACACATATTCTAGATAATTATATCATGCATTTATATTAATATATTATACAGGTTTTTGCGCAATATTAGTATATTTACACACTTCTATACACAATTTTAAACTTTCAGTAGTACAATTACAGCACGGTTTTGCGCTTTATAATTATAAAAACGACAAAATATTTTTATTTATTTTATTTAAATGCATTTATTTTTATCGGAATGCGCAAGTAGAACGTAATTGTCACACTGTTTAATATATTTCTCTAGATAACATTTTTTTATAAGAAAGTATAATGAAAACAAAAATATAAGTGAATTGTAGACGAAACAATCAAATCTAATCCAAGTAGCTAAACTACCTTTTTGTGATTTTGACGTAAAATATTAAATAAACGATGCCTAATTTATTCCGTCACAATAAAAAAATAACAGTCAAACCATTAAAACAAAGACCACATAACAAACATGTCAAAGCTAACAAAATATAGCCAGATACGCCATCTTAAATAAAAGTAACTGAACGCTATAACATACGCTGTTAAAATTGACAGGTCACTTGACAAAACGCCGCGCCATCTAGTTGAGATAACAGTAAATAAACGAATTTACATTAGCTGTTAAAAATGACAACAGTTGCCTTGACAAAATGGCCAAACCATCTAGTCTTGATACAAATAACTGAACGAAATCACATAAGCTGTTAAAAAAAGACAGTAACAAAATGGCCACACTGTCTTGATACAAGAACATTATTTTACAAAACAAAAAACAAAAACCGACTTCAAGAGACCGACTATTGATAGTTATTCATCTATTTGTCGCGCACGTACCTTATGCTTTAAGACTTATATGGTTTTCTCATGGATACCATTATCAGAACTGGACTAAATTGAAATGGGACCAAATGGGAAGCGTCAGCTTTCTAATAAAAAAAGAATCATCAAAATCGATTCACCCAGTCAAAAGTTATGAGGTAACAAACATAAAAAAAAAATGATAAAAAAAAACATACAGTCGAATTGATAACCTCCTCCTTTTTTGAAGTCGGTTAAAAAGTAACTGAACAATATAACATACTCTGTCAAAATTGACAACTCACTTGACAAAATGGCCATGCCGCGCACAAAATGGTCATGCCGCGCCATCTAGTTGCCAAACGGAAACTACAAAAAAAATACGTAAAGAACAAAACCAAAAGGAATCCTTACTAACTGTTGTAGGTACAGGCGCTTTCGGCGTAGTCCATAGATGCCGCGAGAGAGCCACCGGCAACATCTTCGCGGCCAAGTTCATTCCCGTCACCGGAGCCATGGAGAAAGAACTGATCAAGAAGGAAATCGATATCATGAACCAATTGCATCATAGGAAGCTGATCAACCTGCATGATGCCTTTGAGGATGACGACGAAATGGTGCTGATCTTCGAGTTGTAAGTCTTTTTATTTATATTTTTAGTGTTTTTTTGTTAGCATGGTGCAGCGTCTTTGTCTAAGTAATTAGTGGATTTGCCTACATACTTAAAGGTTACATTAAGTTCAAAATAAAGCCGTTCACCAGTCAATAAGACAATAGGAGCCTTTCATATAAATACTGTTAAAATTCTCTGACAACTTCTACTGCTGCAGACGTGAAATGTCACGTTCGAAAAGAAAACGGTCAATTTGAAGCAGTGATAATCAAAAAAAGTTTAAGCACATTAATAGTAGATAAACATACATACACAAGAAAAACATAACCCTCCTTTAAATTATCTATCTCTTACTGACTTTGCATCCCACCTGGTAATGGGGTCAGGCCTTCACAACACTCCATGAAGCCGTTGTCTGATTCAAGCCACAGCAAACGTCTTTAACAATAAACCCTATTCCAGCTTGTCCGGAGGCGAGCTATTCGAGCGCATCACCGAGCCCGGCTACAACATGAGCGAGGCGGAAGCCGCGCACTACATGCGGCAGATCTGCGAGGGAGTGCGCCACATGCACGAGCAGAACATCATCCACCTCGACCTCAAGCCGGAGAACGTCATGTGCCAGACGAGGACGGGCACTGATGTCAAGGTGAGACAAAGAACTGTAGTTAAGAAACGCTATATAAACTAAGTTAGCGTCTAAAGTTTTTAGATGGGAAGGAGGAATAGATATTAGTAGAAAACCCCCTAGCTATTATGTTAGGGATAAGCTCGCGGGCCGGGCCAAGTAGCGCCCGGATCCTGTTAAAAAAAAAGCACTTAAATTCCAATAACCTAGGAAACGTTAATTTCGAAAAGAAAATATTTGTGCTTTTTCTATTAATAAAAATAAGTCGCAAACAAGTCGCTGACCACCTGACGGTAATTGGTCACCGTTGCCTATGGAAATTTGCAATGCCCGACGCATTTTCACATCGTTGCATACAATACAGTTTATTAAGACTTACAAGACTCCATTCACATTTCTTTTAAAGCAGCTCAGATTACAATTCAGCTGTATGCTCAATTGCTCATATATTTTGATATAATTAACACTATATTATAACCACGTTAGTTTTTATAGTATACTTATATATCACTCTTTTCAGATCATCGACTTCGGTCTAGCAACGAAGTTAGACCCGAACGAAGTGGTCAAAATCTCGACCGGCACGGCCGAGTTCGCGGCGCCTGAGATCGTTGAGCGCGAGCCCGTCGGCTTCTACACGGACATGTGGGCCGTCGGCGTGCTGTCTTACGTGCTGTGAGTATACACACACACATAAACACTAGAACATACACGAACAGACAACATGGATACCATATATACCAATTTCAGTAATTTTCCTATTATTGTCGGGTAATTTGACATATTATGAAATAAATACAATACAATATACGTAATCAGTCCAGTACTTTTTGAGTTTATTCATTACAAACATACAAATCTTGCCTCTTTATAATATTAGTGTAGAAAATACAAGATATTATTTGTTTCTTACTCTCTCGTCCACTCTCTTAAGTCCCCACTCTCCACAGACTCTCCGGCTTATCTCCGTTCGCGGGTAACAACGACATCGAAACCCTGAAGAACGTGAAGGCTTGCGACTGGGAGTTCGATGAGGAAGCATTCACTCACGTGTCTATGGACGCTAAAGACTTCATTAGAAGACTGCTTGTTAAGAATAAGGAGTAAGTACTTTATTTTTAGCTGTTTTGGGTCTATTTTTGAATATCAGATCACAAATTAAATCTGCCCAAGCGAAACCTCGCTTGTCATGGGTTCTGAACTATCGTATTTTCAACGAGCGAGGATCCCTAAAATTGCATCTAAAACAACGCAAATCACACAAACCAACACAAAATACAACTCAACAAAACACTTTTTTTTTGGCTGCGAATTTTTTTTTTCTATCTACCTACTTTTAGTCTAATGTGGAAAAAAAACGGAGCTAGTATTCCAAAACTATTCATAATTTCGTATATCGTTCCCTATTCAAAACCACTATTATATGATGAGCAAAAAAAAGCTATACTTAATACTAATGTGTCCACTGACTTAACCCTCTCCCCCATAGAAAGCGCATGACGGCGCACGAGTGCCTGGCGCACGCGTGGCTGCACGGCGACGGCGCCGCGAGCCGCACCGCGCCCGTCAGCGCGCGCCGGCTGGAGGACATGAGGAACAGGCTGCGGCGCAACTACGAGGTATGGAGCTCGGTGACGGCAGCAGATTACTAGACACTAGTCACTAGACAGCCATCGTTTACACCTCTGAACAGAAATGATGATATCTATTTGACACAAATAAGTACAAGATCTTTTCAAACGTATGCAAGTTTTCTTACGCTGTTTTGCTTACAAAAACGAATATAAAACAAAAAAAGCACATAAGGAGAGCAAATAAAAAAGCGAACTCAGCTTATTTTTGTTACCCAATCACTCAAATCTGCTCAACGAATTTTAACAAAATTTGGTATCAAACTCGAGGGCTATACAGCTCAAAGATTTTATATCCTGAAACAGATTACGGTTCCTGTAGAATAGTGGTAAAAACCGCGAGGTTTAGCCAAATATTCACATGTTAGCAAACATACCGCGACGAAACCTCTTATCACTCCATTAATCGAGCTAAAACTGCCTCAACTTACTCTAAATATCAACATCGGATGTGCCATTCACATTGCTTCGATTTCTCTACCGGACATGAAACATCCCTCTTGTTCCAGAACTGGTCATCATTCAGGCTGCCGATCGGCAGGCTGAGCGAGTACAGCTCGCTGCGCAAACTCCTCATCGAGAAGTGGAAGATATACGACGGACAGTTCGGTAAGCACTTTCAGAAATTGGTGACAGGTACAATGTAACCCACCTTTTATACCTTCGCTGATAAGACCCAAAAGTTGTCTCATTTCTACTAATTTCTACATAAATTTGAAAGTATTTCCTGTTGTGACTTCTCAGAGCCTCAGGAAGTCGAAAACTGACACTAGGCTATTCAGTTCACTCGGGCTATCTGCACTTACGAGTATACTAGTTATAGTGCATTATGATGCGGGTCATCGTTTTGAAACAATTTTTTTACCATTGCATAACGGTGTTCATGAATTTTTTCAAGTTCGATTATGAGCATCATCAACATCATCGTCAGCCTGTATTGACCCACTGTTGGGTATAGGCCTCCTCTCCCTTGTGCCATTTTTCCCTGTCTTGGGCCGATCTCATCCATGCATGACCCGCGATGGGTCTGATGTCGTCGACCCATCGGGCTGATGGTCAACATCGGTCAAAAAGACATAGATTATTACAGATATTTTAATAACATTGTAGCTCTATATGCGACTCTGTATGGGTGAACTTATCATCTTCTAACAAAGCAAAATCTGAATCTGATCCTATTTATTGTGATTTGTACTACATTTCCTCTCTCTCTCCCCCAGATCGTAGACAGGCGGCGCCACGCTTCGTGATCAAGCCTCAGTCCGCGTTCTGCTACGAGGGTCAGTCCGTGAAGCTGTACTGCCGCATCATTGCGTGCGCGACGCCGACTGTCACCTGGTCGCACAACAACCACGAGCTGCGCCAGTCGGTCAAGTTTATGAAGCGGTGAGTGAATAACTAACTTTGGCTGCGGGAAACACACACCTTGTGTTTTCCTTTGTGCGACGCGAGTGCGGCTGCACACGCCAGGCGCGTAAAACACAACGCATTTGACAATTAGCCGCACTTGAGGCAAGCGCATGTGATTATTAGCCGCAGTCTAAGTGTTAACTGACTAACTTTGTTTTTGCAGCGACCCAAACTGTGTTGCCCTCGATCAGTAGTTTTGGATAAAAAGAACTACAAACAGGCAGACGGTCAGCCTGTTGATAAGTAAACCTATGATGCCTATATTTTTTTTACTTTTATATACCTACAGACAAATAATACAAGTAGTGTGATTAGATCATCAGACATCTGTTAATTAATGGAATAAGGCCCTTTGAGAGTAGAGAACCTTAAAAAGTCTAAGGGATTTGTCACACTGGATGCGGTCTGCGGTCAGGTCGCGTGAACAAAAGTGTTTGCGCGACCTGACCGCAGACCGCAGGACGCATCCAGTGTGACAAATCCCTAAACCTAACCTAACCCTATGAGGGTCAAGTAAAAGCTAGTCACATAAAGATGGTCCTTACGCTCATTTTATATTGCTATTCGCAAAAAATCGTAACAGTTCCATTATCATCCATCCATCTTCATATTGAAGTTTGGAGGTCAGTAGCCTAAACTTCTTGTGATCCCATGCCGATTGCTACATCGGAAACAGGTCTGCAAAAATTGCTGACGGAAGCAGCCACTGCAAGCGAAGCCATGGGTCCCTATCAATGTTAGCAGTTCCTTTGCACCCAGTATACTGAATCTATACTTTATCACCAGGTACGCGGGTGAAGATTACTACTTCATCATCAACCGAGCCAAGCTGGAGGACAGAGGAGAGTACATCATCAGGGCAGAGAACCACTACGGGTTCAGAGAGGAGGTCGTCTTCTTGAATGTGCAACGTAAGTTCAATTAAACCCGTTGACAGATCCTATCATTTTCCCTCTCACGAAGAAAGTACGCTCAGGAAAGCGTGCTGACAAAACACGTTCTCGAAAAGTTCTACAAAATGAAAACAAAAGTAACTTTTTTGGAGCAGCGACTCAAATTGCGTCTGACAAATACTAAGAGGCGCTATCTTGAGACATTTTATGCATAGTTTCCGAAATCACTTACAAATTTGATTAAAATATTGAGGTTTGGACTGATAAAAATAGTCTTATTTTGTCTAGGTGGTGGTAGTAGGTACCATTTTTAGCGAACATTCTTTTAGTAAACGTTTTCAGCATCAAACGGACTCCGAGTGGCCCTACCTGAAAGGAGAATGGGCACTTTTGTATGGGCACCGTCCCCGTGTTGTATCAAGTCGTGACATATGTCATTTGAAAGATGATAATATTAGCTTTATTTAATTGTATGACTCAACCTTGTATGACGTGCAGGGAAAAAGATATGATCGTTTTTAGATTTTAAAAAATTGCTGATTTTTTGCTCTTTAAAGCTATTATAAGGAATTTTATTAACATGTATGTAAAAATTACTTTTATTATTGAATCCAGGGTTATTCATAAAGGGTACGCTAAGCCGAAAAGGGCTCATAGTAGGCATTATTTTTATTATGAACAACTTTTACTATGGGACCAACCTGAAATTCGGGAAAAATTCAGTTGTTCCATAGAAAAATGTCAATGACACTCGACAAAATGTATGGAACATGTAGAAGTCATTTTGACAATAGTTTACAAAAAATAAAGAGTATTAAGAGTGCTGTCTGACAAAAGGCATTTTATGTCAGTCGCTATGTATCCAGTAGCTGAATATGCCCTCTCTGAAAAACATATGAAAAAGCTAGTCGTTTCTATTAACACCTACAAAGCTTTCACCAGGGTTTGGCATAAAAACCTTATAAGCAAGCTCCCTTTGTTTGGCTTGTTCACTTGGTTTGTTGCATGGATATCGAACTTCCAGCGGGATTATTTGATTCGAGTAGTGGTCATCGGTGGTTCTTTATCTGATTTAAAAGATATCAAGGCTGGTGTTCTCCAGGGGTCGGTGCTCTCCACAACGCTTTTCCCTGTTCACTATAATTATCTGCTAAAGCCTGGTGTTTTTGGGTACGCAGATGACAAACCGTTGCCGTTGCATATCCGACGCGCGGTTCAGCGGATGAAAAATCTAGCCTCCGAGAGAAGCCATGGTCAAGCGCATAAGCTTGTCTCTTGGCAGTTTTCGATTGAGGCGGTACTAACCTGGTTAAGTTTGATGCGCACTATGACATTTTATTAAATAATAAAGCAATACCTACAGTAAAAACACGAGTTTTTGCAATCGGTATAGTATAGTATAAGATACACGGTCGAAAGTAGTGTTACTGATGGATAGTCTATTATGGATAGGTTTTTTTGAGACTGGGGGAAACCTTAAGAAAATAACCGGCTGCGTTGGGGGGCAACCGGGTCAAGGGGATTTTTTGTGGGGTTATACCTACTAAAACTACCTCTGTTACCATCCTCTGTCGGTGGTGATATGAGCGCTTCATCATGTTTTCGATAGTCTCTTAGATGTGAGTGGTAAGATCACCAGTAGACCAGTTTCAGCAAAATCCATACTGCCAGTCACTTACGAGGTCATTAGCTTCTCGGTACGCCAGGAGCTTGTTCCATAGTATGTTGTCTTGCAGAGTATGAATATGATCGGGATAGGCATGTAGTCAGATTCAGCACGACTACCCTTCTCAATAAATACGGTTCTCAATAAGATTTCTTAATTATTTTCTACAACATCAATAATGTCGAAACGAGCCGATTTTATCGATAGTACCTCACACAGTTAGCAGTATTGTGACGTTTTGAGCCAAATTCATGGCTGGCTCTGCAAAGAAGGCCTAATTGACCACTATTTAAAAGTCAAAAGCATTTGAAAAGTAAAACTCTCTGCATTTAGTCTATGATTGCTCTCTGCTCCATGCCTTTACTCTTATCTGTAACCATTATTTAAAGTTCATCTCGCTCGCTTTTATAGTGTCTTGGTAAAGAGAGAGATAATTAAAAAAACAAACTAGTTTGACGAAAGGTTCGGGCTTTTAACCCTTCGACAAGACAACTTATAATCTTAATCAGACTTCACTTACAGGTAAGTTCGCTTAATTTTTCAAATATTGATAATGGTAATAAATCGATATCATATTATGGCATTATTCAGACAAAAACTGTCGATAATCAGCAATGTAAGGATTTTGGCATGTACCAGTATAAAATTAAAATAATTACAACTATATAAACAAACTATTATTATCTAATTGTTATAAGGAAGTGATAAAATAGTCACAGAAAATGCATACACGATAATAAAATTCGATAAAATAGTTTTTAAAACGAAAAAAAACAGCACTTTTTAGAATCTAAAAACCGTCATATCTTTTTCCCTGCACGTCCTTCAGGGTTGGTGTCATATAATTAAATAATGCTGTTGTTATGCTCTTTCGAATGACATATGTCATGACTTGATACAACACCGGGGACGAAGTGCCCATCATCCTTTAATACAAATTCTAAGAACTCAAATATTCCTCTCCAAATCAAGAATTTAAAGAGTATCTAAAAGTAGCAACCACTCTAGTCCACTAAACTTTAAACAACCAAATTAATCGTCAAATTCAATCAACCAGTAATCCGACTTAATCTCAACAGATCATTAGCAAGCAATTGGGTTACGAATGCGTTAAATTCTATTCCTAGAACGCCTAAGACATCTCAGACGTATTGAGAGAGCAGTTCCCTTCCGCGTTTTCTGTATACCAGTCTAATCTATCGATCTGGTGATTTAGTTTTGTGATTTTAATCTTAAGATTATTAAAATTAGTTCCTATAGGAGCTAATTTTGCTCGGTGAGTGTGATGTGAATTATTACTTTTGGTATGTAGGTATGGGTTGCTGCGTTTTCTGGAATTTTATCTGCTTCTAAAGTGCTGCTACAGAAGTTTTTATTTTGCGTGACTGGATAAAATTTGAATAACGTGGTTCTAAATAATTTTCATTATTTTATTATTCGTTCTATTCGTCTGTTTTAGTGTCTTTTTGTAATACTTATGCTGCGTCGGGAAAGAAAATAGGAAGTAAGAGTAATGTCATGCATAGATAACACACTAATAAAGTTTCGGGCTACGATTGTCTGTAGGAAGTAGTTATCAAAGTGTGTGTTTGTCTGATCGCTTGTTTTTGTTCAAAAATCGTTTTTTTTTTCGCAATAATTTAAGTTCTAAATTTGCGTAGCTGAATGCTTCTTCGTAGAGTCCTATTACTCCTACATATGTAAGACTTACCCTATAACTACATTGTCAGTGCTTTAAATACTTCAAGATTACAATTATTTTAATTAAGCATCAGCTAAGCCAAATTTCTAACTACACCGGCAAGGCTAAAGGCCAAACTACACCTGCAAGGTCAAAAGCCGAGCTACATCTGCAAGGTCAAAGCCCAAACCAAATCTGCGTGGCATGTGTCAACAGCTATTTTCCCTCCCCCAGCGATACCAAAGTTACGTTTTTTATGCTATTAAGTGACGAGACGAACTAATCACTCTCCTAATGTTAAACGTCACGTTTGCCCATAACAAGTCCGGGCCACCCAGAATTTTAGATTCCTAGAATTCAAGGCCCTGCGCGGCACAGCACTGCGCTCATCACCCTGAGATATGAGATGCTAAGTTACATTTCTCCTCCCCCAGCGCTACCGAAGCAGCTAATCTTAAGTTACGTTTCGTCCGCAGCGGTCCCCAAGGTCCAGCGCACGCACCTGTCCGAGGCCCCGCGGCGGCGCGAGGCGCTCCCCTACACGTTCTGGCAGGAGTCCTCCGAGACGGCGCCCGTGTTCACCTTCCAGCTGCGGCCGCGCGTCATGCAGGCGCGCGACACCTGCAAGCTGCTCTGCTGCCTCAGCGGGAAACCGGCGCCCACCGTCAAATGGTACGTGGGGCTGGAATACTTGGCTGGGAAATGTGAGGGATCGGGGAAACATTTAGGGTGTTTTAGACGGAAATTCTAAGAGTTTTAGAAGATGGATGGGTTTGGTAAACTTGTGCCGACCATCGAATGGTATGTGGGGATGGAGGAAATGTATAGAAATGAGAAGAGTTGGAAAACTTTATTGGGCAAAGTTTCTAAAGATTTTGGGTTGGAGTTTGAGTGGTATCGATGCTTATGAGATGGGCTGGACGCCTTTGGGATACATTTAAATTTTTGGGATAGATAGATTCGTAAAATCTGCGCCTACCATCAAATGGTTGTGGGACTGAGATGGTTTGGTGGGAAATGAGTGTTGGGTAGAATTGGAGTGTTTTCAGCAGAAATTACAACAGTATTTGAGTGACACTTTCATTGGTTCTGGTACATTTGGGATCGTTTGGCTGCATTTAGAATGAATCCGATTTTGGGGATGAACGGTTTGTGTAAAAATTTGGATGGTTTGGGTAGAAAATAGAAAGCCTTAAACAGATATTTAGGTCAGATATGGGCCAGTTTCCCACAGTTTGATTTTCTTAATAATTTCGACCTTTAATCCCCAGGTACAAGGACAAGCGCGAGCTATCCAAATACGATTACGCGATGACGCACTCCGACGGAGTAGTGACACTCGAGATCATAGACTGCCAGCCCGGGGACAGCGGGAAATACACCTGCGTCGCGACCAACTGCCACGGGACCGATGAAACCTCCTGCGTCGTCATTGTTGAAGGTACGTCACATCTTTGTTGGTACAGCAATAAGTCGTCATTGTTAAAGTCGTAACTATTTTTGTTGGCGCAGTGACCAAAATTGTATCTTAGCCTCCGTAAGAGGTTCCATTAACTTTTTTGGCGCAATGACCCAAGGTGCCTCGCCTTTAAATACTAAGTGGCGCCACTGACTGTCTTAGGACAGCGACCAAAATTGTGTCTTGCCTCCGAAATAAATTTCGCCCGAAACAATACATAGTCAAGGGCTTGCCATCGTCGTAAGGATATCGACACTATTCACAGTGAATAACGTCCATATTACAATGGCGATGCCATGCAAATTTTTCTAAATGGTTTACCCTTGTTCAATTTGATTTAACACTATTTTTACTCTTTTTTTTCGGGGGCGCAATGTGACTTCTAAACGTTTTCTCGATATCGTTCGCAGGTTAAAATAATTTAAAAACTAACTATGAAGCCTGCCAGGAAAGATTTTGTAGCTTTTTATTTACGTATTATATTATGTTTTAACCCAATTTAATATTTCGTAGGCGAGGTGACGTCACCGGAACAGCAACAGATGGTACACAACTTCCTCCTGTCGGGCGACCGGCGATACATCGAGAAACCGCTCAAGCCAGCGCCGCCGCCGATTATCACCAAAACTAAGGTAAGTTTCATTGACAGGACTACCAAGCGTGGGAGATACTCCACTGACAAGAGTAATTGATCTTCAAACGGAATTGAATGGTTGTTAGCTATTTAATGTTTAGGTTGCTTTTTGAACATGATGACCTAAAACTTCTTTTCACTCTGCATCCAAGTTGTAAACCTTCTTCTCATCAAGTCAAGGTCCACTTGGATTTTGACTTGTTTTCTATTTATTTTTTTATTTTGCGACCTTGCAAGCAATCCAACCGAGCGACGCCACGCCTACTTTTCATCTACTTTTCGCAGTCTCCAGTAACTCGCTAACTTCACCATCAATTTGTCACCAATCACCAACCAAAACTCGTCACCACACGAGCTCATCACCTAATCACCAACTTTGTCGACCAGGTGACGATCGACCCGCCGACCAAGGGCCTGCGCCCGAAGTACTCTCCGCAGACGTCGGTGGAGGCGAGCCGCAAGAAGTACGGCGCGAGACTCGACTCAGATACGTCTTCACGCTCCAGAAGCGCTACCAAGGAACTTGTCTGTGAGTATACTTATTCGATATGAGGGCGATAGGTCACCGGCGTCCCGCAATGAGCATATTGTGCCTGCGGTCATCCGAGATAAACCAGCTCCTTGAAATATCGGAGCGATGCTCTGGGCCGCTGGCACTACTGCTCCAATGGCTGGTAGCCAATGAGTACTTATATTCTTGTCTGGTGCCTGGTGGTGTCTTTCCAACTAGTCAGTCAGTGGCTGTCTGCACATTCTAGTCTGGTCCAAGGTAACCAAGATTTATTGAGCAGCTTACTTTGAAGTTTCTCATTCTTAGTGTGCAATTCCAACTAGTGAAGGTTGACAGTGAGTCGGTAGTTACCTGTATATTTTACTCTTGTCTTTGGCAAGGCGAGTTCGGCGGCACTCTTTCCTGATAGTACGCAAGTTTGAAGCTTTTGCTAATTAACTGAAGTGTTCAAGACATTTAAAGTAAGGAAGTTAGGTCCATAAAGTCACAAGGCACCACTTAACAATCACAACACAAAATTGAAGCAACACCACTAACTTCCCCTTCCCTCACAGTGCCAGCATCCGACTCCACAATGTGCAAGCCCTCGTTCGCGCGCGCACTCCCCGACGTGTTCGCGGCCAAGGACGGTGCTCCCCTGCTGCTGTCCTGCGCAGTCCGCGGGGACCCCGACCCCAGGGTCGAGTGGTTCAAGAACGGGAAGCCACTGCATTCTTCTGAGGTGAGATTTGCTAGCTGTATACAAAATTGGAGTAGCCGCCACCGTTTGGGTGCTCATGCCCATATTATTGACAAGTGGAAATCGCACACTGTGCGTTTCACGCGGTCTTTTTTACCACACACCTGCAAAATGTGGAACGAGCTCCCTCCACCTTTTTTCCCGAGTAACTACAACACTGGGTTCTTCAAAAGGGCTGTTAATAGAGTCTTAAAAGGTCGGCAGCGTATCTGCGATGCCTCCAGTGCAGGTATCTTATAGGTATCTTATAGGCGAGGTTCTATTATTTGATGATTTCTGATCCACAATATAATTCTAGAGCTTTTGGTACCAGTGGTGTTAGTGCTTAATTCATATCAAGCACAACCAAAATCTAATGTGCTTCAATTAATAATTCATACATTTTTTTCAAGCCAATTTATCTTGTTTGTCGTTGTTGTGTTATCTGTCAACATGTGCTCATAGAAGTTCTCATAGAAAACTGTATTCTGGAGTCCAATACTAAAAGGCATAAATTAAACTTAAAATCCAATTCCAGGTAGTAGACCTGAAGTACAAGAACGGCGTGGCTTCGCTGGCCATCCAGGAGGTGTTCCCCGAAGACGAGGCTGAATACTCTCTCAGGGCCATCAACAGCCAGGGAGAGGTCGAGACCAAGTGCAAGGTCTCCGTCAAACGTGAGTATTTCCACTATGTAACTAAAACCTGTAAGAGAAAAAAAATATTGTGATAAAAAAAATTAAAATTAATAAAAAAAAATACGAAAAAAAAAAACTAAAATAGTAAGTATTTAAAAATTATAATATTTTGCCCATTTGCCGGAAAAGAAAATATTTTTTTTATTGTTATTTAAGCCAGTAATAAAAGCAAAAGTGTACAAAGCATTGAGAATTGAGATCAAAAGACAGATGAAAAAAAAATTGCCTGTTGTTACAGAGACGCTTCGCTCGCTCAAAAATGTAAAATCTCTATAAAATGAATCTAATTAGCCATGCTTAAGATTGACATTGTATTGATCAACGAAAAACGCAAAAACGGTCCGGAAAATAAACCGAAATGAAAACTATTCTTGAATCTCTTGTTATTGCAGCAATGGAAAGCAGCGCAGTGCTAGAAAAAGCGAAAACAGGCGACAAACCGCCAAGAATAGTCGACCACGCGCAGTCGCAGATAGTCAACGACGGAGACGCCGTTACGCTCTCGTGCAGGTTCGTATTTAAATTACAAATTGAACTGAATAACATTGATGAAGAAGGTAATGATAGATCTGATGCTTCGGTCCATAATAACTTTGGTGTCTAGGAATTTGAACCTTAGAATTTGGATTATCATAATTTTAGGTCTCTGAGGAGGGTAGTTTAATGTTGCTTCTTTCACGACAAACTGAGTTTTTAGGTGATAGACTGACAGTGGCGGTAGCTTATACCCTGAATTCACATATAGGCTACTTTTTACTACGGAAAAGTTAACGGTTCCTGCAGAAAAGCAGATGAAATAGGCGAAACTACCTATCACAGTATACAAAAACCAAAAAAAAGCAAATGATCGACTACATTATTGTAGGATAGTATCGTAAAATTTTGTATACATGCAAAATTGACTAGAAATAAAATATTAATAGAAATTACGTAGGCCGCATCATTGCTTCCCATCAGGCAAGATGGCGGTCAAACGCAAGCCTATTTTTGAATAAAAAAAATGTTTTTTTTTTTTTTTATTCATTTATCGGCTTGCGTTTGACCGCCATTTCGCCTGATGGTAAGCAATGATGCGGTCTACGAAAAATGCGAATGTAAATAGAATGGAATAGATAGAGATTTTGACTGATTAAAATGTTTGTTGTTTAGGATCGTGGGAGCTGAGCGATTCGACGTCGTATGGCTGCACAACAACAAGGAAATAAAGCCTAGCAAGGACTTCCAGTACTCCAGCGAGGCCAACATCCACAAGCTGAACATCGCTGAGATATTCCCGGAGGATGCCGGTGAGAATACCTTACTTGATACTGCTAAAATGTGCCTTAACTTCCTATAGTTATACTAGCTGACTCGACAGACGTTGTCCTGTCAAAAGCCATTGCGTAACTATAGCAACCGTAGTATGTTGATGCTAACTTGTCAATTTATAGTAAAAATTATCAGTATATATATAATTTGCAATAAATTAAAATTGCGACTATAATTTGAGATTTAAACTATCCTATCTCTCAAGTTGGATCGAACTGCACATGGTGTGCGAATTTTATTATAATCGGTTAAGTGGTTTAGGAGTCCATTGAGGACAAACATTGTGACACGAGATTTATATATATTAAGATTAGCGCAATACTAAAGTCTTGAGGATTATTGCTCAGGTGAAATGAAAAAGTAATTGCCATGCGTGGATACTTTTTAGATCTCAGTCAAGCATTTGATCTTGAATTTTCTAGATGTATTTGCTATTGTCATAAAACTGTTAAATTAGTCATCAGTCTACTGAAATTGCAGTACGTAAATAAAACAAATACAATTTTCGAGGTGATTTTTGGTCCAGTACTTGTAAACTATAATTCGGAGTTCCTCAGGGAGTGATGTTTTCTTCGCACCTTTTTAATTCACACCTAAATGATTCGATTAAGAAGTCGATTAATATCTATCATCAAACATGAATTATCCTTTCAATTGTTTTTTTTTTTCATTTTCATTTAGTGTGAATATGTTTAAAGTTGAGTTTATCTACCAATCTATATATCTTTCTATCTTTTTTTATGTTATTAAGTGACGAGACGAGCAAATCGCTCGCCTGATTTTAAACGTCGCGCTTTCCCATAACAGGTCTGCACCACCCAGAATTTTGAACTCATACAATTCAAAACCCTGCTAGGCACAGAGCATTGCGCTCATCACCCTGAGATACAAGATGTTTAATCTCCTATTTGCCCTGAAATTTCACTGCAAATAATGCTTTTCCAACCGGAACATAACTGTTTACTGCTTGTCTATCTATGTTTTTATCAATCTATACATCTACCAATCTATATTTCTACCAATTTGTATATCTACCAATCTATACTTATATCTATCTTTTTGCCTATCTACCAGGCGTATACACGTGTGAGGCCTTCAACGACGCCGGCGATTCGTTTTCGTCGTGCTCGCTAGTAGTCCGCGTGCCGGGCGAGGCGGCGCCGGGCCCGCTCTACACCGGCTTCCCGGGCTCCGCCACGCGCGCCGCCGCCGAGCCCGCCGTCTTCACCGCGCAGTTGGATAAGGTAACCATTGCCAGGGTTATCAGCCATCATAATGTCATTGTCGTCCCCAGTAGAGTCTATGTGTTCGCTGAAATACCGCTGGAAGCACCAGAAAATGCCTTACACCACCACTATGCCATGGTTTCATAATTGTCTTCCTCGTCAGAAGGCAAGGCTTATTGTTTGAACCACTGTGCACTATTAAAGCCATACATAGTCCTTATTTACTTTCTTTCAGATATGCATTTTAAGGATTACACTGTAATTTCGTTATAAGGTCTAATTATGATGATCCTCGTCACAATCAGTCCATTTTAGTCCACTATTCAGCATAAGACTTTCCTAAAGTACAGCCTTAAAAAATAATATGCCTTAACCTAATCTACGATAAACTTAAGATGATACATGACACTTACATCATCTATTTCCTCCACAGCCACCACTCCAACTGCAATGGCTAAAGGACGGCAAGCCGATCGACGAGACGTCCTCTAGATATAGGTTCACAATGGAAGGCACATCCACGTATAGGCTAGAAATAGTCAAGTGTACCGCAGACGACGCCGGCCAGTACCAAGCCAGAGCAGTCGGCTCCAAGGGAGACTCTCTGGCGGCCTTCTATCTCAACGTCGTCGACTAAACAAGACTAAATATAATGGCACCCAATACGCCTCCCTGTGCAACCCCTCTATATATTATCTCTTTGATAACTGGACTCAAAAACGACTTTTTATACAATCCGGAATCGTATTGCGTGTAAAATGATGAAGAAAACGTTTTTTATTTATAAATTAATTATTTATTACCTAGGATAAGTGTTACACCCTGTCGAATGCCTATGAGAAGTCTGGACGTCGATTCACTCTCTAGTCAGATTTTTTTTTAATTTATTGACGAATTATATCCGTTGTTATTTTTTGTTTATTTATCGTCCTAACAGATATGCAGCTTCTTAAACAAAATAAGCTTGAGTTAATCAATGTTGCGAATGGTTTTGTGTCGGTGTTGCCAGGGTCACCTATCCGGGGATTTACCGACGCCACCCGGTGTTTCCCTGGAATGGTCGCCATCATCGCCGAACGAAATCCCTAATATTATTTTTATATAAATTTAACTGTATTATTTAATTGTACATAATTTAATTTATATCATGTGACCGCGTAATTTATAAATAAATATGTATACTTAAAAATATTTTATTTTGTTTTATTTAACCTCTGACATCCCGACGTCGCGATATCGCGTCTTCTGAAAAATGTCCTCTACATCCCGGTGACTCGATATCGCGTCCTAAGTTACCGCACGAGTTTTTGCCGAATTCTCAAAGGATTAAGGTTTATTTTCATTTAAAGATATACGAATGGCGGGAGAAAGAACCAAGCTTTCCATTAATGTCATTTACTCATCGCTGATTGGTCTAAATTTAATACCAGAGACTGTTGAAATCCGTTGAAAATTTGTATGAAGTTGTAGGCGTTGGCGCCATTTTCTTATATAGAGCGTGGGTTTTTTAAATCGGAGTGACGTAGAACGCGTTTCGTCGGCGTCGCGTGTTGAACTCTTCAGCAGTAATATTTATATTATTTAAAAGTTCTGAGTGATTATTTGGTAAGTAACTGTTTTATACATCAAAAAATTATTAAAAGCAAAAAATAATGCCAAAAAAATAAAGTCAAGAACAAAAATATACATAGTAAAAATTAAAATGTCAAAAATTGATTACATTATAACAAATTGAATAAAACTAAAATATGTTCAAATAACACATACATGACAAACAAAATTAAAAATTTAAATTGAAAGAGAAAAAAAAATAAATTAACTGTTAACATAATTTCATCATCCCGTATATAGCATAAATTAGCGCAATTAGTACCTCTGACTCCCGCGGACGCGATATCGCGTCCGCTGCGGGGAAGTACGCGGGATGAGCGGTAATGATGCAATAACAGACTCCGGTATGTCAGAGGTTAAATAGGAACTTGCAAATTATAGAGAAGTGAAGTTAAGCACAACTCAATTATTGAGACTCCTCGAGCGGTCAAAGTTTCACCTTTGCTGAAGTCTTAGACAGAGGACAACAGAGGAGGCCATAATAGGAGGTTGCAGTTTTGTCATTATCCACACGTACGTAGGGCCTACGTGTTAAAGTAAATTATTATTTGTGGTTTGTAAACGATACATTTTGACACCATAGCTTATGCTGCTCGCCCGTCATCAAAGAAATAAATAAAAGACTAGAAGACAGGACATATACTTCGAAGAATTCGTCGTGTGAAATTACCATCATTGACTACCAGCTGGGGCAGAACAAAATGTATTTCCACTGTTTATATATTGCGAGAAAGGGCCCAACAATTTACAACACAAACGCTGGCTCTGTCACTCTACGCTTAGGTAAAATCGATAGAAAGACAATTTGTCCACAGCATATTAAAGTTAGCCTGCTGACTATCAGTATTATTTCATTGTTTTCAGACCTCAAAGCCAGAACATTAACGTAAGAAAAGTCATGGTGCTGCCATCTGTGATGTTGCAGCTGAACCATCACGAAACAGACTTTTGAAATGAGAACACCTCTGCTTTATTCATGTTTGTTATGATTTCAGACTTGAATCAGTTGCGTTACAACCTTCATAGATGGCAGTTTTCTAAAATATTACTTTTAAAATTAATTAGTACGAGGACGCAATAAAAATAGTAGTTTTGGAAAATCAAATTATAATTTCGGTCGAAATAAGTAGTACATTACAAATAGGCGTCAGCTTTGATAAAGCAAAAAATTACACACGTTTTGTGTTTAATTGGTTAGTATTTCAATCTTAGAGAATAAAAAAATACATTTTTTTAGAAAACGCACTAAGAACTTATTACCTACTCGTTCGATAGATTTGTTCGAGCTTTAAATAAATTTCCGATCGAGAAAATACCTGGATACAAAAAATATGAGTAGCTAGGTACCTACTAAACTTCCCAGTACCTACCAATTTAATTCCATATTTCAATTTGAATTCAATGCAGATAGACCGTCGTGTATAGAGCACCAACTGCGCCGTGAGTCAGCATTAACTCATACATTCAAAACATAAATTCTTATTTCGAAATATGAAATCCTCGGAACGAGTTACAACTTTTTAATTTTTATTTTTTAAATCGTTCCGGCAAAGGCGCGATGAGTGAAATGACTTGCGTTTTGTTGCTGCTCTTTATTATGTAAAACTAAAAAAGCTTAGCGTTTGTTTTTTTTAATTCTGTTCTTTTTGTACGGCTTGTCGAATAATGAGGATGATTGTAGGATTATAGATTAATAGAAACTTTGATGTGATGGAGAAACGATTGGAGGCTTTGAATGGGCAGGCCTTTGTTTGAATGCGGGATGATAGCGTTGCGTTGATGAGAATAACATGACTATTATAAAAAGAGATACGTTACACCTACTTAAGTCACTTGTACCTCTATGTATTGTATCTATAATATGGGTACCTGCCTATAAATAGTCTACAGGGTTATTCATAAAGGGTATGCTAAGCCAAATAGGGCTCATAGTACTCATCATTATGAACAACTTTTACTATGGGACCAACCCAAAATTCGCACAAAAAAAATCAGCTGTTCCATACATTTTGTCGAGTGTCATTGACATTTTTCTATGGAACAACTGATTTTTTTCGCGAATTTCAGGTTAGTCCCTTAGTAAAAGTTGTTCATAATGATGAGTACGAATGGGCCCTTTTCGGCTTAGCTTACCCATTATGAATAACCCAGTATATGCACTTTAGTTAGAAACATCGAGCGCAGGTTGCGTTACTTAACGATATTATCAAATTGTGAATATTTTCTCATCATCATCTTCAATCATCTCATGTAGGTACTCTTTTAAACTCTTGAAGTCTTGACACCAGGGCTTAAGCTATATTGATTTAGGTGTGTTTTTGAAACCTAGCAATGCCTCTATCAACCATGTCAAGCTTCTCATAGCAACATAACCTCTCGTTTTGCAACTAACAATATTTGCATTGTAACAAAATTGTACGCATAAAATACTTATTATTAATTTTCCAACCAATCGAACTGAATCCAAACACGCAGCTCTCCAATTAAAGATAACTAACCAAAGAGCCAACCAAGAAGATCATTAAATTTGTATATCACACCCGATCACATTCTACAGTCCGACTGAACGCCACTAAAATTAATAGTCAATAAAACGGTAGCATACCTACTCTCTGGGATTCAGCCATTAACCCCTCTTCAAACGCCATTACCAGAAAAAAAAACAACGGTCAAATGAGAACAAAAATGGAACAAAACGTATCGTATCTCCATTCCATATTTCAATATTTATCACGAGATCGTTTTCGAATTTCGAACAAAATTCAAAATTGTTTTTTATTTCTCGTGCGCGTCTCTTATATAAATGAGGTTGGCTGGGAGAATACACTTTTTAAAATCATTCCGTTTTTGAATTTGTTGCGAGGGAAAGGATTTGTTGACGGTTAGGATTATGTGGATGGAATGTATGAAAGTTATGGATAAGAAATGAGGGACTTTGTTTAATCTTGATACAATTATGACTTGCTAGTAAGTGCTTTATCTACAAGTACAGAAGTTACCCCTTGGACTCTACTCTTTAATTTTTAGTAAAAACTAATAAACAAAAAAATACCACACTCGGTATAGGTATCTTTATTTGTCTATGTTAATAAAATTATCTTGTATGTGTGTTTGATTTAGAGATTATTCCCTACCTACATAAACATACTTACATAAATATTAATTAAATAATAGTAATAATTATTAAAGGAAACTCCTTGTTATGCATGATTCCGAGTTGAACGCGTTAGTTAATTTTTCCATAATTTTATTTGATGTTCCAACTCGGAACAGAAACTTCGATGGAGTCGATTACGATATTTATGATATTAAGACGGCTAATATTATTCTACGACATAATAATCTAGTTAGTAGTGCATATCTGACTTTTGTGCTTCAACGGGGAAATGTTACCAACTATTTGTGTAATTTACGCAATTCAGGGTTATAAAGAAAGGTTAAGTTAAGCCGAAAAAGGGAATTTGTTAAAAAAATGAGCTGTTCCATAGAAAAATGCCATTAACACTTAGCAAAATGTATGGAACGGCTGATTGTTTTGTCGCGAATTCCAGCTTTTATCCCATAGTAAAAGTAAAAGTGGTTTGTAATGATGAATTCAATACTATGAGCCCTTTCCATATAACCCTGTAATTCTGCAAACAGGACTTCGCGAGCACAAACTTTTTTGCAATAGTCATATCCTTTTACTTACCTCGACAACTTCTTGACCAATCGGTTCAGTAGGTAGTTAGTTGTTACGGAGATAGGTACCTACATTATAGTAAATATTGGATGTTAAGTATTGTGTACATTTTATGTTTTATTCTGAAAAAATGTATAATAACATTAAAAATTAAAAATTTAAGAAACCTCAACGTTGTAAGTAACGGTTGAACCAAATTTTCATTAAACATAGCTAAGAACACTTCCTGACTGATTCACATTTTGAACAAACAAAATCAAATTCGGTTCATCTGTTCGGGAGCTACGACGCCACACACACACAGACACACACACACACACTTTTGCGTCGGGCGTTAAAAATGTTTTACACAAAACAAAATCGTTCTTACCTACTCCACCCTACCCCTGTTCCTACACTTACAATACTTTATTACGTCGTTGCTTCGTTTATTTGCGCGATCTGATGGTACTGATTTAAAACGCATGTGTCTTCGGATCGGCCGTGCGCTTTGTGGACCGCTAGTGATGGGCGCGGACTTGCAAGACTCGGTCGTAAACAAGACCGAGGGTCTGAGACTTACGTGTTCGTTCTTACAAGTTCCAAGTTGGCAAAATGAAAACATGAAAATATGACCAAGACTAATAAAATTTGCTTAGTTTGACGAACTTTTACGAAATACAAAAATAATGTGCAATGCGCAATTCAATGTCATTCAATTTGATTCATTTTGCCTAAGAAATTTGTGTAAAAATGATCTGTTTTTACAAGATTTAAGAATGCCCCTGAATTTACAATTTTACACACAAAAGCCCCTGAATTTATTTAGGTGTATAGGTTCAAAAGTAATCTTTAATTATAATTGTTTATAACTGGAAGATTCAATAGTCTTTAATCGCGACATTAAAGACTCTACGTACCTACTTTTTCTGTTTAATTATTATCTTTCCTTTTTTCTTTTTCTTTTCTTTTATATTTTTTGGCTTGTGGTGCCCAAAAAGTAAGACCGAGACTATCATTACTTACTTTTATCTTATTTGGTAAGATAACAATTTTAGGAGCATGAATTCCGTAAAACAGACTCTATTTGCCGTTTTAAAAGCTGCGAGACTTGTAGCCCCAGAAAATTCAAGACTGTCTTTACTCTTATTTCACCTCATCACTAAATCGACGTATCAACGACATCGATCATTTTTACGTTTGCACTCACCATACACTCTATCCCAACGCAATACAGCCTATATTGCAACGAAACCAACAATCATAACTTTGCATTTCACCGCAACAATTTAAAGCAAATTCGATCTCAGTTTTAACGTGAAGTAATAAGGGCTATTTTTGAATGGTTTTTCGAGTAATAAGTAGTGGAAACTGCACAGAAATCGGGGTAGATAAAGATTATTTGATAAATTCGGAATGTAAATTACAGTAAATTATTTCAGTTGCTGCAGAAATGTTTTGTCTACTTCATATTTCGAATTGGTACATTTTGAGGATGCGTTTACATCTACTCTATTTTAATACTTACATACATACAAATTTTATCTCTTTATCATATTAGTATTATTCTTGACATGTATACAGGGTTATACAGAAAGAGTATACTAAGCCGAAAAGGGCTCATAGTTCTCATCATTATGAACAACTTTTACTATGGGACCAACCCGGAATTCGCTACAAAATTCAGCTGTTCATTGACATTTTTCTATGGAACAGCTCATTTTTTTTCGCGAATTCTGGGTTGGTCCCATAGTAAAAGTTGTTCATAATGATGAGTACTATGAGCCTTTTCGGCTTAGTACACCCTTCCTTATAAGTTAGGAATGGCACAGGGCACAGAGGAAGGTTTTTAGATTCTAGTTTCTCAATTGCATGCCAAACACGTGTATTTAACTATTGAAATAAGCCCAATCAATGAAAAAGTATCAAAATATGATATAACCCTACAAAAATAGAATTATATGCAAATGCATATAATCCGATGTCTACTTTTAACCCTGTTTAGTAGTTACTATTATTATAGCTATAATATTATAGCTATATACGTAAGTAAACTTAATATAAGTAATTCTAAGTTTACTTCACAAACTAATCCCTCATTTCCTCTCAATTCTAAAGCTTTCAACCAAAAAACCCGTTTCCTTTATAATAAAAACACCCTTTTCATCAACCGGCCGAGACGAGATTTTGTGGGTTTTTTGAAAAATGATCAATGACAGCCCTACAATGACGGGATATATTCGACCTTTTTATTTTCCTTAGATTTTTAATATGGCTTTGTGTTGCCAGAAACAATAGAGGTCAACGGACGGAGTATTAAGTTTAATTTGAGTGAAGTTTTGGATTGTTCTTAGATAAGAGGATATCTCTAAATACATAGGTAATGGATTTTAAGTTTAAAAGTAGGGTTTTTTTTAAGACGCTGGCTCCACTAGAATACCCGAGACAGGGTTATGGAAGTTCTAGGAAAGTTATGAGTGTGAAACGTTTTTTTTTCTGTTTACAATGAGATCTTAAAATTAGGTAGTCACAACAGTAGACCCATATTAGATGTGTAAGATTTTGTGTTGTAGGTACTTACCAAAAAACCTATGAAAAAAAATTTGGTTAGTTTAACGTGACAACGTCATAACAAAACATTGATGGAATGATTGCATACTGTTCTCGCTCCGATCGTGACGTCACAATGAGCGTAACGGGACACGTAACGGGACACTTTTTCGTGCGTGCACGCGTGCAGCCGGCGTTCATCGATTTATTAGACGTTGTCACGTCAATAATAATAGTAGAATTAGTAGAATACAATAATAAATAGTAGAGCTACGCTACGAGTACATCCCTATTAGCTGGTTAGTGAGAGCGTCCACCAACAAGAACAACGTTCTCAAATGCTAAATGACTGATTAGTGAGAAGTCACAAAGATGGCGCTATTCTTAAAGTTCATTTTTTTTTACTTTTGAGCTTATTTGTAACCTACATATTGAGTATAATTACTTTAATTGACTTAACCTAATAAATGACTAAAAAAAACTGCATTACTCTTATAATTAATATCAAAACGTCCCTGCGGCCCGCGCTCCCACACAAAATACTAGTAACAAAATAAAACTAATGAACTGGTAGGTAAATGAACTAGGTACAATATACGGAATCTTCAATCTATTCTAGTGCATAAATTAGTGCATCTAGATTTAACATAGCTATAAATACAACGCGGGCAATGACAAAGCAGCGCCACAGGGTATGTAGCAGTTACTATGGAGATGTACCGGAAAAGTATAAGCAGTACATCATGTTTACATGTAATTCAAAACAAAAAAAATAGAAAAAAAATTGTAAAATAATGTTTGTTGGTTTGTTTGTTCTTAATACATAACTAAAAATAAATTTAAAACGATGTACAAAAAGAGTAGCTCTGGAGATGCTGGGATTTGAACCCAGGACTTTCAGCATGCGAAGCAGACACTCTACCACTGAGTTACATCCCCGATACAACTTACTGCTGAAATTAAGCTTTGTTACCAGTGAAATGAAAAACCAGAAAAATAACTAGCTTTTTAAAATCAATGAGGTTATTATAGTACTTAGCTTTCGTACGTACGTAGTTACGTACGTAGCTTTCTAGTGCTCAGCTGGCTAACCACCACAAAGATGAATGAATCAAGATGAAAGTCTATTGCCAATTAATATGTAGATACCTCACTTGAGAACCAGTTTCAATTTCAAGCTAGACATATCATAAAAAAATCCAAAAAAAAAATGTAAAATGACAGTTTTTAAGCTATTGCGTCACAAGATGAACGAATTAAATATTGTAAGGATTATTTATACGTACCTCGTCCAAAAGCCATAATCATCATCATCTAATCAGGCATGTCCTAAAGAAGCTAAACTCAATCTCAAAACATAAACGCTGAAAAAACGACAGAAACGCAATAAAAAAAATTAGATGCATATACTTTTGCTAAACATATTTTGTAGTAAGTTGTCCTACTGGTATACGGTTGCAACAGACGGACAGACATACACAACAATGTTCGTGTATTTATAAGTGAAATATATCGTACGCAGCCGCGATTGTGCTGCCTTCACCCATACATATGAATTTTATGAATCGCGGTTACGGAAAGCTGTGGAGATGATGCTATGTAATTAAACTATATACGTAGGTATCTAAGCATTTAACCATGAATAAATAAATAAAAAAATAGATTTAAATTAATAAAAAAAAACATTTAAATCTTGGCGTTTTGGTTCTTTCTTGCGTTGGCGTTTTCGACAGATATATTTTTCAACTATTTTACAAAGACATAAGACTACATTATTTTTATAGTTCTAAAACTTCTAAAACTATAAAGATCGAGACTGAGCAGGTCCGGGAACGAAGTTACAAGCATTACTTAGTCTGGTAATAAAGAAAAAGGCGACCAGGCCGCCATTGTACTATGGTATTTTACTTGGTTTCAGGTTATTTCTGGTGTTAAATAAATACACGGTTACAATGTGAAAGGGTAAGGAATTTTAGGTTTGATTCCAGAGTAAAAGTTGTTCATAATTATGAGCACTACTACGAGCCCCTTTTCGGCTTAGCATGCCCTTTCTGTATAACCCTGTATAGAATCTATACCTACTCTACAGATTAAATAGATTTCCAAGAAATATGGATATTTTCGACAAAAATCTTTAAGTAAAGTTCGATTCCATGCCTGCGCGCGCGCACTCGGCGGGCCCTCGGCGACGGCCATCGATTTATGCCGATACTCGATAATTAAAAACAATCCGCCATATTGCTTTTTGTTATGCCTTTTATTCCCGTTTTTGTTCATCCCTCATTTGATTGTGATACTTTTTTTTTAACTTTTTAATTTTTCTTTTTTTTAACTTTTTATTCGTTTTCAGTGTTGTTTCGTAAAGGCTATCTGCTCTTTCGTCTCAGTTTTGTATCGAGACGTTTTAATTTATATTTTTATCGAATAATGCTTTGTTCATTGCGAATCGATTCGGAGCGATTTTTGTTGAGATTTGCATGGAAGTTACTAATTGCTTTCTTTTGTGATTGGTTGATATAAAGTTTAAATGTAGGGTTTAGTTAAATGCAACTGTTTGTACAAAGTGTAACTGAAAGGTGTAGTAAGACTTAAGGGTGTAACTTCTACACGTCAAAAGTCGAAAAAGGCTCATTATAAATTACTCTTCATTAAGAACAACTTTTACAATCGCGAAGGAAAATCAGCTGTTACATACATTTTGCCGAGTACCATTGATTGTTTTCTATGGTTTTGTTTGGATGTCATTAACATTTTTCAATGATTTTTTCTTGTAGGATACCGGATAAAACCACAAATAAGTAGTTAAAAAGTTAAGCAGATGCAGGCCGCCAGTTGTTGCACTACTTTTAAGTTTTATGATTCTTTTTGACTGTAATTTCTGGTGTGAACAATAAAAAGTTTATCTATCTATCTATGAAGGAGCACGACTTTACAACAAACTACCCTCATCTATAAAAAATGTTAACTCATTTCACGTATTTAAGAAACAATTAGCTCGATATTATCGATGATAAGTTGTTGTAACAACATGAGGAAAGAAATGCGTTTAGTGGGTAAAAAATGTGTTTTAAGTTCGACGACGAACGCAAAAAAAAATTGTTAATCCATGTATTTCCATGTTATCACATAAGTGACGTTAAAATGTCTTCGTGATAATAAAGTTCTTAAACCTTAACCTATCTATTCCTACAGAAAAACGGGCGAAACCAAGCGGCTCAGCTAGTAAAATATAAATTAAAGTTATAGCCAATCGATATAATGCAACTGACATCCAGCCATTCCGGGTCAAAGACTAATGACGCCATTTAGTGTCAGTTAACGAACGGCATTGTCAAACCGACCTATTTCTAAAGAAAAAATCAATATTGACCCGAAAAAAAAAAGTTTGCACTTTTTTAAATTTTACACACAAAAAACTAGACAACAAAAAAAGTCCAGGTGCAGCGAAAGGGTTTAAAATATTGCTGTCTCGCTCCAACTTCATAGAAAATGTTTCTGTCTCTGTCTTAACCCTTTGATGAAGGGTGTATTTTTTTGGGGCAAATCTCGTATTTTCTTATTGATTATTTTTTTCGAGATAATGAGATATTGTGTTACGTGCTTTTGTTGAACTTTGAGTTGATTTGGCTTTAATATGTTTTGTTGCTTGTTGCGGATGTGGTAGCTGACATTTTATGTGCATTTTAGTATATTTTGAAAATTTGTGGCAGCAAATACTTACCTAAAAGGCATGGCAAAAATAAAGTCAGTTATTAACTATGTTTTACTTTTGACAGGGTTTAAGGAAAGGGTATGCTAAGCCAAAAGGGCTCATTATGTGACTTACTTATTTATTCATTGCCAATATACACATGTTCTTACTTCTTACAAACTAAATCTCGGTACAAGGACGCTACAAATTTGGAAGAAACATCTTTTAGGTACTTTTAGGTATTAATCTAAATAATATATGGTACTCATTATAAAGAACAATTGTTATTATGAGACCAACCCTGAAATTGCGAAAAGCTCTACTTGACTATTAGCACGCATGCGATCTGCGACCTCAAGCAAAAAACTAGTATATGATAAATAGTGGGGTCAAATTAGACCAAAAATAGATGTGACCTTACATTAATTCCAACCCGGCTGAAAATTGGTAGGATTGTTTAAAACACCATCATAAATTAAGTCCTCATCGATCCGATACGTGCAAAAAATTTTACTCCGGCTAGAAGGTCACCAAAACGGGTTTTTCGCGATTTTCTCAAAAATGGTTCAATCTACTAGGAAACTGTTCAAGACAAGTTTGTTTTGTATAACATTCTCTACAGTATTGCTTTTAGATGCATGTTCATAGGACTCATGGTTTTCGAGTTAATAAAAAGCGAGTACCTACTTAATTGTTACGATAGACTTTACCAGAGCTTTCTATTTCGCCTCTTAGCCAAAATTAACAAGTCAAATCCCATTTTGACGTAACGGCTCCAAAGTTCCAAACATGACATTTCGAAAAACTCCGATTGTCTTCAGACAACTTGGCTGAGTAACTCAACCGCCCACGGCCAAAAATCCTAAATAACAAACGAGTAAAAAATAATTAAATAGAATCGTAATTGTGTAATATGCGTCAGTCGCGCCATCTTCTGAACATCTGTGTGTCAACACACCTGAGAGCGTGTGCTCTGTCTCGCTCTAATAATTCATGAATGTATGTGTTAGAGGGAGATGGGAGTCCGGTGTCGGTACACACGAGATGTGGAAGTGACAAAAAACTCGTGCTTCCTGTGTCTTTCGTATCATTTGAAAAAGGAATAATGCTAGTACGTACAGTATATGGGAAATCTTGTAATTAACCTTATTTCTTTTATCTAATTTTAAAATTAATAAAATATCGTCATCATCATCTACAGCCTTCTATTTCTTACTGTTGGATTTAAATCTCCCTCCTGTCATGTAGTTATCATTTACTTAATAAAATTGGTAATTGAAAAAGTGAAAAAAAAAATTAGAGAAATTGACTTACAGAAAATTATTTTTTCAAACTTAATTTCGACAAATTGTTTTTGCTCAATGATCACTGAAATACACTTAGAGGACCAGCACAGCATTTAAAATTTAGAAAGATGTATCCTAGTGTGATTTAAAAAAAAACTCTTTTTCCGTTTACATACTTAAATAAACTTTCAGAAATCTTATCCACTCTGATTTTCCCTCTGCATGAGTTTATTATAATACAGTTGCACCTGGCTCTTTATTTACATCTGTTTATATATATTTACTATTAGATCTCTAAGCCTAGAAAGTAATGATAAAAAAAACTCGTCACTACTTACTTACTTACCTACTTTTTGAAAAGTAAACTACTGCTAAAATTACAGAGTATTGAATATTGTCCTGTTAAGGAAATAAAAGTAACGCCTATTGTTCTATAAGCAGGCAAGACCATCTACGCCATTAAAATTGGTGCTCCAGATTTACAAATGTTACACGTACCAAAATTATGTTACCAGTTAAACATTATAAGAAATTCGGTTTTATCTTAAATTTTTGCGTTTACTGTCCACCTTCACCGTGTATGAAGTTTTGACGTATTCCATACAATGTGGACTTTTTAACAATTCGAAAATAGAATGTTTTTAACTTAACCCTTCCATATTTGACAAAAAAGAGATTTTTTATATTTAGAACACGACGCGGACGGAATTTGAATTTGTTTCTTTTGAAATTTGAATTTAGAAACAGTTCAAATATGGAAGAGAGCGTTCGAAAAATCGAAATATGGAATAATATGGATTAGGTTAGGCTTTGTTCACAATGCCGGGAAAAAAATATGAATTCTTTGGCTAATGTGGCCTCAAGGCAAGTCTAAGGAGGTTTTTGTTGAATGCATGATGAATGAAATGAAGCATAATATCGTAGTTTGTGAACTTTACAAACTTTATTTATTTTATTTATCTTGATAACTATTCAGTTTGTTACCTCACTAAAATTTAAAAGTTCTGTTATAAAGGATAGATAAACAACAGTTTAAAACAAAAAATTAGATAAATGATAGAGCTAATAAAAATAACGCAAATTCTGATCACAAAAAACTGGTTCCCAAAAAAATGTAGGTGCTAAATATCAGTACACAAATTATTACGTAGGTACCTAATTATATGTAGGTGCTATATACTACTTATATACCTTCCTAAGAACCTAAGTTTAACCTAAGTATAGATAGCAATGGACATACTTTGATTGGTTAAATAGGTAAGTATATGTAATTTTTTTTTCGTCTATTTTGTTTTCCCCATACTAAACGCCAATTTCAAATATAAGGACCTAATATAACTAGAAAACAATATGTACATGATTTATCTGTAATCATACAAAATAGCATATGTACTAGGAAATCTTTGCTTTCTTGCGCCTTGTACTTAGGTATCTACTACTACAAAGGTATCATGAGGTAGGTAGTACCTTACTACCTCATTACTATCTAGCCACCAACTATAGGTACCTAGGGCCCAAGTTTGAAGGCTTTATTTGTCAGATCTAAAATAAAAAATATACTTTAAAAAACTAAAAAACACGCATTGTCATCGGCCTTTGACAGGTGTGCAAAGTTTGAATTAAATCTGATGGTTCAAAGTAGGGCAAAATCGAGCTCAAAGGAGTTGGTTACATACATACATACATACAGGTGAAACTAATAAAAGCGTGTTAAAAAAAATATGTCCGTCTTTATCATTGCAATGTACCTATTAGACAAAGACGTCAATAATTTTAGAAAATTTAGATCTTTCATAAAAAGCATTAAACTTGGGCCTAGTAACTTATTAAAGTTTCCTATCCCATAAGAAATATATTATACCTAACTTTACTTCTCTTTCAACATTTTTAATCCTTTTTTTTTAATTCCGCACCCGGCCTGTAACGTGACTCCGCAGTTTTGTCAAAATATTACACTGTATTAAAAAGTATAAAGTTTTTTTTAAAAACCCCTTTTTGACGTTTCTTTGCAAAGGGTTGTGACTGTCAGCTGTTTATTTTTTGCGATCGCAGATAACGGTTGTAATGACAACTTTGGATCGGAACTCTTTGGTTGTTCCTTTTTCGAATTGAAAAAAAGTAACCAATGACATAATGACCGGTTTGAGATTTTCTTTAGAACGCAACTTTATATTGGAAGAAGAAAAAAATTGTTCAAAAGAAACTTTTTTCACGAATTTCATAAATAGGAATGTAACGTTACATTCGTTATTTAAGTTGATGATTGAATTTTTGAAGAACGTGTTTAAATCTCAAAGACTTAAAAATTGCGATGATACTTTTCGATTACACAAAAATAATATCTTGTTAAGTTTTTTTAACACAGTTTTTGAACATAGTACAATCAACTTAATTCAGTCCCGGGAATCGACTTACTTCTACAGATTGATAACTCTCAAGATTTACAGAAGTTTGAAATAAATGGTGTATCTACAAAAGAGGCCTCAACAGTGAGCAATACGGCTGATGATGATGATAATGTTCTCTACAATTAGATAATGATATTAACAACTCGATATCATAAGAGTATGTACATAAATTCGCTTTACAATTTTAATAATAAAAGTACCACTAATCCACCAACTGGCTTGAAAAACGAAAACTCGCGGCATTTCAGCTTTGTTACCAAACATATTTTTATTCCGTCCGTCATTTCGCAAAAAATGGCTAAATCTCCAAATATTTCTAATTAAAAGACCGAGGGACAACCAAAAATTCGACGGCCGCGGGCAGTTATTAATTTTCGAAATTTAAACAAAAGTGACATATCTCAGTTCGACAACAATGTCGGACATTTTGCGCGGGAAACGTTTTTGTAATTTTTAAATGTTTTCGAATTGAGAATTTTCTTTGTTTTGTTTATACTTGCGTGCTGTATAGGTAGTGTCTACTTGCGGAGGATCAAATTGTTTTGGCGCCATCCGTTTAACTTTTTTTTCTATAGTACCATGATTGCAGTGGTGCATTATATAAAAAGCAAACGATTATTCTAGGGTATGTTAGCCAGTTTAAGATAATATACATCTACTAAGATGAGATAGATACTAATTTATCAATTCACACCAAACTAAACATACAACCACACCTTTGCCAGTTATTCCACCGCCAAGCAGTAATGTGCAAACATTACTGTGTTCCGGTTGGAAGGGCATTGTTTCCAGTGAAATAACAGGGCAAATGGGAGATTAAACAACTGATATCTCAGGGTGACGAGCGCAGTGCAGTGCCGCGCAGGGTCTTGAATTTTGCGAGTTCAAAATTCTGGGCGGCGCAGACCTGTTTTGGGCAAACGTGACGTTTAACATCAGGCGAGCGATCTGCTCGTCTCGTCACTCAATTAATTACATTAAAAAAAAAAAAAAAAAATCAATTACTCATAAATAATCTCCCTATGCATAAAAGCTCAATAAGCTAATCTGTCCTTTAAAATCTTATTTTGCTCTCACTTGTGAGATTACTAGACACTTTTATCGTCGATATTTTTTAAATCATCGCTATTTAAGGTCGATACACATTTGACGGAAAATGCGTCGCGTATTATCGGTCGCGTAACGCCAGAACAGAGAAATGTATAATAAAACATCCAACCTTTCACACTCAACCGATGATGCGCTAGTGCGTCAAGTGTGAAAGGTTGGATGTTTTATTATACATTTCTCTGTTCTGGCGTTACGCGACCGATAATACGCGACGCATTTTCCGTCAGATGTGTATCGACCCTTAGAGATGAACATTTTAGGAGTAATAATTTATACGCTTACTTGTTTTATTGGTCTCACATCATTTTAAATTAACCAGCTCCAAGTACGTTTGAATTAGGAATGCCTTTTTGCCGCGCCAAGCGGACGCGTCGCGTTTCCGAAAATGTCGCGTTTTTGCCGCGCGCGCCAATTTTCCGAAAATTCAGGCGCGCGCGGCGTCTTACCGTAATTACACTTATTTCGATCGAAAACTTTTTACAGAACGACCTATTTATCTGTACAGTAGAGTGAGGGAGCTACTTTCGAATTTTCGAAGCAACTGCGTGGAATGTTTTAGTTCTCTCACTTTGCCACCTCTATAAATAGGCTGGTGGCACCGAATCATGTTTGTTGGCAGTGTTATTATCGTGTTTTGGAAATATTGAGGCGGTTGCTATGCAATCATTGTATTGTATTGTCTTTGGTTTGTTTTATAGCTTTTGTTTGCAGCCAGTGTCATTTTCTCGGTATTTTTTGGCTTGGAACGACGGGCGCAAAAAGTTGATAAGTTGTACATTTCGTTGAAATCTCAAGCAAAAATAACGTAGTATCTGCCATTTCTTAACTGTGACTTTTTTGAGTAGGTAATTGGAATTGATTAATAATAAAAAATGTGAGCCGTCACGGGACGCCTGGCAGAATATGTGAAACATCGACATTATTTTGTAAAAGTAATATGCAGAAAAGAACATAAATTGTGATAGGAACTAAATATGTCATAATGATAAAATAAAATATTACGATTTATTTTCCAGATAACGATGACTATTTATTGAATAAACATTTATTTTCATTAAATACAAAAAATTACGAATTTATTTAAAATCGTGACTACTTAATTCGTTTAATCAGTGACTTCGGTAATAGTTATATTCGATGTTGCCTCTGAGGCCGTGCGACGCATGCCGTGGCGACGCGTCACCACTAGGGTTTCCAACCGGGAAATCCCGGTTCCAAAAGAACCGGGATTTCCCGGTTCGGGGTCAAAAAAGAACCGGGATTTTTAAATCTTTTCCCGGTTCTTTCGAGATTTTCGGTACCAGCTATTTCTTATTTTCTGAGGGCGCAAAAGAGAATCTAACACGTAAATTACTGCGTTTTATTAACTAAAACTAACCGTTAAGTACTTTATTTACAGAAAATAACATAAATAGGCATAAAAATAATAGAATATCACAAATAAAAGCTAGTTTTAGTTAGTTAGCAACTTATCAGCTTTCACATAATGTCTGTGAAGGTTTTATTAGTTGTGAAAGCTTAAAAAACGTATATCATTACATTATTATAATTTGAGTGGTTGCAGTCACACTTTCTAAAAAATCAATTAGATGACAGTAATGGATGGAAACTACACACTCCACACCAACCTGCCAAAGAGGAATGGGCGTCCGCAGACTCTATTGTCATTCTGTAGCTTGTCAAGTTGTCTGTTGGGTTACGGCAATGCTCGCTAACAGAACTGTCAGAATTGAGACAGAGGGCATTAGGGTATTGAGCTACAAAAAGCTGCCCGCAAGAAGAAGCTACGTGGCGCAACACAAGTACGAGTAGAAGAGGTATATCAGCGATCCCAAGCCGTGCTCTGCTAGTTTAGGAAGCTCGGCTGGTTTGGGTAAGCTGACAGTTGGAAGGCAGTACACAAAACACCCCAAGCGGGATGCCGGTGCAGGTCATATCACCACTACTTGGAATCAGAGGAGCTATGTCACCATTGATTTGGGTTATGGTGGTAGATCAACTCGCAGAACTCGTTAACAAAGAAGGTGTATTCACTGTAGCGTACGCTAATGATCTAATGGTTTTTTATGTTATTGAGTGACGAGACGAGCAAATCGCTTGCCTGATGTTAAACGTCACGTTTGCCCATAACAGGGCTGCAGAAAGAATGCAAAAAGAATTAGAATGCAAAACCCTACGCGTCACAGTACTGCGCTCGTCACCCTGAGATATAAGATGTTTAATCTCCTTTTGCCCTGAAATTTCACTGTAAACAATGTCCTTCCAACTGAACTTCCACTTAGGAAGAAAACATCATTAGCGAAATAATTTTAGGTTTCTGCTACACCTGCACATACAGCAGGAGGCGATAGCTTCAGCCTTAAGGATCAAATCTACGAAATAGTGGAAAAGTATGGGTCCCATAACAAACCACTACAGAATAATCGACCGAGCATCGAGAATAAGTAATTTGTAAATATGTAACAAGTATGCATTGATCATAGAGAACAACATCTTGGATATTATATATCTGGGTATATCATCCAGGTAGAATATATACACAGGCGAAGAATGAGGAGGATATAGGCTACGGCTATTACTCGCTGAAGCTCAGACTCCAAGAGTTCGCTGAGAGTCACACATCACTTCAGACACTCAGACAAGTATAAAACGAATGACTACTGCGTGTAAGATTCACTTTTGCGCCATTGAAAAACAAAAAATTGCACATACCAAAAAATCCGAAAGAACCGGGATTTCCCGGGATTTCCCGGTTCTTTGGAACAAAAGTACCGAAATCCCGGTTCTTAGAAACAGTACCGGTTCTGGAAACCCTAGTCACCACGGCATGCGTCGCCACGCCAGAAATCGGTTTTACGTGCGGCTATAGATGTTTCACATCAAAATAGTATTCTTTGATTTTTTACTTTTAAATGTAAAATAAAGATTAGGTAGAGTCACACAAAACTACACATAGGTACCTACTATTTTATTTACTAATTATGATTTAAGCTCTGATCAAGGTAGGTATAATATTGTAGGTCCCAGTTGTTTGTTCTTAAGAACAACCGCCAAGCCATTACATATCAGAGGACTTCAGGCGACCTAAAAGCTCTGACACCAGGACTACCCACTCGGCCTATACAAGCTTCCTTACTTTCTTAGCTCTGATTTCAGAACGTAAAGTTTTTAATTTCTCTTTGGTAGGTAGGTATTGTTTCATCGAAAAACCACCAACATTTAAAAACAGAATCCCGCCGTCTCCGCATCTGACCCACCTGCTTTATCTCAGCGCTTGCACAATGAAAGGGCAAGCACAAAGACCGACCCTCGCCCTCGAATCATGGCCTTTAGAAAAAAAACAACAAAAAAACGGAAAGATGGCAAAGGTGTCTCAATTTTTGACAAAAAAACTTCGCCAAGGTTAAGACCCATGGGAAAGAGTTAGAATTCGGAATCTTTTCGCGCGCAATCTTCCGCGTTTACTTTTTTAATCTTTTTTTTGGTTAACTGTTTGGCAAGGGTAGGTACCGCTATTGTGCCCGTTTTAAAAATCACCGAATTCACCCCTTTTAGGAAGCACAGATGATGCGAGACGCGTGAGATAGTTTTTTTTTTATTCTTCGTAGTGATTTATAACTGTTTGCAGTAATTTGAGATTTTTATAGATTTCGCGCCGTTGTGGGCGAGTTTACGCGGATTTTGTAACGGTTTTGCTACAAAAGGTGCTGTGTCATTAGTTTTTTTGGGTTTTTGAATGATATAATATATTTTTACTTTTTAGTTAGGTAATTTATGAGGTAGGAATTTTGTGTAGGTATCTAAAAAAAATTAAGTATTGATGGAAGAATGAAGTGGCTGTTTGGGATCTATCTGGTAGCTTGAAGTTTATGTGTGGTGTGAACTGTTTCAAAATAGAGGAGGATGGCTCTTTTAAATATAATTTGGGTCGTTAATAATAATTAGTCTCATGTTTTTATTTTTGATAAAAAAAGATACTTATATTTCGATAAAAATCACACAACACCAAAAAAAAAAATAATTGCCATGTTATGAAATAAATAGAGAAGATATTTTTAATTTTTGGTGATTAGAGTTTATTTAAATATTTTTCCACCTTTTTGGTTTATTTTTTGCTTATCTTTAGATCCGCAAATCAAGCAACAATTTGTACCACAACAAAAACCAAGCTATTTGTATATTTTCAAACTTCACGTCAGATTTTTTGCGTCACCCAATCAGTAAGGCATTGTCCACACGAGCACAATCGAAGATGCCCCTTTTTGACCACCGACAAAAAATAGAAAAGGTCACGGGTCACGAGTCACACGCTGGCTGACTCCACAAGAAAGGGTCATTTCTTCTATTTTTAAAAGCTAGTAAAAAGAGGTCAGTCATAGAATCGCGATTTCGTATAGAATTGCGAATTTCTTCGGATCGGATTCCAGAATTGTGTTTCTTTTTGAATGATGGTAAGTCGATACGTGTGTGACCCGGGGTCAATTGGTCGTTTGGTTGTATTGTCAGAAAGTTTGGTATGCGCCAGGGTTAAATGTGGTCAAATCAATAAACTTTCGTTAAAGGTCCATTCTTGAAATTCTTTGTCGTAAAAAAGATTTTTTCTTGATAAAAATTATCGCGAATCGAAAACTAACGTTTACTGGTTCTATTTTTTTAACGTTTATTTTTGGTTTTTATTTTTATTGCGCTAAATTATATTAATATTATTGTCACCAGTCGTAAATTCAAATGTAGGTATATAATAAAAACACATTAAAACCTAATCAAGATAATTTTATGCGAACACAAACATAACAAAAGTAAAATTCGTCTCAGTATTTCATTTAGCAGGTGCACATTTTTTAATTACAATAAATGTTTGTGGCATTTCTATAATTTGCATTATAATAAACGCAAAAAACACATTAAATTAAACACAATCCAACGAGAGATTGTCAATCTCCGTAGAAAAACGAAAGATACTAAATCTCCGTAGAACAATATTCAGACATTCGCAACTCTCCCCTGTTTAAAACATATATAACTAGTATGTATTCCCACGATTCACCCCAATTTTAGGGTTATCTCCTGCTTGAACTTACAAAGTAGATCACTTATAAACAGTCTATCAATTTTTTTACAAAAAGATTTTGGGTCACAAAAAATGGAAACTGGGTAAAATGTGACCCCATTCGCTGATGAGGTCTCGACATTGTGAACTGGGTTTAACCCGGCGTATTTTGAAATTCGATCTGCGTTTTTTATCTTTTTTTATTGTGTTTTTTTTGTAGAAATTAAAGGAAATGGGAAAAGTCTTGTGAGAAATTAAGAATTTACCTGATCTGTATCTGTGAATCGAATATTGCATAAGGTTTGGGGTGACTAAATAAATATTAAATTTTAGAAATACTAATTTATAGGTAGAGTACGGATTAAGACATTATATTAAAAGTACTATTTAGTCAAATCAAATAAACAAACTGATTATTATAAGTTTTAAAATGAATACAAATCTAAAAGTTTCGACTTTTCATAAATATAAAATATTCTTCGAATATTAATCTACCTTGGTTAGATCGTGATCCGATTACACAAAGGGTGTAAAAACAATCAACAATTTATTAACTTATTTACAATGTTATTAAATACGCAGAAATTCTCAAGAAAAACCACTTTATCGTAGACAAATAATGCATTTAGTTCTATAATTATACCTTTAAAAGTACAACATTTTGCTGTCGTTCGACAAAATTCGAATTAATCGATTAAATTTTTCCCGCGAATCGAATAATAAGTCGTGACATTTCAAAATTGGAATAAAAACGCTAGTCCTTATGAAAATTCATAAACGTATCATGATGTATTTAATGAGGGTGACACTAATCGTAATTGAGAGGCAAACTGGTTCTAGCCGGTTGACTCGTGTAAACAAGGTCTTGAAAAAAGTTTGATATACCGATTTCAAATAGAGAAGGTAGGTTTTTAAATAGAGGTGGGAGGTTTTTAATAGTAACTGGCTTGAGGTGGTTAACTTGTGAAAAAAGGTTTTTTAAAATAGGATTGTTTTACCGATTTCACAAAAAAAGGTTTTGTATCAGTTAACTCGTGTTAACAAGGCCTTTGTTAGGTAGTTTATTTTCTGTTAACGATTTCAAAAAAGGAAAAACGTTTTCAATTTAAATGATAGCTTGGCTGAAAATTTTAAATAGTGATGGGGGCGTTTCTATTAAAAATAATCGAAACTTATTTTAAGCAAGCAGCGAACATTAATAGATTTTATTTAGTCTTTAGTAGAAGAGAAACGTTTAAAACACATGACCACCATGCAACCGTTTTGAACACATATGATAACCACGTAACACATAGTTGGAGTAGAGTATATCTTTTGACATTTGACAGTGAAAATACAATCGCCAAAGGAAAAAAAGTTAGTCGAGTTAATTTTTCACTTGACATTTTTGTCCGATTTAGGTAGCCTAAATTGTAAACCGATTGCATGTTTTTCTAATCAATAGTCTCTTTTGTTACAAAATCCTGTTTGAGGCTACAAAGATATGTTTTCAAAGCTTACCGACAACACGTCTCGAATAAAACGATTTTGGCTGACCATAATATCATACTTAGTTGTAAACGACATGTCAGACGTTTGGACACTTCGAATGTCTACTTTTTGTTTAAAAAAAATTGAGTTTATTTATTTTTAAATGTGACACACTGACACTAATAATAATCTTAAAGGGTTTGTCAAAATATCTACTGAATCATTAATAATCAAAGCTTAAAAGACCCTAAGCGTAGTCCACCTATTTTATCGATAACAATTATCGATATCGACTTTTAGATTCATCCCTAACTCTAGAATAGATGTTTATTGAAAAAGTTAATATTTATATTTTAAATTCAAATTCAAATTCAAATTCAAAATAATTTATTCAAATATGGGTACATCAATGTACACTTATGAATGTCAAATACAATTTTTACGAATAAATTAATACACAATAAATTAAATGTCAAAGAAAATAATAATTATTAGAATGTCAAAAATTATATAAAATAATTGCAATGTCAAAATATCAATGTATAAAATAACTACAATAGTAGGTATTAGGTATAGTAGGTATTTAGCCAAGTTATACTTACTTACTTGAATATTTAAAATTCACTGTCACCGTCGAAATGGCTACTCTTTCTTTCTTCTCTTCTTCTCTTTTCCTTTTGCCATTAGGATCTCCGCACAGTGAAGTTTGACATACAAACTGACTCAAGCACCTAACAAAAATTAAGTCATAAAGTACAAAACAGTTTACATTCGTCTATGGTTAACATACTTAATTAAAAACATTATTGCTGCATAAAATTACATATTTAACAAAATAAACGTAGCTTTTAATGTATCTTCACTCGTATGCGTATAGAATCACAAGTACTCCATCATTATATTAATATACATCACTATTTATCGATACATTCTCGATTCTCGGTAAAAAAGCCGATACGAATACAGCGTCTGCAATACTAAAAATAATTTCCAACGTTTAATACAAAAATCGTAATAATTAACTTCGTTACAGACCAATAAATTACAATACGAGAAAGAAATGCAACACGATTTGAGCGGTGCATGTGTGCGTGCGTGCGTACAGCACACACGCACGCGGCTAGGGTTGGGCTGGAGTGATCGATGAATGATTAATTAGAACACGGTATGAGTCTATTGTGTTTATGATAACTAATATTATTGGTACAATTAGTGCTTACAACCTGACTAGGTATCGATATTTCCATGATTTAAAGTGATACCGGCATTAAGCTACGAAATCGAATCGATAGAAAATGAAAAGATACGATAAAAAAAGATACAGAAACCGATACATAATACCATCAACTGAATTCATACCGCATACTACCTCGCTATAAATGGGCCATCATCGTCATTATCCACAGCCTTTTCTCGCTCACTGGTGGGTTCTCTCTTGTTATGCCATCTGTCTCGGTCACAGGCCAAACAGGTCGATTAGATGAGTGTCCGCCTGAAATAATAGATTTGTTTGAAAGTCAAATTCTAACATAGTGAAAGTCAATCCAAGCGATAAGGTAATAACTTAGTAGTTTCAAATAAGTTACTTTGTCTTAAAATATAATTATATAAAATTATGATTTGTCAAAAAACGGTCACACATTGGTTATGAGATATAAGCACCTATGTGATTCCAATAAAACCGAATTAAGTGCTTCCTTAGTGATATAATTCGAGTGATTTTTGTTACATGTAGATGATGTAGAGCACATTGGATTATTCAATTTTAGATTAAGTTTTAATTTTTTTGTTAATCCATGCTATCCTACTTCCAGGCAAAGGCCTCCCCCATATCCTTCCTAATCCTCGCTAGATTCGACCAGCCTGCCAAGAACGTATCTAAAAAAATAATTTTAATAATCAAGTTTTCAAATTGATCTCGACAAATTCGATATCGATGATTCGATCTTCCCATCACTAAACCCGGCCCGATCACAAATACATTCATATGATTTATTGTTAACACGAGTAACAACTCATGTGTGGAAAATATCATTCCCTCACGCACACAGACGAACCCACACACACTTGCACACCTCGCAGATTATTATGCGGACGGGTGTGTACGACGTGAAACCTCGGAAAATGTTCGTTTTATGTTTAAAAAAGGAATTATTACTCGTTTCTTGTAAAGTTTAATTTTGTCAATCAGTTTTTACTTTTTATTTTAATGGCGGTTGGGAATGTTGTTCTGTTTTGGCGGGAGATCGTTGGCGGGAATTAGAGTACTTAATTAGTTGTCATAAAATTGAGCTGGCTTTGGAAGGAGAGTGCATTTAGCGAGTTAATGTTTCGACCCAAAATTGGAAAAACGATACTCTGGAATCAATTTCACGTGGTTTTTATAGTTTAAGAAAGTTTCTTAAAAATTAAGTAGATACAATGCATGGTAACGGTTTTATTAAAAGAAAATCAAGGTTTTGGAAATATTTTCGGCCAGTGTGTCTCTGTGATATTTAGGTAAATAATTTACTCGTACAGTACCTAATATTGTTCGGCAAACTAATTTTTGTATGAGATAATACTTTTTCTTGTCCAACCAATCAAGCCGCATTTATTCATATCGAATTCCATACAAATTCGAACTTCAAAATTCAAAATTGTATGGAATACGATACGTATGACCCGCAAGTCCGCAACATTGTTGTTAACAAAATTTGTCGTAACTGTTTTTGCCAAACCAAGACTGACAGAGTTTAATAGTTAAACCATTATTATGAAACTTTAATTCTGCAGTTTTCTTTATTTAAAACTCAAAAGCTTTATTTTGACATTACACATACCTAATAACACTCTACGACCAAGTCATTCGCATAAAGGTAAGCGTCTTTCCCGTAATACACTCAACTTTTCTACATTGCTAACTTTTAGCTTAAATATTTCACACTATTTTCTAACAAACTATTTTCCAGTCTACGCCAAACCAGAGTTCTCAATTGAAAAAATAAATCAAGACCACATAACAAAACTCCATTCGAAATCCAACTCAAAACCAAACTCAAAATTAGACGTTCACATTCAAACCAGAGTTCTCAATTCAAAATCAAAATCAAGACCACAAAACAAAACTCCAAATTAAAATCAAATTAAAATAAGACGGACCTTATTGACGAATTCTAAATTCGATTTATGAAACAAAAGCACACTTTGTTGTCGGCCAGCGCTGACGGACGCGACAGTTCGCGCGCGAAAATAACCGCTGACATTTGAGCGGGAATCGACTCCGTTTACTTGTTGTGCGACTCGCGATTTATTGCTTTGGGGAATCGTAGGTGATCTCTGCTGTGATCTACTAGCTATCGCAGAATAGGTCACAGTTAGCTCTAAGACTGTGTATTTTTAACCATCGTCACAAACTGAGTGGTGTTATAAGTCTGTGTGATTCTACTAACTGTCGCAGAATATGTTACAGTTACAGCTCTTACTCTACTAAGATTATTATTATTACTTATTCCAAATAAATTAAGCGCTATAAGTCTGGTGTCTATCTATACTGTCTACTGTGATTTTACTAGCTGCCGCAGAATAGGTTACAGTTAGTCCTAAGACTGTATTTTTAACCATCTTAGCAAACTGAGTGATGTTATAAGTAACTAGCGGCCCGTCCCGGCTTCGCACGGGTAGACTTTGGGATAAACGTAGAGTAAATTGAAATCGGTCCAGTCAAGTCGTTCACGCGTGATGGCGTGACCAAAGGTGTTGAGAATAATTATAGGAACTCTTTGTTATAACCTCTATTCTCATGCTATTGCGTAACTATAGCAACCGTAGTTTGTTGATGCTAACTTGTCAATTTATAGTAAAAATTATCAGTATAAAACGCACACTGTTTTGATAGATACGATTGAATTTGAACTTTGTACAGAGGTAATAAAGTGCAAATTGACTCTTGGACGTTAGGAACATACCTACATTGCTTAACAGTGAGTGCTTGCAATTCAATATGAACTTTATACAATAGCAATAAAGCTCGTTTTAGTTAGAAAACGTTTGTATGGGAAAAAGAAAAGGGCTGTTTTTAGGGTTTTTCAATATTTCTGAGAGATTTTCTTAATATTTTTTTCCGTAAGAACCTTCTCCTAATAATAACAAATACAACAAAAAAAGAATTAGTGAAATCGGTCCAGCCATTCACGCGTGAGGCCGTGACCAAGGAAAACGGGTTTCATTTTTATATATATAGATAAGTTATAATCAGCTGTAAGACTGTTGTCTGTGTATTTTTAACCCCCGACTTAAACTGAGGGGTGTTATAAGTCTGTAGAGATCTCTACAGACTCAGTTTATTACGATGGTTAAAATACACAATTTTGCAGCTATAACTTCACATAACCTACAACCCGGTCACAATATCTGTGCAACTGACCTCGTGCTAGCAACTCAATTTTGAGCCACTTCCCGATGTTCGATTGTATTATTATCAGATCAATCGTTACAAAATACAGATGTTAATAAGTATACCAAATTTCAGCTCAATCGAACATCGGAAAGTGGCTCAAAATTGAGTTGCTAGCACGAGATCAGGTGCACAGATATTGTGACCGGGTTGTAGAATAGTAGAATCACAGTCGTAGAGTTTGTGATTCTACTAGTTGTCGCAGAATGATAGGTTATAGTGATAGTTACAGCACTGAGACAGTGTATTTTGTGTATTTTTAACATTCGTAGCAAACAGAGGGCTGTTGTAAAGTTAACGTGTGTCGAAGATTATCTATCTACGAGTATATCCAATTATCCATGTATTGTTGCACCTCCCAAACGACATTTTTTTACTTAATATAATAATTTATTTTATTAGGATCAGCATAGATAATACTACTTCTAATACTAATGTATTTACATCTTAAATTTAAAATAAGCTAAAATAACAAACTAAATAGAATTTAATTAATTATTTTTTTTGGATCGTTTTTATTGTTGGTTCAACAATATTTTGATGAAGTAACATAAATATTACACAAATGCTAAATTGTCCCAACAAGAAGGTTGGCACAACCTTTATGGTTTTTCAGTGGTTGGTTTTGGATCTTTACTTAAACTAATAAAAATGAAAATCTTCCGATGGAACACTTCATTAATTCAAAGTTATGCCTAAATAAGCTTCTTTTCTTTTACAAACACCGTTACGTACAAACAAAACACCAGCAATCAAAACACCCTTGCCTGTCGGGTAAAAACGCGTCGCTCGCGCCGGCGCCAGCAATTATTTTCTTATTAGCTTAAGCTGGACTTGAATAATTAATTATGTTACGACTCATTGGGTTTACGAGAAAAATATTATAAATATTGATTAGTAACGATGAATGTTGCAAAAAGAGGGTAGGAGAAGAAAATAAAGTTTGTATAAGCTGAGTGGCGAGCCCTGGCGTCAGAGTGTTTAAGACTTCTGAAGAAAGCCTTGGCTACAATAATTTGAAAGAAACTATGGATACTACTAAATCTAAACCCTTGAAACATTTGTTACTAGTTTCGATCACATTCGGTGACCTTCATCAGGGGAGTTACAAGCGTTTGGGATCGCGTATCGCCTAGTCGTAGTAAACGACTTAATATTTAAGTGAGAATTCCCGTATTACAAAAAATTGGAAGATGTTTAAAAAACGCATTGTTTTACATTTTTTTAATTAGAGATACACACATACATAGCTAAGATATTTGAAATTGGCTGATTCAATTTAATATCAGTAAGTATAAAAATTGTGCTAACTAATTACAGACGAAGTTTAATTAAACCCAACATAGGAATTCCCTCGTCAGTATTCAAATCAATTCTTGCATTATAAAAAGAATTAAAGATCTCAACGTCAATGTGACAGATTTAAAAAATCCAAACGACTGTCAAAAATGACCTATAATGACCTACCCACATCGTAAATTTAGTACAGCTGAGAATCTGTCCAGTTGCTACGAAGCGATTTAATCTATACCTACATTTCTCAGCGAGTAAACCTCTCGGCGGCGTGGCATCGTTGCTACCCGCAACCCGTCACACTCATCAAAACGATACCACCGGTATATCAACTTATACCTACCCGCAAAAAATACAACAAAAACCAACTCGCGGGCTTAAAGTAGCTTAAAGCTCCAACTCGGCGAGCGAAGGTCAATCCGCGATATCTAAATACGCTCCAATTCAATGGATCATAAAAACCCTAAAAAATCATAAAAAGTCCCCGTTAACCCTAAAGCGAAGGACCAAAGGACCCTTTCTCAAGTTTTTTGGCAGAAAAAACCCGCGGCTGAGATCGCGCCGAGCGCGCCCGGTATTTGTGACCGGGCGGTTGCAGCGCACGGTCGCACCGACCTCACGTAAACATTCCAAATTCGAAATTCCAGGAGCGCGGGAAAACTCGAGTCCGAATCTGAAAACGCGATTTCAAACATCGAACCTAGTGATTCGTCCGTCGCAGCTATTCGGCGAATCGATTTTCGATATCGATAACACTGTAACGCGGCCCGTGTTGATTATTATGATTCGTACAAATTAAACCCGCGTATTGTTTTAAATATTTCGACATTGTCGGAATTCTATTGTGTGATTCTTAATTGTTTAATGTTTCGCTTAAAATAGGGCTTTGTCGAGATGTATCCGAATACATTTTAGTGATATAAACAATTGTTAATTTCGCGTGGAGGAGTCGACGCGTGGTTTTTACGTTAGTTTTTGCGCGCGAGTGGAGGGGGAAGGGTGGGGCCTCGGTTGAGTCGTCCCTCTAGCGAGTATTTTGATTTAGTTTCTGAGTCTTACGCAGATGTGGCAATTTTTTCAGTCGCGTAGTGGCGCGCGCGGCTGTCGGCATTTTTCGTGATTGCGGTTTTTCGTTGCGACTTTTTTCGCGCTCTGACAAACTTTTTCGAGTGGAACTTTTTCTTTCAGGTCACTGGTTGTGCGAAACTTTTTGGTTTTCGAACTGTGCTTTGTACGTTTTGTAGTGGAAGTGACAATAGATAAGGATATCGTGAAACAGTGGCTTGTTGGTGGTGCAGACTCTATTTTCAATTTTGGATGCTATTGTTAAGGTAAGATAGAATAAGCTATCCATCTGTTATTTTAACCAATTAAGCAATGTTCATCAAATACGAAAACTTTTTTTTAAATTTGCTAGCAAGACTTAAAATTCGTTTACTCCCTTCGTTTATTGTAAAAGCGTGTTTTGGTCATTAGTAAAATTTGCTACAATATTTTAACTTTTGAACTGTTATATTTGTTAATCAATTAAAAAAGTGCACGTAAAGGCCCTAGAAAAAAACAGGAAATTTCATTTCGGAAAAAGGGTTTTACCCTATCAACTTAGGGTTAATTATCTACTTGTGTAGGTACTTACTTAATTATGTGTTTTTATAAATTGTGTAGATACCAAAAGAGACGACATTGAAGTTCAAAAATCAAAATACAAAGAAACTCCTAGTAGTATTTGACACTAAACATTTTTAACAGCTTGCCTTAAACATTGTTCGTATAGAGCCAAAAAATGTAACACCGGGAATCTTCCACTATCCCAAAAAAAGATATAGGTATACCAAGGACCACACTCTTTTTAAGACACTCACTGGTTTAATTTATTTAAATAGGCTTCATACAAATTAGCAAAGAGCCAAAAAAAAAGTTAATACGAACATTTTAAAACTTAAAAACTGAAGTCAAACGTCAGATCGGTATGAGATCGACGCTTGTTATCTGAATCATCGGAGACAGCCAGACTCCAGGGTCCAGGGTCAAAGGCGAGAGCCATCACGACCAGCATACCGAGCTATACCTACCAACCTCCTATATTGATATATACTTGAGTAGAACCTCTTTATTACCCTTTATGGCTTAGGTTAAAACCTCTTTAAAATCTACGTTCCTACATATTATATTGGAAATTAGATATTTCGTTTGGAACCTCTTTGTAATCTACCTCTTTTTGTACACCTACCAGTATTTTTTTAGGTTTTGGTTTAAAAACTTGATTATTACATAGACAATTGTCTTTTTTAAGATAACATAGGTAATTTTTAGTGTTCGACGTCGCACTCAAACTTAAACTCTAACCCATTTCCCGCACATTTTTTTTTATTGTAGATAAAACCTATAATGTTTTGTGATTTAAGAATTTAATTAATCTCATAATAATACAGTGATTAGCGTATTGAGATTACATTTTACGTTGTATACAATGCTAGTGCTGCTAAGCACAACGGACTTAAAAATAGTAATATTAACTTTTTTTTTTTTTGTGAGTTAGTTAAATATTTGCCAGCACTCAGTCCGGTCTTTTGATATGCTTAATTATTTTATTCTTAATTTGATCACTTACTAGCCGATTCCCGCGGTTTCACCTAGGAATCGTTAATTTTTCATGTAACAGGATAACTCTATAATATTTTTTATTCAAATCCATTCAGCCGAATTTCCGTGATTGACGTACAAACATGCAAACATACAATCATTCACTTATTAGTAGCATAATGCAGCCAATTCTGAAACTTCTTGACGGATTTAATTTACCAAAATAAAGCTGTCTTGGTCATTACGGTCTAATAAAGACGAGAAAAACAACTTTAGTTAATTTAGATTTGTTAGCTAAAGCCTTCAGAATAGACTGCGTACTTGCGTAGCTTATTAGTGACATTTCACAAGGTATTTATATTAATCATGCTACAATAAAGTTTAGGTTTAAGAACTTTATTACCACGAAGACATTAAATGTCACTTAAGTGATAACTTGGATTTACAAATTTAATGATTGTCATACATAAAATACTATGGAAACTAACGTGGTTTTCACACATTTTTGTTATGTTGTTGTTTTTGTTATTTTTACGTGAGTATTCCCGTGTTTAATTATAACAAAAATACTTAAAATACATAAAATATCGACCTTTCAAATAAACTAAACTAAACTTTTTCACTAAAACGGTATATTTAAATGGAGAGGATATTTTGGCCGGTACTTATACTAAATGTTAGTTACATAGAAAAGTTAACCTAAGAAAACAGAAAGTGTAACACACTTTGACTTTTAGGTCTTAATGTGCTATAGAAAAATAAAGATATTAAATCTACTAAAAAATGTCAATTTTTAATTAAACAACATTTTTCCAAACAATTTGCTTGAAATTGCTAAGAAAATAAAATGACTCGCGCTTTGGCTTACCGGATTTTTAAATTTAATTTTAACTTCATTTCAATATAAATATATTAGGATTAACATATTTTAATCTACATTTAAATTCATACCTAAAAGGCTTACCAGATTGACAATGCTGATAGCTACTTAACTGGAAACCTAGTTTATTTATTTCCTTATTAATATTAAAACTAAAAAAGGAAATTCACAGGATTCCCACTTTTTTGAAAATTACTGTAAGTAATACCGAAGTAATTAAACTTGTAACTAAATTATACTTGCTACGTCTCACGGTTTCCCAATAATACAAAAAAAAAACAACTAAATTATTAAAAAAAATAATTTCAAACAAAAGGACATTAACTCTTTAAAAAAAGGCAACAGTATGCGCCTTTCTCGCTAAGAACAACCTCTGCCAAGCCACTCAAGCCTAATCATAGTAACTATTACTGAATCTGTGCCACGCTAAAACCTTCTTAAAACAAAATAAGATCTGCAAAGACGCCACAGACAATCAACGTAACTGTCAGAAAAAAACGGACGTTTTTTGGCGATTCGCAGAAAAATCTGTTGCGAGCGTTTTAGGAAAACCCGCATAAGTACCACTTGTTGTTTTTATTAATTTTATACTTTACTTAGTTACCTCATTATACTTATATCTTAGTCTGTTTGTTTTTGTTAAATAACGGTGTGGTTTGGGATGATTAAATGTTGCGATGTGATTTTTTGCGCTAAAAAAAAGGGGAGTGAAAACTTTATCTAAGTACTTATAAATACCGTAAGTGCCAACAGTTCTAAATAGAGTTTATAAATTAACTAAAATCCTACTAATATTATAAACGCGAAATTTTGTCAGAATGTATGTTTGTTACTCTTTCACGCAAAAACGGCTGAACAGATTTACATGAATTTGAATGAAGGTTATTCATGGTCTGGATTAACAGGCTTCTTTCTATCCCGGAAAACGCGGGTGAAACCGCAGGGCGCAGCTAGTAGAGTTTATAAATTGTAAAATAAGAATAAGGGCTACGCTATATCTCGTTAGAAATAAAGAAACTCCCTTTTGGGCACAGTTAAAAAAGTAACGATAAAAAGCAAAAAACCTACGAACTACTGCCACAAGTGGAAACGTTAGTGTTTAATGTGTCAGAAAAAGTTAAAAATCTATGTGCAATATGGAGTACCCATCACTCTACTTTCTTCTGAAGCGGTTAAAGGGATCGTTGTGTTTTTTAGTAACATTTAGAGATGTAGCTTTTCATTGGTGAAATAATTTTTACATTCGGACTTTTCGTTCCGGAGATTACCTTTCACAGACAAACATACAAACTTGTCCTCTTTATAATAATTATACAACTAAGGGCAGGCAAAACCTTAAAAACCTCAGTGATAATTCTATAAAATATAATTAAACAATGAAAATATGAAGCCAAATCGCAGGCGCAGCTAGTTCTGTATAAAATATTGAAATCGTGTATCGACTGTCGATTTTATCGTGATTTCTCAGAAAATGAGTTTTTTAAGTTACAAGAGTTTTTTTGCATTCCTAATATAGAGTTCTGGTAAATTAGTTTCGATGGCGGCGATATCAAACGATTGCTGATTTATTTATTGTATGTTATTGTTAGTTAAAAAAAAACTTAAATGTGTTTGCGTGAGTTTACATATTTTACTGAAACATTAAATACTACAGGGTTATGAGAAAAGGGTATGCTATGTCGAAAAGAGCTCGTAGGGTACTTATCATGATACGAACAACTTTTACTATGGGACCAACCCTGAACCAAAGTCGAAACAAACCTTTCCACTAATTTTAACCTCCGACGCAAAAATGACGGGGTTGTTATAAGTTTGACGTGTAGAAGAACACCGAAGTATTACTACACTTTTCCGTTACACCTTGTTGTTTCGTTTATATTTAATTCCACAGGGTTATTCATAAAGGGTATGCTAAGCCGAAAAGGGCTCATAGTACTCATCGTTATGAACAACTTTTACTATGCGACCAACCCAGAATTCGCGAAAAAAAAAATCAGCTGTTCCATACATTTTGTCGAGTGTCATTGACATTTTTCTATGGAACAGCTGATTTTTTTTTCGCGAATTTCGGGTTGGTCCCTTAGTAAAAGTTGTTGATAATGATGGTACTATGAGCCTTTTTCGGCTTGGCATACCCTTTATGAATAACCCTAAATAGTGATGATAATAATTATGATTATAATTATTAATCATCCAACTGATGTTTCATCTCGCTACGGCTGGTGAGTTGGCAGCGTCCAGAATCCGAATTGCGACGGTTGTTGAGTGAGACGTCTTCCTAATTAATTCATTGGATCCACTTATAAACCTTAAATTATAATTAACACATCAAGTTATTTACTTTTCCTATTTTATATTCAGTAATAGTAATATAGGCTGGCGTTCGACAGCCATCTCGCCTGATGGTAAGCAAGGATGCGGATGCGGTCTTGAAGCACGCTTGCCTAGAAGACACCGATTCACTCGCGACCTAAAGACACCCAGATTATATCTATCGGGAAACATCCACTCGGGCAGAGCGTTCCGCACTCTAGCGGTTCGCACAATAAAAATTATAACACTAGTAATTTAGGTCATTTCTTTTAAGCCTGCATAAAGTTAATCAACACACCAACACGATGGTCTGACCAAGTGAAAGAAGCCACATCCTCTTCAATTCTACCAGGCGGTGAGGGCAATATCGGACCGGAATAGATGAAGACAGATTACCCGGCTAAGGGGTTCCGGTGACCACGATACTCAGAAATGAAGAAACGACTGAAGAAGAAAGTTAATCATTACTTAAAGTTTTCAGTCTTGTTTTTAACGTAACGTCTCACGTTAGCGAGTTGTTAAAGCATTTAAAGCAGTGAGTAACCTTAAGCAGGCTTTATAATTTAGGGCTTTACCTAAATTATTAACGATCTTGCTTATAAACACTGTTTAAAGTTAATCACTGCATAAAATGCAAGCAATGCGGTGTTCCCGAGTAACTACAACACTGGGTTCTTCAAAAGGGCTGTTAGTCTTAAAAGGTCAGCAGGGTATCTGTGACGCCTCCAGTGTTACAGGTATCCGTAGGCGACGGTGATCGCTTACCATCAGGCAGCCCGTTAGCTTGTTAAACTTAGTTTATGAAAAGTAGTTATATGTTAATCCAGGTCATGAGCTATCTCTATTCCAAATTTTATCAAAATTAGTTTAGAAGTTACGGAGATACAGTAGGTAATAGGTAGCAGGTTTTACGTTTTTCCTAAACTGTACAATAATCATTTATTTTTATTCTCATACCCATATCGAATATTTGAAGCTTCTGTTCGATTCCAATAATTTAGGAACATAAATTTTTATGACAGCTTTTTACTAAACCAATTTTGATGTTCTCAGGCGAAATTAATTACTCCAGCAATTAAGGAGGCGAAACACAACTCTCCATTTACGGATAAAAGCGAAATTATATTTAAAATTTACTTTAATTACGATTTTTTTGATTATGATTAAGTAGGTGTTTGAAATATGGCTTACGATTCATCTATACTAATATTATAAAGAGATAAAGTTTTTGTGTGTATGTTTGTAAAGGGAAATCTCTGAAAAAAAATACTTACCAAAGAAAAGGTATAGATACTATTGCAATAAGTCTATGATTGTTTTATAACCCCAAACATATACCTATAACTGGGCACGAAGTCCCGGAATCCGCGAGCCACAACAACGCGAAAAATATTTAAAACTATTATTTTCAGAAAACTGGCTAAATAAAATGGCTAAATACACAAAACGTGTTACGCCAAAACGAAAAAAAAAAGTAGTTGAATGGTAAATGGGCGCGCTGAAGCTATCTTCTACGAGTATGTCCAAAACCGTAGCTTCGTCCTCGATATCACCTAAGGTCACAACTCCCGTTCATTCGGTCACTCATTTGTTCATTCACATTCAGTTGGATTTTGACCGGAAGCGTCCCTTATCAGGCGGCCGGAGGTGACGTCACGGCCCTCGAACAATCAACCGAACGTGATTGTTTTAAAAATACATTTTTCTTACTTAATTGTAGAACAATGCCGAGGAAATGATTGAGTTTGCGTAAAATATTAGTAAATGAAATTAAAAGGAAGTATTAATTCATTCAGAAATAACTTAGGCTCATTCAAAAAACGTTACAACTGCTTATTCAGGAATTAAAGCTGTGACTTACAAGGAAATAAACGGAATAGTTCCAAATTCAAATTCTTTTCAAAAATTATTTCACGGCATTAACAGGAATCTCGTAGGTACGTGTACCGCTACGTACGTACGTACGTGTAGGTACGTGTCGTGCTATGTCCCTTGGTCTCCAATTGTGATTCAAATTCCGAATGCCTTTCCAATAAAAAACTCATTTCCTAATTTACTTCGACGACGTAAGGAGTATTGTGTCCGAACAATGGTCTTGACTCATGACGTGATTCATTCAAATATCGAACTAAACGGGATTGGGTTAAACCGTTCTATTTTCAAAACGTAATATAATACCTTCATAATTGAAATTGGTTTTAGTACCTATGCCTTCCTACTTGATAAAAATGTTGTGCGGTGAATTTTTTTCTTTTTCTTGTTTTTTTTTTTTTAAATTTGCGTGTTTTGTGCCATATTCTACATTTTATAACGTTATTGGACGGCACAAAGTTAGCAAGACGAAAACCTTGCGTAAAAAATGTTTGTTATTTTTCAACATACCGTTTCTTATTGGAATCCGAGTGTCATTGTATATTATCTTGTTGCTTGTTTTCTTATCGCGAGGTAAATCATTTTAAAATTATATCTTTTGCAGCTTACAAATGTTGCCAAATGAAAAATCATTCTTCAAAATTGTCATACTTTAAAAAAATCGAAGACTTTGATCATTTGGAAATATTATATTACAAAACATAAAATACTAACTCGACAAAATTATTTTAGAAACTTTAACTATTAGTTATTAAAACTTTGAAACAAAAATCTCCAGCAATTTAGGACATTATTATTATTATACATTTTCATACTTATTATAAAAGTAACTTTCTGTATTTACTAAATTTCAGAACGCGTTATTTATTATTCTAACGATAAAAATACCTAAAAAATGCTTACAATTTGATAATTATTTTACACTATCTATACAAGGACTGCACTTACAAGAAATCAGCATTATTTATAGAGAATATAGACATTGTATCGACAAGCCTCGATTTTGTCGACATATTTTCTCACACTACTAAGTCCAAACAAAAAATTCATTTGCCATGTATACCTTTTTACTGGCATATTAGCAATGAACTCATCTCAAATAGTACAAGACTACTACGGTTTTAGACCTTAACAGGAGCAAAGCAACTGTCCGTCTGTCCGTCAGTCTCGAACCTTCTAAGGGCCGTATTAACCATTTTGAAATTTTAAATAAGCAATTTATTTATTACTCGGTTTTAATCTCGTCCTGTATATGGCAATAATTATTTTTGACGTCTCGCGGTAACAGATCAATGTGTTCGAAATTTAAAATGTTGCAAATTGAATTTTGTTCAGGTTCGGGATTTGAAATGATGTGTTTAGTATAGTTACGTTTTTGTTTGTTGTTGAAGAATTTAATAAAAAAAGTGGATAGTTTTAATTATTTACGATTCGAAATTTAAAACTAGATTTTTCTTAACTCTTAGCGCCGAGTCACAGATAAAATGGTGGTGTTATTGCTTATTTTAGAATTTTATACAAGTTTCGAAACTCGAATGTTGTACCAGTTAATCAATGGACTATTAAGTCTTTATAAGTATTTAATCGCGCATAATTCAATAAAAACGTTAATATTGTTGAAACATGTGAGCATTATTATTGGAATAATTCGATTTTGTCTTCGCATAATTATTATCATAATAAACGAACACATTGCAAAATCGTGCATTCATGCTTGCTCTTTCTTATAATATTGCTCTCTCACTCCACACGTGCAATTCCCGTAAACCAATTAGTGAACAGTTTTCACTCTTTGTCCTTTGAGATACGATCCTCTTTAGATTAACAAACAAACTGAAGAATACAGCTGCTTTCCACCCATTTAGTCTAATTACAGCTTTATCTCGTCCGGATACGGCCGAGAATCGTTCGACGTCGTGTAATCAATGAGGCATTCGCGATGAAATGCGAAATGGATTATTTTTTCAAAAATGGAATTAAGAAGAGACAATAACGTTCATTGTTTTTAAAGATGGCGGCCGGGGCTGGCTCAAATATGAGATTATTACTTGTGCGTCTGGCTTATGATAATTTTATAGCTCGGAATGGCACAATAGCGACTTCATTTTAATGCAAAATCGTAGTACTGAATACGAAAACGGAAACATATCTCGTCTGTCCGGTTATTAGCAAAAAAGTATTGAAACGACTCTTTTGATCGCAGGATATGATGTATTAAAATTCTTTCTCCGTTAAAATTAAACATTTGATGAATTATTATGTGAAGTTTGAACTTAATTTTTACGTCGGTGTTTTTATTGGCTATTAATCTGACATTTACAGTCGACTGGATCTTTCCAATTATTTACAAAGATACAAATGAGTTAATTGATATAGTCTTTCAAAAGCTATTTCAATTATGTATGACAGAGTAGTGAACACGAATTAACCATCAATAAATAAATGGTCGTAGTATCTACATATTTTAATAACATTATTTTTAAAGAAACGTAGCTTTGTAATTGGTCCTTCTTTAATAAATTAAACTTGTGACCTATATAGGTACTCTACCAAAAAGGTTTTAGAACTCGAATTAACTAACACGAAACGAGTACGTAGGCTATAATAGACTGAAAACTCTTTTAAATAAAACATTCTGTAAAGCCAAATTGTTACCAACAAGAAGAAAAAACCAAATCAAGAAGGTTTATAGATAAAAAAAATCAAAATTCGAACGCTATAATTCCAATCCATCCTCTTCTATCTTTAGATAATTTTAATGGCGACATTGTCAAAAGTTTAAAAATCGAACGCTTACTCAAATTGATTGTTTTAAAATCTTCCTCTTTGTAAGCGGCCAGCTGCGAGATAGATTAGTGATGTGCCGTCAGTTCCAGAAAGCTGAATAACTAGCACGTAACGAGTCATTTAAATAGATCGCTCCCTCAATTGGGGTTAATTCTCGCGTTTATGGAATATCGTGGACGTTTAATTATGAGAACTTGAGGACGCGTCGTGGCGTTTGTGAAGTAATTGAGGACTTTTTATGGTGTTGTTTTGTTTTAGTTTGCGGGAATGATGCTTCAAAAATTTAGTATTTTTTTTAATTTGGAACTTTCAATTATGTACATAGTAACCAATTACTTAAACGTTTTTCTAAGGTTTTATGATATTTAAGAATAATAAGATATTATAGAAGCTATATAATCGGAATTAGTGATTATTGTTGTCGTATCGAATTCAATATACCTACATTATTTTTTTATTTAAAAATCATTGTCAAACATTGTAGTGGAAAAAGTTAAATGTCAATTTTAAGGACATGTCAACGCGTCATGTCACATGCGCGATTCCCGATAGTGAAGATAGATAGATAAACTCTTTAGGTACTGTTCACACCATAAATTACGAACAAAAGGATTATAACACCTAAAACTAGTGCGACAACTGGCGGCCTTATCGCTAAGAGCGATCTCTTCCAGGCAACCTTAGGTGAAGTTACATGAAATCCAACTTATTGGATTTCATTTCAGCAAAAGCTCTATTTTTCATCCTAAAATGCAAGTCTTATAAGATTGTAAGCTACATAAAAACTGATAAACTAAAATTTTAAGTTTTATAATAAGATACGTAATATACATAGCTATAAATAATCTCTTATGATAAAAGGCGTAGTCTTAATTAAGCATTTACCTAATTAAAATCGTTACTGTATTTTCAATGTCTAAACTCCACTTCCTTAATGACACTTACTGATATAGAGAAGTGAAATGCAAAAACCCACCACAGTTTTAATACTGGCCACAATTAAAACGGAAGCCAAACATTTGTATTTAAAACCAAAACGCATTCAAATAAGCAAAAAGAAAGTTTATTTACAACTGAAGCGGAATGCGTCCGTCACGATGATTCGCGGACTCAAACAGCAATCAAGATAATAAACTAGAACTTTTTATATTTTATGTTCCGTAATTGCCGAGTTCCTTAGAAATTTCAATAAAAACCAATTTACTGGGAGCTAGTTATCAGACGCTTGAAAACTTTCAAATCAGAGCGGAAACTACGAATTCGAATAGCATAAAGGGGCACGTCTTGTTACTGCATCACTTCGGCTTTTTACAGAATCGTGATCCGTTTTTTTTCCAAAGACCACATATTCAGATGTGTAATGACCAATCTCCGGCGATGAACAAAAAAGAAAAGAAAAAAGTATTAATGCATCAGTTACTAAACCGTCAGACGCATGCTCTTGCGCATCCTTAACGCATTCATAATAAGAACAAGACGTTCCATTTCCAAACGGACGAATTACAAACACTGGGAGCATTCCATCTTCGAATGTTGCATTCGTTTCATATTCAAATTTTGAAAATAGAATAGGATTTATTGAATAGAGATAGTAACTATAGCTTTGAAAGCTCTTTGAATCGATATAAGATTTTCTGATTGAAGAGTATTAATGACTATAATATGTCAAAACTTGATGCTATACTTCAAAATATTGTAAGTTTAATCATCACTAATATTGTAAATACGAAAGTTTGTCTGTATGTATGTTTTTTCTTGATGCTGAAACGGCTAAAAGGAATTGGATGAAATTTTCAACATTGAATTAATTACCTTTCATCATCATCATTATCACCATTTTTCATCACCGCGCCACCGAAACAGCAGGGTGCTAGTTTTGTCAAAATAAAATATGTCTACAGAAAGGCAAACAAAGTAACTTCATAATTTGGCATTCAGCAATTGGCTTCCATATTTCGTAGTTTCGCCTGATTATATAAATTAAAATGTTATTCGATTTTTAAACTACTACTTACTTAAAATCGTCTATTTCGATTCTAGTTTCCAGAAGTTGAGTCAGTGCAACTTTTCAAAGCGTTACATCACTACTTGACACGAACAGGAAATTAGCTAAATACCGCGAACGCACATTCAAATTTCGAACATTTAAATTCAGAACAAGAAAATTGTCCCCTATTTAATTCAATTGGTTATAATTAAAAATTCTGCTCGACAACTACGAGGGCGTTCTACACGAAACAAATTCTTTATACATTTTTAATTAACTTCAAAACATTGTACAGCGTTCTATACTTCATACTTCGAACCGGGGTCAACACTCTTAGAAAAAGCTACCAGTTTAACTTGAACTTTAGACCCGTGAACGATGTTTTGAATCGAAGTCACAGTTACACTGGCCGGAAAGAATACACGCAGCGTGGTCACCCATCAATCAATGGGATCAGATCGAAACGAGCTTACATTATGATTTTATAAGTTTAAGTAATATTTTATTCAAATTTCAGTTGATTGAATGTCTCGAACTTGTTCAATGTGGGTTTTAACTCAAATAACAGTGATTAATAATAACATTTGCAATTCAAATAACGAAGCTCGATTTAAAATAGACGAAATAGTATCAGTTCGAGTCGATGGAAAAAGAAAAATATGATTTGTGGCCATCTTGATATTCCAGCATTCCGCCGTCACCCCACACGCCCGTCATAATCCATCTCGAGCTTCGATATTTGAATACATTCGAATTTGGGACGCGCCAGTAATACGAACTTGCTCCGTTTCGTTTTTCAATTGCTTCACTAATATTTTGAATTTAGAACGTCGGTTTCGAGATAAGAGCTGCTTATTTTTCTTAAATTCTGTGTCTAGACGAGTGACGTGCGTTCTTCAATTTTAGTGGGCAATAAATTGTGTTGCCATTGTTTTGTCATGGTTTAGTACGAAACTACGAAAGGTGATAGAGAAATCGCGATGTCGTTTATTCTGTTCACGTGTGTTGTTACGTAAGTGTGTGTGAGTGGTCGGCACGCGCCATAGAGCCGATAAAGCGCGGGGTGGCCGACTGTGGCCGTCGCATTCTTTTACGCGCGTCTCATAGACAAAAAATCCATTCATGGCTGTGTGACGTCACTGGCTGAATAATTTGGCATTGTTGCTAAGATCTGGCGGAATTATATTCAATTTTTTGCAACGTATGCTATTGTATGTGGTTACGTCACTGATCAAATTGAATATCCTTTTCATTGATTTCAATACTAAGTATCATTATTAAGCATTAATATTTTTAAATATCATTTTTCGAAGTCTCTGTCAAGTTTCATTCCCGCTAACGCCTTAGTTCTTGATTTTGGGGTGATAAGTTTATCAAATTTTGATAAAAGAAAATCTTATAAACCAGTTGAAGCCAGTTAAGCCGAGGTAGCCATGCAGGTAGGTAGGTGCCAGGTAGTTTTATTAAGCCAGTAATGTAATGACTAATTTCTATTAAGCAAATCTTCCATTTCCTTTGAAATAACCTTTGCACCCTTAAAGTTATTCCTTACTATGCATCACAATGATCAGACGTCGTCACAGAAGACAAGACAATGCGGTATGAAGACAGCGAGTAGGCAATTATACTTACCAAGCTTTCCAGACACGCCTTCTATTGTACCTAGGTACGGAACTTTAACTATTCGTTATTCTATGCTACAAAGTACATATGTGTTAATGTTGGCTGGATAGAAAATATTTTAGGAATACATGTTCGATTTTTAAATATCAAGAAATAATTTCGAAAATCAATCAATAGTAAAATTTAATGTGAGCAAAACAATTTGAATTTAAAAATGGAATTGGAATTTTTCGGTTTGACTCGGGCATGCCTTCTAATTGTAGCTATGAAGTGCATTAAAGCTCGTAATAGGCTATTTAAGAATAAAATTGTTCGATTTTTAAATATCAGCGTCAATGTTATGCGAGCAATAATTTATATTTAAATATGGAATTGGAATATGCAGTTCTCGAATATTTTACGTCTATTACGTATAGGTACTTAATAATGGATTAACGTGACAGTCTTTATGCAAGAGCTTTTAAGAGTAAACGACTTACGATTGACGTACGATTTTTAAAATAGCATCGTAAGTGAACTTATTAAAATACACAAATCAAATTTGAAAATGGAATGGCAATGGCTCGATTATAATAATTAGGAAGCATATTAAGCACGCCCTCTATTGTACTGTATTCTCTATTGTACCTACGTATGAGCCAGGGTGAAGAAACGAAATTTAAAACAAAACTGTTCGATTTTTAAATGTCATCGTCACGTATCGTGTTTAAAACTAAAGAATTCAAAATCAAACTAACAAAATGCGGAAATACGATCAACTGAATGTTTTTACATTTTCTTTACAAACATCATACTTAAATAATTATTGTTTATTTATTAGCGTGCCACTGCAAACCATCGATATATTCAAAATAACTATGCAATTAAAAAAAAACATATAGTCTAATTGAGAACCTCCTCCATTCTCCTTTCTCCTCCATCCTAAGGTTGCCTGGAAGAGATCGCTCTTAGCGATAAGGCCGCCAGTTGTCGCACTAGTTTTTAGGTGTTATAATCCTTCTGTTTGTAATTTATGGTGTGAACAATAAAGAGTTTATCTATCTATCTTTTTTGAAGTCGTTTAAAAAGCTTCGATACTTAACTTTTTACCCCTTAACTTGAAACACTCGCCTCTATAAATACACCGGATTACAATCACCGCTATGAAATATGAAGAACCCCAAAGTAATAAACATTCGTCTGTCCGTTCAAAAACATTAATATAACTTATCTCTGTTCGGAGCACTCAAAATATCTATTTTTAAGCTAAAACCAGCCTATATAGCCAGTCGTTATTCACCCAAAACGTACCAACAAAAAGACGCGAGTTTCATACAAAAGTACGGCGCTTACGACGTTTTTACAAAAGCGAAATGTAAAAATTGGATCTCGACGTTATGGAGGAAATGATTGATTTTATTGCCAGACTTTACAGATTCGACGTTTTAAAACACTTGTTCGTGAAATTTAGAAAATTCCATTTGTAATATCGACGGATTCGAATTCGGAATGACGCAGGTTGTGTTTTGTTTTGCGGGAGTATGATTTGAAATGATACGTTCGGAATTTAGAGTTTTGTTGCGATGTTCGTTTGTTTCCAATTTCGAACTGCGAACTATCGAGACTTTTTGACAGTTCTCAGTTAGCTAAAAAAGCTTTTAAAAATGGAACGCGCTACAGCACGGCCCATTTATTCGTTGTCGAACTTTTTAAATACTTTATACTTGGCTGGTTATTAACGATATTTACATTAATCCAACTACCAATATTAATAAAATGTTCTGACAAGGCCTGCTCATAAAACGTTAACATAACAAACACTGGATTAGTCATGTTATTGGAACTTGGATCTGTTTCGTCTCAGTTTGGGAAGACATCTGGTTTCGTGTATGAGCTTTCATGGGAATGACGGACTTTATCGATTTCTGTTATAATGAGTCGGTCGGAAATGCTTGATTGTTACATTTCGAATTTGGAAACAGAAGGGAATTATTTAAATAATGTCTGTAGTCCTTGTTTTTTTTTAAATAGTGGGATGAGACTGGCTTAGAACGTGAAGATAGCGCGCTGAAGAGATTTATTTCTCAGCTGTGGGTGGAAAACGGTTGATGATATTTTTTAATTATTTAGTCGAATATTTCTGAGGTACTTATTCTATTTACAGCGGTGAAATGAAATGATAAGTTTTTCAGGCTTGAATTAAATTATCATTAAGACAATAGAGAGTAGAATAATATAGTGAAAATTAGTTGGTTTATTAAGGTTGGTTGGTTTATAGCGATCTTTTTTAACATAAAAATAAGTTGTCAAGAAAACGATCTTGTTTTATCTTCATTTGTTTTATAGGTTTAAATGAAATCTTCAATACCGTGACAAGCGGTTAAACGAATTCACACAAAAAATATTTAACTTAAAATCAACCAAACCCGAGCGGTTTATTTCTAGAACGTTCCAATAACTCATAAATCGGCAAAAGTAATTAACAATTCATGAAATTCCGCGCCAAAGCGTTGATATGATGCCCGTTTGATATTTTACGGGAGACTGTATCCAGTCAAAATAACAGCGGTCTTATTGGGTAACTTCTCCGATGTTCCATTATGGGTTCATGAAGTTCGAAATGGGGCAAGCTTTTCTCGAGTGACGTCATTCAATTTAATTTTCGAATTATATGATTTTGAAACCGCATGATTTTGTGTTTGACATAAAAATTGTGATGGCTAATTTTGACGACTGCCTAGTACTGCCTACTAAGATTTGGGATTCAAAAGTTGACTGACAAAAGGTAATCAAAAATATGTCAGGTTAAGTGTTAGCAACAGCCATTTTATTCGCAATTTCATATTTTCACCGCTTTTCCACCAACCAGTAACTGATGTTTTTAAGTTTGGAACTTCTAACTTTTTTGTAAGTTATTCAACCATGAGGCAGGATCAAAGGAACTCATAGCTTTTTTGTAGCTTAATATAAGTTAAACCAAGAATCAGGATCAGAAATATTTTACATAAATACTCAAATTAGGTAGGTCATCTTTATATGTAGGTATAAAGGCTTTATAATCTATGGTAAGATGGCACGACATTTTGTAACAAAAAAAAAGAAAAAAAAAGCTAATCTATGCTACGAAATCTGTCAACTATACGCTACAGAGAAGTGTTTTTTTTTCAACAAATTAACATAAGGGATTAATGTGACACATACAAATAATAAATATTATGTCTCGTGACTTCACAAATAGTATTATTTGCTCTAATTGAGTCATCGTATAAGTATAAATAAGTACAAAAACAAACAAAGTACAGAGATATGAACCATTTTCTTATTAAAATTTAAAAATAGAATTCGAAATCATGACGTTTAATTTCGCGATCTTTTTCTGCTATCGATTCGAAATCCGAGTGAATTTTGACCGTTTCAATTCTGGAATCTGTCCGTTTTTCGCCCCATTCCGCGGTACCAAATTAAAAATGTAAGAATTCTCGCTTGCAAAGGAATTTATATTTTATTTCATTTGAATCCGCCATCTTTTGTTTCCCGCTTGCGATCGGAATTCATATTTTTCTGCGTTTTGTTTCGGCGGGAACGGCGTATTGTTTTATTGTTGGTCCTAAATGTTTCGTTCGAGAACGGGTATTAATTATTTTCTTACCGGCCTTTGAGGTTCACTTCGGGTTTCGATTATTGTTTCGAGATTGACAAATTCTGCTTTAGGAACATCAGTATTTCAATTATGTGCGACATTTTTGCTTGTAAAAAGCACAATCAAAATATTTTTAAAAATCTATTCATGTACTTATGTATTAGAATTTTTCTTTTATGTTTTTGCTTGCACATTTTTTCAATAAAAGTATATTTTTCTGTTAATATACCATATAAAAAACCTGTGTAAAGACAAAGTCTAAATTTTAATTTTTAACACTCAATTTAAAATTATTTTTTAGAAGGCAAAACACGTTTCACAAAACACTAGGTAGATATATTTACCTACCATTTATAAGAATATAGATAGGTACCTATAATATATACCTATAGGCGTAAATATAAGTTCAAGTAAGAGTTAATGAGCTGGTCCAAATTTTAAGAGCATTAACATTAACAAGATCACGAAATAATTTTACTTTTGAGAATTCGATCACGAACTTCATTTAAATTCTAGTAACACAATCTGGCGAGATTTTTGTTCCTTATTATCTATTTGTAAATTCTGATATTTTATTAAGAAAGAAGAAGCTTTAAAAAGAAGCTTTGGAGCTTTTCAAAAAAGTATGAAAATTTACGGACTAAAAAAATTGCGATATAATAAAATCAAAGAAATCTAATCTCTCACTCTCTCTTCCTGGCTATGTATCCCACATGGTGGTGGGGTCAGCCTTCCTTACTATTCTTTTCCACTTCGCTCTATCTAATGAATATAAAAAAAATGATGTTGACCAATTTTCAAAAATAAATCCAGTCTCAAAAAATTTAAAACCTAAAGTGTAGAATCGTCATAACATCGAAAGATCGAAACCAATTTAAAAAAAAATAAACAAAAAATTGTAGCATCCTCAAAATAAACAATTTTTACAGAAACAATAGAATTTTATAAAAACAATAGAATTATTAAAAACAATAGACTAGTCAGCAACAGTAGGTACAGTTACTTGCTGCAACTATTACAAAGTATTAGCCGGCACGTCGAGCCCGAGACGCTGATAAGTATCGTTTACCGAAATAATACGAGCGATCTGACATTCTCGTGTGTGAGTGTAGAGTAGAGTGTATCCGGCCACTTTCTAACTGATATCCGGCAACTTCATAATCAGAAATGAGATGTATTTATTGAGCGTAAATAATATTGAATGTTACGAGTATGCTATGTTTGCAATTATTTTATTATTAAATTAAATAATACCTGCTTTTTTTTTAGTTTTGTAAATTACCTACTTTCTTTTAGTTATTTTACTTTGTAATTTTTTTTTTAATTTAAGATGTACCGAAATACAAATGTGTAAATAAAACATGTTTAATGAAATAAGTTAAGTAAATCTTAATCACAGAAAATACCTTTGCAAACAAAGAGTTCAGCTCTAGTTATTTCAATCTCCTTACACTTTTTATTGTTGTTAATTATTTTGGAAACAGCTTTATTAAAAACTTTCATGACAAAATTATACTGTTGTATTGATCAATCCACGAAGATAGTTTACAAAGTATCTATTGTCATAAACAATAGAAATCCACAAAAAAACGAGTTTAATAAAAATAATGTTTGTTGAACTTTTCTAATTTTTACCGCCCAAGCCGTCATCTTCCATCTCTCCAGTTTTAAAAAGTTACGCAACCTCCTTCATCCAACAACTACCAAAGATTATTCGTTACTCATCAATCTTAAATAGACGTTCCAAGCCATTGTTCCGTGACATTTAAACCAACTTATAAATACCTACGCTCATTCTAAATTTAATATAAATTAATAATGCACGCATAACTCGAATTTTAAAACTGGAACGCGGCAGCTTTAAATACCACTTCATTGTTACAATTAAAATTTATTCCAAATTCAAATTCGTATATTGCTATTTGAATGTGGAATAGTCACATTCCTAATTGCCGTGCGTTGGCATTTTGGCAGCTCTAGTGCTATTGGCGGATGCGTTTCGAACGCTTCGCTTTGTATTCGAATTTAGAAAAGGCGATGTATTTTGCTTTCTTTCGTGGCCGTTGAACGGTTATTGTGTGCAAATGTAATTGTTCCACTGGCTGGTTATTGCTGTAAATATGAGACGATAGTTTCGTCTCGGGACTCAACTGTGTATAATGCCTTAATGCCGGTCCGGAATGTCAACCGACCTCGAGTGAGGTGTCAGTGAGACAAAAGCTTGTATCGACATAAATGAGACAGACATAGAAATAAGTACTTACAAAAAACTTCATGAAAGCTCCTTTGACAAAAATGAAAATGAAAATGAAAAATTGTAATTGGAAGAGAAAAAAATCTCAAAAAAGATTTCAATTTTAGATTATTTTTATCATGATCATCATGATACTGCCTTCTTTACCCCGCTTTTCTTTTTATAGTCGGCCAAATAGGTATAGGTACATAAAAGCGCCAATTTTTTCCCCTGGACTCTAAGACTTCTATCAATGTATTTTTTCTTTTACTAACTGACTTCCAAAAAGGGAGAGGTTCTATTTTTATCTTATGATAGGGTTTGCGTTTGACCGCCACCTCGCGTGATGGTAAGCAACGATGCGGTCTTGAAGCACGCTTGCCAGAAGAAACCGATTCACTCGCGACTTGAAGACACCCAGATTATAATCTACCGGGAAACACCCACTAACCTACAGGGTTATTTGTTATTCAACCTATTCCTTCTATTGGGAATTCATTCTTCTGTTGTAGGGGGGGTTATTTAAAAATAAATGAATAATATTGAAAATTGAATAAATAATACAATTTTTCTCAGAAATGGTATACTTTAATTATTTTTTCTAAGAAATGGTTAAAATGGAAATGGAAATGGTTATGTCGTCATATTTGTTTATAATATACACTGAGAAAAATGGCCATCAAAATTCCGATGACGTTTTTTAGCACGTTTTTACGGTGAGAACCATCATAATTATATGATTGTCACCCTAAAAACTAGTGCTAGTACCTACAACCCGGTCACAATATCTGTGCATCTCCCGCTTCCCCTGTCACCTCTCCGCGCACTCCCCGGTGCGACAGTGCGACTATATAAGGCTATACGCATTCCAGCGAGGTGCACAGATATTGTGACCGGGTTATACTAGTTGTTACGGTGACAACCACATATCATAATAGTTGTCACCGTAAAAACTGGTGCTAATGCTTATCATCGTACTTTTTGGTGATATCAGTATGCTCCGTACTTTAGGTGAATTCATCGGAATTTTGATGAATTGTGTGAAGTGAAGTGAATTCATCATTCTTTTAGCGGAATTTAGATGGACATTTTTCTCAGTGTAACACCGTCTATAAGCTACTAGAACGAATAGGTTAATTTACAAATAAACATGTTTAATTTGGTCTACGTCTGCAGTTTTTCTGAACACCTCGCTGGGTGTCCATAAGACATCTCATGTTACCTGTTAGATATCTCAGAGACAAAAGTCGCGTCAACAGTATTAAATCTTACTTGGACAATTTTGACATAGTGGGCCCAAGTTAGGCTTTAGTGGACTGATTAGGCTTTAGTTGACGTCCTTTTCTAAAAGGTTTGCAATGATAAAGACAGATACATTTTAAATTAGGTTAGATCTGTCAAATAATGCCTTCAAACTTGGGCTCAGTAAGTAAGTAAGCTCGTAGGCTGAATGGTTAGCCCTGGTGTCAGAGCTTTTAGGCCGCCTGAAGAACTCTGACATGGCTTTATAATTAAAAAAAATTTTTTTGACATTACTATTTTTTTTTGACAGTGAATTTGACAGGATCGTAGTCAAGACATTCTGCAAGTTTTTGACTGAGCAAAGATTTTAGATTTAGAGTGTAATGAGATCAGTATTTGTACGTTTGTATTTTTGTTTGACGATAACTTGAGTATTAATTCCATCTTCATGAAATTTAGGCAAGTAGTTCATTTCATGGATCTAGAATTAATAGGACTCTTGAATTTGATTGGACCAAAAACAATTGTCATACAAAAACAATTGAATAGTACTCTTAAGTAACCAGCTTTTGGCGAGAACACCGGACTCTCACCAAAAGGGTTCCTTAAAAAAATAGTACGGAACCCTAAAAATAGTTCCTATTCTTGTAATTGGTGAGTCAATCGAATATGTCACGTTACATTGACGTCTCTGTATCTAACAATAATGAAGGAATGCAAGTAAACAGCGAACAGAGGCAAAGTACAGGTCATGCCAATTTGGCATCGGCAAATAATATTGGTGGACAGTAGACTTGGTTCTTACAGATAAGCTAAAAGTCCAGTTTCGGGTGACTCATTTATACTATGCTAGCTGCGCCTAGCGGTTTCACCCGCGTTTTCTGGGATATAAAGTACCCTATGTGTTAATCCAGATCATGAACGACCTTCATTCCAAATTTCATGTAAATCCGTTCAGCCGTTTCAGCGTTCATAAGTAACAAACATACATACTTTCACCTTCATAATATTAGTAAGACAAGATTTCAGTTACTAGTTAACTGATATAGGGTTATAAGGAAAGGGTATGCAAAGCCGAAAAAGGCTATTTTCTATGGACTTTTTCTATGGAACCAACTCGGAGTTTGCGAAAATAAATCAGCTGTTCCATACATTTTGTTCAGTATCATTGACACTGACAGCTTTTTATAGAACAGCTGATTTCTTGATGTTCGATGTCACATAATTTTTTATCAGGAATTGTAATTAGCTATACTTAAACTTGGTTATTAGTTATCTGCCGCTGTAAATGACTAACCATACTATCCAAACGTCAGAAAGAAACTGGCTAAACTGGATACCATACTATTCGAACGTCAGAAAGAAACTGGCTAAACTGGATACCATACTATTCGAACGTCAGAAAGAAAATGGCTAAACTGGATACCATACTATTCGAACGTCAGAAAGAAAATGGCTAAACTGGATACCATACTATTCGAACGTCAGAAAGAAAATGGCTAAACTGGATACCATACCATTCGAACGTCAGAAAGAAAATGGCTAAACTGGATACCATACCATTCGAACGTCAGAAAGAAAATGGCTAAACTGGATACCATACTATTCGAACGTCAGAAAGAAAATGGCTAAACTGGATACCATACTATTCGAACGTCAGAAAGAAAATGGCTAAACTGGATACCATACTATTCGAACGTCAGAAAGAAAATGGCTAAGCTGGATACCATAGTATAAACGTCAGAAAAGACGCGCCATTTCCCCAAGCCCCGCCCAAATAGCCCAGAAAGCAAGTAAACAAGCGTTTCACGTCGCCATTCGGCGTCGCTGCCAAAACCACGGATTGCCAAATATTCCACTATTTGTTGAGCTGCGTTTGATGTCGATGAGACAATAATTCGTGGTTTGAGAGCACACTGTCCAGGGAACCGATTAAGGAGGATAATTTGGGGGTATAGTCGCCACCACGTGTAAAATTCGCGGGTTGAATCAGGATACCATTTGGACGGCACCGTGATAACGGCGTACAAAAAGATATGTAATTCGCAGCGGTAAGCGATTACGGGCTGTAACTGTAAATGATGATATAGTTGACAGCATTAGAGCTTAGGGCATGATTCCTGTAAATTTCCTTCAGGGCCATCTCCCCCAACCCGCTAACCACCTAACTCCGTCCGCCAAGTTATAACCAGCGTCGTTAGACAGGCACTTCACAGTACCGCTATTATATTATTATCTAAGGTGTCACGACAAGCCGTAACGGACAAATGTTCATTAAAATCATCTGAGAATAAATAAACATTTGGTTCTTGGTAATATTGTAATTATTTCACGTTACCGGAGACGCGCTGAACTTTAAATGGGGATTAACATATCTAAGTATAGCTTAATTATGGCAAGGGGTCGTCCATTAATCACGTGATGTTTTTTTAGAAACTTTTTCATTCCCCCCAACTGGTTCCCCCTGGTGATACATGGTTAGGTTTTAAATTACCTACCCCTCCCCACGAATCTCAACTTTTTTTGAGTACAATTAATTGTATTTTTTTTAATAAAAAAAAAAATTAATACACGTGATATTTTTAACAAACCAGGGTAGGTTTGTAAAAAATATCACGTGGATTAACCCCTCGTGATATTTTCTGATGTTTTCCAAAAAAACCCACCACCCCCTCAGTAGTATTGAGAGATTTATTTGTTGTTGTGCAAGCCATGTCAGAGGCCTTTAGAGGAGATGTTAGAGCATTTTAAGCAGAGCCTAACTTTAAGCAGACTTAATAAGTAAAGCCCTCTATCTATACTTAACTACTGCTTCATTCTCTAACAAATTCCGTTAAACTCCTCCATATTCTACGCCTACAACAAACACAAATCGAAACAATCCAAGATAATAACGTTCTAGAATTAAATCTGAACTGTAGTCTCGAAATAGGGCACGTTTGCTGCAATTATTTTAGCTCGCGTCTTTCTGAAAATTGGCAGCACGCTAGTTCTTCAGACGCGGCATTCGGTTGGGAAACCGTTGTAACAACTACCACCATACCTTGGACTACCATACTTCTTGTATCACAAAGAACCGTGGTTCAAGTTAAACTGGTCGTTATATAAATAAAGTGTTCTGATATGCGAATAATAGGTAACTCGTCAGCGTTCGATGTCCTACCTCTTGGCCAATTTATTTCAGTCTAAAGCGCGGTTTAATCAATTGTTTTATTGATCGGCGGTTATGTAATTTATGGTTGGAGAACAGGACCTTTAAAATTAAATAGCGATAGTTAAAAGATGTTTTATGTTTTGCGGTTGCGAAGCCAAATATTTGACTTTTAAGAAATATTATTTTAGTTTATTTGTCAAGTATTGTTAACCTCTAACGCAAAATTAGTAGAATTTAGCTTTATTGCACAGTGAACACCAAATAAATTACAAGAAAAAAAAACCTAAGTTTAACGTGCGCATCTCTGTCCGTGGCATCGTAGCTTCTGAACAGCTAAACTGATTTCGATGTTTGTTTTTTGTATGACAGATGACTCGATAGTGTGTTTTTAGCTATGAATGCTATGATTCAAGAACATATCAGTAGCTCGAAAACTATCCACTTGCTTTTAAAGTCGTTTTTTTTTTACTTGGATTACTTACTTGTGTTATTTAAAAAGCTAAGTAATTAACAAAAAGTTACAGAAACCGCCTTCATATTAATTTCTCATACATTTTAACGTCGAAAGAAAAAGAGAAAAAAACAACGCCGCGTTGAAAATTTACATTTGTATTGTAATCCAAACCATTAACGTTCACAATAAAATGCATTGACATGCTGGAGAGCGCGACAGCGCTATACGAAGTAAACGAGACGCAGCACATCAAAGATTCACGCCAGACACAATAGCGACGCGTGCGCGGATAGAGCGAGATACTCGTATCCAGATAGACAAGGATAGGTGTAGTTTTGATAGTGTCGCACAGATTTGTATAATAGTCCCGCGAATTTTATGCGTTTAAGAAAAATGCACTTAGATTTATGCTTTCTACGTAGTCTATTGCTGTGTCGATCTTTATGGTGATTTTTATGTTAACTTATGGATTTTAAATTATGCAAATAGCATTCGCGGGTTTATGCCAGCCTAGTATTTTAAAATTTAATGTCGTTGTAATTAAAATTTTATGTGTGACTTTTATTTTCGATTGCGCTATTTTATGTATGAACTCCAATGTTATTTTAGAATTGGTTGTTTATTGTTTAGAAATCAGGATGCAGAATGGAGTTGTGTTATTAAACCGTACATACATACATACATATTATCACGCCTCTTTCCCATTGGGGTAGGCAGAGACTACATCCCTCCACTTGCTACGATCCTGACATATGTCTTTCGCTTCTTCTACTTTCATAAGTGTTTTCATACAAGCTCGTCGGTTGCGGGTACTTTTACCGTAGAGAAATTAAATTCTCTAATTAGGAGGTGAGGTTTCTGTAAAGCATAGTAGATACAGATTATAAAACGTATCATCAACATGTAGTGTTATACGTATATATTTTTTTGTGTAACATTAATAAAAAATTACAAATTAAAATTGGACCCATTTACGCAAACAAGAACTAACCCACTGTTTCAGTGAAATTGACTTAGGTACCTACATAAAAGGAATTTAAATTAAATGTTCTAATAGCTTTTTGAAATCCAATTCTAGCTTTCTACATGCTAAAACATAAGACTACCATTAGACTACTTTGTTTTTAAACTATAATTTCTATACGTTTTGCACACTATTTTTACAAAAGTCTCGATGTCTCAATATTGGTTTGCTGTGGGTTAGATCTTGTTTGCGTAAATAGGTCCAATTACGAGTAAATTCAAAACTTAAAGAAAAAACTCTAGCTCTTTATAATAACAACAGAAAATGTCATAAAATAGAATTACTTACGATACACACTACACTTAGGTACTTTTAAAACAAAAACAAACAAAATCATTAAACCAAAACCAAATAAAACCATTATAGAAAAAGAAACATAAACGCCAATCGCGCAAATCGCACCTAATAACTCAAAAGCCATAACCTTACCGGAAACTAAAACAAAGGAAGCCATAAAGTCATAACACAACACCGAAAAACAAAAGAGGTTATAATACAACACGAAAAAAGAGTCCGATTCACATCTAACGAACATTGCACAAAACGCATAACGGAGTACGCGACAGGTGCGTACATTCCCGCGCGTTGTGCGAATACAAGAACATTAGGGATGAGCCGATTGAAATTATAATCGAATTTTATGCGAATGATTAGTTGTGTTTCGAATATTATTCGACTGCTCATAAGGAGTCTTTTTTGTTGAGTCTTTGTGGGGCAGTTATGTTTCTGCGACTGATAATAAATTTCGATTTAATTTGATAAATAATGGAACGGTTATTACAGTGTATGTAATGCATAACGTATGTAATTTCCAACGGCTTGGAAGCGAACTGTTCTTAGATCGTCTTTGTACCTATCTGGATTACTCTGGACTGTCATAACATACTATTATCATAGTATCCAATATTCGTCTTTTTGATTCACTTCAATTCTTTTTTCTCCTTTGCCTCTTCAAAATAAGTTCTACTATTTAAATAGCGTAACTAATAATATAAATTTCTAAAATTACAATATTTTAAGATACAGAAAAGCAAGCAAGAACACTAAAACAATGAAAACGTGTCAAAAGAGACCCATCCCAGAATAAAGCGCTAGTCATAAATCTGATTTAGAGACGGAGAAACAGAGAAGTAGAGTGATTGAGAAAAAAAGAGACACAAAATTACTACTTACTACAAATCATAATAATTATTTCAATATGATTCGCTGTGATTTTATCCTCCAATCAGATAATTAAAACAAATCATGTCATCCAGACATCCCTACAAGAAACCACGATTAAAATGAAATACGCGCACTTGATAATTAATTATTGTAAACTATTCCTGGTGCCGCGAAATATTGTCGTTATTTATGCGTCTGGATCGGGGATTCGGATTATTGTCGACAGTTGAGGTTCTGATGGATTTGTAATTTGATTAAAGTTTATTCGAATAAGTTGATTACGCATGCAGTTTCTAATTATAACTCGATTTTTGACGTTCCTTTTTTAAATTAAATCATGATTATTTGAATTTTGTTGTTTGATCAATAATTTTATTTTTGTAAGAAGTTACAGTTTTTCCGCCATTTTCCTAACCGCTAAGATTTCCATGGGTTTTTGTTGTGGTGAGTTGTGATAGTTGTAACTGACATAATATGAAAAATTGGGCTATCGTTGTAATAGTCACAATGTTTTATTTCCATTGATAAACGTTACACTATTACCTTGTGAATTTTTAACCAACCGGTTCAGTCGTGTCATCGTGAAAAACCACACTGAAAGACATAGTTCACTTTTGAAAACAAACAAAAAGAAAAGATCATAATAAATCATTAATAAATTCATTGCTAATATTATATTTCATTAATTATTATCATTAACAGTTTTATTATATTTCCATCAGCTCACAACAATCCACAAGTCAAGGAATTGTGTTACGTACGGAATAACAAAACGCAAACCTATCTACGGAAATAGATCGTCGGCTACTTCGATAGCAGAAACCAAACGCAGCCGGATTATTAGATTAGCTGTAAAGTTAGTTGCGTTTCACTATTTGAATTTGGAACGATTCGAAAACTATTTGAATTGGGAATTTGAATTTGAAAATATGGAATATGGATTCGAATTGGAGTTGGTGTGCGTTCTTTTTTTAGAGTAGTTTAGGAGGATTCTAAATTGATATTTTTTTTAATTTTTATGGTTTAGGTTTATAGCGTTAAATTCTCTAAATATTTTATTTCATCACTTTACCGACGTAAGTTGCTAAAAAAGTTTTCTAACTTTTATTAAAAAAAACTATATTTATATTTTTAAATGTTCTAAAGACCATTAGAATAATGCCATTATTATAAACGTTTAGTTTCTCGAATCTTAAACGCTCATTTTAGTAAATTTATGTTTTGTTGTCACAAGTCAACGATTTGGCGAAAATTAAAGTAATTTATTTGTTTCACACACTGCTCTATCAACACGTGTTCTGACTGGACACATAAAATGAACTCTTAAGTCTTTGTAATAAAGTTTAAAATAAATATTCGAGAAAACTTGGAGTTAACACACATGTCTATTCCAAAATTTAAATATGCAGGCAATTTTGAAGTTTAACTCTTTGACTTAAAGCTCGAATTGATAAAGAGAGAAAATTCGTTCGGAAAATGTAAGAATTAAGCGAGACACATGTCTAGACAAGAGTTGAGAATACAAACGTTTTTGAACTTTAACGCTTTTGAAATAAAGTTTAAATTGGTGTAAAATATGAAAAGTAGTAGAAATGGAAAATTGAAAAGCTCTTTTCAACTCTAACGCTTTATGATAGAGTACAAATTAGTAGAAAACGTGAATAAAAGAAATAAGCGAAATTCTTGTAACGAAGTGCTAAGAGCAGTGTTTATTGTTGATGCGATCATAAAGGCGCGTTTACAACAGTTTTATTAACTGGTAGAGTGTGGATAATCCTTTATGGCTTAATACTGTGTTATGTGTTTTGTGTGTTTTCACACGCGAGTACATAATGGCTGGCTACTTACATACATAATTGATTGTGTTTTTGTAAACTAAAAAAAAATGTTTTGAAAGAAAATGAAGCATAAGGTGGTTTTATTTACAAAACTGTTAAAAACAAGAAAAACTAAAATAAGACAGGGTTGCTATTGGCCGTAAATAGAGACTTTATTTTTTTTTAAATATCGAAAATCACGTATTTTTCGATAGAATAAAAGAGTTGTTATCGTCCTAATTATTTTCCTAGGCAAGCATGCTACATCTTCGATCACATCGTCGCTTTAAACGCATGCCTAGTTCGTAATAAAACAAAGTTGTAGACATCTTTTTCGAATTGACATATTTTCCATTTAAAAATTTTTCATCGATAATTCTGACACCGTCGTAGGTTGTTGTCATAAAAGTTGTATACATAATAGTAAAAAAAGAATTTTCGCTTCTTATAACTACGAGTATACCTATTACCTACCTATTAGATAATAAAAGTTATTGCCAGGAAACACGCAACATTAAAATTTATTTGCCACCAAATTTCAGTTTCACAAAACGTAAGTTTTGTAAAATGTCTGTGAAGTCATCTAGAGATTCATATTCATTTATTCATACTAATAGTATACGTCAAATTAAAGATAAAAAAAATTACGTTTTAACACAAAACATTAAAATTAAGTATATAGTCAACAGTGTAAAAAAAATAGGTTATTACATTAAATTTGCATAAATTCCTTGTTATGATCATAGAAAGCCAATGCTTTTTTTTTAAGACCATCATACTTGTCACCTCAACGCCTAAGGTAGCCTAAAAAATATAGAAATCAAATACAAATAACATATCAACATAAAATAATTATTATTAAAAAAATATTATTATAAATATCTGTGCCCATAATACGAGTCAACTTAGTGGACTTCCTATAAAATCGAATCGATTAAGTATCGATACAAAATATCGAACATCTGTACATTCCTGCGCATTAAACTCGTTCTAATACAAAGTATCGTGATACATCATCTCTTCGAGTGTACTTCCTGTGACGTCACGACCTTTCTGTCTTGATTGATTTCCGTGGTTTACATTGCTCGTTCGAAAATTAAGAAGTGGTACCAACTTAAAAATGTTGTCACTGTTTTAAACTTGTAGAGGTAGTGCCAACATAAGAATATTATTAGCGTTTTGAGAAATTATCCTTATTTTTTTCATTCAATCATCAAATTTTTAATTTTGTTTTGTATCTGTATTATTTTTCGGCATTGCCACATTTATTTATCTTTACTGTAAAATATTCCACGTAATTGTTTTCATTTAGAACATTTCTACAACTTTTCAAAAGGAAAGTTTAAATACATAAGATCATATTTGTTATAAATTTTGTACCGTATTTATAGGTTTTTATGTATTTAAAAAAATGATCAAAATTATTTATACCTATTGTTACATTTGTTACTTAATGAGTTGACGTAAGAAAAAACCATAAGTCATGTTTTATTCTAGAAGTCGCCTAACTAGTACTAACCAAGCAATGTACAAGAACTGCTGCGATAAGTCCGTCCTCCTAAACCAGGCCACATGTGATTGTGTTAGGACATTCACCCGGTTTTTTCTGCCTTTTTTTCCCAAAACGGACCCTTTTCGGGTTTTTATTCGATATTAATTGAAGGGCAAAAAAGTAACTCATCTTGTTTAATTATTTTTGATGGTTTTTAAAGTATTTCAAATTTTAGTAAAACAGATACTAGGCCCAAGTTTGAAGGCTTTTTAAGATAGATCTAAATTTTCTAAAACTATTGGCATCCTTGTCTAATGGCTTGCAATGGATATTAAAGACAGATATATTTTTAGTTAGTTTAGATCTGTCTTAAAATGCCTTCAAACTTGGGCCTATTAACTTACTAAGAAGTTTGTAACGTGACTGCATACTTTTTGGAGCGCGTTGAAGTCTTTTAAAGGATTTTTTTTGGTTAAACAAAAACTTTTATACAGCCAATTTTAAAATATTAATACTTTCTTTATAAATCGTACACAAAATATAATAATAATATGCTAGATAATGTAGTTGCAAGCTGACAAAGATTTGATACCAAATTACATAAAAGGATTTATAATTAATTAATACATTTCTATGATACATAGTGTTTTATAATAGTTTTCTATTACACATGTTACTTATCATAAAAACTACATTAAAAGAACTCATTTTTAATAATTTTAGATAACCCTTTCAAAATCCCTCTCAAATCAATTCAATTCAAAAAATTAATTCGTGCACACACCACCCGCATAAAACGTATAACTAAAACTAAAAATAAAACTTTAACTAACCCGTTTCTTAATAAAAGGGGTTTTAAAAAAACGCCCACATAAAGCCCTCACCCCAAAAATGTTCCAGAAATATTAAAATAGTCAAAAGAGTTAAAATTAAAATGGTTAAAAATAAAATGGAGGGTATAGAAAAGTAATCCTCAAACTAACACAGCTGTACGGAAACTGCAGTACAAAACGTATATGTTTTTGTTTGCTACTACACAATGTTTTTGTTTGCCTGTTAGTAAAAAAAAGTTGTAAACTTTTTATAAAAAACGCTGTTCAATAAGTTTACAGTCGTAATGTCCAAGCCAATTTTCCGTAAAAAAAAAAGCTATACCTACCTAACATTGTGTACAGCTAAAATTAAAAAGAATAAAACTACAAAATTCCAGTTCCAAATTCGAACTTTGCCTAATCAGAAATCTAAAGGAGTTTCGTTCAAAAATTCCATGTTTCGTTGTTGTATTGTATAACAGTGGCAAAGGGAGCGCCATGACGAAAGCAATTTAAAAATGGAAGGGTTTCACTTTTAGTTCCAATTTTAAAAAATGAACCCGCGACGAGTGATTTGACGATTCGGACGGATTGTAAAACGAATCTTGTTAAGCGAGAGAGCGCAATTTTGTTTACCATTTATTATTTGGCTGTTTTATTTAACGTCTGGAAAAACTGGCTTTATTATTACGTAATTGTTTACATATAAATTAACATTTATTTTATTGACAATATTGAACCTTATGGATAATATAAAAACATTATAGGTTTTTGAAACATGATAAAAATTAAATTGAAGTTATAAATAACCACTTACCATCTTCTAACTAACATACATACATCATAGTAGACAGTAAACCAGTAATATTGTAAACACATTGCTCTGCGGTCTTTGAAGATAAACTAATCGAGCTCCGTAACGAAAATACATTTAAAACTGAAACTAATTTTGATAATCCAAAAAAAGCTCTGGAAATGCTTTCAACCACTTGAACTTCACTTTCAAGTATCCGAGTAATTTCTCATGTATGCATAAACCCCTCCCTGGGAATAATGCTCACGCACACATCGACGCGGCCGCAGATGTTGATTCCATAAAATAATATTTCATGTAAAGCACTAACCGCCCGACCGAGGGCGGAAGGATTGCGTTCTATTTTTAAAATTCAATATTTTAAACCGATTTAAAGTTAGAATTGGATTTCTGTTTGATTTGCTCATTATTCAATTGTTTTTTTTTTTTGAGACTTTGTTTGTAATAGTGATGTGAATCTTATAAGCATCGTAAACATACGATAGTAATAAGTGAGCTAACTTTTTATGTAATAACAAGACAAAAAAAATAATGACGTTAGCCTGATGATAAGCGCCACACCCGTCCGCGGCGTCCGCCTAATAGCTGTGTTTAAAACGTTATTTAAGTCTAAATAAAATATTTATCACAGTCAATTTTAAATCGTACCTACATTCTAATATGAGTGCCTAGGTTTCGTAATAGTAAAAGTAATAAAGAACCGGTAGTATTTTATTAACTGCATGCATGTTACAAAATGAAATGTCAAGTAATTATTGACCTCCAAAGCCGTTTGAACATTTCGCTCGTGACCATTCGTCAATTAAATCGGAGGACTCGTTATTAAAGGAATAAAAAAGAAATAAATCTCGATTCGAGTTTAAAAAGCTCCGTTCCGAAGTAAAGAATGTTGTGTACAATCTTGGTTCGGACAAAAAAGTGACAACGAATAAAAAAGAAAACGCAACACGGCCAAAGAACAGATTATCAGCGCTAAAAGGGTTGCTCCCGCTCTCTCCTTCTTTTGTTCCTTCCAAATTCAAACTCCGCATCCGTACAAGGAGCGTTCGAATGCGAATTCTATTTTTGAATATTCTACCGAGAATTTTTAATTAATGCCGTTCGGCGCGCTCGTATTTTTTAAAATTCGTATTCTGTTTTAAATCGAGTTCGATATTCAATTTTTGCGTTCGATTTCAGATGTTTTTATTTATGTTGTGCGATAATGACGTTTCGCGTTTAAGTGCTTTATTTCGATTGGAGATTTTATTCGTTTATTCGGATGTTTCTTGAAGGTTAGTGTTGTGATTAATGGCGGAGATATGTGGAGTGCTTTTTAAACGAAATATGGGGATTTATAATGATGTTTTGTGGAACTGGCGGTCTCTGTTCTCGTGGGCGTTCTATAGCCGTACTCAATGACATATTAATGCTCCGCATCATAGATACGCGGTTATCGATTACCTCTCAGAATGGAAAGGTTTACTATAATCTGATAGTTTTAAAGGTTAGTTACACAGAAGAGTCTGACGTAACATTTTTTTTATCCGACTGCAAAATTTGGCCATTGACGTTCCGGATTTAAGCCAAATAAAATGACACTTCGCAATGAAATATCGATCAAACTCTTCCGACGCTAGATCGCTTGAATCTAAAACATAACAAAAACCCTCTTTTTTAAGTAGTCGGGTAAAGGGCCAAGAATGAGTGTTCAATGAGTGACCAATAAGTCGCATTAAGAGGTCATTTGAGGCATCGCGCATGCGTGTCGACGACCTCGATACGTAAATGATCACTTACATCGCTTACTTACAACAGTTACTACCTATTAGCTGTTCTTTTATTACGTGAGACAATTTCGAGGGATCTTACATTGATCTAATTTTTCTTTTAAATCATAGATTGACATAAATTCAAATTCAAAATTCTTTATTTGTACCAAAACTTAGTGGCTAAAAACAAGAAAAAATGATGCTACCCGCAGTAGTTAAAAATATCGACTATCTGAGAATAGCGTCCCAGAGAAAATTGACTGGAGTAAATCGATTTTAGTGACTTACAAAAGTTTTCCGAATAAAAAACGGCCATCGAAAAACAAAACGCATACACAGCGCAGTCTTATCTCTAAAAACGATTAAAAGTACTTCTAGACATAAAGACTATTTTTTTTATTAATATAATATTCAGTTATGTGACGTCATCCAAATAAATACATACATTAAGTATAAATAACATACAGTCATACATATTCGTAGTAAATCCTATAGCAAGCCTAAATAAAACAAAGCTCCGATGACTAATTCTCACATCTAGCGCAGCATTAAGTCATACAGATTTTAATAACACGTTCTATCGATCGTATAATGGCTTCACTTAATATTCCATTTTCGAAAATATTTGAACCGTCATGCTCTCCGTTCTTTTGTAGCCGACCAGTGCGGATGCTATCTGATTTGAAATTGGAACGTTCGATCGGTCTTATTCGAAATTTGAATTCGGAACTTAATTACGGCAGGCGCGGGTTAATTAATTTAATTGAAGCGATAAATGGTTCTATACTATTCTTTTGTTTCCTTCTTTTGTTTGACGACTTTTTTCATAATTTTTACGGTTTTAGGTTACTTTAAAATTAAGTTTGGCTTATACATACGTTTTAAATTGACTGAATAGTAAAGTAAAGTAAGTAAAGTAAAGGCTTAAACATACGTTTTAAATTGACTGAATAGACTTCGTAGACACAAATCAATCAAGTTACTAGAAGAGTTGAATGAGTCAACTGACGTTATTAGGTAATCGACAAAATCATGATAAAACTTTAGTGTGTATTTTAATTGATATCACTTTCAAATAAGTTAGTTGCAATACAAATGAAATGGTTAGAACAGAATTAAAAGTTTCGAAGTTTTTACAACTCTTGAGTTTCTATTACAGGACCCAATAGATTGTTTTTAATCTATTGCATAGCTTCTATCGCGGGCCTTGAGCGTGGAGACTGAATCCAGAAATTCCGTAACGAAAATAATCTCACACTTTTTAGTCATATGCAACCTTTTAATCCTCCCACTGCTGGGATACAGGTCTACCCTCGAAGGGTGATTAGGCCGTATTCCACCACGCTGGCCAAGTGCGGGTTGGTGGATTCACATACGCCATTGAATTTCTTCTCCGGACACTTTTTAGTAATACTTTTTAATTTTGTTGCCATCAGTCTATCGATGAATAGCAGAACTTTTAATGACTTTTTGAAATATCACGCTTGTCTCTTTAATTCAGCAACTGGCCTCTAGGTGTCGAGTGTAAGGTTTCGATAAATAATTATAATTGCATTAAGTTGATAAAAAATGCTATGCAATAGCTTTACCGCGGCAGTCCCCGAGTGCCACACGTATTTTTTTAATGTCGAAATGAAAACTCACAACTAGGAAGTAGGTACATGAACTCCTTTACTTAGATAGATAGAAACTCTTTTGTCCTATATTTTGTTTTTCTTAGGTATCAGTTCGTGTTTTGATTTATTTTATTTTATTTCCAGGTATGGACGAAGCTGTTAAAAAATGCGGCGTAAAAGGATCGAACTAAGGCACGAGTAATAAGTGGAGACGAAAAGGATCGTTTTCTTAGAACTCGAGTCTTATAAGTAACAATACCCTCCTTTTTTGAAGTCGGTAAAAACATTACCCTTTTTGGTATAGCTCGGTAAAAACTAGAGCATTCCTATTAGGTTTTTACACACTGTAAACACAGTCGTATAGGTGACCGCGAGTGGCATTTACAACTGAGCGTTATTCGATCAAATAACACGTTAAAAAGATCTTGTGGTGTCTTAATTAAACAACCGCTAAGCCATAGCAGACGCTTTTATACGGCCTAAAAATTTGGACACTAGGGCTGGTCACTCGATCTCTACGGACTTACTTTTTTTGAAACTCAAGCTAGGTACATATTGTAAACAAAACAACCTATACCAAGCTTAATTTTAGCGAAAAAGAGGGTAGTTACAGATAAAAGATACCATAAAACTTCACTCATTTGAAACCTCTGTCCCCCTCTCAACCCACATGCAATTTCATTAATCCCTCTCCCTCTAAAGTTTATTTTAAAAATGGAAATCTAAGCGCATTCATAAATATAATTGATGGTGGACGGAACCCCTTTCATAATCTCATTGGTACACATATAGGTACAGAAAAAGTAGAAACATAGATAACAGAATAACATAAATCACTGTTGCCGCGGAAAAAAATATTTTTCACTTTCCCGTTTTTTTCTGGAAAGTTTGTCGAACAAAAGAGTTTGGTTGTCTTTATAATGAGTGAGTAGCTCTTTTGATTGTAGTAAATGTCGAAACAACTTACGTGGTCATGGTGTAAAGGTGTTGCAAAAGTTTCATCTTTATTTTATAATACTTCTTTCAAACTAATTTCAGCCAAAAAAAGATCTCGTAGTTAAAGTTTTATAAGTACTAGTGCTAGGCTTAACAAAGAGTTTTTAATCGGCTCAAAAATTTTAAATATAGAAATAAAAAGTTGTGACTACTTTTTGGTAACAAATGCTTAAAGTTTTTTTTTATTTGGAACTTGGAATAGCATCTCAAAAGCAGTCGCGCTAATAAAGTACATATGAACATGGAATTCGAATTACTGGCCAGCAAGAATTCGAGTTAAACGTCGGTTTACGAACGAAAGTTTCACTACATTATTCAAATTTGGAATAAAAATAAACGATGATGGCGTCGGACGCACCCCTTCATAATCTCATTGTATTGTTTGAGCCTGTATGGATGGTACATTAAAATATAGATAACATCTCACAAACGAGGGGTCATTTCATAGACAACAATATTTCTAGAATGTTCTTTACATTTTACTCATTCCAAAAACAAAACGCACATTACGACATTCTAATTAGATATTTAAAAGTTTTCCTTCATCATTCAAATTTAAATTAAGAATCGGACTTTTTAAAAACATGCAGATACCAGCCAGTTCCATCCCGACGTAATGATCGATCGCCACAAAAAGGTTTTTAACTTTTTAAGGTTTTACGAACGTGATAAAAGCCTTTAATTTTTGAATTCGGAATTTCTCAAAGATTTTTGAGAGCTTTAAAACTTTAATTATACCGCTATATAGGCTGATAATTACAGCTGAATATGTATTAATTATAATTATTTATAATTGCTCCGTATTGAGAGGGTATTGATATTAAAAATACAATGTTTTTGTCTTTTGAAACAAAGAGGCGGTAATTCGTATGAAATGACTTGCGTTTAGTTTCTTCTTTGTCCGACTATCTGCATTCACAAAACGTTGTGTTTAATTTTTTTCTGTTTCTTTCTTGAACATAATTGTCGTTAATAATTGCGTTTGAGATTAGAACGTCGATTGTGGCATCAACAATGTGTTCTAGAGTTTAATTTGAAAATGGAATCGGCTGCGATTGGTCAGCGGCAAGCGTTTATTGAACACTGGCATGTAATGATTTCCATATAGGTAGGTGGGAATGAGAATTCAAATTTTTGAATTTAGAATTTACGGTCTTATTTTTTAATGTTGCATATAACAACCGCCATGTAACTTTTGCCTAATACAAAAATTAAGTAAAATACTAAATGTCAAATTGATATAAGATTCTCCGCGAAGCAAACGGAAGTCAGGAAACTTCCGCCTTCCTTTCCGAGGGCACACTGGAAAACAATTAGTTGGCATAATTTAACCTTTTTGAAAATAAGTAGGTCTTTTGTGCAATGTCGTTGAATTACTAATAAAATTACTATTTTGTGCCAAAAAGTGTTTGCATTATGACTTTTTTTCTAAATCTTGAAACTGTTTTCAGGGTTGCATGGACATAAAAGTGTAGTTTTATGGGAAATGGTTTTAAGTGTTGCCAGTTTTATATTCGTGAAAAAAATCAAACCTATAGAAATTTCATCGCAAATTCACAGAATCCATCCGCAACAATGTGTAACAGAAAGAAATGAATTATTTATGAACAACTTCATACTTCGTGGTTTCACAAAGGACGCGTTTGGGTATAAATACACCGAAAACGCCTTTTATAAGGCATTAACATTATTTATGCGAGCCGAAAATATTTGGGTAGAAAGTCGCGGACCGATGCGAAATCGATGTTTTTAACACTGAGTTACTTATCTGACGTTTTAAGTTACTATATGATTTTAAAATCGAGAATTTAGGTCAGACGTCACGATAACAAGAACATTATTTTACAAAACAAAAAACAAAAACCGACTTCAAAAGACCGACTATTGAGTTATTCATCTATTTGTCGCGCACGTACTTAATGCAAATTTAAGACTTATATGGTTTTCTCATGGATACCATTATCAGAACTGGACTAAATTGAAATGGGACCAAATGGGAAGCGTCAGCTTTCTAATAAAAAAAGAATCATCAAAATCGATTCACCCAGTCAAAAGTTATGAACATAAAAAAAAAATAATAATAAAAAAAAAAAACATACAGTCGAATTGATAACCTCCTCCTTTTTTGAAGTCGGTTAAAAAGAACAAAAAAGTTTGCTCTACATTTTAGCCTTCTTAGCAATTTTATAATTATTTTTTTTTGTAATGAATAAATCCGCATTGTTTTAAATGTAAAAGTGAGTTTGTTTGTTTCGCATTACTACTCAACCGATCATCGTGTAGAATACACGTTTTTGGAGTCAAAAAAGGATATAGGTTTCTTTTTATCATTATCATTACGTACCTAGGTGAAACCGCGAGATACGTTACAAATATTACAATATTTGCAATACAATACCTACGTTATAAGAGTTTAATCAATATCATAGACAAAAACTATAGGACCTAAACTATTTTGTGCTGAAAAGAATCGTAAAATATTGGCACATAATAAAAAAAACAATGACGAATGAATAACAAACGAAAAACAAAACGACTCGAGTAAAACCTTAACCTTAAAGCTTACATTAAGTTCCGAATTTGAGAATCATTCCATTTTTGAAGTGTTTCTTTTAGATTGACGTATTCTGGAAACTAACATCGATACAGACGTACCGTTTACGGATTACTTTGTCGAGTTCGAAGAAAAACCTCAATATTTTAATACCATATTAGGGTGCAAAAAGCAAGTCGCGCGAAAATGATTGAACCGCAGTAACTTTGTAACAGACTTACATTTACCTTCTTAACATAAACCGATGGAATTCCTCGGTTTTGTTTTATTTTGGTTTCGTTTCGGTTATACTTAAGGCATTTCTTCAGAATTTGAACCTAATTTTGCGAGTATAATTTTATTAAGATTTGGTTGATGGTTTTTTTCTTTGTAAAAGATTTTGGAGTCGCACGTCTTGGGCGTTTATCAATTTATGCTTGTCAAGTTAAGAAGATTTTGAGTTTTGTTACATTTTTGTGAAACTGTTTACTAGATTTCCGCGGTTTTGATGACGAAAAGTTGTTGTCAAAGGGTATGCAAAAAAATTTAATGACTGGTTGAATAGTCCAGGCGTGATAGCGTAAAAAATCAGAAATCGGATCGGAATAGATAAATTTTTGCATTCATTCTTCTCTAAAATAATTCATCATTTTCCATAGATTCGAAATTCGAATTAAAATTCATAGCACACCGTTTTTCTTTACGACAAGTAAAGACTACTTTTGACTATTATAGTTAGTACCCGTTATGTGCAGTAACTGTTGCTTATACTGTGTCCCTTTTACATAGTAACTATGTATTATCTGTGTCCATATCGGCGACAACTGAAGATTGGAAGACGGATGTTGTACGTGCGTTCCGATTTGCTTTTTTTTTTAGGTAAGTGGCTAGCCACAAATCGTGTAAGTGTTCTGTATATTTTTGTTTTTCTTTTACCTTTTAATCAAAGTCTTATTTAAAAGTTTACAAAGTTAACCAAAACTCTATAATCTAGTATTTTTCTTTAAGAGCAAAAATATAAGGAAAATCAAATAAACCAAACTCAATAAAGGAATAGACTCTACTTCCACCCATAACGCCACAGACTGCAAACCGCCCACGGCTCTACCCAAAATATTAGTCAAAACTTCACGAACAAAAGACAAGAAGCTACCAAAATATAATCACGTCAACTCCAAATCACAATACCTAACCTGTCACCATTAAACAAATCAGCTTACCGCGGCACGCGTATAACCATATTTTATTAGTCAATAAAAAAAGAAACTACAACCATAGACACTCATTCCGCCGCCATATTGCCTCGATCCATTGTGAAACCTCAATACCGTGCGTAGCCCGCATATTAAGGACTAAGTATGAGCGAAAACGGGAAACAATACGAGTGCCATATTCGTTTGAATATGGAACTATTTAAAATTTCGAATCCGTTGCGTTATCGGCGATACGTGTTGGCGTTTTCCGATTGTTCTTTTTGTACTGAAGGGTATAGGGTCCGGAGTTACGGAATAGTGACATGGATGTAGGCTTCATTTCGAATTTAGAATAGGAACTTTCATTTGGTTTTTTAAAGTTTGAATTTGGATTTTTTCGTTTTATATATCAAAAGAGGTTACGAAATAGGACGGCACTCCTTACTGTTAAAATAAAATTAAATTAAGGTGGGTAGATTATAAGCTTTACCTAATGTTAGTCCACTAGGGTAGAAAAAACGTAAGGGCCATGCCAATATCAAATTCAAATAAACTTTTAACAGTACTAAAATTATTTTAGTACTGTGAAAAGTTTATTTGGGTTTAACAGAACCGATGTCCTTCTACCAGAAACTGCAATCAAAATTCTTTAACGTAACCTCTTTCGTGGAAAATACTTGTCCGAAACTTGCAATAACTGAGTAGCAATCAGTATGCATGTCCCGGGTTCGGTTCCCGCTCACGTCCTTTTGGAACATTCGATTGTGAACGTAAATTATTATTACTTACTTTCTACGCCATTTTGGGTAGTATTATGAGTGGAAAAAGCGATTTTGGCGTTCTAAACTGCTTTGAAATCGACGATCGATTTAGGACTGTTACGTCAGAATCAGCCTTCTTGCTTGTTTGCGAGGTGAATATCAATTCATATTTTGTAAGTGCTTCTTATGAAAATTAATAATTTATGTACTTGCGGGTACTCTGAAATTGTTTCCTGGCTAAACTTACCAGCAAGATATTATAATAAAATACAAAATATTAAAACCAAAATACGTATCTACCTATCTGATAACTAGATCTTAGTAATAGGTTTCGAAATACAAAATAAGCTTTATCCCAGAAAATGATTTCTTCCATTATTGGAACCTTATTATACAAGCTGCAAAACAATGCCATAAACGCATTGTCAACGAAGTTAGGTATATAAGTAGGTACGTACTTATACCAAATTTCAGCTCATCGGATATCGGAAAGTGGTTCAAAATTTAGTTACAAGATTTGACCTAAACAAACATTTACATTGCACCTTAAATAGAGTCACAAAGAGAATATTCTTTTTTCAAGTTTCCTTTTTTGAAGTCAAAAAGCAACTAAAAATACTCGCAAAATCAAAACATGTCTATATTCATCATTACTCTACTTTAAAAACATAAAACAACACTCCTCTAATAAAGGGACCCCATGCTACGGAGCACTAATTTAATTGATTTCACAATCTATCATAACTATACAAATACGAACACAAACAAACAAAACTAAACCCTAAACCACAAAGCTAGAGCTCAAAATGCTCTACACGTGTTCTATTCTGTCTTCAAATTGGTAACTTCCTAGAGGATTTTTATTTTTATTGATAAAACCGTTCCTCAATTGGTACGGATTTGGTCTCAAATTGACCGAATCTCGGTGCGGCCTCGATTTCACAGAATAGGTACGATGTACCGTAAGGACAACGATCAGGGAACTCAAGGAAATCTCCCTATTGTTGGATGAGCCAATCAGTGGCTTATGTAAGCGTTCGAAGTTTGAAACTTTAAATAGGGATAACGGAATTTTGTGCAACGAATGTTCCCAAGTTAGAAGGCTTCATTTGACAGATCTAAGCTAATTAAGATTTGTAACTGTCTTTGTCATTACAACTTATTGCAAAACTTTTACGAAAATTCGATATGTCAACTAAATTCTTCAAACCTGGCCATTGTTAGCTAATTTTCGTAACGACTTTTACTCGTAGTACAGCACTTAATTAATTTTGACAAATAGTGCAAAAATTTCAATAAAAGTAAAGTCAAAAGTATGTATAACAAAATGAATATAATATTAAAGCAACGAACAGTTTGCAATAAAGTTTTAAAAGTGACGTTTCTTTATGATGTAGGTATATCTATCTATCTACGTGTTCATTACTTCAGAATAAACATTTTACACCTCTAAATATTTTTTGTTCTTAAGTTTTTTTTCATTCTTTGCATAAGACAGAAAAAAACATATAAAACTTTTTCTGTCCCACAAAATATCACAAAAATATCGATCCCAATCGCAGACTCTGACATCGATCTCAAAAACGAAAACCCTCGGTTCAAAAACATGCAAAATTCACCCTATTTTTGAAACAGTGTTAGTGTCAAATTTTCATCCCCGCGTCCACTTACAACCCTTCCAAAAATAATAAAAAATAGAAATAGAGGATTAGTGCGAGTGGCTGACGATTTGGGTTCCGTACAAAAATAATGATGATGTAAAAATTGAGATTTTTGTGACTGTTTTTAATTTTTCAAATATTATGAGCTTCAGTTATTCAAAACAATAAAAAGGACGACATTACCTGCTACACTTCATTTGCATAGGTGACTTGATGAAACATAATAAATTTGTAACTCATTTTTAGATTTGTTTATTTAGTTTTTTATGATAATTGGAGACGAGACGAGCAAATCGCTCGCCTGATGTTAAACGCCACGTTTGCCCATAAACAGGTCTGCGCCACACAGAATTATGAATTCAGTGACAGGACCGCCATCTCGCCTGAGCAATAATGCGGTCTACGATAGAGCACGCTTGCCTAAAAGAAACCTATTTACATTCGTCTTGAAGACACTCAGATTAAAAATATACGAGTACTATACCATACATACATACATATTATCACGCCTCTTTCCCATTGGGGTAGACTACATCCCTCCACTTGCTACGATCCTGACATATGTCTTTCGCTTCTTCTACTTTCATAAGTGTTTTCATACAAGCTCGTCGGTTGCGGGTACTTTTTACGTGGCCTTTACTGAGAACGTCTTCGATTTGGTCGTGATACGTTCGCCTACGTCGACCTCTACCAGCTTGTCCATTCACACTCGCCTCATAAATCTTTTTTTTTTTTTTTTTTTTTTTTATGTGATTAAGTGACGAACCGAGCAAATCGCTCGCCTGATGTTAAACGTCACGTTTGCCCATAACAGGTCTGCGCCACCCAGAATTTTGAACTCGCAGAATTCAAAACCCTGCGCGGCACAGCACTGCGCTCGTCACCCTGAGATATAAGTTGTTTAATCTCCCATTTGCCCTGTAATTTCACTGGAAACAATGCCCTTCCAACCGGAACACAGTAATGTTTGCACATTACTGCTTGGCGGTGGAATAACTGGCAATGGTGTGGTACTTCCCCAGGCGGGCTCTGCAAAAGAGCCCTACCACTACTAAAAGTCGTCAACTGTTTCGTCAATCGTCTTTCATCCATCCTCTCTACGTGTCCGAACCATCTCAGCATCCCTTTTTTACTATACCAATTCCATAAAAGTTGGATAAGGATAAAAAGCCGATAACGTTGGAAACACACATTGCGGTTACCATTGTCCGTCACGTAAAGAACCCTAAAAACTAAAGTAAAGACCAGAGGGGAGTTTAAAATCGTTATTATAATCTTGGACGCCATTTTTGCGTACTATCCGAACATTTGGGGACATTGGGGCGAATGGGGACGCGCCCTTCAATTTAAAATATTTTTTTTTTGTAAAAACCCCTTTGATGTATGCATTCGGCAATATCTCTCGCCTCGCTTGATGACATTTGGCTATTTTAGGGATTTTGTGATGCACATCTGAGATTATAAAATGTGAGTGGAAATAATGATGGAAAATAATATTAGAGTTAGTTAAGGGGAAGAGGATATAAGTTTGTATGATTTATAGCAGAAACTATGCAATATAATAGAGTTAAAAAAATTACATACTGTATTATTTTTTGAGGGTAGAAATTAAGTAAGCATTCATTCAATCTACCAACTTTACATAGATTGTTTGTAGACTTGGATTATTATTTCTTTAGTACTTTTGTAGATTTTTAATTGTTTATTCATGACCAATGACGACAGTGGTTACATAAATTGTATTCAAACTGAAGGTACTTGAATATTGGAGGCCAATAGAAATCGACTCCACGAATTTGAAACTATGCAAGCTCTATGTAGAGTAAGGAACAATCGCAGCTAACACTGGCAACACAACATCCTATTAATCAAACTCATTTAGAAAAAGAAAAAAGTCGTGTGGGAAAACAGTACCAACCGACGCATTCCAAATTCAAACGAATCTGAAAGCGGGCCGAGATTTGAAAAGAGAATGAGATTTGAAAATAGAACACGCCATTAGGAGTGAATACAATAGTCTCATTGGTCGATTTGAAAAAGGAACAATTTGTTAAACGTCAAATATGAACTTTTTATTTGAGATGTAATGAAACACTCGCTCGTACAATCTTAAGCTTTTTGTCGGATCCGAGCGGTCGTTTTTCATTTTGTTTTGTGTACGTGAGTATACATACATACATACATTACATACACACTTACATACAGTAAGATGAAATTTAGATTCGAGAGCGATGCCGCAGGCGACAGCATTATTACGTTATCTAAGAGATCGATTCTGGTATTAATTACATATAAGTCAATTAAGTTAGATCTAATGAAGATATAAATAATATTTAGATAAGTAAGTGCTTTGACTTGATTCGACTCGATCGTGACATTCTGAGAAATATTGCTTTTAAATAGCAACACTAGAATTAAAATGCCAAGTTTGTGGACAAGGTACCATTAACATTTCAGTCGTTTTTTATCTATCTTACTTTTCTTTCATCTAAATTTTTTAGGGTTCCATTTTTGAAATGAAAAATCTGCTAAATCAAACCCTTTATAAAATCTGTGAAACCTCAAACTATAAAACAAAACTTTTTTCTTTTGCTTTCATTGAATGGGAAAGTTTTTAAGCAAGCGTGGCTTGAGTAGGTATCTTTTTTTCTAAAACTAATTACTAATTTTTCTCTTATTTTCTAACGTAATACTTAAACCAGACTAACGCATCTGTTAAGAATATTATTGATAAGTACTTACTTATTATTTATCTTGACGTAATATTCTCATAGGTTTCTATATAACACTCCAAATACTAAGACAGTTGAAATCTAAAAATACTAATCTTAACATTATTACAAAATTCGGTGATTGGTCATTATAACAAAAAAATATGTTCAAGTAAAAAATCATAGACAAAAAATAAACAAAAGAATATGCATAAAATAATGAGCGCAAAGATTAATTCACAGATGGTGAACTCTAACATGTTTTTGCGGCATCTACCTACGCGCGTCGGGCGCTCAATTTTGTACTGTCATACTTTCTATCTCCGAACCGTTTATCGGCGATCATAGACAAGCCCAATGACAAGAAACTATCAATATTTCTAATAACGTTCAAAAACAAAGTATATTACTTTCTGGTCGGTTATATTAATCATTGGAACGAATTTCCGTGCGCCTTGTCATACACTGTTCGTTTATTAAAAATGTGACGTATCAAGATCAGCATCTCATAGACAGAGATAGTGATACGCAGAGTTCAAACGAGCGAAAGAGACGACCCGTGCTGACATTTCAACGGGTCATCAACCCTACGGGCGTCCTGCTCTAACGAGAATTCGAAGATTTGATTTGAATTGTTCCTAATTTGAAATATTGGCGTTCGATCCGGCCAGTATTTTTTACTTTTTATACAGTTTCACATGGTTTATTAAAATTTATTTCTAATAGATATGCTGTTATGAAGCTTCCGTTTGATGTTTTTAATGGTAGATGTTAGTCATAAAAGTAGAATAAATGGTGGAGCGTTCAATTTTGTTATTTTAGAGATTAATGAAGAGTAATAAATACCGTTGGAAGTGAAGCGGCTGTCTTGTTATGTTTTTTATTAGACGCTAAGTTGTGTTTTGTGTAATGCGTGTTTTAGTAGATTATTTCCTGCTTAAATAGCTTAATTTTGTTGTAGTCGTTAAACTTAAGTATTTAATAAGTAGATTGGTCTAATGGTGAACCTTATATTTTCTTTAATAAATAGTTTCCATAAAAAATCTGATTAGTCAAACTTATTTGTACTGAATAAAAAAATATTTGTTTTAAGTAATTAAATAGGTACTACTCAAGTTAACTTTAAAAACTCTACCCAAAGTTTCCTTACCCCTTTCTTGAATCCACATTTGAAGGCTAAAAAGTTTTTTTGTAAAAATAAATTCGAAGTATGAAGTTCAAAATTTGAAGTACCTACTCGGCCTAAGTAACCTACCGTACAAGTCATAACTAACACATTTCACTCAAATACAAAATTCATTTTTTAATTCATACAGAATGCCTTATAAAATTAAATTCCAACTACCACAATTAATCTTCTCGACATCCCTTTTTACCACATCTTAACTCCAAATTAAAATGCACGAACACAAACCAACAAAACCTACAAAAATAAAAGCTCCATAGCCTAGTCATAACTGGTTACCCCGAACCATTTAAGGCGAAGTAATCCTATTGTGCACACACACATACAACAACCATGTGTGTCATGAATACACGTATTAAAAATGTGTTCAATCATTAATTTCCTCGGTAATTGAACGAGTAGCGATCTGCGCTTGCGAGATCGCTATTCTAGCTCGATCGGGATGTTGCTGTCACTGTCGCTCGTGTAACATTCCTAATACGACGGACAGGGATGGGAATAGTCTCGATGGTCGTGGAATAGAGGTTCTGCGCAAGCGCAAAAAGCCAATGTTTCTCCGAATACGGCCGAAGTGTACCGATCGAGCAGACATCTCGGATTTATACGTTCGTAAAATTCTTTTGTCAAATTTACGTCGGAGTTCCGGATAAAGTGGCTGGGATTCTTTACCGAAATCATCTTGCGTTTTTCTTCCAGTTATTAAGTACGGCGGTTTGGCAAAGACTAGAGAACACGATTTTGCCGCGACTTTGTCTGTACATGCTTTGTTTAATTATTTTTTGTACAAGTTTAAAATCGTATTTCATTCTGTCCCGTCTGTCCTTGCCTAACATTTTTAATTCAATACGATGTCGCATGTTCACTCGGAAAATGTAATTGTCAAAAAACTAAATATTTTGGACTAAACATAGTATAGTTTTCAAAACAATTAATAGGTAAACATTGAATAACTTCGAAACTGTGTTAAAATAACTCATACCTACCCAAAACTGGAAGAGAATCTTCTTCAGAAAATCTTTTAAAGATATTTAGAAAAAAAGAAACACACTAAAAGAAGAACTATTTCCAGTACCTACCTCCTTTATTAATTTTCTTCCATTAAGAGTCCATCGCTATTCCCGCAACCTGCGTCCGCCCAAACAGAAACGAAAGTAGGTACCTACCCGTAAAAATGCCGCCGATAATGACAGATAACAAAAACTACCGAAAACGCATTCATCATTTATCGGAGACTTACATCGGCTACTTGGACAGTCCAGTTTTCTATTCATTAGCTGAATGTACAGTCAGCGACAGGAATCATTCACAGAGAAAAATTTTACCTAAAGTACGGAGCATAGTGATAATTACCAAAAAGTACGATGATAAGCACCAATTTTTACGGTGACAACTATCATAATTATATGGTTTTCACCCTAAAAACTTGGTGCTTATCATCGTACTTTTTGGTGATTATCACTTTGCTCCGTAGTCCGTACTTTAGGTGAATTCATCGGAATTTTGATGGCCATTTTTTTCAGTGTTGCTGCTTCATTAAACAGGTCTGATGAAACAATAATGCGGTCTAAGATAGAGCATGCTTGCCTAGAAGAAACCGATTTACTCGCGATTTGGCGAACTTTTATAAAGATACCAATTGATATGCTTATAAAAAAATAAAAAATAATAACGTTTTACACTCATAGCTCCCCACTAGGATAAACTCTGTGTCGGGGATGCCATGGAACACACACAAAGACAAGGACAACTAACACCCAGACCCAAAACAGATATATAGATTCATCATTCAAACATCTGCCCGGCCGGGAATCGAACCTTTGGCTTATAAGGCGAATACTATCACACTGGGCCAACCAAGCTGTCTTTATACCTCGTTTTTCAAATAAAAACTGCACTCATAAAATTATAAACCGATAAATCAGAGGCTTTCAGACGCCTTTAACAGCTATGAGACCAGCACTGACCACAGTACAACAATCTACTCTGCCTGAGAACTTACTTTTACCATACTTCATTTATACCTAAAAAAAAATAAAGTTTCACAAATTATTCAGCTACTTTTGTCGCTGCCTGTACCGCCGACTGTACTGCAATGACCTGAAATTCGGTAACCGCCTTTACATTAATAATTACTTCTCAAAATAATGCTAAGCTTGATCCACGACTTCGATAAGAGACACAGATAATGTAATAGTTGTGTACGGTCGGCAACTCCATGGTTGTAGTAACTATAACTGAAGCTGTGTCATTGTATGTGTTATTAACTGTTGTTTAAACTGTGTCGGTTTTGGTAGAAACTATTGTTTAAGCTGTGGCGATAGGTACTCGTGGGCGGAGTAAGGAATCACTTTGGGTTGTCGCCTTAAATAAAGGGGCATGTGATATTTGGGCCTAATTTTAATTTTTTTATTTTGCAGGTACTTTTAGAAAATTTCTGAAAGCAGTTTCAAGATCTGAAACTTGTGGTAACTATAAATCAACATTTTTTTACCCGAAATGGAAGCAAAGCGGTGTTTTGTCCTTCCGCGACTCCTGATTACGTCCATATACCACAGTAACAGCTATACAACTTTTAAAATCTGCTCTTTCAATCAATAGGTACTTAGGATTGGGTTTTCAAACGAGTTCTACTACTGTTTTATATGAGTATTGCGTCAGATTGTACAGGATGTTTTATTTTGGACTGGCTATGTGTATTTAAGTAACGTTTTTCATTATTGATTCTATCAAATTACTAACTTAAAAAAAAGAAGATTAATTATTTTATCTGTCTATGAAAGTTTTGAAAAATATAGTTTCTAGATCATATTATATGTAACTTCTAAAGTGTAAGACAACAGCTAATTCGACATTGACACTGGCAATTCCAATCTCAAAAAATATTGCCAGTCTATAACCGCACAGCCTGTAGAACGTGATATAGATAATTAATTTCACGCGGTGTCAGGATCGATCACAGAGGATTTAGGTAGCGGTAGATCAGAGATTGGTTTTGTTGACGGGTGAGACATCTGTACTTGCCTACTTATACTATGATGTTGCTGTTAAGGCGGGTCCACACTTGCGCAAGCACACCGCACGTGCACGGACCGTGCAGGCTATGCACCAAGAATGGTAGACGCACCACGGTCCTCGAATGGCTGTGGACGCGAGCAATTTGCTGGTCTCGTCAATCGATGGTTTAAAAAACATTTAACGAACAACACAAACCAACGTTTTTAATTTTAACTTTTTCTAAACCATTTACGCGCGCTCTCATGTTCCTAAAATGCACGCGAACCGCACTGTTCGTGTTTGCGAGAGGACATTCTAAAAACATATTCTAACTTGATCGCGAATTACTCGCTAAACGCTAAACGCTTGACATTTTGATTATAACGTAATTGGTTCATGTAGCTTGAAATTTAATATTATTTAATTTTGATAAAATGTGACTGAATGCCTAAAATTTTTATTTATTTTATGCGACTTAAGACACTCAAAATAAATTAAATTTGATTTTACATTGATATGAATTGTCCATAAGTTCTTAAAACGCACGCGAATCGCACGGCTCGTGCACGTGCATGTATGTGGTCCCACCTTTAGCTACTTTTATCTCGAATTGCATAAATTGTCCAGTGAGTTTGACAGCCATTGTCATGTTGTAGGACGAGTTGGCTTACAACACGGATATTGTATTTTAAGTACTACCACAGAATACTAGTAGGTACTACCAACTTTATGACGTACTACTAACTGTACTACCACGGATAGGTTGATGCGTAAAATTTAAAACCTAGCCCCCCTAGCCAAGTTTCAATTCTGTAATCGAAACGACGTAAACTAGGAAAATGTATGGGAATAACAATTCTGTCATAGAATATAGAATCTATAAATAGATTTTAGAAATGCCATTTACATTTTCTTAGTTTTCTATAGCGTTTCGATTACAAAATTGCAACTTGGCCGGGCAGGCTGGTCTCGTCACTCAATTGCTTAAAAAAACCTGCACAAGCCATATCAGAGGCTTAAGGTTTAACTTCTTACTCACTTACTTAGTACAAACATAGATATCAATATATATCTCGATTAAACAAACATAAAATGATTGATTGTCGCTAGTTAACTGATTGTTTACCTTATTGCTTTTTGTAAGTGACCACAGAGGTCAGACATTCTTCATGGTAACAAAAAATCTACGTTGGCGGTATTTTGGAGTTATTTATCAATGTTATGTCCGGGCAACTTATTGTTTGCAATTAGAACTTAATTTTTTTCTATTTTTAAATCTAGCGTGATAGGTATGTTTTTGGTAAAAAATTGTTTCGTTTACGTTTACACTAACGCACACGTTTACTCGTTTACGTTTACAAGTTTACTCGTTTACAAGTTTACTGGTTTACGCACGTGAGATTACTCGTTGGCGTAAAATTGACAGTATACTTTTAAATTGCTTATTGTATTTACTAAACTAGCAACCGCTAAACCATGTCAGAAGCTTAAAACTCTGACACCAGGGCTAGACACTTACCTTTACAAACTTACTAGCATATCTAGCTAAATAACATTTATAAAAAAATATTTAATCCGATTTGAGCACTCTGTGTGTAATTTTTTCAAAGCTGATTTTTTTCTTTTTTCTCAGGCTGTTGTGTCCCAGTGCTGGGCACAGGCCTTTACAAGCCTTAATAAGAAAAAAACAAAACTAACCTTTTTACTAAAAATATTTTTAACACCTTTTTTGCAAGCCATACCTTCTACCCAAAGCCAACACAAACTAATATTTTTGTCAACGAAATCGCGATCTAGCAAACATTATCGCGCCAATTACATAAATATCAAGTGCACACGATTCTAGAGCTATTTACATAACGGAGCAATTAAACCGATTCTCATTTTGTAAACATGATCATTGAGAAAAATAACGGTAAAAGGTCTTTAGTCTTTGACCAATAAACATAAAAAAGATAAACGTCAAATTGTTGGACACACTGTCACATCGCAACGATGTTCTAACGAGTATGATTTTGGAGTTTTGGCGGGAACGTGGAAGAGTCATGTTGCTTCATTTTGTTATTTTACTAAACTTGTGTAATTTTGAGTGTTATTGTTTATTTTAAGTGGGGAAAATAACCATTAAGTGCTTGAGGACTTGCACGAGTGTGGGCAAATCATAAAATGCAGTGAATCGTGTCATTTCGTGTTGCTTCCAAAACTCCATAAAAAAGCCTCTAGTAAAGTCTCCACTACTTTACTGTGGCACGTACATAACTACTCTATCCACTTGACATTGGCTAAATTGTGGCAACCCCGCAGAAGTCATTTAACAAAAATTGAAGTTGAAGTTGAGTATGATTTTGACAGCTCTAAGGGAGTATAGAGATGAAAAGAGTGTAGATCTTCTTAAAAAATAGTAAAACGTAAATTACAATAGGTACTTATATTTCCAAAACAAAAACTTAAACAGCGTTTAACTATAATTAAACTAATCACACCTTGTTTCATCGTTTTAACAAAAACTACTAATCACAGTATTAATTTACACCTACTAAATTAAGTAGATAAGTCTACTTAATTACCGTGGTGAGAACACAAAAGTTTAGGCAAAAATACTTATTCTTTTCTGGTCTTGCATTTCTGTACACTTATTAGTCATTGGTCTCATTACTTTACACACACAGATACGGATACACTTTCAAATTTCGAAAATTTTAGTTGTGAAAGCAATTATTTGTTGTTATTATCAACTATTACTGTAAAACTCTAAATATGTACGAGTATAGCAATGTACGGAGGTATCAGTTATAGATATCTAGCTATCTGGGTGCATGATGGCTTAGGTTATTGAGCATTGTAAAACGTTTTTCCCGTTTTAAGTTTTTGTAGTAATTTACTTATAATTCCAATAAATCTTGTAAAAACCAAAGCCGCTAGAAAAACCTCGAAAAACAACCAGTAGGTACAAGACAAATACAGTAATTGCCTCGGTGAGGCAATAGCTGTTTAGGCAAAACGAAATGCTGTAATGTTTCGTTTTTACCATTTCATCATTGCTCTTATTACTTACACAGACAAACATACAAAATTAAATGTATAATTATGCTAACTTCATATCACCGCGGGCGATTACGGTATTAGTACAACCAAGTTATCTGTGGAGTCAAGTGAGGGCGCCACTACACATTTTCTAAGCAAACTGATGGTTATTCGATGGAGAATTTAGTTACGTTATTTGACCGTTCTAAAAGATAAGTTGGTCGCATCTCTAGTGCTCTGAATGTCTGTTCTGTCAGGTTCTTATTAGAAACTTTTTGATGGAAAACAGTTATTAAACGTCAATTACCTGTTGAGTTTTTATGGTTTTTTTTTACTTTTTTGGCAAGTTGCGTTTAATGTTTCCTCTTAGTTTTTATGATATCTCTACTTTACGTTTTAGAGTTAAATATAAAAACGGTTTTTTTTTATCAAAAATACGAAAACTGATAGTTTTAAAAATGTACACTTTTACATATGAATAAAATATGTTAAAGTTTTGTTTCCAAAAGTTTTGTCAATCACACATCATTTTCTAGACAGAAGAAACTTATCTAGCGTTTATTATGCCTAAGAGAATAAGCATTTCATACGTTTGCTTGCAGTAGCAACTGGTTATAAACAATAATTATTTAAGTACCTACATCGCTTAAAATACAAATCAACAGCATGAATATCATTTTAAAATCTTTAAGTAAACACACTTTTATACGTAATTCTTAGCATTTTAAGTGTTTGCTGTGTTCTTAAGTCTAAGAGTAAAATATACGCACTCTTATAAAAGACAACATTGTGAGAACACTCGTCTTGTTTGTTTTTCTCGATGCTTTTGTGAAAATTCTTTTGATATTATGTTTTGTCAACGTCACCTTCGTTGGGCTTTGCCACTGGGGTTTGGGATTAGATGTTAGTCAAATATGCAAATGTCATTTGACTTTAGGCAATTATTTGTTGTGTCGTAGGCCGGAGAGCGTCGATTCTTTGTTACTTAATCTTTGGCAATTTTTAGCACTACGAGTAAACTTGAAAAGTAACAGAGAAAAAATATCTTTCTAGATAGAGCGAGATGATATTTTATTATTTCGTGTGATTAAACTATTATTGTTATCATATATTTATCTTTACCTTTCGTTTTGGAAAATGTTATTCATAGGTAAGTAAGTAGGTATTTGCTTTGCATTTAGCAATCGGTTACCTAAAAGGACATTTACAGACTTCCGGTACAGCCTGACTCTATATTTAATAGAGCCTATTACAAACTAAGTACTTATCGTTATCGACAAACAAAAGTATCGATCTATATTATGTCGAATCTTACACAATTACGTTTTTTCTGAACACTTAACAACTTTTTACGATACCAAAATGGCGTATACCTAACCGGCAATCAAGATTACATAAAAATAGAAAACGTAACCGAAACAGGATTCGAACGTCAAATATCGAACGTCGAAAAAAAAACAATACTCTACCATGTTATTATCAGATGTAACTGGCCACTCTCCGATCAAATCGAACTTCACGTGAGGAATTCGGATTTCAAAAAGTAATGATTGATTGTCAACCAATGACAATCGTGGCTATTCAAATTCTATTTTTTCGATTTGAATTTAGAACGGGTTTCTTTTTCCTGTCGAGTGTGTCGCCTGCCAGTACTTATTTCGATTGGTACACAATGAGCAATTATTATTACAGTTACTATAATTTTTGGTTTACGATTATATTCTAAGTAGGTACCACTAGATTTTTTTATTCCATGTTTCGAATATTATATTGTTCATTATCATAAAGTTTCTTTCACTCCAAAAAAATCACAAGATAAAATATTTATAGGTACATGATTTTATAATATTTGGAATTGTCAAAGTATTTATTTAATGTAATGGTTTAAACCATTACATTAAATAAATACTTTGATTAAAACAGACAAATGATAATTATTCTTAAATAAGAATAATTATCATTTGTCTGTTTTAGAATCATAATATTATACTTATCATATTTTACTAGTTCTAGTGTCTCAGCTTTTAACCTCTTCGAAGTACCAACAAAAAAGTAAAAAAGCATAAAAAACAACCGGAACCTTGGCGAATACCAAACGAAATTGCCAAAAAAGAGCGGGTAAAAGTGAGCGGCGTCATAGAGAATCAGCAGGTCCGAGTTATTTTTCTCTTGAAATAAAAAAAGAAGGAAAGTGGAAAAAGTTGGCGCAAAAGTTTACGACAATACCTAAGTTGGTAGTTAAGTTACTTAACTGAAAGAAAAAAAAAGTAACTAAGGAAGTCCTTAGTTACTTAATTTTAGCCATTAATTTTTCGAATTTTATTACAACGATCTCTGCCCGTTGCAGGAAAGTAACCCAATATTACTTACAAGCCATTCAACTCCAAGCTTAAAAAGCCATGTGTTTATCTTAACTGTGCGTCTGTGTGCGTGAGCTTCCATGTGGGTGTACGTGTAAGTACCTAATTAAAGTATGGAAATAGTCATATTCGTTTTCAAGTGTTTTCTCTATAAAATACTCGAGTGTCTGGGAACTAGTGTCAATGACCCCGTAGGTTTTTTCCCCTTCTGTTATAATAACAGCTCTGTTTACCGCCAGCGTCTGTTCCTTTTTCGAAATTTCAAATCTACAAAGGAACGTTTCTAGGAATTTACTGATGTTTTGGACTTGACAGGTGGAACAATTTGAAACAGTTTTTTTTTTGTTGCCAGTTTATGTTGTTTTTTTTTAATTGGCATGTTCGTGCCGAAATTGAAACTGGATCTTAGCTTATAAGACGTTGTAGTTTGGTTGTAAAATAATAAAACCTTTAGCTAAATTTTGTTTACAACTTCAACGTTTTTGGAAGAAACAAAATGATTGACTACCTAACAAGTTTATAACATTTGTTTATGGATAAAGACAACTTAATCATAACTAACTTCGTCTGCCGGTTTTACTCGCTTTACAACCCAAGAACTTTCTGATATAGGTAGAAATCGTTTTCTTCTTTAACTTTTTTTCAGCCGTTCGAACATTTTCAGTGCTTTTTTACAATAGTTACTAGCTGCGCCCCGCAGTTTCTCCCGCGTTTTCCGGGATAAAAAGTAGCCTATATGTTAATCCAGACCATGAACAACCTTCATTCCAAATTTCATGTAAATCCGTTCAGCCGTTTTTGCGTGAAAAAGCAACAAATAAACTCACAAACTTTCGCGTTTATAATATTAGTGGGATAATGAAATCATTTAATTCCGACAAAGTCCATAACAACACACAACAACAACAATTAAAAAATAATTAATAAACAAATTGTAAAAAAAATATCGATGTTTTTTTTTAACTTTAAACGTTTGGAAATGAGCCATTAATTTTAGGACCGGACTAATTTAGTCCTTAAGAATAATACTAAACATTTATTACTTACCAGCGTAAAGGTCAAAAGCCGGGTCTTGTTAGACCACATTGTGTTGTCGGTGGCAATTTATCAATGTAATTAGAATGTGATATTGAAAAACATGAAAATATTAGCTACTGGGTGTTCTTTGTAGTGGTCTAACTAAGCGTTTGACCACAACTTATGAGTTTTGTTCTATAATTTTGTTCGTTGTTTTTTTTTTGACAGTTTTCTTTAAAGGTTCTTTTTAACCGACTTCAAAAAAGGAGGAGGTTATCAATTCGTCTGTATGTTTTTTTTTAATTTTTTTTTTTTATGTTTGTTACCTCATAACTTTTGACTGGGTGAATCGATTTTGATGATTCTTTTTTTATTAGAAAGCTGACGCTTCCCATTTGGTCCCATTTAGTCCAGTTTAGTCCAGTTCTGATAATGGTATCCATGAGAAAACCATATAAGTCTTAAATTCGCTTAAATTCGTAGGTACGTGCGCAACAAATAGATGAATAACTCAATAGTCGGTCTTTTGAAGTCGGTTTTTGTTTTTTGTTGACAGTTTTCTTTAAAGGTTCTTTTTGTGTTTTATGTTTTGTTATGGGTTACGTTTTTTTCTAAGTTACGAAAATAATGAATAATAATATGGACTCCACAATGAGCAGTTACCTTCTTCTTGTTTTATACGAATGATCGGAAAACAACTAACTGGCGGAATAACTCATAGGTTTATACAAAATTACATTTCACAATTATATTTCACAACCAATTTAGAAATATCTTAACAAGAAGGTAGACACATTATTTTTCTAATTTACTAAACAAATTACCAAACTCGGTTTGCGGTCCGAAACGCAGCCGTTGCGAAATCACGGACCCAATTCTTGGACGCTCGAGATTATTTCCGTCACTCTCACTCGCATGACATTTCTAATAAGAGTGACAGAGACCGAGATAATATCTTACTTATCAGAATGAGGCCCCAGTCTCGAGTTTGTGAGGTGATTAATCATGCGCTCGCTCCGAAACTGTCTGTTTGTTTGAAAAATGTACCTTCGAAAGTGAACCGTGACGTCATGCCTTAAGGTGGTAATTAACTTGGCCTTAAGTTAGTACGCATTTGAATGAGGCGAAATTTTTTTTTTTATAATCTGAGGTGTAAAATAAGTGCCTAAACAAATAAAAATCATTCCAAAAAAAATGTGTTTTATTTGAGTTTTATGTAAAACACCAATTTCTCTAAAAGAAAAGTATTCTATTATAATTACTCTACCATTTGTAGTAAGTTAGTAACAAATAGTTTTTGACTCTATATAGCAGCTCATATTTTAACCTAATATTTTAATAACATACTAGCTCTAAATATGTCTATGAAAAAATCTTGATAAATTTATAAAATAAGTTCAAGACTCTTCAATGAATCGAAGCAAGTCAATTTCAATTTAGTGTTGCCATAAACAAATTTACAGTTTGAACGCAATAAAAACTCTTTTAACAAACTCAACACTGTTAGTAGGTAAATCTTTATAGCTAGAAACGGACATACGGACATAATACTCAATTCAACTTTGACCTTCTCACAAGTTACATGAAGTCGAAATAATGTATTTTTAAGTGAATAAAACCAGTTAACTGTTTCATCATTCAACACCCAACACTATTCTTAAAAAAACAAGCACAACAGCGCGGTAATTGAAAATAATAATCGAATTGAATTAAGAATAATGAACGTTCCATATTCGAATTTCGCGCTTTTTACCTTTTTGAATTCGGGACCGTGTGTTCTATTGTAAAGTAAAATGGAATTGCAAACATTGCGTATGTAATTACGTCCAATATAACATGACCTGCTTTAGCTTATGTTTGTTTTGTAACGCGAGCCAATTTATATTGGTCACGTGCTTTGCAAAATTCTACGATTTTATTGATCGAATTAGATGAAAATAACATCGACCGGTTCGAATTACACAATTTAAATAACTTTTAGCTGTTACACAATTATTGGCCTCAATTTAACGTGATTTTAGTAAACAAGAATTTTATTAGCGAATTAAGGTAATAAAAAAGCCGTGTTACTTTGAAAAACCATTCGATATTTGAAGTGGATTTCGATTAATTGGTACTATAATTTAGTGGCTCCTCGTAAATCGTAAAAGTTGATCTTTTACATACATTTGCGAAGTCTGTCAATTAAATCAGTGGGTAAGTAGGTTTCTTCCAAATTACTCGAATAAAACTAGTTTGGTTTTGTTTTTTTTCGCGAATTTCGGTCTTTGCAACTGTATTCATTTAGCCAACAGAAAATAATTTGGAATTTTAAAAACAATTTTAGGTTTAAAATATAGAGCAGCTAAAATAAATCTATATATTTATTCTAAATGTATATTATGAGATCCAGAAAACGGCTCTACCGATTTTGATGGAATTTGCTATACGGGAGTTATTGAGGAAAAATCGAGTGTCATTTAAAAAAAATGCGTTTTTCGAGTTTTCCGGATAAGGCCCGGTCATTAAAGTACTATGCCAAGTTAAGAGCCTAAATTGGAAAAGTATAGACCGCAATAAATTTTCCACCCTGTCCAACATTTTACATCTCAGGGTGACGAGCGCAGCGCTGTGTCGCGCAGGGTCTTGAATTATAAGATTTCAAAATTCTAGGCGGCACAGTCCTTGTTATGGGCAAACGTGACGAACACCAGGCGAGCGATTTGCTCGTCTCGTCACTGAACAGCATACAAACAAAAAACTTCCAAAATTAATTTCACTATACCCACATGTAACAATACCAGGTATGCAAGTACATAAAACCAAAGGTATAACTACCCGCATTTCTCCAACAAAGTTCCACAAAAAGCGATTGCGATTCGAATCACGCTTTCACACAGATTCAATAATAATGAATTCACAGTTATTGTTATAACCAGTAGCGAATGTGTGTCTCTAGGAATGTGTGTGTGTTTGTCTGCAATCGGGCGTACGTGCACCGAGTCACAATAAGACGCGTAGACTGGTAGACAGTACATTAGGTCGGTAGGTTTTAGGTCGGTAGGTTTTAGACTGGGTAACTGATTTCACTTAAAGGTTTGGGTCCGGACTTTCAGCTCTTAGCGCAAGCCTGTATTGGTTTACGTTGGTTTTTGTCTCGCTTTTTCTTTAGTAGATAGAGAGGCGAAAGCCAACATACAAGCTTGCAATAAAAGCTCATGGTACTTCTAGAATTAAAAAATCTATCTTTGCTTACAATCGGTGTTTGTATGTAACTGAGCTTCCAAATTCAAATCTGTCTTCTCACGGAAATCTGGTCAACAAAGGATACAGAAATTCCAAGCGGGTTTCAAGATTACACTTTACTGATCCTGGCCCTGCCATAAATGGAAACCATGAGACTTCAGCAACTGTTCTCCATCGCTGCAATAGAACACACCGGAAATTTATGAATTTAAATTAGAAAGTGTTAGGAATTTAATGGCTACATTTCTAAGTAAAAACGAAGCGACGTCTTCCTGGTGATCTGCTATATAAATATTGAATAGTTTATTGTCTATGCTTGACCATAGACGTTTATAGACAAGTTTTGTTTTTAATCGGCCACGCTTCCTTTTCCCTTTTCAACGTTTTTTAATAAAACCTTTTGTGGTTTATGGCGGGAAACATAACCTCTACATACTTTTGAATAAATCTCGGTGTCTTTAAAGAAAACGTTCTAAAATCAAATAAAGAATAGGTCTATTTCGAAATAAGAAACAAAAGGCTCCATCCGTCAGCTATCAAAGATTATTGTGTAGAGCCGACAGGAATCGCTCCGGTTCACCAAATTTCACCACACACGAACAATTAATCTGCTTAGAGAGAATTAAGCTGTCGCAAATTTAAACCTACTTACGTTTGACAATTAGTATCACATCTTAGTAAGTCGTGTTTGATAAATCGTGCAATATGGCTTCAAAGATTGTCTATTTAGCTAATTCTCAAAGGTTTTGTAAATAATGTAATGATAATGTAAGATGAAGGTAGTTTAAATAAATAGCTTAGTTTCACATTTATCGGGTCCTAAATTACCTTTACAACCTTAGACTAAAATATATTTTTTTAGTAAGAACATTTAATAAGTTAGTAAAGGACATACATACCTACTTTAGGTAATCATCAAGTAAATGAATCTAGTATCTTATTTTTAGCTAGCATAGTTTTATAATTAAAATACATGAATTAGAACATAATATATAAAAACCTTAAAGAAATTCTGATTTGTATTTAATTGAAAATTAGTTTGACGCGACTAGTTATTTCCAATCGACGCCGGTTCTCATTTGCGCCCTCTCACGTTTAGGCAATAGTTAAGAATAACCGGTATCCTACAATCGGCATTAGCGACAATGCTCATTTCTAATTGTTCTGATTCTGACGGACAGAATAAAGAAAGTAGGTATCTATTGCAGTACCTACCAACATAACAAAATGAAAGGTTGAATTATGATTAATTTTTCGTAGACATGTTTTTATCTGGAACGAGATTGTGATTGTGAACGGTTATTAGTTGGCGTGTAGGTAATTTTTATGGCCACAACTGGGCGCGGTTTTACATCTGTTTTTTTAGTCTTTGACTTGGACGAAATATGTGAGGAGTACAAGATTTAATCGATTTAATTTTTTTTAATTCTTAATTAAAGAAACTTGTAAAAAAAATTCACTAAAACTAAAAAAACGTTACTGCCAACCTAACGTAGTTTCAAAAACTATGAAGATGAACTCCGCTTCCAAATTCAAATCTGACATCTCACGGAACACTGGCCACATTATAAACAAGAGATGAAGAAATTCCAAGCGGGTTTCGAGATTACAATTTCGAGCCTAGATAATTCACTGTTTTGCATACAAAGGGGAATTACCGTCTGTGCGTCCGTATGTCACTATTTTATGCTATAGTTATGTTTATATGTATATAACCACGCCTTGTAGCTGTCATGTGAAGCCTAATTAGGCATAAGTCGCTAACGGTTAGGTTATGTAAGTGCGATATTAGTGCGGTAATGTTGGCTGCATTGCTTGCGTCTAGATGGCAGACTGCTATGAATTTTAATAACTAGATACCTAAGGTATGAAGATTATGATGTGGATAAGTTTAGTTGGGTCCGGAAATGCAATGTTTTTTACAAGTGGTTTATATGAAATAAAGATTATTCTTTTTTTCCACTTTTAACTTTTGAACTGAATTTGGATCTATCACCGATGCCCGTTTCAACTGTAATTAATGCCTGTGTAAATTGATGACAATACGAGTATAATGTATATAGAAGTTTTTATAAAATATAGTTTTAAATCTAAACATTTCAGTAGGTATTCTATAAAATTCTAGTTCACACGACAGACGTTGTCCTGTTTTAACTATGAATACAGAGCTCGAATTGTCTTACATTTTCTAATGTTCCGATCAACTTTCTTAATTTTTCTTTCATAAGAACCTTCTTCTGACAATAATAAATTAACAAAACAAAAAAAGAATTAGCGGAATTGTTCCATCGGTTCACGCGTGATGCAATGACAAAGGGAAAATATATATTCATTTTTATATACCTACAGGTAAATAGATAAGTATCTACAATGAACTTTCAAGTTTCAGAATGACATTTCATGATTTTAGTTCTTCAAAACGCCACCGTCAAACTTGTGGCGCTCCGCTGCTGTACCTACATCTGTCAATACAAAAGTCCAAATAAAAATTAAATACTCAGAAACGTTATGTGTCATATTTCGTCGTGACATTTTAAGTTTTCAATTGTCCAAATGGGCACCGACAAAACGAAGTGCGCAATTTGGTATTCTAAACAAATTCGTTAGTTTTATAAATATTTGGTTGGAGAATAATGGGCATGAACGATTGCTTTATTTAGCCAGGCTTGAGAGTCGCGATGACGCGAGACAAAACAATTCGGTGCGCGGTCACATCAAATGAACTGTTTTGGTTTACTATACCTACAGGGTTATTAGGAAAGGATATGCTAAGCCAAAAAGGGCTTTTGCGTACTCCATCTAAGACCGCATCATTGCTTACCATCAGGCGAGATGGCGGTCAAACGCAAGCCTATCATAGAATTGAATTTGTAGTATAATTACTTATGATGGTGACTTTTACTCTTTCTTTGGGCTAACACGAACCATTAAATCGCGAAAAAATTAGCTATTCCACACATTTTGATGCAATACAATACCATTCATAACTCTCGAGCGTCATCGAACATTTTTTTCGAAGAGCAGATTTTCCGCGATTTCAGGGACATTTATTACAATAGGATTAACATTGTAAAAATTGTTCATCAACTAAAGCCTTTAGAATTAACAGCATTGTTAAACAACTACTATTTTATTCTGTGACCATTATTCAGTAGCCACTGTATGTAAATGAAGCACGATTTTTTACAAAATTATTTTCAAAATGGCGTCACAAATCGCGTAGGCCACGTCCGCTAATTCAAAGTTTAGGTAAGTGGGTGCCACAATATGTATTAAAATTGAATGCGTAATGACAAACTATATTGTAATTTTTTTTAATCTAGTTTTTGTCTGCGGCTTTTTATGCGAAGATTACGTAGACTGTTAAGTAGAGCCGGATATAATTGAAAAAATAAATGAAATATTTATTATTTTGTATAATTTTCTTTATTTTTATTTTTAACCTCCGACGTTAAATAGGGATGTTATAAGTTTGAGCGCTGTGTGTGTGTCTGTCCGTGGTACTGTGGCTTCACCCTCACGGTGTTGAAATCTCTGATGACAAGTATGAAGTCTTTGTCCATATATTAATTATATTAATCCAGGGCATAAGCTATCTCCATTTCTAATTTTATAAAAATCGGCTTTATAGCTACTAAGATAACAAAGATTCACACAGAAAATTTTGCATGTTAATGTAGGATTTATTACAATATCATCAGTGATTGTTATAAACTTATAATATTTCATTGCGATTCCACGCACACTCCCTCACTGCAAATCGCATTACAACATGTCCGTCTGTCAGTCCGGCCTTCGTTGACAGGAAAATGGCGGTGCAGTAGGTGGAAAACTGAGGTTTTTAATATTAACGCCGTGTCTCTGACCCGGCAACTTCGCACGTAGGTTTTGCGTGCGCTAGTCTACGAGTAGGTACCTTCGGCATCTAACGCCTTGGCTTAACTGGTAACTGGGCTGACATGCTGACACACGGTTTAAATGAATCACAGGAATATAATAAATGCAAATATGTGACTTTATATGAGTTTATGAGCTGCGGTTTCTGCCACTACCCTGTACAAGTGTACAGTAAGATTTGGCAGTTATTTATTTCGGCATAAAAAAACATCAGAAACTTGAGAATCATCAGAAATCAGATTTTTTTTACAACCGACTAGACAATCTCACGTGACGGGAAGCGATCATGTGGTCCAAAATGTAGCGTGCTTGCGTAGGAAATACCTACTTATATAAAAAAAATGATAAAAATTATCCTATGAAAAAATCTAGCGCATAATCTATCTCTTTAACACATTTTATACAAATCTGTTCACCTATGTTTGCTTAATAGAGTAACAAACATACAAACTTTCACATTTTAAATATTAGTATGAGCGATGTAAGATAAAACGGCAACTAAAGTACATCGAGTTTTCGTTCAGAAAAATGTAGGTGTGTAGAAAATTTTAATTTGCAATAATAACGAATTAAAAACTGGCCAATTTCAAAAGGGGTTTTGTAAATACGCAATCCGAGAATAATACTGGCTGGATACAAAGCGTAATGCAAGATTCGACGAAACAATTAAAAAACGCACGCGTTCCAATTTCAAACTTCAACTTACCTCCATCTTCATTGTCACAATTTTAACTCTATACTTTTTAGAACAACATCTCTTTGGATTATGACTCTTATTGCATTGGTTTAGTGGTGATTTTTGTTTTGATTAAGAAACTTACTAGGACACGATTTGAAGTCTATTACTTTTTCAAGCACGTCTTCTTGGAAAATGACTCCTTATCAACAGACTTAAAGTTGAAATTGTTTTGATATGAAAGTTCTTAGGATATGGATGGCTAGTACAATATGGAGTGGACTTCTCGGAAAATGAAGGTCTGTGTAACAATAACAATTTTTGTCGTGTTTACATTTGAGTGTTGAGTTACCGAGATTAATTAATGTGTTCGAAGATTTGTGCGTAGGACACTTAAGGAATGCAACGGGTATTTGTCACTAGGTGGTCTTAACGAAGCGAATATTTTTGTTACTATGCCAATTTTAACACATTTTTTTAAAAGAGGTTTTTAGTTTTAATTGCATTTTAATGTCTGGTAAGGTCACCGATACAACTGGGAATTGATGATGTTTTTATTTTTAGGCAGAAGTCCGTGACATAATTTTATTACACAGTTGCTTAATTATTTGTAAGCTGGAAGATAATTATAAAATAATTAGTTTCGACTACATTTTCGTGTGGGTATATTATGTTACGACATGGAAAAGCTGATTTAAAAGGAACGGTCCAATTTTTTAGATAGTCCAAAAAAAATCACTCGTAAAATGCATCTCCTCAAATCAAAATAACGTAGTTCGTAACGACTTATAAACCGATACAAAAAAGTAAATTTAAGAAGAACAGTCCATTGACAGTTCAAAAAAGTCACCCATAAAATGCATCTCAAATCTTTACACAATTATTTACTCGAACATTATGTTTATGTAATTCAATATTTGATTGTTAATAAAGGAATTCGCGCTATGTCTCGATGTTATTGTAAGGGGACACCGCTGGAGAAATGCAAGATTCGCGTCTGGCGGCCCACGTGTTATACTGTTTACTAAATTCGGAGAAAAAACATTAAATGAGTCATTATTTGAAGAATATAAGTCGGTCAGTTTCTGAAAAAATGTCTTAGCCAGCATACTCAATTAAAAAAACATTTTTTACGTCAATAAAAAAAGTGTGTATAATAAAACATATAAATATGTTTAAAATAGTTTCGTTCTAAAAATATGTTTTGGTAAAGTTATGTTTTTTCTCATCGTTTTATCAATTTGGAATCAACTTAGAACAATATAATAACGGTACAAAACTCATTTAAATAATCACAAAGATCCAATTTACCCAAACGCCAAAAATATTAATAATCACTGGAACATAAAACACTTCCCGAACAATAAAAAGGCCAACGTCAATTTGGGAAACGAATAAAAAACGACCTCGGAACACATTTACATCTCCTAATAAATCTTAAAGCATTCGAAATACGAAATACATAATAAAAAGAAAAATCACAAAGGCAGTAGTCGAACCGAAAAAAGGAATTAAAAATTCAAATAAAAGAAGGTATTCCTTAAGATAATGCTTATTCATTCCACATTTAAAATCAAATTTTCAAATAAAGAACTCGCGGCGTTCGATCGAGCGTAGGACGAAAAAGATGGGTATATCCAATTTTGGTATAGTAGAGAGAGATGAAGAGCTTATTATGATTGACAGCTGAGAACGGTTAGCCTTGAAATATTTGAAACATTATATTATTATAAAGTACACTATCTTCGGAGAGCACGCGAGCAAAGCGGACATTAAACTCTACCAACTATGAACATTATCTCTACAAGTTTTGAAGCTGTGCTAAGTAAAACTTGTATAATATTTGAGTGATTGGTTATAATATAACTTTTAAACAAATAATCTAGCTACAGTGAATCAAACATAAGAAAGTTTATGCTGAAGTAAAGAAAATCAAAGTTTTTTCGGTTAATGGATACTACAGTAGCCAGTTAATTCAAAGGCTTAAAAAAAATTATAATAACCCTATATTAACAAAATTAATAACGGTTATGCTAGGGGTATTTTAAAGTTCTCAAATATTTTGAATAGCTCAACTTTTTTTCAAAATAATGATTATGTTCCTTAATTAGACGTTGCTTTTCCAATCAAGTCCTAGTCTAGACAAACGTCCACTTAGCTCGCAAGCAACACTCATTACTGTATGTATAATGACGGGCGGGCGACGCCGCTAGATATACGTTTTTAGGAACGCCGAGTTTCTCCGGAACACGTTTTAAATCATAATTCGAACGCCGTTTTTGAATTTAGAACGTTGACTTTTTATTTTTTTAGATAAAGCTGCCAGTGTGTTTAGAACGTTGACTTTTTACTTTTTGAAGCTGCCAGTGTGATGTAAGATTCTGATGCGTTTAGTCGAGCGTACGGAGACGGATGAAGCTTGCTTGTATCGCATTACTTTAATGTTTTAACATTATAAACAGTTTGATAGCGAAATAATGGCTTTGAAGGGGTTAAAATTAAAACATTTCTTTTTAATTTACTTTTTAAAAATGACGTTGGAATTAAAACTTTTTTGACTTAAAACTAACGTGATTTTGACACATTTTGTTATAATTAACACGGGACTACTCACGTTAAAATTAAGTCTAAAATAGTCGTAGTTTAGTCGTAATTTTTTATTTTGTTTTTTAAATATGGTTGTATTTTAAGTAGGTTTACTATATGTAGATTTTACCTTCTATTATTGCTACACAATATTTTTTATTTGAGAACAATCAACATGCTGAGATTTATTAACTCCTCGCTAACAGATCATTGTATGTTTGCAATTTACCCAACCAGGAAAAGGGTGAGACAGTTCTCTATACATTAATATTCCGTTTATGCATTAAATTACATACCAAAATTACTTTCAACTGATAATTTAAAATCCCACACAAAATGACAGCTATTTAATAAATGATCGACTCTACATTCCACCGCCAAAATATGATTACGTAGGAAATGACGTAATTGGTAAAAAACGCATGTCCGTTATATTAAGATCTGTTACACAATAAAACGTGTGTTATTAAAAACCATTAAACTTGAAACAGTTTTTTTAATTTGCAATAGATTTTTTTTTTCAAAAATCGAAAACGAGTCTGCTCTACTTGCGTCAAACTATACCCTTTGAACGATACCAGTAAAAAAATACTTGATTTTTTTTAGTAATTTTTAGCAAAATGTTTGCTAATAGATACTTCTAGTCATTTTAAATTTATATTTCAAAAACAAAACTCATTAAGTACGTAAGCTGATTATAAACAAATGGAATGCGGAACTAAACGCGCTAAAAATCCTCTAAATACTAAAGAAACTAGCACACTGCATTGCAAAAAAAACTCATCTGGCAATTATGTGATAGTTGAGAAAGCATGCGAGTACGTGCGGCTACGAACCCCGTAGACGCGCTACGACATTCGTAGCAACTACTGTTTTAAATCCACTAAAAACATCATAAAAGTAGTAAAAAGTTAGTAAAAATTGGTTATTGAAACTTAATAGAGACAGTTACACTACGTAAAGTAATGTTGGTCGTAAAACATTGTTCGAGATTCCAAAAAGCCGACTCCATAAAGGAGAGCCTCTAAAATTTCATTCACATTTTGGAAGCGGCGTTCGATATTTGAATATTCAAATCTGACGTTAATAGTTTTTATTGGTGAGTTTACGGCCTATAATGATCACTTGTGGAATACGCGCCTTTGAGTTATTAACCGGCTTCCGTGACTTCGATTTTCAAATTCTCATGATTCGAATTTCGAACAATTAGTGTTTGATTTTGTTTTTATTTTGTGATAACTTTTTTTATCGATTCGATTAATGCCGATTGGTGATTTTATTTTGTTTTAATAGTATTTTTAAGTTACTTAACTGTAAGTAATGTCACTCTCACTATTCAAAGTATGTAGATAGGTTGTATAATTTAAGTGATTATTGCCTTTTTATTCAATTACCTGATAAAGCTTTAGAAAAAAAGAGAGATCTTTACGTAGTTTCACTTTTTAAACAGTTAAATGTGATATAGTAAAATATGGATTTTAAACTAGATATCTTTTGAACAAATAAAAACATATGTACTTATTCATTAAAAGTTCAAAATGTTGTCACTAATTTTTGACTAATTTCGTCAAAATCGGTTATACTATTGAGCTGCAGTCGTAAAAAGTTTTTATAAAGACAAAACAATAATCGACCGAGGCAGAGAGATAGAGGCACTGACAGTTTACAATAATTCCTATTTTGAATTTATTATAAACCGCCAAAATGTGTCAAAAGGGAGCTGACCAATGCCCGTTATAATCGAAGCCGCAAGCCAAACTCACTCGATATAATAAATCGATATCATAATTAAATTAGTTCGACGCTCGCGCGTGGGCGCTACTCTATTATTTCTTATCTGTTTCCCAAACATAAGTGATTCCGAAATCGGCAAGTTTTGTTTTTTAATTTATTAGTGGCTTGGGGCGATTTTTTTACTTCACATAGTAATAATTATGTATTTTAATTCAAAACAAGTGTGTAGGCTGGTGAAGTTATCGTTGTTTGTCGTAATATTGTTATTAATAGATACACTTATGACATCAAGGTCTGACAATTTTCCAAATCGTGACAAAAGCCTCTGCAAAAAAATTAGTACTGATTTAGCAGCGGATATATTAAAAAAGTCAATCTAACAAAATTCTTGCTATTGAAATAAAAACTTCGATTTATCTACTTTATTCAAAGATTTTTAACATAAGGAAATTTTTGAAAACGGTTTTATAACTACTGACCAATAAATAATAACAATATACTTGAAGAAAATATCATATAGGTTTAATGCTAGAAGCATCATACAAAACACGGTACTCAATAAAATATTTCCAACCTAGACCACAAATAATTCACGTAACAAAACGTATTTATGCCACCATTCATTTCTTAACCAAATACAAATCGAATCATGTCACAGTCTCGAAAGTAACATTCAACACATTAAATACATGATTTCTAAGGCCTTGAATCTAAAAATGCAGTAACAAAACGCTATTGTGAGTCGGGAACTAAAACTAAATTCATTGTCTAATAATTAAAAATGTGATTGAACTTATTTCCGTGCCAAAGGTCGTGGTTGAACACAATTAGGAATTAAAAAAAGAGTTGTGAAACTTCTTTGGTAAGGTAACCGATTAGCTTTTAAAAAGTTAAGTCTATATTGTCTATGATCTGGTTTTGTTTTAATAGTTGCGTAAATATCGTTGCTTTTAGGCTTAGTTTCAAAAGTTAAGCTTTTGATAAAAGTTTAATTACAAAACTAAGTACCTATATAGGGTTATACAGAAAGGGTATGCTAAGCCGAAAAGAGCCCATAGTGTTTATCATTTATAAACAATTTTTACTATGGGATTAACCCAAAACTCACAAAAAAAAAATAGCTGTTCCATATGATTTGTCGAGTGTCATTGACATTTTTCTATGGTACAGCTGATTTTTTTCGCGAATTTCGTGTTGCTCCAAAAGCAAACGTTGTTCATAATGATGACGTACAAGTCGAGTTTGAACCCGCCACCTCACGACTACGAAGCGATCGTGCTCCCCTGAGCTACCACAACTTATTTTTAGCAATGCTAAAAATGCGGGTATACCAAAACCACAAAACGATGACAAAATAACTGGAACCCATAATTATTTATTTTATTCATTTATCAATGATATCACATTATGCTTCCTATTATCCTCAACACGTCCAACTAATTCCTTAAGGGAGTTAAGAACCTCCATAAACGCGAGCCTCACCAAATTCGGTGCAGCCTTGGCCGGAACAATATCCAATAATAATAAAAGCGTGACAATTGCACGTAAGGACTGTCAATAATGGAATGATCCAAAATGGCGGCGGATTGACTAATGTACTGTAAAACTGTTGTTTAATGGACAGATTCTGCCGTAGGTCACGTATGCCAAGGACTTATTTAAATATATATATTTACTTTATTAGCGTAGGGGTATCTGATAGTAGGGTAGTCCGTTATTGTACAGGGCTATGATGAAAGGGTATGCTAAGAAAGACGCTCATAGTACCTACCAATGGGATCTTTGGAACTTATGTAAAAAATTTCGTACTTTGGTAGGGTAGAACTGCAGAAAAAATAAGTTCTCACTGATATTACCAAAAAAAACTTGAATTTAAAAGAAATAACTGCTTAGGTCTTCAAACAGTTCAAATAAGTTTTAGGTTAAGTATTCACCCAAAGCTTATAAAAAATCGAAATAAAATCTCAAACGAGTTTTTTCTAAAACTCAAAATCATTTCACAACTCTCCCAATCGAAACGACCAAACGAGGCCGAGTATGCAAACAATCGATAATTCTGATCGTAACATCGATAATTCCCACCACTAGTTGTCACGTGTCACATCACTGGCCCGACGGCCGACATGCTTGGACGGGTGACAACTGTCACATGCCTAGTGTAGGGAAAGCTACTCTTTTATATCTGATAACATTAAAAAAATTGTTAATTAAATAAATTGACGACCTGTTTGGCTCAGTGGTAACATATCCGCCATATAATCCAGAGGCGAAATTCGATTCCCGGCCGGGCAGATGTTTGAATGATGAATATATCTGTTCTGGTCTGGGAGTTAGTTGTCCTTCTCTTTGTGTTCCATGGCATCCCCGACACAGGGTATCCTAGTGGGGAGCTATGAGTGTGAAACGTTTATTAATTTTTTATTCATTTAAATTATTATTTGAAAGTTGGCTTTCGTAGTGAGTAGCTAGTCTTAATCTTAATAGATCGTTAAAGTTTAGCTACAGATGATTCGGTCAGTCTTCGGATGGGTGGCCATAGTTGGGACGTCGCTGGCCTTTTGGGTAAATTGCCCAAAAGACATAGCGACGTTACCCCGTTCAATGGCAATACCAATTCTTGGGCCGAGGTAAGTACCAGCCCTTTGGTCACTTGATATTTCTATCTATATAAAAGGTTTTTTGTGCAAAATTAGCAAGTTAACAAAATTATCTTATGAGTTTTGGTTGTCAGGAAAAGATCGCTTTTAGCGATTAGACCGCTTTTGTGGCTTTCTCTTATATATTTTACTGTTTGTGATTTCCTTTATGTGGTGTCAATAAAGAGTTATTGTATTCGTATTGTATGGGAGACTTCATTTTGTTTAAGTACCTAATAGAATAGTGGCTCCATCCAGTTCCGATTCAATCCAGTTTGGTCCAGTTAGTCTTCTAAATTGGCAGCCATCAAAATATTCGAAAGATTCAAGTCTTCCATTTCAGAACTCAAATGAATATGATTAGCCATCTATACTAATATTATAAAGAAGTAAAGTTTGTGTGTTTGTATATTTGTTAAATTGTAAGGGGTAATCTCGGGATCTACTGAACCGATTTTAAAAATTCTTTCACCAATAGAAAGCCACATTATTGCTGAGTGTCATAGGTTATATAAAAAACCGAAAAATAAAAAGGCTTTTACGTGGTAGTCCGTTTTGCAAAGTGAATCGGAGAAAAAACGGTCCGGACGGCGCGCGATGGCTTCGGGTTTAATTAACATTATGCCCAACGAAGTGGGCACGGGTCAGCTAGTATACTATAATCATAATTAATTGAACAAGCTCGGAGTAACATTTACATCATAATACCGAAACAACTGTACAATCCATCAGTTGGGATCATAGAGCTAAATATGTAGAGGCGGTGATGCTGACATTACGTTATTACGTCCCAATGTTTTAAGGTAGTGCCCGTTCATAAAGAGTGAAAGAAAGGCGGTGTTCTTAATATTGTCTCCCAATATTTGCGAAGTCTGTTTAAAAAGAGTGGTCGTGGCCAAAAAGTGAACGAAGGACACGATTTTTTAAATCAAAACCATTCTAATAATCTTACATTCGAAATCAATTATCATAACTTTTTTTAAATTGAACCTATACCATTGCGCATGGTACCGTGCTTTCTTTGCGAGATTCGCATTTGGCTTTAAAGAATTACGCGACTACCGTGCTCCGACCAAATCGGTGTGCGACTTAGTTCACAATTGTTTACAAAACGTATTAGCATGTAAGCACCATTGAGTTCATGCCAATTTGAAATGATCATTCGCCCTGTCCTTACAAAATAAAATATTTCTATGACTACTTATATCTAACATTTCATATTTTAATTTTAGACTATAGTTTTTTCCCGTTGACTCACCCGCTGTCTTACAGGGGATGTCATTCTATATACTAAAATAATAAAAGAGCCATATCGTTCCAATTATCTCTGAGTAAAAAATCACATTAATATTATACGTCGTTTGTCTTGACGTAAAATATACGTATACAAACAAACCACCAAACAAATACGTCCACATTTATCATATTAGTAAAGATTTACAAGATACCGACCTATACTTAATGATATAACCAGACATTGACGAAACCGTTTTTTATCAAAAGTTTAATACGAACATGTGGTGTTATTAGATCATTCACTTTAATATAAAAACCGGAGACAAAACCGGATGGAAACTGAAAAACATATCTGTCACACTCGATTAATGCAGTAATCGTGCTGAGCCACTGATCTTTGAAAACAATAATCTGGGTCTTCTAGTTGAGAGAGAATCGGTTTCTTCTAGGTAAGCGTGCCCCATCGTAGACCGCTTCTTTGCATACCATTAAGCAACGTGGCAGTCAAATGCGAGAACACAGAAAAAAAATATTAAAAGTTCAAATTAAAATGTTGACGTTCGAATTTCAAAAGTAGAGTAAACGCGGCAATTTTGAGACGTTCCAATTCACGGTAACTAGTTAGTGATAGTTATTTGGGACCCGCGCCGCGAAGGCCGTATCGCTTGTATTAGTTTTTAATAAGTAATTGTACACCCGAACCACGATACCAATTTCGACATGAATACACGTTTTTTTCTCGCCTCGCTTCGAGCAATCTCGTTTTCTCGAAAATAGATCTAATATGTAGAATATAATTAATTTCATAGCGAGACGGCTGATCGATGCGTGTTACTTTAGTTTTTTCGTATCATTATTTTTAAATTACGACGCATTACGTCACTCCAAATAGGAACGGAACGGTTTTTAGAATAAATTAGTTTTACGCAAAAATTCGAGTTTATTCGATTTTTTACGTTCCGTGTCACGAGATTCCGCTTTGGCCTCCATTTCATTATAAAAGTAATTTTGTTGTAATAATATAGAATTAATGAGACTAGACTATATTACCCAACGGATATTTTATTTTCGTAATATGTAATTTTACTCGATTCTGACAAACCAGTTTGCGGTTACTTCGTGAGGTTTTACTTACATTCCATTTTTTTGTTACAGATGCTGTATAACCGTTGGCTGATATTAGAAGACTGATTAAAATATTTATTAAGTCGACTAGAAAATGATAGATCCATGAAGAATTACCCCAGGTGAGAATAAATTAATTAACTAATTTATCTACTAACTACTGACTTTAATTAAGGCCTGTTTTCACCAAGGCTTAACCAGATGATCGCGTCAAAACACCGCTTTTAATAAGGTCACCATTTGTGGCACTGCTTTTGTAAGTTTATCCTGTTATTGAGTTCAATTTTGTTGTGTGCCGAAATATTACACATAAATACATTCACTCAATAACTGTATCCTTCGTTTTAGACAATCGGGTAAATATAACAGCGGATGCTGTTATAGCTCGCTCAAACCGCTTACAATGTATTTTTCGATCCCAATTACACAAATACTTGTATTATTCCCAAACAATGAAGAGAAAATTTAAATTCAAAACATTCCACAGCATTCAGCTAATCTTACTGTCAACAAAAGACTATTGTTTCTTCCCAACACATTGTTTCAATTTAAATCGAAAATGAATCACTGTTATGATTGGATACTAAACTGTGTTTAAATTTCGATTGTTTATACTTTACGATTAAACTAAACGTTGTTTTAGGACGGACTCGTTTAAAGCGGCCCTCGGAGTCCCAAATCTGGCGGCCAGAGGCAGAGTCCAGATACTGCAATGACTACTGCGATGGCTCATCAGGACTCCCTACACGAGAGACTACAACCAGCTCCAGAGGAACCCTTATACCTCCACCATGGAGGAGCATCCTGGCCCGAGGCGGACCACCAAGAAGAGCACGCCGACCTGTCTCCTTACTACAACATGCCTAAAAGGAACAAAAGAAAGAACTTCAAACCGAGATGTGCTCCGAACACTACCGCTTTTTCTGACGACTCAAACGGTGAGAACTGCGATGAATCTGGAAGTCCCCTCAACGGAAACGACAGGACGACTCCTGACCAAACCGAAGATGACAAAGACGAAAGCTACGCAAAGATCGGAGTCAAGAACTTCAGTCTACTCAAAGGAGGAGCAATAGACCTCAGCAGACGACTGAGCACTGACTCAAACGAAAACATAGATTCAAATTACCAAAATAGGTTACCTGAAGACAAAAAAGCGGACTCTTTCCAACGGTCTTACATCCACAGCCTACAAGACGGCGACAGAGACCGCACAGTCTTGAACTTTAGTTTACAAAATAAAACTTTCAGTGCCAAAAACCCGTTCGCCATATCGCAACTAATTAAAACGAATTCTCCTCCAAGAAGAAGGGATTCAGAATCTGATGAAGACGGTAAGGGACAGGATATCAATGCTAATGAGAGGATAGGTGAAATCCAGGAGCAGACGGAGGTGACTGGAGCTCCACAAAACGGAGACGCATCCAACGTCACCAACCGCATACTAAGAGACTACGCTATGAACACTATGAAGGAACTCCTCGGCATCTACGGCCTGTCTTCAAACGAGGTCGCAGACGCTATAACCGGGCAAATCAGAGCTTTAGAAGCACTGCAAGGTGAGTTGAGTTCATTACATATTAATAAATTCAACGATATAAAGGTAGGTGATAATTTTATAAGCATATCAAATAGCAATAACTTAGTTTAATAGTGTTTGGACATATAAGCTAATTTTATGGCGGTCTTATCTCAGTGTGATTTATGTTGCTATGATTACTCGTGTCATGGAGAGACGCGAGATTTTGATGTCTCATAGATTAAGTAGCAAAGAAGAAAGATTTATGCTACGACTAACTGCGCCCCGGGGTTTCACCCGCGATTTCCGGATTAAAGAGTAGCCTAGGTGTTAATCCAGACCATGAACGACCTTCGTTCCAAATTTCATATAAATCCTTTTAGTCGTTTCAGCGTTCATGAGTGACAAACACACATACTTTCACCTTTATAATATTAGTAAGATGATTTATATTTGAGAGGTGACTTGATCCAGATTGTTTTATCTATGATGCAAGAATGAAGCAATTTCAAAATTAGCAACACTTTTCTAGTGACTGTTTTCCTTTCCAAAACTTGTTAGTTTCAAAATCGTAATCAATAAATTGTATGATACCCAGGTAAACCATACACACAGCTGCCTCTAAGCTTGAAGAGACGGCACGACTCGGGGCTGGAAGACGGCACCGACAGGAGCCTCCGGAGGTCATCATCAGCGACTGAAGATGAGGGCTCTACCAATATCACACCACCAAAGACGCCTGACAACGACATTGAAGCTCAAAGGTAAACAAAGTCTTAAGAAAAGTCTTCTTCCTATTTTCTTCTGGAAACACTGCTATTCTACTTCATTTTATTTTGAGAAATAGATAAACGTAAAATATTCAATAAAATCTTCAGAAAAAAAAACAGAAAATTAACATTATTTAAAAAGGTCAATAAAATCTTGAACCTAATTCAATATTCTCTTGGGCGATTTTTTTTCATATAGGAAATTACTAAAAAAATTGTAAAAATAATTGAAAAATAATTAGTCGGATGTATGTTAAATGGGTCAAAAGTTGCTATATAGGAAATGTTCTCATTGACATACAAACTGTAAATTCTGATTAGACTTTTGCATGGCTCAGTCAAAACTATGTACATATTTAGTACTAATATGTTTTTTTTACTTTTAGGCAAAGAGCGTTACAAATAATCAACCAGCAGTCCATGAGGCTGTTCAACAGATCTCAAGGCCCGGAGGAAGATGGCAGCGGTTCTGATGATGGAGAACAGACCCTCGATCTGAGCGTCTCCAGAGATACTGATGGACAGGTAAGAAAAGAAAGAAGAAGAAGGTGGTTTATTTATTTAATACAATGTTAGTGTTTGACCGCAGCTTAGCCATGTTAGAGGCCATCGGTTGGCATAAAAATTTTGACGCAAGGGCTGGCCATTTTATTACACTTTATTAAAAGTAATTAATTACTTAGAATTATGATAGCGTAGTCAGAAAACATAACATGCAATGAGATAATTGGCTCTCAAATGAACTCGTGGTTAAATGTGGCAACATTCAGACTTATTTATGTATGGTTAAAAGCAAATTATGAAAGTAGGTCCTCAAATGAACGCCATTTGAAAAATACTTCTGCAATTTTTGTCTTCTGAAAGTTTTCTGCAAGTCTGAAAAGCTTGTATTCGATTTCATACTAAAAAAAGTAAAAAAAAATCTGTGTCGAAAATGGATTTTAGAACTTTATTACTAACTGCTACTACTTACTTTATTATTTTAACTTTACTTTTTTTTTTTCGTTTTAACACATTTCGTTACTGTGAAGTAACTTTGGATTATCTTGTCGGTAAACAATACAAAGAAATAGCAGTGAATTTCGCAAAACCTGACTCATTCATTGCTAGCCTTTAATCTTAGTATTTTGTCCTAAATAGCCAATAGTCATTGCGGTATTTCTCAAAAACACAAATTTATAAACGACAAAATTTGTCGAATTGATGATTGTTTTACTGTATTCGGTAACATGCCATTAATCAAGTTAATTTGTCAAAAGATTAACTAAAACTGGTGGGTGTAATACACGCTGACAAGGATTAAGATGGACTAAAGAATTGTGTCACCAACTAGATGATATAACGACAAAATAAAAGCTATGATGATTTCGTTTTGACAAGTTTAAAGTTGAATATAGTAAGATCACGCTAATGTTTGAAATTTTGTGTGTACGAGTGCGTGTTTGTTACTTGTTGACGCTAAAAGAAATCTAAGAATTCGAAATGCAGGGTAGCGCAGACCTGTTATGGGCAAACGTGACGTTTAACATCAGGCGAGCGATTTGCTCGTCTCGTCATAGCATAAAAAAACGACTCAACTCAACAAAGAGAGAAAATCATTTCATTCACTAATCTAACTAGTCTGTCTTTCTGAAAAGCTACAACCCGGGATTGTTTTCCATCAGGTGAAATTGTAGTCAAACGCATGCCCAGTTTGTTGTAAAAAAAACTTAATTTTTTGTGTTTATAACAGTGTTTAGTCGACAAAAGTAGCTTTGTATTGGCTGAGTAGCCTAGCCCTGGCGTCAGATTTATTAAGCCACCTGAAAGCTTCAGACATGGCTTTGCGGTTATCATAGAGCAAACAGCAATCGACGAAAATATTCCTTATTGAATATACAAAAAAAAAACATCTTCTTTACAGGGTGTGGCGTAAAGAGTGGATAATCGTTTACTTACGGCTGGGCCATCACGACTGTTGGGAAAATGACAATTTATATTTAGTAAAAGTGTCACGGGTTTTGAGTTATTGGACATTATTTGAAGTCTAATTTTCCTCAAATTTTCAAAAATGACAAATTTTAACTCGAAAACCGTGAGTCTTTTACTGAATACAAGTTGTCATTTTCCGAACAGTCGTGATGTCTCCCAGCCGTAGGTAAAGGATTATCCACTCTACGCCACACCCTGTACAGTCGGTAAAAAAAAATTAAAGCCATTCTTGTTCTAGTTCAGTCGTATAAGCTCATTTAAGGCGGTGACACAATCAATTACAAGACTTTCAATAAAGTGAAACCAGTCATACAAATCTAAGATCGGTTTCGAGTTAAAAAAATCATCAATCAAGACACAATCAGTAATCACGAACTTGAAGTTTCTACTCACGAAACTTTTGAACTAACCACGCGTGTTACGTCTAACTGCCATACTTACATAAGCCGGGCGCACACCGAAGCCACAGGCCACACACACACACACACTTTCAAATATGGGTATTATTAATTCACAAAAAATAAGTAAAATAAGTTTAAGTTAATGAAAGCTTTCCTGACTTTTATTAAGAACATTATACTGGAGATAATAAATATATGTTAATACTGGGGAATAAAATAACACTATGAGATATCGAGTCATATTTCCATTAAAGTTTAGCTAAGATACATTTTAAAATGCAACTCGTATCACATTACACCAATAATTATGATTTCTAAAAATGTAAGTATTGTATGTACGATAATTTCCTTTTGAATTGGCTAAACGATTTTGAATTCAATTTTGTATAATAAACAAAAAACCTCCAGAAACAGACTTCATTTATTAATTCCTCTTTCTCTTATCTCGTCAGTTATTTATCTCCTGCTCAATCTAAGGACAACAGTACAACACGCAACGTATTAGTAATAATTATAAAATATGGTTATATAATATGTTATTATATTATAATAAGTAGTATAAGTACGTAACTGCATACAGAAATCCGTAATGCGCGATGTAGCGCCACAATGCTAACACAAATCTCCACCCGGTGCGCGGTGGTGCGGTGTGCGCCCAACCTTACACAGCCTCAGGCACGCTAGCGGTCACAACATTTACAAACACGTATCTATTATTCTACTCCATTCCAATTAAAACTGCGATTCTTATCTCGAATAGGAACAATCGACAACCTCGAGCGCGGGGAATAGCGTCTCGGAATACGACCAGAGTGTTCTGATGCGGAAGAATTTGGAGGACTTGGCCAATTTGCAAATGCAGGTCAGTATTTTTTGGCCTGGATTAACCCACCTTTGAGTGGTCAAAGATGGTGGCAACTCGATTGTTGGTTAGTGATGTTGTGGTTGAAGATGAGGTAGGAAGACTCGGAAGAGAACTTTTTATTCAATGATAGGCTTGTGTTTGGCGCCATTTCGCCTGATGGTAAGGAACGATGCGGTCTACGATTTATCAAGCTTGAATAGAATAATGTCTTTGTAAACCTCAACTACCTGTGATCTGTTGACTCTAACCTTGAAAAGACCAAGTTAACATAATAATATCTTAGGAGGTTATAGAATCTAAGGGTGTAATAGATCGAGAGGGCATCGCAGGTAACCCTATCTCTTCGAGTACCAAAAGACTGTTCCTGCGGGGAGAAGGACAAAAAGTTACTTCGAAAAAAGTATTTTTAGTGAGACCAACCCTGAACTCACGGGAAAATATCTTGTGGAAAGTGTAAAAAACATTGACTTTTCTTAGTAGATTTCAAAGCACCCCACCACTTCTAAGCCTAAGTTTATATGAGCCCCTATAATAAATACGTGAATTAAAGAAAATATTTTCTTGGCAGGGTTTTTTTCAGAAACAATCGCCAATGGACGGTGAAGACTCACAAGAACGAAAACTGCAAGCGAGCGGTAAGTCTTACTAGCTTAAAAATCTAGCAAATATAATGAATGTGTACTAAATAATTATGTATTTTTTAAAATGATTTATGAATTTTTGATTCAAAATAAAGAATTCAGTACAAAACATGTTTTAGGCCAACCAAGGTCTAGGTTGTCTAGGTATGAACCGCCATGCACAATCCTTCGGATATAAAATTAAGTTAAACAAAATATTTACTGAAAGCATTGCTACAAGTCCGGGTAAAGAAATAAATCAATCAAAATAGGGAAAACCAAAAAAAAAAAACGGATAAATCTGATATTGTAGAATCGGGGTCGTCAGAGTTACACAAGTATGTATACCAAATTTCCGCTCAATCGGACATCGGGAAGTGGTTCAAAAAGTTGCAAGATTTGACAAACAAAACTAACATACATTGCAGCTAAAATAGTTTGTAACAAGAACATTATTTTTACAAAACAAAAAACAAAAACCGACTTCAAAAGACCGACTATTGAGTTGTTCATCTATTTGTCGCGCACGTACTTAATGCAAATTTAAGACTTATATGGTTTTCTCATGGATAACATTATCAGAACTGGACTAAATTGAAATGGAACCAAATGGGAAGCGTCAGCTTTCTAATAAAAAAAGAATCATCAAAATCGATTCACCCAGCCAAAAGTTATGAGGTAACAAACATAAAAAAAAAACATACAGTCAAATTGATAACCTCCTCCTTTTTTGAAGTCGGTTAAAAACAGTAATTTTTAAAGTATTTCTCTTGTAATCTACCTACTTTGTCTAACTCCTAATGGTTTTCTTAACTCATAACTGCCTAAACAGTCTTAACTCCTTACACTATTATCTATTCTCTGGTCTAACTGGAAACCTATAAACCCAGTTCTTCAGTGACATGTTTTCAGCTAAATGTAAGTGTTTCTCAGTACGAAACTAATTACTACGTTAATTAGTAATAGTTAGAATAGTCGGTTTCAGTTAAGCAGTTTACACTAACTGCGTTCTTACGTAGTCACGTAAAGACTACAGAGTTAAGAATAACATTAGACAAGCTGATAATAAGAATATGGTTTAATTCAAACTATTTTATTTGGTTTTTGTCGATCTGTTTGGCTCAGCGGTAGTATATCCGCCTTATAGGCCAGAGGTCCGGGGTTCGATTCCCGGCCGGGCAGATGTTTGAATGATGAATTTAAATATCTGTTCTGGGTCTGGGTGTTAGTTATCCTTGTCTTTGTGTCCATTCCATATCATCTCCAACACAGGGTATCATAATAGGGACCTATGAAAGTGAAACGTTTATTTGTTATTTAAATATTTAGAGACTTTCAGGCCGCCTAAAAACTTTAACAGTAAGGTTATCCATTCAGTTCATACGAACTCAGTTACTTTGAGCAAATATTTTAAAAAAGTGTGAATTCAAACAGTCTTTATTGCATTGTCAGCGGAGTTACACAGGTATACCAAATTTCAGCTCGATCGGACATCGGGATGGTTCAAAATTCAGTTGCAAGACATAACTTAAAATCACAAGGCAAGATCAAAACTTGTAAAAATGAACAGAAGAATATAAATGGTATAATTAGACTAATTTTACCTATACAAGGTTTTTCATAAAGGGTATGCTAAGCCGAAAAGGGCTCATAGTACTGATTATTATGAACAACTTTTACTATGGGACCAACACGAAATTCGCCAAAAAATAATCAGATGTTCCATAGAAAAATGTCAATGACACTCGACAAAGTGTAGGAACAGCTGATTTTTTTTTCGCGAATTTCGGGTTGGTTTCATAGTAAAAGTTGTTCATAATGATGAGTACTATGAGCCCTTTTCGGCTTAGCATACCCTTTATGAATAACCCTGTAGATATTAAGAATGAGAGCTACTGTGATAGGTATATAACGGGTTCTGAACAAAAGTTGCGTCTCAGTCTTTAACAATAGTTTTGCATCTTTGATTTGATTATGTTGATAAAAAACTACCAATTCTTATACAATTGATGTTACAGCGGCACAATAAGAAAGCATTGTCAAACCCATTCAAACAGTAAAGTTCATCGCACACCAAGCCCAATATTTATCCAGAATCGATAATTAAGTAAAAGATACGAAATAACCGATCTCCGTATAAATTAGTAAGGCGCTACTTTTCACAGATACGTGCAAAGAATGCACTGTTTTGTGGAGATGCTATTTTACAAGTATTTCTGAGGCTATTCGTTTAGTAGCTCATTTAAATCTTGTTTGGTTTGGCATGTCATTTGTGGGGCGTTTACCCTTTACTGTGACATTTTTTGTGGAAGTAGGAAATTGGGCCGTATTTCCTTTTTTAACCGACTTCAAAAAAGGAGGAGGTTATGAATTCGACTGTATGTTTTTTTTTTTTTTTATCAAATTCAAATTCAAAATAATTTATTCAAATATGGGTACATCAATGTACACTTATGAATGTCAAATACAATTTTTACGAATAAATTAATACACAATAAATTAAATGTCAAAGAAAATAATATTATTAGAATGTCAAAAATTATATAAAATAATTGCAATGTCAAAATATCAATGTATAAAATAACTACAATAGTAGGTATAATCAGTCAAGTATTATTATTACAGTCTAAATACAATTTACGTAAAGAGACTTTATCACAGATGAAGTCTTCAATTTTGTAGTAAGCCTTTTCAATTAAAAAGTCTTAAAATTCTTTGAAAATCTGTGTCTTTCTTATTTACTAGAGTAACAGGCAACAAGTTATAAAATAGTACGCCGTTCATTACAAAAGAGTTGCCAGTTTTGGCTAATCTAATTTTAGGTAGAACAAGTTTAAACTTGTTCCTTGTTATGCTAGTATATTGACTATTATATTACTATTATGTTTGTTACCTCATAACTTTTGACTGGGTGAATCGATTTTGATGCTTATTTTTTTATTAGAAAGCTGACGCTTCCCATTTGGTCCCATTTCAATTTAGTCCAGTTCTGATAATGGTATCCATGAGAACACTATATAAGTCTTAAATTTGCATTAAGTACGTGCGCGACAAATAGATGAATAACTCAATAGTCGGTCTTTTGAAGTCGGTTTTTGTTTTTTGTTTTGTAAAAATAATGTTCTTGTCTAAAAATTGTTTTGAGTTAGTCTTCTGTAAGGAACATACTCGTAATTCAGCTTAAATGAAGAACTGAGTTCATCGATCAAGATTTATAATTTACGTTTAGTTTCTTGTTTCAAAACGATTACCACGAGGTAACTGCAGCTTAGTATATTGCCAGCTTTTAGGCTAAGCGTACGCTTAGACGCAGGTGACACATGTCCACGAGCAGAGCAGAGAAGATTTAGTGATGCATGAACGTACTGAGAGCTGCGTACTGCGGTGTAGGCACGTGCGACGCACTCATTTGTTTGACCTCCGTAGGAAAAGATGGGGCACTGCGTTAAAGTGAAGCCGCCAAGATCTTCTCTACTTTTACGTATGTACCCGCATACTTTGTACATCAATACTCCTCAACTCATTCATGAGTTCTTACCTAAACGATACAAAAAACAAAATAATAAACAATCCACAACAAGCTTTGGTCTGAAAACCGCGCTGTTTTATCTTTCCTTCTAGGTCGTAGAAGCACCTAGAGCAGGGATGGCAAACCAATGGCACGGGTGCCATTAATGACACGTGACAAAATATTTTAAGCACGCCACCCTATTATCACTAGGCAAAATTATTTAACAGCACGTCTAAAGCCTAGTTAAACAAAAACAACTTTAGAAAAAAAAATCACGTTGATTCATAAAGGTTCGCAACCCCTGGTCTATTTAATCTGAGGCCATGAATGGGCCATTCCAGGAGGGTCCAGACTAAAAATACTCCAGCAAATTCTGTCCAATTCCCGTGAATCAGTTCCCTTCCTGCGGTCCCCTGGTAATTGTAGAAACCTCGGCAATCTGGTCCAATAGAGCCCAATTGCTTGGGAACGGAGAGCGGAAAGCGGACGCGTGTTTACAACGTGCCACTCGTAAAACGTATGAAGACGGCGGCTGTCTTCAGAACAATAACAGTTCTACTCCTACTCTTTTTACTTTTTAATTTATAAATAACTAGAGCGGCTCGTCCCGGCTTCGCACGGGTGGACACTATTGAAGTTTTAGTAAGGATTTCTAATTTTTTCAGGTAATAAATATAGCCAATGTCACTTTGGGATAATGTAGCATTCGAATGGTGAAAGAATTATTGAAATCGGTCCAGTAGTTTTTGAGTTTATTCCACACAAACATCCAAAAATACAATAATACAAATCTTTCCTCTTTATAATATTAGTATAGACAAACACTACACATCTACTATTTCTATTTTTACCCAATACATTACCACTAACCTTGGACGCGATTTTTAATATTTTCTTTTTAAGTTGTTCTCTGCCTTCTTTTTTACATGATACATTACAATACATGATTAGTTTTCTTCCTTAATTTTTTGACAATATTTTCTCAAAGTCAAAGTTTTGACTATGTTTTTTGATTGTATTGTATTTAGTTCGTATTTAAAAATATAAATTTTTATTTCTTAATTTCTACCAAAAAAAGATTATCTTATTGTATGATGCTCAATTATTGTTTAACACCCTATAGTATTAATGTAAAACATAGTATTTAATTGAAAATTGTTCAGTTAACAGTACAGCTTGTCAGTCAGATGTTCAGTCGTAAACTCACCACCCTATTAAGAACCCTATAAACTATCACAACATGCTCATCACTTCGAAAGTTATTACTAATCCCAAACAACCTTACAACCATACCGACACGATTTTTATTACATTTTAACCAACTACAAATCGAGTTGTTCGAATAGAGTCATTCGAATAGAAACCTAATTAACGATACAACAACATAATCGATTAATTTATCGAGTCGATCCGAGCCGATCGCGTCTACCAAATTAGAACATACATAACTAAGAATATAATTACATATTTTTAATAAAAACATTTATTGGTTTGAGAGATGTTTTCAACAAATGGTTCCGTAGAAAATTTTAAATACTCTCTTCGGGCATGAAACTATTTTATTGGGTCTGCTCTTAACAGTTAATTGTAAAAAGAAATATTACATATTAATTTTAAAACTTAATGATATAGGTATTTATCGTGTCCAAGGAAATAGGCACTTTTTTAACTCTGCCAATTTATTGGCACCGTAATTATTTTAATTAACGAAGCCGGATAATCAGTTCAGTTAGGACTAGGATCCTCAATTTTATTTGATTACCGAGCACACAAAAATTAAAACACTTATTTAGTTTTCTTATTAAAAAGATTTAAATAATAATTATGAACCTACTTGCAAGCGGAAATTTATAAGTTCACGTTCAAATTACTTCCCAATTAATTATCAGACCACGAGAACCCTAAAACCAAACTCTCCCAAACCCAACTAACAGTCGTAATCGATGTAATGTCGATAAATATCCAGAATCACACCGTAAAGTACCAAAACATCGAAGGAGCTCTGTTAAATTATAGCAATTAACGGATTCCACGTGAATTATCACTTTATAGCTCCGGGGGCATCACGCTCTAATAAAACCTCTTAGACAGAGACGTAAACATTCTAATCGATAAAGTAAAAACGAGAGAAACGAAATCGAATAATCGAGTAATCGATGATTTCTATCGCACAATCGGCGTGTCATTTCGAATAATTTATGCTCTCCGGTCGTGTGCTTTTTAAATGTTTATTGCAAAAAGGTGAAGTTGAAATGCCAAAATTGTTTTACTGCCGAAATTGAGTTTTTAAATTTTATTGGGGAGTATTTAATGCTGAAATATCGGTTGTAAAACTACTGTTCATATTTTAGACGCAGTTTAAAACTTAAACAGTTTTGGAAGTTTGCTTAGTTTTTTTAACGGTTTATAAATGCCATACCTACTTTATGACAGACAATTGGGCAAAAGCCTTTCCTTTTTAAATTACCAAAGACACGTAGATACAAACAACTAAAGAGACAAGAAAACAAAATCTTCTCTTGAAAAATTTTGTTTTTTTAAAATAATCCCAAAATGGTTTTGCCAACTTAAGCCATGTCAAATCTGTCAAAATTAATAAATAACTTAATTTTTCCGGTTCAGTATTGTAAGTTAATTTCTAGTTTCTTTAGCTTTAGCACTTCCGCTAATTGCATATGCAATAAATAGCTAAATATCTCGACCACCCCTAACCGGAAACAAGATCCATTCTATTCAACAATAGTCTTTACTCGCCTATAAATAAAGTCCATTGTCACATACAATAGAATTAGCATTAATAACCTTAAAATTTTCTATATTAATGCCAGCTCACACCTACTTGGAGACCTCATGATATTCTATTGAGTAGATAATTACGCGTAGTGCCGCAAATGAGAACCCGCTTGAGATCGCCTGGACGCTAATATTTCGTGTCGATATAAAAAAATCGTCAAAATTAGTTCATAATTGACAGTATAATCACGTCACAAATATACAGAAAAAAACAGTTGAATTGAGAAGTTGGTTAAATAGAACAAATATCTTGATAAAGAACCTCTTATTTTGATCTTCCGTGTTTTCAGAAACTGGCATAAGTTTGTAGATCAATCAAAGGATGAAAGAGGCAAAAAGGATAAATAGGTTGATTTCTTTTCGTGCCTTGTAAGATTTCTTTAGGCAATATCGATGTCCAATCTTTGGCCACATCTCGTTCACTATCACACAATTTGGCAGTCAAAATGTAGACTTTTAAAAACCTGAGTTTTCCAGATCAGATATTTATTTTAACCTATTATTAGAAGTATGACATACACATGACATGACAAGCCTCAAAAAAAATGCTTGCATAATACAGGGCTATAATAAAAGGGTAAGCTTAGCCGAAAAAGACTCATTATTATCGGCAACTTTTACTACGGGTACGGGACCAACTCGGAAATAGCGAAAAAATTAATCAGCTGCTCCATACGTTCTGTCGAGTGTCATATTTGACATTGGTTGGTCCCATAATCAAGCTTGTTCGTAATGAGTGCCATGAGTCTTTTTCGACTTATCAGAACGTTTCCTTATGACCCAGTATATTCATTCGTCCCCACTCGAACCTAGCTAGATATGGCTAGGTCGAGTCCCTAGATCCCCCTAGATAAGTAAACCCCCCTGTCCCCTGAGGACGCGGGCCGTTTCCCACTTTATTGTAACGAACGAGCGCGTACGAGCATCCGGCGCGGTGATTTGTGCTTTATTATCGTGCGACTTGACTATTGCGACACGCGACGCGACCTACATTTGACGAGCGATGAGGTCTAGGGAACAAATTGGCAGTTGTGTTTATTTGATGATAACTTGAGTAGGGCTCATCCGATCTTCATGAAATTTTTCAGGTAAGTAGATCATTTTAATACAATGTATGACTTCAAATTTGAGCACAATTGATTAAGGGGTTGTAGAGATATAAGGGTTGAAAATTCAGTTCAACACGAACTACTGTTTGACTAGGTAACTCGCTGCCAAATCTTGCAACTCCAATATCTTCATAACTACTCTATCAATTTTGCTTAAATTTAAAACTTAAAATTGTATTGAAATAGACTACTAGCTTGCAAATTTAACCATACTCAAGTTATTGTCCGACAAATATGCGAACATGAGTATTAATAGTTGTCATACGAGTACGTGCAAACGCCAATTTGTTCCCCTAGTCCCTGAGACCACCTCGCTCGGTCGAGATAGCTCAGTTTGCTATGAGTGGAAAAGTTCACAAAACCATTTCATTGGAGGTCAGGTCGTTTTACAGTTCGCAACTGTTGATTGCAGGAAGAGATTGCTCTTAGTGATAAGGCCGCCAGTTTTTGCTCTAGATTTTAGGTCGTTTGTCCTAGAATAGAAATATAGACAGACTATTTATTGTTCAAACCAGAAATCACAGACAAAAATAATCATAAAACTTAAAAGTAGAGCAACAACTGGCGGCTTTATCGCTAAGAGCGATCTCTATCGCGAATCGCGCGATATATTTCACGCGTAGTGAAGTGGAAGGAATTGGGAGAGACTTGCCCAGCAGTGGGACAGTAGGTTCTGGTTACTAAAAAGGTAGAGTATGGACCACGGCCGCTCTGTCAAGAGCGTTATTTTTATTATTTAACGATTAACGCTTAAACGTATAATTTACCTAAACGTTAAAACCAAGAAGAAGCTTTTAGGCCACCAAATCCTGACGTTAAGATTGACAACTCAATCCAATCCAATTTTTAGCTCAATGGTTACATATCCGCCTTATAAGCCAGAGGTCCCGGGTTCGATTCCCGGTCTTGCAGATGTTTGAATGATGAATTTAAATATCTGCTCTAGGTCTGGGTGTTAGTTGTCCTTGTCTTTGTGTGTGTTCCGTGGCATCCCGACACAGGATTTATCCTAGTGGAGCTATGAGTGTGAAACGTTGATTTTGATCGAACAAACTAACTGTAGGTACGTACATAACTACATATACAGCTATACAGGGTTATTCATAAAGGGTATGCTAAGCCGAAAAGGGCTCATAGTACTCATCATTATAAACAACTTTTGCTATTCGCGAAAAAAAATCTGTTGTTCCATAGAAAAATGTCAATGACACTCGACAAAATGTATGGCACAGCTGATTTTTTTTTTCGCGAATTCTGGGTTGGTCCCATAGTAAAAGTTGTTCATAATGATGAGTACTATGAGTCCTTTTCGGCTTAGCATACCCTTTATGAATAACCCTGTAGGTATATCTCGAGCTACTCGTATATAGTTAGCTCGATTGTACAGAACACACTGCACAAACAGTGCCCATTGAGCTACACATGTGCACTTCGAATCACCAACGTCTTTTGTTAATTAACTTTGACTGCGACTGCATATCCTTTCTGTTATTGGACAGAAAAACTGTTGAGAAGCTGAAATATTGTTTTCTATTTTCTTTTTTACCGATATATTTTTTAATCAGGTTTTAAGTTACATTAAATCCGGTTATAAAGACGATTGCTTCACAAGGACAGACATTATGTTTTACTAATCAGAATGTCAAAGACGGACACAACTTCTCAAGTTGATCGTTATAAAGGTCGTGCAGGCATTTTGGCAAATGCTTAAATTTCATTTATGTTATACCGATTAACACAAAGACATGTAATAAACAATAATGTCTGTAATAGATCCTCTAGCTTCGTTCTTAGTTTCACAGCAAATGAACTTTTCCTTCGTAGTACCTACTAATAAAGTAGAAATGTACACAACATACCTATACAATTTAAAATGTCTAGACTTGTCCAATTCATATCCAATATTAATTTATTCCCCAGCTCACCTATAAAACACTCTTCTCCAGGGTCACAAGAACGAAAAACCAAAAAAAATAAAACTCACACCTCCACGGATTTAATGTGCGTATAATTTCTTTGTGGCACCGCGCTGAATATGAGCAGACGTCATAAAACATGCATTTCTTCGATGCGTACGCGCAACACGCACACAGACGATTGCGGATGTGTGTGTGCTTTATACTGTGATAGAGTTAGGGTTGTAGTCCTGGAGAGCTATAGAGCTCTTCAGAAGACAAGACATAATTTACAAAGTAGGTTCTTATTTGCAAGGTCAGCCTTTCGCTAACGGATAGTGGTCTAAAAAAGCTGATAGAATAAATCTTACTATTGTTTTTTTATGCTACTGTTTTACAAGACGAGCAAATCGCTCGCCTGATGTTTAACGTCACGTTTGCCTATAACAAGTCTGCGCCAGCCAGAAATTTTTCAGGTTTTTTCTTTTAGGACTACTTCTTCTAGGTCGTAACGTAAGACAGAGCGGTCATTGTCGTCATTAATTATTGACACGGGCAGATATTACGCACCTCAGAATGTCTAGACATATCTCTTCCCCTCTTCGGTATTTACATAGATTAGACTAGATTTCAAGATTAAATACTTAGCCAGCAAATAAGTTAAAAATATATTTTTTTAAACCAGTATGAAAACTGAAAGATTTTCACATACTGATTCCCAGAGCCTTAAGCTCAGAGCTTAATGGCCAAACTATCTTTAGAGCTTTCATATCTTCGCTCTCATTACCCCACCACCCTCTCCCACACACAGACACACACAATAACTCAATCTCAACACACGCATCGAGTTTGCATATTCATTCGCATTTTGTATCTTTGTATAAAATTATAATGCATTATGTGACCCCGCCGCGCCATATTGGATGGTTTTGTTATAAAAGGCAATACTTATAAAAGCTTATATGTGTGCGTAGAGCTTATAAAACTTATAAAAGTTGAACTGTGTGTGGAACATGATTGGGGTCAAAACTAACTGGGATAATTGACCGAGCGAAGCAAGGGTCTTTGGGTGTGGTGGGGCACATTGGCGTTTTTTTTTTTGCCGTAGGTGACAAACAAGCATATGTGTAGCCTGATGGTAAGCGATTAACGCCTATGGATACCTGCCTGTCACCAATGTTTTATAGTCTGACAATAACATGAGTACAGTTGATCCAATTTCAATGTTATGTTGTATAAGCAAATAGTTTCTTCTAAATCAAGTTTTAAATTTCGATATGAGCAAAAATACTAAGACCCTTGCTAAGCTTGAAGGTACTTGTGTCACTCATGTAACGGTATTACTCTTTGATAAAAAACTAAAATAAGTAACATTGTGAAAAATAAGTAAGAAACCCACCAAAAAATCGAGTCTAGGCAAATAGTGTTAATAGCCAGTCTTGGTGGGTTTCAACCCTTTTTGACATATTTGGTTTGGGTAGTTCACTTATTAGGACGCTACGTTTCTAAGAACGGTTTATGGCCGCCACGAACTGTCACGTATGTTTTTAACAAAATGGCATAATCAGGAGCTTTGTAGGTAGTTGGAGAATCTAGTGTCCCTTTGTTGTAATTTGGTGTCTGTTGTATTTTGTTGTTGGGTTTGTTTAGTTGCGGTTTCACCCGCGCAGTGATGAAAAACTGTGATGACGATGATGATTAAAAGTATGTTATTCCGAAACTTAAAGTTTCTACATTGCAAATTTTATCTAAACCGGTTCAGTAGATGCGAAGATACGTGCTATCAAACATTGACACAAACTTTAAATTACAAAGTTTGTATTTCCTGACTGACAGATGGACAGTCTAAACTGCGTTTTATAGAGACTTGTTTAGGGTGTATTTTTTGATACGCAGAGGCACTGAGAAAGTATTTTTGAAATTCAACCCCTTAAAGGGGTTAAAATGTAAAAACACAACTGCAAGCAGACTCTAGTGTTCTCTATACTATTTAAAAGTCAAAATTCGAAGCTGCATTAAAATAACTACTAACAGGTTCTTTAAAGAATTTCAAGGCGTTTCAAACACAGAAAATATTTGCAATAGCACTTGTACCTAGATGACATTTTAAAATGTGGTAGACAGCAACAGTCGCCACCTTTTTTATGTTATCCATTCTATTATTCAGATTTTATATTTACAGCATGACTTTGAAGTTCGATTCACGTCGATTTTCATACACCTACTGAACTCTTTGTAATACCTGTGTATTTTATTTTATTTTTTGGGAAGGTTTCGATGCTAAAAGTACCAAAGTCACTATTAAAATCACGTTTGATGGAATCAACCCTGAAATCTTGAGTAAAAATTAACAGTATTTTATACTCGAATTTAAAGCTCTTTCGCATTGTTTTGCACCTTTTTTTCTTCTTTTTATTTACACAGTTTAGCTTAGTTTCTCAGTTTACCATAAAAAATTGAAATAACCCGAAACCGAGTCGATTTTCATGTGTTTTGTATTTGGTAAAAAAATAATCGATTCAAAACACGAAAACAAAATCTGTGGTAAGTAATCAATAAACTCATTTTCAAAGCCTCATCAGCATAAATCAGTATCGTATTGAACTTAAATCGAGATAATCATCGAATAACGATAACGAGCAATAAACCAACGACAATGTAATCGAGTTATCGATACCACCTGCTGCCACAGAGAAAATACAGAGAGCTAACAAACTGTGCAACGAGATTATAACTCTAATAAAAGTTTTTGTCATTGAAATAGCAAAAATGTGTAAGGAAATCAATTCGGAAGTGAATCGGTTTCTTCTAGGCAAGCGTGCTCCATCGTAGACCGCATCATTACTTACCATCAGGCGAGATGGCGGTCAAACGCAAGCCTGTCACACAATATGCCCAATGCGGATACCCTGCAGCCAAACTGCGATCATACCACTGGTCAGTGAAGGCTAAGCGCAGGAAGACCACCGGAACTGGCCGCATGCGTCACCTGAAGATCGTGAGGAGGAGGTTCCGCAACGGTTTCAAGGAAGGCCTGCCCACACCTAAGAAAGCCGTAGCCTCCTCGTAGATTTACTGCAAAATAGAAAAAATTAGGTGCTACTTAAAAATTAAGTTTCATCAAATAGAAAACGAAAAGAACACTCTTGACCAAGTGACCTTTGAAACAAAAAAAAAATCAAAATCGGTTTTGCCGTTTTGGAGATCATTATGATGTCATAGACAGACAAAGATACAGACGTTAAACCACAGATATTTAACTTTAAACTGAAAACGCGGTTAAAAAAGATGGCGTCACAATAAATGTGTTGAAAATTGGATTTCAATCAAATTGCAAAGTAGAAGTGACGAGTGTAATGACTCCCTAACCCCACGCAGTCATGCTCCGCCTTGAAGAACAATACAGGGCTATAACGAAAGGGTATGGTAAGCCGAGAATGGCTCATAGCCCCCATCATTATGAACAAAGTTTACTATGGGACCATTGTGAAAAATAAATCAGCTGTTCCATACAATTTGTCGAGTATCATCTCAGATCAAGTAAAAAGGGATGCATGCTTCACCTGGATTTAAGGCAGCACTATATCTTCCTTTCTACTTGATCTGAGAGTGTCATTGAGATTTTTGACAACAGCTGATTTTTTCGCTTACTTTGAGTTGGTCCCATGGCCAAAGTTGTTCATAATGATCAGTACTAAGAGTCTCTATTGGTTTAGCATACCCTTTCCTTATAACCCTGCATTACAATCCCATCTCTATTCTGAATCATAGTCTGCTACCAACAATCGATTCAAGCAAAAAGATATCGATTCAAAATCGACAATCGGAGTATAACCGATGGATAAGCCTTCACGTCTATCCATCACTGCTGTCTCTTTTTATTCGGTACGTAATTAGTGTCCTTCTACCCATAGATGGGCCACCTACTTTGTCCATAGTCCATGGTTCATGGACAAACTGGCTGCAATGAAACATGGACGTAAAAACACGGACGATTGGACTAACGATTGAGTTGTAAAAAAATTGATCGAAGATGTGCTGCGGACCTTAAAGTTATGTTAAAAGTTAAACCATAAACAATGATGCTTTTAGTAAAAAGTTTTGCCATAATATTTTATTCAATAAAACATCCCTACTAATTTATAAATGTGAATGTAAGTTTGTTTGTTACGCTTTCACGCGAAAACTACTTAACCGATCATCATGAAACTTTGTACACATATTCTTGGAGGTATTAAAGTAAGTAGAATAAAAAATATATGAATAAAAAACAAAGAGGTTCAATGAATGTCAGAAATACAGGTTGTATTGAGAATCAGAATTGTAACAGAAAATTTTTAGCGTATAAACTGTAATTATCTAAGAAAAAACCTCAAAAACAATCCATACCAATACAACACGCAAATAAATTCCTAAATAAATAAGATAAGACTTCAAAAATCTTAGACAATACAAAACATTTCAAGATCAACATCACAAACCTTGAAAGTTCATTGGTTAAAAACTCATTCATTGCTAAACTCATTGGTTAAAAACTCATTCACTGGTTAACACATTGGTTAAACTCTATACTTAATTACAATCGTATGGAAGCAAAGAGCTTTCACACTAATTGACTCAAGAGAACTCCAGAGTCACAAAACAACGAACGAAACGCAACCATCAAGAAAGACAACGTAAACAGAGCAAAAAGCAAAACTAAGCGAGATCATGCGAAATCATTTACTCCAATCAGAGACCGACTGCGATCTTGTAAAGTTGTAAAAGGAGCCCTTTTTTGGTTTAGCATAACCTTAAAACCTTGTATAGGAACCATAACTTTAATATCATTTTAATGACTTCACAAATTTTGATCCAAAAAGCTTAATCTCGAGATTTTTTAGTGCGATTCTTTGAATTAGTTGTTTAATTTGAAAACTAAATAAAACCTACAACAGCATAATTTGATAACACCATTATTACCAAACTTGAGAATTCTGATGAACTGGCATTAGCTCCCAAGTACATTGGTAATAATAAAGCATTCAACAATAAACGATATCAAGGTTTTTTCTTTGTTATGTCTAGAGTATTTGTAGGGTCAATTACATTAAGCAGGCGTATAAAAAGTATTTAAACAAAATTTGGCAAAATAAATATAATTATGCAATGTAAAAATGATACAGATTATAAGTTAGTTAACGTTGCCGATGCTCCAGATATCGATGAGGTTCATGACGCAAGACAAATAAAAAACAATCAAAAAAGCCATCCACTTTTTACTCCAAAATCGGTAATAAGTTTAGATAATTACGGTTTAAATCAGTCGACGTCGATCACTGTAAAACTGACAAGCCAATCAAGTAACAAAGAAACAATTCAAGTCCATAATGAATTGCCATCGTACACGTAATGCCTGTGCCGATCGGAGCTACATCTAGATCCCTTATCGATGGATGGACCGATCTGATCTACGCATGCGTTTGCTCATAATTATCTGCCTCTTTCATCCGCCGACGACGGACTTTACGACCGCCTCTGCCGTGTAAAACGTCTTCAAATCATATCTACAGTAATTAATAGAGAACATACCTTATTACGGACGATTAACTACACTGTACACAAAGAGAGCAATTATAAGCGGCTAATAAGTCAATTTAGAGATATGAATTCCGATATCACCGTTACATTAGAACGGATATGCAAAAGTGAACCGCAAACACCACCCTGGGGAACACCAGGTATTCAAAGTTATGAGGTTCATCCGAAATGTTTTCAAGAGAATGTTCAACAATTATCGCTCCAAATGATCAAGGAAAACATGAGTTTTGAAATAAACTCGCGTACGTGAATATATTGAAGAATAAGAACCGTCACCTTAACAAACGCTTGCGCAAGATCCGAAGATAAACATGCAAAACCATGAAAAAACGTTTTGTGTTCGTACAGGAAAACGTTAAAAACATAATTTTAGATCGCAGCAACAATACATCGGAATAAAACTACGAGTAGACACGTCGCTCCTTATCTGTACATCTCGAAACGAAATATTGTAATAAAAAGTACGTAGAGTATTCGACAAAAATATCTTAGGACCCGCATGAATGGTTAATAATCAATTCACAGTCCTAATTCCCGGACATAGAGGTCATAGTTTGTAATAAATGATCGTTTCAACAGCAATACCAGCATGTACTTACATTGACGTAATGTTACATGGAATGATATGATTCATCTTGCTACAAATTGGGATATGAGATTCAAATTTTTATTCAATTAGATATGCAGGAACATCTATTTAAAGTTGAGTTGAATAACACGTTTCGTTGATCCGTGGAGGAATTCATTTTGTCAGCTGAACTTTTTGTTTGCTGTACCTTCATACACACATCATTTAGTTGATAATAAGCTCAAGAATTCTAAGTAGAGCCGGTATATAAGTATGAACTTGGTGTGTATCAATAGCCAAGATCTTTGTCCGTACATACACCCATCGGCCCCGCCTCATTACCTCCTCAATACGATACAGCCTCACTTTAATATACTATTACCTCCACCAGCTTAATCTGATCTCTCGTTTCAATAAAAACATTAATAAAGTAATCAACATCACATATCAGACTACATTGGTCGCTTACGTTTGCCTCAACTACGATTTTGCTGTTGAATAGTTGGAAATTTTCCTTAATGAGACGAAATAGAGGTCGTTATTGAATGACAATGGTTTTCGAGGCTACGCTGTAGTGCGTCCTACACGAATTGGTATGTGTAGTAACCGCATTTACATTTTAGACATACTTGCGAGAGTAAATGTCAATTTAGATGGAAGACGAGAGCTCATGCAAGAAATTGATGCAGTTATTGAACTCGCCCGATGACGGACCAATTGTCGATGAAACAATGGGATTATTAATGAAACGACTCTAACAAAAATTGGTACAACTTTCCAATTGTTATAAATACAGCGGATATAGTGAACTCAAAAGCTCACAGTTAAGTTTTTGTTGTAAATGACTGAAGGTACGGATTGAAATATCAAGAGCGTATTTTTTTAGTTGACAAACAAAACAACATTGAACAAGTTACACCAAAAATTGAACTCTACTTTCTAAACTCGTTATCTAAATCTTAAGTGACATTCAATTTCAATTAGTCATAGATTTGTAAATGGATCCAAAAAGTGATTTCGGACTGACATTTACTCGTTTTCCGCTTAACATAAATGCCACGCGGGATTATATGAATTCCCAAGGAATATTACCGGTCACAGCTGTCTCACAAGAGAATTTTGAATCGTGTGAAATAAATCGTATGTCTTTTTTATCTCGCACATTTATGGCTTTTTTGCCATCTCTTACGCCTTTTTCAGTATTTTTTGCTTTTGTCCATCTCTTATTTCTGTTATAGATACGGATTTATGATTGTTGGGAATAAATTTAAGGTTGTTTTTGAAAATATCTTGGAGTTGAAGATATGGAATTCTTAGCCAGTACGTGCAATTTAAATAGAGTGGGCCAGCGCTGCTTTTTGAATACAAATGAGACAGTTTGAGATATTCAAACGGGTAACTATTACCGAGGTGCGAGAATAAATCATTTGCGTTTAGTTTAGTTACTTTGTAAAATAAACTAGCTCTTTCAAGGAGTTTCTTTGTATTATGTCAAAATTTGCTTATGTTTTTGGATCAAACGCAATTGTATTGCGGGTAATTGTTTCATAACAAGAATTTATGGCAATTCATTCATTCAATTCATTTCAAGCGGCGTCCTGAAAACTTAAACACTAAGGCAGGTCACTCAACCTATACCTTTCTTTAATCTATTCTTCTTTTTCACCAAACCCAATTCCATTTTTTGCTTTGTATACAATTACACCATACTCAATAATAATCACACAAACATACACAACATCTTTAGAATTGACTGCATCAATCACAATGACTTTACCTACAGCTTCTGTAAAACGATTACTCGAGGGGTTTTCCTCACAATGACTCAATACTACGAGTATGTCACCATCAGCTGTTTCAGCAATCATACCTAAACTCGAACAAATTGTATCATCGCCAGTCGGATGTCAAGATTTATTGCTGATCAGATCACAGCAACAAGTATTGTTCAAGATAATGCAACGAAGGAAGTTCCACCCAAATATTTGAATCATAAATCCCAATACTAAGAACTTTCGTCGGTCACAGCGCGTGGTTCCATTGACTGCGCCCGAAAACCCATTATGTAGGATATTATCATATTATAGTAGTGATGACAGTAACACATGTTGCTACAAGAAACAAACACAGGCACGGTTGAACACCCACTAGATGTTTTGTCTCCTCATTTCAAATTAGAATGGGAAAGCAAGGACGCTTTGATATCATCTATGTTTCCATAGAAAAAGCTCGGGTATTTTAAGTGCTGGGTTAGTAGTTTTATTGATAGATAGATGTTCACTTCGGCTTTATATTGTTCTACACATGAAACGTTTAGTCACTTCTCAATAATAAACCGAAAAGGACTATGAAACCAAGTTGTAGAAATAGTACGTGTTAGCCTAATAAATTTAACTCCTTTCCACTCAACTTGTTTTATTTTCCATCAGTTTCTTAATCTAGCATTGATTCTTCGATTTCTTCAACTCCATTTCATTCGATTTCTTCAAACTTTATTTTTGTTTTGTCATTTTTTTCATCAACTAGAGCACCCATACTGTTTCCACGTCTCATCAGACATTACTTGAGCCCCATTGTCTCGGCTGAATGGGCCAGCACAATATCTTACGAAATTTCCTAAAAAACACCACGTTAGTATTATAAACGTTCATTATGCTGATATCAGATCCCTTCAGTCCATTGTCTTTTTATTCGACAGATTTTATTTTATTTTCATTCAAATCATTAGCCAAGATTGGGTTGGATTTTGTAATGACTTTGGGCTTATTTATAAAGACTGCTTAAATTTAGTCACTGTCTACTAGTGCTCTATGCTATTCATAATTTTCATAACTTATTTCGCCTTTTCCTTTTCGATATATTATAATTATTTCTAAAATGTAATTCTATTTCTAAAGATTAAATAAATGTTCAATCTCATTAGTACCAAAACTAAAAAAAATATGTTTCATTAATCATATATTTTCACCTGTTATAAGTTTATATAATTACTAATTAAGCTTGGAAACAAAACTTTCGCATTTACAATACTATGTGTGATAATTCTTCATGTATGCAGTTATCTATGAACCGTCTAGCACCAGATTATTTTCATTTTATTTCTACCTAGTTAGAGGTTTACGGTTTCACTCGCGATTTTCGGGATAAAAAGTAGCTTATATTATCTAGGCTATAAGCTAGCTTCATACCAAATGTCATCCAAATCCGTTAAGCTATTTTAGCGTGATTGAGCATCAAACATCCAAACATCGACACTTATAATATCAGTAGGATTTCGTATTATTGTTCTAACCTCCATCATTCCCTCGCCTTCTTCAAATACTTTCGGCCTCACAACTGTAGTTATTATAATAACAACCGCATTTCTCTATATTAGAAGCAATAAACACGATTTCCCCTTTCGGTATACAATAACGTGTATTTTTAACAATACATTCGCACTTGTTATATGTTAAGTCGTGAGCTATTAAGTTTGTAATATGGTGTTGCCAGAATTTTAAATTTGAATGTAACAAAAGTGAAGATACAATGGATAATACACTAGCTTTTTAATTTGATTATTTGCTAGTTAAAAATTGATTCTGGTTATCTATGCAGATATTGTTATGGATATATTTTATTAGTAACTCCTGTGCAATGTGCATATACCTAAGTATAGGTAGGAATTTTAGCGACAAGTTATCTTTGAAATTAATATATAATACATAGTATCTATAACAATACATTATACAAAAGAAAAGGTAAAATCAAAGGTTATTTAGCCCTTACTAATATTATAAATACAAAAGTAAGAGTATGTTTGTTTGTCACTTTTTCACGCCTTAACTACTCAATATTACAGATCATCATAAAACTTTTCCATAGGCATTGTCAGTACAGAAAACTTCAAATTTTATTTTATAATTTTAATCATGCTAAAGATAAACTCAAAAGCTCAAAATTAACTCGTAAAGACTCGATTAATCCGATTTCATCTCAATTCAAGCTTAAACCTTTAAATATTGTTCTATACTTTTAAATACCTGGCCACATCAGATCTCGCCTCATTAATAACAAGTTCTAAAACCTCCATTACAGAATCACGCGTACCCAGCACGACTTATATAACATACGAAATTATCAACGTACGCTAACGTCCATTGTTACGACGCTAATCTACATAAGTATAGGTATTAATACGTCTTTCAAAAGCGATTTTGTAAAAAGCTGTGTTTCGACATGACAAGACGTGATGCGACGCTGATGTGAAGCGACTTAGGAAACACCTAAGACGCGAGACTTAGAAACTTTTGAGAAATAAGTGCAACTTTTACATTCTCTTGCGCCTTGGATTCTTAGCCGGAAGAAATCGCTCTTAGCTACAGGGCCGCTGCATTATTGCTTCATCTTTTCGCTTACAGTTTCTGACGTAAACAAAAAAGAGTTATTGGTTAATGTAACCTACATTAATCTTATCAGTGATCGAAGATGCCAAAATATGTTTGTATTAGGAATTAGCTGTAAAATAAACATTTACTGTTTCGTTGTAACAGCGTGGATTTTTAAACTGATTTGAACACGATGCCAGAGGTTCTAATTCAACGCGTATATTTTTTGATTTTTCTTTAACTTATTATATAAACGGGTAAAAAACTCAATGGATACCTATTATAACATGTGGTACATTTACAGTTAAAGTAAGTCAAAGCAGCTTCACATTTAAGACAACAAAAGTTTTTAATCTCTATCAACCGCTCACATAAATCCGCTTTTTCAATACAATAGACTCGTGTCCGTATGGAGATTGGAGAGATAAGTGAAAAAGTGGATCAGACGCGAAGTTTCTTTTTAATTTATTTCAATCAACGTCAATATAAAACAGACGGATAATATTTACTTTCGGAGAGATTGGCTAAAAAATAAAACAGCGCATTATCAATGCCTATTACTTTTCCGCATAGATGTGAAGGGAAGTGTAATTCCAGTTTGGATGGTGATTGGTGAGGCCTAGTTTATTTGCAACACCGAATTTTTCACACTTTTTTACAAGGATAGGTTCAAAAGTATGATTGGTGGGGAAATGATAAATGTACTATATTAAAATTTGTGAATGAGAATAACAAACAAGTTTTAATGAAATGTACCTACAGGTTTGAGACCACTTAGGAAGGATCTAAAAGGGTTTAGAACTAATGAAAAACAAGGTACATCTCTTAGAAAGTACCTACATAACTAATAAAATAGTTACATTTGTTACTTAAATGGCGTTCTTGTTTTTAAGCGCTCCTAATAGTTTCGAACTAATTACAGGCCTAAAAAGCTAGCTGCTCGGCCTATACGAACTTACTTTAGTACTTACTTCTTTACATCAATTACCTATTTCAAAAAAAAAATGTTCAAAAGCTAAACTGAGTTCTATAACGGTAGTTGGTTATTCCTCATCATGTAACTTTACCTCATTCATACTTAGTTAAACTCCTAAAGCTAATCCAACCGAACGAACCACGTTCCATCAAATCACAGACGAAACCCAAGCATCAAACTGCATTACACACACGAAATAAACTCAAAACCGAACCAGCTTTCCATCAAACCATCTCATTTAAGATACAATCAGTAACACACGAGAAAAAAGTAATACAAAAACACTTTCGTAAACCAATGTACTACGTAGAAACTATTTTTAATCTGTGGACTGTTGGAATCGACGATCACTTGCAATTGACCAACTTGTCTTTAAAGTTTAACAGCGGAGCCACCATCGCTTTTTCTAGTCTAATATAACAGATATTTTAATTCGACCATGTGGCCGCGTTGGCTGAGAAGTTGGCTGCTCCATACAATAGCTCTGGAGTGACTAGGAGAAAACATTGATTAATTATCATAATCATTTATTTGATACTCCAAAACTTGATACAGAGCGTTACATAAGATAAACTGGTTTGAATGCACGCGTTAGAACGTATCCTTGTTTTAATAAATTGCTTTTAACACAAAAAGTCTCATCTTTGTGCCTTTGAAAAGGTTATAAGATTTTTCTGTTGTAATGAAAAGAAATCTTACAATTTAAATTAAAGATACTGACTGCCTATGTCATCCAAAATTACATTGGCATATACCTATTTATGGTTTTTATCGCGACAGACACATATTCAGATTTCCATTTTATTTTATTTCAAATTCCTATACTTACTTCAGAACCTACGGTTTATCTAATCCAAAATAGAGGAATGTGAAAAATAAATGAATGTTTTGTACCAATATCCAGACAAACTAACATCCGGACAGATGAAAGCTTTTGCTAGTTATTGCAGAGACTCTTCACTCGCTCGATCATCGTCACTCGTATCTACCAAAGTCCTTGCAAAACTCAAATAAAATAAAAAATCACTTGTAATCCCAATTTCTCACCGAACCAAAACAAAACCGTAACGTAAACGCGGACGTAAACCGAAACAAAGTTTGAAAATAATTCCAAAGTTTTAAAATAATTCCGAAGTCGATGTAAACAGTTACATTGTTCTGGATGATGCATGGCGGTGATTTGACTGTTCCGAACAAAAGAATCGAGTTTTGACGGAAAAGAAATGATGTTTCGTTAACTATGATTGTTCCGGATATTAGCATAAGGTTGAGGCCCGTGGGGAATATAATTAAGCTTAATAAAACAGCGTTGTAGCTTTTCTCACTATTCTGTACTTTATTAATGGAATTTAGGATGATATTTGGAGTAGATGTTATCACAGAAAAATTAAATTTAAAACAGTTTACATTTGATTAATATTTTTTCTTTTTATTCTCCATTACTCTATAAATTCGAAACAGATTAAATGCTGGTTAACCATTCTGATTAATTCTGAAGTTTCTCTATAGTTATATGAGTTGAAGTAATTTTAGAACCTTCACAATTTTGTAATTTCTTTGACATTGTGTTTGTTTTTGTGCAGGTCTCCTCTCGGCGTTGAACCACTTGGACCAGGCGAGGAAAAACTCTCTCCAGACGACTGTCGACTACTCCAGATATGTCAAAAGGTATGCACATATTAGCAATATTTATTTTTTATTAACATAACATAACATTGAAATTTAGAGCCCTAGATTACGCACTAGGCGGACCTGTGTCGCGTAATCTAGTGTCTTCCGTATAGGATTAGAACCCATTATACGAGTATCTTTATATAAACAGCTAAGTAAACAAGTAATCAAATTAATACTAGGAAATGCTATGGTTTTGTGGTCATGATTGAGTCCAAATCATAATTACACCATACAAGTGTATTGTGCAGTTGTTTTATAGGGTAGTGTGCAGTAGTGTAAGTGTATGCGCGAGTGTCACACACTCGCGCATACACTTACACTACTGCGTAGCGTCAGACTCATAAGAGATGGACTCGCAGAGATGCCAGTGCGAATGTAATAGTTAACTTTGGGGATGTGTCAGTGCGTATGAGTATTATTTTTATTAGTCTTAGTTTCAAATTTTATCAGTTTGTCAAATTGTGAGTACTTATACCAATATCATGGCTTCTAGCGTATAAAAAATTATTGCTAATGTAGTGGGGTATGGTCAGTATTTTAGGCTGGTGCAGTGTTAGCTTAGTGGAATAATGAACCTCTCAGTCTCATTGTAGCCCAGGGATATTAAAAAAGTTCGCAGTTTCCGTTTGACAACATACCGGGAATTATTTAGTATACTCAAGTTGTTGTCCAGGATTTGATACACAAAGACCCCTCTAAACGTGAAGCAGTGCATTCTTATGGAATCTTAGTTAATAGTAAAAGTATAATACAATTATTATGAATGGCTGTCTGAAAACCAAATAGAAAAGAAACACATGTCTTTTGTGTCGATAAAAGAGCGTTTCTTGTCAACATTAATATTTTAGACATGACTTGAATCCCCTTGTATCACTTTTACCTACTGACGATTTGACTTTACCACAAACTAAACTTATACTAAATTTATCGTTATAAACTCTAAAGAAGAAGAAGAAGGCCTAGAAGTCCTCCAAATTGACACATGTCATGGGTCCGATTGTTTACAATCACTTGCCGATAGAAATTACCTCATTACCTAAACTGCAATCTTTTAAGAGCAAATTAAAACAATGGCTCATCGGAAAAGCCTTCTATGATTTTAATGAATTTTATTAATATTTGAATTTATTTTATTTTATTTTTATTTCATGTGACATAATTATTTTACTTGACATCATTTATACACATTTATTATTTAATTGAACTGAATTGTATACTATGCTATATAATTTTTTACATTATTGTAAGAATTAATTATATTATGATTGACGTGTAATCTGACATATTATGAAATAAATACAATATACAATATCAATTTAAATCAAAGGTAAACAATATTATTGAAGCCGTTTGTTTTTGTAGCTGGTCTTCAGCCATCTTTTCACCTTATAATGCAGTAGCTCATTTTAAGCCATAATAATCTATCAAATGCAACCGCAAATATAATGCAACATCATAAATTTTAAAGATCCTTAATCAAGTTTAACAAGCGGGTTTTTTCTTTTATTGTATTGATCTTATTTGTCATAAATCGTGGTACAGTTTCTATGAATTCCATTTGTATTCGAAGTATGTTTTTGTTCTTAACATTACGAGTATAACGTTAAAAGGTACTTGTTTTTTGTCTAAACTAGTTCGTGTAGTTTTTGTGCCCGTTTAATATTTTCCTCGTATGAAAGCTGATTAAAATTAGATTTGAAACAGGATCCGGATTCCGGATAAAAGCAATGACCGCGCTCTGTTATAATTGCCGTGGTTCATTTACATCAGTTCCTGTGCTATTGGTTTTGTATATTATAGATTTGTTGATGCAGTGACTTAAGCTGTTCTTAGACGCCAATCTGAATTATTCATCGTCTATAGTTTTTTATAGCTAATACTTACAGTCTGGTGTAGGTGCTTTTGAATCCTCTTCTTTTGGACTCGTCTTAACACTCGGAATCAAAGTCGCTATTTTAAACCTTTCAACTTAGTGTATATTATCTACATGCTGGCCAGGTCTTTCTCTATTTCTTTTACTTCTTTCTGTCCCGGGCCAGCATCGTCCAATTTTATTAACTTTACGTGAACTTAACATTCCTATTACGTTAGTAACTAAATTTTAATTTTCGGTGAAAGTTAACTTTTATGTTAAGTTAACTAATATGAATAATAATCTTTCCAGGTATGGCTCAACCCTGGAATGCGGCTCCTCGTACTGCAAGGACCTCGGCTACCGGGAACACTTCCATTGCATGGACTGCACAGCGAGAGTCTTCTGCAAGAAGGAGGAGATGATCAGGCATTTCAAGGTAACTACAGTCTTATTGCTGGAATTAATAAAGTCTACTTTGTTTTGTGTCTGGTAGCTTGAATTATTTTAGGACTAAATTATTTTAGAAATAGGTACCAAATATCATAAAATTAAGTTGGCATGGACGAAAACTTGACTCAAATTTCTAAAAGTCATTAAGTCTGATCTCCCACTTGCTTTCTAGCTTTAATAGGTCAACTATCTAGCTTTGCTGATGTATAGTTGTTCAAAATCTTAATAAGATAGTTGAATATACTGGATACAGAGTTTAATAAGCCTATACCAGATCATCTGATGGATCTTATTCTGCTAGCAACAATAGAGAACGTATTATATTGTCAAAGGCTGCTTCATTCTTTCATTCTTAATTTAATTTCTATTATTTCAACAGTGGCACAAGAAACGCGACGAGTCTCTTGCCCACGGATTCATGAGATACTCACCACTGGACGACTGTTCGGAACGGTTCTCCGAGTGCCCTCACAACCGGAGCCAGACGCATTACCACTGCATTCAAGATGGCTGCGATAAAGTAAGGAATAACTTTAGCTAGACATAGATAGATAAAAAAATATTATTGTTTATGCCAGATACTACAAACAAAATATAGAAACTAGTGTAACAACTGATGGATTTATAGCTAAGAGCGATAACTTTCATAGTTTCTATATTACTGTCCAAGTAGGCAAAAAAGCATACGATGGATGAAATACATGAGCCGAGGCCAAACCCAGGCACAGATAACGTGAGTCTAATTGCCAAACCAAACCATATAACTAAACCTCGTAACTATTATTTTTTCCTGACAGAAAACAAATACGAAATCTTTTACCAAGACCAATCAAAGGAATATTTTGAAAAAACCTACAACTCTTGAGGTTTTGTCGCTAAATTAAATATTCAGATTAGTAGCAGTATCTAACTGTCCACCACCTCTGCTTCCAGGTGTACATCTCCACATCCGACGTGCAAATGCACGCGAACTACCATCGCAAGGACTCCGCCATCCTCCAGGAAGGTTTCCAAAGGTTCAGGGCCACTGAGAGCTGTGCGGCGCCTCACTGCGTCTTCGCTGGACAGAGGACCACACACTTTCATTGCAGGAGGCCTGGATGCACCTACACGTTCAAGAATAAGGCTGATATGGGTTAGTTTTCATTGATTCTATTTTAAATTTTACAAATTCAAAGTCTTTGTATACCAGCTATATTACTAAAGCGAGGTTATGCTCAGTAAAAATGCTGCTATAAAATGGTTCAATTTTAATTGAGCTTATTTAGTGGCCAAAAAAATGTTTTTTGAAATAATTTTCAAACACCACACACACAAAGTAAATTAGTGACGCTCAAAATTTTTAAACTAATCATTTTTTTTCTATCAAAATCACTAGTTTTCTTTTCAACATGCAACTGGATGGTGTATTCATTTAAAATAACACATCTAAAAAACATAGGTCAAATTGTAACCTACAAATACTCTTCACAGAAAAACACAAGACTTACCACATAAAAGACGAGGCTCTCTCCAAGGACGGCTTCAAGAAGTACATGAAGAACGAGGCCTGCCCCTACCGCGACTGCCGCTTCAGCCGCACCTGCAACCACATCCACTGCATCCGGCCGCGCTGCAACTACGTGCTGCACTCCAGCAGCCAGATCTTCACTCACAAGAGGAAGCACGAGAGGAAGGAGCAGGAGATGACGTTTGGGTGAGTGTTTTGGAGCAAGTCGATTCAGAAGTTGTTTATTGTTTGCTCTCAACTAACAACAGCCAAGCCTTGTTGGAAGCCACTGTCTGCTGTTTTTCCTAGGCCTAGGAGGCATCAAAACTATGATACCAGAAACAAAGGTTAACCATTCGGCCCATACGAACATACTTAACATAAAAGTCGACAGCTTTGCTTTTAGGTTTTAAAAGACGATTTAATACGTCATCATCATCAATATCAGTTTACTACTAGAGGTTCGACGTCAGCATAGAAAGCTTTACTTTATCCTTAACCAAATATAATAACTAAAAAACACGGTTCGAATTTCATTTGAATTTCTTTTTTTATATTACAAACCTGTGTAGGTAGTTTACAAAATCTGATTTAAGTTGAAATACCTACCTATATTTCAATACCTACCGTTGATAATATCTATCTAACGTTTTTAATGTTTTACCCAGGCTGCCCACGTCGGTGATCCAAACCGCGCTGATGCAGCAAGGCGCCGACCTGAGCCTGTACTCCCCCGGGGGGCCCCTGCATGACGACGACATGTCCAACCCTATGCTGGACTCGGACTACTCGTTTGTAAGTATATACTTCAGTATTTTCAATAAGTAAGATGTTTTTACAGGCTTTTTTTTCAAGCGAATAACACTGCGAACTCGCCTGTTGTGAACCGAGGATATGGTCGAAGATGAGATTATGTATTTATTACTAAACTGAATGTAACAACCAATGGACATCTTTTTCATGTCAAAGGAAAATCGTTTTTGAGTCAATGGTCCAATTTTTCAAATAAAAATAATGATCAATGGAAACCAGTTACAACAAAATTTCTCACAAACATAAAATTTAAATTCTAAAAGATTCTAAAAAAAATAGGGGGGAGGGTTGCTGAATTCGTTTTTTATCAAGTTTCTTATTATTAATCTAAATTTCAGAACCCATCAATGATGGATGAAGTATCCAGGAAGTACATAGAGACTTTCAACGGGAGCAAGGAAGCTGACGACAAGTGCAGCAAATGCAGTGCTCTGAACAAACACTACCATTGTTTGGCGGATGGCTGCAAAATGGCTCACAGGTACATTCCCAAATTCGTTTTTCGGCTACTTCGACACCTTTATTATAAGAATGAAAACAATAGGCGCTGCCAACTTCAAAGGATTCTATTTAAGACTCTTTTTTCCTGTTTTTGATATTTCCATTCTTCTGTATTTTTTCCTGTTTTCCATTCTTTTGTATTTGAACTTTTCTTATTCATTATTTGTAACAAAAATACGTACACGTTTGATAATTGAATTTTGACTATAAACTTTTATTCAAATTCTTAGCTAAATAATAAGGTATGGTAAAAAATAACCATACAAACCCAAAAACAAACTATTTTACACGCTGTTTATTAGCTTCACTTGTATGTTTGTTTGTATGTTTGTAACCGACTCCTTTGGTTGCGATTTTGACCCACTTTAAGCGTGTTTTTTAGTTTTTTTGAACTATTAATTATTTAAATCAAATACTCTCATAATTCTTCAAAACTCCTCATTAAATCGTTCAAATTTCTCATCATTTTCTTCTTAAATTCCAGCTGCCACAGCACAATGATGAAGCACGTCATCGAGCACGAGCAGCAGTCGCAGGTGACGGAGGCCTACTTCCTCACCTACACTCGACACAACCCCTGCGGGAACTCCGCCTGCCAACATATTCGGGACATCACGCATTACCACTGCACTTGGGTATATTTTCATATTTTACGACTTCATTCTGTTTGTGTGTTCTTACTACTTGCTAAAACCTTTAGTAAGCAAGATATTGACTAATAAAACGAGCGTAACGACTGTTCAGTGAAGCAATATTCAAAACACAGAACGATACGAGTCGTTACGCTTTTCAATTCAATTAGGAGAATCTTGAAATCTCGATTTGAAAATATCTCCATTTCTTTTTATGAAAATTAGATAACTTTAGAAAGTTTGATAGACTTCAACATGATCTCATAACTATTATATCTCATTACAGGAAAATTGTGGAGCCGTGATCCTCTCATCGGAAGAACATCCATTTAGACGCTTGGAGCACCATCGCCAGCATGCGATCTTGAGCCCTATGTCCCCCAACTTAGCGGCTAGATTCGCTCCCAACTTTACTCCGCAACTTTCAGCACAATTGCACCCTAATATGGCTGCTCAGCTTGGTCAAGTGCCAAACTTGCCCAATCTGCCTCCCAATTTGGCTCAGCTAGCCCAAATGGCACCAAGCTTGTCTTCTCAACTGACTCCAAATCTTCAAGCTCAGTTAAGTCTCGGACCTAACCCTAATGTGGCTCCGCCACAACACGTCAACCCTTCCACTTCTTTGGATGAAATGTTCAGCAGAAAAAGAGGAAGACCACCTAAAAATAGGGTCGTTGAAGTCTGGACTGACAACGTAAGTATAAATTCAAATTCAAATTCAAAATATTTATTTTCAGACACATTATTACACACAGACTCATTAGTCCACATCAGACAAAAATAACAATTTCAATTTCAATTACAATACAACCAACACACACATTTAAGGATATCTTCGTTAGTCAGTACATGAACCATATAACAATGATTCACGTACTGACAGTCAAACCTACACGAAAATACGCTTAAGATGGTGTTGGGGCTGTCCCGGACCCTGCGCCCTGCGTTAATGATTAGTTTAAAATCCAATATGTATGTATTTTGAAGACTGTTTAACACATTTTAACATCCTTGTCTAATGGCTTGCAATGATAGAGACAGATATATTTTTAGTTAGTTTAGATCTGTCTTTTAAATTTGAAGATCCTTTATTCATTATAAAGTCCCAAGTCAACACTAACAATATTCAAACACGTACATATAAAAATACGTACATTTTAACAACAAAAAATACAATTTTCAGATCACACCTCAAGCTATTTTTACATCATTCAAGCTTCCGAAATGCAACCAGTTGCCACCAGTGATTCAATCTCCGGTCATCACTACAGCTGAAGAATTCCCGGTAAGTATATCCTCTATTTCTCTTCTCTTCTAAGCTTAAATTCTGGATTTGACCTCTAACTAGAGTTTTTCTTGTATTTCAGCGCATCAAATTTCATCACTTTGAAGTCTACACTAGTCCAGACACTTGCTCGTCATCATACCCTGCTTGTCAACTGCGAATGACAAGGTTGCACTTACACTGTTTCAACTGCAGTTTCGCTTCCGAAACCCACAACATAATGGAAACCCATATGAGAGAATCTCACGCCATCAGCCCTCTTTTAGATGGCTTTGACTATTTCAACTCCTTCGACCAATGTGGAGGGAAAAGCTGCTTCAAAAATCAGCTAAGGTCTCACTTCCACTGTGCTCAAGATAACAATTGCCCAGCTATTTTGACTCAATACTCAGCTGTGGCAACGCACAAACATGGCCGTTCGACTCCAGTCATTAAATCTGAGGAGCAAGAGAGGAATTACGATGAAGCCAAAGATTATTCTTTAAAAGAAAGGGCGTCAGCTGATAGTATTGGCTCGATGAAGGAGGCTAATGATTTCACAACAAACTTCTTAATCAAGAGCGAGTTTGACAGAGAACAGGATAATGTTTCGGGTGAGCGTTGTTCTTTATTAACAAACTATTATTTATTTGTTTTTTTTTTTTTGTCTACAGAAATAATAAAGTCATCCACATAACGTTAGTTTTCTTCTTCAGCGACACATTTCTAACCCTCTATCTTAATTCCAGTAGTAAAAGCGACGGGAACCTTCTATCCGTCGTCACACCTCCGAAGCAACACATCATCACCTCGTAGCATCTACGATGCTTCTCCATCAAAGGACTTGAAGCTGCGAATGGAACTTGACAAAAGGCCTTATGAGGCTCCGAAGACGTCAAGTCCGACCATACCTCCGTCGTGTCACGACCAAACTTGCCCTTTGAACAAAAATGCTGGAGGAATGAACTTGCATTACCACTGTCCTCATTGTAGTCAGGCATATGTGGATTTGAAATTGCTATTCAGTCATATGATGAAAAAACATAGCAATACTATGGAGCCTGGGCCAGTTGGATTGGCAGCTACTAAGGTAAGAAAACTGTGATTTCGTAACAAATTAAAAATACTTTCGAATTAATTGTTTCAAAAACTATTCATAAATTATATTGTTTGTAAGAGATGTTCCTATAGAAATTTGTGTCTTTCAGGAGACTTTAGAAAGAGAGTACCCGGAAATATCAATACTTCCGTCAACCGCTTCATCTTCCACTAGTCAAGCGCCTTCTCCTGTTCAGAGACCACCCAACCCCGCTGATCAGGTAACTTTTAAAAATAATCCGCCATATTATTAGCTAAGTAAGCGTACTCATAAAGACGTTAAACTGCCAAAGTCAACAATTTTGCAATAAGAAAAAATGCAACACTAGGAAAGAAAATGATTAGAAAAATTAGCAAGGACTTAATTCATTACAACTTTTGTTAGCTGTTAAACTACAGCACATCTGATGTTAGGTGGCAATATTGTCAAAGATTGTAACATGCCTATAAAGTTTAAAGAGTAAGTATATATATAAAGTATATAGTATATAGAGTAAAATATAACCTCCCGACCCGACATAAACTTTTAAGATAGGATGCTAGAACACACATCATTTTAGGTTTTATAAATTAGATTATCCAAATAACTAACAGTAGGGGCTAAGGGCTGATAATAGAGTCTTAAAAGGTCGGCAGCGTATCTGTCATGCATCCAGTGTTACTGGTATCCATAGGCGACGGTGATCGCTTACCATCAGGCGGCCCGTTTGCTTGTCTGCTCTATCTCTATCTATCTCTATCTCTATGGCATAATAAAAAACTAAATGATCTTCTTCATTCAAGATGCAAGCAGTCCAAAGCCTGCTCCTGCAGCAGTACCTGGCGGGCGGGCGGCAGGGCGCGGGCAGCCTGCAGGACCAGCTGAAGGTGCAGCAGTACTCGCTGGCCGGCCTGCCGGGGCTGGCGCAGGTCGCGCTGTTCTCGCAAGGGTAAGAGAGAAGGATGATGCTTTGTCATTTCAAACCTGGTACCATAATTTCGATACCGACTTGTAGTCACACTAGATTATCACAGCAGTATGACAAAAAGTTCTATTATGGGTTATTTCTGGATATGATGAGACAGAATTTCGAAAAGCTTAAACATATTTCAAATTTCAATATATCGAATGTCTTCAGCTGTGTAAAACTTTAAGGATAAATATTTTTAGGATACCTTTAATATCCTAAAAGTATTTCGTTGTTCCAAAATTTTTTCATTCACTGTTTTTACTCAATAAACAGACACTCTGTGAACTTTTGATGGAAATAGTCATAAATATATATATTTTTTTAAATATGATTTTATATTTTCACAGCGGTTCCCCCTTCCCTCTATACCCACCAATGCTGTACCCCCCGGAACTGCTCCTGGAACAGAGTCTCATGCAGGGTCACCTGCCCCCAGGGATGGATAAGGAGGCTGAGATGATGGCAAAAACGTAAGCATATGTAACACATTAACTAAAGCATCTGTTAATTTAATTTACAATAAAGATTTTAATTCTTACTAGAAATCTATTAAAAGCCAGCTAAGTCGTAACAGATTTGACTCCAACAGATACAGTTTGGTTCATATGTTGAACGTACCCAAATGCTTCTTTAAGATCCTAAACTGCATATTTTAGTGATGAAAGAAGCCACCAATATGCACAGGGTACCCTGACACTTAAGGGACTAAATTATATCAGACAAATATGTTCAAAATTATATGCAATGGCTAACGATGGATACCAAGTGCCTCTGGTATAGTTCTTAATCGGATGTTTCGCTAATGTTCATAATTATCCTCTCAGCAGACGGACGCACACCACCAGAGGCCCTCACATGCGAGTTTTGAAAGACGAGCCCATCCCTGAAGGCTATCTGAGGTTCCGGTTCAATGAGGACTGCGCGTACCCTCACTGTGGTTACAGGTAAGCTTACATCCTAAACATTATCTTCCTATACATAGAATTTAGGTACACTTTTGATATCAACCAATTAACCACCACCACCACCACCACCACTTACCATCAACCTGAACGACCTTTTGTTTGCCACTAATTTTATAATAATTTTTATAATGATTTTTGTTTTCAGGGAACACCAAACTCACTTCCACTGCACCAGAAAAGACTGCGGCTACTCATTCTGTGACAAAACTAGATTTGTCCAGCATACGGCTCGGCATGAGAGGTAAACAACTAAACATATCATTAAGCACCTTAAAAACTTATACAAGCATATTTTCTTATTTCACCAATCTTAATCAACTGTATCACTAAGAGTTATAGAGAAAGGGTATGCGAAGCCGAAAAGTATTCATATTATTCATGATTATGAACATTTTTTACTATGTGACCTACACTGAAACCGCAATAAAACAGCTGTTCCATACATTTCGTCGAGTATCTTTGACATATTTCTATAGAACTGCTAAAATTTTGTCGTAATTTCAGGATTGGTCCCATAGTAAAAGTTGTTTATAATGATGAGCCCTTTTCAGCTTAGCATACGTAGATCTGTGAAGAATGTCATATTTTGTTTCTATGTTTTTTTAGCCAATATTTTAACTTCTTCATGACCCCAGGTTGGACACGCTGATGGGCGGCGACTTCCAGCAGTACCGCGCCAACGTGTACTGCCAGCGGCCCGACTGCCCGCACGCCAGCACATTTAGTAAGTATTGTACGTTGTATCTACATATTTACATTCTATTTTATAAAACATGCATGTCATTTATACTAGACATTTATAGTCATGCATGTCATTTATATTACTGGGACTTTGTGTCCGCTGCTCGGCTTTCAGCTTCATAGATTAAAAAGTATGGTCTATAGCGCTTAAGAATAGTGTATCTTGCTACTGCTGAAAGAATTTTTATAATCAGGCCCTACCAAATATTCATACACACAAAGAAAAAGTAGCAATCTGCTGCTAAAAATATAACACTTGCAATTTTCCGGCAGTTAAATAATGTGAGATCAATTGGATGCTATCTCTTAATATAATTATGCACCTGCATACTAACTTCTAATCCATCAAAATAAAATTCCATTTCCTTAATATCAGTTCCAATTTTTTTTCAAATTCATTTTTAGGGTTCTGAACCTCCTTCGGGAAAGAATCCTTAAGGCCAGACACGTTTGTCTGTCCGTCTATAAGTCACAGCCAATTATCTCAGGAACTATAAAAGCTAGCAGCCTGAAATTTAGCATGACGCTAGATAACGTTAACCGCTACAAATATTTTTATTTAATCGTTATTTTTCTACAGACACAGGCCAGAACAAAGCCTCCCACTTCCACTGCCTGAAGTGCGAGTTCGTGTGCACCGACACCAACAAGGTGGTGGCGCACCGCCGCCAGCACCAGAAGCTGGACTCCATCCAGGCGGCGGGCTTCGACAAGTTCCCTCCCAGCAAAAGTAAGGAAACTGTCATCATTATCATTCATTCAGTGTTTAAGAGAAGTAATCTCACCTCACCTCTTCTCGGTGAAGTAATTTCTAGTATTTATTTTACCTGGATCCAAAGCAATTTTAATTAAACATCTGCCCGGCAAGGAACTGATCCCAGGATATCTCGCTTATAAAACAGACGTGCTACCACTGAGCTTAACCGATCTTGGTAGTTTTCTGCTAGTGTGTTATCTAGTTTTAGTACCTATGAAGTTTAAGTCTTCCCAGTTCTCTTTTTCCTAAATTTATATTTTTAGGTTTAGTCTTCGATCGTCATTATTAGTCTCCTTTTGATTAACAGTCACAACTATCACTATGCCTTTAGTTACGAGTATATTGACTTGTCCAAAGCCATCTCCACTCACTTCTTTTTCTTATTTTTTATACTTATTTCGAAATGTTTGTCCACCAGGTTGCGGATACGAGCCCCAATGCATCCACAGCAAGAAGCAAACTCACTACCATTGTCTCCAGTGTGGCTTCGCAGTCTTAGGCCTCTCGCAGATGACGTCACACAAGTACAAGCACCAGGACAATATGGGCCCTTCCACAAGCGGTACCAACTGACCTTAGGAGAAAAATATTTCTGAGAGTAGATATAAGATTTTGGGAACTCACGTTGCCTTGTGAGTATTTTTGAGAGCCGAATAGCTTACTAACTGATCTTGACTCAAAGAAAGTAAGTTCGACAATTGTATCATCTGAAGGAAAATATTTGTCGAGAGTAGTTCGTAGAATTCTGACGTACCTGGAGACAGAAATAAATCTGATACTTATGTTTTCTAAGAATTGAAATTAGATATCCTCAATGGAAATAAATTTAATATAATATAATAAAGACTTTGAATTGAAAGGATTGAAACTGTAGAAGAAAGGATTGAGTTCCTAGAAATGTTACTAAGAAGTGACAATAAATCCGGATTTGACAGCGACGATAACATAGAATTTTGCGTAGTTCTACCAAAAATGTTATAACGCTACTGTGACACTTTATGAGCTATAAAATTGTAAGTGTTTCAGTGTGTCAGCGTTTTATTGTATTTTCGATAACGTATGTCGATTCTGTAGGACCATTCTCCATACTTATCTTATCTGACAGCAATAAAATTGTCTATATCTCTTTTTGTTTCCATACGTAAGACTAATATGATAATATTTTGAAAACTCTCAAATTTAGATAGCTTAGAAAATGGTTCAACAGACGGCAACAACAGCACTTTTGTGAATACAATAAAGTTCTGTATAAGTAAAATAGTAAAAATGCAAATTGTCCTTCAAAATTGTGCCTTAGATGCAAGTAGTTTTGGACCTGATTGAAATTTAGTGGCAAAATTTGTGCCAAATGAAAACTTAGACTTAGATGTTATAGTTGTTGATGATTAAAACAATATTTATGATTCTTATGACATGCATAGTTTTGTAGTGATTGTAAACGTTTTCCTGCAAGTGTTAACGAGTTTATTAAGGTGTTCAAACATGAATGTAACGTAGAATGCATGTTTGGTTTATATGTGTGAACTTCCTAATTCCTGACCAACGTAGATTGTAGTTTATACATTAAAAATATATTTATTATCTTTCCCCATATAAAAGACATTTTTACGAATAGTATTATTAATATAGATTTCGTGAAAAATACAAAATAAGGCAATAATTGGGTTAAGAACACCATTTTGTGCCTGGGATATAAACGTTGAGACAATATTATCATGTTTTGTCATAATTTCTGTTGTATCACTAATTTTGGTACTAAAGTTTTTTGTGTAAATAAAATTTGAAATACATACAATATCATTTTCATGACCAAACAAATTTCGCAAAAATTATGACAAAACGACGTAGATTTACAAACGAAAATTATATTTAATAAAAACATATTATTAATAAAGTGTCAATTCTATAACAAAAACAAATTGTAAATAAGAATAGATTATATAACATTATGTTAAAAAATTGTAATTGTTACAAAAATTTAGAACGTATCTGTAACCAAGATATTTATATAAACAAAAAACTTGGTTTAAGTAATAAATGTAATCAAAAATACTTATATCTGAAAGAATAAACAGAGTTAAACTATTCTTATGGTCTAAATAGGGGCATAATTAAAGCGGCACAATTTAAAAAGAAAACAAAAATTAAAGGAGATTTAAGTTCTTCAAAAACAAAATAAAATAATTGTGTGGATCAAAGAATATCATAGTTACAGATACACTTTGTATAATTGGTATAAAATATAATGTAATTGTATAAAAATGATTAGTTTAAAATCAAGTGCTAATTTTGTGATTCATGAGGTAGCCATATATCGCCATAACTCCACTAGGAAATATTCTCGAAAATCAGTATTAGTAACCTGAATATTGAATGATCCTTCAAAAATGAACCTTTTGCATTCCTGATATTTGATTCCTGGCGTCCGATAGCCATTTTAGTTGATAGAAAATGGTCTATATTTACCTATAGATTTTATATCTTCCATTTTTGTGACCAAACGATCTTACCTTGTCCTAGAGTGTATCAGTATTTTTGTAGCTTAAGATCTGTCCAGTTGTTCCTATTATATCATTTTCAACATTAATTGTAGTTTTATGTTGTTTTATGATGTCGGTTTAAAAGGTTTTTGGTCCAACTACTGAAACAAGAGCCGTTTTATTTGTCGATATATCTTTTTTTTGGTACGCTTCATACATATTCCTCTTTTCTATATGTATTTCAATGAATGCTTTTTGATATGGGGAATATAAGCAGTGAAGTGTAATAACATTGTTTAAGGATAATACTGAGTCACCAACAAATGTAGCAAGGGCATCACTGAAGGTATTGCTATCCTCGTCTAAAATATCTACTGCATTGAAAAATACGGTGGCATTTTTTTAAGTTTTCTTTATACTAAAACTTTTAAAATCGACATCATTTTTGCGTTCATTTTAATTTTTATTAGTATCCGCATGACGTGTAACTTTGTTCAGTACTTTAAATACAAAAGCAATAGGAAATTGGATTTTGTTTGTAATGTTTATGTCAAGATTTAACTATGTAGTTACTAACGAATTTATTGGAATCAAATATTAAAATTTGTGTCATATTTAAGTACTCGCGTATGTTTAATTTTAGATGCACAAAATCTATACTTTTCTTTGATATATTCTGTATTTTTAAATAAAAGCAGAAAATTGCAGACACTTCCCTGTTTTCGTATTTCTATTTATTTTATTAAAACCATAGTTCTGTGCCATAAAATCATTAGTCACTCTTTATTATTAATTTTGAATACAATTTAGAACTTCTTTTGCTAATTCTTCTATATCACTTTCATCAATTATAAGTTTATCGAGAGTTTCAGTCGAATTTGCAATAAAATTATCTAATTATTTATTATCTCTATTGGTTGTTACAATTCTTTGTTTTTGTTGTCTAATTTTACGTTCGACGTTTTTTGTTTTATACTCAGTCTCTTCACAATCCTCTTTTATGAAATTGTAATTAAATTTAATCGCATATTTATGTATTAGCATACGTAGCTTTAATTTTAGTATTGATAAATTATTTTCCTGTCGTACCCAGTTTTTGTCTTCGCAAGTATTATGAAACATGGAGTGTTATTTATGTGGAAAATTTAGAGTTTCGTACAAAATTCGAGTTTTTAGAGTTATTTTTGTAAGTAATGTCTGTATCTTTGTGTTGAGATTATGTCATTGGTATTCAAATAAATAGTTTAGTGTTGTTTACCTCATGAGTTCTAGAAATAAAACAAGAATATCCTTATTTCTGTCATTTTATTTTATAATAGTTAGTTTTACTAGTTGGTTCCTGCTAGGTAGGTAATTACAACCCGGTCACAATATCTGTGCACCTCGCTGGAATGCGGCGCCTCTCCCGCTTCCCCTGTCACCTCTCCGCGCACTCCCCGGTGCGACAGTACGGTTAGCATCTTCGTTGCCGATACACGTCCCGATAATTTTGAGATATTTTCGCTTTGTTGTTGTTTTGTTTTTTAATAATTTATTGTTAAGTTTAGACATATGACGTCACGAGGTCAGGTGCACAGATATTGTGACCGGGTTGTAGGTATAGATTAGCTGAAAATTCTTACTCAATAAATTTAATTTCACTCTAATGGGTTGAATACACTACACGTAACGTGTACAGTTGCGAGACCGTGAGTGGACGAGCCATTTCAGCGTGAAAGAGACAAACTTCCGCATATATATTAACGTGACTAGCTTATGCCTGGCATAATGTACCCGATAAGGTGTGGTGTGGAGAATCTTTATCAAAATGTCCTTTTCGTTGAAAGACAATTAAGTCTATCAACTAATTAGGCATCCTGCTTTTACGTAATTCAACGGACTTGACTTTCTGCGAAAATATAATTCTGATAGAGACCCGTAGAATCGTTTAGATCCGTCTCGCAACTACTAAGTTTCAACTGAATCTGATGAATAATTTAGGAACACCTCAGATCGACTTTTCGAAAAAGATTGAGCACCACGTTTGATTTGGGTAAAGCCAAGAACTGCTCTACGTTTTTTTTTTAATCTTTTACTTAAACAGGGTTTTATTACAATGACACCTTTGAAAATGATCACTACCTACGAGGTCGAGTTCTCTCCCTGAGAGCTTCATGTAAGTACACAAGACGCCACACATTGACATAACACTCACACATTGCTTCTCTACTCGCGGCGCTGTAGGGCTTGTGTTTGTGCGCGTGAAAGTAGAAGAGTTTTTGGCTTCACCCAAACCTAGCGCAGAGTAGGTACTCCATGGTTTTATCTCAGCCGAACTCAAACAAAATTACATTCATTCATAAATAGCAATAAAAAATCCAATTCAGAGTTAAAAGGAAAGGCTATGCTAAGCCAAATAGGGCTCAGAGCACTCATCATTATTAACAACTTTTACTATGAAACCAACCCTGAATTGGCGGAAAAATTATCAGCTATTCACATTGAACAGCTGATTGTTTTTCGCAAATTCCAGGTTGGTCCCGTAGTAAAAATTCTTTAATATGATGAGTACCTAGGTACGATGCGTCTTTTTCGGCTTAGCATACCCTTTTCTTGTAACTCATTGTAATAATATAGATTAGTTTAAAAAACTAAAAAACACGCATTGTCATCGCTCTTTGACAAACGCGGCACGTAGCAGAATATGTACCAGTAGCCGTGGGGAACCACAGCTTAGCCAGCAGTAGTCACAGAATTCGCGTACCGAGTCACAGCTTAGCTAACAGTAATCGTAGAAATCGCGTTCGGAGCAAAAACACAATTTATTAGCTTCATAATTATAATTATTTTAATTTATTTATAAGTATATTTTTTTTATTATTTTGTATAATAATTTATTGTCATCGGTCCTCGATATATCTACTCTACATAGTTTGAACGAAATCCGGCCGTTTAAAGTGAGTCAAAATCGCGCCCAAAGGAGTTACAAACATACAGGTGAAGCTAATATAAGCGTGTTAAAAAGCGATAGTTCCCGAGTGAGCACGTGTATGTATGTATTTTTTTTTTACCTCACTCTGAAACATCCCCTGGATTAAACTCGTAGGCTATTTATTGTTAAGGGGAAAATAATGGTTTCAGTAGAAAAGCCGGTTAAACCGCAGGGCGCAGTTAAACTCGGCAATAAAAAATGTATATAGTATCGAACCTCATCGAACGAAGTAATTTAAAAACGTGAGTAACGTGAGTATTCCCGTGTTTAATTATAACAAAAATTAATTAAAAAACTTAGAAATATTTTTATAAACTTTATAAAACAACAAAACACAAACAACAACTTACTCGTAACAACAATAACATATTTACATTGCAAGTTTAAATTAGCAACGTGTTAGTTTGTTGTTTTAGGTCAAATCTTGTAGCTGAATCGTGAATTCGTGACCCATTTCCCGATGTCTGATTGAGCTGAAATTTGGTATAGGTTCCTGTGTATCTCCGATGACAATGCAAGCTTGTTTTAAAAGTATTTTTAAGGAGGTGTCTTGTTATAAGGAGCAACTCTGCTGTACTAAGCGTAAGAGTATCTTAAAAAAAGTGATTTCTGTTTTCCAGGCAACAGATGCGTAATTTTTCAAGCTGATGCACGAAAAAACAGATTTTTTTATGTTTTTAGGTACTGTTCTTGGGCTTAAGTGTGATTAGGCCGTATTCCACCACGCCAGTCAAGTGCGGTTTGGTGGATTTACATATGCTATTAAATTTCTTCTCCGGACGTCGTCGGCGGGTGTCCTTCCCTCTCTATTTAATGAAACCATTAACCGAAAGTCCAGTGGTATGAAAATTTGGACATTATTTCCACAGAGACACAGAACTTATCGGTACAAAAAATATGTAGGTCATCCACCATCATCAGCAACCTTTAATCCTCCCACTGCTGGGATACAGGTATACCCTCGAAGGGTGATTAGGCCGTATTCCACCACGCTCCAAGGAGCGGATTGGTGGTTTCACATACGCATTTGAATTTCTTCTCCGGACATATGCACTATGCATATGTAGGTACATACAATATATAACACGTTCCAAGTTTATTATTATTAGAATTATAACCTTGGCCGCTTCAAACGAAGGGTTAATAGAGTCCTCAGAGGTAGGCAACGCACTGAAGATGTCTCGGGTATTGGAGGTGTCCATAGGCGGCGGTGACCACTTACTATCAGGTGGCCCGTCGTTTGTTTGCCACTTATTTTTTATAAAAAAAAAAGAAAAAGTATTAGCTAATGCCGGTTTGCATATAAAGTACCTTGATCGATAATGTAGATAGTTTAACCAAATCGCTCCAGCTTTTCTCAATTAAAGCGCTTACCAACGAACAGCATTTACTCCTAACTAAATATTTTACTCGTAAATGCGAAAGTGACTTTGATTGATTTCGCTTTCACGTAGCCATTCAACCGACTATGATCAAAGCATACACTTTTTTTCTTTATATTTATGTGTTACGTTACTGACAAGTTAGTTAAATAATATAGTTCTGCTAATAATATATTGTTTGTATGTTTATTAGTTATTACTTAATCACGTAAAAATCGCTAACCAAATAAAGATTAAAGATGGTAAGGAAGTGGCTTATACCCTGGATTTATACTTAATTATACTTACTACTTTTTAATTTGAAAAAACAAGCAGTAGGCCCACTAAAGTTTAGAACATACAGAGCTATAAGAAAAGGGTATGCTATATCGTACAAGCGTGTTTCTATCTCACGTTCCACACTCATGCTAAGCCGCCAAGGACGCATCATATGCAACCTTTAATCCTCCCACTGCTGGGATACAGGTCTACCCTCGAAGGGTGAAATAGGCCGTATTCTACCACGCTGGCCAAGTGCGGGTTGGTGGATTCACATACGCCATTGAATTTCTTCTCCGGACATATGCAGGTTTTCTCACGATGTTTTCCTTCACCGAAAAGCCAGTGGTATGTAAATTCGTACATAAGTCCCAAAGAACTCATTCGTACGAATCGGGGTTTGAACCCACTACCTCAAGAATGCGAAGCGGCTGTTCTCCCACTGAGCCACCACGGCTTAGGCCAAGGACGCATAGTACTCATCATTATGAACAACTTTTACTATGGGACCAAACCTGAAATCACAAAAAAAGACATTGACATTCTATAGAACCGCTGATTTTTTTTTTCGCGATTTTAGGTTTGGTCCCATTGTGAAAGTTGTTCATAATCATAATGATGATTACTATGAGCCCTTTTCGGCCTAGCATACCCTTACCTCACAACCCTGTATAGTCTACTTTATACCTGAGAACGCGGGTGAAACCGCGGGGCATCACCAGTTACATAATACCAGCTATCTTTATCTTTAAATTACTCGTCAAAAATCAAAGTTCCAAAAATAAACGACTCTACCAATAAATGTGTAGATACATACATATGATAAATATGTAGAGTATCTCGTTGCGAGTGTGTGTGACCGAGGTATAGACACAGTTTGTCTTTATAGTAGCACCCGGGACGGGGCGGGCTTACAACGATGTAACACAGGGGAAAATAAGCAAAATAAAATAACGTTTCACACCCATAGCTCCCCACTAGGATAACCTGTGTCGGGGATGCCATGGAACACACACAAAGACAAGGACAACTAACACCCAGACCCAGAACAGACATTCAAAATAAAACCGAGTGTGCGAGACTTTTTGATATCCTTCAAAAATTTCCTTCATACCAACTTTTGATTTTGTTTTTGACGACCTGTTTGGCTCAGCGGTTATATATCCGCCTTTTAAACCAGAGGTCCCGGTTTCGATTCCCGGCCGGGCAGATGTTTGAATAATGAATTTAAATATAATATCTGTTCTGGTTCTGGGTGCTAGTTGTCCTTGTGTTTGTGTTTCATGGCATCCCCGACACAGGGTATCCTATTGGGAAGCCATGAGTGTGAAACGTTTATTTATTTATTTATTTGTTTGACGTAGGTTTTCAGACGTATTTTAAAACGTACCTCACTCCTTGAAAAAGGTCACCAGCCAGTCAGGCCAACCAGCCAGGTCATCGCTGCGTTTTACATCGAGTATCCGACTCAATCATGCGTGCGTAGTTCCGTGTATTTATAGCAAAAATCTAAATCTTCCTGTCGTTTACGAGTAGCATAATCATAGAAGTCTTTAAGAAGTCTTGAGCCTTGAAAGTTCTTCAAAAATGTTAAGATTGTTTAACCATAAAAGAAGTTAAAAGTAAAATTTATCCCATTTTCGTTTCCGTTGTTTTTCCTAAAGTTTTTTAAGAGTTACTGTTCTCTTGGTGTAAACATTAGAGAGTTTGTATATCTTAAAATAAAGAATGTTTACGAAATATGTTTGTTTACAGAATATTATGCAATTACATATTACGATCCCAAATAAAAATTATTACTGCTTCAATTTCAGTCCTGTTACAAAAAAAGCAAAATCAATTACATAGAGCAGACATAAAAAAAACAGCAGAAACTCCTCGCAAAGGGCGACTGGTCTATTAAAGGAGTTTTAGACGTGGAAAACTAAACCCTAACTCGCATTTAATCCCGCCTTTTTCCAAATCAAAACTTCAAAAAAATATTAAAATTTTCAACATTGAGTGTTTTCACAAGAACGTAAGCAATTTTTATGAATATAGAATGAAAACAATTAGCATTCTATTTTTCACAATTGTAACCCAGCCACGTCTTGTTCTTGTACCAGACTTACAACCTCCGTGGAGCCGGGCCGCCCCTCCCCCGCCCCCCGCCACCGCGATCGATCCCGCGCACGCGCGCTACCCCCCAAAGTATTGAATGGACCCATTCATAGCGCAACTGGTGACTTCAGAATGAAGCGTTTCATACTATACACAGCTGTACGTCTACATACTACAGCCCAGAACATAGCTACGTTACTATTGTATCGGTTCCGAATTTAAAAGTGTGGTTTTCCGATTCTGACAATGAAATTCTGCTATTCGGATTTGTAGGTTGAAATGAACTGTCATCTAGTATTGAATCCAGAATCAAATTTCGCTGTGACTACATTAGCATTGTTACTAAGTTCCAAATTTAAAATTGTTAGACGAACCGTCATCTAAATGCTAAATTGTAATTTGCGATTTTGAATTTTGAATTGATTGTCTTTTGTTTGTGGTAGAGTTTTCAAATGAAAGCTTCTGCGATTTATTTTTTCATTCGCAATTGGCGGCTCAAACTCGAAGTTTGAATGAATACTGAATAGTGATTTGTAGATTTGAAATTAGAAATTCGTTTCTTGGTAAACAATTAGTTTTATAACAATTTTCTTGTTTGTTTCCAGCTTTTGTTTTATATCCACTGCTGATAAAATTAATAGCAATAGTAGCGCTTATGTAATCACTAGCTGACCCGTGCCCACTTCGTTGGGCATAATGTTAATAATCCTTTTTTAGTACAGAGTGTTATGTTTAAATTTCTAACTGCCAAAAGGAGGGTTATACGTAGGTATAGTTTGTATTTGCATGCTAATACAAAATTCGAAAGTAACTCTGTCCGAAAGAAAAAACATTTTCTGCGGGATTTGCGATAAACGAATTCCATGAGGACCAAGTCGCGGGAAAAGTTAGTTTGGTTATGGTAATTTTAATTGTTCAAAACTTCTCTGTAAACTATATTGGATGTAATGTTATCATTTGGTAGCAAAATATATTGTCTATCAGAAGTTCCAACCCGAGATAAGCCAACATATAACTGCCCATGTAAAAGCCCATGGGAAAAACACGGCTTTCTCAGGTCAATACCCTATAAATATACCCTAACTTAAATATAAAAGTTAGACATATTCTGTCGTTGACTTTTTTGTAGGCATTTTCAAGCTCCACATCTTTTCTCTAGAACTCAAAAATATATCTTTCATAGTTAAGGCAGCGTTCGTAAGAAACGCTTTCATTCGACCGTTTTTTCTCCGATTCACTTTGCAAAACGGACTACCACGTAAAAGCCTTTTTGTTTTTCGGTTTTTTATATTATTCTATTGGTGAAAGAATTTTTAAAATCGGTTCAGTAGATCCCGAGATTACCCCTTACAATTTAACAAATAAGTATACAAACACACAAACTTTACTTCTTTATAATATTAGTATAGATAAGCGTCACGAATTTTATTGATATTGGTATAGAATAGACTCTTCCTCCAAAAGTGAGTTTTTGTCCTACCTTCAAAATCATCAAAAGCATGGCAGCACACTACATACCACTGGCTTTTCGGTGAAGGAAAACATCGTGAGGAAACCTGCATACGTCCGGAGAACAAATTCAATGGCGAATGTGAATCCAGCAATCGGCATTTGGCCAGCGTGGTGGGATATGACATTGTGGCCTAATCACCCTTCGAGGGTAGACCTGTATCCCAGCAGTGGGAGGATTAAAGGTTGCATATGATGATGATGGCAGCATTGGCAGCACACGTTACAATACTGAGCTGAAATATACTTTTTTTTTCTTATTTTTTTTTTTTTCTTACACGTACATAATATTATTAGGACCATTCTCCAACCTACTAGAACTAGGTAAAAGAGCCACGCCTTTAGAGCTAGAAATAAAGTAAACCGTTTTGCAAGCAGATCACGTAATGAAATACTGCGGTGTCCGTCTGTCCGACTGTCTGTTACACTCGCTTTTCTTAGCCATTAAGGAGAGTTAGTAACTTGACGAAACCACAAAAAGTCGTCTAATATTCTATGGCATATTTTCAAAATGGAACATTGATGTCAATTATATTAACCGACATTAAAAAAGGGGTCGGTTTTAAAGCGACTATTTTTTTAAATATAATTATGTGAGGTACAAAAGTGATTGTCAAAACTTAAACTAATCCAAAAATAAACACTATTTTGCCAATCAAAACATAAAATATTGTACACATGGAGGTATATTGTATTATAACTAAAACCGTGTAGTGAGGCCACAGTTGTTTAAGTAAAATATTGTACACATGTAGGTCATTGTAGGTACATTATATAACTAAAACCGTGTAGTGAGGCCACAGTTGTTTAAGTAAAATATTGTACACCATGTAGGTCATTGTAGGTACATTATATAACTAAAACCGTGTAGTGAGGCCACAGTTGTTTAAGTAAAATATTGTACACATGTAGGTACATTGGGCCCATGTTTGAAGGCTTTTTAAGACAGATCTAAATTTTCTAAAACTATTGGCATCCTTGTCTAATGGCTTGCAATGATAAAGACAGATATATTTTTAGTTAGTTTAGATCTGTCTTAAAATGCCTTCAAACTTGGGCCTATTGTATAAGTAAAACCGTGTAGTAAGGCCACAGTTGTTTAAGTAAAAATAAAATAACTAGAATTTTCTGTGTCGGGGACACACACAACGACTAGATTTGTCCTTGAAGGGGTCGTCCATTAATATAGTCGTCTATTAATAAAGTCATGTAGATTAGGCGAATTTTCGCCCTACCCTTCCCCCTATCTCATTTATGTGAGATTGGGTGAGATTCAACTCCCCTCACACAGGTAATATCTTCAGGCAGCGTACCCTGACACCAGGGCTAGAACCCCGCTTAGATATACGATATTTCTAACAAATTTATTTACAACCATACTAAATATTTCTCATTTGTCGTATTAAAAATAAATACAAATAATTTTAGTGCAGTAAAAATGATTAACTTTAAAATGTTAGATCAAAATCGACGTCATCACATTCAACGTCAAATTCCAATTTTTGTCAACAAAAGAGAAAATATTAAATTAATAATATCTTTCCACCGTTGAAGTTCTGTTCTGGAATTAAACTTCTCAGTCCGGAAGTAATCCTTTTTCTTGAAATACTCTTTGTTCGGTTGTATTTTAAAAATCAAACGCGTGGGCGCGATGGCATTCGAAATATGAATTTGCGGACCGTAGATGAAAGTATTTCAAGATTCAGTGTTTTTAGAGTATTTTTTTCTGTTTGATTGTAAAAAAAAACTTTTTAACCGGTTTCTTTCAGAAAAATATAATAAAATATGAATACTTGTACTTAAAAGTAAACATATTCTCTACCAAAAGAAAATTTAGCGCCAAACTTTTTTTCTTAATTTTTTTAGACGCTTTGGCGCATGTAGGCTTGTCATTTGCAAAGTTATTTACTTATTTATTTATTGAAGTAAAAACGCTTTATGCATTTCCAATTACCTCACAGAAAAAATACAAAATCAATTCCCAAAAAAAGCAAAATAAAATAATAAATTGCTGAGATACAATGTCAATGTAATGAATAAAATTATTAATAGGTACAAGACAAAATTAATTATACAGTTATAAATATGATATAGGTTAAGGTTTTATTCTATTTAATTTCATTCAATACAGATCCATTAGATATACTCGTATATTCTGAAGATCCAAGAGATTGCGTAATAAAATACATCATCAAAAAAACAAATTACAAAATCAAATTAAAAAAGGTATCCTTTAAACTTCGTCAACCGTTCTATTTTTAAACTTCCAGTTAAACACTTATTAAAAATTTGGAACGTAGGCGTTCGAAATATGAATTTATCGCGGCAGGCAGTATTTCAACAACGTACAAACTCCAACGTTCAATAAAACGTCGACGCCAGGCGAATTCTAAATCTTAACTTTTTATAATGTTGGTAGTGCGCGATTTTAAAGGTTGAGAGTTCATATTAAAATGGTCAGCACTAATATTGCAAGGTTTTAGTTTACTTGCCGCGCTAGTATATGTTGTAAATTATGTTTGTAGGTCTGTGTATGGGTCAAATCTAGCAGCTGAATTTTAAACCACTTTCCGATGTCCCATTGAGCTGAAATCCTACATACCTGTGTAACTCCGATGACAATGGAATAAAAACTTCTGTTTTTTTTTTTAATTGCTTTTTACTAATCTTGCTTTTATTTATCTCCATCATCATCATCATCAGCATGTTATCACCCACTGCTAAGCATTTAATAGGCCTCTCTTCTTGTACGCCACTCATCCCGGTCCAGTGCCAATCTTGGTCCAAGTTCGACCCGGTCAATATCGCTCAATATCTCCACCTACTTGTAATAAAACAAAACTCTCTGTTTCTTACAATAAGTACTTACGCTTTCAATTTGATTTAACCGCCCCCCCCCCCCCCCCACCTCCCCCCTCCCTCAATAAACACACGTCATACATCACTCTTCTCATGCTTCAGTCGCGCTAATAACATTCCTGAGCGGGTGTACCTACGATTCGTAATGTGACGGGTACCAGGTAGGGGTTACCAGGGAAGAAGTAAGGTAGGTAGACTGGAGGTATCAATAATAGATTCTGTCCTAATTAATTTCTATTTGTTGTATTTATTATTATTATTATAGAATAATATATATTTTATTATTAGAAATTAGAATAGAATGGAATAATTTGTTGGCCAACATTTTTTTTACTGCGTGTTATGCGACTCACGGTAGCCCCGACCGACCGAGTTTTATGAACACCTAGACGAGCTAGGCTACGGCTACTGGAGGCAAGAATTTATAGTTTAAAAAACTTTATTACCGCTATCGAATCGTATCGTATGCGAGTTACGTGGACTTTCCATTTTATTTGTTATTAAAAAACCTGGGTTTTTGGTTTAGTGTATTCGAATTAATTTTTCAAAGTTAATTAAAAACATGTTTTTTTTTAAATTGATTTATTTTCCGAGATGTAGCATATTTTAAATTTTAAATTATAGTTTTCTTTACTGATGGACAAGTCTAAATACTTATATAGCTAGCTACCCTAGTATTTCTTTGTAAGGGTACAAGGTTTTAACATTTCACAACCCCAATAACAGTCCTTGATTACGCTCACGCACCTTTTATTAGGTTTTAGAATATTAAAGAAGCCTCATATAAAACTTCAATATTAACTTCTCGTAAATAATGATATTCAATTTTCATGTAAAAATGTCTTATTTGTTTTCTTGGAGATTTTCATTATCTTACAAATTTCGTTTGAGAAAAATTAGTCCTACTTTTACGGTCTCTTTAATTTATATTCAACCCGTGTAACTTTTTTTACAGCAACTCTCAAATGCTCAGGGGAGTATTCTGGCGAGTGAGATATTATCTCGGTCCTTGTTGCTCTCATTGGAAATATTATGAGAGTGAGAGTGACCGAGATAATCTTGACGGCCCAGAATAACATCCGAGGTTCGGATATTTGTTGCAAATTATTTTGTAAAATTTTGTGGTGTGCTTCTGATCTCCATGATTTAATTCCCTCTAGCCCTTTCTACTATCGGTCTACCAAGGGCACTAAAAAGCGTCACCGTTTTATGGTTGATACACCAAAAACTCTTACGAAACGCTTTGATTCCACCTTTATTGTGCGAACCGCTAGGGTGTGGAACGCTTTGCCTGAGTGGGTGTTTCCTGATAGATATACCTAATCTAGGTGTCTTCAAGTCGCGAGTGAATCGGTTTCTTCTAGGCAAGCATGCTCCATCGTAGACCGTATCGTTGCTTACCATCAGGCGAGTTGGCGGTCAAATGTAAGTCCATTACTGAAAAAAAAATGAAAAATCATAACCCATTTAGTTTTGGGATACTCAGCCAGAAAGGAAGACAAATGAAAAAAGGACAGTGGAGCAAAGCAGTCGCAGAATGGTGGCCGCGGAACGGAAAGCAATCCTCGCGAAGACCATCGGATAGCAAGATGGGGAGATATTATAGGGTGATATTATCAGGAGCTGGATGCAAAGCTGTAAGGCGATGCTAGCATAGAACATCCACGGTACTCGTTACCTGTTATCAAACCAGAAGACGAAGTGAAATAAATATATATATATATATATATTTATATAGTGTTAATAAAAGTAATGTATTTAATTTTTTTCTGTTTCTATTTTTATTTCACCCCGAAATTTAAATTTGATTTGAAATACAAAAATTACGCTCGAATTTTTGTTGATATACATATATATAGATGAAATTATCTAGAGAAAAAAAACATTTTTTTACTGTAAGACAGTGCTTAAATATTATAAACTAAATCAAATCACGCAATCTGCAAACCAGCAACAATATCTCTTGAAGCAGTTCCCAGCTTGTTACGAGTACATCAAATAATGTTTCTCGATTAATATCACAGTACAAAGGAATTCCCGTAGTTTCGAAATCGGGAACTATACTAAGAGCTACGGAATTTCAAGAATATAGGCATTCGAGGCAGGACGCAGGAATACCGTAGACGAACATTCTAACGGTAACTCACTATATACGCTAGAAATATATAGAAAAGCGTTATAATATTGAAAAGTGTGTATAATGTATCAGATTTCGAATAATATACACAAATGTCAAAATTGAAACAAAAACTTTATTTTACCATCCATTCAAATATACATGTATGTATATTGATACGCTTTTTAACTTCTTTTTAATTTTTATTTTAAACATCAAAATTTTAACTCAAACTTTATTTTCATCAATCGAAATATTTTTTGTTATAATAAATACATAATTTTATTTTATTTTGCCTGTAATTTTATACTTACAGCCAATTAGTAAAAAAATAGAAAATAAAAATATATAAAAATATAAAAAAAAAAATAAAAAAAAAAAAATAAAAAAAAAAAATAAATAAATAAAAATATCAAATATCAAAGTCAAGTGCATGGGCTTATCAATTTAGCAAGAAATGTGGGTAGATCGCAAACCTACGCGTTTTACATAATTAAGACGACCTACTTGAAACTCATTGGAATTAAAATATTAATAAAGTAAAGAAACTCGTTACATAATCTGCTCTCTAGAGGTAACGTAATTTTAGGCATAAGTAGTTAGCTTATGTAGGCAACAATTTTGTTACGAATTACACGAAAATGATTATTTTTCTTAAAATAACGCTTTTGGAATATTACTGCTATTTTGTTACAGGAGCAAACAGTCGCGCGAACCTGGTTAGTGACAGAAATTGGACCAAATCGACTCTATTCTTTAAACTTTAGAGTCGAAAGTTGCATGCGAGCGATTAGGCCAGGATTTTGTGACGTACAGATCTTGCTACTCATTCTACACAGTCAGATAGAAAGAGATACCTATATTTGATTTCACATCTCTACTAGAGTATGCATTACTGACAGTTTCATAACATTTCTATCTAGCGATGATATGGATCCCACCGGTGGGACAGACATTGGGACAAGAATAACCTAACCTAGAAATAGAATTTCATACCGAATATATTGCGGTTTAATATTGCAACGGGAATGTTTGTTTTTCTGTGCCGTGGAACGTCGTGGCAAACACACGTCATCATACCTACAAACAAATATGTAGATACCTAAACTAGCTGTTTCCCGCAACTTGGTTTGCGTAGAAATAATATACCTAAAATCACCGCATTACCAACTGAGTCGTGCGGCCATAAATCATTTCTCTATGTCTATCTCGCTCGCACTTGTGGGTCTTATGGAGCCGCATAGTGATGTGCGTAAGATGGTTATAGGCTCATATCGCTAAGAATAAAATCAGATAGAAACATAGTAGATAGTATTGTGGCCCTGACGTTAATGGCCCTACGACTCAGTTGGTAACGCGGTGACTATAGCACCAGTTTTTAGGTTTTAGGTTTTCAGTATGCTCCGTACCTACTTTAGGTGAATCCATTGGAATTTTGATGGCCATATTTCTCAGTGTAGCTTACAAAAATACCTACTGTATCATAATTTCTAAGTTTCCTAGTTAATACCTAAGTTCCTGATGCTCTGTAGACGAAGTTTCCAGCATGAAAAGCCTTTCATGCCTTTATATCAAGCATTGCTAGTTTAAGTTTACTCAACGAAATCACAGAATAAACTGCAGTGTGAAACTCGGTACAAACCTTGGTTTATTACACAACTGCTGTTCCACAAGCTTCAATCAAATCTAAACCTAACTACTATGAAATAAAGCCCAACATCGAAACTGTTGGAACGACCAACATTTCAGTAAAGTTGGCAAAATGCTAGAACTAGAAACTTACGAAGTTTTGTTCAGAAAACTCGGCGGTGGCTCCCTCATACATAAGACACAGTTATGTTCACCGCACTGTAAGTTTGAAGAGCTTAGGGGAATCTATACCTTGTCTACAGGGTTATAAGGAAAGGTGTACTAAGCCGAGAGAACTTCTAGTACTCATTATTATGAACAACTTTTAGAATGGAAACAACACGAAATTCGTGAAAAATCTGCTGTCCCAGATTGCCGAGTGTCATTGACATTTATTTTTCTATGGAACAGCTGATTATTTTTTCCGGGTTGGTCCCGTAGTAAAAGTTGTTCATAATGAAAAGTACTATGAGTCCTTTTCGGTTTAGCATACATACCCTTTTCCTCATAGCCCTGTATATGTAATCCCCTACTACTTTAAAAACGATTTTGTAGCCGATTTCTTTCAATAAATGGGGATCAGAAAGTCTTTAAAAAGAACTTGAAGTAGTCTTGAAAATATAGCGTAGGTGTTTTATAGAAAGAGCGAAGACGCCGAACAGATAAATTCAAGATATTTTTAACACGCTTTTATTAGTTTCACCTGTATGTTTGTAACCGACACTTTTATGGACTCGATTTTTAACCGACTTCAAAAAAGGAGGAGGTTATCAATTCGACCGTATGTTTTTTTTTATTTTTTATGTTTGTTACCTCATAACTTTTGACTGGGTGAATCGATTTTGATAATTCTTTTTTTATTAGAAAGCTGACGCTTCCCATTTGGTCCCATTTCAATTTCGTCCAGTTCTGATAATGGTATCCATGATAAAACCATATAAGTCTTAAATTTGCAAGTACGTGCGCGACAAATAGATGAATAACTCAATAGTCGGTCTCTTGAAGTCGGTTTTTGTTTTTTGTTTTGTAAAATAATGTTCTTGTGCCCTTCTTTGAACGATCAGATTTACTAGTAATTGAAACTTTGCACACCTGTTAAAGACCGATGACAATGCGTGTTTTTTAATTTTTTTTACTATTTTGGTTATTAATGCGATAAATTTGTACTAGCAGTGCCGCGCGGCTGCACCCGCTTTTCTGCAGGAACTGTTATTTTTTCCGGTTAAAAAGTTATCTTTAAGTTAATCAGAAATATTTATAGACCTATAACATTGAATGTTACAAGTAAGTCACATTTGCAAAGAATTTTATTATTTGAGAATTAAAACTACGAGTATGAACTAATGAATTAAATAATTGAACAATATTACGACCGTTATGCATTTATTGTGCTAGCTCCGTTCGGACAAAAATGATGATTCCGAGAATTCCATTGACTGCATTAAAATTGAATTGAATAATGAAATGAAATTGAAATAATGAATTGAATTTCATTAATCTACAATGCAAGCACGGCAGAATAGATTTAGATTATTTTTGGTATGTAGGTTATGTAACATAGAGAGAATTCAGTATTGAAATAAACAGATCCGAAAAGGACACATAATTAAAATCCTTAAAAACGTTTTTTTTATTCTTTTTTTTATGCTATTGAGTGACGAGACGAGCAAATCAATCGCCTGATGTTAAACGTCACGTTTGCCTATATCAGGTCTGCGTCACCCAGAATTTAAAAACTCTTACAGTACTTACAAGACTCTGCGCGGCACAGCACTGCGCTCGTCACCCTGAGATACCCTAAGATGTTTAATCTCCTATTTGCCCTGAAATTTCACTGGAAACGTTGCCCTTCCAACCGGAACACAGTAATGTTAGCACATTACTGCTTAGCGGTGGAATAACTGGCAACGGTGTGGTAGGTACTTCCCCAGGCGGGCTCTGCAAAAGATCCCTCCCACTAGGTAGGTACATTAAGTAGGGCCATTTTTCTCAGTGTTACTGAGAAAAATGGCTTGTTCCGATGGATTCACCTACAGTACGGAGCATCATACTGATAATCACCAAAAAGTACGATGATTAGCACCAGTTTTTAGGGTGACAACCAAGTAAAGTTGCTCTAGTACTAGTTATCTTCTAATATATAAAATTCTCGTGTCACAGTTTTCGTTGCCAATGTTGCCATACTCCTCCGAAACGGCTTGACCGATTTTGATGAAATTTTATATGCATATTCAGTAGGTCTGAGAATCGGCCAACATCTATTTTTCATCCCCCTAAATTTTAGGGGTAGTCCACCCCTAAATTTTTTGTTTTATTTTTTAGACAAAATTTTTATTTTTTTATAATGTGCCTTATGTGGCATTAAAAATACATACAACCCTAAATTTTAACCCTTCTATCACCAACCCCTAAATTTATATGGCAAAACAACGTTTGCCGGGTCAGCTAGTCTTATATATAAAATTCTCGTGTCACAATGTTCGTTCCCGTACTCCTCCGAAACGGCTTGACCAATTTTGATGAAATTTTATATGCATATTCAGTAAGTCTGAGAATCGGCTACTATCTATTTTTCATACCCCTAAGTGATAAGGGTTGTCCAACCCTAACATTTTTTTTTTTTGGAATTTTTTTTTATTTTTTATAATGTGGCCTATGTGGCATTAAAAAATACATACAACCCTAAATTTTCACCTTTCTATCACCAACCCCTATTTTTTAATAGTCACTAGAAATAATTTATATGGCAAAACAACGTTTGCCGGGTCAGCTAGTTTAGTATAAAGACTGTTTATTAAGTTAGTCACTGCAAAAGAAATCAAGACGGAGACGTCTTTATTTCTATGACAATTCACGTCACCGAAAACTTGTCAGAGAATAAAACTAAACTAAAAACGCTCCTAACTAGCTTAGTGACTAACTTTAAGTAGTCTTTATAAATAAGGCCCTAAATAAGCCCTACCTAGATAAGTAGCTAAGTCGTTGATCCACTTATGGCTGCGCTCGCTAACTGAATCAAACCATAATTTCATTCAGCATTTACAGCCATTTCATGAATGGAAACATTATCCGTACCGTTGGCGGAACGTTTCCCGTATAGCCGGAATCAAAGAGCAAGGCAAAAGCAAAAGGATTTGCTTTTGCCTGTTTGTGCAATTCTGATAGAAACATACTGAACAGAACGAACGAGTGGGTAGCGAGTGGGTGTTTTAGAATCTCTCTTTTATAAGTTTTTCGATTTTCTATTTTTATTGATGACGCATTTTGTAACTATATAACCGACCGATTTGGGCTCATATTCGAAGTTTTTGTTTGGAATTACGTACCAAATATTTCTGCCAACCATTAACGAACTTGGCAGGTAAATGATGCCGTAACAAACTTGAAGAAAGTTTTCCTTTTGACGGAAATAATCCTGAACCAAAAACCGCTGATGACGGAAAAATCGATAAATTGTATAATACCTACCTTCGTTCAGATTGATTGAAATAAGTTAACTTCAAAAATATTTAAAAAAAATTATTGCTTTGACATCGGAGTTATACACACATATACCAAATTTCAGCTCAATCGGACATCGGGAAGTGGTTCAAATTGAGTTGCAAGATTCCACCCGAACAAACATAGTTAGGTACATAACATACATTGCAAGTTAAATAAAAGCTAATTTGTTTTTAAATACGACTTAAATGAGTACCGCCATCCATACAAACAAACATCCGAACAAGTGAAAGCATTTGCCAGCTGTTACACTGACGCTTCGCTCGCTCGATCAATATCTGCTTTCCCATGCTCTGGGGCTCGCTCCGCTCAGAGTAACGTAAATTACTTATAAGTACCTACGTTATTACGTAAAGTTTTATTACTTAACTTACAACACCGTGTTAAATTACAAGTCCAGTAAAAATTAAGTCCATTACAAATCATTGAGTTATAATGTTGTAATTGTTGGAGATGGCACCATACTTTACAGAAACGTACCATTTTAGTTGAGTTACCTTACCTTATATTCAGCATCATTCATCATTCATTTAGTCACTCGCTCTAGACGCTCGCTTTGTAGATCACGTGTACCTACTGTAAACTGTTATATTGTCCGCAAAAATAATATCGGGTTGTGTACAAGACACCCAGTCATATTTATGCGAATGAAGTTTATTGATTAGCATGCGACTTATAGTGGATAATGTGCCACTCCAACGTCAAAAAAGAACAAAAGGACGTAGGAAACTTAATTTAGTTTTCATTTACATATCCAACATCACAAAAAATCTCTCAAAGTACCAAGCGATAGAAATATAAGGTAAAGTAAAGTAAAAATGTACTGCATCGTACATAATAAAATAGGACATCGCAACTTACAACAGTGACATATCTAATACGTCGCACATAGCAGCTCAATGCTGAAAACTCCGGCATTTTATGAGAGCTTTCCGTTTTTATTCATAAAAACGGGAAAGTTGTATAACTGATGGAAATCTCTGCGTCAGGAAGTGCTCGTAGTGAATACCTTATTAAGGGGTCCTTACAGGCCAGTTTATAGGGCAAGGTATAGAAATATCTACAAGTAACACTTGCAATAGCTCAATGCTATCTTGATTTATTTTATTACTAGCTTTCAACCGCGGCTTCACTCGCATATTTTTTGCTAAACAATGTTTTTATCTTTTGTAATAAAAAGTATCCAATGTTACTTCTAATACCTCCAAGAATACGTGTACAGAGTTTCATGATGATTTATTAAGTAGTTTTCTCGAGAAATTGTAAGAAACAATCTTACATTCTTATTCTTAATTTTTTTTAATTAAAAATTTAGTTTTGATGTTAATTAGTTTAATAATAATTCTAACCTGTAATATTCAATGTTATTTGAGGTTATTAATATTTCTGATTCTCAGTGTGCCACTTACCATCAGGCTGACTGACTTGCTTGTATAGTCAGTTGCATAAAATACTACGAACTAGGCATTTTCTTTTCCGACTTAAAAGCCCAATTCATTTTTTTCAACAATAAATATACTTGTGTCTGTAACCTCAATTTGCCATTTTAACAATAATTTTTTCCGCGAGACCTATTTTAAAATACATATATCACAGCATTTTTTTACAAAAAAGCAGCCGCAGATAAGTACTGCAGTTACCCAATATCTCAAGTGGAGAACGCGTTCCAATTTCAAATCGTCCAGGTCATTGCACAATGGCAACCCAGCCGATAAAACATGGCTGACCATGAATCGACCTCATTGATAACGAAATGCTTAATGCAAAAACCCGTCAGAGCCACTTATTAAATTCAGAATACCTCAATCAAAGGTACAATAAATTATGACCGCCTACAAACTCTTCCTGACTAGCTACGTGAGCCCAGCTCACTTAGCACCCGTCTCTGTTTCTCCTCACAACAGACGCATACGTTTGTCCCGCTTCTTAGGACACCCACTCGCAATGTAGCTACATCCCCTGTTTCTCAGCCAACATTTCAGTCGCACCCCAGACGGCTCCCTGTACGCGCGTTCGTAGAATTTCCAATTGAAAAAAAATAAACGACAATAATTTAAATTCGCATCGAGACGCGTTCGATTTTTGAACGGGAGAGCTGTTAGGGTGGAAAATTAAGACAATAATAAGGTAGAAATTTGCTGGAATTTTGAGGCGGGACATTTTTGGGCCCAAATTATAACTGTAGTTTTTTTTCAAGACCTTGTTTGTGGCGTCGTGCGGTGAATTCCAGAACAACAGGTGAGGGTGACATAAAATTTTATCCTTTTGTAGATAAATTTTGGTAGCGTTAAAGCACCTTTTTGGCGCGTTGAATTAATTTATGTTAATTTTTATACGAAGATGCTATAATTTTCGGGCTTCAGATCAAAAATAAATTTAGGAAATGTTAGGTAATTTGATACAAATGTTTATTTTTTTATTGACATAATTAAAATAAAAAAAAATATTCCTTACTTTATTATCTACCAACATATATTATGTCTAATAATTCTTAAAGTATTCTAGTCAAGATAAGTTTTTTTTATACAAGGTTGGTTTTTTTCTAAATTCGTACAGGTAACATAAAATGTCAAAGAAGAAATCATACTTTAACGCTGATTATTTACGAACTTGTAAGTATATATTTATTACCTAGTTTTTAGGGTTCCGTTGCAGACTAATGAAACCTTTTTGTTATCAAAAGAAGGTTCTACTTAATAAATTAAACGATACATAATGTTGTATTAAGCCTATGTTTCTGAAAACAAAACCTTTGTTTTCAAAATCAAGTTACTTTAAAATAGATTATTTTTATATATTTTTTTAATGCGCTGGAATAAATATTAAATGACGGTTTTTATTTTCTAAAATGGGCAAACTCGGCCGAGCAAGCAAATCATGGTTCAAACATCATGGTTCATCATGGTTTGGTGGTGGTTCGACTGTCTACAAACCGAGTACTCGGCCGAGGGCACTGTCTCGCCACTGCGTTGCGTGTAATTAACCCATATTACAAAATAGTACTTTATATTATGGACTTAAACTTCTGCACACAATTTACTTACACATTTTTCTTCTTATTTCTAGTTGTAACAAATACAACATTGTTGCAAAAGCGTCGCTCATCGTTTCTTTGTTGATTGTTACTTTTAAGACTAAACAGCTGACGTCTGGCGACTGGTTTTTACCTCAGTTAAGAAAGTAGTAGTGTGCAGTATAAAGACAGACACGCAATAAATAAATAATATTTCACACTCATAGCTCCCCACTAGGATACCCTGTGTCGGGGATGCCATGGAACACACACAAAGACAAGGACAACTAACACCCAGACACAGAACAGATTTAAATTCATCATTCAAACATCTGCCCGGCTTTGAATCGGACCCGGGACCTCATAGTCTTTGTCTTAGAAAAACTGCAGGAAAATGGTAAAATCTTAGGCAAAAAGTTTTAAATTTTTACTTAACTTAAAAACAGTAACGGTCTCAGTTACAGGAAATTTCCCCGAGCCTAGTGTGCTTCACTTGACGGTCAGTTCCAATTTCGAACTTAGTCTTTACCATACTCGACCACGCCTACACTTACCATGAAGTAGTCCACTTAGAGCACCCGTCCGAATAGCACCTGAGCGAAGAGCACCCAGCCTAGTCCACGAAGAGCACCTATCCATTTTTTTGGCAGGTGCTCTTCGTGGATTCAAATTTATTTTTACATTTGTGTCCACGAAGAGCACCTACCACTTAACAGCCTAGTGAATGAACATCACCCGAGTAAAAGTCCGAAAAAAGAGAGCAGCTTTCAAAACATACAAGGTGATAAGACTTGCAGAAGACCAGCAAACCTGAAGATTACTCCAACGAAAAAAGCCACGCTCTTAAATATAAATTGAATGATATGCTAAGGTCAAATTAGCCCGTTAACAATAAATTGCAAACAAAATCAGGACCCAGCTAATTTTTAAATACATGAAAAAATGACTTTGACTATCATCATCAAACATAAGGTGCCCCCACTACTCGAGTTTAGCCGTCAACTTAGCAAACTTTTCCTTGTCTTGAGCCAAGCGGGAAAGCTGTTCGACGTGGCGATGCTGGCTATGCTTGTCCACTCTCGGTTGTTCCGAAACCAAGAATTCTTTTTTCAGTTCCTTCTGCCACCGCAATTTTTACCTTCAATCTTGGTCATTATTATTAGTAGGAGAAAGTGATATTTCTCACGCAGAACATAAATAAAAACAAAATAACGTTTCACACTTATAGCTCCCCACTAGGATAGCCTGTGTCGGGAAAGCCATAGAACATAAACAAAGATAAAGACAACTAACACCCAGAGCAGATTTTTTTTCATGGCCTAGATTAGTGACCATCCTTCTATTCAAGGTCTACAAGGAGCTCTCAGTTCTTACTAACGTTTATTGTTACTAAACGATGAACCAACTTTAATTTTATAGGTCTTACTTATAAACCATGTTTAAACTTAGTCAGTGCTTAAAATTTTTCGTCTCGTTTTTGGACGTGACATTTCACGTAAGCGAAAAGTTGACAAAGCTTTAAGCAATGATTAGTATAAACTCATAAGTAGACTCTGTTTTATTTTAAACTCAATTACCTTTTAACCAGCCAGTTCACAGAATAGCTAAACCAGCTCTAACTAATTAAAAAGCTTAGAGTTTGCTAATTAATCTCGAAGTAAAATAACTTTTCCAAAGCCAATTAATCATAGAGTTGCTAAAAATGTAATAAATTCGTGCTAAACTCTATTTATAAAAGTCGACGGCTGTCAGTATTAAACTCAAGATTCCAAGTAATCAATTATCAAGTATTTATTGGCTCTATGAAGTTCTGTAGCTACGAATAACTAGATTTTGGCTTGAAAAACAATATTTTAGAACAACACGCTTTGTTTCCGAAATAGAATAACCGCCCGGAAGAAAGGTTTTAAAAATACAAAGTTTAAGAAGCTGGCTGTCAAGCTTCGTTAGAAAGGCACCAAAAATACATGGTTTTAACTTAGACTAAAATAAAATAAATGGACGAGCCTAACTGATCTCGTTCAGTCGAAAATAAGTCTACAACTTTTATTTTTGTTTTTTGAAGTATTTTTGCACAACGGAAATGAGCACGAAGGCATTACTTGTTCGATGGAAGGTCGTGATATGTTGACTCCACAGACGTGTTGCACTTCCGAGGTGCTGGGAAGGAGTGAGAGTCAGTCAGACGTAACGAGCGTCCAGCACTCGTCTTCAATAATGCGCTTCTTTTAGGTCCGTCCATTTATTTTATTTTAGTCTGAGGGTTTTGAAATAAACAACATTATTTCTACCTATTTTTCGAAAGAGTCACTCATTGCAGGTCTACCATCGACAAAAAATTGACTTATAGAGGCATTTTCGGTGCCTCACTTTTGCGGACAGATTATAATTATTAATATCATAGTACGGATACTGGTTGGAAAAACAATCGATTGAATAGGACAGTGAGAGATTATGGATCCAAAATGTGTGGGTGGCATTTTTGATGCGAGCGACACGTCCAGTGCTAATTCCTAAATGGAGGGATTAGTTCGTAAATCCGCATTCGTAGCGAACAGAGTGAATTGAATGTTTTGTAATCCGTCCATTGGCAGTGAGCCGCAATCAATTCCATAAACATAAACGAAAATGTATTGTTTTCTTTTATCTACCAATTACCTACTTTAGATTTTTTTTTATTTAGAAATAGGCTTGCATTTGACCGCCATCTCGCCTATGGTAAGCAACGATGCGAAAGATTAGAAACAAATGAAAACAGGTTCTGTTATCGATCATCGAATGGAATTTGACTTTACATACACCTTACCTACTTACCTAATTAACCTTTTCTTTATACATTTCGTCGAGTGTCATTGACATTTTTCTATGGTACAGCTGAATTTTTTTTCGCGAATTCCGGGTTGCTCCCATAGTGAAAGTTGTTCGTAATGATGAGTACTCTGAGCCCTTTTCGGCTTATACTCTTTCTGTATAACCCTGTATAATTGAGCACAGCCTGCGTTTCGCTTTTCATAAATGAAGCGTAGTTTAACATGGATGATCCATCTCGTGACGTATAACTGAGCGATGGTTGACACCTCGTTTATCAAAATCGATCCCTCCGAAATATGGCTGTATTCAGCATACAGGCACCATTCTGGCAAGTGAGATATTACCTCGGTCACTGTTGCTCTGGTTAGAAATGTCATGAGAGTTAGAGAGACGGAGATAATCACGAGCGGCTAAGAATTGGGTTCACTTTTACAATAAACGGGGACTTCGGCAGATTTTTAAAGCGTTGATTCATTGCGTAAAAGCAAACCGACTGCTTTGGTGGAAACCGCAGCAATATGAATTTTGTGCTTCTATATCTATAATTCTACATATAATACATGCAGGATTAATATAACCCTGTATACCTTATAAACTGAACGGACCATGGTTGCCTGGAATAGATCACTCTTAGCCATAATGCTGCCAGTTGTTGCACTAAGTTTTATTATCCTTTTTGTCTGTAATTTTTGGTGTGAACAATAAAGAGTTTATCTATCTATCTATTTCAACGAGAACGTGCACCGTCACTTTGTTACGCTAAAACCGTTGAACGGATTTTGATAAAACTTGATAATTAATTAATTATGTATACCATGGATCAACAATTAAAATATGTTTTATTCCGGAAAAATGAATGCTCCTGTCGAATACCGGATGAAACCTCGGGTCCCAGCTAGTAAAAGGTTTAATAAGAATAGACTTTAACTGATTCATTTATTTGTTAAAAATATCTGCCGCACTTACAGCAACGCCAAGGCGTGCGATAGGTCGGACATCAACAATTATAAAATAAATATTGGAATTAAAAAAGAAAGAAATATAAATAAATCCGAAAAATTATATAAATAAAAAAAATGGAAAAAATGTCAAATCGTACAGAATATTGAAAAAATAAAAAATTAAATAATATGCTCATGGCCAAGACAAGGCAAGCGGAGCGTTGCTCATCCGGCGACGAGATTGGTCGCTGTGAGAGAAAAAAGGCTGTGGATGATGATGATGTTGATGAACTGATCCCCAAAGAACGCCGATTAAATAGCTGAGCTTTTGTAACTGACATCAGTCTAGCATAACTTCTGCCGAATAAAGCGAGTATTCGATAAAAATGTGTACGCCATTTTCGCCCGTCAAAAGCGCCTCTGACGGGAAAAGTTGGCGCACACTTTTCTATCGAAAATCCCCACGTATTTTACGTCAGAAGTTATGCTAGGGCTACCGAATCAAATTGACATTCTTTCACTTTGAAACATACCTTGTGGGCAGGATACTGTTCAATCCCGGTTCGACCTTTGGAAAGGTTCGGCGCATTCCAGCTGGTATATTCACGGCTGTGATTGGCTGTGAAATACTTCAGGACTGGGAGGTATTGGGCTATATAAGATTATCTTTCATTTTCACTGTCATGACGTTTCTAATAAGAGCGACAGTGATACTCACAGAATAATAACAACAATAAATAAAATTGGATTTTAAAATTTTAAAAACCCCCAATTTTGAAACGTCTAAACCGATTTTCATCAAACATAGCTAAGAATAAGAACTCTCTCGACTAGTTCAAACGACAGGCTGTTATAAGTTTGACGTGTCTGTGTATGTGCCTGTCTGTGGCATCGTACCTCCCGAACGGATGAACCGATTTTGATTGGTTTTTTTTGTTGGATAGGTGAATTAGGTATACATATAAAAGCTCGATATTTCTCCTTATCTTGGTAATATAAAAACAAATAAATGATTACAAATAATCATAATTCAAGCTTATCAATTCAAAATCCCATCCGAACTCTCGAGAGCTCCGAACGATCTGCCGCCTTTTCTTGCCTTCCTTTTTCAAAAGCCTCAAGTTTATTAACTGACTTCAAAAAAGGAGGAGGTTATCAATTCGTCTGTATGTTTTTTTTTTTTTTTTATGTTTGTTACCTCATAACTTTTGACTGGGTGAATCGATTTTGATAATTATTTTTTTATTAGAAAGCTGACGCTTCCCATTTGGTCCCATTTCAATTTAGTCCAGTTCTGATAATGGTATCCATGAGAAAACCTTTAACCTATAAGTCTTAAATTTGCATTAAGTACGTGCGCGACAAATAGATGAATAACTCAATAGTCGGTCTTTTGAAGTCGGTTTTTGTTTTTTGTTTTGTAAAAATAATGTTCTTGTTTTACTCAACTGTTCCTGCCAACTATAAAGGAAAGAGGTCCTATTACATAAGATCTTAAATGTCACATCCAATAAGTGACTGTAGCGAATAAGCACAGGTTTGAAACAGCTTAAATTAAATAAACTCTGAGTGTTCATTCAAAAGGTTTAGATTAATACAATACTTAAGTACTAAGTAATCAGATAGTGTTATCAAAATATTACTATTCCAAACACATATAATTCGGGGCCGTTATGTATCACATTCCACCGCACGCACAACCCACAGAAAAAAAATAAAACAATTCAGACTACAATGCTTCCTTTATGCGAGCATTGTTATCAATTATAGATCAATGGTGTGTAATGTTAAGATGTTTTACAACTGTGTTTTGCTAAATAACGTCTCCGAGCTTTGCCGGAGAAGTAATCGCTGAACATACAAAAAAAAAAACGTTCGATTATGTTCGATGAAAATCGGTTCCGCCGTTTCAACGTTAACGGGTTTTTTAGATTTCAAATGTAGGTAATTCTATTCCAGAAACATCGAAGACCTTATTTCATATAGTACCCTTAGACTAAAATATACCTTATTATAAACTTTCATATAACCTTATTTCATATAGTACCCTTAGACTAAAATAAAATGAATTCATTTCATTCATTTTATTTTAGTCTGAGATAGTACCTAAACATTTCATTTCATTGAGTTTGTATTTCAGAAAATACTAAAGACTTTCTTGTGGAGCTTTAGAATTGCAGCTTTTAAAGGAAAATAAAATATTAAATGTTATCTGGAACGTGTAAGCGAGAAAGTCACTGGTTTGTGATTAAATCTCGGTTTTATCTCTTTGAGTTTAAAGTCGATTTTTAAAAGTTTCAACTTGGGACAGAAATAAAATTACTGAAATATGGACTTAATTAAAATTGTGGTTTATTACACTTTTTAAGCTACTAATTATGGTGACTAGTACAGGGCTATAAGGAAAGAGTATGCTGAGCTGAAAAGGGCTCATAATCTTTCTAATTTCTAATCATTCGATTCATTTTATGTAGAGAACCAAAAAAAATCTCAGAAAAAAAACTGTACGACACATTGACATTTTTCTATATAATATTTATTAAGACAATTGAACATCGAAAACTGATTCAAAATTCAGTTACAAGATTTGACCCATACCTACTAACAAGATAAGTCAAATAAGCTTGTAAAAACAACAAATTCAAGGTTAAGCTTAACTTAATTCCCAAATCCCATACAAAAGCACGTCTTACAAAGTTAAGTTATACATTCTGCGCGATTACGGGATGTTTGTCATATTTCTTCGCGCTAATTATGATTCAAGGAATTAAACCGGGAATTAATTATTCAGGAGTTAAGCTTAGCGCATACTTTTACATAACTTAACCCTGTGATTACTTGAATATTTATTATGAGAACATGTTTCACTTTTTTATGCTAGTGAGTGACGAGACGAGCAAATCGCTCGCCTGATGTTTAACGTCACGTTTGCCCATAACATAATTTATTAGAATTACTCGTAGTATAAAGAACAATAGAAATATAGAAATATATATATACTTAATAGAAAAAATATATATTTTTCTTTACAAAAAAAATCCAAAAATTATTTAGTTATTATTAATGCGTAGGTACGATAAAGAAAAAATTAAAGATAGAGAAGGCAAAAACAGAGATTACTATTTTTATATAAAACCTCCACGTTCGAACGGTTTAACGGATTTTCATAAAAACATGTCTAAGAACACCTCTAAAAAGCCTACTTTCAAATAAAAAACCGCTTCCAAATCTGTTCCCTCGGTTTAGAGGTACAATAGCACAGACAAACAGACCCGTAGCGGTCAAACTTATAACACACCTCTTTTTGCGTCGGAGGTTAAATAACTTACTACATACTTACTAGCTTCGCACCTTAGTTGATGAAAAACAATGATAAACGATGATGATGATGTTAAAAAGCAGCCCAAGTCCTGTACCCCTGCCCACGTGAATACAAAATTTCATGATGATGCAGCCTAAGTCCTGTACCCCTGCCCACGTGAATACAAAATTTCATGATGATGCAGCCCAAGTCCTGTACCCCTGCCCTCGTGAATACAAAATTTCATGATGATCAGCGGAGTAGAGCATAACAAACAATCTTACTTTCCTATTTATAATAACAGTTAGGATTATGACCAACAGGACTTGTCTCTGGTATTACTCTTGAGAAATATAATGCCTTCGTTTCGTGTTTAAAATAAGCAATTGAAGTAATTAGAATCGTTTATTGTAGGCGTAAACAGACAGAGGCAAAATTTTCCTTCATTTTCCTTTATGGTATTTTTAAACAGTATCTAAATATAGATACCCCTGAATTTTATAAGTACGAGGACCTACATCTTATCTTTGAAACGGACTGTCCCTAATTTACAAAATGCTAATATTTTCTTATTTCTTCCATAACAGCCAAAATCCTTCCAACCAATTCTCGCCCGAAAGATTAAAATCTGAAACGAAATCCCAGTTGCGGCCTTTTGCGTTCAAATTTTTACCAATATTGAATTTATATAGGCCTTCGATCTATTTATACGTGAAATAGCAAATTCTGACTTATGTTAATAGTAGAGATGGGTACAAATCTTTGGTTTCCGGCCTAACCGGCAAAATTTTGCCGTATTCATTTCTGTGCACGACAGCTCTATCGGTATCTATTCGATTCTTGGTTCGCGTTTGAAATGATCCGTTCTGATTTTCCACAAACCCGAGATGACGACACTCTGGCCTTCACTTTTTGAACTTCATGATATTGAAGCCGGACGAGTGATCTGAATTCTAAGTTTTCACATTAAAAATCGGCTAATTTTGACGACAAAGTAAATCTCGATCTAAAACTTCGAAAGTTAGTCGGGTTTTTTTTCTTTTATGTAAGAGTGACGAGACGAGCAAATCGCTCGCCTGATGTTAAACGTCACACGTAACGTCACGTTTACCCATAACAGGTCTACGCCACCCAGAATTTTGAACTCGCAGAATTCAAGACCCTGCGCAGCACAGCATTGCGCTCGTCACCCTGAGATATAAGTTGTTTAATCTCCCATTTGCCCTGTAATTTCACTGGAAACAATGCCCTTCCAACCGGAACGCAGTAATGTATGACATTACTGCTTGGTGGTGGAATAACTGGCAAAGGTGTGGTACTTCCCCAGGCGGGCTCTGCAAAAGAGCCCAACCACTACAAAACACGTAACGTATGTACAAGTACAGAGTACATTGTTATTATAAGATTTAGTCAAAGACCTTCCCTGTCTTTCTTCTCTTCATAATTCGAAGCTTTTTTGCCTAGTTGTTGCAAAAGGAGTCCTTATCCCGCCACCACTACCGGGGCCTGTCAAGTGCTCCAACAATCTGTGAAACTCACTATGTAACGAGCTTGGCTCAAATACAGGACATTAGATACAGATGACATTTACAGACACTTATTTATCTAAATATTTTTGCCGGACATTTGAATCTTCATCCGGCTAAAAATTTCACCTCATCTCTATCTAGTGATTTCCAATTCCATCCTTTGGCGACCCGAAATACCGGGTTCTAAAGGGCCTTTCCTTAACAGGATTTATAATATGCGCAGATGGAAATCGTCCCTCTCTACATACCTATATGCAATCTATTGTGCCTCTCTTTCTAATAACTAATATGTCCTTATCGATTTGTATTGTAACTAAATATACCTAATAATCGGAATTATCCGAGGGCAAACAAACGACGGAAATGACAGATATTTCGGTTTGTTTATCCTTTTTTACCTGCGTGTCCTCAATTCAGTTGAATGTATTTTTAACCGACTTCCAAAACGGAGACGGTTCTCAATTCGACTGTTTGATGCTTTTTTTAGGTTTCTTACATCAGAGCACCGTTATTTATAAAAATGTTTTTTGTTGAATGAATATAGGTACTTCCAGGTGAGTCCCATAGACTATTCAAACGGTTTAGGTTTTTAAATGTAAACCGGAAAAATATGTTATCCAAGTAATTTAAAAACAACATAACTCCGACGAAAATGGCAAAAAACTTATTCTTTTAAATGTTTTCAAAATTAACTTTTTTTCCCGGTAAAGTTCCTGTACGATCGCAGGTGAAACCACAGTACACAGCCAGCGTAACATAAGTCCTTTCCTTAGCCGCGCCAATCAAAAAACACAAGACCGCTTTTCACAGTCCTCAGCATCGCGTTAAACCGGCTTAATTCAAAACGCTGCGCAAGCTTTATGGGGCGTTAAACTAAATGTAGCACTAGTTTTGAAGATTAAAGTGAGTGCGGATTGAAACATTCTATTTTTAAACTGGTCCGTGTTTTAAGTGTGGTTTTGTCCCACACCCTTTAACGGTGGAAATTCGGTTTAAACGCACGGTTTCTGTCCGCCTTCATAATTCGAGGGTCAGAGGTGTGGAGTACCTGCGTCTGTTTTTCCCATCGATATAGGTATAAATACTTTTTTTTCTTATACAGCAATTTGTCATCACATCGTCGCTTTTTATCAGGTACTAGCGGCCCGTCCCGGCTTCGCACGGGTAGACTTTGGGATAAACGTAGAGTAAATTGAAATCGGTCCAGTCGTTCACGCGTGATGGCGTGACCAAAGGTGTTGAGAATAATTATTATAGGAACTCTTTGTTATAACCTCTATTCTCATGCTATTGCGTAACTATAGCAACCGTAGTTTGTTGATGCTAACTTGTCAATTTATAGTAAAAATTATCAGTATAAAACGCACACTGTTTTGATAGATATGATTGAATTTGAACTTTGTACAGAGGTAATAAAGTGCAAATTGACTCTTGGACGTTAGGAACATACCTACATTGCTTAAACAACAGTGAGTGCTTGCAATTCAATATGAACTTTATACAATAGCAATAAAGCTCGTTTTAGTTAGAAAACGTTTGTATGGGAAAAATAAAAGGGCTGTTTTTAGGGTTTTTCAATATTTCTGAGAGATTTTCTTAATATTTTTTTCCGTAAGAACCTTCTCTTAATAATAACAAATACAACAAAAAAAGAATTAGTGAAATCGGTCCAGCCATTCACGCGTGAGGCCGTGACCAAGGAAAACGGGTTTCATTTTTATATATATATACTAGCGGCCCATCCCGGCGTCGCACGGGTGGACATTGTTCTGAAAAAAGATTTTCCCGCTTTTATGTTGATTTTTTTTCTGAATTTTCTTTGCTATAAACCTCACGGAGCCCGAGACCTTTCCAACGGATGCAAAACCGTGGAAATCGGTACGTGCGTTCTGGAGTTATAGCGTCAGGAAGGAAAACCCGACTTATTTTTATATAGTAGATAGATAGATAGATAGATAGATGATTGTGGTCTAACACTAACACATGGATAGCCCGAAGTTAAGAAAATACCATAGCAAAGTCAAAAGGACGAAAGTTACAGTCTATATATGCAACCTTTAATCCTCCCACTGCTGGGATATAGGTCTATACCCCTCGAAGGGTGATTAGGCCGTTGAATTTCTTCTCTAACAGTCTATGTAGCTATATTTTTGTTGACGTATGTTTCACCATATCGCCTAAACTTCCGACTTTGATGGATGAGTCAATCGATTCGTTATTACAGTCCGGGTTACATAGGTTACATTATACGAACAAAATCAATATACCTAACGGATGTTACATCCAAAAAGTGGGAGTCTGATATTTTTTCCTTGGTCGGGTTACGGGTTACAGTTTTCAAACTTCTTAATATGTTTTTTAACGTGCAACTCGAATAAAATATTGTTCACGCCACAAATTACAAACGAAAGAATTACTTTTCTTAAAACTAGTGCAAGAACTGGCGGCCCTATAGCTAAGAGCAATCTCTTTGTATCTGCTTCTTCTTGTAGGTATTAAAAAAAATCACATTGAGTAACAGTGTTGGGGAAAATATTTCCCAACGAGTAACAGCAGCGAGTTTGGTGTGACTCGTTGGGAACCTCTTTAAGTCCATTTCCGCTTAAAGATAGACTTTTACAGATAATCGATGAGATAGACCGGTTACCCACGATACCCACGGTACCCACGATACCCACGGTCTAAGTATTTTGAGTGACCTGCGTGGGAGAAAGGATAGACCAGAACCGGATGATGTGGGTTTTCCACTTAACTAGGATGTGGGATTTGGCGGTGTTGAAATTTCGTTGGAAAAATAAAGATACATTTTCAGATCATTTATTTATTTAATTTAATTAGTATAGATTACGTGAGTTACCACTATTATACGTTAAAAATGTCAAATTTTAATTCAATTAGGTAGTACCGCTTACACGAGTTACTTACCACTATTATAAGTTAAATTTGACAAATACACAAAATAATATTTGAAAAACAATTACAAAATACATAATTAAACTCGAGATAAACCTAGAGAGAAAGATAGAGTACTGTGTTAGATTTGGGTGAAGCCAAAAACTGTTCTACACGAGCCACATACTGGACCGACCAGATTTGATACTTGGCCCAAGTTTGAAGGCTTTATTTGACAGAACTAAAAATGTATGTCTTTGTCATTACAACCTATAATATAAGAACATCAATACTTTTAGAAAAGTTAGATCTATCAACTTATGCCTTCAAACTTGGGCACAAACTTGGCCTACAAACCTATAAGTTATGCCTTCAAACTAGGCCTACAAATTTGCCCATTACAAAAATCAAACGGCGACACAATAAGAAGAATAAGCCATCCATATTGTAGTACTTAGAACCTGGGGCTCTATTCTGGTTAGTCAGACTTCGTAGGCACTTTCGCTCGCATTTGAAATGTCATGGGTAAGGACCGGATTATATACATAAACTAGCTGCGGTGACAACCGCGTTTTTCGGGATAAAAGTAGCCTATGTGTTAATCCTGACCATGATTGTTCATGGTCAGGATTAACACATTGTTCGTTCCAAATTTCATGTAAATCCGTTCAGCCGTTTTTGCGTGAAAGAGTAACAAACATATATTCTTACAAACTTTCGCGTTTATAATATTAGTAGGATAGGATAGTAGGATAAAAAGCTTAAAATATGCATGTAAATATGCATTAAAAATAGGTAATATATGCAACATGATAAGTTTTAGTAAAACAAAATGAGGAAAAAAAGGCTTTTTTTTTAAAAATGTTTAATTCTAAATCAGCTCAAAAGACCGGCCAGATTTCTGGAATAATTTAATTTATTTTTAGTGCAGGTACCCGCTGAAAAAATAAGGTAATTTAATTTACACTTATCAGTAGGATACCTAACGAGAAATGTAGTAGTGCGAAAATATGCATGATCAGTAGATTTTAGACAAAATATGCAATGATCGCTGAAAATAGGGTAAATATGCAATTTCATATGCAAATGCATATAATCCGTTATATGCATGAGTCTGAGACTGGCTAATACAATATCGAGCGCAGAATAGGGTTGCCAGTTGTCTCTCGACCCAATAAAAGCAGACTCAAGAACTCGCCCTCTCGTTCTGAGGGTTCTCAATATATTTATAGAGTGATCGAGTGACGTCAGCCGAGCTGGTGTATTAACTGGATAATCCGCGGCGCGTGGCTAATGCGATATACGGAATGTAAGGTTGGCAGACATCTTGGGAGAGTCATCAAAAAAATATATATGGAGGTATACAGGGTTATTCATAAAGGGTATGCTAAGCCGAAAAGAGCTCATAGTACTCATCATTATGAACAACTTTTACTAAGGGACCAATCCAAAATTCGTGAAAAAAATCAGCTTGAGCTTTTCCATAGAAAAATGTCAATCACACTCGACAAAATGAATAGAACAGCTGATTTTTTTTTTCTCGAATTTCGGGTTGGTCCCGTAGTAAAAGTTGTTAATAATGATAAGTAGGTACTATACGCCCTTTTCGGCTTAGCATACTCATTATGAATAACCCTGTATATATCACAGATGTAGGGACAAGGTGTTTCTGAATGTGTGACTTAAATGATGTTCTACACGGTATAGTGAACAACTTTTAGAATACAAAGTCTTCATAAAAAGTAAGTCACGTGATCAATTTTGTATGGAGATTCGATATTTTCTATCTCGAATTTAGTAAACTTGTGTTCTAGAAGTTGTTCACTTTGACGTGTAGAAGAACACCCTAAAGTATTACTAAACCGTCTAGAAACACTCCGTACCTATAGGTTTTATTTTGGGACAGTCGTCATAAAATATCCTAAGATTACAGATAGATTTCATCTTGGGACAGTCGTCGAACAAAGTTCTCAAGGAACTGCCAATAAATACTATAATCATAGATGGATATTGTTCATACTAGAGTTCTACCTTGAAATAATTTTTAGACCGTCCGCTGTTGCCCGGCGAAAAATCCACAAAAGTTGTAACATTTTTTTAATTATCTAAAAGAAAACATAAATAAAGATTAATCTCTTTAATCTGTGTACTTTAGCCCTTCCCACAACAAGCAATCAAGTTTCCATTAAAAAAAACTAATATTTACAGAATAATTCAACTAAGACTGTACGACGACGCCCGTTACAAGAAAAAATATTTTTTTCTGTTTTTTATTCAGTTATAGGCTTGCGTTTGGCTGCCATCTCGCCTGATGTTAAGCAACGATGCGGTCTACGATGGAGCACGCTTGCCTAGAAGGAACCGATTCACTCGCGACTTGAAGACACCCAAATTATATATATTGGGAAACACCCACTAGGGCAGAGTATTCCACACTCTGGCAGTGCGCACAATAAAAGTGGAATCAAAGCGTTTCGTACGAGTTTTTGGTATATCTACCATAAAACGATGTCGCTTTTTTGTGCCCTTTGTGATCCGAAAATAGAATGATTCTTCGCTTTATGTTAGTGTTATATTAATTACTAACTGCGCCCCGCGGTTTTACCCGCGTTTTCCGGGATAAAAAGTAGCCTATGTATTAATCCAGACCATTAACAACCTTGAAAGCGGAACAAACAAACGTACATTCTTACAAACTTTCGCATTAATATTAGTAGGATATTATTCACTGCTGCGTCCCATGCTTTTATTCGCAGTTTTCTAGGTTTCTTTTATTTTTACAAAAATTATACTACGGCTATCGTTGGGATTTATAATCTCCTTTTCACATAATATATCATGAAGATAAGATATCCACGTATCAGTAACTGCCTAATCGATTTTTAATAAAAATATTTAGATAGCAATTGCCCTGGATTGACACAATAGGCTACCTTTTATCATTACTGTGCAGATGAAACCGCCTGGCACAGTTAGCTTTCAAACAAACAACTACTTGATACTCACTATAAATAATATAATTAATAATAAATAATTTAGGTCCTAGTACAAAAATATTGTCAAGCAAATCACACCTAGCTTAGTTGACGCCGCGCCGCTGGTGACAAGAGCGCTGGCTCATTCCTCGCGCAAAGAATTTCACTGACACACACTTTTTGATTTTTAGTTTTGTAAATTTCTTGGTTCTAGTTATTTTAGTTTTTTATTTTAGCTTATTTTAAATTTACTTACTACTTTAAATTTACTTTAAATTTACTAATCCCACAAAATTGAAAGACATAGAAGACAATTCTAAATTCGTAAAAACTCTAAAGGAAACACTATTAAACAAATCTTATTATGAACTAGAGGAATTTCTTTCTGACGAAGCTATTATGAAATGAACCCGCTCCGCACAACATTGCTTATACCCTATCAGGGTCATTATGTGTGACTTTTAAACATATATGTTATTTAAGACATACAAAACCATAATGTTTTGCAATAAAGTATTGAGTATTGAGTACTTTAGATATTTTTTTTAATATAAGCTGTCATTGCATTGTTATCGAAGTAACACACGTATACCAAATTTCAGCTGACATCGGGAAGTGGTTCAAGATTGAGTAGCAAGATTCCACCCGTACAAACGTACTCGTAGTGACATAGTTAAATAACAGCTTCTAAAAATACCCCAAATTATCTTGTCCTAAAAATATTAAAACAATAAAACGTCATTTCATAAGACTCTTCAACTTTTCCCGTAATCTCGACAAACTTCCAACTTTGTCATGCTTAAGGAAATTCGTAGAAAACTCGGATTACGAATAAAACATTTTGCAGAAGTCTTAAAAATTAAGAATTTAACTTGCAAATGGGACTTGAGTCGTCCGTTTTGAATTAAGAAACGATTAGTAAAGCGGTTTAATAAAATAACAACGGGATGAGTTTTGCTGGAGTCTTTGGAGGATTAAGTTACTATTTCTAGATGAACTCTAATATACCTAACTTATTAGGATTAGCAATTTGTGGTGTAAAGTTATCGTCGTCTGGGTGGGCTGATCTGTTCTGTTCGACATCAGAAACATAACCGAAGTCGGATTGTAAGGGTAAGAAGGGTGTGTGGCTGTGTGTTTGTGTGTTTCCTTACATAGATCGATGGAAACATACAACACTCTTTTACCCTTACAACCTCATACACCCTCGCACACAGGTTTTAATATTTCAAATCTTACAGTTACAAACGCATGGATTTCAAGTTAGTGCTTACCGTTTAAAAACGGCCTGTTAATTTGTTGAAATGTTTAATACAATTATTAACAAAAATCTTACAAAATATTTTTCTTAAAGTGACTTGTAAATTCATTAAGTATTTAAGACCCATAAATATTTCTATTTATGGAAGGAGAGCATCATGAAGCCCAAGGAACATTCTTAGATTAAATTACAGTGAAGGCAGATGTCATGTCGTAAAGGGAGGTAAAAGCACTAACAGAGGACCGAGAAGCCGGGAAATTACGCCGCAGACAAGAGCAACGCTCTTAAGTTTTGATTGAACGGAACATTTCTATGCACGTACTAAACGGATTAATTAGACAAGTGCTTTGATGGTTGATGTAATTTCTCAAAGGAAAATAGCTCGAGGACCACCAACGCGATGCCGAGTATCTTTTCAATAGTATACAGGGTTATTCATAAAGGGTATGCTAAGCCGAAAAAGGCTCATAGTACTCATCATTATGAACAACTTTTACTATGGGACCAACACGAAATTCGCGAAAAAAATCAGCTGTTCCATAGAAAAATATCAATGACACTTGACAAAATGTATGGAACAGCTGATAGTTTCTTCGCGAATTTCGGGTTGGTCCCATAGTAAAAGTTGTTCATAATGATGAGTACTATGAGCCGTTTTCGGCTTAGCATACCCTTTATGATTAACCCTGTATATACCTATTATATGCAACAGTTAATACTTCGCTAGTTACTCAGTAACTTCTCAAAGGGCATACACTCTTATCAACAGACCTCCAAGCGCCCGACGCGACTCACAATTTCACCTATAATCATTTCAAACATGTTACAATGAATGGATGCTGTTTTTAACCGACTTCAAAAAAGGAGGATGTTAACAATTCGACTGTATGTTTTTTTTTATGTTTGTTACCTCATAAATTTTGATGATTCTTTTTTTATTAGAAAACTGACGCTTCCCATTTGGTCCCTTTTCAAATTAGTCCAGTTCTGATAATGGTATCCATGAGAAAACCATATAAGTCTTAAATTTGTATTAAGTACGTGCGCGACAAATAGAGGAATAACTCAATAGTCGGTCTTTTGAAGTCGGTTTTTGTTTTGTAAAAATAATTATTGTTATAATTAACGCAGAAATACTCACGTAACAATTAATAGATAAAAAAACTAAAAAACACGCTTTGTTTAGTGTATTGTCATCGGTCCTCGATATATTTACAAAGTTTGAAAGAAATCTGACCGTTTAAAGTGGGTCAAAAACGCGCTCAAAGGATTCGGTTACAAACATACATACAAACATACAGGTGAAGTTAATAAAAGCGTGTTAAAAATTAAGTCGAGTGCCAAGCGAGACGCAACAGCGAGCACGTCACGCTTGTAACTCACCTGAGGTCACCGAATGTGACCGAAACTAGTCGTAGTAGACGGGGTTGGGGTCGGTACAGTATGTAGACTTCTTCCAGTCATCTCTATCACTCGTCATATCTGAATTCAGTTCCTTCTTTTTCATAATATATCATCTGTCACACAAACTTGCCTAGGCCTTCTTAGTTCATAAGTTGATAACCTATGTCATGCACCTGTGGACGTATTCGTAGGCTATTCTTTTAAAGATATTTCGCTAGGAATGTGTTGCCTATTTAACGTATTTGTATCTTAATATCAGAATAAAGATATTCTTCTGAGTGATCGCAATAATCAGTTTTTATTACGTATTTTTTTCGTGACAAAGGTCCGACGCCCACGCTTTGACATTTTGTTCGTATAATCTCTTATTTTGTTTTCCCATTGTATGAATGAAAATACTGGAACGCGATACAGGCCTTTATTGCTTTGAAAAACGTTGAAAATAGAAACCTGATTTGGAAAATGTTTTTTTTTAATGAAAACATTTTTTGGGGCTTCGCGATGCGATTTTGGCGGCCATATAAAAAGTTTGCAGCCAAAAAAGGTATGGTTGAGTTAAAATGAAAAGAAAAGGAGAACTGGTTGTGGGTGTCGCTTACCATCACGCGCAGTGGCGGATTTACACATTTGCCGCCCGTAGGCTATTCAACATTTTGCCGCCCCTACCGACCTAAACAATTCGATACACTAGCCCCGTCCCCCGTCCCTGCTCACAATAATACTTTCGTTCAGAAATCGTGTCCGAAATTAAAAAAACTTGCCCCAGAATTTGCCGCCCCTGAAATCTGCTGCCCTAGGCTCCAGCCTACTCAGCCTGCTGGTAAATCCACCACTGATCACGCGAACAGTTTTTTTTGAGTGGGAATTTGTGTATTTTCTTCACGTTGAAACGGCTGAACGAATGTGACTCAAATTTGGTATGGAAATAGTTTATAAGCTGCTTAACAAATAGGCTACCATTTATGCCAAAATAACAGTTTCAGTAGAATAATAATAGTGGGTGCAGCCGCGGCGCCTAACAAGATTAAACTTGTAAACAAAGTTTCCCATTGAATGAGTGAATTAATTAAAAGCATAAATATATTTAAAACGGCAATTAAGTCGCTAATGACCAAGTACAGCTGCTCGGCTAATTGCAGTTTCTTTTTGTCTCTCTTTGAATGAATCGCTGGAAAATTACCATAGACAAATTAAAAAATAGAAGGTTGTGAAGGCGAGGTTCTGATAGATCGGGTTAGACAGTGACGGAGTGACCGAAGCAAAGTAAACGAAGCTACGTCCGAGCGAGATGGGGCGAATACATTGATAAAGTCTCGGGTCGAACCTACCCAGCAAACCTGCAATTCTGTGAACTAAAACGATATAGAAGACAAAGTCAATGGGCCTTTGCCAGTTATTCTACCGCCAAGCAGTAGTGTGCCATCATTGCTATTTCGATTGGAAGGGCACTATATCCAGTGAAATTTCATGGCAAGTAGGAGATTAAACATCTTATATCTCAGGGTGACGAACGCAATGTGCCGCGCAGGGTCTAAAAATTCTATAAATTAAAAATTCTGGGTGGCACAGACCTATAATGGGCAAACGTGACGTTTAACATAAGCGAGCGGTTTGCTCGTCTCGTCAGTCGTCACTCAATAGCATAAAAAATAGGAATTACATTTGAAAAATAGAATATAGAGTATGATAGGTTAGAGAAATATCATTCCCATGTATAGTTTTAGTATTCTATAACGTTTGGGATCATCGAATTGCAACTTGGCTAGACCTGCTGGACTCGATTGATGCCGGACTAAGTCTGATGGCAAGAGAAGTCAGTCCAACATACAAACACACTACCATTCTTTTACTTTACCTAAATCAACACGAACAGCATCTTTAAAACTATTTATGTTTTTAGGTTTTTATTTTATATAAAAAATACTGTGAAAATTTAAGTTTAAGAAAATAAATAAATCAGTGAATAAAATATGGAGATTTAATGTGACTCATGAAATCTTCAGTTGTCTGTTTTTACAGCTATCATAATATTCATAATGCATAGTTTCTTTAGTAACATGAGCTGTCAAAAAAGCGGCTCATCATACAAATGGTCCCCAATTATCAAGATGCTGCACTCCAAATATAGCCCAAAGAGTTGGCGGAGCAAGCTCATATATCTCCACGTATTTTCTTCAGAAAATGGCAGAAAATGTGTCATTTTTCTACTCCCTTACATAAGCAAGCAACAGGCAAGTAACAGCGCGAAACCGCTTTGCCACTTCCCTTAACGAGAGGGTAAAAATAACCCCACAGGGTGCCGTAGAATATACCGCCACTCTTAATTGATGTAGTGTGAGGTCCTTAATGGATACAGGCGTCTTTAGTTTCGACGTAGTTATATTAAAAAGGGGTTTAGGGTTCCGTGCCGAAATAGTTAGTAGTAAGGAACCTTTATGGCGAGATTTCGGTGTCTGTCCGTTCGTTAGTCCCTTTTTTAATTGTAAGTAATAAAAAAAAAAAAAAAATAAAGTAAAGTAAAGTCTGTGACAAAAAATGGCAACGGGTTTTAATTTTATTGAACTGTAGGCTATGCGGGCAAAGACGAGAGCAGAGACAAGCAGAAAATAAAAAATCGAAATACCTATAACTTTTTTAAAACAAGCTTTTTTGTATTTTCATCGGAGTTACATACCAAATTTAAGTTCAGTCAAAAATCGGGATTTGGTCAAAGTTGAATTGCAGGTTCACACACAAACAGTGCAAGTTAAATAAAAGCATGTAAAATGTTTTATAAAACATTTTTTTGCGTATTCGCTTTTTATTTAAAACACCGACGAATGAGGGCAGTTGAATATTCGTTGCGGCATTTTTCGCGCAGTTAACCTTGGGGAGTTTGTTAATGAACGCGGATTTTCAGCGGCTTACCTGAAACGCCTGGCTCTGGCACACCTGGCGAGTAAGATACTATCTCGGTCACTATCGCTCTTGTTAGAAATGTCATGAGAGTGAGGGTGACCGAGATAATCTCGAGCATCCAAGAATAGGTTACGTGAAATATTTACGAGCTAGCTGCGGACCGCGCTTTAACCCGAACTTGCATACTGTGCAAAACTGACTAAGTTTTTGGTCTCTCCTTGACATTGTTTAGTTCAACAATTTGGGTCGTTTCAAAGATAAGTTTATGGCACTGTACATAAAAGGTCACTAGTAAAATTCTCTGTAACAGAAAGCTAGGCTACTCTTACATAATTTTCGGTCTCAAAACGTCTCGTCTGAATTTTTGATGTCTTTGAAGTACGCCAAAAACGGGTATTGAATTTCGTAAGTGCACATCGCAGCGCCGTAGCCGTAGCCGTAGCACAGTGCCGTAGCTTGTAGCGTCGTAGTCCGTAGCATAATCATTCGTAGCATTTTAGCTTCTCGGTGTAGTTTTCTCAAAGTATCTTTCTCATTTCTGAAATCCTGGTACTTTTGCGAAAACGATCTAAGTTATTTTCAATACACAAAAATTTATTTTTAAAAATTACAGCAAAACTAACACATTTCGGGCATATGTTATTCTATAATCAATAAATAATTAATAATATTTACCTCTTAAATTTGCAACAAAAAAACCTTTTGATTTAAACAACTTTCAATGCTTAAAAACTGTTAAATTAGCAGAATACAACCTACACAACCTTCTTTCTGAAAGTAGATTATCATACAACCTACTTTCAGAAACGTCAGTTGTAACATCACTAAACAAAAATGCATTTGAACCACAAAAAACCTTAAAACCAACGTGTCTCGCAAAAAATTTACAATACTTACAAAAAATAGGTCTTCCAAAAGCCTTAGTGTCATTAGTACCATAAACATAGGTCTATTGCAAAACTCTCTCAGACCCGTGGGCGTGATGAAGCTATAAGCGTCAGAACAGGACGCCCGGCGCCCTCGCCATCTGCAAACATTATTATGCAAACCGCGTGACGTGTATACACGCCCTTACGTTAGAGCTTGCCTGACCCTTAATGAACGTTATTGGGGTTGTGTAGGCATTTGTTTACTTTTTTAGGGATATTGGGATCTTAGGACTCGTAAATTAGTAGTACGGGGTTGTGTATTTTTTACCTACCCACCGAAAAGGAAGATATTTTTTGGACGCATGTAATTTTACGATTATGTTTGTATTAGCTGCGCCCCGCGGTTTCTCTGATAAAAAGTATGTGAAAAAAGCCTATGTGCTATCTTAAACCATTAACTTTCGCATTATAACATTAGTTAGTATACTTACTTTATTGTTGCACACTTCGAAGGTGATTTTTATGCCACCTTTATTTAATTTTTTGTTAAACATGTTTTTTTTTGTTTGGTAGGATTGCGTTTGACTAAGCAACGATACGGTCTACGATGGAGCACGCTTGCCTAGAAGGAACCAATTCACTCGCGACTTGAAGACACCCACATTAACTCTAATCTTCTTAATATATATAAATTACGTGTCACGTTGTTTGTCCGCTATAGACTCCTAAACTACTTAACCGATTTCAATCAAATTTGCACACCGTGTGCAGTTCGATCTAACTTAGGAGATAGGATAGCTCACATCTCAATTTATAGTAAAAAAACATGAAAAATTAGAAAATTTAAAAATACTTAAACCATATAGAGCTTGTAAACTTTTTTAATGTAACTTTTGACATTTGACATAGAATTGACGCAATGGCTTTTGACAGGACAACGTCTGTCGAGTCAGCTTTAAAGTATACCATATAAATATGAAAGTTTGCTAGTGTGAAATTTGGTATGGAGGAACCAAATATTCTGGACAAACACAGGCTACCAATTATCCAAAATCAACAGTTCTGTCGAATAGGAGGTATAACAGCGGGGTGAGGCTGGTATAATTGAATACAAAATTTAATTTCACCGTAATAACTGTGCCTTCCTGACAAGGTACGATTCCGATGATTAACGGAATGTCCCTTCGACCTGGAGTCCAATTCTGGAACGTGCGATATTACTCACAAAATAAGAGGCCCGTTTGGACACTTGAGAAAGACCGTAGAATGTAACTTGGAACGCTTTTCGCGCATACTTTATGGTAGCATGCAATGTCAAATTATAACGAAACTCTCAAAAACAGTTACGTTCTCAGTCTTCTTTTTTCAAATATTAGTGTTGTAACTTGTAACCAATTAATTATTGAATTGACGATAGCTCAACTGACGATTCAATCACTTTCGTTTTTTCTTGTTTTTTTGTGATTGAATGAATGTTATTATAACTAAAAATATTAAATTAAAGACAAATTGACCTCTCGCACCATTTTGTATCATTTCAATATACCTAATTACCTATAATATTCAAGTTTAAGTTAAATTTTCGAATCGTAACCTTAATCCAATGTACTTTACAATACAAAATCAAATCGATCAAATACTCATACAAACTTGAATTGATTTATCGTGAGTATCGAGTACCGAGTCGTATGGTTACATCACTAGTTACGTCGCAATGACAAATGTCCAAACGGGCTTCTTATTTTGTGACGACTCTAATTTAGAAATTTTTCTCAGTGTATGGCCCACGTTAAGGGTCGCGTCTCATTAGTATTGGCATGATAGTGATACTAATTATCATAAGATGCCATCTTCATATTGAAGTTTGGAGGTCAGTAGGCTAAACTTTTTGATCCCATGCTGTGCTTTTCAAACGCTGATAACTTAGTCCGGTCTACTTCTTAATGTTAGCCATTTCCGTCTCTGCCGTCCTATAGTGACGGAGATAATCTCGAGCGCCAAAGAGTAGGGTCCCAGAATAGGTCCCCAGCATCGCTCCAATGTCACCCCTACACCCTACTTGAGACAGCTTAATATCTGTCTCCTTTCATATCAGAGCGTGTAACGGACGTAAATTATGACAGGTCGGAGTTATATTAATATTCAGAAAGTACCGTTTTATTGGAGCTTCGTGAGGCTGGATATGGCAACACTTCCAAATATAACATACTATAAATCCATATACGGGGTTATTCATAAAGGCTATGCTAAGCCAAAAGGGGCTTATAGTACTCATGATTATGAACAACTTTTACTTTGAGACAAACCCGCAAATCGCGAAAAGAAAATTAGCGAATTCGTGAATTTTTTCGCGAATTCTGGGTTGGTGCCATAGTAAAAGTTGTTCATAATGATGAGTACTATGACCTCTTTTCGGCTTAGCATACCCTTTATGAATAACCCTGTATATACATATCATACATGCCTGTATATGGTGGATGAGAATTACCTTAGCAATGAAAGTCTTTAAAATCGTTTGACCTGCCCAGCACGGGTCGTGGACAAATGGTTCATCTTTTTCGCGTAAATGTGAAATTAAAAAGCTAGAATAGAGTTATCCTCTTTGTCCCGAGATAAAGAGTTAACTCTCGCTCTCTCGAGTCGAGTGGCTGGCTGTCAAACGCAACTGTGTTTACATAAAAAAAGAATAAGAAAAAGTATACCTTATACCTTAGACAATGAAAATTATATAATTACTAGCTGACTCGACAGACGTTGTCCTGTCAAAAGCCATTGCGTCAATTCTATGTCAAATGTCAAAAGTTACATTTAAAAAGTTTACATTGTCCAAAGCGCTATATGGTTTAAGTATTTTTAAATTTTCTAATTTTTCATGTTTTTTTTTACTATAAATTGAGATGTGAGCTATCCTATCTCCTAAGTTAGATCGAACTGCACCCGGTGTGCAAATTTGATTGAAATCGGTTAAGTAGTTTAGGAGTCTATAGCGGACAAACAACGTGACACGTAATTTATATATATTAAGACTATATATGATCTCTTTGGCCAAATCTGGCAACTGAATTTTGATCCACTTTCCGATGTCTGGTGGAGCTGAATTTTGGTAAACGAATACCTGTGTAACTTTGATAAAAATGCAATAAAAGCTTATTTCAAATAATAATATTCAAATTATAATATTATTCAAATGGCTTGTATACACTTACGAGATGCAGGGTCTAATATAGAAGTAGTAGTCTACCTATATATATTATATAGTATTTTGAGTCTTTATACGGAGTCTTAGAGTTTATACAGTCTTTATACTTGTACAGTTTCTTTTTAAGGAGAAGCATCTTCCTACTCATCTAATTTTGGACAAAACACATAACTCGCAAGGAAAAATTGTCTGAAAACGAGTAAGACGCCAAATAGACGCCGACAATATATTTATCAACGTCCAATCTTGTCCCAGATAAGATATATTAACCCTTTGTGCGGAGCCGGACTTTTATTTGATTGATAGCTCTACGTACCTAACTGACATGTACAAAGAAAGAGAGAACTATTTCGTTATATTACACTTTGAAACTACTTTACCAAAAAAGAATAAGATGTAACATAAAAGGCATAATAAATAGAATAGAAAGTTACGGATAAAAAACCGAGAATCAAGTCACTATTCGCGATTAAAGTTCTCAAAAGACTGGCGACGTTACCTCGTTGAATAGCAATACTATAATAAATCTCTGGATTAATTTACCATTGAATTTATTTCAGGCTTACGCATAGTATCACACATGTATATAAATCCAATCAAATTAATAAAAGATAACATAAATAGGCATGAACAAAATATAAAACCACAAATTAAAAACAGAGCTTAGGTCACTATCCGCGGGTAAAGTACGCAAAAGGCTGGAGACGTTACCTCGTTAAATAGCAATAGATACCAATTATTTTGGTTTATTTACTATTTTATATGAACTTTATAATGTAATAGTAGGGGGGTGTTACTCGTTGGGAATGATAAAAAAAAAAAGATTCCCAACGAGTCACAGTGTTACTGGTTGGGAAAAAAATTCCCAACGAGTCACACTGTGACTCGTTTTGGTGTGACTCGTTGGGAACCCCTCGAACTTACTCGTACTATGTAGCTGCTTACTACCTGCGGTCGACGGTTTTATCTGCATTTTCCGGGATAAAATCAGCCTAAGCTAAATCATATCAAATAAAGCCTTCAAACTCGGCCCCAATGTTCTATTTATATTTTTTTATATCAAATACCTTATGCCTAGAAATAGATTTATTGTTTACCAGTTATAAATAACTTAGAGTCCTGGCTTCTTTTATCGCCGCCTTAAAATATTTTTATTGTTTACTGTCGTACCAAATTGAATTCTAATGTTCTAAAAATAGCTTTCCTATTAGCCTGTTAAATGACCACGGATCAGACAAGAAAATATCAACGTTTTCCTTTCCATTCAGCCCATTCACTGGAAATGAAGCAAACAATAAATCATAAAGGGAAACATTATTACTTGACCCAAACGTGGGCGTGTAGGTACATTTTATATGAAGGGGCCTAATAATAAAACTCGAATAAAGTAAAATATAACATGACGCGACTTGTTGGTTGGTACGGTGACAGTTGTATAGGTTATGTCAAATACTACAGATATACAAAAAAATGGGTCACAAAAACACAAATTAATACATAAAAGACGTTAACAAAAACCAATGAGATGCATCCGTGTTCTTGAGTCAAAAACCAAACTAAACAGATACTAAAGCGATAGCTGGACATTTTGGCGTTTTCAGAAGTGAAGCGAGGCCTCTCCTGCGTTTTCAACGGCATTTTTGCAAAAAATAATGTAGCTCTTCGCAATAACGATACCTGTTCGATTGCAAATTTCTACCAGAAATTGATTGCCGCCAGCGGAGTGAAAATGACAAGAAATTAAGAAAAAATGTTTTTTAGTTGAAAAAGACTAAAATAATCAACTCACTTATTTTTATACAACGAAATATAATACACTACGATGTTCAAGAAAAATCTTGTATTTTAATAAAGTAAATTGTCTCTTAAAAACCATTGCAGTTACTTGCATCGGATATCGGAGAAAAACAGATAAAAAAAATCTTCTAGACACGCAAAGGATCTGTCTACACTGAGCTTTTTTCTATTTGTTTTTCATTTCCCTTTAGGAAAAAGTTTGCGCGAGATAGATAAAAACAGGCATTACATAATCTCGCTTTCATAATAAAATCACTGAAATCTTAAAAACATTTTTAATTCAAGGTCAAAACCATCATTCTCATAATTTATGTCATCTTTCTAAAATTAAATACCAGTGTTCCTTCAACTTCGCGGGATGGAAGTAAAAAGGTATTTGAACAAAGAAGTAACACAAAAGCACAGATTAAATAATAAAGTACTTAGTTGCAAACTTCCCGCTGTAGCGAGCTCAGTACAGAGCGACAAACTTAACTGTGCAGTTGGCTAAATGAGGATAGCGAACATTTTCAACGGCGTCAGTCCATTTTGATCAGAAAATACTGCGGTAATCGAATTTTCTGAATAGTGGTGAATGGTGGTCATTTTACGGACAAGTTTGTTAGACTGCCAACCGCGAGTCAATGCCAGGCTGGTCAATAAATTAAAGTTTCTCGAAGGCTTTGGTTTAATTAGCGTTTGACCTACTTTCAGTCGTATATATAAGTTTGTAAGTTTATCGCATGCGCCTTAGGTTTCATAGGTTTCAGGAATGTTGTTCTCAAACTCGATTCTGTAACATTTTAGAGAAACGGTGACCGAAACGTGCGAAAATGAGGCCTCTTGTGTTTAGTGAGATACCATCACGAGTTATTTTATTCATTTACTTTTGTTGTATAATTTACAAGATCTCTTTAAGCGATGTAAGTCAACACAACTAATTTCTTTCCCAGTTTTTTCAAGTGAAATGCTATTGAAAACGCACCAATTTCAAAACTCTGTTCTCGGCTATGTATTCCACATGGTGGTAGGGTCAGTCCTTCTTTACTTTTCTTCTCTACTTTGCTCTATCGTGGACATTGTCTTCGGAAATCTTTATTCAGATTCCCCTTTTTTTCATTTCTGCTCGTCTTGTTTTCATGGTCTTAAAAATTCGTAGTAGCCCCCCAAGTTTCAGAGGGACCTCAAGAAATGAAATAATTTTCGTTCTGTTATTGTTTGAAATATCATACCGATGTCAATCAACGATTCCCGTAAAATGGACGGGGGCCGAAAGGTCGACAAAGTAAATGTAATTCAGTTAACGTTATTGAGTCTTTCATACTTTGTGAGGACATTAATTTTGACTAAATGCCGATTGCCCTTTGGATTCACATTTAATTTTATTCATCATCATACACAGCTCTTTTTTGTCCCAATACTGCGAATAAGATTATTTATTTACTTTCAAATGCTTGCTATGCTTACAGCAAAGCCAATGCGCACAGCAAGCCACAATAACAAATCTAAAACTAGGTGTTAACATTAAAATTACTCTTACTGTCACTCTGTCACTGTTACTCTTATTATCTCTTGCTGTGCTTTTTTATGCCGTGACAAACAAGCAAACAGGTCTCCTGACGGTAAGCAATCACACGATGTTATAATCTACCTCCATTCCAATTCTATTCAAATTTGTTGAACCGCATCATTATAAAAACGTAACAAATATACTTAAACACTTACGCCTTTTTAACACGCTTATATTAGCTTCACCTGTATGTTTGTAACCGACTCCTTTGGGCGCCATTTTGACCCACTTTAAACGGCCGGATTTCGTTCAAACTTTTTAGATAAGTATATCGAGGATCGATGACAATAAATTATTATACAAAAAATAAAAAATTATACTTATACATAAATTAAAATAATTATATGAAGATAGTAAGTTGTGTTTTTGCTCCGAACGCGATTTCTTCGATTACTGTTAGCTAAGCTGTGACTCGGTACGCGAATTCTGTGACTACTGCTGCCTAAGCTGAGGTTCCCCACGGCTACTGGTACATATTCTGCTACGTGCCGCGTTTGTCAAAGAGCGATGACAATGCGTGTTTTTTAGTTTTTTAAACTATTCTATTTTTAACAATGAAAATCAAAATCAAAATTTTGTTTTTTGCTGTGTTCAAAATGATTTTAAAATTAATGTAGAATGTTGGTATGATATGTGATAGCATAACCTACGTAATATGTACATCTCAGCGTCAATAACCTTAAACGTTAATTACGCAAAGCAATCTACCTAAAATACATTTGTCTGCTCTCACTCCATTAGTAAAGCAAATTAAAGCTGCATTATACCAGAGCTCGCGTATGATTGTGGCCGCCCTTTGAGCTCTCTACTCTCTACCGCGTTCCTTTGACTGAGTTGACCTAAACTTAAATTGGATTTACAACTTGGCTGGCGCCACCCACTGGCTCTTTGTCTAATAGACCATAGTTTAGCTATTATTAGAAATAGTATGAATAACATTATGCAACTATGGTATAATCTGGGTGTCTTGAAGTCGCGAGTGAATCGGTTCTTTCTAGGTAAGCGTGCTCTATGATAGACCGCATCAATGCTTACCATCAGGCGAGATACCGGTCAAATGCAAGCCTATCTTAATATATATAAATCTCGTGTCACAATGTTTGTCCTCAATGGACTCCTAAACCACTTAACCGATTATAATAAAATTCGCACACCATGTGCAGTTCGATCCAACTTGAGAGATAGGATAGTTTAAATCTCAAATTATAGTCGCAATTTTAATTTATTGCAAATTATATATATACTGATAATTTTTACTATAAATTGACAAGTTAGCATCAACATACTACGGTTGCTATAGTTACGCAATGGCTTTTGACAGGACAACGTCTGTCGAGTCAGCTAGTATTTGAATAAAAAAATGTACATTGGTCTTTATTTCTATTAAAAAAACATAAACAGACATAAACAAGATAGAAAATTACAGATAAAAAACAGTGCTCAAGTCGCTATCCGTAGGTAGAGAACCCAAAAGTCTGGCGACGTTACCTCGTTGATGCAACTATTATGATCAAATATCAAACTCAATCTTTAATCATCCCACTGCTGGGAGACCAGATCTCTCAAAGAGTGAAAAGGCCGTATTCCACGACGCTGGCCACGCGGGTTGGTGGATTTGACAGTGCGACTATGATAATATTTAACAGGTTTTATTAATGTACTTATCTATTTAAAATTGCACAATCAATTTATTTGAAATCAAAAGGAAATTACTATTATTTGAGATGGGGGAGATGAGTCCTGCATTGAAGTCCCGGGTAGGTTGAATCGTGCATTTTCCTCGCCAGCAATTACTCCACCCACCCATTTCGCCAACTTAACTTTTGTGAGGTACTTTAATAGATCCAACCGTTTATTTTCTATTTGACAGATCTAATTTGACAGTTATAGTGTTGTGACCAAGTGATTATAGTGGACACGATATCGATTCATTTTTCTATCGAGTCTGTGCGGAAAGAGAACAGTCGTAGGAATGGCGCTAGTAAGTAGTAGAACGTCATTCTATTATCACTTTTGTTACATTGACACGTAATAATAATCTTCCTAAAATCAATCTATCTACCAATCTATATTTATACTACATTAGAATCCTACATTATACCCGTATAAAAATAGCTAATAAACAATATCGATATCCCAATCGTAACATCACTATGTTGATAGCCACAGAACGTAATTTTTTAAAAACGTTTGTTATTTTATGTAATTTATAAAAAAAACTACTGCACTTATGGACTCAATTTGTCAAAGAAGATTATTATACGGGATCAAGGAGCAAACTTAGGCAGTTGTCATATTTTTAAAACCTCGCATCTAAAAGTGAACTTTTGCGTAACATGACGCAGTTACGTTCTATTGGTGCTGTCAAAAAGAAAATAAACGGTTGGATCTATTATAATTGCTTTATACGATTGCAGTTATACCTACGTAGTTGCTACGGAGTAGTCTAGGCTATTATTGCGTGGTTATTGGTGGTCTACTAAAATTATCATTGAAACAAATTCACAATTTTGTGGAGTGGAGTTTTGTGGAGTTTTGTGGAGTTATACGCATAACCTCAAGTGGCAACACCATCTGCGCTGCGGTCGTTATGGTTTTTGACAAGGGTAAACTATATAAGTAGCAAACAAGGTGGGGTTTTGTTACTCAGAAAGTAACTACCTACACTCATTACTAACGTTGTAGATGTTGAAGTAAGATACAAATAATAATTAATAATTTGTATTACGGTGTCTAAGACAATTTGGCGCCCAACGTGTGACAGTTGGCACCACGACTTTCTTAACCAAAGCTTCGTGTTATTGAATATGATTATTATTATTTACACAGAAACTGCTTATATCATACTAGTCTTATAAGTTGAAAAGCAACTCTATAGCTCTTTTTTTCTTCCTCTGTACCTCAATTTAATTTAAACAGTTTTCATCACGCAGAAAAAATAATATAAAAATCACTGAAAACAACTCAGTTGACTTTAAAAAGTTAACTAACAACTAATAATCTCTTCTAAAACTACTGCTTGGTTTTTGTAGGTAAATATAATCATATTATTCTTGTTTTGTCGTTCAAATGTCATCTTTATTCATGAGAGTAAATTGCAGGAAATAGATTACATGCCATGCAAACATTTCAACACCTTCAAAGTACGTTATAAAGCGAAAGGAAATTCGGGGAAACGCAGAATGAAACCCGACGAGCTTCGTTTATTACGCTTCATGTAGGACGTAGGGAATCATTCCGGCTTGTTCCGACTGCCATTAAAACTAATGAGTCTGCATAGAGAGAGAAAAGAAAAGCGTAGAGGCACTTTAGCGGTCCACTGTCGGTGCGTGGAAGGGTGCGGTTAAAATTAAGCAAAATAACATTTGGCAGTCCAAAATGGTCTTTCTTTCAGACAAATACTGTAACTCAAATTCCGGCTTAGAACTAAAACCCATCTAATAAAAAATTAGTTGAGCACTGACCATTATTAGATATTAAACTTTTATTTTATTATTGTTTGTATACCTATAAGACTGCGGTGAAGCCAAAAAAATCTTTATGTACCTATGTATGTATTTATATCCGTACCTATAATCTCCCGAAACTACTAAAGAACTAAACCGATTTTAATAAATAATGATAATTATGTGTTTAATTCGCCTTTGTTATGTACATAAGTGTCACTGTAAGTGTTAAAATAATTGCCATGGTCGAGTTAGAGTTTATTTAACTTTTTACTATTTGTACTTCTGAATGATTCTTCCTCTTTCACATTTGTATGCGGTTTTAGCAGCTATGAATCCTAAATCAACATTTAGTTGAAATTAATGTTCTAGTTTGAAATTGACTTTGTGGCATCTAATAACCGCAACAGTTTGCCCGCAATTTATAATTCATTATTTAGTGACAGTTTGGTCACACATTATTTAATAATTAAGTAATTATTAACAAAGCGACATTCTTTCAACAGAAACTTGTTTAAGACATTTTGGCGCCCAACGTGGAACCGCTATACTTTGTCCACAGTCCACACACACATTTTTCCATTTCACTAAAGTTGCAGTTGGAAATTTTGGCGCGCAAAATGGAGTAAAATTTTAAATCTAGAATTACCTAATTGTTCATAGGCCAACCCAGTTGCTTCATGGACTGCTTAAAAATAACCAAAATTTAATAATAAATTCTATTTCCAGCTAAAAACAAAAATTTTTATTCGAGATCAAAATAGTTCGATTGAGTAGAAAGAACGACACCTTACAAGATAAAACAAAAGAGGCTATTTATAAAGTATAAAAGAACCTCATTACGTATTGTTGAACTTTTGGCAAATTTTCAGACGTTATAGAAATCACAAATAGACGTTGGAACGTATTCTGATTATCATTATCATCATAATAAAAAAAATTGCACTTACTTTTTAGTATAGGTCTTGTTTACTGATTAATAACTATTTTTGTGTCGCATTTTTAAAAAGGACGCATGTATGATTGAGTAGGATACTCCGAATATAGCTTTAGTCACATACGATTGTCTTTTTCAAGGAGTAATTAAAGCGAAATGTGTCAAAATCACAGCAGTTTTTTGTAATACATAAAGAAAGTAATTTTTTGGTATCTTGCTGCACGGATAAGGTCTTCATTTTGTTTTAATTTTAGGTTTAGCTATTTTTTGGTTTTAATAGAAATAAAATTGTAATGAATATTTGTGATAAAAGAAATAAAAAATATAAGTTTTGCAATTTGGGTGGGTATCCGTGGGTGGCATTACAACTAAGTACGCTCCCGTGGGTGGAATAACACGTTAAGCTGTAAGCCCTTATTGTTAGTCCTATAATAAAGACTGCTTTATCATGTCAGACGCCTTCTTGCGTTCAAAAACCTGACACTAGGACTAGCCACTTGGTCTATACGAACTTACTATTTATAGATTTGTGATTCATTAAAAAACTACGTAGAGAAGATCAAAGTTCTCTCATCCCTCTCAACCGAACTCGAAGCGGATGAATCCGTAAAGTTTTTCATTTTTCACGGATAATAAGCACCCCGCAAACTATTTCCATAGCAGCCGTAAAGTAGAAAGCGACAAACTTATTTGTAGCACTCAATGAGGGAGCCATAGTCGTGTTTCCTGAGGAAACCGAAGGCGTCCGTGGAAAATTTCTAGTTCTATCTTTTTGCCAACTGGAAATAAGTCGGTCGGTCTGTATTCGAGCTTTGGGAAAGTTAGAAGTGCGAAAGTCGATAAAATAAGTGATTTGCAATATGCTGTATTTCGAACCTTGCTGCTTGGTAATAAAGAGGTATTGGTAGTTTGAGTTTTGCGGGTAGTTTGTGAATCTGCCCACGCAGCTAGTGCGGCGGTGCATGAAATTGTGGCGTATTTATAGATTACGGATATTTTCATTGGTATTTTGTATTAGGTAGTTATATAATAGTATGACTAACAGTTTTCATTTTATGGCTAAGATTAATACGAAGCAATGACATTTTAATATTATTTATTACCCGCGACTTCACCCACCTATCACTTTTGTTCTGAGTCTGGGTGTTAGTTGTCCTTGTCTTTGTGTGTGTGTTCCATGGCATACCCGACACAGGATATCCTAATAGGGAGCTATGAGTGTAAAACTTTTTTTTTTCTTAACCACCTGCATTGAGGCGAACAAAACAAAAAAGAATCGGTGGAGCCATTTTCGATCTTTTGCGAGACTAACGAACGACGATTGATTTAAATGTTTAAAAAGATTGTCTCCATGTAATCTCGCACATACTGTGTAAACTGAATAACGTGTGTTTATTAAGATTGACAGGCTAGACGTTCGACCACAGCTTATATTTGAAATAACGTTACAGTGATAGCTAACACGCTAACCCTAACGGAAACAGCCTCAAATCAGCCAGCTGAAACACGTCGGTTTTCCATTCCAATATTACCAGTCCCAAACTCGCTAACACATTTTGCTCCCCATTTCCATGATATCGCACAAACCAACATAAACACTTGATTCCCTTAGCAAGATACAATTCCCTTCCCGAGTCTCCGCCACATAAATTATGCGAACAGTATGAGGTGCGGAGACGCGACCGTGAAGGCACACCCACTCCTTTTCACGGCCTGTGATCAACCGCTGGGCTGCGAAAAGGGTGCTACGTTGTAAGCGATTTATTGTAACCAGTATTTTCGCGTGTTTATTCCATTGGAACTGAAAACAAGGAATTTAACTTTGTTTCTAAACGGATATTTTTGTACTCAAAGAGTTTTGACGCTATGCGACCTGTTATTCTAAAAAATCAAACACAAAATTACAAAATAATATGAAAAATAAGAGAAAATCTGAGTGTATACTCGTACTTTGCTTTGCTACGTACCATGCGAGGTCCAGTCAAACGCAGAACTACTTACCGAATACAGATTTAAGCCGTAGATATTGATTTTTAAACGGAACGAACTGAAACTCAAATAAATTCTCCGTCCATACTGCTGTCGTCTGTAGTGTGCCTGCGCCCACCACCGATGTTTTATTGCTTATTGGCTCTGAGTTATCAAGATATTTGTTTTCCCGCAAAAATAATGCGGGTACTCCGAGATTGTGCGCTTCAATTTTCAATACGTTTTGTGCGGTTGTTATTGTTGTTGTTGAACCATGGTTAGACGAGGTTGTTGTACATTCGTCACTTAGTAAATTCGTCACATTTTTAAAACTCTATACATTGAAAATAAATTCGTCACAGGTGAATAAAGTTGTTGTAAATTCGTCACGAACTCTGACGTTGTAGAGCTAAATACAATATTTCTATAGACTAAGCTCCCATTGCAAAAAAAATAACCCAAATAGTAGTACAATAATAATGGTACACACCAAATTGGAACACCAAAAGCAATCACAAATAATCAAAGAAAAAGCCTAACACAAACAATTACTTAAAAATAACCTAACCTATACCTACTAACTATTAGGTTGCCATTCGCAGCCTGATATGATCATGTTTCTAAAACTAAAGGTTACCTTCTATTGTTGCGATTTCTTCTTGGCTACCTTAGGATGAAGATAATATACCTTGAAAAGATCGAAAACAGTTAGGTATTCCAAGAATAAAGTTTATGGGACAAGGTTTCTTGCATCGGGAGTGAGACCTTAGTAACAGACCATACCTACTATAGTAATTCTTGAGTCTCTTAACAAAAACCAAACACAACAAACACCAACGATGTGCGTCCGCTTTGTCAACTTTCAAATTCCTAACCCACCGAAACTTATCACCTTGATTACGTAAGAATCCTAGAGTTCCCCGAATTTAGTGTTCCATAAACAATAACGAACTGGTCCTGTAATTCAAATATGTCAAGACCAGCGACAATCCCTATTTTAATTAAAAGTTATAATGAGGTTAAACCATAAACCCAAAAAAGGGACGTGTGAAATTACTGACTAAAATAAAGGGACATTTTGTAGTTAATTTCAAAATTACTCATTATGAACTATACTATAACGCTTAAATTATGTTACACACAATTTTGTAATTTATTTTTTCTTTGAGAGGCTTGAGTTTGACTGCCATCTTGTCGCATGGTGAGCACTGATGCGGCCTACGATAATGACGTTTGCTTAGAAGAAACCGATTCCCTCTCGAATTGAAAATATCTAATTCTTCCCATAATATCCAAGTACGACACTCACGTGTGTGCCGACGTCATCGACGTGCATAAGCAAGACAGCCAAAAGTACCTAATTCAAACACGTGCGGCAAAGATGACGATGCATGACAAGATGGCGGATCGTGACGTAAGTTGGTGTTCCCGCCAGAAAAGCCAGACCTTGTTCTTTTAGATCACAGTCATTTATTTTTTAACCGACTTCAAAAAAGGAGGAGGTTATCAATTCATCTGTATGTTTTTTTTTTTTTATTTTTTTTTATGTTTGTTACCTCATAACTTTTGACTGGGTGAATCGATTTTGATGATTCTTTTTTTATTAGAAAGCTGACGCTTCCCATTTGGTCCCATTTCAATTTAGTCCAGTTCTGATAATGGTATCCATGAGAAAACCATATAAATCTTAAATTTGCATTAAGTACGTGCGCGACAAATAGATGAATAACTCAATAGTCGGTCTTATATTTTGCGAATGTAATGTTTTGTGAATGTAATATTTTGAGAATATAATATTACGAGAACGAACCTTTTGAAGTCGGTTTTTGTTTTTTGTTTTGTAAAAATAATGTTCTTGTTTATTTACCTGCCCAAAAAGATTATTAGATTCATAATTGATTCAATCTTCTGAATTTAAAATTAGAATTGAAATTATTTTCTAAATCTATTTAGCTAGCTACCGTTAACTTCATTGTTACTTTATATTTCGTTGGAATTTTAAACTTTGCTTCGGTTCTATGATTGAGCTAGCAAAGTGGGAACTAAACTAAACTAACTTGTGGTTTTGAAATATTATATCTGGCGGTATAAGTGAAGCGCGACGACTTCGCTTCGTGACGAAGTTACACAAGTTGAAGTACTTAATTTGAAAACGAAGTTGAACGAGACTGGCATTCTCAAATAAAACTAACTTATCGTCAACTTAAAGTTAATGGGAGTCTTACTTTAGTTGGGGCTTTTGATGAATTCGTTTTGCGTTACTTAATACACGTTCTTAAGGTATAATATACCTTATTCTCAGGAGGATAAGGTGAATAATACCTATATTTTTACTTTGATAAATGTGAGGGACAAGTAAAAAGATGAAAGGCGGTTTTCAGAATTCATAACTTTATATTAAGTACCTACTTATTTATTCCATCATCATCTATATTATATCCAATTAATTTATTCACTTTAATTTCTTGAACACTTTCAGCAAAAATACTAAAAGTATTAGGATATTTTAAAATTAAAACAAAAACTAAAAGTCACATAGACACATGGTAATGGTAACAAACGTTCTCACACACACATACACAAACTTTTGCATTTATAATGGTATTTGAAATTTTATACAATTTGGAATTTTAACACTAAAAGTCAATACTGATCAGTCTAATTGAGAGCATTTTGGATTTTGAAGAACTTCTTAGTAAAAAACAAATCAACGTCAGTGATAAGCGCAACATACTGGATCCACACCATGAGCTCTGACATAAACTAGCCCCTCTCGTCTCGCTCTGTAACCTGCAGAAAAACGAGACAAAAACCAACGCGATTCAATTCAGGCTCGCGCTAAGAGCTCATGATGTGACTTACTGACTTAACTAACTTAGTCGTACACGTGGAAGACGCTTCCACCAAATTATGTCACCTCAATCGAACCACGCGTAGTTTATCCACAAAATCGATTGTTCCCGAATCGGGAATCGATCAATCATCGAGTAACGAAGTCTCAACTCGATCAAAGTCTAATTAAAACATGTCATCGCCTCGGTATCGCGAACAAATCCGTTTAGGCTGCTCTATTGGAGATTTACTTTGACATTGTCAAGTAAATTGGCATTTTATTTTTAAATAGCTGCGCCTCGCGATCTCAAACGCATTTTCTATATATAGCTATACATTCTCTTTCTCACAGTTGGACCATGGATAGTTTTACTTACCCGTGGTATATAACCAGCTGTACATAGTGGTCATGGACCACGGGTGGGGAGTGGTACCTTTGAACCAAATTTTATTCAAATCCGTTTAGCCATTTTTGAGTAATTGAGCACTGAGCAGAAAACATTCAAACGTCACATGGTCAAGCTGTAGTTTCAAAATAAATTACACAATAAACAACTTAGGTGCATCCTTTTTAAGAGCAAACATTTAAATTCGTAAATCAAATACCTACATATTGTATTATAAAAAAAATGGTTTAAAAATAAACGGTCTCACGTTTAAACGTTGTCTAGATTGACAAATGCCTTTTAAATTTTGTGCAATACAAAAATGAAGTTCGCGGTACCAACGTCACGTAACCAACTAACGAACAGAGTTTCAAGGAAAGGCTGATCGTTTCTCGCAACCCAATTCCAGCTTGGCTGTAGAATTCAGAAACTATTTGCATCATGATGGATAGACTTTCACAATACGTTTACTTGAGTTTACGTACAACCTCTTACGTGAACTTAGGCTTTATTCAGTTGTATTGATTCGATTTCTTCAATGTTGCGATTTACTAGAAAATATAAATATAGTGCTTTGGTGACATTGTAAAGTTGGATCGATTTCTACTAGAGAAGCCTGCCCCTCTAGCCAAACCTAGCCAAGTTGTAATTCCATAATCGAAACGATATAGAAAAGTAGGAAAATGTATGGGAATGACATTATTCTACAAATAGATTATGGAAATTGATGAAATTAATGTCACGTCACGTCATTGCTTATATACTACGAGTATCTGGCAAGATCGTGGTTAAACTCAAGCCCATCATGGATGTTTAAAATAGTGAGTTTTTAGTAACACTAGACCAATTATCAAATTATTCTATAAATAGATTATAGAAATTGATGAAATTAATGTCACGTCACGTCATTGCTTACTACAAGTATCTGGCAAGATCGTGGTTAAACTCAAGCCCATCATGGATGTTTAAAATAGTGAGTTTTTAGTAACACTAGATCAATTATCAAATTATTCTTTAAATAGATTAAAGAAATTGATGAAATTAATGTCACGTCACGTCATTGCTTACTACAAGTATCTGGCAAGATCGTGGTTAAACTCAAGCCCATCATGGATGTTTAAAATAGTGAGTTTTTAGTAACACTAGATCAATTATCAAATTATTCTTTAAATAGATTAAAGAAATTGATGAAATTAATGTCACGTCACGTCATTGCTTACTACAAGTATCTGGCAAGATCGTGGTTAAACTCAAGCCCATCATGGATGTTTAAAATAGTGAGTTTTTAGTAACACTAGACCAATTATCAAATTATTCTATAAATAGATTATAGAAATTGATGAAATTAATGTCACGTCACGTCATTGCTTACTACAAGTATCTGGCAAGATCGTGGTTAAACTCAAGCCCATCATGGATGTTTAAAATAGTGAGTTTTTAGTAACACTAGACCAACTATCAAATTGCGAGTGAATAGGTTTCCTCTAAGCAAGCGCGCTCCAACTCCATCGTCGACCGCGTCATTGCTTACCATCAGGCGACAGGGAGGTCAAACACAATTGTATCATTAAAGTGAGCTTTTTAGCAAACAGGCACAAATCATCAAGTTACCAAGTTTACTGGCTCACTCATCTTACTTTTAACAGGTAAATCTGGTCTTAACAACTTTATTTAATACAAATTAATTTGTGCGAAAAAAGTTTAGGTCTTACTTTAATTACAAAACTTTTTAATACAAATTAATGTGTTGAAAAGTTTTCCAATTAAAGTACTAAACCTACCTGAGCGGCGGATCTCCGCTTGACAGGAAAAACGAGTTTTCAATTAAACGCTTCATCTATTTTTCTCCTGTACCCTTTGACTGGATTGCTTACTGAGAATTTCGTACAAAATTTCTATGAAAAGACCTATAAAGTCGTTTCCGGAAACGCAATAACAAACTACTATTCAACCTTTTATCCTCCCACTGCTGAGATACAGGTCTACCCTCGAAGGCTGAGGTGTGGGTTGGTGGATTCACACGCGCCATTGTATTTCTGTTCCGGACGAATGCAGGTCATTGCAGGTCCACACGATGTTTACATTCACCGAAAAAAAAAGTATGTGAAGGCGCAGGAGACCCTTCACTTCAAAAGATCTCTTAATTAAAACTTAATCAGACTGGTAAAACAATTTATAGCGATTTGCCGCGATTATATGGTGCGCTGGCCCTTCTCTTTCCAAAGTAAGTCTTTTTACTCTTGTAAACCGCCCCCCCGCGACCCCGCTTCCTTTGACACGGCACTCCGCTAGAGTGGCACTGACAATACACTTTTGTTGACAGTGACAGCAACAATATTAACTCTTGTCCAAGCGCCGTCCTATGTAACATAATATACAAATAAAAAATGCTTACCATTAGAAACAAGGTTTAACAACTCAATTCATTTCATTTTGTAGCGACGACGCCAATCACTTAGGTAAATTGAAAAATCAATATTCAGACAGTTAATAAAATGCTTTTTCTGACAAACAGATAAATTGCTTTTTCCTGACCGATGGAAATTTCTCCTGTGGACCGAACTCTGACGGGAGGCATAACTAATAAACGAGAGGACATGAAACTCAGGAAAAAATAATGGCTTTACTATGTATGGATGAATTTTTTTCAAAAAGTTGAACTGGTTAAACTAATGGTTGAACAAAACTGGTTCACTTTTGTTGCGGGAAGAACTAAGAAACTCACTATTTACTGCATCGCCTTAACATACTGACATTTTTGGTGATCTGGCCGAGTGTCATACTTGGGAGAAGCCTGGGTTATTAGGTACTTATAAACACTACTTACAGCTAAGTGACATCAGTTAGTACGGCACGCTTCATTTTTAAATACAAAAATGTAGTTAATTTTAGTTTAACACAGTATTTTACTAAAACTACTTCGGCCGTCTACGAAACCAGAGTTTCGAAACTAGTTTCATAGGAGGCTTTTCCAAATGTCAGCAAATGTCAAATGTTAATCTGAGCAACTTTCATAACTAAAGTTATAAATAATACAAGCAAGGGCCCGTCTATATCCTAAGCCCAAAGTCAAGAACATCGGCGCCCAGTTGGTAGCTTTTCGGTTTTTTATCGCATACATTTCGGGGAGTGTGCATCTGATCTGCATGATTTTATTCCCTCTAGCAAATTTTACTATCGGACTACCAAAGGGACATTGTTCTATGGTTGATGCACCAAAACTCGTACAAAGCGCTTTTATTTTACCTTTATTGTGCGTACTGCTAGAGAGTGGAATGGTCTGCCCGAGTGGATGTTTCCCGGTAGAAATAATTTGGGTGTCTTCAAGCCGCCAGTGAATCGGTTTTGTTTCCATCGCAGACCGCTTCATTGACTACCATCAGACAAGATGGCGGTCAAACGCAAGCTTAGTAATCTTATTAAATTCTTAGTTTTAAAAAACCAGCAATGGTTTTACAATGCTGTCTGTAGAAGCTAGTCCTTTAAGATTTCTCACCAATAGATCGAACCACGTCAGTTGTTGAAAAAAACTGCGTTATAGAAATTGGATGACATGTTCATAATTGATTTGTCTGCGGCACGAGGTCGCAGCGAACAGAGGCGGTAGGTATCGACAAATACACCCACCCAGGGTGAAATAAAAGTTTGTTTTACGATTTATTTTTAGGACAGTTTTTGATCTGTCTGTGACGTACGTAAATTGTTCGATGTAGGAAAATATATTGATTGAAAATAAAGACCACACGGTGGGCGCCAAAAAAATATTCCAATAAAAAAATAAGTATATAAGCGATTTCTCGTAGTTGATGAGTGTCTAAATCTAAGTTTAATGCCCTTACCATGAACTCTTAGCGTAAGCCTGATATGAGTCTCGCAGAACAGACCTTAGGATCAACCACTGTTAATTCGTGTGTTTCAAGGTAGCTTTTGTTTTGTAGTAGTTTCACTCACTATTAAATTCTCTCATTTGAAATATGAGCGTGAGTTTCGACTATAGGACCTATAGGTATGTGTTAAGTCTCACGTGAATACAATTACACCTTCCAATATGCAGCTAACTCCATTAGCAGCGTTCTTATCAGGCCGGAGCTTAATCGACTTAGCGCCGACAAATGGGGTGCTCCTCTATCTCCGGAGTAATGAGCACGTGAACAAGGGAAACTGTACCTACCTCACCAGAGATACGACACAATATTGTACACAACTGACACAGACAGCAAATAATGGACGAAGTATTTTCGTGCATAGAAATTCGGAAACAATTCTGAAATTCATAGTTTGTATGAAATTCATTAGGTAAGTATGTAATTAGTGTTACGCTCGTGTTTTTGTTTGCTCATAGCAATTTTCAACGAAATTATGAAACAGAAACAATTTTAATAGATTCTATTTGAGACACTTTCAAAAAAAGCAATTGTTTGTTACCAATTCATAAAGTTTTAATAAAAATACAGAAATCGTTTAATAAGAATTCTTTCTACAAAACGCTTTTTATTTTCTACTTGAATCCTATAAATTATAATATTTTCCACTTAGCTGATTAATTTCGCCACTGGCCACGTGTTGCAAAATCGGTAGATCTACATAAATCCTCGAACACCACGCTAACCTGACCTCCGCTCTTTAAATACCACAAGGACAAAGTACAACTCAACAAGACCAACTTATACTGGTCATGGCAACTCATACTTGCCAAAGTTAAAGTAGGTTTATTTGTGTTGATAAATGTTATTATGACGGGTTTCAACGTTTGTTATTACTCGAACTTAAACATGAAAGACTGGACGAAAGGAAAATAAAATTACTTCTATTTGTTTTTGAAATCATAAAAAGTTCAAGGGTAAAATTTTCTGAAAACCAAACTTAACTGTAAACGAGAAGGTCAACGGACCCTAAAAGCTACGCTTGTATATTTTTATTAAAATAAAGTCTGCGTTTGACCAATCACTAGCCTGTAAGATGTGCTCCCGACCCGTGGTCCAACCGCTATGTCCAACTGGTTGTACCACGGGTCAGTAAAACTATCCATGGTCCAACTGTGAGAATATTTATTTTTCTTTACACAGTAAATGTGAACAACCTCCTTGGTTCTACAATTTCGCTTGTCACACTCGGGCAGGCTATATCTTTATTCATCTAAAATAAATTAATTATACCTACTAATAAATAAACATTACGTTTATGTCCGGTTCCACATTCATAAAATTATTTTACTTACCAAATATGTATTCACAGAAATGCAGCATTCCAGTAGGTATTAATAAAACTATTTCAGTATACAAATAAAAGTGATGAATGAAATGCAGATTGTGAAACAGGGAATACAATCGAATAATCGAATAATAGGTGAATAAGCTTTGAAATCGAGTCTATAATGGAGATCAAGGAATAGATACAGCTACTCCTCCACAATATCCGCTCAGGCTGTTCCGATTTCAATCCATTCGAGTTCCGATTTGCCATTGAACGCTATATTAAACAAAAGAATCGGATTCCTATTGGTCTTCTTTTGTCTGGAAATGGACCGTTCGGTTTTTGAATTTAAAGTGTTTTACTACATTTAACGCTCATCGCTTTTTATTAAGTGAAAGATTTGTTTGTTCTTTGTTAGAACCGGTGAGTTTATTTGTGCTTGTTATACCAGAATTTAGCTCACTAACATCTCTCGGTGATCATATCCACACTGTAAAGGAAAGAATATGAAGCGAATCAAAAACCTATCAAATAGGTACGCTTAAAAATGCAACATTGAAAAAGATTTCAAGGACTTATAATAAAGTAGGAAAAAGAAAACTTGAAAAGCATTGATAGAACGGACAAAAAGGCAGAAACAGAACGTTTGGTCAGAGTGGATAAATTGAATACAAAAATACCGTTAGACCTACAGAGTTAAAATACCGTTAGGTCTAACGGCATTTTCCGACTGAAGTTAATCCCTATTTCAATTCATTATTATTTCCATTAAATAGGTAAATATGTTACTGAGTATGATCATTTATTATTTTTAACTTATGTTTACGTTTGTGTTTATAATATCATAGTTATATTTTCTACGTGATTCTGAAATGATAGGTATTGTAGAACTCTCAAAGATAAATTAGCACAATTCATAAATAGTTCCAACAAAAGCCTCAGACTGTGTTACTCTTGTTATTGTAACGAATGGTAACCTAAGAGCTATAAATACGGCTACGTTAGCTAAATTTAATTCAGATCCATTCTAAATCTCGCACATTTGCTTTAGTTCAACGCACAAAAGTGGCTTTGTGCCGCAAATAGAACGCGCGTTATGGATATCGATTAAGGTTTCATTGTCTCTGGCTTTGGTGTACGCAAGGGTTATTGCTCGCACCTATATTTTAAATCGATTAATAAAATGGTATAAATGTAATCTGGGTCTGTTTAAATCGAGAGTGAATCGATTTCTTCTGAAAGCGGCAAACGTGCTCCATCAGAGACTTAATCATTGCTCACCAAAAGCATGATGGCGGTCAAACGCAAACCAATCAATGAATAAAAGATAAAAACCGTCCAGTAGTATAGATGACATGATAGAAACATAGATGACCAACAACCAACAAAAATATGAAAAACAACAAAATGGTATGGCGTATTCACGGTGAAAATTCCATTTTCGCCAAACTGTTTTGCCGTATAAGCCGTATCTTTTCCAATCTATTTCTAGTCCAATATCCTACCGATTGCCTCCCTCGGCCGAGTGCGCTCTGCAATCTAAATAGAAAAGGGTTTACACACTTTTCGGCCCACTTCATACGCAAACAACTAAACATCCAATATATTATATGATGTATACTTTACGCACATTCGATTTCAATACATATGGTGTTGGGACAGTGAGGACATTTAGCTGCCACGATGTAATTTTTTACTATGGAAACTAGCGTGGTTTTAACACGTTTTGTTATAATTAACATGAGAATGCTCACGTAAAAATTAAGACGTTTACTACGACTACTCTTTGATTCCGTTCAGTGACCTTCATCACGGTGTGATCGAAAATAATAGTCGTAATAAACGACTTACCTTTTACGTGACTATTTCGGTGTTTATTGTTTATTGTCTTTTAATTGTTCTCGATTCCATGTAAACTCACTGAACGATAACTTAGTGATATTGCTGTCTTTTTGTTGCGTTTGTTTTTTGTTTTGTGCGTGTGTTTTTTTGTAATTTGTCTTTTTGTGGTATTGGAAGCCATATCGTTTATCAGTTTAAAGCCGATTAATAGTAGTTTGACGAACTGAGACGTCGCGATTTTTATACCTTCACAACCTCTTTGGACGATTTGGATCATATTCAATTGTAATGGAACTCATTACTTGCCTTTTCATTATTTTTTTCATCGGGCTAACCAATTTAAACATATTCAAGATATCGAATCTATACCAGAACATCCTTTTCACTGTATTACTATGACAATTCAGTTTGAGGCAATTCGTCAGACAATCAAATACATAAACATACCTACAAACACGCCGTTCATACGGTCCGACTTTATTATATCGGTATCATAATAGACTTCGACAACCTTATTTTTAGAAATAGAAATAGACAACAATTTTTGGTAAATTATTTTCATTTTCAATAATAGAAGTACATTAAGCTTCTAATTGGATAAATAAAGTTGCTATTTCGTATTATACCGAAAATGATACCGATAATTATTGGTTATAGTTTTATTCAGAATCGTCCAGTAATCGTATTTTACTAAAACGTCTTTTCTCTCGTATTCGCGAACAATCTTCAAAAAAAAAGTTAAAAATACACTTCAAAAGCTGTAAAATGGAATTTAATTAGAAAATAGTTTGATTGAGTTCATAACTATTTTGTTTTCTGTATAAAAATAGATCAAAGTATATACCATTTTGATAAGGGAATGTTTACGTAAAATTAAATCATCTATTACGACTAGTTTCGATCACATCCGGTTATCGTCAGGAGATTATTGGGATATTTTGTTAAATGTACAAAAAAACAAAAAAAAAAAAAAAAAAACAAAATGGACAAAATGTTTCAAAACCACATTAGTTTCTATTTTAAAAATGCAGTTCCCATTTAAGTCTATTATGGCGTTCTCCCGTTTTTCACAGATTTAAATATTAAAATACGTATACCTATAGATACTTACGTATTTTTCAACATCATTCACGCTGGCTTACTGCAAAGGTTCTTTATGTTGCTAAGAAATAGGTTCCCCCCCCCCCCTTCCGTTCACAGTATCGCGCGACAAAGGCCTATTTTCCATCATATTGGCACCAAATATGACCGAATATTTTATACTTGGTCCACAAAGTTAAGGGAAATGAAAAGCTTGGCGCCCACATTTCTTGTTCCGTAAACTTTATACCGTTTTTGTAAACAGAAAGGGTAGATAAGGGTAGGGAAGAAACTGTTTTTAACCGCCTTTCAAAAAGAGACGGTTCTCATTATAACAAATATTTGTCAATTTAGATGACATAATAATTTTATGTTTGTTGTAAAATAATAAAAATAATAAAAAATGAAAGAATATCTGAGGCTTGCAGGCGGCCTAAAAAAATTGAAAACAAAAAGACCTCGAATAAAAAAAATAATAATAACATACATGTGAATTTTAGAATCCTACTAATACTTTTACCCTAAAAACTTGAGATTCCCGTAGGATAGCGGGTAAAACTGTAGGGTTATTTGGTGATTTTTTCGTATAATTAATTGGTTTGACCTAGAAAATTGATTTCCATCCAACTTTAATAGAAAAAATCATGAGGCTTAAGGGCAGTATCATACTTTTCCCTTCTACTTTGATTATAACCTAAGGATATTTTCCCATTTACTCTTTCTAAAACTCACAGCTATGATTTCCCGGACGTAACAATGGCAGAGATAAACACGTTACGTCCGCAGGCGACAACTTATGGGCTACACAATACAGGCTCCAGTAACTTATGAGGGACACATCCGATGAAGATTATTTATTATTGTGAAGGAAAAGTACAAGTGAAGTGAGGATTATTTATTATTGTGAAGCTGCTTCAGGCGTAGTATTTGAGCTTATCTTTCTATTTTTATCCATTACTAGCTGACTCGACAGACGTTGTCCTGTCTTAACGATGACTATTTAATTCGAATTGGTAAAAAGAGCCATTACGTCAATTCTATGTCAAATGTCAAAAGTTACATTAAAAAAGTTAACATTGTCCAAAGCGCTAAAGTTAAATTGTGGTTTAAGTATTTTAAAATTTTCTAATTTTTAATTTTTTTTTTACTATAAATTGAGATGTGAGCTGTCCTATCTCCTAAGTTAGATCGAACTGCACCCGGTGTGCAAATTTGATTGAAATAGGTTAAGTAGTTTAGGAGTCTATAGCGGACAAACAACGTGACACGTAATTTATACTATATTAAGATTAATACAGAGTCTGCAATAAAGCATTTTTAGTACATTTCCTTTTTTTATTTTATTTTTTCGCGCGCCAGACGATGAGTCAACGTCTTTATTATTATGAATGCAGGGTTATAACAAAAAGCTATCCCAAACCGAAAAAGGCTAATAATACTCATCATTCTGAACAACTTTTACTACGGGCTCAACCCTAAAGTCGCAAATAAAAATCAGTATACCATACATTTAGTCAAGCTTCGACATTTTTCTATAGAACAGCTTTTTTTTCTAGATTTCCGGGTTGGTCTCAGTAAAAGTTGGTCGTATCGATGAGTGTATGAACCCTTTTCGGCTTAGCTTTATTTGTATTTCGATTATTCGAGACGAAAACTGCAATTTTTTTTGCCTTTTCAAAATTTGCGATTTTAGGGTTAATGATACAGCTGGTTATTATAACAAACCCTAGACTGTAGAGCCTCAGAATGTGAAGGCTGAATTGGTTGAACCGTTTGAACTTTTTTCTAACAGAAAAAGGAATATATTTATACAAGAAACTTTTGCTTCAATAAAAATAACATTAAGTCATCATGACTAACATAAACCTGAATAGAATGTTTTATATTACACTTGACATCAAAGTAAATTTTAATTTTCTATAATCACGTATGACTCAGGGAATGATAATGTTCAAGGGTAAATTGCTTGAAAAATTCCAACAATTTCTATTTTTTTCTGTACTGAATGTTCGTGGCATGCGGACAGAGTCGGAAAAAAAAATGATTTAGGAAAGTATTTCCTTCTGTGAGTTGTAAAAATACTTTGAAAATTCCAAGGAAAAAGGTTCAAAAGAAGGTCGAGTTATTCAAAACATTACGAAAAATTCTAGATTTTTAATCTCATAATGTTCGGAATAAGATAAAATATGTGAAAAATTCTAGCAAGAGTTACTTTTAAAGGGCTCGTATGATACCTACGCGAAGAATGTAGAACTATTTGTTAACGTTAAATATTGGAACTATAGGTACTTTATACTGGGTTATACATACGAGTATACTGGGTTATAAAGGACACTGCATGCTAAGCCAAAAAGGACTTACTCGTATAATTATGAACCATTTTTGCTATGGGATCATCGATTTGAGATGAATTATTTCTTTTTTCTCGTCGTTGTTTGATCAACCCTGAAATCGCGAAAACATCAGCTGACTGCTGACGTTCCACGAAAACATAATACAACGTAGTTGATATTTTTCCATTACCTCTCTCTTTGATTTTGCAATTTAATTATTTATTGTATCATGGATCAACATATAGGATACCTTTTAATCCTGGAAAAAAAATCAGCTCCTTTAGAATAGCGGGTGGTACGGCGAAGCTAATTCACTCAGAACGTGAGTAGGTCCCATCCCCCTGTTAATATTAATTTTGTCAAATTACACGTGGGCTTGAGAAATCGTCTCAAGCCCACGTGTATTTGGCGAAAAGAAAATACAGTTTTATGATTATTTTTTTTATTTCGAAATCCGACGAATGTTGCGTCGAATTTCGAAAGTAAGAAAATTAATAACTTCGATTAAAGGTCGTTTAGGTGCCGGTATGGCTGCTCCCTCCACTGCTTCTGTCGGTTGAGTACATCGTCCAACGCAAGTAAAAAACTGTTTAAAATAACGTCTGATTAAGAAATGGTTTCAAGGTTTGGAACCAAAGTTAAAAAATTTCATAAACTCAAAATTAACTAAACTCATAAACTGGGCCAATTAATTAACAATTACTCAACAACCACTTAATATATCAAGTAAGTTTTGTATTTATAAGCTGGATGTCAGAGTTTTCAAGCGCTGACCTTATTGGAGTTTGCGGTTGATGAAAAGATTTGAAAGACGGCTTAAAAAATATAATGTACTTTCAGCATATGCCAACACATAATATGTGAGCATAACATATTGTGCATAATGCATATGACCTGGCTCACTAACTTTCAATTATGTTACTAGTAGTACGAGGCAACAAAGTTAGGTGACCGCTGGCAAAGAGGAAACGATCAATTCACCCCTCGGGTGACTCCGGTACGGGTTCTATCGTTCCAGCAAATAAGATTAAAAATAAAAGAAAACCTGTCCATAATTTGTTCTAGGTGCAATTTGTATTGCTAAAGTTGACTGACATTCATTAACACTTCTGTCTCCCATTGTTTACAATTAGTCAATAGTATTCGATTTCTAACTTTAAATATTGTAGTTTTTTGGAAATGTTTTAATTCGTTTATTACAAATGTTATAAATTTTTAAACCGGAGGTGGGCGTTACTACCCGCGACACAGTTTTTTTTAACTACTGCGAGTAGCATCGTTTTTCTTTGTTTCAGGGTGACAAATCAACATCGAGCTGTACTGCGCTCTGATGTGCTGTGTTTCTTAAGCTACGTTTTTTTAACAATCAACATTAAGCTGCGCTGCGCTTTGCTTAGTTCAGTATAAAAGTAATCAGCACATAAAAATCTATAAAAAACATAACACAGCGCGGCTCAGCACGGCGGGTAGCGCGCCTCGCTCAGACTGCTGCGTTTTTAAACAGAGCGTAGCCTCACACAGCGCAGCACAGCATGGTTTGTTCGTATCCTCATTAAAATATTAGACGAGCGAGTTGACCAAACATGGCACAGCGGAGTACAGCGCAGCATAGCTCGATGTTGATTTGTCACCTTTAGCCATTAGGTTATATATTACACAAATAAAGAACATAAATTTGAATTTTGAATTTTGTTCCAGAATGTGGTCAGTGTGGGGGACTTGTACCGTGCTCCTCTGCGCTGCATCAGTGCTGGCGCAGCGCATCGACCAGGAAGCCATGATGTCCCCGAGGACAGCCCGCGTCCGCGACCGGGATATGAAGGCTGACGAACCCAGCTGTGATCAGCTGAAGGCTATGTGGAGGTAAATGTTGAGACGTCGAAGAAATCCGTAAACAAATGTGTGTGGGAGGAAAAATATCAGGACAGTTTCCTAGACGTGATGGGAAGGCATTATAGGTGAAGTTCTTCATTAGTCGTTCACTCTTGGCTCTTGGCACAGTGGTCGTGATTGTTATTTTTGTACTCGGAGGCTTCTTGCTATCATCGACGTTCTTTTATACGGCTGTTGTGCGTCTCGCAATGTTTCCTAACAAAGAGCATTACTGTGTGGTAGGTAGGTCATTCACACAACTATAAACTTTGTAGAATTTATTTTTGTTTAAAAATGTACAAAATTTAGTAATTAAAAATTGGCACGAGAAGCGTGAACGGGCTCGGAAGGTTAGTTTAGCACTGGCGGCCGAGCGCGCGGCAAGTCGCTGCCGGCCGCGCGGACGACGTCGGGAGCTGCGCGGGCGCGCGCGGGTGGGAGCGGCCTTGGCCGTCTATTGTTCTCGCGCGGTGCAGCGGCGGGCCGGTTTACATGCCGCGCAGTGGTAAGTTCGATATTTTCGGTTCGATTTGTCGTCAATCAATATTAATTTATTTTATTTTGTTTCAGGAGCACGCCACACACTCCCCTCCAGAGACCGGGCTACGGGCGATAATAATCCGGGAATGTAACTTTCCTCCCGGATCGTGTTCTGCGATCCCTTTCAGGTGGTCTGTTCTGGTCAGGTGGTGCGTTTTGCGGTATTATTAATGTTTTTTGTTTTTCAGCTGTTTCAGGTTGCTGTCTCGAGTTTGCTGTTGGAGTTTCTACTAGTATGTATGCGGGCTTCAATCTATCAATGGATACGGTAAGTGTTTTGCCATTCATCATAATTTTAAATACTTTTTCGTCTCTTTCCAGAACTCGGTGCGGTCCAGTGTATGCGGGTTGCAGAGGTCGGCGGTGCGCGTCGTGTCTCAAGAAAACGTGAGTAGCAGTTGCGAGGTCTTTGAACACAAATATGGACTTTTTGCAGTGTCTTGATGCTGGTTGCGGCCGGATTGCGGTTGCAAATTCTCTGAGCCGTGCAGTAAAGTCAGTGACGTCTGTCGTTGTATTTGTATTTGGGTTGAAGATCTCTCCTGGCAGTCTTAATGTTTCGCCGTATACTAGCTCAGCAGAAGATGCTTGCAGGTCTTCCTTGAATGCACATCTTATTCCCAGGAGTACCAATGGTAGTGTTTCAGTCCAGTTTTCATTTCCGTGACAAATTATGGCGGCTTTTAACTGTCTGTGAAACCGTTCCACGAGTCCGTTGCAGGCTGGGTGGTAAGCCGTCGTAGTCTTGTGCTGGAAACCTGATATTTCTGACATGTATTTAAATAGGGCTGATTGAAATTGAGTTCCTCGGTCTGTAATTATTTCAGTGGGGCTTCCAAATCGAGCGATCCATCCTGATAGCAGTGCTTTTGCTACCGTCTCTGCTGATATGTCGGTAATTGGTATTGCTTCAGGCCATCTTGTAAATCTATCGACGGCGGTGAGGCAATATTTATAGCCGTGAGATACCGGCAATGGTCCGACCAAATCAATGTGCAGGTGAGTAAATCGGGCGCGTGGTATTTTGTATGCGCCTAAAGGAGATGATACGTGCTTTGTTATCTTCGCTCGTTGGCATGCGTAGCAACTTTTTGTCCACTCTCGGCAATCTTTGCGTATACCGGGCCATACAAAACGCTGTGATACTAGTTTTGCAGTCGCGTTAGCGCCGGGATGGCTGAGTGAGTGGAGGCTTTCATATACTCGACGTCGCATTTCCTTGGGTACGTACGGTCGAGTTATATCAGTAGATTCATCTCCATATAGCTTGATATTAGTTCCAGGAATTGAGATTTTGGTCAGTTTCAGTGATGTCTCTCCGTTGAGTAGGGATTGTAACTCCGCATCTGTTTCTTGTATTTTCGACAAGAATGTGAGATCTACGGGTTGTGCTACTTCTTCGATACGACTCAGGGTATCGGCGACGACATTGTCTTTTCCTGATATATGCTGGATGTCAGTTGTGAATTGCGCAATGAAGTCGAGGTGTCTGAATTGTCTAGGTGAGCACTTATCTTTGCGCGTATGGAAGGCAAAGCATAAGGGCTTATGGTCAGTGAATATGGTGAAGTGTCTTGCTTCGACCATGTATCTGAAATATTTCAGTGCTTCATAGACTGCTAGCAGTTCCCGGTCGTATGGTGAATATTTTTGCTGTGCAGGGCTTAGCTTGCGGGAAAAGAAAGCTAGCGGTTGCCAGCCGCCTTCTCGATATTGCTGCAGAGCTGCGCCTAATGCTGTGTCTGAAGCGTCTGTCACCAGGGCTAGTCTTGCTTCGAGATCTGGGAATGCTAGGAGCGCTGCTTGACATAAGCTTTTCTTGCAGTTTTCAAATGCTTGCAAGGTTTCACCGGAGATATCGACTGGGTGACTTCCTTTTACTGATCCAGTAAGTAAATTGTTAAGAGGTGCTTGGTATGTCGCTGCGTTGGGTATGAATCTACGGTAGAAGTTCATCATACCAAGGAAGCGTCTTAACTCTTTCACGTTCTTCGGAGTCGGGAAGTTCTTTATGGCTTCTACTTTTGTCGGTAGAGGTCTTACGCCTTCAGCAGAGACCGAATATCCCAGGAAAGTTACTTCTGGAACGCCGAATATGCATTTGGATGTGTTGATGACCATGTTATATTTTTGCAGCCTGGTGAAAATCTGGCGAAGGTGGTCTTCATGCGATCTTTCATCGGGTGAAAATATAATGAAATCATCCAAATACGGGTAACAAAATTCATCCAGGCCACGTGTCATCTCATCCACAAAACGTTGAAACGTTTGACCCGCGTTCCTTAGACCAAAGTTCATAAATGGATATTCGAACAGTCCAAAGGGGGTTGTTATTGCAGTTTTGCATATATCCTCTTCCGCTACCCTAATTTGGTTATAGGCTTTTACCAAATCTATTGTAGTGAATACCCGACAGCCAGACAAGTTGTGAGCGAAGTCGTGTATATGACGTATAGGGTAGCGATCCGGAGTGGTCCTCGCGTTCAGCTGACGGTAGTCGCCGCATGGCCTCCATCCATTGTCTTTTTTGGGTGCTAGATGTAGGGGCGACGACCAGGGGCTGTCCGAGGGTCTCACTGTACCATTTTTCAGCATTTCCTCAAACTCCTGCTTGGCTATCTTGAGCTTGTCTGGTGCGAGGCGTCGTGGGGTGCTATGAACTGGTGGTCCAGGTGTAGTCTTTATGTGATGGACTGTATTGTGACTGGAGACACGGTTGGTGCCACATGGACGCGTTATGTCTGGGAACTCCTTCAGAATGTTCAAATACCTTGATTCACCTGCCGTTGTCTTCACTGAAGATATTGTGACAGAAGAACTTGCTGTTTTTGCTGAAGAGGCAAGCGTTGTGGTACTGTCGATGAGTCGCTGGTTTCGGACGTCGACTATCAGGTTGAAAAATGATAGGAAATCAACGCCGATGATTGGCTTCGTGACATCTGCTACTGTGAATCGCCAGGGGAAGTCCCGTCGTAGTCCCAGATTTAGTACCATATGCGCGTATCCATATGTAGCTATGTTGGTCCCGTTCGCTGCATAAAGTGTGTAGTCTGTTTTTGGTCGGCTCTGTCTTAGCATGTGTTTGGGGAAGACACAGAGATCGCTGCCAGTGTCGACCAAAAATTGCGTCTTCGTCCTGTGGTCCGTGACAAACAGGCGACCTGAGCTAGGACAGTCGTGCGTCGCCATTAGCGACCGCCCTGCTGGTTTTCCGCCTTGTAGTCACAAGGCCTCTGGCACTTAGTGGCTTTTGCTCCGAACTTGTCGTGGTACCAGCATGTCGGATACCGCCTATAATTCGACTGTGAGCGCGTGTTGCTGCGGCTGCGGTCACGGTTGCGCTGATGTCGGGTCGGCTGTCGCGATCTACGGTCTTCCATAGTAAGGGTCTCCACCTTCTGCGTAAGTTCAGCTATCTGCCGGGCCATGGTTTCGAGCAATGTTCCTGCGTATGGTGACGTCGCTGCTATGTGTGGTGAGTGTGGTAAGGGTGACACTATGTCCACTACGGCATCAGCCAAGTCCGCCAGGCTGTTAAGGTCCGCGCCGGGCTGCGACGCAATAGCGGTCTGCACGTGGGCCGGCAGTCGGCCGGTCCATATGGTTTTTAAGAACTCGTCCGGCATCTCTGAACCAGCTAGGTGGCGCAAGTGCCGCAAAAACTGGGAAGGGCGCCGATCCCCAAGCTCTTCATGAGTGAGTAGCTGCTTCACCTCTTTTTCGCGGGATTGTGAAAGCCGCTTGATGAGCTCGGTTTTTAACGTTTCATAGCTGCATCCGGGGGGTGGCGCGATAATTATATCTTTCACTTCAGCGGCATACCTGTGCTCCAGCTGAGACACAATATAATAAAACTTCGTCCGGTCGTCGCTTATTCGAGAGAGTAAAAAGTGTCCCTCCACTTGTGCGAACCACACCGCTGGTTCTTCGGGCCAGAATGGAGGCAATTTCACGCCCACTCTAAAAACGTCCGGCGCCATGTGAGCCGATACTGACGGCTCCGCTGGGTTTTTTCCGTTGCTTTCTGCTCCTTTCGACATGTTGCACTTTTGGTTGCACTCAGTCGCGTGTGTTCTAATTGAGGGGTCACCAGTGTGGTAGGTAGGTCATTCACACAACTATAAACTTTGTAGAATTTATTTTTGTTTAAAAATGTACAAAATTTAGTAATTAAAAATTGGCACGAGAAGCGTGAACGGGCTCGGAAGGTTAGTTTAGCACTGGCGGCCGAGCGCGCGGCAAGTCGCTGCCGGCCGCGCGGACGACGTCGGGAGCTGCGCGGGCGCGCGCGGGTGGGAGCGGCCTTGGCCGTCTATTGTTCTCGCGCGGTGCAGCGGCGGGCCGGTTTACATGCCGCGCAGTGGTAAGTTCGATATTTTCGGTTCGATTTGTCGTCAATCAATATTAATTTATTTTATTTTGTTTCAGGAGCACGCCACAACTGACATAAAGTATGCTTCTCTGCGCTAGTCCAGTGATAGCATAGCGCATAGCGATGCGGAGACCAGCGTCCAGCACTAAGTGACTGTGAACAGAGTTCCATCATATAGCAAACAGAAACAGTCCATTACTTCACAAATCTAATTCCAGGCAGACATTAAATCATAGCATCTGTTCCAAACTTCATCAAAGGCTCGCAATTTCGCAAATTAACTGAATTTAATTGTGTAACGGATGGAATATCAGCTGCGATCTGGCATATCCGTAATGACGACCGTTCTCCAGGGATGCCAGTTACGTTGGCTCGCCTACGCGCTAAACTTCTTAATGCTACGAGGGTTAGATAAAGAGGGTCTTTCAGCATGTCAGTGGTTGTTAATAATAGCTTATTGTAAAATGTAATTGCGCCAGTAAAAACGTACTTACTTTTAATAAGAAATAAAAAATGTCTACAATTTTAATAGAATAACAAGGGTTCATGAATCAGAATCTCAAAATTACCCCTTCTAACCATATTATGCTCATTATTTCGATAACCTTCAGCGGAAAAAGTAATGGCTCCAGAATCCTTATAACAATAAAGTTATAACCGTTAATTAGTTAAACAATTAACAAGTTTGCCTACTTCAACAAACTTCGGCGATATTTCCGAAAAGCGCTTAAAAAGTAAGTAGATGTTTAAAAGGTCAGCAACGTATCAGTAATCCCCAGAAATAAACATCAACTGGTAATAGTAACTACTTACGCTTATGTAATCTAACTCGCCACAAAAAAGCTATTTTCCCCGGAGCTGGTAACCCTAGGTCCGGAAATCGGACGCCGATAAGAGGACGCCGTACCGTCTACAATTCAGATCAATTGATATTTAGCGCCGATTCGATTGCTTATTCAGTTTGAACAGGCCTTTCAGATAGCTTCCGAGAGAATTAAATCAGCCTCTTGTAGAATCCATTCCGTCCGCAAATAGCTAGCGAAGGTTTACCAGGTAACCTTCCGATACCTGGTCACAGGATTCTACTTAATGTCTTCTTTAAAGACAGATGACCTAAATTAAAACGACTTGCATAATTTCGTAGCATTTTGGAGAACAAGTGTAGGAATTATAATCATCATTATCTGATGTCAATCCACTTTTGAGGGTTGGTTGTCAGCTTAGTGAACACCTCCTTATCATAAGCCAAGCGGAAAAAGTTGTTCCACGCTGGTTATACTTGTCCAGTCTAGAATATTTGGCAACCATGACTACTTCCTTCTCCCAGCGCATCGTTTACTCTCGTATAACGTTACGTTTTAAGTGTAGGAAGCCCACAACTTAATAACGTGACCAATTCACCATTTAGATGCGGAAAGAAATAGACAATACTGGAAAAGAAAAACAAGTGAACAAGCTAATAGGCAACGCAATGTCTTGTCGCTGCAACAAGACGTAGAGTTGTCGTTTGCACCTGCATTTCTAAATGAGGCTGGTTAAAAGTTGTCGCCCTCAGCTTGTATATATAATATTATGTAGTTGCTTGTAGTCGCCAAGCGGTCGCCGTAGATTTTTTTAAAAATACGATAATAAGCTTGCTTTTGGCCACTATCTTGCCTGATGGTGACTAGTGATTCGGTCTTCGATGGAACACGTATGCTTAGATAAAACCGATACACTCTCAACTTGAAGACACCCAAAGGATTTACGTTATATCTGACGGAGAGCATTCACTCAGGGAGAACATTCACACTTCGACCCTTTAGCTATCGAGTGGTTACATGTAGATGATAGATAGGTATGAAGCTGCTCCACTAAACAGTATTCTCCAATTTTGTTATCATAATTTTTTTGAATTGCTATGAAATCAAAAAGACGTATTTACGTCACCACACAGAAAACAAACAATAAAGCCAATAAAGGAAAACAACCATGTCAAAAAATGCCTATACGCTGGTTTTCTGATAGGTCTCTTCCTAATGATGTATTGTTACATGACAATAAAACATACTGCTTTTTACGTAGGAATAGCATAAGCAGCTTATTTCAAAACATTGTTAATGCTGGGTTTTCAGAAAATGTTATCGTTTTTGTAAAAATCGAGGTAATATTCTCTTAAGCCCCGACCAGCGTAGGTTGTATTTGAAATCGTTATTAGCAAGCTGCTTCTAGCGGGGTTTCGTTGAGTTTTCTTCGATTTTCTATTTACATACGCCCAAGTTCCAGACGTGGAGACGATCGTAGGCACTTTGTCGTCCACGGTGAGTTCGGTAGGCGCTGTCTTCGCGAGCGTTTCTTCTGCGTCTTTTGAAAAATTTAAAATCATCTAGTTTTAATTCAGATTATTTGTTCGACAGACGTGGTAGGTACATAAATACAGAGTTGCATACTTACTTAATTCTGTGGCGCAGCGACCCAAAGTGGGTCTTGGCTTCTGACACCAGAGAACGCCATGGATCATGATCTTGCACTGACTCTTGCCAGTCGTCAGCAACAAGATTCAAAAGACGCACAACCTGGGGTCGCTGGCATACCTCTTCCACTCTTATTGCGACAAGCACTGTGGTGCATGGTTTAATTTATTACCAGAGCCACGACCTATACAATCATATCTAAAAAAATATCTAAAGGTGATACGACTTTTAGCATGTTTAGTAGCTATAAATAAAAATATCGTCTTATGAAGGTACGTACGTTGTGCATAGCTTAACTTGTATGAATATAAGCATACATGCATTGTATATAATAACAAACGTTAAGTAAAAAAAACGTGGAAATCAAGGTGATGCTGTTTCAACGCTCGTGGAAACAGCGCCTTGAGTTACTCTACGTAGGTATAAGACACCTAGTTCCAGCGTCGCCATTCGTGCACTTTGCATGTATTTGTAGTCGCGATTTGCAATGGAGCTCGAATAAGTAATGTGGAATAGGAACGAGACCAGAATTTGGTCGTACCGTTTATTTGCGGTTTTATTAACCGGTATTTACGGTTACCGGATAATTCGGCTTCATTTGGGATTAATTTATTTGAAGTGTCAAAATGTAGCGATCTCTATTACCTGTCAGTTAGACAATGAGACAGCTGATATTCATGAAAGATAATAATAAGTTTATTAAAACAAAGTTGCTAAATTCAAATTTTAATATGCGCAAAATTGGTCGAATGGTCACGAATTCACGATGCCTGAGTGCAAACCAAATAGTAAACTTAAATTAGTCATTTGTGGGTAAACTTGGGAGATAAGGGGACCGGGGGGCGATCATTTTTTCACAGATTTCGAAATAAAAAAACTGCATGGTAAAAATAAATACACATAGTTCATTGGGGTATTCAAAATATACTTAATTATACCTTAGTATTCTGTGGAAGTACTAACGAAAATATTAACTCGAAAGCAAGGTTTCACGCCCTAACTACTCAACTGATCATCATGAAATTTTGCAAACGCATTGTCAGGTGGATAGAAAAAGAAAAGCACTTATCATGCGGAAGACGCTGCTTTTTAGTAATACTTAATGTCTAATAATAAACAAATAAAATAACAAATAACTTAAATAGACATTGTTAACATTAAATACGGTTGTAATCATCAGTGCCTTAATTTTCTGATGTAAAAAGGAACATTTTCAGAGGTCGATTATTCCATATTTTATTCAAAATTGTCAAAATTGCCCACGCTCGCCCATTACGACACTAATTGGTCACATTTTTATTCATGATGATATAAATACTTCCATGTAGGTTTGTAGGTATTACATATATATAATCCTATGTATCTAAAAAAAAGTACAAAACGCTTTAATACCACTTAATTTGGTGCGAATCGCGAATGTAGAGTGCCTGAGTGGGTGTTCCCCGACAGAAGTGGGATGGATATTGTGGGTGTCTTCAAGTTGAAAGCGAATGTGTTTCTTCAACACAAGCGTGCTCTATCGTTGATAATAATCATATTTTATTATAAAAAATATAAGCTAAGCTATTTTCTATTCTATTCTGTAACTTAAAATATAGTAACATAAATCCAAATAGAATAAAATTATAACTCCAATGCATGTACTAAAAGACCAATGAACCTCGGGGGAAAAACCCAAACCAAATATTACGAAAAAAAAATTGGACTTATTCGTTTGAGTATTCGCCCATATGAAGAATATTCCAATTTCTACATATTTGTAAGTACCTATTTCGATTAAAACCTCACCTTAGCATCTATAGCTATTTGACGACCTGTTTGGTTCAACGCCTTATAAGCCAGAGGTCCCGGGTTAATTTCAGGCCCGGCAGATGTTTGAATGATCATCATCATCATCATCGTCAGCCTGTATCGACCCACTGTTGGGTATAGGCCTCCTCTCCCTTGTGCCATTTTTCCCTATCTTGGGCCAATCTCATCCACGCATGGCCCGCGATGGGTCTGATTTCGTCGACCCATATGAATTTAGATGAATATGAAGTTTGAATGATGAATTTAAATATTGTTCTGGGTCTGGGTGCTAGTTGTCCTTATCTTTGTGTGAGGCATTCCCGACACAGGCTATTCTAGTAGGGAGCTGAGTGAAACGTTTATTTAGTTACTAGCTGCACCCGCGTTTTCCGGGATAAAAAGTAACCTATGTGTTAATCCAGACCATGAACGACCTTCATTTGAAAATGTATGTAAATCCGTTCAGCCGTTTCAGCGTTCATTAGTAACAAACAAACACACTTTCACCTTTATAATATTAGTAAGGTAGTAAGATTTTATAAAAGGCAATTACTACATAAAGCAATATATCGGTGTTCATTAAGAAATTAACAATAACAAAGAATGTTGTTGTCTCTCATTTTTTATACATCATATGTAGTAAATCCTATCCAAGTACGAAGACAAGAGCAACAACGCCATATATCTCCCGATTTATTCCCTCGTGACACCCTAAGCTCGCCCGACCTATCTGAACAAATCCCGTCGAATTGTCAAAGATTAGAGCAGACAGTAGACACCCTAATCCTTGTTCACGGATTATTAGAGCCGAAATTTCTACCTACAAAAATCGATATGTAGGACCTCAAGCAGTCGAGAACAGGCGCAAAGGTGAGTAAGTTAAAAAAAAGCCTAATCGAGAAATCTTTTTAACAGTTAGATAAATATAGATTTGAAATAAGTTAATTATTTTAAAAGCATTTTTTTAAAAAAGCTTTCAATGCTGTGTTCGGAGTTACACACGTACCTATACCAAACTGCAGCTCAATCAGACATCGGAAAGTGGATCTAAATTGAGTTGCAAGATTCCACCCGAGCAAACATAGTTACCTACATTGCAAGTAAAATAAAAGCTTTTAAAGATAATTGTATTTATATTAATAACGAGCTGATGCCTGGAACTTCGTACCTACCTGGTACTTTCTTACTAATATTATGTTTACAAATAAGCTTATTGTATGACATCTACAATCTATTTATTTCGCCTACCACTTACCGCTACAGCCAACCTAATATTATAAACGCGAATGTTTGTATGTATGGATCTTTGTTACTCTTTCACACTAAAATGAGTGAACGGATTTACATAAAATTTGGCCAACCAAACCCTGAAACCTGGAAACCTGGATTAACAAATAGGCTACTTTTTGTCCGGGAAAATGCGGGTAAAACTGCGGGGCGCAGCTAGTAGGCTATATTCGAGCATCAGCATCAGCATCAGTGTTAAAGTTAATTATGAAGATCATTATGCAGCCTTTAATCCTCCCACTGCTGGGATACAGGTCTACCCTCGAAGGGTGATTAGGCCGTATTCCACCACACTGACAAGTGCGAGTTGGTGGATTCACATATTACGCCATAGAATTTCTTCTCCGGACATACTCGTATGCAGGCTTCCTCACGATGTTTTACTTCACCGAAAAGCCAGTGGTATGTTAATCCCAAAGAACTCATAGGAGCGAGTCGGGGTTTGAACCCGTTACCTCAAGAATGCGAAGCTGCTGTTCTCCCACTGAGCTACCACGGCTTTATTATAAAGATAATGAATAGATATTTACGATTCAACTCCTACTCTTGGTTTTAATTATGGCGCTTGTAAAGAGGCTTCTCAACTTTGCGAATTACCATCAAACGCAGATTTTTTATGGTATTTCTTAATTTGTATTCTTTGGCAGGAAAATATTAGTTTCAAAGGTATTTTTTGTGAGAACCGAAAGTTAAAATTGACTTTGACCAAAAGCACAAAATAGAGATACGTTTTTAGGGTTCCGTACCTTAAAGATGGAACGGGACCCTATTACTGAGACTCCGCTGTCCGTCCGTCTGTCTGGCTGTCTGTCCATCTGTCACTAGGCTGACTCTCATGCACCGTGATAGTTGGACAGTTGTTCACAGATGATGTATTTCTCTTGCCGCCATAACAACAAATACTAAAAACAGAATAAAATACATATTTAAGGGGGCTCTCATACAACATACGTAATATTTTGCCGTTTTTCTAGGTAATGGTACGGAACCTTTCGTGCGTGAGTCCGACTCGCACTTGGCCGGTTTTTGTTCGAGTTCCCTCTACTAGACTCAAATGCAATAATTTTGTTCATCAGGTTCTCAAAGCGGCAAGCGCGCGCGCCCGAAATAATGAACGAGGTGAGCACCTACCGCGACCCGCTGATGTACAACGAGTGGCCGGTCTACTCGGCGGTGCCTCGTGCTGCTCCCAGGTACATTTTTATTTGTTGCTTGTACTCTTTTTCCCCATATCTTTGTCTCTTGCCCCCTTGTTCCCTTACCCCTTGTAACTTTATTCCTTGCAACCTTGAACCCTCACTTTGATGTTCAAAAATAGAGTGTATAGGTTTTTCATCGCTTCCCATCAGGTGAGATTGAGGTCCAACGCATGCCTAGTCCGATGTAAAAAACCTTATCCTCTGTTCCTTTACCTCTTGTACCCTGTAACTTTATCCCCTGTACCTATGTCTGCCGTTCCTATGTCCCCCTGTACTCTTATCCTGTTTGTATTTTTGCTGACAATCTATCCATAGTTAACAAACTGAATTAAACCAGTCTTTTCCATTTAGAAAAAGCTTTATAAAACCCTTTCCTTGAGATATCACAAAAAGCCATAGTGCTCGATTTTCAAATCTTCACTCATCTGTCATTCCTCAGTGCTCGAAGGCGAGAGACAAGGATCTTCAGAACCACATAAATTCCCCGCGCCTCCTTAACTGCGACGTTATGAGCCCTTAACTGTACCGTTATGAGCTCTGAATGTCACAGCGGTGTTTTCAATTTGTAATTTGTGCTTGTTTGTAGGTTCCGCTACCAGTACCCGTCGGTTCCCCGCGAAGCGTACGGAAGAGTGCTGACAAAAGCTCCCCCCAACGTGGTGCGCACGCCTGACTACGATGAGGTAAGTCCTTAGACTAATCTGGCCAAATCCGCATGCAGACAAATACAATCCTGAGAGATACAATCTTGGGCTTTTCAAGGTCAGAGTGAATAGGTATCTTCTAGGTCTGCGTGCTTTATCTTGGGTGGTTGGAGTTGGTGGTCAAACACGGATTTATTCGCGTTAAAAATATATAGGGTAATTCATAAAGGGTAAGTATGCTAAGCCGACAAGGGCTTATAGTACTCATCATCATGATTTTTTTTCGCGAATTTTGGGTTGGTTCCATAGTAAAAGTTGTTCATAATGATGAGTACTATGAGCCCTTTTCGGCTTAGCATACCCTTTATGAATAACCCTGTATATACCTATTTATCTTTAACATACAAGGTCCCGGATTCTATTCCCGGCCGGGCTGATGTATGGTCCGTGATCCGGCCATTTTAAAGTTCAAAAGTTTCGGAGCTCAAGACCTAATTGTATCTCGAAGGTTTTCTCACGTGCATCACGTAATCTAACTCGATCTTTTAAATTTTAAACTGAGAGCTATAATCATAAAAGAAATTTCTATTTTTTTAGTCACAGGTGGAGTTGACACCTAGATCTGGTTACTCGTATTTACTATGAAATTAATTCAGTACAAAAATATTAGCAATAAACTTCGACGGTGAAATCTTTGCGAAACCGAATGACTCTGTTATATTATTCATTGTGGATCGTCTATTAATCACGTAAGGCGTGAAAAAAAACATCACGAAATATCTCAAGCGTGATAGGTATGCACCATGCAGTGAAACATCACGTGTATTATTTCTTTTGTTATTATATTCTAAAAAATTAAAGGTAGGTAATTTGTACTAAGAGGAGAGGAGAGGGAGGGACGAAAAGTTGCTAAAAACATCACATGATTAATGGACGACCTCTTATTCATACCTTGAAACGAAATAAGAGTAATTCCAAACTCATAAGATGAAAACGTACAAATAAAAATATCAAAACATCAAGAAAGTTTCCAAGTTTGCCAGAGAAATATTTTTCATTAACACACAAAATTGTAACGAAATGAAAAATTATTAAGTAATTTCTTTTAACCTTATTTAACTTTGAAAGTATTTATGTAGAAAAAAATAGGTTAGTACCATTTTTAGTTACCTTAGTTTCTATTACACTTTGAAAGTAAGAAATGTTTACAAAGTAAGGAGCCACAAGGTCGGTGAGAGAAGTTCTAAGTTATACCTAATACTTTGTAACTATTATAGCTTCTTTTCAAAAGTATTTCAGGAATTTAAAAAAGTATAAAAAGGACAAACAAGTCAAATCTGCTACAGCGCATATTCTTTTGTCAAAATGAGACTTCAAAATCTTTCATCTCAATTTCTCGACCAATCGTTCGAGAAATTAAGATACGCATTCGAGCTTAAAAATGAAATAGAATAAAATTGAGTTGGAATGAAAATACTTTCCTACTAAATTTCATGGAGGTATTAACCGTCCTCGAGTTATTATCGTACAAAAATATATAGTTTTTATTTATATTACTTTAGCGCTTTGGACAATGTAAACTTTTTTAATGTAACTTTTGACATTTGACATAGAATTGACGCAATGGCTTTTGACAGGACAACGTCTGTCGAGTCAGCTAGAAATAAGAATTAAGAATAATAATTTTATTTATTGGATGAAATTACATTGTCTTATCATAAAAAATATGAGCATCAACCATATAATGGTCATTTACATATAATAGTAACGCTCAATAGTTTCATTCATAGTTCCGCTCAACATTGAAGCCTCAGAGTTAATGTGGGCGTAAGTGTTACATAATTACATTCCCTGGCACGCATGCACAGTCAAGGCCGAATTATGATAGTTTCCCAAACAGCGTGGCAATTAGTTCACTATTCCAATATCGCGATTTGCTGTTTGAATGAAAATTGAAAAGATTTCCGGCTTCATAGGGTCAGATTAAAATGGTTTCAGTCTGCTTAGACCTACCCACATAACAAAATACAAATGTATGAAAAATTACCTAATTGTATAACCGCACTAAATCATAGCAAATCAAAAACAGACAATCAGACACATATGATTATTTTTTAAAACAATCCGTTCTACATATTAGGAGAATAATGTCAATGGACTTCTCAGAATCCTCATTTTTGTCCAAACGGAGCTTGCACAATTAATACAACGGTCGTAATATTGTTCAATTATTTCATTCATTAGTTTTAATCCTCCAAAACCTGATTTTGCTCGGTCAATTATTCTACTACTAGTCTCTTCTTTTTCTACTAGAGTATCTACTTCTTCTACTAGAGTCCGCGCCACGGATAAAGTCCCGCAAAAGCAGGCTGGAGTCGCGAAAGACTCAAAATTGAATTTTGTCACTTTGTACGTTAATTATTTATCAACTTACTAGATAGATGCAGATAGATAGGTACTTTATAGATGCGTTCCGCAGTTTTACTTGAGCGGTGATGAAAAAGATGATGAAAAGGTAGCCCATGAATTTTGAATTCTAAGAATTCAAAATTCTGGGTGGCACAGACCTGTTTATGGGCAAACGTGACGTTTAACATCAGGCGAGCGATTTGCTCGTCTCGTCTCTCAATATCATAAAAAAAAAAACACATACTTTCGCATTTACCTATAATATTAGTAGGATTTATTTAGAATCCCAATTTTATACTTGGGTATTATATTCTCGAAAATTTATAAGCATGCATGGGTAACTTCGAATTAAATATGATCAATGAAAGATAGATTACAAGTAAAATTAATTTTAGTTCACAGATTACTGACTTCTTTCGCGGCACTTCTTTCGTAGCGCTGAGTCTACTAATATTCGCCAACACTACTTACCTTACTAAAGTTTATTTCTTTTTTTGGTTTACGCGCAAAAGGAATATAAACAGAGCCTTAAAAACTTACTAAATACCTCACTAAAGCTAATTTCTTAAATTCTAGTAACACGCGCAAAGGTATCAAAAGATAAACACAGTGCCAAAATCTTTTATATCTTTAACACAGTCGTCAAAAAGGATTCACAAATTGGTTGAATACCGTATAAGAGGAAAGCGCGAGAGGCCTTTGTGACTCGATCCCTCGTATTGTTTCAATCCTCTATTGTTGGCGCCTTTTTAAACGAAACCCGGCGGAATCTTTTTGTCGAACATTTCGAACAATGCGTCGAAATGGATTAATAATGATGAAAGATCAAAGAGTATTCCATTAACTTGTGTTTCGTGATTTTTACTGTTATTATTCGACTTGACTGAAACGAAATTATTAAATTTTGTGTTCAGTAAATGAAATTTATAGCTAGTGAGCTCAAGTCAAGCCGAATAATAAGTATTGAAATAACTTGTTATTAAAAGAGCTGATCATGATAAATGTAATATGAACAGCATAACTTCTGTAGTAAAATACGTAGCTAGTATTCTATAGAAAAGTGTTCGCCATTTACGCTCGTCAAGGGCACTTTAAAATAGCCCAGCTGATAAAATTTTGAAATGGCTGAACAGAATTTCTTGAATAAGAAGTTCTTGAGTAAGAAAACTCTACTATTTGCTTCGGGGAATAAAAACAGAAAGCATCTTAGATAACAATATTAATTATAATATGTATAAACTATAAATTAGGTAGCTTACTATGGATAAAATACTTGTTCGATATTTAAAGTTTCCGCTGCTGCCCCAAATTTGTGATATTTTTCCTCAACCAGATAAATTTGTCTAAAAAATGAAGCAAATTTTTATTTTATCTTTTACATCTCACTCCTGAATAAGAGACACCTTCGAAGCCAAAAAAGGTGCCATAGACAATCAAGTACACCACGTTTCCTTTTTTCATTTCCCGCCATTTTCTTACAAAAGGTTGGCAGCGCCGTAATGGCGGCGATGACCTTTGTCATAGAGTAAGCAAAGCATCGCGACAGAGCGGTCATTAATGCCAGGCCGGACTCTCACACCCACACTTACGCACTATTTGTCTTGTAGTCAGCGTGGGCGTGGGCGTAACGTTGGAGTGTCTATAAGATATTGTGGCCACGACCTATATTCTGCGTCTATTTTAGAAGCTAGTAAGTTCTTATAGGCCAAGTGACGAACCCTGGTGAAATAAGAAAGACTTTATAGAGAAAAATGCTTTCAGGTAATACTTAACTATAGTAAACTTTTCTACTTTTTCCTTACTTTTACCTAGACTTTTTTTATATAGAGTTTTTTCATTTTTCATACATTTTTCTATCGAAAATTTTTCTATAACGCATCAACATGTTCTGTTTATAACTACCCTCAAATTATGTTTTTAATGTTTTCTTAAGAAAATCTATTTTTATTTTTATTTCTTATTAGCTTTAAATTTTAAACAGCCTACAAAACAAACGTTTATATTCTAACATAACTTAGTCTAATCAACGCTGAGTTGTACATGTGTTTTTTAAGAACTTTAAAATTCAATCAATCTATCGAATAATCGCTACGTATTTTATGTTAGAATTTAGGCTAGGTACAGGTGATGTAGGTACATTTAATTTTAAGAGATGTTAAGGGCCAATGATGACTACGATAAATTTCCTGTCGGGAGAAGAAAATCTAATTTTACATTAATTTCTTAGGATCCGTAATTAAAGCAGGAGACCCTAATGACTTGCGAAATTTTATTAGGGGTCCTTTTCGGGAATGGCACTTAACGAAATAAAATTTGATTAAGTAGTACCTAGGTATAATGGCGTGTCGGTTTAAAAAAACTATTAGGTTTTTTTTAAAGTGGCGTAGCGATCGAACCGCCTTTTGCGCCTGTATCTAATGTTTTCTGTGTTATATTTTTATTTTTTTATTTTTGTGATGTCAAGAAGGTTATTGGTAGAGTAGGTATTGTTTTCTTTGGTTGAGTATTTCAGGTAAATTTGAGTCCTACAAAGTCGTACATAGCTAGTTGGTAAGAAATGGGAAATCAACTAGCTTTATATTAAAGCTTCAAGGAAATACAATTTAATGGCATTTTTATTATATTAAATGAAAAAAGTCATGATGGATGAACATTTTTTTCTTTTTTTTTCATGCCATTGAGTGACGAGACAAGGAAATCGCTCGCCTGATGTAAAACGTCACTTTTGTCCAAAACAGGTCTGCACCAGCCAGAATTTAGAATTCTTAGAAATCAAGACGTTGCGCGGCTCAGTACGAGTAGGTACTGCGGTCGTCGCCCTGAGATATAAAATGATATGTATGTATTTTACTTCAGAAGAGAGTATAAGCGTATAAATGAAAGCGTTTGTTTGTTAGCAGATGTTCGGCATGCTGAACGTGCCGCACACCTCGGGCAAGGTTCTGCGGTACCCGGGCCCGTCCCGCCCTCGCGGACCTTCCTTCATGGTGCCTCCGCAGCGAGACAGGTCAGTTTTATTTCTAATCTATGTAACGAAGTCATCGTGCTAGAGAGATGAATATATATTTTTTAAATCACTCACCGTGAGTTAGTCCTGTAAAAGCTCGAAAATTGCTAGACCGGTTTGTTAATTTTTTTTTGTTTCTTCTCTTCAATACATGGTTAGTTTAGAAAAAAATTAAATATCCATATTACCAGTTCATCTATTATAGTTAAAATAAAAGAAACTGTGTGTTTGATGAAGAGATTCTCCGATGTTCACTGTCTCGAGTTCGAGGGACTACAATATGATTGTCGTACATCATACAAAGCCCTGCTAATTTGATTCAATTGAACTACCCTTTGGGATAATAATAGACGTTGATTTCGCATCCCCTTCTGTTACCGCCCGGGTAAGGTACTCCTTTCATCCCCCTTAGATCGGGTGCTGCATATTATAAGGCGGGAAACGATTTTCACCCAACAAAATATACAACTCGTTACTTGTTACAACTCTTTACCAATTCAAAATGAGTCACACTCAGAGAAACAGTGTCGGGAAAAAGTTCCCAACGAGTACCTAACACTGTGACACGTTTGGGTGTGACTGGTTGGGATCCAAACAATTAAAATCTTTGAGGAACTATTTAAAATATTAAACGGGTATGTTGCTCCTCAGGTTCGAAACCCTGAAGAAGCTGGTCCGCCAGGAGCACGTGCGCGAGCTGCAGAGGAAGTACGACACGGAGCAGAAACAGGAGCTCAAGGACATCACTTCGGGACACGGGTCAGTACCAGCATCATCTTACGTCACAGTTGCGGATCCGGGATTTTGATTTAGGAGGATATGTAGGTGGCTGGGGGAAAAAAGGGTGGGGTTTACTGTTATTTGGGATGCTCTAGGAGGGGGGCTTGAGCCCCTTAGCCCTCTCTCTGGATCTGCCACTGCAAAGCGACTTTGTCTGCTTCTATGGGCTATGGCCAAGTGGGTTCTACCGCTTGGTTTAACCAATCGGACTATGAGAACTTTTTAGTGCCTAAATCCATTACATACAATATTTTTAATTAAAAAATAATAATCATTAGTTTTTTCGTATTCTATACCGTTAATCCGATTCCGACAAAAATGAAAAAAATACTGGTACTTGGGTGAAGGTTAAACTGCCGCCCACTGCTTACAGTAACAGTGGGCGGCGCGCGTGCATCGAGCACAAAGTCCCGGAAATCAGCTAGTTACCTATAGAAACGTGCCTCTATAGTTATACTGTGAAGGAATCCACAAAAATTTCATTCCGCATTTGAATACGGTGAAACTTCGCCGTTATTCCTCTTTGATTTTTTCCATCATTCACTTTAAATTCATGACTGAATATTTTTACCTTCAACAAACGTTCTTCAAAGAAAATAACCCAGCAGCACATTTTTACTGAGGATTCGCTTAAATTAATTTACCCTCCCGCTGCTGACTGCCAACAAATCGCTCCAAACTTGTATTGCCAGAAAACGTTTTCCGAATTCCCCTGATTCAGCGCGAAATATTGGAAAAACAATTTACTCAAACAAAAGAGATTAGCGGGTCTTTTTAAAAATAAACCGCGTTACGCGACACGTCAAGAAAAGTGAATGAATCTCAGGAAAATGAATTTTAGAAAGTTTGTCAAAAAAAGGTTTTGTGTTAAAAGTTAATCTGACACCCTGTTAAGTTGTTACCGTTGTTACGTCGGATCTTCCTTTTCTTTTGAGTCATTAAATCAAAAGACAGCCTTTTGTAAATATTCACTCGCTATTTTCGTCTCCGCCATTGTTTTTGATTTGCCAAAATGTATAGAAATTATCGTTTGAAGCGTAGGTACTTAGGAAACTTTTATGTAAATGGAATTGAGATTTTGGTAAAATATCGCTTACAAATTGAATTAATAATAATTCTATACGTTGTGCCGAGTTATATTTATGGTTCGGTGAATGAGTGTTAAAAAGACTCTCAACGGTTTTACATTCGCACTAAATGAAATTATGCTTTTTGCTTGGAGAAACTCACTTAGGAGGCTTATTCTGAAATACGAGGTTATATAAAAAGTTTCACGTTCACGTTTGGTGTCAATTCTTTTTTAGGTTTGAGCTCGCTACAGTGGGTTCTACGGGTCGTTAAACCACAAGGTAGGCCTAGACGGAGATGACGTAATAAATTCGACACCTTTTGCAACAACTGGCCCTAAAAAAACTTTGAATAGTGAAGAGTAGAAAGGGGGGGGGGGTAGTGGCTCTTGCCCTGTAGTGAAATGGAATAGGCTAAAAAATAATAAGAATTTAGGATTAGGTACTTACTGTTAGTCAAAATTGATTTGATTGCAACTGGATGAAGTTGACGCTCAAAGCAAGCAAGCAAGTAAGTAGTTGACCTAGCATAAATTGTAACGTAAAATACATAGACAATAGACAATGGTTTATTTAAAACAAAAATATACATAACACACATACTAAATATAAAAAAAAAGAACACTATTTTTGTCTTAAACCAGTCTCAACTCAGCATAATGCCGGTCGTAAACAACCGGCGCTGGTCTTCCGTTGAGACTGGCGGGTGACGTGACGGACATTTAAATAAAACACGATACAAAATAAAAAATAACAAAGAAAATGTAACAAACAAATAAGTGAATTAAAATTAAAAAGTTAGTACATATTGATTTATAAAACAAATAAAAACAAAAACACAATACAAAAGTGAAACAAAAAAACAAAAAACAAAAAATTTGGCCTGCTACATAAAAATAAAAATAAAATAAATTGAGGTAAGTAATACAAAATATTAAATTGCACTGGTGTCATGTTTTTGCAACTCTTCGCCCTTTTGATGCGCTAAAAGGAATTGTTTTAATTTAAATCTAAAACTGTGTATACTTTGCAGGTATAGCGATTATTCGATTACATTATTAATCAAAATAATAAATTATGTTGATAAATTGTATCGAATAAAATTTTGTATGGGAACTGCATATTATGATAATACGCAGTTTCCATTTACGCCCGGCATCTCATTTTTCATCACAGTCGACACGACACTCGTATTTTACGTCAGAATTTATGCTGAGCACTCTCTTCCCTCTCTCTACCTCTTTCAACAGAGAGGGCGTAATGTAAGCACCCGACTAATTTCACAAGTCGATACATCAGTGCATCTAATATGTACAAGGCTTCTAATCACATCAGGGCCCTCTCAAGGCACTCCCACACGACACAGCTTTGTCCTTACTTAATTACGTGGCTTGTTCCCGAACGTGGCCTCGCATCACAAACAGTACCTCCGAAATGAACAAGAACAAAGGGCCGGGTGTACTAAGGATCCTTAGGAAGGGCGGGAGAAAAGTACAGCTTTTTTTCTCAATCCAAAGCCATTACCAACGTCACTCATCCATCATCGTCAAAATGCATCAGTTTTTTTTTGTTCATCGTCGTTTTTGTGTGCGTACTTTTTGTTGTTTTTCTTTTTGATGTAGGTAGGTATAACATAAAAGTATTCAAAAACGAACACGTAATAAGTCGAATACTTATAAAAAAAAATAAGACGAAAAACAATAGCTGAGTACGTGTCTGATCTGAATTTTTTGTTTATTTTTTTTTTGCATTTAATTTTTTTTGTCTATATACTTATATATAAAAATGTTATGTTGGTTTGTGTACGCTTCAAAAATTCAAAAAGATCTGCACCGATCGAGCTGAAATTTTAGCATGATATATAATACGCATCAAGGATTGTTTTTATCAATTTTTTTTTCATCCACAGCGAAGCGTGGCAGGGAACAGCTAGTATTTTATAATATTATAAAATTACTTACAGCTTTGTAATAATGCAGGTTTTAGTTATAAGCAGAATAAAGGAAGGTTAGAGATATAGTAGGATAATTTTGGCCCATTTACTCTGCCCTCATTCTACCCTCATACAGTAATCTCAACGAAAGCCACGAACGCGTTCTCGTGTAGAACAAAAGTGACTCACTAAGCCGCTCGTCACTTTGCCTAAAAGCCAAGTTTTCCTGCTCTCGTGAGGTTTCACGTACTCCAGTTATCTTAACTTAGCTATAACAACACACTAGTACGAAGAGACTCAAAAAAATGTTGGCGCCCAAAATGTAACTCAGTTTGATTCATATTCAGATTCTTTATTGCATAATTATCCGCATAGTGCAAAAGGTTTGTGCCGCACGTTGCGCTCCAATTTTTATAAAAACAAAACAACGATTTTCAGTTTTAATGAGAAAAGACTAAAAAATGTTGGCACCCAAAATGTAGCTTTAAAATGCACCACACGTTGGGCGCCAATTTTCACAAAAGCATTTCGATGTAATATATTGGAAGATTTAACTATAAATTGTAACACTGTCAGTGATTAAGCTTCCAAGTTCCGCCTGAGCTTGTATAAAAATAAAGAGTACAATGAAATATAATGAAATTTACTAGGTTTTTAAAGGGAATTTTCGTTCATATTTTGACACAGAGACGAATACGCGTATGGTAGCTACGGCGAGCAGGAGCCTCGAGGACTGCAGCCCCTACAAGTGGAGTACCCTGCTGACGAGCCTCAATCTCGGCAGCAACACAGGTAAAAGACATTACCATTAAAAATCTAAATCATTGGAAATATTCATGTCTTTCCTAATGCATTTTGCTCATCGTAATCATTTCCTTATCTACATCCTAAAATGTGACAGTGAGTTTGTTTGCTTGCCTTAAGTACTAGACCGATCATCATGACATTTTGTATACACTTTGTCAGGGGTATGGAATAGGACATAAGCTACGTTTCACCGTCATCATCATCATCGTTTTTCATCACCACGTGTAAAATTGCGAGGCCCAGTTTGTTACCCATAAACGTAGAATTTCAAATCATCTTTTTAATACCTTAATAAATAAATACCTTTTTATTTTAAACGTAATTTCAATTTTCTCTTAAAATGATCCACAAAAGGCAGATATTAAAACTTGATAAAGCACAATTCATTTCCCGCACAAATTGTTCGACAAACTGCCAAAAGTTTGTATTGATTTTGCTTCGGTAACTGTCATCACTGAATAAATAATATATGGTTCGGAGACTTCAATGACTCATGACTTATTGATAATGTTATTTCTGTAGTAAATCCAAAAGACTAATTTGTAACTTAGTACTCATTTGTTAAGTTAATTTAGAAGTGAGTTGTAAAAAGAAAGTTTGTACGTAAGGACATGTCACTCAATAAAGTAAAAACTTATAGGTATAGCTGTAGCTTATGCCTTGGATTGACATATAGGCTACTTCTTAACCCGGAAATAATCTAACTTTCCTGTTGAATACCAGTTTAAAACACAGCGCAGCTAGTTAATAACATAGGCGTGTTTGGTGTAACCTTTATTATGGTGACGGCTATTGCTCCAGAAGTAATGTCTGTGCCTCTCCAGCAGGAAGCCCGCGTCCGGCAGCCGCCAGGTGTCGCAGTTCTCGCGCTACTCCGACGTGATGCTGCCTCCCGCGCGCCGCACCTGGTACCACCCCTACTTCGACTACGCCGGCCCCGAGCTCCCCTACTACTGAACCCGGAGGCACGAGAAGACAACCTTCTTCCACGAGATCCCAGGGACTCTTCCCTTAATGTACAAACTCTTGGCAAGCTTTAAATCCCAATATCAGTATTAAACGGTCATATCGAAAGCATATCTTCGGCTTTCGCTTCGGCATCTCTAGTCATATTGCGAGCTTTCTCTGCGTTCGTTCTTGCGATTTATATTATATTTACGAGAAAACATTTTACTATGTAGATACTCAATTTATTATACCCCTTTTGAATAATCGATTGTATTTTTCGATAGGTTTAAGGTGTGAATGATCTCTTGCAGAAATTCGAATTCTTAGGCTGATGAAATTGAAATTATAGTACTTCCTCGGTGACAATAATTCACTATTTGTATACAATTTGATCAATTATAAATATTATGACCTTGCAGTCAATTCCGTTAAGTTAAATGACAATAAAATGTAATCGGACAATAAAATTTTCGATTTATTATTGAATAATTCGGTGTTTAGGATTAGAGAATATTCGCATAAATTTAGGTATTTAATAATGTTAATTGACTTCTAATGTGGTAGGAAGCCGGCTGAAAGTTATTGCGTATTTTTCGTTTCGATTCCCCTATAAAATTGTCAAGGAAATTAAAAATTATTAATCGTGTCGTGCAGCCTACCGCCGCGCCGCTGCCTCGCTGTTTGTTGGGAACTTTTATTAACATTCACGAGGTGAGTCTGAGCTCGACAGCCTCGGGGAATCGAAGCGAAAAAAAAATGTATTTACCTACTTTTACTCTCGACTCGACCTTTGCGAAGGTCTACTTTTCGACCTTTTCAGAATTGTTTACTTAGGTACCTACCTATATAAATAGGCATAAGTTATACATTTGTCTGTTACTTTCTTGTTCATGGTACAAAAATATACAGCTACAGTTACGCGCTACTTTCTGTGAAATAAAGCATTTTACAACAGTAATAATTATATTTTTATTTGGCAAAATGTTGATAGTTTCTACTAAAACCGTTTTTTCAATTAAATCTTCTAACTTGCGGATACGTTTGTATAATTTCATAAATCCTACCACATTGCTTTCAATATTCTTTAATATACAATTGGTACGTCATACTCGTACTTATACAATTAAATATCTGGTTGTTGTAGAATCATCAATAATAACGGTTATATGTAATTGTTAAAGTTATAGCGACTAAGAAGATCGTCTATCAAAAGCCTTCGGGACGGCTAGTCGGATCGGCTGTTGGACGATGATGAAAATGAGTATCCGCGCAATCCGGTTGAGCAACCGAATTGCGAATAAGGCTTTAACTACATTTAAATGTTTCATGTTTATCGTAAAACCTACATAGATAAATGTAATTTAGTGGCGCGTCCAGCGTTTATTTAATATTCTTGTACTATGTAATATTAGCCGTAGACGTAAGACAGTCGTAGTCGATGGAACCTATCGATACTTTTGTATGTTTCTTCGAAGCTTTCTGGCGGATAAATTATTATTTTTGAATGTAAGCCCTATCCACTCAATGCTATCTTGGCTGGGTTAGCTGAGTACGGAAGCAGAATGTAAACGTTGCTGGAATGTTGGTCCATACGAGCCGTGGGTTGTCCTTTTTGTAAGTAATAATACACAGTGACAGCGCGGATTTTGCATAAATAAAGGCCCACTGCCCCGACCCTTGCCCCCCAGATTCGCTAACTCTCCAACCACTTATAATTGGCAATGCACTGAAAGTTGAAGGCTGTAATTCTAAGAATGTTGTTATCTATTTATGTACTATAATACGATTATATCTAATCAACTATCGACTTTATAATTATCGACGTAAATTTGTCGACATAACCACACAGACTAAAAAAGTTGGCTTTAAAATTATATTACAACATGTATTATGGCTATAAGCAAGTGAATGGACTCATTGCCTATTTACTAACGGGACGGTCGTTCCGTCTTACTCGTTACGATTAGCGACATATCTATACATGCCTATTATTTATGATATAATTTTCGAACAATATTCTGTAGTTTTACAAGTTTATTTACTGTCTCAATCATAATTAGTAGATAGTCGAACGACAATAACATTGTGTAGTTATTTGAGCGTATTGCAAGTAAATAGGTGTTTAAATTATAATACTTATAAATATTTCATTAAATGTAGGTCTTTGCGTAACATATCCTTGCAATTAAGACATCCAAAAAATATTTACAGGATCTGCTAGACTATTATAACCATATCAAGCTATTACTGACAATAACTGATAAGCTTAATGTGGAAAAATAAATGTCTATTCGTAATCTGTATTTCACCAAAACAGGCCAGTTTAATAAACTGGTCACACCAACGGCCACTCGTTAAGTATACCGCGAAATAATTTGAAACTTTCGATAACTAAGTAGTTCCTAGAAAAATCGGTTTTGTGACTAAACTACCGATGACAATAAATATCTACTTAAATAATAATTGTGAAAATTGACAATAAAAATGTTTCGCTTAAAAAAGCGAATAAGGTAAATCCAGTAAACTTAATGTTTTAAAAATGTATATTGGTGTTTTTTTTTTATTTGAAAAATAAAGATAGTTACATACTCCTGAGCACAATGTTCTCTTATTTACCTACCCACTTCCTTACTACTAACTTTAGGCGATAAGGCAGCCCTTGTTACACCGACTCCAATTACGCCCCCTATTCTAATTCAAGCCAGAGGTCCCGGGTTCGTTTCCCGGCCGGGCAGATGTTCGAATGATGAATTTAAATATCTGCTCTGGGTCTGGGTGTTAGTTGTCCTTGTCTTTGTGTGTCCCCGACACGGGGTATCCTAGTGGGGAGCTATGAGTAGGTATCAAACGTTTTTTAATTGATCGTAGTTTTTACTATTATTTTATTTTACACAGTAGAATATCAGAATGCACTAGGTCCAGGCGCGGATTTAGGTTATCATTTGGGGGTGTCTATTTTTGCAGGTCCGTAGCCATAACATAAGATTCTTTTAGTCAAAATTGAGTGCTACGCTCAAATCAGGAGGAGAAATACATGCACTCATTTTTGTCTTTTTATAAAACAAATTTAGTATTATTATTAATAAAAAAATTGGTTGCCTGTAAAGTCGGTATACGGGCGAAAGTTTTACGTGACAACGACTTTGAGTGGTAAAATAATTTTAATGTGAATATTCATTCGTATAGTAGGAAGAAGGATGAAATAATAGTAACAATTTAAAACATTTATTTATACAAAGAATTATAATTAAAACATTAATTTATACAAAGAATCTCGCACTGAATTTCATATTAACAAAATTTTATTTTTACCTTTACACATACATACGTATTTATATACAAATATACATACAATAACTTGCAATACATTTGCGTACAATGAATCACTTTTTATGTCTGTCTCTCTCGCTCTTAGGCGGGCTAACCATGCCCGAGTGGAAGGGACGCGTGCCTCTCACTCGCTCTCATTGTGAGCGCATAACGTGAGCGGAGCGTAACGCAGTTTCTTGAAGTGTCACCCGGCAAACCAATTTATAAGACGTTGTCACGTCAAAATAAATAATAAGCTTTGCAGACCAAAAGCTACTGCGGCTCCCCTAGCGCATGTTTAACATTTAAGTATCAATAACTAGTCCCTTGTAGACCCTCGGTATATCTTTCCAAAGTCACTCAAAGGTTAGACTATACCTATCTATTTAGGTAGATGTATTTTCTATAAGGTAGGCGGAGACTATGTTTGAGAGTTTGCGAAGATCTCACCGACTTTTTATTTATAAACTTCGTAGGTTTCCCCAAAAGTTTGATTGCCTCCGAGTTCGAAGAATCGGCTTTTAATTAAATTATGGGCTGATTGTGTAATACGAGACTAGTGAGAGGTTTAAGTATGAGATATATTTATACCTAGTACTTTTTGCTGTATCTATGTAACGTACCTACTTTTTGACGAGTCCAAATACGGCTATAGTCACCGCGTTATCAACTGAGTCGTGCGGCCATAAATCATTTCTCTATGTCTATCTCGCTCGCACTTGTGGTCTTATGGAGCCGCATAGTGATGTGCGTAAGATGGTTATAGGCGCATATCGCTAAGAATAAAATCAGATAGAAACATACGACTAACGACTACGACGAAGGCCCTACGACTGAGTTGGTAACGCGGTGACTATAGTCCTAATTTTAGTGATAGGGCTCTTTTGCAGAACCCGGCTTTGCCAGTTATTCCACCGCCAAGCAGTAATGTGCAAACATTACTGTGTTCTGGTTGGAAAGGCATTGTTTCCAGTGAAATTTCAGGCCAAATAGGAGATTAAACATCTTATATTATCTCAGGGTGACGAGCGCAATGCTGTACCGCGCAGGGTTTTGAATTGTATGAGTTTAAATTTCTGAGTGGCGCAGACCTGTTAAGGGCAAACGTGACGTTTAACACCAGGCGAGCGAATTACCTGTCCGAAACACAATAGCTTAAAAAAATATTGACTTACAAAAATTTAAAGGCTATTTTTATGACAATAAATCTGATTCTATTCGGTTTTTACTTACAATTCCTTATTTATAATTATACCTTTCCAACCATTCCTAGAGTCAAAGTAAAAAATTTAAAAAGCATTGGAGAAAAGGTTCGGTAGGTAGATATCTCAAGTTTCATTTATATAGGATAGAGCTATATAATATCTAGGTGTAGATAGACTAGAATTGACTAGATGAATATGCCTATTTGAAAAAATTGCCACTGGTCTGGCCATGAAGGTTTCCTTCGGTCACACTACACGAGATATTACGTCGGTGTCCCGCCCCCTTAAACTGTAGATCTAGATTAGGTCGGTAGGTTCTCATTCATTCATTGTACATTTTGGGAAGATGTGCAGGCCAGAGCAGCATTTCAGCATTTTAATCTGTATATATTGTGTTCTAGGGCCGGCCCACAATGCTCTTTAATTCGTCGAAAAGGTAACCCTATCTGGACCTACCTAAATCTACTTTGATACACAACCACCCTCGCACGGGGGCTATACAGAAAGGGCATACTAAGCGAAAAGGGCTCATAGTACTCATCATTATGACGCAAAAAGGGCCGACTTACGGCCTAGTTGCGGAAAAGAGCCCGCTCACCAAGTACCAAGTACTCATCATTATGAAGAACACTTACGATGGGACCAACCATGAAATCGCGAAAAAAATCAGCAGTTCCATACATTTTGTCGACAGTCATTGACATAGGTAAATGGAACAGCTGATGTTGTTTTTGTGATTTCCGTGTCGGTCCCATAGTAAAAGTCTGTGAGCCCTTTTCGACTTAGCAAACCCTTTTTGTATAACCATATACTAATTACTAAAATAGGTACTTACACATTTCAATATTCAAATGCTTAAGTTACTTAGATGTTAATTTAGCGACATTCTCAGACAGCAATCTCCTCATTAATTTCTAATAGGTAATAAACTTGATGGTAAGATTTTCTGCCCACACACGTCTATATACGGATACAAGAGGTCTGTTACGGGGCAGATTGGCTACCAATAACCACAAATACGTGTTTAAATAAATTATACAGGCTGTGGCGTAAAGAGTGGATAATCTTTTACTTAAAAAAAAAAAAAAAAAAATCTTTTACTTACCTACGGCTGGGGGACATCACGACTGTTCGAAAAAGTCAATTTGTATTCGGTAAAAGTGTCTCGGGTTTCGAGTTATTGGACATAATATTTGAAGTTCGCAAATTTTCAACAATGTTTAATTTTAACTCGAAAACCTTGACTTTTACTGAATACAAATTGTCATTTTCCGAACAGTCGTGATGGCTCCCAGCCGTAGGTAAAGGTATCCACTCTTTACGCCACACCCTGTATAAGAAGTTATTTATAATTATCAGATCCCAGAATATTTATTGACTTTAATGTAAACGAGTTGGATAATTTTAGGGAATAACGAAGCAAGTGTAGGTACATATAATATTATGATTATGTACCCCCCTATCTGAGTTAGCCAGGAAATCAGTACGGATTTTACTTTTTAAGCAAGGAAGGATTAGGTACTTACTAGAGGCCGAATTGCAAGGTCGAATTGAAGCAACAAACCAGGGGGGGGGGGGGTTGTTGGTAACTTGGTAACTTGGGTAACTTGGGGTACATTTATAGTACAAGAACACTATTATTAGACCATGCACGCATTGTAAAGATACGGGATCAGAAACCCTGCAAACAGCACTGTGACGGATTTACACATTTTCCGCCAGTAGACTATTCAAAATCTTGCCGCCTCTAAGGCCTCTACCGACCCGATTTGATACACTCTAGAACTCTAGAAAAACTTGGGCCAGAAGTTGCCGCCCCTAAAATCTGGCACCCTAGGCTCCAACCTATTCAGCCTGCTGACAAATCCGCCACTGGCACTGTGACAAACTTCCAATTGAACGCTATCTCTTTTATTTTTACCTGGTTGCTTTTGATTAGGTGTTGCGATTCCCGAAGAATAAAAACTAAAATACTTAGCGTTTTCCGATTTCTGATTTTAGAAAAATCACAGTAAGTAGTATCTAAATGTTAACGTGTGAGCATTTACTGCACTCCTATACTTAGATAGGTATTCATAAATAACAAGAATACTAGTGAGGCTCCAGTTTATCAGCTCACCAAAGAAACAACTTTGAAGATAACGAAAAAGAGAGCAAAGTACGTTGAAAGAACAGATCGTTGCTTACGTTACGCTCAGCCAATTTCGGCCGACTATTCACCAGTCCCAAAGGGCCTGAAGGCACGTGCGACCTTCAAACTATGATTAGAGCCCTGCAGGGTAGACACAAATATAAACTGTGCCAAACAATGACGAAAGGGCCCTTTCAAAGTTGTGTGAAAACTACGTGAGGAGAGTCGCAATTCTGCGGGCTCAGTCCGCGCAAGTACAACTGAAAGCTGAAAAGAGATGAAATCTTAACAATCTGTATTGTTTTGTTAAGCTGTATTAGATTGATCTGTTTAGCTCAGCGGTAGTAGGAGTATATCCATCTTATAAGCCAGAGGTCTCGAGTTCGATTCCCGGCCGAGCAAATGTTTGAATGATGAATTTAAATATCTGCTCTGGGTCTGGGTGGTAGTTGTCCTTGTCTTTGTGTGTGTTCCATGGGATCCCCAACACAGGTTAAGATGAGTGTGAAACGTCATTATTATTACGTTATAGTTCAATTTAGTGTTCTAGAGTGGAGACCACGGATCGGCAAACGTAGAGTAGGGCGCCGCGGCCAGGTGGAGCGACGACCTGCGTAAGGCGGCATGAGCAAGTGGATGCGTAAGGCAGAAGATCGTGCCTTCTGGCGTTCGTTAGGAGAGGCCTATGTCACGCAGTGGACAAATATTAGATAGGCTGATTTTTTTTATGTAATTGAGTGACGAGAAGAGCAAATCGCTCGCCTTATGTTAAACGTCACGTTTGCCCATAACAGGTCTGCGCCACCCAGAATTTTGAACTTGCAGAATTCAAATCCTGCGCGGCACAGCACTGCGCTCGTCACCCTGAGATACAAGTCGTTTAATCTCCCATTGGCCCTGTAATTTCACTGGAAACAATGCCTTTCCAACCGGAACACAGTAATGTTTGTACATTACTGCTTGGCGGTGGAATACCGAATAACTGGCAAAGGTGTGGTACTTCCCCAGGCGGGCTCTGCAAAAGAGCCCTACCACTACGATGATGAGTTCAATTTAACAAACTTATTTGTGAACTGAGTCTACATTAAGTGAAGTCTAACATATATCATACATTGAGTGAAGTCTAACATTTGTTTTCCTCACAGGAAGTGCAGAGAGCAAATGAGCGAGAACATGTATATCCTTCTGGTCATACTGGTATGTTTATGGGGCATTTCACGTGAAGCGGACAGGAAAAAAAAAGTGAGGTTCTGAAAATCGATCATATTTGGCCCATTTATACTTCTAGTAGGTATGAATGTGAACACAAAATATTTTTTTTGTATAATGTATATTTCACAAGTTATGGGTTTCTAAAGAATTGTCGTAATTGTAATATCAATTTTATGAAAGTAGTTTTTCGAATTTAACAAATTTACAATAAAATATTTAACATAGCGATACATATTGGAAAAATACTGTTCTTTTTAAAAATAAAATAAAATTTAAAAAAATAAAAAAATTTAATGTCCAAAACCGGAAGTAAACTTTTCAAACCTGAATTTCAGTCACTTCGACCATTTTTTTTTTCTCTTTTTTTTTTTCAAAATATAGCTTAAAGTATATTAAAAATACACAAGAAAATTCAAAATGGGATCTCTATTTGTTTAGGAGTTAGATGAATTAATGTACATACGCGTCGCGATGGCCGTGATTCTGACGCTTGCATAGATCGAGTAATTTGCGCGATATTTCATTAAAACTCGCAACTTTATTAATATTTTATCTTGTTTCAGCGTATTTAAGCTCTTACAAGGATGTGGAATAAGTATTATTAATATAATATACTAGCTTTCGCCCGCCCGGTATGTCCAATCTTTATAAATTATAGCCTAATATGTTTTATTCTGGTGTCTTAGCTACATTACTGCAAAGTTTCATCAAAATCCATTCTGTAGTTTTTGCATGAAAGAGTAACAAACATACATACATACATCCATACATTCTTACACATTTTTAAGTTTATAATATTACTAGGATATTTATGAAACCGCACGTCATATTTCTATCTCTTTCTTGTACATAGTTTGTCTCTATTTGAAGACTAAGTATTATACTTAGTGTGTAAGAATGTATGGATGTATGTATATATGTTTGTTACTCTTTCATGCAAAAACTACAGAATCGATTTTGATGAAACTTTGCAGTAATGTAGCTAAGACACCAGAATATATTATATTATATTAATAATACTTATTCCACATCCTTGTAAGAGCTTAAATACGCTGAAACAAGATAAAATATTAATAAAGTTGCGAGTTTTAATGAAATATCGCGCAAATTACTCGATCTATGCAAGCGTCAGAATCACGGCCATCGCGACGCGTATGTACATTAATTCATCTAACTCCTAAACAAATAGAGATCCCATTTTGAATTTTCTTGTGTATTTTTAATATACTTTAAGCTATATTTTGAAAAAAAAAAAAGAGAAAAAAAAAATGGTCGAAGTGACTGAAATTCAGGTTTGAAAAGTTTACTTCCGGTTTTGGACATTAAATTTTTTTATTTTTTTAAATTTTATTTTATTTTTAAAAAGAACAGTATTTTTCCAATATGTATCGCTATGTTAAATATTTTATTGTAAATTTGTTAAATTCGAAAAACTACTTTCATAAAATTGATATTACAATTACGACAATTCTTTAGAAACCCATAACTTGTGAAATATACATTATACAAAAAAAATATTTTGTGTTCACATTCATACCTACTAGAAGTATAAATGGGCCAAATATGATCGATTTTCAGAACCTCACTTTTTTTTTCCTGTCCGCTTCACGTGAAATGCCCCTTATTTTAGTTTATGTTGTATAAATAAAGGTATTAAATAAAAGACAAAGATTAGATAATTTCTTAATATATTTTTACATTTGACATAATACAGGCGGTTACACAAAAAATAAATAAGTCTTATAAGATTTACAATTATTATTACTGTGATGAGTCGACGAACAAAACGATTACGATACAATACAACTACAGATTACAAAAGACTGTACAAAAAATCTATGAACGTGACATTATTTTCGAACTACCCACTTTATTTTTTGGTACAGAACCAAAATAGTTCAAGACTATGAGTTCAAGACGAAAACTGTTTAATCAAAATAGAATTTTGGAATAATCTAGTTTGGGTTTTTTTATCTGCCATCGTAAAAATGTTTACCCTCCAGCCTGGTCTACTATACAGGGTTAAAAGAAAAGGGTATCCTAAGCCAAAAGTGTTTATAATACTCGTCATAATTAACAACTTTTAGTATGAGACTAACCCGGAAATCACGAAAAAAATATCAGCTGTTCCATACATTTTGTCGACTCATTGACAGTTTTCTATGGAACAGCTGATTTTATTTCAAGATTTTCGGGTGGGTCCGATAATAAAAGTTATTCATAGTAATATAATAAGTACTATTTAGCCCTTTTTGGCTTAGCATACTTAGCATACCCTTTCTCTATAACCCTGTATCTCAGCAGAAGGGCGAGGTAAAACATCCCGTATTGACAAAAAATTGTTATATAAAGTAAAATGGGAAGACATTTGCCCAGGAACACTGGGACAGGTTAACAAACTGATATTAGCACAAGTCATAGTAAATAGACAATGGTGAACTATAATAAAGTTAATTGTGCTTAACAATAACATAAAAATTGTGCTTGTTGTGTTGTAGTTCCAACAAACGAAAATAAACTGGTTAATACATCTACACAAGTCGCTAGAGAAGTTTGCCCGTATATGTGCATCCTGCTCTTGCAGGTGCGCCCTGGTCTACACGGCGCAAGTTATTTACAAGTACAAGATAACTTGCGCCGTATGCTATAGATGTTAAGCTTAGTTTTCGTTTGTTCAAAACAAAAAATAAACGATTATCTAGTGTCGCATTAGTTAGTGAACATTACAATAACATTAATAGTTAATACAAAACGAGTCGATTAATTAAAAAAGACGTCGAGTTCTTTGTACAGGCTGACCAACTTATGTATACAGTTGAAGAGGGAGCCTCCATCGCGTTGTACGAATAAACCTGACAGCCGTCCGTAGAAAAAAAAGTTACGTCATTTGATCAACGGTACAGATAAAGTTAAGTCACACAGCTCGAACTGTTGCCATATCTTCCTCACATATTAAAATGAAAGAAGACACATATAATTAGGAAATTACATTATTAACGTCATCGGCGTCATTCTACTCACAAAACTGAACTAATCTGACAGGACTAATTCTCTCGTTTTCATTTCAATACGTGCGAAAATGATATAAAATCGGGGACAAGAAAATTTTAGAATTTTAGAGATGTACAATTTAGTTTAGTTCAAAAATTACGACAGAATCGTCACCAATGTATATCATAAAAAAAAATCTTAAGTTAGTAAACAAAAAAATATGGAATGCGTAAAAATATCAGGGATTATCAAAAAATTGGCACAATACAGTTTTCGAAAAGGCGGTATTTAAAATATAATTAGGTACTGTAAAAGGCAATAATTTGGCAATTAGTCTAAAGGAAAAAGATAGCATTACTCTCAGTATAATTAAAATAAGCTTCCAGACATTTCAATATTCATTCGCAATTGGTACTGGTAACATTTAAATAAGAAAAACAAAGTAAAAAAGTAAGCAAAAATCTATTGACTTTCATTGACTATAAAGAACTGACTATAAAATTAAGGACTTTCCCAAGAACGAGGTATTTGCAAGTAAAACTATACTATTATCCACCCCTCTAGAAGAGCGACCCAAAGTGGGTCTTGCCCTCCGTCACCAAAAAAACATTCCTGGTCTTGCGTTGTCTCTTGCAAGTCGGTTCGGAGTTCACGCGGATTGCAAAGTAGGAATTACAATTTATAATTTTATTTAGTAAAATCTATATAATTTCATCATAATTATGAAGTAATGAAATGTCTTAAAAGAATACACATGCAACACTGAGATAATTCTCTCTTCGACTTGCCACACCATCGCTCACCGATTCCATCAAACAGTATTAAAAACTGGCAACATTTTTACACCTTACACCTACAGCGATACTTTCAGGCATACATACAACATGGAACATTATCATAAGTATAATATCTAGGGATCATTCTTTTGTTTCATAGTCACAAAGTACAAATACAGTGTCTAATATTTAATCTAATTCTAGGTTTTATTTGAATTAATATTTAAAAAAAGAGTTTCAAAAACAGACTTTTTGCTACTCTTAGAATTTAGAATGAAAATTATAGTTGAGGCAGATTAGGCTAAAATGATAGAACCAGAAATGATTGAATCAAATTAGGAAAAAACAATGATAGAACCAGAAATGATAGAACCAAATCCGGCTAAAATAATGACAGAACCAGAAATGATTGAACCAAATACGGCTAAACAATGATAGAACCAGAAGTATTGAACCCAATCCGGCTAAAACAAGGATAGAACCAGAAATATAATATGTAAACCAAATTCGGCTAGATTTACACGCAATGTTACCGCGAATGTATGACAATACCCTGATCGGATGTGCAATAGGCTAGTTGACTGTTGCTTTCAATAACAGTAGAGCGAGGTGAAGCTAAAGAAAATGTACTTTTGATCGTAATTATAGCCCATCTAAAAATATTACTTGGATAGCCATGATTACTTAGATAAACCCTTCCTATAGCATCTACTCACTCCATTATATATTTAGTGGAGGACCACGCATATTTAGATCGTACAAATGTTTGTCTATGTCTTTGTACAACGTTCATAAAAATAAAATACTGACACAGTTATCATAGTCAACTATCCTATCGCTAAATGAAATGGGAAGAGCAAATTTTCGGATATTCTTTCCAACTACATACATACTCGTTTCTAATAATGAATTGAGCCGAAAAATTCATGCACATTTAATTTAAATATTTTTTTACTTATAACGAAGCACATTTGATCTGTTTCTTCGATTATTCCTCAAGAAGTATACGTTAGAGTATTTTTGATTATATTTCGCTAGTCTAGGTAATAATGATTGGTTTGGGCAAACGGGGCGGGCGGGTAGCGTAGCGTATTGCGTGGGGTATAATGCTATCTATGCTATGAAGTATTTTGTCAACTTCTCGCTGGCGAAAACGGTCTTGCGCGAAAACGAGACAGCATACTAATCGTTTTTTAATAAAACTGATTACGTAGGGATATGATAATCAGAACCGTCGAAATGACACCGACTGGGTTCTGTGACGTTGACAACGTACGTACGACGAGCAGTTAATATTTTTCACAGCATAAATCTTGAGTTTGATGACAATAACATTCTATTTTATTATTGGTTGTGTATAAAAAACCTAAATATGTACATTTTGTTCGCATTAAGACTAAAAACTAACCTACGCAAAAAATTACACTATGTCCTACGCTCCCCCGCCTTGCCCAATCGCGCGGCCTAAGATCGAAAAAACAGTCAAAACATCGACCTTATCCTATGTTAGTTTAGTTATACAGGAAGTTTGCTTACACCTAATTTATTCTATTTAGCTGCGACACTCGGGTTTGCCTACGCTACCTTTCATTTACATACACTATACACACGTAGACACTCTTTGGTTGACATGTGTAGGGCTAAGGCCGCATTTTTGACGAAGTGAGCAGCGGAATAGAAGCGGAAGCATCGACGACTACATTTTGGTGCAGTCGTAAACACCATACAAATGACGCATTTTGGATCATCCCCCGCTACCCGCTCAGGTCCAAAACACGGCCTAAGATGTTTGCGCGAGGATTCCTATAATTTATCGAAACACTGGTCGATTCAAGGCTACGAAAAATGAGACGTAATCGTACAAAATCAAATGATATCCATCAATTTACTAAATAAAAAAAGGGATCTACAAAAATCCCAGATTCATTATTTGGGCGTCTGAGATAAAATATTTACTTTTATTATAATAATCTAGCTATAACTACGACAGCAATATAATTCCAACTATCTACACAGTACATTTAGCTATAAATGGCACATCTAGGTAAACTAGGTACTTGTAGGTTTTGTATTGCATAGAATACTATAACAGCCAGCATTGCTTTGACAACAAACCGTTTAAAATTGAGCTTTATATCGTGGTGGACAAAGCAGAGTTTCAAACGACAAACTACACGTGAGACAATCGCGTTGTGCTCTTGAAGTTTGTCATCGGAATTTCAGCTGTACATTGCACGATATAGAGCTCAGATTTCAATGCTCTCCTTGTAGTCCTTACGATGCCCGAAAATCGTGTCGCGTCGCACTAACCAGAGTTCCGTACCTAAAAATTAATTGGAACCCTTATGGTTTTGCTTTAAATTTGTAGATTTCAAAAACTAAAGTCCAAAGGAACCTTTAGACGCGCAAACACCTTTCCCTACCTCCCTTCAAAAACTTTTCACTAACAACCTTTCAACTAAAGAGACATGAAATAAATAATAACATAGGCTATTTAATCACTTAACATTCTCAACTAGAATTAATCATTTTAAGGCGATAAAAACCTATTTTCTATCCTGCTCTGTCACTAAACTATAGTATAATTTGTGCATTATTGGTTCATGTTCATGTCTCGATAGTTTTATCTCTTTCTAACAGTGGTGCGATTTGAAAACCATAGAAAGGATGTGCATTTCAGTCAGCTGAAAGGGAGATCCGTACGTATGTTAGAGCGAGATAGAAACATATTCTGTCTAAAATTACGTGTCTCCGTCTCGTCAGCTGACCAAATACGTATATTAACAGGATGAAAAATATCTGCATCTCTTTTCACTTCATTATGCTAGAAAAGGATGGCACTATTTATAAACCAGTCAAATGAAACATAGTATAGTAAATATTAAACATAATCCAAGTCGCCGTCTATTAGCAACCATTTGACATTGACAACTAGACATCGAAAAATGACAGTTACAAGTATCAAGCCATTATGGTTTTCTCAATCGCACCACTGAACCTTAACGAAACCGAATACACCTTAATTGACGAACCACTAATAAAGCAGTCTTCACATTTACAATACCATTATAATAGTAAAAACTAATGTTTTTTATAATAAAAATACTGGACCATAAAATTGATTTAATAGGAATTACACGACGCTCAACCGACTATTTACTATTTTCATGTTCGAAAATGTACTTTAATTACATAATACATAAGACCGATACAAAATCACATATGAAGCTTGGAAAAGAAAGCTCCTTCAAGTCTTAGAAAGTCAGATCGAAAATAGATCTTAAATCTAACAGAGTACAAGATCGTATCCAGACAAATGGACCAGAATCGGTTCATGGATCAGATTCAGATGTTCGATTAAAATCTGGTCCATGCGACCAAACTCGAAGATTCTGGTCGATAGAATAGAAAACCCCGCTAACTTCATCGTACTGATTATCCATAACACACTATACAAATACATAATATCATATGTACGACATAAATATTACAAAAAGTCACTATTGGTGACCAACTTTTATCAATACTTGTGCTAAAGAAAATAATTATTAATAAAATATAAATTATTATAATAAATATTTTCATTTTGTCAAAATATTGCACAGTGCCTAGACAGAATAATCTATTGTTAATAAACTATGTTACGTTGTACAATTCTGGCAGAAATTAAGAACCTCTAGCAAAAGATTTGATTGCTAAGGTTCCATCTGTCACGCCAATGAGGGCTTTACGGATGTGGCCAATAGCAGCGCAGCATTATTGATGACGTAGACTCACAAAGACGCTTCCCTCTCTTTCTTCTAACTCAAAAAAAGTGAGAGCGCAATGTTTTGCTAGTCATATGTCGGCCAATGTTTCTTGGTGTATGTACTCATAGAGTGAAAATAATGAACGTCAGAAAAAAACAGTCTAATCACAAATATTTCACATGTAATTTATTATGACTTCATTTTTATTATTCGTTTGATTTTGACAGTTTGACTTTGACAGTTTCGACTTTGACAGTGCAACAGAACTTTGCACTCTTACACCTAAAACTTTTAGAACAAAGAGTGGAAATGGTAAAACCTATTTATAAGCTAAACGAAGGCATCACATGGAACGGCCGGCTAATCGAAAAATTTGCTACAAAATACGAATTTTATAACCTTTTTAAATAATTTTATTTTTTTGACGGTAAAGTCAAAAATATCGAATATACACAACCACATCTTATTTCATAAGAGATGAAGCCTTAGATCAAATTAATTTTGTCAACCTATTTATTGTAGTTTTGAGCATTTTTTTAGAAAACACGAAAATCTTTTATCTCCTATTTCATTTACAAAACTGAATCGATTGATGAATGATAGACGCATGTAGAAAAAAATTATATTAATTTTTTTTGTTTGTTTCTGAATTTTGGTGTTGAATGAATTTGAGATTGCCAAATCATGAATAAGACTATTTCTATCTCGGTCACTCATGTGTGTAAACGAAAGAGACCGAGAATTCGAAACGACTTTGCAATTATGATCCATATTACATAGTTTATTTAGGTAGAGATTAGTATAACAAAATTGACATCTAATCACTTTTTTCTTTACCCCAAATATATGAAAAGGCGGTCACACAAATCTATTGCTTTCGTGAGAACACACAGTAGTTTAATTTTAATAGTAACAATAATAATATAGAACATTTACAAACAATAACAATTATTGTGACACACCCTCACATAAATTCAAGAAAAAGGCGGATTTTGATAGAGCAAAAAGAATTGAACTGATTGGGGTTTGAACCTGCGGTTTGCAGATTGTCTTTTGAATTGATTAGGCTGAATTATTCAGGTATAAAAGCTAAATTAATATTCAAAAGTATTTGTTCAAAAACTGAAGAGTTTTTTATAGGCAAGCAGTCATAAGCATGCTTAAACCAAATTTCTGTATACAGCAAATAATATTACAGATATGTGTACTCTACCTTCACTTTTAAAACAATTTAAATAATTAAGCTACATGAAAAGCTAGGTCTTTTTACAAAAAAAATGTCCTAGCACAAAATATTTTTAGAATCAAATTTTATTACATTGTCATCGGAGTTACACAGGTATACCAAATCGAATCTCGGATATCGGAAAGTGGCACAAAATTCAATTGCAAGCTTTGCCCCATACTAACAAGGCAGGTAAAAAAAGCTTGAACTGAACAAAAATAACTTCTAAATCGGATTTTGTATTTGTATCAGAATATTAAACATACCAGTCAAACTTTACATACAATTACGTATATAAACACATATACATACGTATGATACATTTAAATGCCAGCCATCACATCACCTAACACGTAAACTAATATCTAACGAGTACACGGGATTATTTACTGGATTCAGTACTGTTCGGTGGTTTTAAAGGCTAAATCGGTGTGATACACAACTCACTGAGTATTCACGGTGCACTTCAACGTTCCGGGACGCGCGGGCTTGGGGGGCGGGGACCTGCGGGGGGAAACTTGGTTAGTTTACTCGTATAGGCAGTAACAGCCCTAGTGTCAGTTTTTTGGGCGGCCTAAAAGGCCTCTAACATGGCTTGGCGGATATTGAATTTTATTCGTTACACATGCTATATTACAAACGGTTGCAAAATGACCCCCAAGTATTTATGAATCACAGTAAAATATCATGAATCACATGTGACTCATTGTAAAAGAGCATGAATCATATATGATTCATATAGCTCATCTATACTAATATTATAAAGAGGAAAGATTTGTATTTTTGTATTTTTGGATGTTTGTGTGGAATAAACTCAAAAACTACTGGACCGATTTCAAAAATTATTTCACCATTCGAATGCTACATTATCCCAAAGTAACATAGGCTATTTTTTTTTAATTTATTCTTTTTTTTATCCACAGCAAAGCGTGGCAGGGAACAGCTAGTGATTTAATATAGCACTGAAGGGCTTCTTTTAGCTTTTACTTATAATGTTACCTGGTTCACCTGACTGCCGGCCCGTAGCCCGCGAGCGCGCAGTAGGCCGCCAGCAGCGCCGCCGGCGAGTGCGCGGCGCGGCCCACGCGCGCGGGCGCCCCCAGCGCCGCCCACGTGTACACGGAGGCGCGCTCGTCCCCGGGCGCCCGGAACTGGGCGCTCGGGTCCCGTGTCTCCGGGTCTCGCGCGCCGCCGCACGCCGCCGAGAGTGTGCAGAAGGTCATCGCTTTCCAGCCGCCGTATCTGTTGAACAGAATAAAGATTAATTGCTTTTGATATGGACTAAGTTACAGTTGATATGGGATGTCTGAAGAACCGAGCTGGTCATGATGAACAAATAATTTATTGTCAGCAACCAAGATTTTTCGATGTAGCTAATATACACAAAGATGAAAAGAGACAAATAGAAAGATATACATTGACACGATATCAAGTACAATAAATACGTAAAACTATGTAGTTCAATGGAGCGCTACTTTTCGAATAGTTTTTCACAATGCTGACCTGTTTTTCCCTCTAAGTTGACGTCAAAAACTACTACTAAACCCACCTAGTTATCAACAACTATACTCACTTATCAACAACAACGACAGGTCCGTTCTTGTACTCCATCTGACAGCCAGCCACGAACTCTATTAGACCGAACGAGTCCTTATAAGGCGCGATGAGACGGTCTATGGCCTCCTCTCTCTCTGCCTCGGTAGTGGCTTGCCTGACTGCCTTCACGAATTCATTGTCGTCGGGTTTGCCTGCTACATACTCTGTCGTGTCGCCTGGAAGGGAAATTATCAGGTTTCATAAAAAGGTTTTTATAGGACTAATTTTTTTTTTTTTTTTTTGGAAATTAAAAAAAAATTAATATTAAAAAAAATTGAATTGGCTGGCCCAATCTTAGAACAGCAAGGTTCCAAACCTCACTGCAAAGAAGCACTCGAATTACAAGCCAATGGTTTTCGATAGATTATGTTGGCCCGAAGATACAGTTTCGGTACAGATGAATAGTCAATGTTAACGGGACATGGTATAATGGCTAAAAATCACCGCAAATTTCTTAGCAAAATGATTTTTGGCAATTGTGTCTAAAAGTACAACAATAAAGAAAAAATAAATTAATGATTAATAAGTGTGTTATGTGTATTGAGTTAATTTATTCAGCACTCACCCTCAAGCCACCGACTGCACTTAATAAACTTCACGCTCAGCTGGTAGTCGTCCTGCAATGAATGCACGCTCACATTCGTGACTTCTATCACGCGGTCCGATGGCACAGAATCAGGCGCTCGTTCCACTTTCTCAAACATATACACCGGTCTACGCAACTCTGCCTCCTCTTCGACTGATAGCGCGGGGGCGCAGGGGGGCGGCGGGGGGGCGGTGTCGGGGGGCGAACCAGCTGTCCGATTACCATTACCCCATTCGGGAAACTTGAACTTCGTCGGCGAACTAAGCTTAAAGTTTTTCAACGACATCTTCGAGGGGCTTCTAGGCGATTTTGGACCGTTTTTCTTCTCGGATAAGGACGAAAATAGGTCGCCGTTCGCGATTGACTTCCGCGCGGATAGGTCGCGGTTGCCCGCGCTCAAACGCTCCAATCGCAGCTCAGTTCGGTCGAATCGGTAGGCTGGTTCGGAGTCTGTGATTGGGGAGTTCTCTGGTATTAGTCTTTCGTCGTCTGCGCAGTCGCTGTTCTCTTGTCGTCGGTAGCCGTTGGTTTCCGGTTCAGCGGGTGTTTCCGTGGGCGTTTTTCTGTCGGATTTGCGGTAGGCGACATACGTTTCTTTCGATACGAACGAAGCGCGGAAGTTAGCGACGAACAGCTCCTTTTCGTCTTCGGTAGGCCAGAAGATTTCGCATTCCTGTAAATAAAATGTGGCGTTAAAACAATAATATCTGATGGTAATAATAGTCAAGTAGGATAAGGCCGGAGCTACATAGAAAATAGCAAATTATGTATAACGCGATTCAAACTTTATAACGTCTGCGAAGTCAGGCACGAGGTCAAGCCAGAATGTAAGTTTTCCAGACCCCACTTGTCGCTTTTTTTGAGTGGCTTGGCTGTTGACCCGTCAGCCCAGATACCGCTGGACGACTGGCTAGAGACAGAATCAGCACAAGACAGAGATCAACAGTGTTCTCAGGTGTCGGTGACCAAGAAACAGTTTGCGTTGCGGCGCCAGAAGAGTAAGTAAGACCCTGCTTGTCAAAGGTCCAGTGGGCCTAGCACAACTTTGACGTAAAAATACGTATTTCGATAGAAAAGTATACGCTATTTACGCCCGTGGCGCCCTTGACGGATGTAAATGGCGTACACTTTTTTATCATAAACTCGCCACGTAGTTTTACGTTAAAGTTGTGCTAGGCCCACAGGTCTTTCTCTCGTTTCAGCGCACGACCGTGCAGATCAGTCTGCCCCCCCCCCCCCCACCTCGTCGGCGGGCTCGTCCAGCAGCAGCACGAGCTGCGCCGTGTGGTCCCACAGCGTGCGCCACAGCTCGGCGCCGCCGCCCCCGCTCGGCCGCTGCGCCACAGCATACTCTCGGAGCCGCCGCCGTCCGCACACCCACGACGCATTCACGTATTCACTACCTGTGAGGTAGATTGTAATTTTATCAAGAAATGTTCTTTTGGAAAAAAAAACTACCTGTGGTACATGTACGTAGATATGTTACAGTTGAAACTCGTAACTAGTAAAGACTACTTTTGACCACAAATTCAGTCGAAATTGTTTTTGACTCAGGACGCACTCGATACACTCTCACTCGCTCGACTCAGGGCAACGATTAAAACCATTTTTACGATTATAGATTTTCGCATTCAAAATTATTTTTGACTACTCAAATTGTTTAAACCCATTTTATAGAAAAAAAACTGAGTCAGGCCCTGTTTCTTTTTTCAGATTTTTTAATGACATTTTGACTAACAGTTTCTTTTATGTCTATTTTTGTTGCTTACCTTCGACGCCAGGTTTCGGCACCAACATAACTCGAGCCGCATCAGATGGCAGGATGCCATTGGGTCGGTTTTTCTCTGCGTTGTGAGGTGCGCGCGCGCATACACTCGCTTCTACGCACGATCGGGTGATCAGCTGGAAACGTTCAAGCAAAATTTAATTCTATTGACAAGAGATTCGCTACAAAAGGTAAAGACTTTAGGCCTCTCTGTTACTGTGCCATCTGCCTCGACCCTGTGCTATTAAGCACCAGATTTGACCCGCATTTTTAACAATATCGTCGACTCATGATATCGTTACACGTACAAAAAAATCTTTAAAAAATTAAGTAGCATACCATGAATTGTTTTTCTAGCAAGTTGACAGGCGGCGGCCCCTGGTAACTGTGATGTCGGTTTGCCAAACTACGCATTCGTTCTAGCAGCGCGTAGTTTTCTACTCGATTCGCTCTGAAAGTTAAATCGATTAAAACTGATTGGATAGCCTTATTCGAATCGTTGAATCGAATAACGATTCCAAAACATTAAAATTTTACAGTGGTATGTATGCTATTATTGGCATCTCAGTCTAATAGCTTCAAATAATTAATTTTAATATAATTATCACTGTAGACGAAACACTTTAGACCAGACATTTTTTTTATTTATTAATAGGCTTGCATTTGATCATGCGCCATCTTGCCTGATGGTAAGCAACGATACGGTCTACCCGACCGATAACTCGCGACTTGAAGACACCTAGATTATATCTAGTCGAAAAGTAAAACTGAAAAGTGATGCCTTTGGTAGCTAGTGCAAAAATCTAATTACGTAGATTACCTTCTAATTTCTTCTTTTTCCTGCTCACTCAAATTGTTATAAGCTTGCATCTTTTTGCTGTACGTGTCGGTCGATCGTGGCCCTAAATCGTACACTCCTTCCGATTCGTCCCCGTTCACCATCACTTCTTTCTGGTCCTCCAAGTTGGTCGTAGAATTGTTCGAGTTACCCGAATTGGAGTTATTCGAATTGGAATTGTTCGAGTTGAAGTTATTGGAATTGGAATTGTTCGAGTTGAAATTATTCGAATCGTTCAAATCCCTCGCCGACGATTTGCTCTGTTCACTATTCAAATCGTCCGTCTTAATCGATATCTCAGATCCGTTCTCAACGATTTCCTTCTCACTATTCTGACTAGATTTGATGCTCGACGTTTCTCCGTTGACCGTCACACCGTTCGTCAAATCGTTGGTGCTCTTCTGTTTATTCGAATTGAGATCTAGCACCGCCAATTCATCCTCGGAGATTTCTTCGAGGAGTTTCGCCAAATATTCCCTGGCTTTGGGGAATTCGACTTCGGTGTTGCCAGATCGGACGTGTTCTAACAAAGCGTCGTGGACGAAGACATATTGCTCCTCTGTTTGCACAAGATGGTTTCGTTGTGTGCGTGCGCGGCAGAGGAAGCCGAGAGGGGACAGAGTTCCTGTGAGGCGGAGCTGGTTGAGTTGGGCATCTAGGACGATGTAGGTGCCGGTTCGACCCACGCCGGCGCTGTGGGAGGAGAAACTTGCTTTATTGCATGAAGGCTTCGAGTGCATAGTTGGATTGAATGTGTGTTTCTAATTGGTTACGGGTGACTTCAGAGGGTTTGTTTTAGTGAATTTAGGGTATTTTTCAGTACGAGTCTTTAAATGTTATCTAGTGATTTATTTTGATGTTTTGAGTGTTTGCTGGTGGACCTGCAGTGTAAGGGCACGGCGTGCGGGTGGCGCGGCGTTTTGTGGTCGGGTATAGTAGAGTACAATAGAGCACAGTAGAGTACAATAGAGTACAGTAGAGTACATAAGAGTAGAGTATAATATAGTACAGTAGAATATAGTACAGTAGTGTACAGTAGCGTACAGTAGCGTACAGAAGTGTACAGTAGCGTACAGTAGTGTACAGTAGCGTACAGTAGCGTACAGTAGTGTACAGTAGTGTACAGTAGTGTACAGTAGCGTACAGTAGCGTACAGAAGTGTACAGTAGCGTACAGTAGGGTACAGTAGTGTACAGTAGTGTACAGTAGCGTACAGTAGTGTACAGTAGTGTATAGTGACCTGCAGTGCACGAGCACGGTGGCGGGGTGCGCGGCGGCCGCGTTCACGAAGGGCAGCACGGCGAGCGGGTGCCGCGGCGTGCCGTGGTCGGGCCACACCGTGTAGTGGTACTGCACCACCAGGCGGCCCGCGCCCGGGGGCTCCGCGCCGGCGGGGGAGCTCGACTGGGGGACCGAGGAAAGGGGCATTTAGTTGTACACAATTGGACATAGAGAACAGATGTTTCAGAGCGTTCACAAGATTGCAGTAACTTCATAGAAAACAACTGCAAATCCTTTTAGCCCAAGACTCAAGACATCGAGACCGGGCCCATGAAGGCTTACTGAAACATAGCAGCATGGTGCTGCAAGTTTGCTGCATATGCTCAGCTTCAAAACACTTAAACTATGACAATGGCAAAGAGTAGCGCTCACCCCGTTGTTGTTGTGCTGCGTGTTGCGCACGCGCATGTGCCGCACGGTGTACGCGGCGCGGACATCTTCGTGCAAGAGTGTCACGTGCACGCCGCCGTGCGTGGCCGTGCTGCCGCGCCCGCCCGCCGGCCAGTACATGTCGCACTTGCGCTGGGGAGAGAACGACTGTGTTAACCACTTGAGCGTCCGTGGGTATTAAAGTACCCTTTAAAAACAAAGCTTCTGTTGGATTAGCTTCGGTTACACAGGTGTACCAATTTACAACTTAATTGAACGGCAAGAGTTGGTTCTAACACGGCAAGTTCAATCAAAGCTTCTAATTACTCGCTTCGCTCGCACATCTCTTTTTACAGGTTTGTTCAATGGAGATTTTCCTAATTTTAATTAGCTATAATTCTCTACCGAGTTGCACATTTCTCGTTTTTATTTTTATTGACCCAGAAAATTCCATGCTATCTTTGTTAGTGCCTGTAATGTCTGTATATTACATTTATCACTGTATTACACTTTTACTGTATCACAATTACACAGAAACTTGGCCATTCGGCTTCAACAAAAACAGATGGTGACAATGTCAGTGTACTCACCCTTCCCCGTTCGACCAGGTTAGTAATCATGACGATGGTGTGGACCCTGTGTTGCCATATCATGCGCCAGAAAGCGTCTAACGTAGCCGGGGTCGGGCCCTGAGTAGCGATATACCGCCGACGCCACACTAGCCACTCTAGCTTCACTCGAGTTTGGACTCCATCTGGAAACAGCACGAATTAGCACTTTCGTGACAGATTTGTCGAAGACTCAAGAAATGCGTATTTTAACGTTACTTATGGATATTGGTTTGGTTTTACTCAATAGTCATTTGATTTAAACTTTTTGAACTTAACTACTCTGAAAAATAGACATGTTGCGTTACTTTATAGGTATGCTTTGTTTTGACTGTTTTGAATGACAATATTTTTTCTATTTACTTTTTTGACATCATTTTCACAATTCACAATGTAAATTGTATGAGTTTTAATGGCCTAAAAATAATGAAGTTTCATTTTTGGTTCAGATTAATACATTTTTTACTTTTCACTCACCAATATCGACATAAACGTCATCCAGTTCGCTGTCAGTGTCGCTACGGTCGCTATCGCTGTCGCCGTCCTGCTCGTCAGACTCCACGATGCCCGAGAACTCAATGTTGAGGAATGCAGACTCTATGCCCTCCGCCAGGTTCGGAGGGGGCTTGATTGGTTTCACTGACGGTTGCCTGTGTGAGGACGTTTTACACATCAAAAGTATGGTAGAGGTAGCCAAACTTCTTCTAATGAATAAAGTGTGACGAGGCGAGACAGTCACTAGAACCATGATTTGTTTGCTTTCAGATTTACCATCCTGTGAGGTCGATTCCTCCACTCCAGTTTCCTCCTAACCCTGGTCACATCAGGCTGCTGCAGCCCCGGCAGCATCCCGTCTATAAAGTTCGCATTGAAGTAGTCGCAGGGCTGCCGACACCCACACAAGTCACACAACCTACCATCTATGAAGCTGGCATCAACCTAGTTTACCTGTGAGGTCGGTTCCTCCGCTCCAGTTTCCTCCGCACCCTGGCCACGTCAGTCTGCTGCAGCCCCGGCAACATCCCGTCTATAAAGTTGGCGTTGACGTAGTCGCAGGGTTGCCCGCGGCCGGCGCCGACGCAGCCCGCCGCGCCGCACCGAGCGCCGCCCGACACGCACACGCGGGAGTGGTCGTCTGGGGAACAAGTAATCAAATTAAGATCAGCCCCCACTAATTTGTAATCGAAACGCTATAAAAAGTAGGACAATTTATGTGAATGACATTTCTACATTATATTACAGAAATGTCATTCCGCGTTCATTAGTGTTTCGATTATAGAATTGAAACTCGGCTAGGAGGGCAGGTATGACAGCGACCCCAGGCCGTGCTACGTTATTTTAGGGAGTTCTGGATTGGGTAGGCTGACAGTTGAGGGGCAATGCACAATACACCCCAAGCGGGACGTGCGTCGGTGCAAAGCGTATCACCTCCACTTAGAATTAGAATTAAGTAATGAAATAACTAACGGGGAAAGACTCGAGGCACAGTAAGGATTACCAGGTCAAATTTTAAGTTTTTTTCTATTTAGAATATTATTTTTAAAAATATGATAATTTTTGGAATAAAAACCCCCAAAATCGTTTGAGTTAAAAAGTGACTTAAAAACTAAAGAATAAGCGCTGAATTTGCCGACGTGAGGGGGACGCAGCTGTGTATTTGAAAAAATACCTTAACAAAAAATGGAAATGAAAACTGTAAAGCAAACAACTTTTCAATACAGCACAAATTATTCAATACGCAATATCTTATTGAACTATTTTCCTCAACGAACTTTGCTTTTGCGACGTACGCAATTCTAATTAATTTATATGAAAATAGGCCGTATTAGTCATCGCTACATTATATTTTCCTTCAAACAGTGCGTTGTGGTCAGTTTTTTTTTTGGGTCAACTTACATGCAGTGATGTTCAAGTATCGGTTCTTGAGCCGGTTTTCTGGACGATGGCTGTGGTGGCTGGTATGGCCGAGTGCTGCCGACCTCGCGACTACTATCTCGTACTCTTTGCTGTTGGAGGAAAACGTTTGCGTTGTATGGAATTGTAACATTATTGGGAACAATGCTTTGAAGAACAGCCAGTCTAATAACAGATAAAAACAATTAAAGTCGAATTCTTCAGTGAAATAAAATTAGCTTTTGTAGTGGATATGAAATTTTAAACGGACACAATTTTTTGGAATGAATATTCATGTGAAGAGCTTCTGTGTTTAATTTAGCTTGACCTGTTTGTTATTGATGTTGTTGTTTTTTGGTCAACTGTAGTAATTGAAATTTCACCTCGTTTTCGTCGACAGATTGATCTGATATTTGGTAATCTAATATCTAATATTTGTAAATCCAAAATGGCCGCCGCCACAAAATGATTGATTACATTATTTTTTTCAAAACTTCCTCAATATTGGTGTCGAATGAAAGGGCTTGGCATATAGAACTTAACACACTATGAAAAATTCCAAATCTAAGATGGCCGCCGGTACAAAATGGCGGATTACATATTTTACACAACCGTCTTAATATGGGTATCAAATTATTCTTGTTGTGGTGTCAGTAGGCGCCCAAGCTGCTATAGTTAGTCTAGTATACCTGAAGCCGATGTCTAGCAAGTCTAGTTGTACCTCAAGCATGTCTCCATGACGCGTACAAAACCTCGCGCACAGCCGCTGCAGTTAATCTAGTTATACCTGAAGCCGCTGTCTCCGGGGTGCCCGCAGCTAGTCTAGTGTACCTGAAGCCGATGTCCCCGTCGGCGTGCAGCGCCTGCACGTGTCCGGTGAAGGCGGCGCGCGGCACGGCGCGGTGCGGCGCGGCCGACATGCGCGGCGGCCGCGCGCGCGCCCCCGCCGCGCCCGCCGCGCCGCCGCCGCGCGCGTGCTCCGGGGAGCAGCTCACCACTGCGCAACAAGCGGACTCACAACACCATGTACTGTATCAATCTCCGCGTGTGTATAGTCGATGGTTACCACGTATCGAGCTAGAAGCTCGAGAGCTCGTAGCCCGTAGCTCGTAGCTCGGATCCCCGGGGGATCCGCAGTGTTACGTGTTTAGTGCTACGTGACTAGTTTAAGAAGGCTGCTTTGACAAATTCCTGGAATTTATTTGGCACAGAAAGTGTAAATCGAGTGTCTTATATAATTATGTAGAAATCTCACCAGGTTTCTTGTTGAGCGGTGCTCGGGCTGTCTCGCCGCCTTCTTCTAGATAGTTGTACGCTGCACTGATGCATTTGCTGACACGCGATCTGCATCTAAAGGATAAGGAAATACATTTGATGACCGGTTCAGCTCAGTGGTACTACATAACCAAGAGGTGCCGGGTTCGATTCCCGGCTGGGCAGGTGCTTGAATGATGAATTCAAGTATCTGCTCTGGGTCTGGATGTTAATTGTCCTCGTCTTGTTATCATGGCGTCCCCCAGGGAAACCTAGTTATAAGTGTGAATTGTCAAAAAAATACTTTGTGAAAATTGTAAAGGAATCGATACGTAATAATAAATGAAAAAAAAACAGTGTTTTATAGCTACGTTGGCTGTCACGACTGGATGATTGAGGCGTTCAAATGGTGAATGATGATGATGATGAGTCTTACAGTTAAGTTAACCTTACCGCCAGTAGACGAGCGCGCCGACGAGCGCGGCGACGAGCGCGACGGGGAACACGGCCAGCAGCGCCTGCGTGCTGCCGCGCGCCGCCGCCGCCTCCGGGGACATGGCTTCCGAGTGGACGCTGCACTTTTCACTAGACACCTCCTATAGACCATAAACACGCTCGTCACGCTAATTCAGTGTCCAGACCAAAGAGAAAACAGCAGTGGTTGGAGCGTTAAGAAAATAAAAAACAAAACAAATCTCTACAGATTTCAAATTCCGAAATCAAAATAAGCAGTCTCTCGACTCTTCTACAAGGAAGAAAGAAAAATATTTATTTGAAACGGTAACTTACAACAAACAATTTATGGTACATAGATAAGGACCAACAAGGACAAAAAAATGCCTCCCTCCTAAATAGAATTCTGGATCCGCGCCTGTCACAAGGGATCCATCTCAGCATAAAAGCTGAGTCAGACACACAGCGCTGATCAGCGCTTAGTGCTTATATAGTAATCAAATCTTGGTTATACAATAAATTAATGACACCAGAAAAAGAAAATCACAAACATAGTAAAATAAATAAGAGGCACAAAAGGCGGTCTTGTCGCTTGAAGCGATCTCCATCATACATAACTGTCTGTCGTATATTGCTTACCTCAGGGCCTGACTCAGTCCCGTTGATCAGTAGTCCCTCCCGCGACACGGACTGCGTGACTGCGTAGATTTTCACCTCATACTGAGTCACGTTCCAAAGTTCGACCTCCTAAAGTTAAAAAAGAAAAACAGATTTATAATTTATTTTGTTTCATTTTATATCTTGTTAACAATAGGCTTGTTTCCACTAAGAATGAATCGGATGGATTGGAGTTTCTAATTATTGATTAAGATATACAGATTTCAAACAATAAAACAATTTATCAAAATAATTAAAGATTATTAATATTTTTAGAAAAGAAAATCTTAAAAAATAGGCTTTGAGTCACGTGACCGTGAACGCCAATCAGAAAATGTGACGTCACATAGTGGTATGCCGAAAAAAAACTTTCAACAAAACAAACTTTTGCCGTAAGTGAACACAATCGTTTGTCACTATGTGACGTCATTTACGACGCCATGACACTTTCTTGTGTTTTTACGCCAGATTAAAAATATTTTCTTAAAACTTAAAATATGTGTTTTAAATATAATTTTTAACATGAAATATTTTTTTTTTGGGGTAATACAGGTACTAAACTAACGAAATAAGCCATTTTTGAAATTTACGACACAGGCCTATTGTTGCATAAAGGACAAAAATGTATGGATGTAATGTATTGTCGCCATCAACAACGCACCATGGATGACGTTTTTTTATAATTTTATGAGACTAGTGAAGTGCGTATTAACGTCAAGATTTCATACTAAAAACGGTTTGTGTAACTACTTGTCTTTCTATCATATCTTTTACGAATTGAATGCTATAATTTAATTCTTAGTGACTGTTTTCAAATGTATTTCTAGTGTATTTCCGCCAGTATGTGTTTTTTTTTTGTATCTTGTTCATTTACGCTAATCTTGTTAATGGTGAGGAATAGACCGCGTTTAAACGTTCTCCTTTCAATTAGGTATGTAGTAATTAACTTAGACTAAAATAAAATGAATAGACGGGCCTAAACCGTTGATCGCGTTCAGTCAAAATAAGTCACAATCTGCTCGACTATATATCTATACCTAATCATAGGCATGTGTGTACATTGTTACAAAAAAAAGAGACCGCGAATACAAAGTACCATGCGAAAGAAAGAAATAGCCTGTGTTTGTCTGTTGCGCTTGGTTGCGCTTGAACATTTCGTCCAATCCGGACAAGTAGCGTTAGCAAAACCGATAGCGCTGATAGCAATTAATTATATTCTAAACAATTATTTGTATGGTTTAAAAAATGGGTGCATAATTACATCACTTTCGGAAAAAATGAGTCATAAATAAATAAAAAAACATTTTTTTATGATACTAATTTTAATGCAAATATAAACAACAAAAGGTAAACAAGGTAAGATCCAGATCGAATGAGAACGTATATTTAAAATAAAAGATACTATTGCATGACAAACAAAGGAATATGAGTTAAATTAACACGGCAATACTCACGTAAAATTATTGGATTACGGTTTCCAAAAAAATGTCACTAAGCCCATCGAGGGGGGTATCAAAATTAATAGTTTTAAAAGGTGTATACACCCGCCTTTAGAAGCTCACACTTACTATATAGGGTTATTTATAAAGGGTATGCTAAGCCGAAAAGGTTTAGCATTTAGCTTTAGTTGTATCTATATATTTCGTCAGACGAAAAGTGATCGGAGCACACATAGCTGTAGTTCTTTGCAATCCAGTCTTGCTCCAGTCTCGCAGCCCGTATTTTATTTTGCCATATTTTGTGGATGGCAACATCACTTGGATATCTACAGTAAGTAAATAAAAGATAACTATGAGAAAAAAAAATGTTTCAGACTTTGTATACCACTAAGCGTATTTTTTTCTGTCAAGAAGAAGAAGAAGAAGAAAAAAATCGGTTGTCTGTAAAGTCGGTTTACTGACGATAGTTGAACGTGACAACGTCATAAGGAAATACTGATAGAATGGTTTCATTAAAAACCATTAAAAAAAATATTAATAATTTGTAATCAGAAAATTAGTTTGCTGACGGTCCTTGTACCCGCTGCTTGGGCAGGTCAGTACGTGTTTGCCGGCGTAAGCCGAATACTTCCGAACAAAGAGAGGTCATCCTTGTTGCACTAAGCACAAGCCTATATTTCTGTCCCTCAACGGTAGGAAAACAACAACAAAATGGAAATGGAAACTAAGTAACGATTGTATTTTGATAATTTTACACGTAATTATGATAAAATACGATGAACAAAAATGTACTTACATATGAAATGACTCCACAACTTTTATTTTTGGTTCTCGAAGTGTTTTTGCATATTGGGAATGAGCACGAAGGCATTATTTGTTCGATGGAAGGTCGTGATTGTGTAGCTCCACAGTTGTGTTACACTTCCGAGGTGCTGGGAAGGAGTGAGAGCAAGACAGACGTCTCGAGCGTAATACGCTTGTACAAACAGTCTTCAATAGTGCGCTTATTTTAGGCCCGTCCATTTATTTTATTTTAGTCTAAGGTAATTAATCGATATTTTCCGCAATTTACTTTGCTTCTGCCATAAAGTTCGTAGCTATAGGCAAATGAATTATAGTACCATAACACAGGAAAGATTGACAACGAGGATATACCGCTATGTTATAATTCCACGTTTCTATTTTTAACGTGATATTTGAATAAGAATTTCAATAGGTCTTGTTGAGAACAACGCAGTACCAAAGGGACTACTTACGTATTATTGAGTCGGATACTTCGACTATAGTTTCGAACACATCCGGTGATCTTCTTTTTGAGCGTTCTTCGATGTTTCAAAACCACGTTAGTTTTTATAAAAAGAGGGTAGTCCGAATTTCGTTTTCATTTTTAACGCGATATTTGAATTAAGAATTTCAATAGGTCCTGTTGTGATCGACGCAGTACCAAAGACTTAGAGCTACGTGCGTTATTTAAGGAAATCTAATATAATTGAAACAAATTGCTTATTCATCGGTTTTATCAGAACGGTTCTTCAGGAGAACGATCATAGGATTTTCCTGTAAATTACTGTGCAATTGGACTCATAATTACTTTACATTAGTGACCAAACCTAAATAAATACATATATCCTACGAAAATGTTACGCGTAAGTTTGTAAGAATGTATGGATGTGTGGATGTATGTATGTTTGTTACTTTTTTACGCAAAAACGGCTGAACGGATTTACATGAAATTTGGAATGAAGGTTGTTCATGGTCTAGAATCTAGATTAACACATAGGCTACTTTTTATCCCGGAAACGCCGGTGAACCCGCGGGGCGCAGCTAGTCAATAATAAAGTAACACTTATTGACACTGAGCTTTCTTCAATCAATAAAAATCTGTGACACATTGCTGTGTATGCTAAATTGAACTTTATTGCGATATCACGAGAGTCCTCACCACACTGATTTGCACTAAGCTCTTTTGTTTCAGTCAAAAATCTGAGACACATTGTTGTGCGCGCTAAAATGAACTTTATGGCGATATTACGAGAGTCCTCACCACACTGATGGTAGTTTCGATGTCGTTCTTGCTTGTGGGCAGGGTGAGTCTCGTCCGCGGCTGCTGCTCGGGTATCTTGCGTAGGGTTACCACGTACTGGTCGAGGGAGTTGTTGAACTCGACCGGTTGGCGCCATTGGAGGTATAACGTACCTGAGAAAGGACTTATGTTAAAATCATTTGACAACCCTACCCTATGCTGTAAGATTCTGACGCATGTATCTCGGTCACTTTCACTCTCATGTGTTTTCCTAACAAGAGAGACAGAAACCGCTGTTTCACCTGATGTAAGCAATAATGCGGTCTCCGATGGACGCTTGCCTTGGAAATCGGCATTGACGCTTGCATTGAAAATTTCAACTGTCTAACAATCACGGTTCCTGAGATACAGCCTGGTGACAGATGGACCGACAGACGGACAGTTTTTGGGTACGAACCCTAAAACAGGAACTCGACTTGAAGATACCCACTGCAACCTTAGTTTACTATTTGGTTTACTTACGTTTACGTTTACGTTAGTGCCTGCTTCATCTTAGACCACGTCGTTGCTTACCAACAAGCGAGTCGGTCAAACGCGTTAGTAGTTTAAAAAGTAATAAGCAGTAGTTTTTTATGTTATTGAGTGACGAGGCGAGCAAATCGCTTGCCTAATGTTAAACGTCACGTTTGCCCATAACAGGTCTGCGCCACCCAGAATTTTGAATATTTAGATTTCAAGACTACGCGCAGCACAGCACTGCACCGTCTCCCTGAGATATATGATGTTTAATCTCCTATAGCCAAACCGTTTATATTAGTCCTCGCCTGCGCGGTACAGAGGCGCGGGGGTATGACGACAAAGGGGACTGAGAGAGGTGCGGGCGGCGGGAGCGCTTAGTGTGAACACGCGCCCACCTAGTAATAGTAAATAGTAGTACCATATAGTAGTACTTACGTTTAGGCTGGTCACAGGTCAGGTTGAGCACAGTCGGAGCGGAAGGCGGTTTGACGTCAGTGAGCACGTACAGCGGCTCAGACTTGTTGCCCAGGCGTGACGTCACGTCCCACGAGTTGAAGTAACCGTTCGAGAAGTTGTAGAACGCTTGCACCCAGATCTTGTAAGGTGTGAATGCCTCTGGAAATGGAGGAAAACGATTTTATACATGACTAGCTGCACCCCGCGGTTTCACTCGCTTTTTTTTCTTTTAAACTACCCCAGCATTAGAGCGAACGTAACAAAAAAAAATCCAAATCGGTCCAGCCGTTCTCGAGTTTTAGCGAGACTAACGAACAGCGATTCATTTTTGTATAAAAAGAAAAAGAAGAAGAATAAGATGATGATGTCTTCCTAGATAGTTTCTGGCACATCGACATCTGCTGCGGTCAGTACGCGAGTGGCATTCAGAACTGAGTACATACATTTAAAGTCAGCGCATCTTTATTTTTAACCAATTTCAAGCCAAGCAAAACCTTCAAACGACCCTAAACCACTATCCTATTTTGTTAGGGCCGGTATCCTGAGATGCGTGTAACAAATTCGAGTTGAATTATGTAATATCCGAAAAATATCAAAATGTATGAAACAAATAAAACAAATTTATCTCCAAGACATTTCAACCCAGCACCGTTCCACACACTTAAAGTGTATACCGGACCTTATACACGAAGAAATAATTACCCATATCTGGCATTCCGCTAATAATAATTGTATAATTCTACACGTCCGTATCTAATCCGTCAGTCAATAACGGGATGTGAGAACCAGTTAATTATAATTATATCATCCATAGTCTATTGATGGTATAGTTATTTAGAAACACAACATAGTAAAGTATTAATACAGGGTTATTCATAAAGGGTATGCTAAGTCCAAAAGAGATCATAGTACTCATCATTATGAACAACTTTTACTATGGGACCAACCCGGAATTCGCGAAAAAGAAATCAGCTGTTCCATACATTTTGTCGAGGGTCATTGACATTTTTTTCGATTTGATTGATTTTTTTTCGCGAATTTCGGGTTGGTCCCATAGTAAAAGTTGTTCATAATGATGAGTACTAAGAGCCCTTTTCGGCTTAGCATACCCTTTATGAATAACCCTGTATAGCGGATTGGATGATTAGTATTGACTATTGATAGATGAATGAGGTTTTTTGTGTGACTTATGAATGGAATTGTGTCAGTCGGAAATATCGGTTTCCTGGACGAGATTTCATGCTGGTACTGGGCTGATGACCGCGATCGTATTTGCCTTGCATTGGTCATGTCTTTATAGTCACCTACACTCTTTTTCTCTGCTTTCTTTCTTAGGGGTTCAAGTATTACGTAAGCACAGGCACAGGCTCAGGCGGAGGGCGGGGGGTCTTTGCTTTGCTTATTTTTGATGACATGGGGGGTAGGGGTGTCTAGATGATGATTACGTCACCCGTAGCTATTTACTTTTTTACACATATGACAACTAACACATTGACTATGCTTAAAAACGAAACGCATTTTCGGGATTATAATAAATATTTTTGCACCTGACTCTGTTGAATTGTTGAATACCGTGTCAGTAAAATTTCTTTAATTGAGTATATTGTAAGTACGTTATTTATAACTTATAGTCCTCTATCCTAAATCTATTTTCTTATTTCTAGAATTATAACTTCTGCTCATGAATCAATAAAAAAACAATACATTAAGTAGGTAATAGAAAAATGTTTACGTATGGGGGGGGGGGGGGGGTAAGAGCTTTGCTTACTTTTGCTGACAAGGGGGATGGGGGGGGGTAAATAAATGTAATAAATCTGCTTACGTAATACTTGAACGGCCCCTTATTACAAAGATATGATAAATTATTATGATTATCAGCTTTTGATGAAGAACTTGGTGTGAATACTTACTCAGGTTCTTCAACCAGAATCCGACGACCTTAGTGACTTTCCCAGACGTATTGTGCAGAGTCAGATTTTTTACATTATTTATTTCCATTCCCATATCTGATGCGAAGGTGTTCTTCACCCGCACATCCTCTGGTCTTTGGACGCCGTTGATGTCGTAGCCAGATTTGATGGGCGTCCCTTCTTCGTAGAACAGCACGTAGGCAATCTCTGAAGTGTCTTTATACTGCCTCTTCTGCATATTCTTGTAATTCTTGCCTTCGAGGTCAATTTCCGACGGTACAAAGTCAAAGTGCTCGTACGTCTTCGTCTCCGTCGCGTTCTCGTGCCGTCTCTTTCTATGCTTATATAGCCTTGCCTCTCTCGCACTCCTGTACCCCATGAGGATGCTAGAAGTGGAGTACTCATTGTCGTACTTGAGTTGGTCGCTGTGATACAAATATTTGTTTTTCATGGATTCTGGCGCGAGAACGCCAACGTTTTTGCTGGGGTCGTCGGCCTGAGCGTCGGCGGGGTCATTGTCCACGGTTTGGCGAAGACCGTTGGGGATGACGACGACTATAGAAGTCAGGGGAGGAGCCCAGAAAAGGTGGACTTCCTCGTCGGATATGTAGTCAGCTGTGAGGTTCTGCGGGGCGGACGGAACTGTGAACAAAAACAGAGCTGATAAAAGCTGGGAAAGAAACAATTGTATCGCCAACACTTAGATGATCACGCTGTACTAACGCAATACTTTAGTAGTTCTTCAAGAGGTTTATATTCGAGTGGATATCTAAATGGATCGATCTATATTCAATAGCATTGCGATGGAAACATAACGTAAAGCGTAATCGTCTTGCTAGGCTCCGGGATATAAAATTACCATCACAGGTATGTGTACTTTAAGTCTTGGACAGTAAAGTTGAAATTACTATAAAGCTAAGACACCTAGTCTATAGTAAACAATGAAGTAGGGATGCAAATGACTTTTAAGATACTACGTTATCAGTACAAGTGACAGAAATATTGTCAATGGAAGCTTCTTATCAGTAAGATTGCACGTCCAGTCAAGCGTGGACAAACGATATAAATAAACATAGGCTATGAGTTAGAAAGTAGTTAGGTAATAATAATAATAAATAAACGTTTCACTCATAGCTCCCCACCAGGAATAAATCCTGTGTCGGGGTTGCCATGGAACACACACAAAAACAAGGACAACTAACACCCAGACCCAGAACAGATATTTAAATTCATCATTCAAACATCTGCCCGGCCGGGAATCGAACCCGATATATCGTCCCTTTTTTTTATGAATCACTCCAGCTCTCAAGTACAATTATTTATTAGCCATATACATTGTTTCAGGCTTGCAATGTGTGTTAGTTTGTTTGTTTATTTGTAACACCATTTATTACCCGCTCATGACGCCCTGTAGTAAGTTGCGATCATCATCATCATCATCCACAGCCCTCTCATCATCATCATCCAGGTTCGACCCGCGACTCTGATAGTTGCGATATGAAAATATTTTTACGATATCTTCTGAATGAAAAATAAAGTGGTTTAATACAGCTTCTTGCTTATTTGTTTGCATCTGTCTGCAGTAATTCGATAGCTAACAGACTACAAAGTACTGCTGGTAGTCTATAAGTTATGTTTACATATACATTTTAGTTACGAGTTAAATCTCAGTGGCTGAGTATATTTTCCTGTACTTAGTTTATTTTCCATTTCATATGTTAAGATAGTTTACAATACACATACCTAAATATTTTATAGTACCAACATAAATATAATAGTTAATAATTTATAATTTACAATTTATAGCGTAGTTGTATAAGTATGACTATTGACTATTGCGGTAATTTTGAGTCATTCAACTTTGCATTACTTTGTACCGAGTGCTATTGTTTATGATATTACGTTTTAGGTACAATCGGGTTTGCTTGTACTGCTATTATTTTTGATTTTACTTATAAGGTACGTTTAGGTACTCGACGGAAATATCGGGATCCAGCGGCCTTATTATCAACTACAACTCTTTTGTGGCACTCGTGAAGATTTTTCACAACTCCGCCAATGTCACGTAAAAAAACCATCAAACGCTAACTGGTAATAAGAATCGGAATACACTTACTTCAGTGTTAATCTGAAGCCGTTATCATAACCAGTCAGTAAGACAAGGCATCACCATCAATATGGTCCTTCGACCACCTTTTCGGGCATGGTGAGATTTGGCCTTGTGGTGATTTGTTACGCAGAGAACGGCACTTCTTGGGCAGATGGCCTCTCTGCGGCTTTTGGTCTATTACGCTTGTGATGTGTTGGTAATGGCTAGCTACTCCCTCGTATTTATCGTCCTAGACGATGCCGTTGACTGAATGAGCTTACATCTCTACAAGAGCCACAAACAAGAGTTGAAGTTAGATACGTAGATAGATAAACTCTTTATTGTTCACACCATAAACCCACGACTGACGATTGTCTGAGCTTACCCACGAGGCAGACTTTTATCTCAGTCTAGATTGTAGCAAGCTTGCCAGGCAGAGCGAGATAGAAGCGTGGTTTTTTGCCATCTTGCCTGAAGGTTAACAAAGATGCGGTCTACGATGGAGCACGGTTTCCTAGAAGTAACCGATTTACTCGCGATTAGCGCCTGCGTCTTTGGAGCAGTTATGCTAGCGGCCCAGAGCCTCGCTCCGTATTTTAAGAAGCTGGGTTGGCTCAGATAAACACTGACGGCTAAATACACAATCCACACTTACGAGACGCCGGTGTAGGACCTATCGCCCCAATTTACATAGAATAAAAAGACTAAAACCGTTAAAAAGAAAAAGTACGGACCCCAAACAAGTGGATTAGGTGTAGGAAGATCGTGATGATGTTTAGAAGTAAAAGTTCTTTGTAGTGTGTGTAGACTATAATTCATGTTATCATTGATTGTATCCGGAACGAACATATTCGAAGATCAGTAATCAAAAGGCAACTGTATAGTTAAGTGTAACTGTATAGACAAGTAGGTTACTGTAACAGAATTTTGGCTGACCCTCTTTCGGACTCAGCCAGAAATCTATACTAATATTATAAAGAGGAAAGATTTGTATTTTTGTATGTTTGTGTGGAATAAACTCAAAAACTACTGGACCGATTTCAAAAATTCTTTCACCATTCGAATGCTACATTATCCCAAAGTAACATAGGCTATATATTTTTTTTTTATCCACAGCGAAGCGTGGCAGGGAACAGCTAGTGCTGTATAAGTTAGTGGATAAAAAATGTGTTAATTTAAAAACAGAACATAAGCGACTTCGTATGATTTAGCTCTCAAATTCGATTAAAAAAATAGTTATTGTTTTGAAGATTAGTCAGTTATTCGGTATTCCCAACATTAAAAAATTAGTTGAAAATGAAAATCAGTTTTAGTTTCCTTGATTTTTTTTGCGCAAAATCAAAATTTTTGCGATCAAACGTAGGTCTAACAAATCTGGGACGTATTTAACGATTCTATGAATTCTTTGAGGTAAAAGGCAAGCAACATACCTATTGCCTATTAATAGACTTGATTTCCTTATTAAATGTGCCAATAACAAGCCTGCGATTAAAACTATTGTTTACTGTGGACACAGGCATATGACATAGCAAGAGTGAGGCCTAGTTATTAGCATACATTTACCGGTCACCGAACAGTTTTAAACTGTACAAACTCTCTGTGATTGATGGTCTATTTAACGTGACATTGAGCCCAAGTTTGAAGCTTTTATTTGACTGATCTAAACTTACTAAAAATATATGTCTTTTACAAGAGACACAGACAGGAGTTGAAGTTGAAGGTTGTGGATGATGATACTAATATCCCCCTGCCTATAGGATCGCGGGTAACGAGTTGCGAGTACAGTGGCGAGTCAGTGCCCTCGGGCGATTACTCGATTTGAAATAACAGCTTGAAGAGGTGAGAGAGTCACTAGAACCATGATTCGTTTGCTCCGAGTGTTCATGAACTGTCTCGCCACTGTACTCGTTCCGTGTAATCATCCCATGAATCGGTTTTTTTCTAGGCCATTGTAAACAGCATCAGTACGTACCATCGGGCGAAATGCTTATAGGTACAGAAGATTATCATTTATAAGGTTTATAAATACTAAAACTAACCCAACATCAGACAAAAGGAGATATTTTGACGCCAAAGTTAGTCAAAATCAGTTCAGCTGTTTAGCAATATAATAGAAGAAACATTGGGGCAGACATACATTCATACATACATACAATTTCGATCACAAAAACACTTTTTTTTTGCTTTAAATCCACAATATAAAGCCACATATTCTTCACTAGTATCTATATAGTTAAAAATAAAACAATAAGATTCAAGGGTGCAGGAACCAAACAGAGGTACTTGGTGTCAGAGGAAGGTCAAACCTATTAACCAGTGAATCAACACGCGCCGGCGTTCTTGAGTATAGCTAGGTATAGCTTGCATCTCTTCGGAGACTCCATAATTAGTGCGTAGACAACTTATTTAAGAGTAAAAATAGACCTACCTAGATACATATAGGTAAAACAAGTGAACATACTTATATGGTTCGGATAAATGTATCTATAATACAGGTAAATGTACTTTTAGTATAGGTGAATGTTCCTATAGTAGTACCAAAGATTATTCCTTACAGAAACCGCATTATGAGATTTTGTATCAACAAAAACGCAACAAAGTTGGAAAGGCGGACTATTCAAGAGACAAATTACTATTAGCTATCTTAAGGTATATCTAGCCAAATTTCTAGAGGTTTGTAAGGAGTGACATGTACAGTCAAGGGCGTCGCCAGCTTATGACTAAGGGGGGGGCAATGGGGCAATATTATGGAGGATAAAAAAAATAAACGTCGAGAGCATAAAGCGTTACACTTTGGAAGTCTTTGCCTCGATGACGATTGTAATAAGAACACGGTTCTAATATCAATGTATAAAACTTCACAAGCCCTCGACAGCACAATAGAGTCGGGACAATTTAGACATTGGAGGGTACAGTAATTTCCACCCAGCTGAAAATTGGTAGGATTGTTTGAAACACCATCATAAATGAAATCTAAAAAGTCACCATCGATCCGATACGTGCAAAAAATCTTACTCCGGGTAGGTCACCAAAATGGGTTTTTCGCGATTTTCTCAAAAACAATTCAAGCTACTAGGAAACTGTTCAAGACAAGTATGTTCTCTATAACATTCCCTACAGTATTGCTTTTAAATGCATGTTGGTAGGACTCATGGTTTTGAGATATGTTGATATTCATTTCAGACCAGGCCAAAAAGATGACAATTTCTCTTAACGAAGCCTCGGTTAGCAGTAGATCATATCACAAGTTTGTAAATGAGTTTTCCTCAAGTTTTCAACATCGCTAAATCCGACAATCTCAAGAAACACTTTGAAAAATGACTCTTTGTGGCTCAAATCGGATAAATGATGATGATGGCTGACGAAAAATTTTACCTCTCGTATCTCGGAAACGGTAGAAGGATAATAGAGGGGTACACCCGACTTTTGAAATGTAGATCAAATTTTTGGGGAAATGATAAAAAAATATAGTCGCCATCGCCATACAAAAAAGTTTGACAGTCATACAAATAAAAAAAAAAGGAAATGCTCACAGCTATGGAACCGCTGTAGATGGATGGAATGTACTTGAAGAAATATTATAGAGGTTCATAACAACAATCGAGATTCAGAAACAAAAATCCAAGATGGCGTATTTCATGTTTTCGTCAAATTCCAGTGGATCTTCCAGTGATCCTATGAGGGTGATATTTTGGATCTGGATCTACATATTATTACACTGTTTAATGGTCTTGCGTTTTGGCAAATCTGATGATCGTGATGAAAATGGCGGCGATTTTTAAAACGGATGTCTAAATCTTAATGTTATTCTGAATATTTCAATATTTTCTACAATTTACATTAAATCTTGTGAATTTATTAACGTTTTGTCATGCGATGCGGAATTTATTAATAGGTAAGGAAGTGAATTGCTCGCACTTTGGTCGCTTTGCGGCTAGCTACATTTGATCTCTAGGGGGGGGCAACTGCCCCCCCCCTGCCCCCCCTTGGCGACGCCCTTGTGTACAGTACAATTCACTTGGTCCTAAATGTGGAATGTCCTTTGTAATTATTTGAAATTTTTATCAAAACAATGCAAAGGAAGGTGATGAGTTCAAAACATTTATCATTTTTGCCATTTACAATTGGATTTTTTATTTATTTCTACTTTAGGTTTGGGACTTTTGCAGTTTAAATGGCAGTCCCCTAAAATTAAAGAAACGCGGTAAAAGACATATAACACAAAACAAGGAATGGTGATCACTTGAGTTGACTCACACAGTTGATCAGATCTTGTGCTGCGTCAGAGCTGGGCTCTGCTAGTATACCGCTAAACCGTTTAACCGTGGGTACGGAACGCAACCTGTTCAAATGGTAAGTCATCTCAAGCGCCCCTCTCTCACGAACAAGGCGTTTCACTCCACCAGGAGGTAGTACACATCTTCCTCCACTCTCATACAATTAGTTATACTTATTCAAATTGTAATTCAGGAGGTAGTACACATCTTCCTCCACTCTCATACAATTAGTTATACTTATTCAAATTGTAATTATCTGTTTTAAAGATTTTTTTCTTGTTTGATAGCAAGGCCAAAGAAAAAAAAATCAAGAGCAAAGAAACTAAGAAATAAAAAAGAATGATCATGAGTTGGGTTGGTTTGAATGTATGGTCTGGCTAGACACTTGTTGATAAAACTTAAAACATAAACCATTTTTTTTCGTTTTATTTTAGTACTTAATTATTGCATGAAATTGTGTAGCTTTAAAAACATTCAAATGTATGAATTATTCATTATTCATTTATTTCATTACACAATTACATATCTTTCTTAATATATATAAATCTCGTGTCACAATGTTTGTCCTCAATGGACTCCTAAACCACTTAACCGATTATAATAAAATTCGCACACCATGTGCAGTTCGATCCAACTTGAGAGATAGGATAGTTTAAATCTCAAATTATAGTCGCAATTTTAATTTATTGCAAATTATATATATACTGATAATTTTTACTATAAATTGACAAGTTAGCATCAACATACTATGGTTGCTATAGTTACGCAATAGCATGAGAATAGAGGTTATAACAAAGAGTTCCTAAGTCTACCCGTGCGAAGCTGGGACGGGCCACTAGTAATAATGTATGCAGCACTAAAAAACCATAGTAGGTTTGATGCAGTACTCACATTTGCCTATGAAAAATAATGAAATGAATAGAAAGTCAATGAATGTGAATACTGGTCTACTTAATACCTACTTAATGATTTCTTGGTTCTATTTTAGTGCTTATTATGATTATTTTCTATTGTGATTCTATTTTATTTATAACTAGCGGCCCGTCCCGGCTTCGGTCGGGTGGATATTCATTTTTTAAACATTTTGGGATAAACGTAGATTAAATGCGTCTTTATGCGGGTGATAAGTGGATTTTTTTTAAATTACTATTTATATTTTCTCTTATAATTTTTTACATTTTTATCTATAAACGTATTTTATTCTCATCTATCGTAACTTTATTTTTTATTTATTGTCCCATTTTATTTATATTGTGTTTAAGATTAAATACTTTACTTATTTTTTTAGGTTTTTGGTTGCAATTTTTTTACTTGATCTTATTTTGTTAAGGATCCCTAATTTTTTCAGGTAATAAATATAGCCTATGACACTCAGCAATAATGTGGCTTTCTATTGGTGAAAGAATTTTTAAAATAGGTTCAGTAGATCCCGAGATTACCCCTTACAATTTAACAAATATACAAACACACAAACTTTACTTCTTTATTATATTATATATATATTATATTATATTATATTATATTATATTATATTATATTATATTATATTATATTATATTATATTATATTATATTATATTATATTATATTATATTATATTATATTATATTATATTATATTATATTATATTATATTATATTATATTATATTATATTATATTATATTATATTATATTATATTATATTATATTATATTATATTATATTATATTATTAGTATAGATGAAAAACATAATTTAAACAAAGTTTTTTTCAGATGAAGTAAGGTTGTGATTATATTTTTGGTATTATAAGTACCCTTGGAGTTTATACATTTGTTTGAATAGTATACATCTACTACACAACAAGTCTCAAGTACCACAACACCTGACGCATACAAGTGGAAGAGGCATGCCAGCGACTCAGGCTGTGCTCCGTTATTTTAGGGAGCTGGCTAATTTGGGAGGCTGGCAGTTGGGGGGTAATGCACAATACACTCCAAACGGGACATCGGTGCAGGTTGTACCCCCATTTAGAATTAGAATTAATTTAGAGGATAAATTGAATGAATTAGAATTAATCTAGACGATAATTTAAATATCTAATACTTTTGAATGGAAAATAATGGTTTAGGAAGATAACATTAACCCCTTAACTCGGAATGCGTACACATTTGTACGCACAATACTTGGTAACGGTAGACTCGGAATGCGTACACATGTGTACGTTCGCGCTACCATTTTGAAAAGTACCCCTTGACTCGGAGAACGTACACATGTGTACGCGCGACGCGCGACCTCTTAATTTAGGTGTATAATAATAGCGGTATTTTGATTTGTAGAAATTAAGATTGTTTGAAATGTTAAATCTTGTTGAATTTAAAGTTAAAATGTAGCAGCGTTATCATATAATGGACTGCTTTTTACATAAATTAAAAATATTTGATAGTTTTTAAATAATCGTAATTTTTCTAAACGTCTGCTATTTTAGGCGGGAAAACCGCCATCCGAGCTACCGCTGCAGAGTTTGGCAGGTGTCACCCGAGTCAAAGGGTTAAATTAAGATCTCTTGTGTGACTAACAAAATGTAATAGTTTGAACATCTGAGATTTTATTAAATATAGTTTTATTTCACAACATCTTATATTATTTTGGAGCAAGCTTTTATAGTTTAGGTCAGTTTTCAATAGGTTTATTGCAACTACAAATGTAAAAGCAATACTACCATACAATAAGTACAACTAGTCAGTCTTAACAGTAGATCTTGCAAGCAAAACCTTTTTTACAACTTTTAGAACATAAATCTCAACATCTGGACTGATTTTGCTCATATTCCAAATTGTTTAGTACCAAATGTTTCTAACAAATATTCTGAGAAGCAGCCATTTTTTACTAGGAAATTACTTCATGAGATTAATAATACATATTCTCAACTAGGGTTTTGTCATCAATCTCTCTTGAAAACTATTAGGTATATTTACTAAAGTAATTTAATAGAAATATTTAGACCACACAATTTGTGTCTAATATTTATTTTAAACTAGGCAGTTAACAACATGAGCTAATTATGTGGATATATAATGTCCAATAAGAAACAAATTAAGGCCAATGGGTAATTAGCAGTCAGCAATAATGATAAAAAACTAATGTTTTTAAATTGTTATGGATGCTGGAATCATCTTGAATGGCCCTCTACAGCATTTTAATAAATTCTAGTACATCCTAGTGGCTAGTAAGTAGTAAAGTACACTATAAGCGGTGGGATTATTTATTTTAATTATATTTAATGCTTTCATAGTATTTAACTATCCAGACAAAACATAATCAACTATAAGACTAATTTGTCAGCTTTATCGACACGATACCGAATGCAATAGTACCAGACAGTCGAAATAAATTGATTTGTCTTATTTTATTCGAATTTTGATTCGCGAATTCGCTAAGCCGTGGGCGGTCTGTCAAAATCGTAATAGGCGTGTATCCCAAATTAACGATTTCAAGCCAACAAATTAGCCCCGCTGCGGTAATATCTTGAAGGTACTCACCGTGAAACTTCTTGATTTCGTTGTCTTTAGAATCATTATCACAATGAACGCACAAAATAAATACAATAAAAATGGCTCCTATCGAGTACTGAACATACATCTTAAATACTACTATACGCACGAAAAACGTGCGTAAGACGCTTATACTATATTTACAAAACACATATTCACTTCTTCATTGGATTGCAACAGAAATAATATGGATAAAGAGCCATTTATTTCGTTAATATTGTATTAATCAAGCTGCCATAGAACTAGACCTCGCCGTCTGTCATTCGTCATGTCAATAAACAATTAATGCTGCCAGATATGTTTTATATTTCTACCATGGTATCCATGATTTCTACTATGTATACATTTTCTGTCGTACTACAACCGACCGGACGTGAATAGCAAACGCGGCAGATGCGATGCAGAGAAGGAGAATACCACTCCTTTTTCTGCCGATCTAGTATTTTGTACGTTTTGTTCAGTTTCACTCTTTTTGACGATCTAATTGCTCTTCGCAGTTTCACCGGCGCGGGCGCGCGGCGCAATGATTTATAAACGGTAATGATAGATAATGATAGTGAAGAGTGTAGCAGGTGTCAATTCACGGTACAGGGTATATACCATCGATCAACACATAAACATAGGCTACTCCATGTTAAGTCTATTCCAAATTTCATCCAACTCAGTTCAGCCGTTTCAGCTTGCATGAGTAACAAACTTAGGGACCAACTTTCACATAAAAGCACATAATATTAGTGTTAATATCTAACTTGTATTTAAAATCCGACAACTAATAATGACTATGTATCCGATAACGTTAACTTAGTGAATGTAGAGATAAGTAGAATGAATGCTCTGCCCGTGTAGTGTTTCCCAATAGATAATCTGGGTGTCTTCAAGTCGCTAGTGAATCGGTTTCTTCTAGGCAAGCGTGCTTCATCGTAGACCGCATCATTGCTTACCATCAGGTGAGATGGTGATAAAACGCAAGCCTATTATTATTAAGAAAATATTTAAAGAGAAAAAGCAATATAACTGAGCCAACCATGTAACTTTGGTTGGGTAGAATTTATAGCCACAAAAAGAAAGAAAATTCTACCATGCCACTAATTTTAAGCACTGGCAATTTAAGATAAAATCTCAATGTTTGTCTATGCGTATTCTAATAAACCATAGAGAAAGTGATGCCAATGGTTTAATTTTAATAATACCCGAGAGTTCAGTTAAAACAAACCCCAATTATTCTAATATTACATGATTTTTTTCCTTTTAATTTGAAATCTAAGTTTCACTTAATACATACACAAACACCTATTTAAATTACTAACGCTAACAAAACCGAAGAAAAAAAAACATATTTAGCTGTCAATTTCAATGTCATATGTCAATGTGACATTGACATAAATATACCTATGTCATTAAAGTACACTGTAGAAAAAAATATTTATTCTGGCAGTGGCACAGCAGTTATCTAACAGCACATTATTGTGACGTACAATATCATGCTGTAGTTGCTGTACATTATTAGTGTCATGCATTATTGTCTCCCGTTCGGCTTTGGGTGTCAGCCGCTTTACAATTTACTAGAATTCCTAAAAATAATCAGAAAATTCGATGCAAAAGTGAACGGAAAATGATTTGGTGATTGTGTTGTGTTTATAGTTGTGGAATTGCGTTCACTAAATGTAAAATAGAAGATCTTCCGCCATGACAATGGGTCGCACCGCTGTGAGGTGTCCCGCTTTAGTTATTCTGTATTTTGTGTGTATTGGAATTTGGTATCCAATTTTAGGTAAGTTATAAACAAATATACAACTGAATTAAAGTTACGCATCACCGAATTATGCTCTGCTATCTTCCCTTGAAGTATACTGTTCAACATTACATGTAACATGGGTCTTGTAATTTACGCCGATTATACCTATAGGTACGAGAAGTTTTACAATTAAAACGTATCCTCAAAAGCCGCCTAAAGCGGTGATGATTAATCGACCGCAATGAACATGTTCCTGTTGCTACAGAATGTAAAACAATAAACTACACAAGTATACTACATCCTACATCAAAACATGAACCAACATGAGAGTATTACAATTTATTAAGTAAGCTCTGTTACATTGTGTTAGAATAAAGCTCTGTCATTTTAATAGTATGTAAGAGCCTTAATCTAGTGAGTTTGACTTACCAGACATTTTATGGAATAGCAAGATATAAGGGGTACTACAAGGTTGGTTTCCTGTTGCTGTATTACTGAAATTGGAAAACATTGGCATAGGTTTTAATTTATAAATTACAGGCAATTCTGAAGTCTTTATTCAATAGATTTAAATTGACTAAGAGTTGATAGGCTCGTCAAAAAACAGCTATGTTTTTAGGAAGTAGAAATATTAACAAAAGTATTTAAAACTAGATGTAATATGCATTTAAATGATTTAAGACTATTTAAATGTTGAAACTGAAGATACTCTAAATCATATTGTTTTAGTAACCTTACATAGACTAAACATTTTTCCAACCAAATTAAACTTTTTTGTAATTGTTATACCTTCCAAGCTTTTTAAGCAATAAAAATGATAAAATGTGCATTCATCCAAAATGTGAGACATTTCTCGGTATACTAATTAATAAAAATAGGCAAAATAGCCTATATCTCCCCATATTCTTTGTCCCTAATAATATATATGCAAAATGTAATGATGATTATTGGAGTAACAAAGCGTAACTAGCAATCAAACTCACTTTCGTTTTTGTAATATTAGAATAGGATTATCTGAGATATACATTTTCATTTAACACTTTGGCTGCAGAAAACACATACCTTGTGTTTTCATTTGCGCAACCCGAGTGCAGCTGCACATGCCAGGCACGTGAAAAACAAGGCGTTTGACTATTAGCTGCGCCTGGGGCTAGCGCATGTGATTACTAGCTACAGCCAAAGTGTTAATGAGAAGCATTACCTGTTACTGTACAATACAAGAGCAGTTGACATTATGTTGGTCGACTTCTTAGTCAGAGTGACGACTCAAATCAGGAACCGATTGGCATGTGACTGAGGCATATGGATAACAGAAGAAAGGCTCAAACAGTGGAAAAAGAAAGGCCGTGGATAATGATGATGATGGCTGTACAAGTTATTACAAACTAAAATGATTAAATTACATAGGAATAAGAGATGATTTTTAGCCTAACAGACTATTTTTCCTCCCATATTACCTCATCTGTTATATTTATTTAGTACCTGATAAATATGAGTACCTACATAACTACATGTTGTGATAAACTTAAAATATTTAAACGTAATACATTTAAATTGTAGGTAGGTGTTTATTTAGACACCATTAGGGATATGCCTAATAAATTTAATATTATGTGAAATTACACTTGTTTAAAATAACATGTGATGTTGAACTAACTTCTGTTTGCAGCTTCGCCCACATTGGCTACATTAAAAAATATATTGTAACTAGCGGCCCGTCCCGGCTTCGCACGGGTAGACACTATAAATTGAGATGTGAGCTATCCTATCTGTTAAGTTAGATCGAACTGCACACGGTGTGCAAATTTGATTGAAATTGGTTAAGTAGTTTAGGAGTCTATAGCGGACAAACAACGTGACACGTAATTTATATATATTAAGATATTTATTATTTTTAACCCCATTTCAACCCCTGCTTCAGTCATCCCTGTCATTAATATTTTGCCTTCATAGGAATCTTGTATCTCAAAAAAAAAAGATCTGTATTTCATGCATCTGACAACTTGAATAATTACTATAATAATTATTACGATTTTTTTGAGATACCGCTCTTGGGCTTGGAATTAGCTTGCTAATACCATTTTATATTTCGAATTAACTATCCATAAATTAACTTTCACAACTATAAGTTCAAAAACAAAGTACTTATACAAATGCTTTACCCATATTTGAACCCCTAAGGGTTGAAAATAAAATAACCGTTTTTAGTACACCTCCAAACATCAACGCAAATACATTTTTTTTTCTTAATATAAGTCTACAACCTGAGGCTTGCCTGTCTATCAGTCAGTAACTCAGGATTTTGAATCATATTTAAAATATTTGTGTTGAATATAAGACGTGGGCTTAGTGCAAGAAGTAATTAACTGCAAAATCAGTGCCAGATTGGATGCAACTTCGAGCGCTTCATGAACCAAAGCATTCCTTAAAAAGTTGTTAATTATGTATAATAACTTGTCAAAACCATGTTAATTTTCATAGCAAAACAGTTGGTAACTTTTTGCAGTTAATAACTTCTAGCACTGAGCCAACGGTGTATTCTTATTCGATATGGGGGGCGATAGGTCTCGCAATGAGCATCCTGCAAGGTGTTCAATTAATGTTTCCCCCTTGCCTGAGGTTACCCCAAGCCAACCCAGCTCCTCAAAATAGTGAAGCTAGCATCCGGGCTGCTGGCACAATTATGCAACTATTTGTTAAATTTATATTTGGACTACTTGGTCCAAGTATAAAATTCACGTAAAAAGTGTTCTACGAATTTTTGATATATTCTAGAAATACAGACAAACTAACTTAACCCTTATGTCGTCACAGCAATGTCTGATTTAGCTTGCAACAATTTAAGTGTATCTGATTACTTATTGTGCTGTTGGGCTGCAACTAAAATGATCTGTTCGATAAAAAAGGTGACTTTGGTTTGTTTTAGCTCAAAATGCACTAAAGAAAGACGATACAAATGCAAAAGGGGAGGTGGGGGGCACTGCGTACATTAGCTGCATAGTACCTTTGGAGAAGGTTAACGTAACTTGGATGTTTGAAGGCAAGCCTGTTAAGGAAAGTGATCGGTGAGTCAAATACAAGTTAATTGAAAAATGGTTCTATGAAAATTCACTCACATAGTAAGCCCAAGTTTGAACGTTTTTTTAGACAGATCTAAATTTTCTAAAACTATTGGCATCCTTGTCTAATTGGCTGTCAAATAATGCCTTCAAACTTGGGCCTAGTGTACCCGTTGCAATAATCATAGACAATAAAAACAATACATTATAGTTATGCCAGTCTCAGCTGCTTTCTGGAGCACTTTCTGAACTCTACAAGCAAAGCATTGAAAAATTAAATCTATGTTGTGTGTTTTTTGTAACTGTTGAAACTCTTGATAGCACAGCTTGGATGGATGTCCAGCTTAACGAGTACTATTTATTTTTAACAGAATAAAAATTAATGTGACCGAAGGCAGTTCAAAAGACGGTGATGTACACGGGGGAATTTTAAAGACGACAAAATCTACTATCATTGTCAACAATGCCAGTTCAGCGGACGCTGGTGACTACATCTGCGGATGGTTGACGTTGGAGGGAGAGGATCAAACTAAAGCGGTGAACCTGAACCTTAGCTTTAAAGGGAAACTAATCAACGCAACAAAGTCCCTTAAAGGACCCTTTAATGCTAAGGACAAGCCCGTTGTGACTTTGACTTGTATTTTTGAAGGTACGTTTTAAGAATTGGTCAAACAATAAAACATAAGTACACGGTCCATACGAGTATAATGGGCTGTAAGCGCCAACCTGAATTTAATTGGCTTTTTTCTCGTTTTTTCTATAGCGGACAGAGCGAAACGAAAGCTAGTGCGATCCAGTTTCGGCTCGCGCTAAGAGTTCGCGATTCGGATTCCATTACCTAAGTTATCTTCGCTGACTGGCTACACGTTATTTTATTTCCATTTATTTAATTGTTGCAGTATATAAACCTACAAATGTGACATGGAATAAAAAAGGGGAAGACCACTTCACTGAGTACACTCCAGTGAGAATTAACGCTAAGCAAGTTCGGAGCGATCACAATTTAACCATTCACAATGGCAACGACACCGGCACATATGAGTGCAAAACTGACGACTCGGAATCTCTGCCGCCAATATCTGGCCTAATCGACATTGTGGTTCACGATAACCCTGTAGTGATCCTCCATGATCCCATAGCAATAGGCACGACCAAAATCTTCATAAATTGGACTCTCTATCATTACAACTCCAGCATCAAAATGTACAGTTTAAAATACTTAAAAGAAAACGAAACTAATTCATATTTCAAGGTGATAAAAGGTAACCAAGTCGGGGCAAAGAACACTTCTTTTGTCATACCCGATCTGAAAAAGTCTACGAAATACGATCTACGACTGGAGGTGACGACCGAATATGGCAAAACAACTTCTAATAACAAAACGGTGACAACCCTAGCCGAGGACCCGATCTTTGTACCGAATATTTCCATTAATGGATTTTCAGCGACCTCTGTTACAATTGGGTGGTTGGAACCCAGAGAGGACATAAAGCAATTTATACATTACTACCTGTTGGAAGCGACGAAGAAGGATGGAAATGAGACGAGGAAGGCGTACCATCCTCGAGACGACAGGAACTTGCCGTACATGTTCGATACTTTGGAGCCACATAGCACCTATATATTTCAGGTAAGGAAAAATGTGCTTTGTATCATACATTTATAATTTAGTGACTGCAGGAGCTCTATCGGCATTTAATTCAGACATGTCAAGTCTTATGTGTTTTCGGTGTCCTGTTTCGCGACCCAATTATTTGATAAAAGCAGTGATTTCTGTGCAGTTTTGGTATTCACAACATGGAAAGGTAAGTTTATAAACAGTTTATGACTGATATTTTATTGATTTGTTCCATGTTTTTATAGAAATGTGATAATTCAATCAAAATCACCGGCCCGCGCGCCGCGGGCCGCTTGCTACGTCACGTTTCGACTTATTACTACAGAATTTTGCACTAAATAGAGCAAAATAATATTACATATTATCATGTCTTATACATACTACCACCACTGATGGCCGTTGGGACAAAAAATAATGCACTGATCTAACGGCCACCACTGGGGCCTGTTTTAGTGGTGGCCGTTGGGAGTATACCCTATTTAATTCATATCTAGTGTTCAATAAGTTTTGGTTCGTCACTAAGTTATAAAAAAAAATATTTCAATAGAAGGAAGGGTTGTGCCACCAACGGTCATTGTGACGATTTGTGACCTTTTTTGTAAGCAGATGGGGTCTGTTTTTATGTGTTTTCTTAAGGGTACTTCATCGATAAGTAGAAAGTGTAAAACTATTTCGAAACAAAAAAGTAGAACTTGGTCTGTAACATCTGAAGGTCTCGTTTTCAAGTACCTCGTGTTAAGAGTTATAAATAAACACTTCTTTTAAACTAAACACTTCTTATGACTGAATCTTTGTTTGGGATAAGTGTATGAACCAGACTCTTAGACTAACTCAAAACACAAGGCACTTGTCTCAGAGATTTCTTAGAATTAAATAGTAATTATGCCCAATTTTTTTTTCTGCGCTCGGCGACGGGTTTTGCGAGGCATGTTTTACAAAGCTTGTTACGTGAAAATAATGTACGGTGACTTGTAATATTACGTATAGATAATGTATGTTTGTGTATAATAATGTAACTAAACCAATAATATTCTTTAAATAGTGGTTTTCTTTCATATTTTTCTGATTTTTTTCAAGGGAAGGGTAAAAATTCGGTTCCTCTAACTTAGGCCAAGGCTGGACAATACATAAGACAACAAAACTTTATTAGTTGTTTTATAATCAGATAGCTGCATTCAAGACAATTCTTATGACGTAAGTATCTAATGTGGGTTTCATAGAAAATTATACAGAAATCTTGATTTTAGTAGCGCACGGCGATTTGGGAAAAAAAAAAAACGTCTGACACACCTGTCAAAACGCAAAATGGCGCTTGACAGCGGAAGGGCAAGGCCTAATTAATTTTTAAAACTGTTAATTTTGGTGTACATCATAAAGCGTTTATCTATCCTGTTTAAAGTATATTTTTTAGTTCTTCAACTAACGACAAAAGGGCACATCTCAATAAAATTACAATCTAGTCTCTGGCACATGAGTAATATAAATCTAATTTAAATTTTTAGGTAACTTGTAGGCATCTCGTTTAATTCAATATAATTTTAAACATACACATAAACATAAAATATATATTTATAAGTATATAAATAATATAATTTCACCTATTCATTAACTAGCCTACATAAATACTTACGTACATAAAATATTTTTACACATATACCGGCTGACTGGTTAGACACTTGACATATTCTAGGTTATCATAGTACTCATTATTATAAACAACTTTTACTATGGGACCAACCCGAAATTCGCGAAAAAAAAATCAGCTGTTCCATAGAAAAATGTCAATGACACTTGACAAAATGTATGGAACAGCTGATTTTTTTTTCGCGAATTCCGGGTTGATCCCATAGTAAAAGTTGCTCATAATGATGAGTACTATAATAACCTAGGATATGTCAAGTGTCTAACCAGTCAGCCCGTATAAATATTAATTGCATAAACTAATGATTAAGAACGCGTCCAGTAACACTTTTCTTATCGTTAAAGGTGTGCGCATGCTCCGACTACGGCACCGAGCAGTGCGGCAATTGGTCGGAAAAGATGGAAGCCGCCACACTGGACGGGCAGCCCAGCAAGCCCACCGACGTGCGCGCCGATTGCGGGGAAACGTACATGAACCTGAGCTGGGGGCAGCCGGAAAAACCCAACGCGGAGATCAAGGGGTACACGGTGAGTGCTCATACAAACACAACGCGGAGATCAAGGGGTACACGGTGAGTGCTCATACAAATACAACGCAGAGATCAAGGGGTACACGGTGAGTGCTCATACAAACACAACGCGGAGATCAAGGGGTACACGGTGAGTGCTCATACAAACACAACGCGGAGATCAAGGGGTACACGGTGAGTGCTCATACAAATACAACGCAGAGATCAAGGGGTACACGGTGAGTGCTCATACAAACACAACGCGGAGATCAAGGGGTACACGGTGAGTGCTCATACAAACACAACGCGGAGATCAAGGGGTACACGGTGAGTGCTCATACAAACACAACGCGGAGATCAAGGGGTACACGGTGAGTGCTCATACAAACACAACGCGGAGATCAAGGGGTACACGGTGAGTGCTCATACAAACACAACGCGGAGATCAAGGGGTACACGGTGAGTGCTCATACAAATACAACGCAGAGATCAAGGGGTACACGGTGAGTGCTCATACAAACACAACGCGGAGATCAAGGGGTACACGGTGAGTGCTCATACAAACACAACGCGGAGATCAAGGGGTACACGGTGAGTGCTCATACAAACACAACGCGGAGATCAAGGGGTACACGGTGAGTGCTCATACAAACACAACGCGGAGATCAAGGGGTACACGGTGAGTGCTCATACAAACACAACGCGGAGATCGAGGGGTACACGGTGAGTGCTCATACAAATACAACGCAGAGATCAAGGGGTACACGGTGAGTGCTCATACAAACACAACGCGGAGATCAAGGGGTACACGGTGAGTGCCCGTACAAGCACAACGCGGATATCGAGGGGTACACGGTGAGTGCTCATACCGCATTATGTATGTATTATTGTGTTGTATGTATGTTTATGTATGTATATGTACATAATGCGGTATTGATGTATTAGAGTCTAATTAAAGTTGTGGTAGTATTTTTTCACTCCGAAATAAAATAATATTTGATTTGAGTTATCAAAACACTATTGAGGAAATATGCCTCAAACTTATTGTTATTCGAATATTGTCCTTAGTAACTCACTGATACAGTTTAATCTGTCATAATATAAACATCATATAAACATCAAGCTATGTTTTTTCCTGTTTTAGATGGAACTCAGAGGCGAGGCGTCGTTCGTGGACAGATTCGGCAGGAAGAAGAACACAACATGGGGTCCGCTGTCCAAATTTACAACTAACAACTCGAGAAGTGCAAAGTATGCGTCGTAATCGTATTTTTTTCTTCGTATGATGTAGAAAAAATAGAAAACTTAGTGGTATTTATTAAATTGAAGTGACATTTAACAGTATAGCGCAACAATAAGCCAGAGGTCCCGGGTTCGATTCCTGACCGGTAGATGTTTGAATGATGAATTTAAATCTCCATTCTGGGTCTGGGTGTTAGTTGTCCTTATCTTTGTGTGTGTTCCATGGAATCCCCGACATAGGGTATCCTAGTGGGGAGCTATGAGTGTGAAACTTTATTTATTATTTTATTCTTTATCCTACTAAATATTATAAACGCGAAAGTTTGTAAGAATGTATGGATGTTTGGATGTATGTAGGTATGTTTGTTACTCTTTCACGCAAAAACGGCTCAACGGATTTACATAAAATTTGGAATTAAGGTTGTTCATGGTCTGGATTAACACATAGGCTATTTTTTATCCCGGAAAACCGCGAAAAATCGCTGTTCGTTTGTCTGGCTATAACTTGAGAACGGCTGGACCAATTTCGCTAATTTTGACCTTGATATATTTGTAAAAGTTCAGGAAAGGTTTAAAAGTAAAAAACAGCTGGTAAAACCGCCCGGTGACAGCTAGTTTATAATAAAGCTGACGTCCCCAGGTTCGACGACCTGCAGCCGAACACGCACTACACCGTGCACATCAGCGCCATGACGCGCACGCGGCGCCGCGGCGGGGAGAACGTGACGGGCTGCGTCACGCGGCCCGCGCCGCCCGACCAGCCGCCGCGCCCGCGCTGGAGGAAGGTGAGGCTTGTACCGCCACTAATACTCGTACATCACTGTTCAATCGCTCAGGCTAAAAAAAAATTGGTTGTCTGTAAAGTCGGTGTACGGACAATAGCTTAACGTGACAACGTCATAACAAAACATTGTACTGTTCTCGCTCCGATCGTGACGTCACAATGAGCGTAACGGGACACTTTTTCGTGCGTGCACTTTCGTGGCCCTTGCGATACAGGTTCGCCTAGTGCAAAGCTCACAAGCACTATTTACTTTTAAATATACTTATACTTTAATATATATTTATATATACTTATACTATTTTTTTTTTCAAATCAGCATAAAATGACGTATTCATTCAAATACGTATTTGTATGATCATTTGATTTTATACGATATATGCGATAAACGCTGAAAAGGGGGGGGTCCCTAATCATCATCATCATCGTCGCCGGGGGGGGTGCTTCTATTTTGAAATAATAATAAGTAATAAACTTTAGTAACGACCAACATCTGAAGAGGCTCTCGCTAGACGGTTGGTTAAGAGTCAGATACAAAAGGCGGTGATTCTTGACTCGGCCGCATTGTCAGGAGATTCCTCACTCTGCAGCCTTAACCACCGGTAGCTTGGGCCCTAGCCCGCTGCCGGCGGCACCCTAGGTTTAAGTTTTTATAATGTTTTTAGGTTTTTATAAAAATATATTGTAAAAATTTAAATCTAAATAAATAAATAAATCAGTGTATAATAATAAACTTTAATACCATTTATTTTTGTTCCAGATATTAGAACAAGACAAGTACATGTTCAAAATGTCCCTACCAAGAATATCGGAGCGGAACGGGCCGATTTGTTGCTACAGGCAAGTATTTAACAATTCAATAAGCTACGAGGAAAACCGGACTTTGATACCTTCTCGTACATTGTAAGGACATTATGAGTAATATTTTATATCCGAATATACACTGTAGGTACATTGTTGGGATGGCACCAGGAAAACTAAACCTTGCCAGCTGTCTCGTTCGCACATCCAACTTTTCGGAATGTAAAATAATACTAAACCGACGGCTTAGTGCAAGAAGCCATTAACACTTTGTCTGCGGCTAATAATCACATGCGCTTGCCTTAAGTGCGGCTAATAGTCAAATGTGCTGTGTTTTACGCGCCTGACGTGTGTAGCCGCATTCGTGTTACACAAAGGAAAACACAAGGTGTGTGTTTTCCGTAGTCAAAGTGTTGAGGTTAAATGCTGTAATTTCTTCATGAAAAAAAAACTAAAAATGTTTCTTTGTCATTTTTTGTTGTTTAATAAACAATTTTGTTTTTCTAAATATCGTGTTTTTTATTTCAGAGTATACATGGTCCGTCTAGTACCACAGACGCCGATTCCTTCGCCCAGCAATATGCCGGTGTACGATTACAAAGACGTGCACGCGCAGAAACCGGTGCAAGGCGCTTATATGACTGACGCTTTCTCTAGGTAAGGCATTATACGAGGTATATAAGGCATTATACCCTATACTGTCAGCTTAGTGCAAGAAGTCATTAACAGCAAAAAGTTACCTGCGGCTAATAGTAAAATGCGTTGTATTTTACGTTGCGTTCTTGTGTTCATTTAAGGTGAATAAATATTTCTGTTTTTTGATTGATTGTTTTTTCTCTTTACAGCCAGAATTTCCCACCCGAATCTGAGCTAATCATGGGCGATAACAAGACATATGTAAACTTAAATATGTCGACTATCTCGGAGACCTGCAAACTCTGTTTCAAGAAACGGAGCGGTACAACCACTACTACAACTACCACGACTACGGCAGCTACTACCACTGCGTTTGGTAAGTTATTTTTATTCAGAAACTAGCTGCACCTGGCTGTTTCACCCGCTGTTTTTTTTTTTTACTTTTAAATCTTCCCTGTATAATTAGAGCAAACAAAACAAAAAATAAAATTATTGTTTCTGAAGCCACGTTTTACAACTCCAATATTAAACGATCTCTTATACAAGAATATTATTTTTACAAAACAAAAAACAAAAACCGACTTCAAAAGACCGACTATTGAGTTATTCATCTATTTGTCGCGCACGTACTTAATGCAAATTTAAGACTTGTATAGTTTTCTCATGGATACCATTATCAGAACTGGACTAAATTGAACAAATGGGAAAAAAAAAGAATCATCAAAATCTATTCACCCAGTCAAAAGTTATGAGGTAACAAACATAAAAAAAAAAATAACAAAAAACATACAGTCGAATTGATAACCTCCTCCTTTTTTGAAGTCGGTTAAAAATCCAACAAAATAGACTAAAAAGATCGGACCAATTTCTGAACATACCTATAAATATTTGACAAATGACACTTTTTTATTTCTAAAAAGACAAAAGAGATCGGACATCCCGAGTTTACCGTACCGAATATCAAATGTTTCACAGGTAGGAACAGTTTGTATTGGAAAATTAAAATGTAGATTTTAGTATATTTCTTTACTTATTATTCATGTTTCTCACCGTTTAAACCTTCCCTGAACTTTTACAAATATATCAAGATCATAATTAGCGAAATCGGTCCAACCGTTCTCGAGTTATAGCGAGCGAAACGAACAGCGATTCATTTTTATATAAAAGATTTTTATATATAAGAAGAAGATAAGAGACAACCAAGGGCGTCGCCAAGGGGGGGCAGGGGGGGGCAGTTGCCCCCCCCTAGAGATCAAATGTAGCTAGCCGCAAAGCGACCAAAGTGCGAGCAATTCACTTTCTTACCTATTAATAAATTCCGCATCGCATGACAAAACGTTAATAAATTCACAAGGTTTAATGTAAATTGTAGAAAATATTGAAATATTCAGAATAACATTAAGATTTAGACATCCGTTTTAAAAATCGCCGCCATTTTCATCACGATCATCAGATTTGCCAAAACGCAAGACCATTAAACAGTGTAATAATATGTAGATCCAGATCCAAAATATCACCCTCATAGGATCACTGGAAGATCCACTGGAATTTGACGAAAACATGAAATACGCCATCTTGGATTTTTGTTTCTGAATCTCGATTGTCGTTATGAACCTCTATAATATTTCTTCAAGTACATTCCATCCATCTACAGCAGTTCCATAGCTGTGAGCATTTCCTTTTTTTTTATTTGTATGACTGTCAAACTTTTTTGTATAGCGATGGCGACTATATTTTTTTATCATTTCCCCAAAAATTTGATCTACATTTCAAAAGTCGGGTGTACCCCTCTATATCCTTCTACCGTTTCCGAGATACGAGAGGTAAAATTTTTCGTCAGCCATCATCATCATTTATCCGATTTGAGCCACAAAGAGTCATTTTTCAAAGTGTTTCTTGAGATTGTCGGATTTAGCGATGTTGAAAACTTGAGGAAAACTCATTTACAAAATTGTGATATGATCTACTGCTAACCGAGGCTTCGTTAAGAGAAATTGTCATCTTTTTGGCCTGGTCTGAAATGAATATCAACATATCTCAAAACCATGAGTCCTACCAACATGCATTTAAAAGCAATACTGTAGGGAATGTTATAGAGAACATACTTGTCTTGAACAGTTTCCTAGTAGCTTGAATTGTTTTTGAGAAAATCGCGAAAAACCCATTTTGGTGACCTTTTACCCGGAGTAAGATTTTTTGCACGTATCGGATCGATGGTGACTTTTTAGATTTCATTTATGATGGTGTTTCAAACAATCCTACCAATTTTCAGCTGGGTGGAAATTACTGTACCCTCCAATGTCTAAATTGTCCCGACTCTATTGTGCTGTCGAGGGCTTGTGAAGTTTTATACATTGATATTAGAACCGTGTTCTTATTACAATCGTCATCGAGGCAAAGACTTCCAAAGTGTAACGCTTTATGCTCTCGGCGTTTATTTTTTTTATCCTCCATAATATTGCCCCATTGCCCCCCCCCTTAGTCATAAGCTGGCGACGCCCTTGTAGGCTTGCATTTGCCATCTTGTCTGATGGTAAGCAACGATACGGTCTACGATGGAGCATGCTTGCCTAGAAGAAACCGATTCACTCGCGACTTGAAGACACCTAGATTATATCTATCAGGAAACACCCACTCTGGCAAAGCGTTCCGCACCCTAGCGGTTCGCACAATAAAGGTGGAATCAAAGCGTTTCGTACGAGTTTTTGGTGTATCAACCATAAAACGCTGTCGCTTTTTAACACGTTTTAACTGATTCCAAGAGAAGGAGTTTCTGACTTCGGTTGTTGGTTTAATTTTGAAGTTTTTTAATGTTTGTTTCCTTAGAATTTCGTCGTTCATATTATATACAAGCTTTTATTTAACTTGCAATATTTGAATGTATGTTTGGGTCAAATCTTGCAACTGAATTTTGAACCACTTCCAGATAACTGATTGAGCTGAAATTTGGTATACCTGTTTAAGTCTGATAACAAAGCTTATTTATTTAAATAAGACTTGAACTGGAATATCTTAATAATATGTTTAATTTTATTTGTTTTTGTTTTTTCAGATGACAATACATATGACGGTACAGACGAGCCAGAAGATATGCTTCCTGTAAGGAAAAGGAGGAATTATGAAATGTATGTAATTATTGTTAATATAGGGTTATAAGGAAAGGGTAGTTAAAAGTGGTCATAGTACTCATCATTATGAACAACTTTTACTATGGGAACAACAAAAAAAAAACAGCTCTTCCGGCTTAGTATACCCTTTCCTTATCTTAATATATATAAATCTCGTGTCACAATGTTTGTCCTCAATGGACTCCTAAACCACTTAACCGATTATAATAAAATTCGCACACCATGTGCAGTTCGATCCAACTTGAGAGATAGGATAGTTTAAATCTCAAATTATAGTCGCAATTTTAATTTATTGCAAATTATATATATACTGATAATTTTTACTATAAATTGACAAGTTAGCATCAACATACCACGGTTGCTATAGTTACGCAATAGCATAACTTTTGACATTACATAAATTACATAAAAAAAAAAAAAAAAAAAAAAAAAATTTGACATAGAATTGACGCAATGGCTTTTGACAGGACAACGTCTGTCGAGTCAGCTAGTAACCCTATAGATATTGATGGCAAAAGCTAAAGGTACTGTTGGTGTGGTTACAATCGGTGTTAGTACACTACTTAGAAAAATCATGTTATAGGCAAAAGTGACGTTTAACATCAGGCGCGCGATTTGCTCGTCTTGTCACTCAATAGCATGAAAAATAAATATGTTAGTTTCAATGATAATACAAAACTATTATGTCTTGTATGTTGTATTGAAACAGTGTTTTCATGAATATCGACTGGAAACGAAACGCAAAGTGCCCTTGGTTGTCGTCGGGTGCGCTTCGACAGAGCCGAGGTTTCATCGCTCATCGAACGGATCGGCTCTGCTCAATCTCAGCCCGGTCGCCATCGAGTGAAGACGTCTCGGAACTGTCCTACGTTTCGTCTCTGTAGTCTGTTGCCTTCTCGTTAATTTGAAATTAGAATCTATGTACACTGTGTACCTTATTATTTCCACGAATAAAATTCGAAAAATCGCGATGCCCCTGTAATATGTATGTTAGTCTGTAAGATATTTGTTAACACTTTGACTGCGGCTAATAATCACATGCGCTAGCCTAAGGTGCGGCTAATAGTCAAATGCGTTGTGTTTTACGCGCCTGGCGTGTGCAGCCGCACTCGCGTCGCACAAAGGAAAACACAGGATGTGTTTTCCGCAGTCAAAGTGTTAATATGGGCCAAGTTACCTGTAATCTGTAATTTATTATTATTATTTTTTATGTGTCTGTATTTCAGACCAGACGACAGTCCTGATACCCCTGAAGAGAGTTTGGACGGGCCGTCGGAACCGCTCGAAATAACGCCAACGGATGGATATCTGGACCCCACAGCGAACTACACTCTCTTCGTTGAACTGATCAGTAAGTTTTCTTAGGCATTTGTATGTGATGACGTCACTATACGCTGTTTTACGTCTAGGGGGTCTTTTAATCACTCGTATTAGCAAAATTAACACGAAATGATCGACTTTCGAACTAAATACTAGAAAAGATTTCGTTTGTTAGAAAGATTATTAACTCTGTGGTAATCGTTTTTTTTTTGAACATTTTATCAATGTTAAAATATTACTAATTATAAAACTAAACCTCTGATCTAGGCGGGTAACTTTTGTTTTACAACTTTCGATACCTTTTTTTTCATACATTTTGTCCAAGGTCAATTATTATATTATTATTATACTATTTTTCAACTAAATTTTTAACCTCCTTATGACAATGACAATACAATAAAAACTTTTTTTAACATTTTTAAAATTAACTTCTTCTATGGAATAGTTGATTTTTTTGTGAAGTATGATCAGTGTTATAGCTTTGTATTATAAATGTATTCATTCATTTAAAATTACAAGAACATTATTTTTACAAAACAAAAAACAAAAACCGACTTCAAAAGACCGACTATTGAGTTATTCATCTATTTGTCGCGCACGTACTTAATGCAAATTTAAGACTTATATGGTTTTCTCATGGATACCATTATCAGAACTGGACTAAATTGAAATGGGACCAAAGGGGAAGCGTCAGCTTTCTAATAAAAAAAGAATCATCAAAATCGATTCAACCAGTCAAAAGTTATGAGGTAATAAACATAAAAAAAACATACAGTCGAATTGATAACCTCCTCCTTTTTTAAAGTCGGTTAAAAGAGCGTGTCTCTTGTCGGTGGAAAACCAACGTCTGTAACGTTGGTGATGCCTAACCACTTAGGGATTTGTCACACTGGATGCGGTCTGCGGTCAGGTCGCGCAAACACTTTTGTTCGCGCGACCTGAGCGCAGACCGCAGAACGCATCCAGTGTGACAAATCCCTTAACGCCCGGTGACGTCACACTTGTACCTATGGCTGCATTTGCCGCTTGCCGAAATAGCGATTTTGGTCCGTCTCAAAATTGAAATGACAACAGAAAAAGCCGTTACGCATCATCAACGTTCCAGTTATAAATGAATGTATGTTGTGTTCAGCGGACATCCCCAACGAGGCGTCGGCGTCGGTGTTCAGTAACTACGTGAATGTCCTGATGCCGGCCGCCACGCACGCCGCGCCGCAGCCCGCCACTCCCGTCGAGATAGCCTTACAGGTTAGTCACTTTGTATAGCCCTGGTACCAGTTTGTGTTGGTGGCTCCGGTGCCAGTTTTTATTGGTGGTCCCAGCGCCAGTTTTTATGTGCGTGTCATAATTTTAAGCACTGATTAAGTTTAAACAGGGTGCTTCGTGCGTGAGTCCGTCTCGCACTTGACCGGTTTTTATATTATACCCCGTATTATGTAATCGAATTATGTTACATATACAGGGTTATTCATAAAGGGTATGCTAAGCCAAAAAGGGCTCATAGTACTCATCAATATGAACAACTTTTACTATGATACCAACTCGAAATCACGAAAAAAAAAAACAACTGTTCCATACATTTTGTCGAGTGTCATTGACATTTTTCTATGGAACAGCTGATTTTTTTTCGCGATTTTCGGGTTGGTTTTATTGATGAGTACTATGAGCTCTTTTCGGCTTTGCATACCCTTTATGAGTAACCCTTTATATGGGATGCTTCATGTTAGTTAGATACCCGAACTGCATCGTAACGTTTGTCCCAGGCCACGTGCGCGGTGGCGGCGCTGGTGCTGCTCCTGATGCTCGTGTTCTGCGTGCGGCAGACGCGGCGCTCGCGCAAGATGCCGCCGCACGCGCATCTCGAGCTCAACCCGCTGCAGATTGCATACAAGTACTGTGCTTTTCTATACTAAAACTAGCGGCTCGTCCCGGCTTCGCACGGGTAGACACTATAAATTGAGATCTTAAAAAAAAAAATAATAGATCGAACTGCACACGGTGTGCAAATTTGATTGAAATCGGTTATGTAGTTTAGGAGTCTATAGCGGACAAACAACGTGACACGTAATTTATACATAATAAGATTATAAAGGGGTCCCCAAAACTAAAAAAAGGAAAGAAGAAGAAGGAGATGCTCATAGAAGAAAGTAGATATTAGTTAGATTTTAGTGTTTAATAGAATAAAGTTGTTAATTAGCTGTGTAAACTCAGTAATTTTGGAGTCGGTAATCCGATATATAGTTTTTAAAGTTACTGTTTTTAAATGTATTTCTAGTGTATTTCCGTCTTCAAATCGCGTCGGGAGTCGGGTATAAACAAGACATTTTAGGATTTACAAATTGTAGATGAACTTCCGCGGAATAACGCCTAATTCAATATTTATTTTTTTTATATTCATTACGCTATAAATTTACAATAATTATACTGTATGTTGCACCAAAAAACCGTAATAGATTTAAAGTATCTGTAGGTCTAAAGACGAAAAATCAGTTTGAAATTTAAATTTCTCGCCACGACTGAAACGTTTCATCTATAACCTAACCCCACAGGTACATCACGAACCTGGGCGGGCGGCAGCAGATGGTCCCGAGCGCGCCGCCCAACATGCCGCCCATCGCCAAGGAGGACCTCGCCGCCGCCTACGCGGAGAAGCAGGCTGACTCAGACTACGGCTTCCAGAAGGAGTTCGAAGTTAGTATTTGCTAAGACAGGCAAAGCCGTGATAGCTCAGTGGGGTAACAGCCGCTTCGCATTCTTGAGGTGGCGGGTTCAAACCCCGACTCGTACGAATGAGTTCTTTCGAACTTATGTGCGAATTTACATACCACTGGCTTTTCGGTGAAGGAAAACATCGTGAGGAAACCTGCATACGTCCGGGGAAGAAATTCAATGGCGTATGTGAATCCACCAATCCGCACTTGGCTAGCGTGGTGGAATACGGCCTAATCAACCTTCGAGGGTAGACCTGTATCCCAGCAGTGGGAGGATTTAAGGGTTGCTCTGATGATGATGATAATGCTAAGAAGATAAATCGACTAACCCCTACGAACAGTATCGAAACTGCAATATCACGATGTCCGATTGATTGGTATACCTGTGTAACTCCAATGACAATACACTAAAAGCTTATTTTCAAAAACATTTCGAAGCATGTCGTTTTTAACTTTTTAAATGTATTTATTTCCAGCATTTACTATACGACCGACAATACTGAACGCGCGAAAAACCCAAGTTGTTACAGATCCTACCGGAATGCTTCCCCGATCGCACGACGCACGCGTCCGAGGCGCGGGAGAACCAGCCCAAGAACAGGTACCCGGATATCAAGGCGTACGACCAGACCAGGGTGAAGTTGGCGCCGGTGGACGGTATTACCGGCTCGGATTATATCAACGCTAATTATGTTATGGGATACCAGGTGAGAAAACAAAATACCACAAAAATATTTATTTTTTGCATATGTCCGTCCGCAGGTGGTATAGACTTGAAATTTGAAGGATTCCTTTGTCGTGATTCGCAGAAGTGTACTAAGAAAGATTTTTTTTAATTTAATACCCTAAGGCCCTAAAGAGATAATACGGGGAAAACGTTTGTATTTTAACTTGTAGTTGTGAAAATTAGAATTTAGATAGTTTGTTAATTATAAAAAATAGTATTTTCAATTTGACAGGGATGACTAAAAAGTGAAATGGGGTGATAATGATATGAAATAAAAAAATTGTCACGTGTAATAATATCATATTACTAGCTGACCCCCGGCGGTTTCACCCGCTGTTTTTTTTTTACTTTTAAACCTTCCCTGTATTAGAGTAAACAAAACAAAAAAAAATTAACAAAACATACCAAAAAGATCGGACCAATATCTGAACACACCTATAAATATTTGACAACCAAGTGACACTATTTTTTATTTCTAAAAAGACAAAAGAGATCGGACATCCCGAGTTTACCGTATCGATAGGACAAATGTTTCACAGGTAGGAAGTTTGTATTGGAAAATTAAATTGTCGATTTTAGTATTTTTCTTTACTTATCATTCATGTTTCTCGCCGTTTAAACCTCCCCTGAAATTTTACAAATATATCAAGATCAAAATTAACGAAATCGGTCCAGCCGTTCTCGAGTTTTAGCGAGACTAACGAACAGCAATTCATTTTTATATATAAGATTATGGCTACGTAGACGAAGCCGCAAGCAAAAACTAGTAATATAGAAATCATTGATAGTTCAGGGATGGCGATCCAATGCACGCGACAAAATATTTTGGGCATGCCACCACCCAATTCACTAGGCAATATTAACGGCACGTCTAAACCCTCATTAGACATTTCTTTAGAACAAGAACATTATTTTTACAAAACAAAAAACAAAAACCGACTTCAAAAGACCGACTATTGAGTTATTCATCTATTTGTCGCGCACGTAATTAATACAAATTTAAGACTTATATGGTTTTCTCATGGATACCATTATCAGAACTGGACTAAATTAAAATGGGACCAAAAATTTTATTAGAAAGCGTCAGCTTTCTAATAAAAAAAGAATCATCAAAATCGATTCACCCAGTCAAAAGGTATGATGAGGTAACAAACAAATAAAATAAAAAAAAACAAAAACATACAGACGAATTGATAACCTCCTCCTTTTTTGAAGTCGGTTATAAATTGGCACGTTCATTCAAAAAGGTTCGCCTTCCCTGTGAAAGTCGCTTAGTGTTTGCTTAATGACACCTTTCTGGCTGCGAACCTGGCTTTGTGTGACCTGTGTATAAAGTTGTGTCTGTTCTGTCCCTCTGCTTTCTAAGGACCTCTCGGAGTCTAATCAGGTATCGCATGTTGCGAATAGAAACCACCTAGTTCTATTTTATTACTTTTTAGAATTTAACTTTTAAAACCGTTTCTTGTAGATTTTGATTTAAACTTTTCTTTCTAGAAGACAATCTTTAGCTAATGCATGTTATGAAATAAACTCCATAGATTTTAATTAGCTTATTTTGAGTTTTAGTTCCATGTTCATAGAGGTTATTTCACGTTACATTCTCTATAGTTCCAAATGCAATGTTTGTCTGTCTGACCCTTCTGTATTTTTAAGCAGAATTAGTTCTCAAAAGGCTTGATTGTGTCCAATGAAAAATTATATCCGTGCTCGCTCTATCACATACCAATTTGCACCTTATCGACATACCCATAAAACTTACTATCAAACAGAAAATGTAAAAAGTGAAAACTGTTCTTACTGAGATTGTCACAAGAGTCTCTTTCAGAGAAAAAGAAATCAATTGCAGAGTATTGCACAATCCATTTTCATTCTCACCACTATTGACATAAAGCTTATTATTCTAAAACCGTAGGCAATTTTTCGGTGTCTCATACATTTCCATCAGCGTCTATCACACGCAATTTACCACCTTATCGTCATTAACATAAAGTCGATTATCCCACAGGAGAGGAAGCAGTTCATCTGCGCTCAAGGGCCTACGGACACCACGGTCAACGATTTCTGGCGCATGATATGGGAACATGGACTCGAGCTGATTGTGATGCTGACAAATCTTGAAGAGTACTCCAAGGTATGGATATGATGAATGAATATGGTTTTTGACCTTTGCCCAGCTGTGGGACAGCATAGGTTAAATAAAATAAAAAAGCTTTTTGGGCAAATTAAAAAAATTTCTACCGCAAAAGGCAGAAATATGTACTCATCTAATTGTCATCATCTTCAGATTTTCGCCTAATTAAATCATTGCCACTATTACACATGTTAAGAATTTGACTCTGATTTTTTAGTCAGGCATTGCTATTTAATTATTTTTGTGAATATCTTTGTTTTTGAAACCGTTATGGAATTGACGTAATAAAACATAGAAGGAAGCAACTGGGAAGCAATTGATGTCCACCGTGAATTTCAATTATTTTCTCAATCAGGGACACTACAGCTAGGTGACCGGCCGTCCTGACCCTGACGTCAGGATGAACGGTCACCTTTGAATGTTGAATTTCTTTTAAAATACGATGGAAGCAATTGTCTGAAGATAAGCACTAAATAGAAGCAATGTGGAAGCAATTTTTGGTCATCGATTTACCGTCATACACGCTTAGTGACCGTTCATTCTGACGCACACAAGTATTTGTGTGAAAGAGAAAGCTGTATGCAGATTAAAACGTTTCACACTCAAAGCTAGGGTTTCCTGTGTCGGGGATGCCATCGAACACACTCAAAGAAAAGGACAACTAAAACTGAAGATACTTAATTCATCATACAAACATCTGCCCGACCGGGAATCAGACCCATGACCTTGTTTAAAATGCAGACATGCATTAACAATAGCATTTTTTCCTAGCCAATAGGCGTGACGAAAGATTTTAAAATCCTCTTCCATAATGTGAGTACACATTTACTATTTACAAAAAAGCCTTTATTTCGGTAATAAACTTAAGTTTAACGAAGTTTGAAGCCATTTTTCACATATTTTTTCAACAGTGCCCGAAAACAGCTTGCTTGTGTCATGGCGTCGATTTGACATCACGGCATTGTGTCATGTCATTGTGTCTATGCGTGATGAGCGGCGGATGACCTGAGTTCACTGAGGCGTGACGTCATACGCTGTGATTGTTGTTTCTGACAAGATGGCCGATTGCTGTATTTTAATTTATTGAAAATCTTAATAATCTGTTTTTTAAAAATAAAACTAAACATGTGTTTTAATTTTTTTAATCTGGCTAGTGCCCTGAAAGCATTGAATCGGCGATTTTTTGATACTGTCGTCATGCCTATTAAAATTATTGCTCTCTAACTCAATTACATAAATTGACTGCGATTGCTCTTTTGGAAAACTAATCTAATTGGCTTGTAAATAAAGTCGTTTGTTCCTTGTCCAGGTGAAATGCTCGAAATACTGGCCGGACGATATTCGCGGCGCGCGCGCTTTCGGCAACATCAATGTGCAGCATGTCGCTGAACGAAGGTAAATGAACTAACTGCAAAGTAACATAATAGGTTTAGTGATTATAAACCTATCAATCACAGAAAAATAAATTGTACGTCTTAAAAAAATAGATTACTTTTTACGTCTACCCTCAAAAAGGAAAGGCAATATCTTAATAACTCTTTTAGCACGCCTGAACTTTAAAAGGGCTTTATAAGTTTTTTTTAAACCCCAACGTTGAAACGGCTGAACCGATTTTCATTAAACAAAGCTAAGAACACTCCCGACTAATTCAATTTTCGAACAAAAAACAAACAAAATCTGTTCCTCCGTTCAGAAGCTACGATGCCACAGACAGACACACACGAAGACACGTCAATCTTATAACACCCGTCGTTTTTCGTTAGGAGTTAAGCAAAAATGTGTTAAGAATTTAATAATTTTGTCCCAGATATTCGGATTATATTGTACGAGAGCTGAGGATAACCAAACAGCCGCTCAACTCGGACGGGCAGCCCATCGTCGAAAACAACGGCGTTGCCAAAAGAAATGGGGGTAAGTTGCAAAAATCATCATTTGAAAGAGTTACTATCGATTTATTTTAGTTAAGTAAAATAGATTGCTTTGATGGCAGAGGATCAGCTCAGTAGGTCGACTATATCAGACCGATTGCGGGTCATTCGTGGATGAAATTGGCCCAAGATAGCAAAAATAACACTAGGGTGAGGAGGCAATACTCAGCAGTAGGTCATATCTTTCAGCTTCAAAATAAAATTAAAATGGACTTTCTGCACATTAAAATAAATTCCAGATTGCAAAGAAGCAGCAGACGCTACCGTGTCAATATCACGGCTTCTTTTTGTTCTTGCCAGTAGAATATCTTTCACCTTCAAAACAAAGCAAAATGGACTTTCTGCTCATTCCAATAAATTCCAGATTGCAAAGAAGCAGCAGACGCTACCGTGCCAATATCACGGCTTCTTTTTGTTCTTGCCAGTAGAATATCTTTCACCTTCAAAACAAAGCAAAATGGACTTTCTGCTCATTCAAATAAATTCCAGATTGCAAAGAAGCAGCAGACGGCAGCGTGCCGACCTCCCCCCGAGAGCTGAAGGAAGATAGCCGCATAGTGAAGCAGTACCACTTTCTGATGTGGAAAGATTTCGCTGCGCCGGAGCATGCGTACTCAATACTGAAGTTTATTAAGGTAAAATTTTGTTTTATTTATTTATATTATCCGACCGGCAAGATGGGCGAAGATCGTTACTCAATGGGAGCCTACAGAGGGCCGACGACCTCCTGGTTGGCCCCGAACGAGGTGCCGTAACGATCTTCGTAGCTTCCAGGCCGATTGGCCCACCTTTTCGGAGGATACGTGGGGGGACATTGGGAAAGGCCACTGTCCAGCACTGGGACACAATAGGCTGAGAAAAAAATTATCCCACTTCCTATTCTGCGTAATGGCAATCTGTTTTAGTTCGAAACGAATGAAACCAGATGGCGTTTTTCTTAAAGCTCCTTATTTCTTTTACATTAAAAAATATATAAATATTGTACTCGGAATCAGATCTACTGTCAGAATTTTATACGCAAAATTATTCTTATTTTTATTCGTTGATAGGCTTGCCTTTAACCGCCATATTGCCTGATTTTGAGCAATAATGCGGTCTACATGAGGCACGTGCGCCTAGAAAAAGCCAATTCACTACTTGAAGTCTACTTGAAGACATCCCTAAGATTTAAATACATTTGACAAAGGTTTACAATAGGTATTGAGGTTTCAACAAGCTCTCTATTTCCAGCGAGTAAACGAAGCGTGGTCGAGCACGGTGGTCCGGCCGTGCGTGGTGCACTGCTCGGCCGGCGTGGGCCGCACGGGCACGCTGGTGGCGCTCGACTGTCTGCTCGAGCAGCTGCGGGCCGAGGGGCACGCCGCCGTCTTCAACACCGTGGCGGAGCTGCGCAGGCAGAGGAACTTCCTTGTGCAGTCATTGGTGAGAATTCTGACAGTTAATAGCGCAACCAGTTGTGGCGACTGAGCTGCGCTGGCAGAGGAACTTCCTTGTATAATCACTGGTAAGAACGAACTAGTTTATGAAGCGATCAGATGTGAGCTGAAGGAATCATGGTGACTGAGGTGCGTAGGCAGAGAAACTTCAGTCTCTAATGAGTGGTGGATCAGTAAGTTGTGCTGGAATATTTGTGAGCTTAATGATATATAGCTGTGTTTAACACAGTGGCCGAGCTGCGTAGGTAGAGGCAGAGGAATTTCGTAGTCGCTGGTGAGACTGCCTGCTCGAGCAGCTGCGGGCCGAGGGGCCTGCGGCCGTGTTCAAAATGGTGGCTGAGGTGCGTAGGCAGAGGAACTTTTTGGTCCAGTCTCTGGTGAGTGCCGGATCAAATAGTGCAACTACAGGGTTATAACGAAAGGATATATAAGCCGAAAAAGGCTCGTAGTACTCATCATAATGAACAACTTTTACTAAAAGACCAACCCGGAATTTGCGAAAAAAATCAGCTTGCAGTTAAAAAAACTAAACTAGTTTTGTTTATATTTTATTGTACTCTCTTATCCATAGATTTTTGATTAAAATGATGTTTTTTCCACAGAAACAATACGTATTCGTATACCGAGCGTTAGTAGAGTTCGCGCACTACGGCGACACGGAGATCCCGGCGGGGAGGCTCAAGACCACCATCGACCGGCTGCGGAGCACGCCGCCGGGGGGCACCACTTGCCTCATGGAGGTCGAGTTTGAGGTTGGTTTACTTATACTACTCACAAAACACCTGGCTCTTTCACACAAACATACACTTTGTCTGTCCATTTTATTTTTATTTATTTTTTCTTCGGACTAGGCGTGCGTTTGACCGCAATCTCACCTGATGGGAAGCGACGATGTGGTCGAAGAGGTAGCACGCTTGCCTAGGAAAAACCTATTCACCCTATTTTTGAACATCCCCGGGTTGTACTTTCTAGGAAAAACAGACGCGGGCAGTGAGTTCCGTACCTCTGCCGTTCGGATTAAAAAAGACGAATGAAAACGGAATTAGTACGGTTACATGGAATTTCCACCGTATTTACATTCATTGCTATGCTTTCAGCAAAGCCAACTATTGTGACTATATGTTTCGAATGATTTTGGAATCTACCAAGAACCTTACACTAGCAGTGCTTTGTGGATCACCCGCGCGATGATGCAAAGCGGAAATGATGATAAATGTGATCTAAAATTCCAGAACCTAATCTATCTACATTCCAAATATCATCAAAATATAATTAAAATCGGTTTAGTAGTTACTGAAAGATACATAGTAACAAACATTTACACATACACAAACTTTCTCTTTTATGTTATTGGTACGATTCTTTATTTCGGATCAAATTAAGTCTGCTTGCGCTAAACATACTAAACAACCGACCCAACATGATAATTTTAAGCTTTATTTAAATACCCACTCGGGCAGAACATTCCGCAGTCTGGTGGTTTGCACAATAAAAGTAAAATCATGCATTTCATGTGTCTTTTTGCAACGAATATTTGATCTGAATTAATTGTATATTTCTTTAGTCAAACATTTGACAAAGAAAATCACGATTTGATCTTAAAAAATCATGTTTTTCCATTAGATGGCTATTCCCTCATTTTAATAACTACCCTCTTTTTCAACAGAAAATCCTAAACTGCCCGATACCGGAGCCGCTAAAGTCGTGCGCAGCCGGCGGCGCGGAAGAACTAGCTTCAAAGAACAGGCATCCTGAAATACTGCCCTACGACCGGAATCGAGTGATACTGGCGCCTATACCCACTAGGGACTACTCTACGTATATCAACGCATCGTTTATTGAAGGTGAGTCTTTTTATAGATCAGCGAAGTGTAGAAAAACGGAGTCGAAAAAGTCGAGAGATTCTTGCTTCTGATAGGAATCGGGTGATACTCGCGTCTAAACACCAAAAAAAGACTACTCTACGTGCATCAACGCATCGTTTATTGAAGGTGAGTCTTGATAGGTCGGCAAAGTGTAGAAAACTGCGTCTGTTTTTCCGAGAAAGCAAAACCCGGAGTTGTTCAAAATTAGAGTGAATAGGTTTTTCCTCGGCAAGCGTGCTACATCTTCGATCATATCGTCACTTCCCATCAGGTGAGATTTGTGGTCAAACGCAAGCCTAGTCCGACGTAAAAAAAAACGTTTATTAAAGGCAAGTCTTTGTAGATCAGAAAAGTGTAAAACGTGCCAATATTTCTAAAGAAATGTATAATGATGCTTTAGACGTGCTGTTAAATATATGTATTTGCCTAGTGATAGTTGGGTGATGGCGTGCCTTAAATAAAACTACCTAAGTATAATAAAATAAAACGAAGTTCCATACTTGCACAAATTTTGTATTAAAAGTTATCTAAAACAAACAACAACAACGGTTCGAGTCCACGTTTCTAATCCGTATAGCCCGGAAATGGAACAGACTTCCGGCTTCCTTGTTCCCTGAGAGATATAATCTTGGACTTTTCAAGGTCAGAGTGAATAGGTATCTTCTAAATCTGCGTGCTTTATCTTCGACCACATCGTCGATTTATCTTAATATATATAAATTACGTGTCACGTTGTTTGTCCGCTATAGACTCCTAAACTACTTAACCGATTTCAATCAAATTTGCACACCGTGTGCAGTTCGATCAGCTTAACAGATAGGATAGCTCACATCTCAATTTATAGTGTCTACCCGTGCGAAGCCGGGACGGGCCGCTAGTTCATTATAAAAATTAAAAAAATATCATTGTTTCAGCATACGACAACTCAGAAAGTTTCATCATAACGCAAGACCCTCTGCCCAACACCATATCGGACTTCTGGAGAATGGTCTCGGAACACAACGTCACCACTATCGTGATGCTCAGTGAGGTATGTTAAATAGTTCAGATGTGGCAAAAGACTTCAATGAAAAAAAAATTCGCTTTGATTCCACCTTTATTGTGCGAACCGCTAGGGTGTGGAACGCTTTGCCTGAGTGGGTGTTTCCCGATAGATATAATCTAGGTGTCTTCAAGTCGCGAGTGAATCGGTTTCTTCTAGGCAAGCGTGCTCCATCGTAGACCGTATCGTTGCTTACCATCAGGCAAGATGACGGTCAAATGCAAGCCTATTACTGAATAAAAAAAAAAAACAACGTCGTAACAAAACATTGAAGAAATGATTGCATACTTTTATTGCTCCGATCGTGACGTCACAATGAGCGGTGCCTTTTCACACGTACCGGTTGCCGGGTAGCCGGCGCCGGATACCCGGTGTCAAATGTACCCGCCTGCCGGATAAATAACGCCGGTACATGTGAAAGCTATGTACCATGCCCATACACTTCACCGCCGGGTAACCGGCGCCGGCTACCCGGCAACCGGTACGTGTGAAAAGGCACTAACGGGACACTTTTTCGTGCGTGCAGCCGGCGTTCATCGATTTATTAGACGTTGTTACGTCAGTAATAATGCGTTTATTTCGGGCAATATAATTCACATACAATGCAGGTTACAGAGGTCCATAGAAAAGAAATACCTTACAGACTAACATACAAATAAATATAACATAAAATTTGCTATATTTTACTTCTTTAACCGACTTCAAAAAAGGAGGAAGGTTATCAATTCGTCTGCATGTTTTTTTTTTTATGTTTGTTACCTCATAACTTTTGACTGGGTGAATCGATTTTGATGATTCTTTTTTATTAGAAAGCTGACGCTTCCCATTTGGTCCCATTTCAATTTAGTCCAGTTCTGATAATGGTATCCATGAGAAAACCATATAAGTCTAATCACAATTTTCTTCATCTTCATGAAATAAAATCACATACTCCTCTTCATCCATATATTGTATTAATTTGACAAACACTGGACACGACACCGCTCGGACGAGCCGCGTGCTTAACTGCGGACAAGTGAAGACGCGCGCGTGCCCGCACCCGCGCCGCTCCCGCACCGCGTGTTCAGTCTGGCCAAGCACTTAAATTTGCATTAAGTACGTGCGCGACAAATAGATGAATAACTCAATAGTCGGTCTTTTGAAGTCGGTTTTTGTTTTTTGTTTTTAACCGACTTCAAAAAAGGAGGAGGTTATCAATTCGTCTGTATGTTTTGTAAAAATAATGTTGTTATCGTAATGTCTTGTATTGTTAGCTCGGCGAAGGCAAGTGCCCGCGCTACTGGGACGACGGCACGGCCACGTACGAGCAGATCCCCGTGCAGTACGAGGAGAGCGAGTCCTGCCCCTACTACACGCGGCGCCTGTTCCGGCTGCTCAACAACAAGTCCGACGTGAGTACGGCACTCGAGTAATGATATCACCATTTCAGGCCTAGCCTATCGGACCACCAAGGGCACAAAAAAGCGTCATCGTTTTATGGTTGACATACCTAAAACCCGAACGAAACGCTTTGACTCCACATTCATTTTGCGAACCGCACGAGTGTGGAATGATCTGCCTGAATGGGTGTTTCCCGATGGATATAATTTGGGTGTCTTCAAGTCGAGAGTGAATCGGTTTCTTCTAGGCAAGCGTGCTCCATCGTAGGCCGCATCATTGCTTCCCATCAGGCAAGATGGCGGTCAAACGCAAGCCTATTCATGAATAAAAAAAAAAAAAAAAAAAAAAAAAAAAAAAAAGCCTAGTGCATGAATCGCCGGATTCGTACATAATTTGCTCACTAACTACTTTACTTAGCTGTAATATGTAAAGATAAAATAAATTGTAATCCTATACGGAAGAAACTAGATTTTGCGACACAGGTCCGCCTAGTGCGAAATCTAGGGCTCAAAATTTGTATACATAGTTCTATAAATATATCTATTCGTAATAACCATATTAAACGTACTTAATAACAATGTTTATCCACGTTTTATGTGTAAATAAATAATAAATAAATAAAAATATTTCCCTTAACCATAAGTTAGTTGGCGACTTATTTTAAGCCTTTGTCATAAAAAGTTTTTAAGGTTGTGCAAACTGAATTCATTTAACAATTAATAACTATTATGTACAATATTTACATCTTAAATAAAGCTAAACAAACTGAAAAAAAGTAATACTAAAAATCGAAATGGTTAGGTTAGCTAATTTTTTTTGTTTCTCCCCTCAGTCCGGCGGGTCGCAGGCAGTACGAGCTTTACAGTACCAAGGCTGGCCCACGGCGCTGGGCGCCGTCCCCGAGGTGACGCGCGGGCTCGCCGAGCTGGCGGACGCGGCCGCGCAGCCGCCGGGGACCATGCTGGTTCACTGCCAGTACGTATACTACGTAAAGGTTCGCGCACATAGGACAGGCCGCAGCGAAGTGCAGCGGCATTTCAATACAAATTCTTGCGCTGCGGCACGCCTGTAGTGTGCGAGTTCATATAAAATGTACGAAAGTGATGCAGGAGGATTTTTGTTAAGCGTTGCGGTGGGGTGTGAGCCTTAACTATACAACGAGGTGCGCCGCCCGGCTCCATGCTAGTGGACTGCCAGGACGTACCCTAGCGAGTTACATACAGCCCTATCTGACAACCGGCTGTGAAATGCAGCGACCTGTTTGGCTCAGCGGTAGTATAGCCGCCTTATAAGCCAGAGGTCCCGGGTTCGATTCCCGGCCGGGCAGATGTTTGAATGATGAATTTGAATATCTGTTCTGGGTCTGGGTGTTAGTTGTCCTTGTCTTTGTGTGTGTTCCATGGCATCCCCGACACAGGATTTATTCCTAGTGGGGAGCTATGAGTGTGAAACGTTTATTTATTTTATTTATCGGTTGCTTGTAAAACTCCTGAATGAATGGAGGAATTTTATTGTGCATCCTACATTTACAGGATTACAAGAAAAGAGTATTCTAAACCGGAAAAGGCTGATAGGACTCGATGATGAACAACTTTTATTTCAGGGATGTCCTATAGTAAAAGTTGTTCATAATAATCAGTGCTATGAGCCCTTTTCAGCTTAGCATCATATCTTTTCCTTATAAGTTTGAACACTACTATAACTACACACCTCAGTGCCGCGCGTCTGTGTTCCCCATTTAACCCTCTCCTCCCCCCTTCAGGCTTTATACTATAGTCAACACAAAATAAGAGGCCCGTTTTGACATTAGTCATCGCGACGTAACTAGTGATGTTACAATATGACTCGGTATTCGATACTCACGATAAATCAATTCAAGTTTGTATGAGTATTTGATCGATTTCATTATGTATTGTAAGTTAATCGGATTAAGGTTTTGATTAGAAAATTTAACTTAAACTTTTGTATTGTAGGTATTTAGAAATGATACAATGGTACGGAAGGTCAATTTGTTATTAATTTAATATTTTTAATTACAATAATATTCAATCAATCACAAAAATTAAGAAAAAGCAAAAGGTACTAGTAAACCACTCTGTGAATTTATTTGCGTCCATTTCTTCGTGATATTCTTTTGTACTTTTAGACTCGAATGCGAGTAAGGTATCATTCACAAAACCTCCCCAGACTGATATCCAGCTGATCAATATTTAATTACTATTAAAATCGAATGAAGCTGGTGAGATTCAGTAATTAATTGGTTACAACACAAATATTTGAAAAAAGAAGACAGAGAACGTAACTGTTTTTGAGAGTTTCGTTATAATTTGACATTGCATGCTACCATAAAGTATGCTCGAAAAGCGTTCCAAGTTACATTCTACGGTCTTTCTCAAGTGTCAAAACGGGCCTCTTATTTTGTGACGACTATACTACCCCCCCCCCCCCCCCCCCCCCCCCCCGCAGGCTGGGCACGGAGCGCTCGGCGCTGTTCGTGGCGCTGGTGACGCTGATCTGCCAGCTGCGGCGCGAGCGGCGCGTGGACGTGTGCTGCGCCGCCAGGAAGATCCGCTCGCAGCGCGCCCGGACCATCGACACTTTCGTGAGTACACTACTATACTAATGTTTAAAAAACAAGAACATTATTTTTACAAAACAAAAACCGACTTCAAAAGACCGACTATTGAGTTATTCATCTATTTGTCGCGCACGTACTTAATGCAAATTTAAGACTTATATGGTTTTCTCATGGATACCATTATCAGAACTGGACTAAATTGAAATGGGACCAAAGGGGAAGCGTCAGCTTTCTAATAAAAAAAGAATCATCAAAATCGTTTCACCCAGTCAAAAGTTATGAGGTAACAAACATAAAAAAAAATACAGACGAATTGATAACCTCCTCCTTTTTGAAGTCGGTTAAAAATAAGGAAAAAAACTAAACAAACAGGTCAAGCTAAATAAAACCATTTTTCTTCTCTATATAGGTATACAGGTTGGCTGGTCATACGCTTGACATATTCTAGGTCAACTTAATAGTACTCATCGTTACAACTTTTACTACGGGACCAACCCGAAAAAAATCAGCTGTTCCATAGAAAAATGTCAATGTCACCCGACAAAATGTATGGAACAGCTGATTTTTTATCGCGAATTCTAGGTTGGTCCCATAGTAAAAGTTGTTCATAATGATAAGTACTATGAGCCCTTTTCGGCTTTGCATACGCTTTTCTTATAACTCTGCATTCGTAAGATTTGATATCAAATCTCGCTAGCCTATTCGATTCACGTCGTCTTTCTTTACCTAAAGGTCGATTCACACATATCAGTGAAGCCACAGTTCCGACGCAGTTCCGACACAGTACCGGCACATTCTCTATGAACGCATTGAGAGCACTGTGTCGTCACTGACACTGACAAGTGGGGATGTGTTCATAGAGAATGTATGAAAGAATATTTCGCACTGTGCCGGTACTGTGTCGGAACTGTGGCTTCACTGATATGTGTGAATCGACCTTAATTCTTTGTCTCTCCACAGTTACACTACGAATTCCTCCACCGTGCCATCCTGAACTACGCCGAGCTGCACAACCTACTCGAAGACAGTTAAACTCGCTCTCACACCATGGATAGATACGCGTATAGTACTACATGCTATACAGTTTGAGTTGGTTACTGAAACATTAGAACTGTCCTAACGGATAAACCTTGAAAAAGAAACTCCACGAAAAATGATCGTCAATATATTGTGCTGTCTAGATGGTGAGTCCTTTGCCCAGGAGTGTGTTATTTATTGTTGGTTAAAATATCAGATAAACCTGTTTTTGTATTGTGTCTGAAATTCTATAGAAGCATCTAGATAAAGTCTGTACCACTATGGGCGTCACTTTGCGTGACTGCGACTCGTTTTGTATATAACTTGACACTGGGAAATGCACAAGACTTGCGATGCCAAAAATATTGAAGGAAAAAACAACTGCCTTTGACAATTGACATTATTTCTGTCTCGATTATTCTTGAACACAATTACATCTTTTTAGAGATGGAAAATTCTAATCGCAAATGAAATTATTATATTTTTGATTTGATTAAAATTTGAGGGTAGATTCGTTTGTTTAACCAATTATTAACCAACTGCATGCTTTATTAGGACCGACTTCCTAAGAATTTCAGCTGTACAAAGGACCACTATCCATTCTTGTTTAACAACTGTACAGGACAGATAGACAGACAAAAGGATTATAAAACCTTATAAAGAACAGAAATAAATGTTTCAGTAATCAACATAGTCTTCAAGGCCTATGATTCATGTAAGTTAGCAATAGTTTTTGACAGCCCTAGCGGTATCCAATCGAACAATTGCTATAACTTATACCGTAATTAAGAAACTTTTGTATATTTGGTACTTTTCCCTCTTCACTACTTTATCTGTAGATAATTAAAATTTTACCCAACTGCCCAGAAGGGTCATGTTTTTGACGAATGGTTTACATTAGCTCCCGAATGAGCGTTTTTTTTGGTAACTTACTTTTGGTAGGTTTTGCTGTTTCGAATATGTTAGTTCGTTATTATGGCGGGCTTATGTTATTCTGGTAGCTGGAGGCAGTAAATTTGATCCGGCACTGGGATGTTGTAACGAATAAATCGATCGATATCTTGATTGGATCAATTGGATTTATCTTTCAGTGAATTGCATTGTCAAATACGCTGTTTAGATAACAGAGTATTCCAGTTATGATGCAGTGGTTTGAATCGCTGGACTGTGCTACTGGTATAATGTAAACAGGCTATACCTGCAAACTTTTGAAACTTTTAATATGAGTTTAATTTTGTTTCATATCTCGAAATTTGCTAGCATTTCGACGCTAGTTCATGCCAATATAAGTTAATTATATTTGTACAAAAACTTTTTGTAACTCAATATTATTAGTTTTTAGACTCTAGACTATATAGATAGGATTTTGTACTACAAAGAGAACCGCTTTCTGCTTTATATTAATTTTCGCTATACAAATATGTTACGTAATAAATTAGTATGTATTTGTAATTTTGTATACAAGATGTAGTCAATTTAAAATTTTTGATGGAAAAATGACAATCGAACTTGTGAAGGTGTTGCTGTCCTGGTCTATAATAGACTGCAATGAAAAGGACAGCAATAGTTTAGCTAGTATTCATGTCGAGTAAATTTTAACCGTTTTATGCATAAACGCTTTATAAGTTAATCTGTTATTGTGTTATAAAATTATCTGTCAACTTTTGGCTGATGAGAAATATCGCGCGCGGAAGCGAGACAGATGTTTATAGAACAGATTAGCTTTGTTGTACGTTTTTGAAAAAGAGGGTAGGTCTAAATTAATGTCAAAAATTTTAAATTGACTTTTTTATACCCACGTAGAATAGATCTGTATCTAAGTTTAATTAGTTTTGTATTCTTTTTTTAATTTTTGGTATAAATAAAATACCAAAAGGTTATCATGTCCAAAGAGAAGCGTGCTAGGAGTTAAAAATATCATGAAGTTAAAAAAAGTAAAAATAAATTCTACGTATTTATTTTGATAAACAACAGAGGCCATATTTTATTGCATTTTAAAAACAATTTTTAAGTTATTTTCTAATATATCGAGAGACTAATGAAAATTTGGTATATTTTAAAAAGGTTTTGTGAAAACCTGTTAAAATAAGGCCAAAAGAATATACCCCAAGGTTAGGCACAAATTGTTGAAGAATGCAGACATGCATGCAAGATTAGTGTTTGTAAATTACCGATTAAACCGATTCATCTTTTATAGTCATAGAATAAAATAATAGTACAAGTACAGAAGGTTGGCTCCGATATGACATGTAAATATAGACTCTCAGTACGTGGCAATAAAGTTAATTTTAGCATGCACAGCGAAGCCTATACCGGAGATAAATACCTACAGCTACGCAACGCGAGCGAGAAGACAGATCGCTTTGTCTCTTTCGTACTCGTCAAGTTAAATCGGCTACGGGGTTTGTGGCCGTAATAATACCACAGTAAAACCCTCTAACCAAAGTTTAAAAAATACTTTGAAAAATGTGAAAGGTTTCTATTGAAAATGTTTAAAAACAACCAGTAGAATTTTAATTACACGTAAAGTTATCGACAGTATGTTCCCAGTGTGCACAATTATTCAATAAAAAAACTTTTCGATGTATTTACTATTTTTAATTTCAATTATTTTTTGTATGTTAAAATATATGAGACCAAATATTATGGTCTTTACGTACGACTGTTTATACTTTTAGGTATACTATAAGCTATGTAATTAGATTTTGTATGGGCTAAATGAAATATACACTATGTTTTGACTGGGCGCGTGAATGTTATACGATTTTGATATTTTATATTGAAAAATTTAAGGGCCAATGAGAAGCATTAAGAAATAAAATTGTGTCGTGCTAGTTTTTATTAGCGCTATTGGGGTAATTCGGACTGCGCTCAATCTACCATATAAAAATGGATGTAACCATAAAAGTGTAACCGAGAAATAAATGAACCGAACCGACCGAAGTCATATTCGTAAGGGATCCTCTTTCCCTTTTTGGTACGGGACCCATACTATTTTTATTATTGAGATTGCAAGGCCTTGAAAAAACAAAATGAAACTAAAAAGTAAAAATCCGGTCGAACAATTATTTTATAGTTAAAGTGTACAACAATAAACGCACAAAAATATTTCATAACAAAACTAGAATTCAATATAAAATATCGAAATTGTAAAGTTTGGATTTGTCAATGTTTCCTTCAAATATCGTCCAACTGAATTATACTTGTAGGGCTGGGAAGTAAATGTTTTTATCGATATCGATAAAACTTCGGTTTATTTAAATATCGATGAAAACATTATTTCAGCATCCTTAAAGTAGCGTAGATAGAGCAATCTGTCAAGACGTGGTATTATTGAATGTTACGCTTTGAGTCCACCACTTAGAGCTCACTATTCAATGACACGGCAGAGTTAATTTTAAAACTAAAGGGACTTGCATCAGAGTATTGTTAAGTAGACTTACAATTTGAGAACTGACTGTATTATTGAAAAAAGTTTTCCTTCAAACTCACCGTGAAATGATCTCTTAAAGAAGTGTTCATTTTATTATTTCTTTAAAAATATCGATGCAAGTTCTGCGAGCGACTGAAAGCGAGTGTTTTTTAGCTTTTTTATATCAATAAACCTCGTAGGAAGTTTGGTTTTTATAATCAAAACTAGTTACTAAGAATTAGGTTAGGAAGATCAGAAATGAATAAAAAACGAAATGACGGCGAGTGGAGCGACTCTGATATGTAGACTAACCATAAAAATACTCTTTGATAGAAAAAAAAGTAATATAATTAGCTAAAGATCTGATGATAGTTTGAATTATACATATACCCATAGATATATTTTAATCGATTTGCTCCACTTGTCGGCATTTGACAACCTCCATTTCGGAGTGCAAAATTTATTACTTTATAAAAAAAACAAGCTCAGATCGCTTTAGACATATAACAGTGCGCTTTCTTATATTTGAATGGGGGCTATAACTAGAAACGAAATGGTTTAAGTTACATACCTTCTATTATATGTATTATATTTTTAGTTTTCCCTTTCTCGATATATCTAATTTAGATACGTGTACATCACTATTTTAAGTTTTTATTTTATTTTTTTATATGTATTATTCTTGTTATTAAATCCAGCGATGATATACAAAATTATAATGTCGTATGATTTCAAAATCTCTGCTGCAATTATGACATTTAGTAACTATACAGTGCCTTGCAAGAGAATAGCTAATAACAAAGGAAAGTGATGACTGAAGGCATGGAACGGGCTATTTTCTTGCCGGCTGTCGGGTTTTGTTGATAAACTTACGATCCTTGTTATAGGCTTTATTGCTAATGCAATAAAGATTGTAATCGGACCTCTGCTGCGCTCATAATGTAAATATTAGTTATATTTCGGCACGAGCACATTGTAGGAGGATTTACCGCAAAATATGTAAAACCAAAACAGTACCCACTATCCTGTAACAACTTGATTTTGTCGGAATAAACAGTAACCTATAGGTTAAAACAGGTTATACCATGAGCTATCTCCATTAGTTTCAATCAAATCTGGTGAGCCCTTTCATCATGAAGAAGAACAAACACGAAAATTCGCATCAATTAATAATATATTTTCCTGATCTATCTAAAAATCATGTGAAAAAAGTTGCACGAGATTTGAAGAAATGCTATTTAGAACCTAAATAATTAGGAGAATTTCTTATACTTTTTTTGTAATGCCGATTTTGCTTGAACATTTCTTGTCTTTCTTGAACATCTGTATAAAGTTTTGACGCCACCTAGACTTGCATGTTTGCCATTATGATTTTCAAACGTAAATACACCGTTTCAATCGATGTTAACTAAATGTCGATATTTCGATAAACTACATACGCTCAACACTTCTTCACAATTTAACAACATAGAAAATGTTTGACATCGATTAGAATTTTTATTTGGTGACATCAACAGAAATAAAGAATGATTATTATTTTATTGTTTATTATTTTATGTAAATAGATAATGCAGGTCATGTAACTTGATATTTTTGAAAATATACCATTATTTAGAATTTAAAGGTTTTATTTTTACATTTCCCTCCACAAGTGCGCTAGACTTTTTAGGCCAATGCCTCGCATCGCAGTGTTACCAGATGGGGGGGATTCCCTGCAAATTCGGGGGTTTTTTTCGACGTTGGGGGGAGATTTGGGGGGAAAGGTTTGTTGGGGGGATTTTCGGGGGTAAAAAAAACTTTGGCTAAATTCGCATCACATCAAAAAAATTCGCATCACTACTTTAGTGTACCTATAAACGTGTGTATTCTCGTCATAACAATACTATACTAAGTACCTACTTAAATTCAATTGTTCATTCATTGTAAAAGTCGGTGCAAGCAAGATAACTTTGTTTGCACGTGAGGTTGTAATCGGAACTCGTCGAATCGTTTTGTAACCAAAAGAATACGCTATTCATTGCCGAACGGTTGTATCAATTTCGTTCCGACATTGCAAATGTTAACAATGTTTAATTCAGAAAACGTATATATGTTAAAAAAAAAAGATAAAAATGATAGTGATTGCGAAAATGATTGCATGATAGTATTTGAAGCTGTAAATGAGGTTGAATAAAATTTTTAATATATTTGCTGTTTTTTTTCTCCTATAAAAAGTGTTTTGGGGGTTTTTTTCACAAAAAGCTAATTTTCGGGGGCATTTGGAATAAAGTTGGGGGGGAAACTCATATAGTAATCTGGTAACACTGTCGCATCGCTCGTGCCATCTATGCAAGACGATAGCGAGTGAAAGATAACGTACGAGCATCTACGCACTACTACAGTTTAGTACTTTAGGTAATACTTACTACCGTCCAGAACCCTATTAATACGAGCATTTTAGCTATTATTAGAAGCGTTATGTAACTTAAGACTTCGAATTTGGAGATGCTAGTCAGCATTTAGAAAATTAACTTATCTTAATATATAACATATTACCTCATGCAGTTTCCTCAAAGCCAAGCTTCCTCAAAATAAAATATGCTCGTATTTAAATATTGGCTAAATGCACAAACCCGAAGTTAAAATAACAAACAAAAATGATTTTTGACAATATTAAAATTTGTCAAAGTCGCTGTCAGTCAGGCGCATCCGTATGATAGATAGTTAAGTGGCATTTCTTGTCCGTCATTTAGCGGTTGCGGTTTAGATAAAAATAAAAACAAAAAGAAGTCTTAAAACATTGTTCGTTAGACTGTCTAATGGTGAATTACTGTTGTGTTTTCGGCTGCGGCCGAAATAGTAGAAGCAGTAAACATCTCTATTTTTACACTGCCCCAAAAGAGCTTCATCGGTGAGTTGAATTCACATCCTCATGTTTTATCCTCAACGTGGCGTATGTTCGTACTCTCTGTTTACAATTATTTCGATGTTTTCTTACAGCCAAGAGCAATGGCTAGAAGCTGCTGGCAGAACTGACATACTGAATAAACCGCCAGAAAAGCGTATTGCGTACCGATTCTGTTCGCGGCATTTTTCGCCCACCAGCTTGAAAAACAAGCACTTGTGCGCTGATGCTGTACCCACACTATGTCTTCCAGGAAGTGAGATCGAGGGTATGTACAATTTGTGACTTACATTCTACGTTTTTCATTTAATATCTTCCCTTACCTGCACAACTAAATGGCAAAAATATATATTTAAAATTCATCATCAGCCTATCTTATGTTTGTCCACTGCTTGACATATGCCTCGCCTAGAGAACGCCACAAAGCACGATCTTCTGCTAATTGATCTGATCATAAAATAGATAAACATTATTTATTGTTTCAGAACCCAAAGAAGACTCCGACAATGAAAAGCAAATTCACCCCAATATTTCATGCAACAACTGTGGGAACGCAGTCATGGGCTTTCGTTACAAATGTGTCACATGTACCGACTATGATCTGTGCTGTCGGTGTGAGGTGACCGAGACACACTCACAGCATTTCATGCTACGAATACCAGCACCTTCTAAATATGTAAGTAAAACTCATGTTGATGAAAGATGATATCCAAAATTTAATTGTTTCCATACTTTTCTCACATTTATTTTAATTGCAAATAATTTTAGCTATCTCACATAAAAGTGATACACATGCAGCATTATTATTTTGTTTCATAAATCATAATTGCCTCCAGTTGTTGCCATAGTTTTAAGTTTTATGATCCTTTTAGTCTGTGATTTCTGGTGTGAACAAAGAGTTTACTATCTTTCTATAATTTAAAATTGTTTCAGAAAAAAATTGACAACATGATCAAAAAATGGCGAGAATACTACTATAAAGAAACAAACACAGACAATAATGATGATACGAGTGATGATGAACCAATAACTAAGTACACTAAAAACTATGACAGCGGCGTCGATTTATCAGAAGATGTGAAAGAGACCATCAGAAATGAAGTGACCAGAGTTTTGGCACAGAAAACAACTGATACAAAGAAGAATAAGAAAGTATCACGTAAAAGGCCTTCGGAGACTGAAAAGTCAAGTAAAATTCAAAAGATTGAGACTGTTGACTTGACAGCACTGTTTTCTAATGCGGTATTCACAGATGAAGTTCAGAGTGTTGGAGGCAGTTCACAGATGGATGTTAAAAGCGAGTTGCCGGTTTCTTTTGATGGAAATCTAGGTTTGTTTTGGTACTCAATACTTTATTAGAAAGACTAAATTTTTACTCACCAACACTTACTTATCAATAAACTTATGAGTGTATACAGGATTATTAACAGTGGGTGTGCTAAGGCGAACAGGGCTCATAGTACTCTTCATTTTGACATTTTGACATTTTTTTTTAATTTTTAATTTTATTTAGTGCGGTGACATATGAATCTAAAAAAAAAAAAAAAGAGCGGGCTCTTTTTCCGCAACTAGGCCGGTAATCGGCCCTTTTTGCGTGACATATGCGGGTTTTCCTCACGATGTTTTCCTTCACCGAAAAGCCAGTGGTATGTAAATTCGTACATAAGTCCTAAAGAACTCATTGGTACGAGTCGGGGTTTGAACCCGCCACCTCAAGAATGCGAAGCGTCGGTTCTCCCACTGAGCTACCACGGCTCTGACATATGAATCTATTATAATATTGATTGATAATAATTGTTATAATGATAAAGAGAATTGAATTTTAAGAAAATGGATCTTTTAAATGCTTGTTTTTTTACAGAACCGGCTCTCCCAATAATGCAAATGAAACTCAGTGATGATCTGTCAGAGCTCATGATGGAAGTCACAGATCAGAAGTCTATGTTTTAATCATTACGAATCTCAGTATTGTACTTTAATCATTCTAAGTTAAGTGGACTGGAGTCAAATCTGTTTTTAAACTAACTAAAAGCTCTAAAATTATCTGCACCATTTTTATAAGCCAATATTTTTAGAGCCATATTAATTAATACAACAATATTAATATGTTACTGTTTATAAATAACTGCTTTGAAATGTATTCCTGGTGTATTTCTGCCTTCAAATCGCTTCAGTGAACTTCCGCTAAGTAACGTCTGATTCAATAAATTATGTTACTGTTTATAAGTTAAGTCCTATAAGTTTTGTTTTATTCTGTGATAAAGCATACAATTAAAATAAACTTTATTTATTCAAATTCTATTTATTTCTTTAGCCAAAATTTAATCTACTGGCGTCAGTTCAATACTATTCTGAAATGAAGTCTGCAAATACAGAGGCATACGGCCTTTGGCCATTTTGATTCTCTTATGCACTCGTAACTCGTGCCTCATTAATGCTTTTTTCGTACCATATTTATTACCACAAACTCTACAGCTGAACTCTTTAATTCCAGCATGGTCAGCTCTCAAATGGGCATCCAAATCCCGCTGCGTATAGAACCCTCTACTACATTCAAGACATTTAAAAGGCTTCTCTTTTTCATGCGTCAACAAATGCCTATTTAGGTTACTTCTGGTAATGAACCTTAGCTCGCATTTGTCACATGAGAACGGTTTGTCACCAGAATGAGTTCTTGTGTGTATCTTTAGAGACTCCATAAACCTTCCCCTGTATGGACAGACCTGGCATTGAAACGGTAACTCGTTACTATGTAGTTGTAAATGCCTCAGCAAATTGTCCTTCCTGTAAAGTTTGCCGCAGACGTCGCAAACCAGATGTGTTGCCGATTGGTGTCTCGCCAAATGCTTCTCATAAAGCTGCTTAGTTAACAATTTCATGCATATTCTGCATTGGATACGGACATTTTTATGCTTTTTGGTGTTTTTATGTCTAGTATATGCCTCCAATGTTTTAAACTTTACCTGGCATGGTTTGCATTGGTGTTCATTTACTACATTTGGTACTTTGGGTGCTTCTAATTCATTTCCTATGTCCTCGTCGTCGCTTATTGCGTGAGTATCTGAATAAGTAGATGTTTGGCGCAAGATTTCATCACTTTCCCTTGCCGACTTCCTGAATAATACTGCGCCTCTTAGAAGAGAATGGCAGTCACCACACAAATGTTTAGGGTATTCGTCGTTTTCATCTATTTTGACTCCACTGATAGTTTGTATAGCATCAGGTACATCAAAAGTTAGATTTGCGTTGTAAATAGGTATCAGTCCGTTATTCAAGCATACTCTACAGCGATTATTTTGATCATCACAGGAAGATTTGTTGAGAATGTGTTTATTTACCGGAATGAGTTCACTTTTGGACTCCTGCTTTTCAGCCGGCTGTTTCCTTTTGTTTTGTTTCTTTTTTTCCTTTTTTAACATTTTCAACATAAAGTAAGAACTGGACATACTAAATGTACCTATGTACCAAACTACCAAATGAAATGTAAAATAAATAAACTCAAATCTCGGCTTGGCTCTTTCGATCTGAGCTTGGCTCTTCCTCTTCCTATTTTGCGAACAAGGAAGATTCAAGATTCCTTCGCGCCTTCGGCTTCGTCGCCACGACTAAAAGTATCTAACTTACTTTCTCAATCTCAAGTAGGTAGGTAGGTAATAAGGTATGTACTCTGATGGACTCAGTGGCTACCTACCACGAATTCAAATTATTTACGAATTTATCAACATTTTTTGGTACCTAGAAAGAAAGCGGGTAGCGTTTTGGCAACACTCAACAAAAAAGTTTGTTTTTTTTCCACACTATGGGCACGCTAATGCTATTTAGCCAAACTTCCCAAACAGTGAAAGGGTCATGATGAGAAAACACCTGCACTTTAGAATCTAAATGCACAGAAAACTAGGGGTTAGATAGAATCTAATTGTTCTTTGGTAAGAAAGTAGAAACTGTATCACAGGCACCAAATTCTTCTTCTTAAAACATGGGCTATAAACATTGTAGTAATTACCTACTCATCATCCACAGCCTTCTTTATCCCACAGCTGGGTATAGGCCTCTCTCTCACTGTGCCATCTGCCTCGGTCCTGCGCCAATCGGATCCAGGTTCGACCCACGACCTCGACCTTACCTAACACTCAGATAATAATAAATAACAGTGCAATTGCAGTCGATTTTGTGTTTCTTATTGAGTTTTACATTGTTCAAATAAATTATTTTACGTTGTTAAAAACATACATCTTCTTATATATAAAAATGAATCGCTGTTCGTTAGTCTCGCTACAACTCGGGAACGGCTGGACCGATTTCGCTAATTTTGATCTTGACATTTATTTGTGGAAGTTCAGGGAAGGTTTAAAAGTAAAAAAAAACACAGCGGGTGAAACCGCCGGGGGTCAGCTAGTCTTCTTATATATAAAAATGAATCGCTGTTCGTTAGTCTCGCTAAAACTCGGGAACGGCTGGACCGATTTCGCTAATTTTGATCTTGACATATTTGTGGAAGTTCAGGGAAGGTTTAAAAGTAAAAAAAAACACATCGGGTGAAACCGCCGGGGATTAGCTAGTAAGTCAATATATCTTTTTTATTTCTTGGATTTTTACAATAAAACAACAAAATAATACACTAACCATATCCTATAACTAGCTCTAGCATACCACTAGAGTAGCAGCACAGCCACATTTCTTCAGAAGAATGTCGAGAAGAAAACAATATTTATAAAAATATGTAGGTATTTTGTTTAGCTTTCAATCTTTTCAATGGAGCAAGGTCAATATTTAATAGATGTACAAATTATTGGGTTTAAATATTGGATTATAAATAGACTTTAATTCTGTGATTTAATAAAAAAAAAAAAAAAAATACAATTCAAATAATAAAAAATATTGCAACAATATTAACATTAAGTCATGATGAGCTTAAACTCGAAGCAGGAGACATAACTATCCCATGTAAAGTTTGTATGGAAGACGTTTAACCTTAAACATAATAAAATAACATTCTACTTTAACACTTTGGCAGCGGCTAGTAATCACAAGCTCTAGCCTCAGGCGCGGCTAATAGTCAAACACCTTGTTGTTTATGTGCCTGGCGTGTGCAGCCACTCTCGCGTCGCATAGAGGAAAACACAAGGTATGTGTTTCCCGCAGCCAAAGTGTTAACTATCTCACAGGCAACAAGCCCAACCGGCTTTACTTTACTTCATCAGTAGTTTTTTTGTGTATTTTTTTATGTTTTCTTAAAGTTTTTATTTTGGTTGATCCAAACTCGCACATATCACAGTTATAAGGTTTTTCTCCAGAATGACTTCGCATGTGTGTTTTTAAGCTCGTTGCTGACGCATAACTACAAATGTCACATTTATACGGTTTTTCTCCGGTGTGTATCCTCATATGCGATCTTAGATGACTAGCGTGTCCCGCTTTATAATCACAAACACTACATTGGTACGGTTTCTCTCCTGTGTGGATGCGTTTATGTGCTTTTAAACTACTTGCGGCTGTTGTGCCGTAACCACATATATCACATTTATATGGTCTCTCTCCAGTGTGTGTGCGGATGTGTCTTTTTAAAGTGCTTGATACTGTTGTTACATAGTGACATAAATTACACTCATAGGGCTTTTCTCCTGTGTGTGTGCGCATATGTTCTTTTAAATTACTGGCCCGTGCAGATTTGTAATCACAAATATGACATTCATAAGGTTTTTCTCCGGTGTGAGTTCTGATGTGAGTTTTTAAAGAGCCCGCTTGATTTGTTTTATAATCACATGTCTCACATTCATATGGCTTTTCACCCGTATGTGTCCTTACATGCATTTTTAATGAGCCTGCTAGATTTGATTTATAGTCGCACATATTACATTTAAATGGCTTTTCTCCAGTTGTTCCAATCTGTCTGTTTAAACGACTTCTACCGTTTGGGTATTTCATGTTTAGATTTTCGTGCGCAGTTACAATTGGAGATCCAGTGTTATTCTCATCTCTTAGAGTGATAGCTTCCTCGGTGTTCATGGTGGCTCAGAATAGCAATAGTTACACTTGATTTAATAGAAATTAACAATCGTTGGTGCTGGCTAGCGCGAAGCCTCTTCCTTAAGTTGTATGCCTATTTAGAATGTACAAAATAATACAATTATTCAGAATACTATTTCTGAAGCGTATTGAACAATACAATAATCCAAACACTTTAATTATTCACTTCATTACTTGTAAATTTCTTCAATAAAAAAAAAAATTCTACAATAAATTTGTTTGACTTGATGGTCTGATGTAATGTTGCCAACCATGTAAAGGGAAAACCGTAGACTAGCTTTAAAAAAACAGTAGAAAACTGTAAAAACCTATCAAATCTACAGCTTTTGCTAAAATCGCAAAGACCGGATTTAAATTAACTGAAGACCAGAGTAAGTGTAACCGTAACCTTGGTCTTGAAAAATAATCTTTTCAAGACCCAGGTTACGTTTTATTTATAATTTTGAAGCCACCGAATAAATGAACGAAATTGTGTATTTTGAGACAAAATATAGGCTAATTTGACGATAACCTGAAGATCCTCGAACTACCCAATTAAATAGGCCGACAGGCATGGCCTTCGACGATATTTTTTACGCAAAATTAGTGTAGAAGTTGCTAAAGTAGTTGTAAACACTTTGCAAGATGTAGAAATGTAGTTGCTAAAACGGCAACACTGTAGAATGAACAATTTATTTTTAAATTTAAAATAGTTTAGGCTTTTAACGTTTAATGTATTTGCCCCTATTTATCGATCAAATAGGATAGGTAGTCAAAATAACTAATATGTACCTATGCGTTGTCGTCGGTGTGATTTTCATATTGTTAAGAATTTTAATCGGCCAAACAGCCCAACGCGAAATTTTATGAATAAATAATGCGCGACGGAGGTTTTTCATACAGCACTGCTGTTGGTGTTGTTTTGTTTACTCAAAGGAGTGAAAATAATGTTACAAATTACGGGCATAACACAAACACACTTATTTGGAGCTTTAAAATATATTATTGCAATACTACATTTATTTAATACTATACATCATAAATACCATGGAAGTAGGCTCCAAGATAAATACTATCTCATAACAAATAAGGCTTGGCTATTTACACATCATCAGTTCAACTTCGCTGATCACATAATAATATACATATTTTACATTTGAGTGGCTTTTGTCCAGTATGACTTCCAATGCATATTTTTATATGATTTGCGTGTATTGATGTAAATATAGCAAATATAGCTTTTATGGTTTTAGTTTTCACCTGTGTGTGACCGTGACTGTCTGTGATGTTTTGAATCACATTGCAGAGCAAAATATTTATAACATATAGTTATGTATGTTTTGTCTCTAGTGCTTTTATTTATGACTTTCCATGTGTGCTTTTATACGAGTTGCCGATGTATAATCACAAATTTTACATTTATAAGGTTTTTCTCCGGTGTGCCTTCTCATGTGTGCTGATAAATGACTTGCATGTCCCGCTTTATAATCACAAATATTACATTGGTACGGTCTCTCTCCTGTGTGGATGCGTTTATGTGCTGTTAAACTACTTGCGGCTGTTGTGCCATAACCACATATATCACATTTATAAGGTCTTTCACCAGTGTGTGTACGGAGATGCCTTTTCAATGTGCTTGATACTTAGTGATTAAACGAACTTACCTTTGTGAAGTTCTATCATAATTATACGTAGCACTTTGTCCGAAGAAATTAGTATTAGTAGATATTATATACACATGTAGTTTCGCTAGGTGACACCACTCTTTGCACTAATTGTTGAGAGAATGTAGGTAGAATTAAACAAGTTAAAATATCCGAGGGTAGATATAACCCACCTCGCCATTTTGTCGTTCTTATTCTTCATTTAGTTTAGAGATATACATATTTATATTACACACCTAATTACACCTTTGTCATTGGCATGCTTCTTTAGTTCTAATGATATTCAAGGGTTGCGTTTGCTCCTGGGGGGGCGGGAGTACATACTAATTTCTTCGGACAAAGTGCTACGTATAATTATGATAGAACTTCACAAAGGTAAGTTCGTTTAATCACTAATTATACTTCGCACTTTGTCCTCGAAATTAGTATTAGTAGATATTATATACACATGTAGACTTTGAGAGTAATGTAAAGAAGTATTGTCAATGACACGTTAATCGTGTGAAATCAACTTAATGTTTATTAAGCACAACCATAGGTACTGTAGGTATATTTTACGTGAAAATATTCATATTTTACGTTACTACCTTATTACTTAACTTAATTGTTATATTTAGCTTAAACAGTATCTAGGCATCTATTCGCCTGATGGTGTATTATTATTATATTAATAATTGCTTGAGCTAAGGACAGGTGACAGGCATCGGTAACAACCCTGTTGTAAAACGGAACGAAGGTAGTGGAGCTGTGGCTCCATCCCGCAGTGTTGCGGATAGTGTCAAGACTGACACCAAGCGAGCGTGCGGCAGTCGCAGTTTGCCGACTGGTTTAAGTGAATAAAATATCGCATTTGTCTATGTATGCCTGTAGTATTTTTGCTGGGTTTTCGTAGAAAAAAGGTAAGAAGAAAACTGACTGCTTGAAACCAGGAATGTTTATTTATATCAAGCTTTTCATTACCAATTGACAATTGTCAATTATGCATAAGTGACCTAAAACACTGTTGGTGCCCCAGGTAGCATTGTATTTAGGTAAAGGAGGTTTACCGTCGCTAAACATTTTCGATAGAAAGACAATTAGGTACGCTAGGGATTGAGGCCTTATATAGAACAACATTGTAATTGTTTAAGCAATACGACCACCACTTCCAGAGAAATCCGTCATGTTGTTTATTGGAGCTTTTAGTCAGTGAGGCAACTTGTAGGCTTCGACTTGATAAAGCCTGATAACACTCCTGCAGCCAGGGTAAGATTGGAATATATCTGCGATTTGTAATGCGATATCAAAATATTATCGTTAGGTGTAAACGTAGCGATATCAGACACAAGTAGGGATTTGAACAAAGAGAACCATGCTTGTGTAGGAACATTGGTACAATGAAACATTGCTACAATCACAATGCCACATGCGTTGTTTGAAATGTTTTTTCGCAGCCTTCTTAGGACTATTGAAAATGAAGGGAAGGTGTAAATAAAAATAAGATGTCTGACCATGACTGCAAATGAATTAAAAGCGACTGCGTCCAAGATCTTTGTGTGACGATATGTATCTATTACATTTATTGATGATTCGACTTTCAAATCTATTTCAGGCAGCTCAAAAGATGCTGCTAAGTATTGGGAAGCCCAATCAGCTAACTCCTATTTGATATCTGGGTGTGTTTTACGTGATTCAAAATCAGCGAGAACATTGATACATGATCTACTATAGGACGTGAAGATAAAAATCTTTGTAGCCGTGAGGCCAAATTTCTTTTGCTGTTTTAGTAAGATTGGAAATAGAATTCCATCCATGCGGTTAATGTAAGCTATCGCAGAATTGCGGTGGTGTTGTCGATGCGCAAAAGTATCAGACAGCCGTATAAATCCTTGGAAAAAAATTAAGAGCTATGAAAGCAGCTCGAGGTAATTTCAATGCCTTTCTTGTTTACTACTTGACCATTGAGCACTTGCAGTTTGACCTTTACAGTTCGCCCCCACCCCGTAGTTGAGGCGTCAGAATAAATTTCTGTAACGTGCACAGCACGTCGTTTCTGATATGGTGTGTTGATTGGCCTATGGCACTAATCCACCACTTAATATCGGGCAACAGAGTGTCGGGTACATTCATAAACTTATCACAACATCATAAGTTAAGATATTTATTTATTTATTTATTTATTTTTTTTTTTTTTAAATCAGCGCAAAAAAGCGCGCGACTGATTGCGCTTTACAGACCGAGCGGTTTATGTGCTCGTATGTGTAGGTTTGACCGGTAAATTTTTTATTTATTTATTAAATGTTTCTTAATTACTTATAACAAAAATGTATATTTTTATTTTATTTTATTTTTTGTGTTGCAAGTTGCTAAGTCGCCATATAGCAAGTAATAGTAATAACTTCAGCAAGGCATGATATAACACGTGCCATTTGTTTTTGTTCGGCTTCGATTTCTTTGTCCGGTTTCAGTGCCGTTCTGGAAGGGCAGCTTTTGTTTCAGGGTTAAGCTGTGGAGCATTGATGTGCAAGCATAATTGCTGGCATAGCATGCAGGCATTGAGTACTTAGTCAAAATATTTGTATATTGTAACCTTCAGGCGCGATATATTTGAGGCGGTTGCAACTCTGAACGGGTGTCGTTTGCAATTTTCATTGTGATTATCGGGTGTTTGCCCAAAACCTCCAGTACCTCTTCATCTAATTTTAAAGGTTCTGTTGTCGATGAAGTTGGATCGTCGACAATTATGTCCGCGATATTATTTGCGGTCCTGAGATCGCAAATACTAACTATACTAAGTTACTGGTAACTATAGGGACCGTCGCCGCTTTACCTCCATAAGTGTCGACGAGATCTGCGCCGAAATTATCAACGTCCTATACAGTCACGTGATTTGGAGGCTCTGGGATTCAGTCGTCTGGGCCCAGGTTTGGTTGGGGTGACTCAGGAATGAGTCGATATTGACTTGTAAGTATAGGTTTTTAACCTTATATAATATACGTTTAGTTTATATAATAACAACAAGTCCAAAGGTCTTAAAATTTTGCTCAAAGTAAATGATTAAAAGTTATTGTGTTTTCAGTTTCGAGTAACTGATCAAATTTTGAACGCGGTGGTTAGTTCGGTTACATTCATTGACAGATTAGTGGACTTTAAGGCTGTCTAGTGTCAGCAAAAAGGTTATCAGTTCCAACTGATAAAATGTCGAATGCGGTGAAAGAACCCCAATGGTTAGTTCGGTTGCATTCATTGAGATAATAATTGAACTTTAAGGCTGCCCTAGTGCCAGCTAAAAGAAAAAAGGTTATCAGTCCCGGCTGATAAAATGTCGTATGCGGTGAAAAAACCCCAATGGTTAGTTCGATTGCATTTATTGACAGATTAATGGGCTTTAAGGCTGCCCAGTGCCATCTAAAAGAAAAAAGGTTATCAGTCCCAACTGATAAAATGTCGTATGCGGTGAAAAAACCCTGATGGTTAGTTCGGTTGCATTGACAGATGTCGTATGCGGTGAAAGAACCCTGATGGTTAGTTCGGTTGCATTGACAAATTAATGGGCTTTAAGGCTGCCCGGTGCCAGCTAAGAGAAAAAGGTTATCAGTCTCAACTGATAAAATGTCGTATGCGGTGAAAAAACCCTGATGGTTAGTTCGGTTGCATTGACAGATTAATGGGCTTTAAGGCTGCCCCGTGCCAGAGGTTATCAGTTCCAACTGATAACAATATCGAATGCGGCGAAATAGCACCGCTGGCGATCTCGGTTGCATTCTTATGAACTTTGCTTTATAATTATTAAGGTAATGAATACATAGTAATACCACTACATACCTTGTCGATGTACCTACTGTACTTCGTACTATTATCCGTTGCTCCAATGAGTCCTCGGAATCACTACTAGAAACGTCACTTTTAAACGACTTATTTTTCACTTTAATTTTTTAATTTTACGCATTAAAATTCCGCGGTTTTCTTTGACAGCTTTCGAGCGTTTTCTTTTAGGTATTTTTTGAATAACAAAAAGAACACTAAGTATTATACTTTTGTTGAATTGAAAGTGTCCGGAGTGGTTGAGCACTAAATTGCGAATGAAGAATAAGAACGACAAAATGGCGAGGTGGGTTATATCTACCCTCGGATATTTTAACTTGTTTAATTCTACCTACATTCTCTCAACAATTAGTGCAAAGAGTGGTGTCACCTAGCGAAACTACATGTGTATATAATATCTACTAATACTAATTTCGAGGACAAAGTGCGAAGTATAATGTTGTTTCATATTTACATATATCACATTTATACGGCTTTTCTCCTGTGTGTGTGCGCATGTGGGCTTTTAAATGACTTGGCCATGCCGATTTGTAGTCACATATATCACATTCATACGGTTTTTCACCTGTGTGGAGTTGCAAGTGTTTTTTTAATGTGGATTCTACAGATGATTTATAACCACACATTTCACATTCATAAGGTTTAGTATGTGATCTGATGTGTCTTTTTAAATTATGTGGTTGCTTTGCTTTATAACTACAGAGGTGGCATTGAAGCTGTTTTTCTTCCAAATGACATTGATCCAGAGTTTGGTTTTCTCCAGGGTATATTCCATTCTGTTCTTTTAAATGAGTTTCCGCTGTAGCGCATTTGCGATTGTTTTGCTCTTCGTGTACAGTAATCAATTCAAAGCAAGGAGCAGAAGTGCTTTGTACCGATTCAAGTTCGCTATTCTCCCTCATAGTGATCACTTACTTCGTCTGTCCTGTGTTTAAAGATAGTTTGCACATATTTTCGAGGGATCGTTTGGAAAAACTCATGTTCCTCGATTCATTTCTCATATTTTCTCTAAATTATCCAGACAGATACAGAACCGAGACATTATTTAGTACTTTTTCTATGATCAAGAGCTAAGACAACTTTTTCAGTTATAAAATAAATTGAAACAAAATCAAGGCACTTTGTCAACTTCAACTCTTGTAAAAAGGTGAAGATTGTTTTGCTATTGTTCACGCTTTTGAGTTGATGATGTTTTACGTCTTGTCGTCTGGCTTAGTGTTGTTGCAATAGTGATAGTCTATCGATAGTATCATAATAATTAATACTATCGTGGCCTTGAAAATCATTCATACTATCGATAGTGCTATTGAAACTATCGACTCTAGACAATAATATCGATAATATCAATAGTATCGATTGTTAAAAACAAATAATACTATTGCCAAATATCAATGGTATCGATACTATCGATAGTATTAGTAAAAAAAATATCGATACCATCGATACCATCGATAGTATCGATACTATCGATGGCATACGTTTCGATAGTTTCGATAGTATTGATATTATCGATACTATTGATAGTTGTGCCCTATCGATAGCTTAATATTTTACGATAGTGTATTCTTAGCTATTCGTATCCTCTTCTGTTAATATTGTTTGTGTTTCGTTATCTATCCATAGTGTCGTTCGTTGGCAAGCTCTTTCATAAACATAAAAAAATATCGTATATCTGTATCCCCTTTTTTTTTTTTTTTTGGGGGGTGGGAAATCATCAAATGACCCCTCCCACTCTTTGGGCAGAGCGGAAGGGAGTGTCAGACTTCTACTGACCAAAAACCACCCATGTTCCTTCTACGCCCTTGTGACGCCGAGGCCGCGGTAACTTCTACCCGCAGCCCCGACGGGCATGGGCCCTTTCGGGCCCCTTCCATGTTGCTGACATCTCTTTGAGGCGCGCGTGGAACACGAACGCGCCGTCGACACGGCCTGTGTCGTCATAAGACGGACGGACAGCGAGCTAGCCCAATAGCTCACCGTCCACAGGCCATATCTGTATCCCTGAGCTACCGATCAGGTGTCGTTTGATTCTTATTCGATAGTATCGAAAACACGTCGATAGTTAGTAACTATCCTATCGACTAACCAAAACTATCGATACTATCGATACGCGACGATGTATCAGAAATAGTATCGATTATTTTGTACAATACTATCGATGATATCGATAGTATCGAGAGTATTGCTGAATTTCGATATTTTCGATAGAACTATCGATAGTATAACTGATTTCCAAGGTTAGCTATCGATGCCGTGTCGACGGCGCGTTCGTGTTCCACGCGCGCCTCAAAGAGATGTCAGCAACATGGAAGGGGCCCGAAAGGGCCCATGCCCGCCGGGGCTGCGGGTAGAAGTTACCGCGGCCTCGGCGTCATAAGGGCGTAGAAGGAACATGGGTGGTTTTTGGTCAGTAGAAGTCTGACACTCCCTTCCGCTCTGCCCAAAGAGTGGGAGGGGTCATTTGATGATTTCCCACCCCCCAAAAAAAAAAAAAAAAAAAAAGGTTAGCTATCGATAGCGAAACTATCGCTATTGCAACAACTCTAGTCTGGCTCTTGATTTGGCGTTTGCTACTGCTGCTATTGTTGCCAGAATTTTCATCTAGGCATCTATCATTTTACAAAAAATGTTTTTAGTTACTCTGTGTCAATACCAAGGCAACTACTCCGGCAACACTGTTTTGGAATAATTTTATTACTATTTTATTTCAAATTGTTTATTTCTAACATAATAGTAACTTAGTAAGCAATAACCGTGAAATAACTTTTCAGAAAACGCTCCAAACGATTTTAAATATCCCTATCACACTTTGTGATGAGCGGTTACTGTTGTCTTGTATTTTGTAAGAGAAACATGAGTGTGATACTGTAGGCCTACAGCTAGCCTACAACCATGGATACCGGGGGCTCCAACAAACTTCAGGGTTCAGATTCTCAGGATTCTGATGATCTACTACCGCCGGGGACAACTAGCTATGATCGTGTAAGTATTTAAAACTTATTTGACCTCAGCAGTCAGCACTGTCCATTGCTTGTGAAAACGTATTGTTTTCTAGCCTCCTAGTTTCTCTCCGTAATAACAGAATGGATTTATATGAAACTTGGTGTTGAAATGAATTGACTTTAAGTTTCTTTTTTATCCACAACAAAATTTAGTCCTCAGTGAACAATATCAATGAACAATGCTATGATTAAATTTCAGTAAAGTATTAAAAATACTTACAATCCTGTATGATAATTACTAAAGTCAATAGTGCTATATTTAATACTCTAAGTCTTAGCTAAGCATCTATGTAATGTAATCTAATTAATATGTTAATTCCAGCCTGTGTTCAGTCTGGCCCCCAAAACTGTTAAGGCCAAGAATGTGCCCCCTACGCCAAGAGGAGTGGAGCATGCCAAGAAACGGCTCAGAGCGTTTTCTATTCAGAAAAAGACTTCACTGTCTCCTGTCTCGGTCCCTAAACCCATCAGTACTGGAAGTGAGTATTCATACAACAGTTATATTTACTAATTAGCTGTGTCTTGTGAGTTACAGTAGAACTCCAATTATCCGAATTAATGGGGACCGGGACCCATTCGGATAATCAAATATTCGGATAATCGGATTTTACATGATGAAAACAATACAGTATTGTACACGCACAAACAAAAGTAAGCCGTAGCGAAAGAGTAGCGTCCTCGAGCAAGGTCAATAGCACACTGGCTAATCAAAACAAACAATGACAGGTGCGCCGTGACTGCAATGCGCCGGAACTTGTCTTAACTTGCCGTTGTGCCTACACACGCGGGGGTTTTTTGTGATTCGGATAATCGGCGATTCGGATAGCCGGAGTTCGGATAATTGGAGTTCTACTGTACTTACTTATTTCCTGTCTTGAGGTAAACAAAACAAAAACAAGTTAATCTAATTGGTCCAGCCATTTACAAATTTTTGTAAATGGCTGAAATTTTTGTGGCTCTTGGTGATTTTTCAAACATAAGGTACAAAAATAATTAGGAGTGATTAACTAAACCTATAATAAAACCACAGGCGACAAACAATAACATAAATAATTTTAATATACCAAATCAACGCGTTTGATTATTACCTGTGCCTGGGGCTAGCACATGTGATCACTAGCCGCAGCCAAAGAGTTAAGTAAAGTGCTCATTATCATTGCAGGTGCCACAGTTTTCATTGGCAAGGCAGCTGGAGTGAAGACACAGCCTAAGCCTGAACCAGATCCTATGACCGATCCAAAGAAGCTTCCAAAACCACCAAAACCGGGTGCAAAGTTGCCAGGCCAGCCAGGTAACATTTCATAGTAACTCAGAACAAGACAAAGTAATGACAATAAATAGCAAATACAAAAATCTGGTCTCACAAGCAAATTTTGCATTTAAGTAGGCCCAAGTTTGAAGGCATTTTACAACAGATCTAAAAATTATATCTGTCTTTATCATTGCAAGCCATTAGACAAGGATGCCAATAGTTTTAGGAAATTTAGATCTGTCTTAAAAAGCCTTCAAACTTGGGCCTAGTATACTGGGTTCTAAAAAAGGGTATGCTAAGGCAAGAAAGGCTCATAGTACTCATCATTATGAACTACTTTTACTATGAGACTAACCCCGAAATCGCGAAAAAAAACCAGCTGTTCCATACATTTTCTTGAGAGTCATTGAAATAGTTCTACGGAACACCTGATTTTTTTTCTCGATATCTGGGTTTGTCCAGTAGTAAAAGTTGTTGCAGTAAAAGAAGCCATGGTAGCTCAGTGCGAGAACAGCCGCTTCACATTCTTGAGGTGGCGGGTTCAAACCCCGACTCGTACCAATGAGTTCTTTGGGACTTATGTACGTATTTACATACCACTGGCTTTTCGGTGAAGGAAAACATTGTGAGAAAACCTGCATATGTCCGGAGAAGGAATTCAATGGCATATGTGAATCCACCAACCCGCACTTGGCCAGCGTGGTGGAATACGGCCTAATCACCCTTCGAGGGTAGACCTGTATCCCAGCAGTGGGAGGATAAAGGTTGCATATGAAAAGTTGTTCATAATGATGAGTACTACGAGCCCGTTTCAGCTTAGCATACCCAATCCTTATAACCCTGTACTATGACTTAACCATACTCAATATTTTTCATTCACAGAGTCATACATACTTACTCAAAAGAAGACGCTAGCCGAGATAGAAGATATGAAACGTAAAATGGAGTTGGTAGACCTTGGAATTCCTCTCGGACTGATCTGCCCAGAACCAAACAGCGATAAAGCGATGCCTACCAAGGCAATGCCTCCGATTAAAACCTTTTTAAGTAAGTATAACTTTTTTTGTGGATTCGATTATTTTTTCCTATGTCCATAGATTTCCTAACACATAGATTTTGGAATCGGCACTCTAGAAGCCACCCATAAATTACGTTACACGATTTTCATGAGTTTTTGACCTCCGTCCTTGTCAAAGTTTGTCACGTTTGTAAGACTCCCCTGTGACGTCACAATTTTTGCATTTTTACTTTTAGAAATTATTAATTTAAAAATGTGGTGTGCATCGTCGTGTGTGTGTTTTAGAGGAATATAAAGAAAAACTTGTTTTAATACTTAGATTAAGTTTTAGATTTGGAAATGTGACGTCACAAAACTTAAGACCTCCCCTCCCACCCATTGTCACACAATGTCACACTTCATCGACCCCCTCCCTCCCCCTTTACGTGTGACGTATTTTGTGGATGGCCCACTGTTCAGTAATCAGTGGTAAATAAAAAGTTAAAAGCAGACATTTTGTTATAATTAACACCGGAATACTCGCGTAAATATTAAGCGCGTAATAAAAGCGCGTTGTTTATTTTATTAATTAATTTCGCGTCACGCTTGTATCTCACCTGATGAAGGTCGCCGAATGTAATCAAAACTAGTCGTAGTAAACGACTTAATTTTTACGTGAGTATTCTCGTGATAATTTTATCAAAATGTGTCGGCCATGTTAGTTTTCACAGACAAAAATTGTTGCTAGTCGTTTTGTGCATTGTAATGACAATACATGACAATGTAGTTCTGAAATTCGTTTGCGGTATTTCGTTGTACTTTGGTTTATGAGGCACCCAACCCAAAATCCATGTCTTGGTAAATCTATGTCCATTCCACTCATTTCACAGCATGTCTGGTTTGAAATTAAAAATTATTTCCTAGAAACGTCCAAAGGTCTAGTATCCTATAGACAGTACATTAAACTGATTTGCAATGTATATAATTCAGACAGCTAGCTGAGGTGCGCGGGGCGGGATATTATCGTGCGTCATTGATGGTCAGAGCAATTTTACAGCACTATTGGTGCTAATGAGTTAACGAAAAGTATTCATCAAAAGCAATTTTACAGGCACTATTTGTGCTAATGTGTTGACTGAAACTAGTCTTCAAAGGCAAGGTGTCTAGTCGATGAAGTGTGAAGTCGGTGACTCCTGCAGTTCAATATTGAGATTTTGGACTGTCAAGAACTTCCCACAATTTATTGCAACTGCAGCTTGCAAGCTAGTTTAGGCAGCTGGCTAACTGGCTAGCTAACTGACTTGTTGAGATAGGATGCGGCAAGAAATACCTTGTGCAACTTTTCCTTTGTAACAAGTCTTAACTTTGCTTGATTTCCTTTGAATTTTATTCTGCTTGTTACTTGTATAACCGTACACTGCTCGGACAGATAGATGCGGCAAGGAATATCGAAAAAAGCAAGTTAAATACGGACCACGATACTTTCCGATTCGTAAGTCTTCAGACAAATTTTTGTTGGTAGTTTTTTGAGTATTATTTGCATGATTTTTCGATGAAGTTTTGATTCTTTGTGTTATTGATTTTGAGCTTTATTCACTGGTCAGTAGTTTTGTTGCCCTTGATATAAGAGTGGTTTCGAATAATTTTAGGCTAACAATATACAACTCCGGTTTTTAAAATCTAAATTTTCACAGTTTACTAAAAAAAGCAGTTTGTATGAGAAAAAATAGTAAAAAAACCAATTCAGTACTTTCATAAATAAAAATAAATAGTAAAATAATATAAAATATAAACAAGTAATAAAGTATAGAAATCCGTAGAAATATTACAGGGCAACAAAAAATATGATTTTTTGCAACAAAAAGTATGATTTTTTGTTGGCTTTGTCACACACTACTGAGAATAGGCATTTCTGCATTGAAGAAGAGACCTAAGCTCAGTAATGGGCTGATGACGACGAAAGTGTTATAACAGGTAATTCTGAAGACTAGGTGACATACAACTTACTAAAGTCTCGCTGTCCTTGTCCAATAGACTGCAATGAAAAAGACAGCAAGACTTTAGTAATTTTGAAATAGTCAACTAAATGCAGTCCAAATAAAGTCGTATTTTGTATATCTTTATTACGGAAGGTTAATAGTGATCGCGCTGACTTACCATGAGTGCGAGCAGGATGGCAAGCACCGCCCGCACGTATTGATAGTCTCGACTAGCAAAGGTAAAGTTCGGCGTGAATTGATGAAAATGTCGAGGCCATATTTTTACTGTAACGGGGGGAGGTGCGGGTTGCTGTACGCTGAAGAAAATGTTGCCTCAAAAGTAGTCTGTAGCAGTAAAATAAGAATGTAGCAGTAGCTAGTTTCCTTTTTTAAGGGGGCGTTCATAAATTATATGAGTCATTTAGGGGGGGGGGGGGGGGGGGGGCTAGAATCTCACCCAATCGCACGCGGAGAGAGGGATCTCGACAAATATCACGTAATTGCGAGTAATTTTCTGTAAGAAACGATGGAAGATTGCGCAAAACTGGGTTACTGACTAGTCTCAAAAGATAATAATTAAGAAAATTTAAATCCAATGCAATCTGGCACAGATTAACGTATTTAGCATTAAAATGCTCATTGAAAAATCTTAGGCGAGGTTAGGGGTCGAGCCGTGTCTCACATCATCTCGCCAAGAGGGAAAAAACCCAAAAAAATAATCTCGTTGAATTCGCCTCATGCAATTAACGGACGCCCCTAAGTATTAATGTATCATTACATTAAAAACCATCAGTCGCCAAAAGAACACATAATAAAATAGCTATCTATTACAGATTCAGATAAAGTGGACGAATTGATTCGCGAAGCAAAACAAGCTAGAGAAGAAGGGAGAGAATTCAAATTTGACTATAACAAACTCTTGCCTGACTACGCTAACCCGTTCCAAAGGAACAAAGGTATGCAGGACTATAAAGAATTGCCCGAAGCTCCTAAACCTGATGAAATTCAGTATAGGAAAGGTAGGGAAAAAATTAATAAACGAAGGAATTCCAAACTATTTGACGTGAGAAGACTGTCGTCTTTGAAAGATCGACAAAGGGAAGACAAACTCAAGGATAAATCTAGTGATAGAGATGAAAAAGTGAAAGAAAGAGACAGGTCGAAAGATGCTGGTACCAAATATAAAGACAAGGGTTCTAAATCTGAAGATAAAGATCTGAAGACAATTGACAATAAATCAAAAGATCTGAAGACAATTGACAATAAATCGAAAGAAAGCGGCAACAAAAAAGAAGAACCAGAGAAAGGTGTCGCAAAAGATGAAAAAGAAGCGGAAGTTGACTTGACAGATTTCGTTGTTTGCGATAGTTGGTCAGACAACGAAGAAAAGTCAAAAGATTCTCCACCTAAAGTTGAGGAAGCAAAGAGAAGAATGGAAGAACCAATCAAAGAAACAATTCCAGTCGTATCAATAGATCCAATGGAGCAGCTTAGAGTTAGCCTCGTCAAAAAAGACAAACAAGTAGAAAGTACCAAGCCTAAACTGAAAAGATTGAACCCAGTAGATTCATTTAAATTCGAAATTGAGGAACCTGAAGAAGATATTTTAGATATGTTTGACGAAAGTTACGGGCTAGACATGTATTCAAAAGCAAAAAAGAAAGAATTAGATTCACCCGATATGCAACTTTTTGACTACGATGACGTCAAAGAGGCAACTTTCGACGGAATGGCTGACGACACATTCCTAGAGGCAGTCATCAATGAAATCAAACAGGAAGAAATAGATGAAACGAGCCAAGACAAAGGCTTGGTCGAATACGATGAATCACCTTCCAAAGATGAGGAAGCGAGAGGCTCTGTTACGCCCGAAATGGACGATAGAGTGAAACAGCTACACTCGAGCCGTAGCGACTATTCTGACGGTTTCAAATCGACAGAAAGCGGTTACAAATCAACTGAAAGCTTGAAAGCTTCTGAATACAAGTCCGATATTGAATTGGAAATAATCGTCGATGAGAAAAAGAGAGAGCTAGAGAGAATAGTAGGAGAAAGGGAGATAAATAAATATACAGCTGATTCGTTGGAAACATGGAATTTTGTGCTGAAGATTTGCCAGCCATTACTGTTCAGGCACGACAGGAATAAATGTTACAAGTAAGTTATTTGTCGAACACAACATCACAAACACTTTCAACAAAGTATGTTATTAAGTAAGATAATTTAAAAATATTTTTGAAAACAAGCTTTTCTTGCATTATCATAGGAGTTACACACATATACAAAATTTCAGCTCAATTGGACATCGGGAAGTGGCTCAAAATCGAGTTGTAAGATTCCACCCGAACAAACAGCTACATACATTGCAAGTTAAATAAAAGCTTTTTGAATATTAAATAAAATTTAATCCTATCCTGAAATCAAATAACATCGAAAAGAATAAGAATAATCACTCTCATAAAGAAAAAGTTTTATGCACAATAAGATGTGACGCGATTTTTAATTGGCGGTTTCGAAATAGATAGGTACGCCCCTTTTAAAACACACCTGTTTGTTTCCGAATGTGTTGTCGATGCCCCGTATCGGTGACTACCGTCGTTGCCAGGACGATGACGTCATTCATGACGTCACCGCTCTAGCAACGGCGTTTGGCGTATGAACACACACACCGCGTGATCGCGACAGTTGCAAGGGCCATTAATTTTCTTTTTAATTTGGTTATACAAGATTTTTTTTACGAACAAAAATATTATATTTATTTACAATATTTACAATTAAAATTACAAATAAGGTCAAAAATGACTGAAACTAAAAATCAAAGTGCAGTTTTGTCCGTTTGTTGTTTATTTGGTTATTGTTCATATTTTGAGACTTTCCTTGCCTTCACATTTATTTGTAGAATATAAAGAACTAGCGACCTGCCCCGGCTTTGCACGGGTATAAAATATAGCCTATGTTACTCAGGGATAATGTAGCATTCTAATGGTGAAAGAATTTTTGAAAACGGTCTAGTAGTTTTTGTGTTTATTCAACACAAACATACAAAAATACAAATCTTTCCTCATTATAATATTAGTAGTTATACTATATGATTTTAAAAAGTCAAATGCAAACTTTTATTTATATCACTAATATTCACACTGATCTTATTAACGCAAAAGTTTTTGTACAAGTTTGATTGTTCCCATTCATATGGACAGACTCAAAATTAATTTCGATATGATTGTACATTTTGTTATAATTCAAACTGGAATACTCACGTAAACTTAAGTCGTTTACCACTACTTTCGGTCCATAGTAAAAAGATACGACTGTAATTTATATACAGGGTTATTCATAAAGGGTATGCTAAGCCGAAAAGGGCTCACAGTACTCATCATTATGAACAACTTTTACTATGGAACCAACCCGAAATTCGCGAATAAAAAAATCAGCTGTTCCATAGAAAAATGTCAATGACACTCGACAAAATGTATGGAACAGCTGATTTTTTTTTCGCAAATTTCGGGTTGGTCTCATAGTAAAAGTTGTTCATAATGATGAGTACTATTAGCCATTTTCGGCTTAGCATACCCTTTATGAATAACCCTATATATATGTAAATTATATTGACAATTTATATAACACCTAAAAAGTTGCCAAGAATGCCCGATTAATATTTCTAAAAATTTTTTTTTCAATTCTGTAATATTAATACACATTGAAAAATCGTCCAGGGTTGTCCAGGGTTGTCGCTGACATTGAAATTTGTTAATCAAACTACATATTTTCAGAGAGACTCGAATTGTTCCCAAGATCTGGTACACCGAGAACCCCAAACTGTGCAACTGTGTGAAGGACCGGAGGGTGGTCTACGAAGAGCTGGAGATGTGTAAAATGGAGCTCGTCGACAGCCTGTATAGTAATAAGGAGTGAGTAGCATTATTTCTGGGTTATAACCGTTGAAAAATCCGAATGGTATAAATTAAAATGTAGAAATAACTTGGATGATAATAAATAAGTAATGAAATAAATATCTGAATACTAATAATCAAAATTTCTTAAAAAATCATACATTTGCCAAATAGTATAATTCAAACTTTATAATAATCAAATTTATTTCTTAAAAAATCATATATTTGCCAAATAGTATAATTCAAACTTTATGGTAGTTGTGAAGTTGGGTACAGTACAAGGCGCTGCGCTATAGCAAATATTACGTGTGCGCGGTTAGTGAGATTGCTGCGCATTCCACACTTGCGATTAAGTTTGAATCATGTACCACAAGTAGTACGTGTCATCGGAACTACGATAGCGCTCAGGCGCAAATGCCACTCGCGGTCAACTATTCGAAGATTGACTTACTGTGACAACTATCATAATTTGGTGCAAAAATTATCGTACTTTTTGGTAATTTATGCTATACTTTAAGTGAATTCATCATTGTTTTAGCGGAATTTAGATGGCCATTTTTCTCAGTGTAATAAAGAAGTGAACCACGTTCCAGAGTGTCCCCGCTGCCGCCCGCCCCCAGCCGCGGCTGGTTCCCCCCGCTGCCCCGCTGGGGCGGCGCCGCGCCCGCGCCCAGCGAGTGGGAGACGGAGGACAGCCAGCCGCCCGCCACGCCCGAGCCCAGCGGAGAGATGTCGCTCGATAAGGAGTACCAGAGGTAAATAATATCACATTCAACAAGTCATTACATTAAAAAAAAAACGATAAAACATAGCTAAGAACACTCCCGACTAATTCAAATAAAAAATTCAAAAAAATTTGCATCACAGTCACATTTCAATAGGCATGACGACAGTATCAAAAAATCGCCGATTCAATGCTTTCAGGGGACTAGCCAGTTAAAAAAAATTAAAACACATGTTTAGTTTTATTTTTAAAAAACAGATTATTAAGATTTTCAATAAATTAAAACATTAAAATACAGCAATCGGCCATCTTGTCAGAAACAACAATCACAGCGTATGACGTCACGCCTCAGTGAACTCAGGTCATCCGCCGCTCATCACGCATAGACACTGACATGTTTACTAGCCGTGACGTCAAATCGACGCCATGACACAAGCAAGCTGTTTTCGGGCACTGTTGAAAAAATATGTGAAAAATGGCTTCAAACTTCGTTAAACTTAAGTTTATTACCGAAATAAAGGCTTTTTTAAACGGTTTTATTTAGCTCACCCCGTTTGTTTTCTTGGGTCAAATTTAGTAATTCAAATTTCACCCTCTTTCTGTCAACCGATTAATCTGAAATTTTGTATACACTTTGGATTTTGGTGACAATACAATTATGTTTATTCATTATCATTATAAATTCAAGATGGCCGCCGCTACAAAATGGCGGATAACGTAGGTTTTATCAATCCCATCAATATGGGTATCAAATGAAAGGGCTCAACAAGCAGAATACAATATACTATAAAAAATTGAAATACAAGATGGCGGCCGCTACAAAATGGCGGATAACGTAGGTTTTATCGATCCCATCAATATGGGTATCAAATGAAAGGGCTCAACAAGCAGAATACAATGTACTATATAAAATTGAAATACAAGATGGCGGCCGCTACAAAATGGCGGATAACGTAGGTTTTATCGATCCCATCAATATGGGTATCAAATGAAAGTGCTCAACCAGTATAGTACAATGTACTATATAAAATAAAAACTAAAAACTAGAAAATAAAAATAGGTAAAAACCCTTTCTAAGTTAAACGGTTTTATGTTAAACATACATTGCAATGTTTAAGATAAATGTACTAAAAACCAAAAAATAATAAAATAGATACAGTCGTGGGAATTATAAACATATGCATAGACTAGACTAAAATAAAACCGTGGGGCACGTCCGACGTGCCCCACGGTTTTATTTTTTGGTTTTTAGTACATTTATCTTAAACATTGCAATGTATGTTTAACATAAAACCGTTTAACTTAAAAAGTTTTTTTACCTATTTTTATTGTAAATAGTAAATGTGTACTCACATTATGGAAGAGGATTTTAAAATCTTTCGTCACGCCTATTATAAAGTAAATCGATAAGGAGTACCGGAGGTAATTGATAGTATAGAATGAGACTTATTGCCGCAAAGGTCATAGTCATATAGCATTTCAATTATAAAGTAAGTATAAGAACTGCTTGCAGCTCATCTCACTAATTGACCGAGCGAGCGAAGCGTCTATGCAATGACTGGCCAAATTTGCTTTCATCTGTCCGGGTTTTTGTATGTACAACTCGCGTACAGGTCGCATTTCTCAACAAATTTCGACGAGGGATACCGCAGTTAGCATCTAATTTTTTATGATTTTAATAAAGGACCATTCTTGCTAGATGTTCCGATTTAAATTCAACTGTGTTGTTATAAGTACTGCATAGATTGCTGTATTTACGTGATGCTGACCTGCTGATCTCCAAATGTTGCAAGAGATGTGTCACGCAAATACAAATAATTTGTTCGGGCGTAATAAAACTACGACATCTGTATCTATTTATAGTCTTTACTTTTGAATTTTTAGCTTGATATACTTAATTAATATTTGATTATGAGCATCGCTACAAACAGATCTTACAACATTTAAAATCAATTTATTACGTAATTTGGTACAGATTTATGCAAGCAGTGTGGCCCGAAGTGGCCGAGCCCAAGTCCGAGACTCCTCGCTCCACCCCCGTCCGCCGAGACAAGAAGAAAGCGGACGACGAGCTCAACGCGGAGAAGAAGCCCAAGAAACCGAAGACCGGCAGCGAGGGTTGGAGCCAGGAGTCCGATGTGGAGGAAGAAGTCAAACCCACCCGGGAGACAAGGTAATAACTATTTCTGGATGTTTGACATGGTTTTGCTTGGACTGGCTGGCTTGGTGTGGAAACACGAGGGTTTGGTCGCGACAGTCGAAAACTGTTGTCTTTGACCAGCCATAGACAATGTAATTTGACAACAGAGTTTTTACAGACAAAAACTACTTTTAAATACAAAAACATGCTTTTACAGACAAAAACATGCTTTTACAGACAAAAACATGCTTTTGTCTATTCTGTCGTCCTTACGAAAAGTGCAATAACTAGGTTATAGTCGATTTCGAGAAAAACGTGTTTAAAGTGTTTATTTTCATTGTGTGACCGAGATAATGTGTTGATTACACGTAACGAGTACAGTGGCGAGCAGTGCCCTTGGCCGAGTGGTCTTGATTTTTTTTTTTTTTTTTTTTTTTTTTTTTTTTTTTTTTTATGTAATTGAGTGACGAGACGAGCAAATCGCTCGCTTAAACGTCACGTTTGCCCATAACAGATCTGCGCTACCCAGAATTTTGAACTCGCAGAATTCAAAACCCTGCGTGGCACAGCACTGCGCTCGTCACCCTGAGATATAAAGTTGTTTAATCTCTCATTTGCCCTGTTATTTCACTGGAAACAATGCCCTTCCAACCGGAACACAGTAATGTTTGCACATTACTGCTTGGCGGTGGAATAACTGGCAAAGGTGTGGTACTTCCCCAGGCGGGCTCTGCAAAAGAGCCCTACCACTACAGTTACTAGTATCTTATGGCACTGGTTTTAAATTCTATAATTGCATTTTAGGCAAGTCAAGTAGTCAAGATACGACTCACTACATTAAAATTCTCATATCTATATACATTTTGCTCTCATTTATACCTCGATTTTAATGTTATTGTAAAAGATATGCCAAAATAAAATAATAACTTTTATTTAAAAGTAGTTTTATCATTAAATAGTGGTATTGCCATTGACGAATACGTCAAGGAAGACTAAATAATAGTTTTTTATTTAAACGAGGTTTTCAATAGAGATTGAATGATTGTATATCGTGTATTCGTGTTGTTGTATTTGTCGCGCTGACAGCAGTTCATTTTTATAGACAACACAAAATAAGAGGCCCGTTTTAACACTTGAGAAAGACCCTAGAATGTAACTTGGAATGCTTTTCGCGCATACTTTAAAGTAGCATGAAATGTCTAATTATAACGAAACTCTCAAAAACAGTTACGTTCTCTGTCTTCTTTTTTCAAATATTAGTGTTGTAACCAATTAATTACTGAATTTCACCAGCTTTATTCGATTTTAATAGTAATTAAATATTGATCAGCTGGATCAGCCGGGGGAGGTTTTGTGAATGATGCCTTACTCGCATTCGAGTCTAAAAGTACAAAAGAATATCACGATGAAATGGACGCAAATAAATTCACAGAGTGGTTTACTACCTTTCGATTTTTCTTGTTTTTTGTGATTAAGTGAATGTTAAAACTAAACTAAAAATATTAAATTAAAGACAAATTGTGACCTTTCGTACCATTTATCATTCCGGAATACCTTTAAATTTTCTAATCAAAACCTTAATCCGATTAACTTACAATACATAATGAAATCGATCAAATACTCATACAAACTTGAATTGATTTATCGTGAGTATCGAATACCGAGTCATATGGTAACATCACTAGTTACGTCGCGAAGAGAAACGTCAAAATGGGCCTCTTATTTTGTGATGACTATAATGTAATTATTTTACCAGCCGACCGTAGTTTGGTAGCTCTTGAAATAAGGGTGGTTCCGAATAATTTTAGGCCAACAATTTAAAAAAATTATAAATTGTTGTTTTTTAATTTTGGCACTGGTATTTTTAATTTTTTTTTTGTTTTCACATGACACGAGTATACACAAATTTAACATTCAGAACAACAAAAAAAGTGTTTTTGTGTTGTTTTGTTGTGTGATTTGTGTTGTCTTAAATGCAATTTTAGGGTTCCGCGCTTGTTTATTATTCAGAACCTTCGACATGCGAGTTTTTGCTTTGGCAGATGTTTTACTAATTCATCAAACTCATTTTATTCTTTACATTATTAAGCTTGTGGTACTTATACCAAGCCAATAACACTTATAAGTATAATAAGGAAGTAGATACACGAAATGCTCGGAACAGCTAGTTTTTCGATTTTAGGGTTGAAAGGTCCCAAAGTAAAAGGTGCTATAGTCACCGCGTTACCAACTGAGTCGTAGGGCCTTCGTCGTAGTCGTTAGTCGTATGTTTATTTTATTCTTATCGATATGCGCCTATAACCATTTACGCACATCACTATGCGGCTCCATAAGACCCACAAGTGCGAGCGAGATAGACATAGAGAAATGATTTATGGCCGCACGACTCAGTTGATAACGCGGTGACTATAGTTATGTGTTGTTCAGAATGTTTTCGGCCTAGTACACACCAAGCTTACACTACAGGAAGCCCATAACGTCCGAATTAAAGGAACTAGGGCCCCTAGACGCTGTACAGTCTAAACCCGCTTTACCATCAAGTAGATTTAAAGAAAAAAATTAAAACCTGTATTACGTTCTTTGCTAACACCTCAAATGTTCTAAAACAGTCTACCACAAAAAAAATGTTCAAATGTAAACATTGCTTTTGTTGCATATCGCCTAGGGTTCGTCCATTAATCACGTGATGTTTTAGCAACTTTTTAATCCTCCCTCCCTCCCTGGTGATACACGGTGAGGTTTTATATAACCCCCCCTCCCCCGCCAATTTCACGTGTATTTTTTGGTATAAATTGCCTTTAATTTTTTTTAATTTCAATTCCCCCCCCCCCTTCCCCATGTGATATTTCGTACTCTCGAGCCTCAAGTGATTAATAGACGATCCCCTAAAAGCCAAACAATTTAGTTTTTTCATCAAAGTTTTTATTCTAAAACTAGCTGACTCGACAGACGTTGTCCTGTCAAATCAAAAGCCATTGCGTAACTATAGCAACCGTAGTATGTTGATGCTAACTTGTCAATTTATAGTAAAAATTATCAGTATATATATAATTTGCAATAAATTAAAATTGCGACTATAATTTGAGATTTAAACTATCCTATCTCTCAAGTTGGATCGAACTGCACATGGTGTGCGAATTTTATTATAATCGGTTAAGTGGTTTAGGAGTCCATTGAGGACAAACATTGTGACACGAGATTTATATATATTAAGATTATCAGCGCATCACGACCATGCTACTCGTATATGACTTTTGTTTTATGCAGAAGCGGAGTTACTCCATAAAACAAAAGTTTTAGTTGAAAACTAGTTTAAGTTAGTTAAAACAAAAGTTAGCTAGTTTTCTTGTCAACACTTTAACTGCTTTAACACTTAACATGCGTTTGTGTTTTACCGCACAGTTGTATTGAAAGTGGGCTTTACGCCTGGCGTGTGTAGCCCCATTCGCGTTGCACAAGGAAAACACAAGGTATATGTTTTCAGCAGTTAAAGTGTTAAGTTGACTATGAACAAGGGGTCCGTTAATCGTCTGGGGCCCTAGGCCCTTTGCTCGCTGTGAGGAAAATGCGGGCTATGAAGGCATTGTCTGTTGCAGTTACGACCTCCTCGAAAACTTATTGGCGTTACGCCACAACCCTATCTCTGACACGTAAGATCTTTTACGATCTTTTCTGTGCTAATGCAACGACCAGCAGGCCTAGCATAAATTTTGACTTAAAACACATAGCGAGTATTCGATAAAAAATGTATGCCGTTTACGCCCGTAACGCCTCTGTCAGGCATAAATGGCGTGAATACTCGGTGCGTATTTTTTGCCAGAGTTTATGCTATGCCTACTGATTTTTTTCTTTTATTTTGATCCCGTCTGTTGCTGACTTTTTGCTTGGTTACCAGTTTTTTGAGAATGACTCCCTTTTTAGAAACGGACGAAAAAACAATTTTAGGCAAATTTTAAAGAGGTCTAGTTTGGTTAAAAAGAGCATAATCAAAATTTATGAACTATTTTATTGTCTTTTGAAAGGTGTAAAACGAGGAACTGAGACACAGTTTAGGCTAAAACAAGCATCTAAATAGACTTATTTGACAATTGATGCTGTTACGCGTCTTATTCTAATACTAAACGTCCGCACACTGCAGTTTCCGATACGTGATTCTGCACTGATATGAATGAACACGGACCATAAAGTGATATTGGTCTAAGGAATGCAAATTTAGTTGATTTTTAATTTGATTTTTGGAAAATGTCAATTAATAAACTATTAATTTAAATTACACAATTATTTTTTTAATTCATAAAGAATTGCCCAATAAAGCTATAATGCTAATAAATCCTATAATTTTTTCAAGAAAACATTAAATTATCCTAAGTTAAAGTGCCGGGTCAAAATGGCCCATTCCCGCAGTCGGTGTAACAATTTTCTACCCCCATGACGACGCCGGGTTGATCATTGATCAAATAAAGTAATACTGATCACATTTATCCTTTTGCAAGTAATTTCCAATATTTTTGATTCGAAGCTTAAAAAGCAACAAGAATTTTTGACACAATTTTTGTAAATAAAAATTTTCGTTTTACCAAAAAACGACCACTTCAGGGCCCTTTATTTGGATCCCCTGCTTATTTTGACGCAGTCCCTATTTCCAAACGATATGATTTTACAGTTTTAGTGGAACCGCATGCGTGTGTCACGAAACCTGGATGTGGTGTGTGTGTGGGTGGAGCATAATTTCTGGCGCAAAAAATACTTCAAGCCCCATCCACATGCTTGGCAAACAATGGCAAACAGCCAACAGCAAACAGCAAACACGGACGTGTGGATGGGTGTTTGTCGTTGTTTGCCTGTTTGTGTTTGTGTTGGGCAGTGTTCGGCATCGGTGTCGGTTTTTCTTGCCAGATCAAAGGCTGTTTGGCAAACAGTTTGCGACGTATCCACACATTTGAAAAATTAAAAAACAAACTTTTAAAAATGAATGCACCCATTCATTTTTAAAAGTTTTTGAGCGGGAAAATTGACGTTACTTCTTGTGTCAAAACAAATCTCAAGAATAATCGTGATTGTGTGTAAACGTTCGCCAAGCATGTGGATGGCTGTTTGTGTTGGGTGATTGTGGTTGGTGTTTGGGACTTTGTTTGCTGTGCGGTGTTTGTGACAAACAGCCAGCGTGTGGATGGGCCTTCAAAATACGTAGCGTGTATTCGATAGTAAAGTTGTTACAATAGTACGAACTATTTCGAGTTTCAGTTAAATCTCTTTCGAATAAAACAATATTTTAAATATATTTACATAATATGTTCTGTAAGATTGTCACTCTAAAATAAAACTTCAACATAGTAATATGTTTTTCTTAATTTATTAAATACAACAACAATTAATAGTTCAAAAAAACTAAAAAACGCTTTGTTTAGTGTATAGTCATCGCTCCTCGATATAGCTACAAAGTTTGAACGAAATCTGGCCGTTTAAAGTGGGCCAAAATCGCGCCCAAAGAAGTCGGTTACAAACATACAAGTGAAGCTAATAAAAAGCGTGTAAAAATGTACGCCATTTACGCCCATCAAGGGCGCCCCTGACGGGCGTAAATAGCGTACACTTTTTTTATCGAATACTCGCAACGTATTATATTTTACGTCAGAAGTTGTAGGTACTAGGTATGTACTCTAAAAACAATTTTCGTTGTTCGCGTTTTATTTAAGAGTCATTTCTCGTTTCAGACTAGGCATTTGACCATTGTAGACCAAACTACCGCTTATGAGGGTATTATAGATTAACAACTCATTGCTACATTTCAAAAAGCCTTTTATTCTTTGCAAAAAACATACATCTTTTAAAAAAAATTAATTTATCATTTTTTCCTATTTTGTAGTATAAAGTAATAAAAAAAATATGTGTTTGTATTATTATTGTGTATTTAAATTAACTGTTTTGTTATGTACTCTTACATATATAAGGGAGAGAAAATGAACGTCAAATAAAATGATACCGATCAATTAAGTGATTGTATTTGTCTAGAAAACCCTTGTAAATAGACGAGCGGTAGGGTCAAATGCCTAGTTTATTCGCATTCAATATTCAGTTCAAAAGGCTATCAACAATCCAACGAAAATAAAGTTTCAGAGTACCTCGCAAAAGCATTTCCAAATGTAGAATACAAGGTACTAAGGAAAGGGTATGTTAAGCCGAAAAAGGCTCATAGTACTCCTTGTTATGAACAACTTTTACTATGGGACCAACTCGGAATACGCGAAAAAAATCAGCTGTTCCATAGAAAAATGTCAACGACACTGAAAAATGTATGGACAGTTGATATTTTTCGCAAATTCCAGGTTGGTCCCTAAAAGTTGTTCACAATGATCGACCACTGGGAGCCCTTTTCGGCTTAGCATACCCTTTCCGTATAACCCTGTAAACAGGTTGACTGGTTAGACACTTGACAAATTCTAGTTTATCATTGTAATCATCATTAAGAACAACTTTTACTATAGGACCAACAGGGAATTCGCAAAAAAACCAGCTGTTCTATACATTTTGCCGAGTGTCATTGACATTTTTCTATGGAACAGCTGATTTTTTTCCGTGAATTTTGGGTTGGTCCATAGTAAAAATTGTTTATAATGATGAGTGCTATGGTAACCTAGAATGTCAAGTATCGAACCAGTCAATCTGTATAATTCCCACTATCCCACGTTTGAAAAAACAGCAAAAGTAAAAATTAGACCAGCGCCAAATTTTCACACAATTTTATGAAAACGACACTGTTGAAGCATTTTCTTTACCAATCGAGTTTTGACAGCTTCAAAATTATCCTCATTCCCTTTTCACATAACTAAAAGAAGACACAAAAGATTTGAGTGCTCTGATTTAGTTTAAAAATCGCTACATCAGGACAATAAACGTCTTAAAAAAGATCATAAAAATCAATCAAAACCGAAAAACAAAATTGTGTGAAAATAAGCCGCTACGGTCCTTTTAATGGATTTTATTTTGCAGCGCCGGGAAAAAAGTCAAAGTGGAGAAACCGAAACGTAAAAGGAAACGTTCGTCATCCACGTCGCTAACGGATAGCAGCGAAAGCGACGCTAAAAAGAGAAAAAAAATGCGGAAAAAGAAGGTATTTTGTTATTATAGAGAATATTATAGTATTAAAACATAAAAATTAGTAAATCCCAAAATTTCTTGTTTATACCCGACGCGGTTTTAGGGCGGAAATACACTAGAAATACGTTTCAAAACAGAATTGAAAGTATCTTCGACTGCACCTGCGTAATATAAACATTATGGAACTCACTTATAAAGACTGTTTAAAGTTAGTCCCTGTTTAAAATGCTCTGACAATTACTCGCTGTACAAAAATTGAATTCTGTACAAGTAACTTGGTAGAATCATTAACAGATTAGATACAGCTTGGGTTAGGTTAGGGGTTAAGGATGTATGTAAAATATATCTACTTGTCTAACTTTCGATAAATTTGGAATATATATTAGAGTTGATTACGCTGCATCGATTGGAAAAAAAAAAAAGGGACTTTGCCGATGTTTTGAAAGAAATATTCGAGAATAAAAGCCTTATTTAAATTCGTACCGGAAGTTGACGAAATCGAACTAAAATGATAAAAAAGTACATGTATCATAGTCAATGCATGGCCAAAAAAAGGATTTTCAGAAACTTCATACATTTTTTAATTTTTTCACGAAAAAAAACCACTGTTGCCGTAGTCGTTATGGAGATGTTGCCACATTTACTCGGGACAGAAATAAAATTATTTGATTGGCTCAACTTGTACTCGGCCACAAATATCAAATTGCGTATTAATTTTATTAAATATCGTATAATCAAAATGACATAATCTTTTCATGACAAATTATAAAATGCGAACAGAAATGATTGGGCATTGACATTTCCACATGAAAATGAACCTTAAAAAATAAATACATGTACTGTGGATTTGACCTTACATACACCCTTAAATAGACATATTGTCATTATTTGCAGGATACTAAAAAGTCAAAGTCGAAAGAGACCAGGCGTCGACGCGTAAGCAAGAAGAATGTAAAGAAACTAAAGGACAAACCGAAAAAGAAAAAGAAGGATATCGAAATCGATGAAGACTCCGATTTACAGGAATTGGAAAAAGGTAAAATAACTTTTAAACAAAAATTAAAATCAGAAATTGCTTATAGCAACACTGGTCCTAAGTTAAGGCTTTAGTTGACGTATCTAAATTGTCTAAAAGTATTGATATACTTGTCTGTCTATGTATGCACAATGTGCTATATATTTTTTATATGCTAATATTTGTGTTCAATAAAAAAACATTTTCATTCCATATTAAAAAGAGGTAATGTTTGTATGTGTGTATGTATGTAGATAAAATATACCAAACTACTGGAACGGTTTTAAGAGTTTTTAAATTGATGGAAAGCCACACTATCTCTGAGTGATTTTGGCTTTGAGGCCAATGGCCGCGCAAGACTAAACGAACCGGAACGAAGTCTCGGGCAACAGCCAGTCTTCAATATATGTAATATGTATATATGTATGTGTATGTTGTGTGTGTTTTCAAAATCGCCTTCCACAGAGTTAAGATAATTAAAAACTTTTCGCGATTTCTAGCTGCTAGGAAAAGTAAGTATATATTACTTAAACTGTGTTGACAAAACACCATCAAAAATATATTATAAATTACTGTATAACTGTACATACTTGCTGAAGATTGCTTATTTAATCTAAGCGCATTGGAAAATTGCTTGCCCAAATCAACTCCTACGCTTGCAAATATAGAAATTGCAAGTTGTTGCAAGTTTCAACACAATTTTAAACATAGCCCAAATCTTTACAGAAAAGAAAAAGAAAGACAAAAAGATCAAAAAGAAGAAATTACTCAAACTAAAGAAGAAGAACCAAAAGAAAAAGAAAGCCAAAGCCAAAAGCAGCTCATCGTCGGACAGCTCGTCCGAGTCAGAACCGGAACCAGAAAGAAAATCTAAGAAGAAAAAGAAGAGTGCTCAAAAGAAGAAGAAACGTGAGACATCTTACGAATCTCAAGAAGAATTGTTTGACGTTAACGTTCTAAAAAATATCAAAACTGAAAGAGAGACAGATGAAGAAATACCGAAACAGCTCGAATTTTCCTCAAGACGTCAAAAGCCAAGAGAAATAATTAATGTTAAAGAACTACAGAATGATTTCGTAGGAAACAGCATTCAAATAAAGAAAGAGGTAGAACAAGTCGAAAAAAAGAACAAAGAAGATAGTTGGGATAGTGCAGAAGTAGGGGTGGTAGAGAAGCAACAAGAAAGTCAGGAGTCACAAACTGGAAGTATAAAGGGAAAAGAGGTAAGGACATATGTACTTTAAATTTTTCTATTGGAAATGTTATGTAAAATATATAGTAGACACATCGATTTTCCAACGGAAGGCTGTTAGGTCTAGAACCTATACAAACTGGATACATTTTAAGAAGTACTTGTTTATTCTGTGATAGCATTCCTTAATTTAGCTCTTTTTAGCACAATTTCTTAATAGTTGACCTCCGAGATGTTTTGATCGCTGACCCAAGATCCATGAGTTTGTTAATGCTTGTGTATTATTCTAGGAACAAGAAGAAAGCCAATCGACTCCCCAACTCCCCCCAGATGAGTCCAACCATTCTCAAGGTTCATCCCAAGAGTCCATCTACAGTCTCAAAGACCAGCCCATTTACGAGAAAGACGAAAGCCACCTTCGTCCGTCGTCGCAGAATTCGAATTACAGCTTCCATGACGTCATGGCTTCTGGCATGTACACTAAAAGCATGGAGCATGCGAAACAGAAAAATCTGCAGCGGCTCGAACTTGAGATGCAAAGTGACAGTCATGAACACGTAATGCCGAGACAGGAACATGACTCGCGCAGTCGTGACCGTGACATTCAGAGACAAGAACATGATTCGCGCAGTCGTGATCGTGACATTCAGAGACAAGAACATGACTCGCGCAGTCGTGACCGTGACACTCAGAGACAAGAACATGATTCGCGCAGTCGTGATCGTGACAATCAGAGACAAGAACATGATTCGCGCAGTCGTGAACGTGACGTTCAGAGACAAGAACATGATATGCAAAGACGCCAACATGATGTTCAAAGTCGTAAACATGACATGTTCAGACACGAACATGATATGAGTCAGGAGCATGAGATACATAGCCAAGAACATGACATGCAAGGTCAAGAACAAGGCATGCAAACGAGTGAACATGAAATGCAGCGTCGTGACCATGAAATGCAGAGTCACGAACATGATATGCAACGTGACGAAAATGACATGGACGGCCGCGAATATGAGCAAGGAAACTATGAAATGTATGAGCAGATGGCCATGGCTTATCAAAGCGATGTCGCTAATCAGGTGAGATCTTTTTGCCAAAATTTAAAAAGCCATTATTTTGCACTTTATTTGGTATTTGACTTTGTGTTTTTTTCCCCACAATCTCTGTGTTTATTTGTTCTTCTTCATGGTGAAAAGGCACAAAGGATTGAATGAAATTTAGAATAGACCTTATAATTTGAATTAACACAGGCAATTATCACTGGAAATGTAACGGGCTTCTTCGAGGCTTTTGTTCTTGCAATGGTACAACCGCAAAGCAAATAGATAAAAATCGTCTGTCAGAAAAGGCAAATGCAAACGTCACGGACGTACCTACCTTATATACCTAGACCGCCTTTTGTCTTTCTATTATGTGTATTTTATGTAATTACCGTGCCTGTAATTTTCTTTCTGTGGCAGATATTTGAATGATGAATTTAATTATATGTGTTTGGTTTTTGAACACACAAAGACAAGGATTAGTAATCCTTGTCTTTCCATGTTCCATGGCATCCCCGACACAGGGAGTCCTAGTGGGGAGCTATGAGTGTGAAACGTTATTTTAATTATTGAATTGTACCCATAATAAGCTGCCCCCCCTCCCCAGCTGACGTCTCCCCCGGGCGGCGTGTCGCAGCGTATAGAGACGCTGGTCCGCGCGCGGCCGCGCGGGGAGATCAAGTGCGACTGGCGCCCCGGGGACGGCACGGCGCCCGCGGCCGCGCCCCGCGCCACGCCCTCGCGGTGGGGTGCGTGCCACGACCGTACTTACTTCTCTGGCACAGCGATCCTGAGTATTGCTCTAAGACGCTAGCCACGCTTGTAAAGTAGAACTTACTTTTGTTTTACATCAAACTAGATGGATTGGATGCGAGGATGGGGTCAAAGATGTAGCATGCTTGCCTAGGAAATACCTATTCACTCTTCTTTTACACATTTCATTCAAAGATGTCTGCTGACCGCGCAGAGGTAGATGCAACGCATCTACGAACATTTATGACGACCTGTTTGGCTCAACGGTAGTATATCCGCCTTATAAGCCAGAAGTCACGGGGTCGATTTCCGGCCGGCCAGATGTTTGAATGATGAATATAAATATCTGTTCTGGGTCTGGGTGTTAGTTGTCTTTGTCTTTATGTGTGTTCCATGGCATCCCCGACACAGGTTATCCTAGTTGGGAGCTATGAGTGTAAAACGTTTATTTATTTTTATTTCATTTTATCATTTATTGTACTCCTTAGGCCTGAAGCCCGGCGACGTGAACATCGTGCTAACGGGCGGCGAGCCGCGCCGCGCCGACCCCGTCTACAGGATACAGAGCCTCGCCAACCGGACTGAAACCTCGGCCACTGAGTGAGAACACAACCAGAGCCCAGCCCGTCTAGTCGTGGACACATCGTCTTTCCCCCGTTTTTATCTACGTCAACGTATCGTTCAATAAAATTAACAAATAAACGCTTAGATGTGACAAAGCTGCAATATAGAGATTGGATATGTCTGTCACTTTCTCACGGAATAAAAACAGCAGAAAGGCAGTTTGTCCAGGGCCCGTGCTAGGCGGACAGAAAAGGATGTTTTCTCAGTCACCGTCTCTGTGATTAAAAAAGTCATGAGAGGGTGACCGTGACCGAGATAATGCACGCGCTATAAATAAAACTTGAAACCTTAAACTAGCTATAAACTTGGCCCAAAGGTTTTGATTGCGAGTTCGTCACAAACACGAACTGTGCAAGAAACTTTCTGACAGAGCTCATAATTTCTAAATTACTAAAACTATTTTCGTTAATTATAACTAAGAATAATTTTTTTTTTAAAGTAGAGACATATATTTTCGGAACAGCGGTGTTCCACATACTAAGTACATTTAAACCCTGTATATTAGGGACTTGGCTTTTCCGTCACTCTTTTTTTAACCGACTTCAAAAAAGGAGGAGGTTATCAATTCGACTGTGTTTTTTTTTATGTTTGTTACCTCCTAACTTTTGACTGGGTAAATCGATGTTGATGATTCTTTTTTTATTAGAAAGCTGACGCTTCCCATTTCAATTTAGTCCAGTTCTGATAATGGTATCCATGAGAAACCATATAAGTCTTATTTGCATTAAGTACGTGCGCGACAAATAGATGAATAACTCAATAGTCGGTCTTTTAAAGTCGGTTTTTGTTTTGTAAAAAAAATTAATAGTTAAAAAAACTAAAAAACACGATTTGTTTAGTGTATTGTCATCGGTCCTCGATATATCTACAAAGTTTGAAAGAAATCTGACCGTTTAAAGTGGGTCAAAAACGCGCTCAAAGGAGTCGGTTACATACAAACATACAAACATACAAACATACAGGTGAAGCTAATAAAAGCGTGTTAAAAATAATGTTCTTGTCTGTAAGTACACTATTACAGCAACAAAATAACAGCAATAGATTTATGATAACCAAGTGTTGTATGTATCATCCTATGGTCTTAATAAATGAATTGAATTGGTCTCTTATTCCAGCTACGACGAAGCCTACATGGACATGTACGGAGCGGCCGACAAGCTGCAATACGGAGACTGCTTCTCCACCGAGGAGCGCGCGGGGGGCGGAGCGCCGGGCGGCGGGGCTCGCGGGGCGGGGCCGCTGAGTAGTTCTCTCGACGCGAGGATCAACCTGGCTCTTGGAACCGACGGTGACTACTCATTTTGGACACCATTTATTTATTTACTACACTGAGAAAAATTTCACCAAAAGTACGGAGCACAGTGATTATTACCAAAAAGCATGATGATTAGCACCAATTTTTACGGTGACAACTATCATAATATATGGTTCTCCTAAAAACTGGTGCTAGTACTAGTTTTTACGGTGACAACCATAATATTATGATAGTAGTCACCGTAAAAATTGGTGCTAAACATCGTACTTTTTGGTAATTACTTTAAGTGAATTCATCGGAATTGTGATGGCCATTGAATTTTTGTCAGTGTAGCCCTGTCTTAGGCCTTCAGACAGTCTACAAACTGATACCACCACCACTCCACTCTCCGCTTAAATAAACACACTTTTATGGCAAAATGAGGACTTGCAAAGTTATTTATTTAATTAAAAACAGATGATTTTATTCTTGTTTCAATCGTTTTCAGCAATGGACGAGGCGTCGCAAGATCTGACCGAAACTGATAAGAAAGATGAACCTGATAAGGGGATACTAGTCACGTAAGTATATGATAACCTAGAGTTATGGTTGGAAGAGATCGCTCGGAGCGATAAGACCACTTGTTGTTGAACTTTGTTATATGAATAGTTTCAAACCACGTTCAAATACTTTCCTAAAAGAAATACTAAGAAGTAAATTACAATTCAATATTCGTAATAAAAATTTAAAAAACTGCTCTCTTAAACATCCTTGTGATTGACTTATTCAACCTTTCCACAAAGCACTGATGGTATCATCTTGTCTAATAAATATCTATCTTCCTTTTTTTATACGTCTACAAGATTAAATCGCAAAGAAAAAATCAGCTGTTCCATACGAAAATCTTTACATTTTTATTGTTAATAAAGGTTATGTGCCACAAATATAAAAAAAAACTTTTTTTTACTATGATATTTAAAATACTGATGACAATTTTATGGAACAGCTGATTTTATTTCGCGATTCCAGGGTTGGTTCCTTTAACTACTGTCAGTTCTAGTTACTATTTGCTTGGTGTGGTTCCACTGTCCGGTCTCAATTGATTCAAACTATGTTACATTGAACAGATTCAGATTATTTATTTCTCAGAACATGGGTATACAAAAATACAAAGTTGCATACAAGGTAAGGTACTAATAATCTTAGGAAATATAATCTTGGCTCTTTCAAATGGGGTTTATAGAGTCCTCAGAGGTAGGCAACGCACTGAAGATGTGCGGAACGCTTTGCCTGAGTGGGTGTTTCCCGATAGATATAATCTAGGTGTCTTCAAGTCGCGAGTGAATCGGTTTCTTCTAGGCAAGCGTGCTCCATCGTAGACTGTATCGTTGCTTACCAACAGGCGAAATGGCGGTCAAATGCAAGCCTATTACTAAATAAAAAAAAATCATAGGTATTGGAAGTGTACATAGGAAGTGTGACAACTTACCGTGAGGTGGCCCGTCGCTTGTTTGTGTATATAAAAAAATAGTGTTTTTTTTACAACAAACTAGACATGCGTTTGACCACTATCTCACCTGATAAGAAGCGACGATGTGGTCGAAGATGTAGCACGGTTGCCTAGGAAATACCTATTCACTCTACTTTTAAATAACCCTGAGTTGTAATTTTTCGGGATTAATGATTAATGTAATTGACAACATTTCATATTTCACAAGGCTATGAAATTCCAAAACCATTTCGAGATATTGCGATGCTCATCATTTTACTTATTTTTTCAAATTTTTTTGTGCAATAACTTTAATAAAATTAAATAAAAACCCTCAACCAAGCAGTTTTCGAACCTATGAGAAAATTACAGTTGCCAAAAGAAAAAAAATATATACGGCAGTTGACACTGACATTACGTTTCGCTTTGGTTTGTTTTGTCTGTCAGTGTCAGTGATACGAGCATTTAGCAGGTTGCAGACGAAGATTTTTATTGAAGATTGAAGTACATATTGTTATTTTAAATTTTTCACTCTATACTTTCAGCGTCACCACATTTTTTTCAGATTTGCCAAATGCCAATGAACAGTAACAGCTAAGCTAGAACTTGACGTTGACAGCTACAAATGTATTTTTTTCGAATGTGACTTCAGTCCCGTTACTCATAACACCGAACTGCTGCAGTTACGTCCTTTTAGAATAAGCTCATTTTCAAAAATTAATTTTGCGAAAAATATAGGTCAGATTGGAAAAATAAAAAAATTGTTTAAGGTATTTTACTATATTCTTTCAGATAAAAAATTTGAAATGTTGTCAATTAACATGTATTTGCATATTCCAGCAAGTATCCGGAGACGCGCGGCGGGAAGCGCGTGTCCTTCGCGGACGGGTACCTGCCCGGACAGGACTCGGACGTGGAGGAGCCACCACTCAAGAAGGTAGGCACTACATTTTTTTAAATAAAAAAAATAAAAAACATTTAAACATCATCATCCACAGCCCTCTCTATCCCACTGCTGGGTATAGGCCTCTCTCCCGTTATGCCATCTGTCTCGGTCACACGCTAATCATATCTAATCACATTACATTTTGTTATAATTAACAAACAGACAGACAACCAGCTTCCTTGTTCCCTGAGAGATATAATTTTGGACTTTGTAAGGTCAGAGTGAATAGAAATCTACTGTTCCGGTTGGAAGGACATTGTTTCCAGTGAAATTACAGGGCAAATAGGAGATTAATAACTCATATCTCAGGGTGAGGAGCGCAGTGCTGTGCCGCGCAGGGTCTTGAATTCTGCGAGTTCAAAATTCTGGGTGACGCAGACCTGTTATGGGCAAACGTGACGTTTAACATCAGGCGAGCGATTAACTCGTCTCGTCACTCAATTACATTAAAAATAAAAAAATCTAAATCTGCGTGCTTTATCTTCGATCGCATCGTCGCTTACCAACAGGCGAGTTGGTGGTCAAATGCGGATTTATTTACTATAAAAAAAATAAAGAATAAAAAATCACAAGAGGAATAAAATCATTTTCAACACAAGTATAATCACGTTACAATAATTCGTTCAAATATGATCTCCAATGGATATTCTAAGTATTCACATTCACAATTCACAATACCACTCAAGCAGACACTCCGCCGAACACGTAATGCGCATACGCGATACAATAAGATTTTATGACCGCCACTGTAATTCCAGATGTAATTGCAAATATTATTGTAATCCGCCTTCTACGAATCAATTTTAATTTGGCTTGTTTTTGTGGCTCTTGTCGAGATTCTAAAAGTATCGTTCCCGCGCTTTTTGCATAGAGTTCGTAGTTGTGTCGGAGTGGTAAATGTCAGTAGTTGTCACTGTCAGTTACGTTTTTTTTTGTCACTCTAAATAAAAATTGGCTCTGAACGCCGCCGACAAGTAAGTACATAGTAATTTTTTTTTTGTTGTTTCACCAAGAAACCACTAAAGGTTTGTCGCGGTGCTCACATTCGCCCTTCGACGTTTCAATGTTAAATGTTTGTATTAGATAATATATAAAATTCTCGTGTCACAGTTTTCGTTGCCATACTCCTCCGAAACGGCTTGACCGATTTTGATGAAATTTTTTGTGCTTATCCGGTATCTATGAGAATCGGCCAACATCTATTTTTCATCCCCCTAAATGTTAGGGGTAGTCCACCCCTAAATTTTATTTTTTATTTTTTAGACAAAATTTTTATTTTTTTATTTTTTATAATGTGGCATTAAAAAATACATACAACCCTAAATTTTCACCCTTCTATCACCAACCCCTATTAATTTATATGGCAAAACAACGTTTGCCGGGTCAGCTTGATAATAAAATAAAAAAACCTTAATTGCTGTACTTTCCAGTTTTAAATTTCTTTTATAAAATATGCCTAAAATTAATAATTTTAAAGCATCGTTAAACGGTTAGTCCGTCACAGCTTGTCTCCCGACAAAAGCCTCTAAATTTCCTAAATTTCTCTCTGTCCCTCGCTGAAAGGGTCCATAATGGACCTGCTATTTTAAAAATGTCGTCTTCTGTGTATTGTTAATGGGTATGTAATGTGTTCAGAAGCGGAAGGCGCGGCGGCTGGGCTGCGCGTGGCCGTGCCCGGCGGCGCACCCCGACCACGTGGCGCTGTGGGACGCGCTGCCGCCGCCGCTGCCGCCGCCGGGCTCGCCGCCGCCGCCCGCGCCCGCTCGCGCTCCGCCCGCGCACCTGCTGCGCCGCGCGCGCGCGCCGCGGGACCTGCTGCCGCCGCCGCACGCCGCCGCCAAGTTCGGTGAGTCACTTAGGAAAACGAATATGTAATAAAAAAAAAATATTTTTTTTTGTTTGCATTTTTTGAATCGAATAAAATTGGTATTACGAATTTTACCTTTATAATCAGGTGGAAGTTTGACTTTAAATTGCAAAGAAATGCCACTTGGTATTAGTTTCGATTCTGTTCGTCGGCATTCGATTTATACTCTGGAAAACCAAGCACCCCAAAAAATTATTTTACTATGCTTCGTGTAAATTGGGTAGGAAATGCTAGAGTCAAGTTTGGTGAGTGCTACATGTACTCAGCAGGCTGATTCAGCTATCGGAACATCGAATGTATTCGACGATTATCTTCGAAAAGTCCTCCGCCTTCGGAACAAATATATGAAATCTCACCGAGATTTGACATATAAATTCGAATTCTTTCCGATTATTGATTGACTATTAATTTTTCCGCAATAAAGTAGCCTGCCTTTTACCGAATTTTATCCATATCCGATTACTTGTCTTGAGTGATTGAATAACAAACATCCAAATCTTCACAGTTATAATATTAGTAGAATAACAGCTTTTAATTCATGATTTTATTTCATTTCAGATCCCAACTCGATGCCTGCGTTCATGCCGCCAGAGCCTCCCCCGGGCCTCATCTCTTTTCAGAGCTTGTGAAATGATTGAATAGGAATAAGCAAGACATGTACCTACCGGTGTAACTTGTAAATAAATACTGATAAGCGATGTGGTGGTTTTTTTATATTTTATAAGGAATCATGATCATTAAATGCGCCAAAATTACATGATGGCATGGCATGGTCTTTGTCAGTTTCGTCTACTTTAAATGTGCCAAAATTACATGATGGCATGGCATGGTCTATGTCAGTTTCGTCCACTTTAAATGCGCCAAAATTACATGATGGCATGGCATGGTCTCTGTCAGTTTCGTCTACTTTAAATGCGCCAAAATTACATGATGGCATGGCATGGTCTATGTCAGTTTCGTCTACTTTAAATGCGCCAAAATTACGTGATGGCATGGCATGGTCACTGTCAGTTTCGCCTACTTTCTGCTGAAAACACATACCTTCCTCTGTGCAACGCAAATGCGGCTACACACGCCAGACGCGTAAAACACAACGCATGTGATTATTAGCAGCAGTTAAAGTGTTAATAAGTAAGCCTTAGATGGCCTTGTTGTGCGTATAGCCTTAGATTATAAGGGTACAGTAGTCTTGTAATCATCCTCGCATTTCAAAATACAGTTCGGGTATGTTGTATCATTATAATGTAGCCTAGCCTAGCTCGAAATTCAGTCCAAAAATACTCGATATGAAATGTATGAATAAATACAATATAGGGTTATTCATAAAGGGTATGCTAAACCAAAAAGGGCTCATAGTACTAATCATTATGAACAACTTTTACTACGGGATCAACTCAAAATTCACGAAAAAAAATCAGCTGTTCCATTTTGTCGAGTGTAATTCACATTTTTCTATGGAACAGCTGATTTTTTTTCGCGAATTTCGGTTTGGTCCCATACTCGTAGTAAAAGTTGTTCATAATGATGAGTACTATAAGCCTTTTTTGGCTTAGCATACCCTTTATGAATAACCCTGTATACCTGATGAAAATAGGGTTCTTTCAGGCTGTGGAATGCCAAGGGATTGCTATCGCAATATCACAGTTCTATTCATATTATGGTATCATAAGAGCTCAGCTTTCTTTCCTTGGAAGCTTGTGATCTGTTTGGAAGTATTCGGTCCCTGTCCGTGGTCCACCTATACTGTTCACCCGGGTATACCTACTAGGGGCATTGTTTTCTTCTCGTGGTTCATCTCAGATTAACGGAACCTGGTAAGTACCAGGGGTTATTATTTCTTTCCGTGATCCATCTGCATTATGGATGCAAACTATTTGTGTAAATTATCTTAAAACTTCCCCACGTTTAATTTTGAAACAGGCATAAAAATTTGTTGATACCAGGTAACTAGGTTAGCAGAAACGTAGAGGTATTGCACTCTAGACAGACAAAAAGTGTGAGCACGGCTCGCGAGGTGGAAAACATTTTGATGGTTTAAGCATTCCTGGTACTTAAAGTGGGTGAAAAACTAATTATATTGGCCATTTCAAGATAAATACGCAAAACAAGTTTTTCGATTGATTGCATATTGCATTGCATTGAGTAGAAAGAAGTTCATGATTCATTTGTAAGTATAATTTAATATAACTTTTTAAATAAAAGCAAATAATAAACCTAGTAATTGTTTTTTTAAAAAAACGTAATGATATTTCCAATTATTAAAAAAAAACATATTTAGAAACCCAATCATGTGCAATATAATTAAGGATAGTTTTTCGAAAAGTTCAAGTGCCAAGAATGAATAGGTAAACTTATGCAGAGATTTTCGCTTCTTTGTAAATCAAGAGTGAAATACCTCTTCATTGTTTCTGCTATCATAATACCTACTTGGCATGGTATCTAGTATGAGTACCTACACAAAATGGACACCATTATTTTACAGCTCTTAAAATGATTTAATTGGAATAAAAAACTTGAAATTTACATAGTATATCTTGGCTATAGTTTTGAATCTGTCGCAGCAAACTATGTAGCTTAATCACTCGTTCAATTAACAGCCTAGCCCGTTGACTAAACGACGCCGCTCTACTAGCTTCCTGAATGATTTTCAGCCAGTGTCTAGAGTGGATGTATTGAAACAGTTAAGTAGTTCAATGTGTTTGATGCTTTCTAATTAGTCACAGTAAAGGGTTAAAATGAAACGACAGTGTTAAAAACAATAAAATAGATTTTCATTTATTGTGAGACGAAAAATACAACAATGGGACTTATCACCTAAAATGGTTAGTGGCATACTGTTGTGAAAACAATTGGTTAGGTTCCAGGGTCGCGGTGGCGGCCGGCCCTCAACAGTACAGAGTCCTAATTATTTATTACATATGTCTTTCTTTGGGAAACTCGGTAACGAATATCAACGAAACAACAGTATATAATACACAAAACCTTGACCTCTCTATTCACTGAAATCATAACTAATGTTAATTTCATTAAACATGTGAATTTTCAATAGTTTTCATTTTTTAACTAATTTTTTAAAAAGGCTTTATTGATTCGAAGCTAATACTTAATTACTTACAAGATTGTTTGAATAGTTTAGTCGCGCCACTCGCGTGGGTATATACAGTCCGTCGGTGCGGCCCGGTGCGGCCCTCGCGGCGCGTCTAGTCAGCGGCTCAACTCAACGCCTAGCTACGAACCTCACAAATAAAACGTAACAACTCTCAAATACCGCTACTATGAAACGTTCTATACAAAATTGAACATCGCCGATTCTCTAGATCGTCTGATTCATTTATATTATCCATAATATTACTAAAACAAGTGGGCGGCGAGCGGCGGCGAGACCGCTCCGTGCGACTCGTCTCCTCACTAACTCGATTAAGTACATGTCTTACTTTATTACTTGAAAATGCCACTGCTGCGATCCTACGTCGCCTATGTCTGTGCGGGCGCGGGCGCGGCGGTGCGGGCCGGCGCGGGGCGGTGCGGGCCGCGCCGGGCGTGCGGGCCCTGCGCTCGCAGGGTGTCTGCGACCCGCGGCACGACGCGCGCGGCCCCGCAGTGTCCCTGCGACCCGCGGCACGACGCGCGGCCCCGCAGTGTCCCTGCGACCCGCGGCACGACGCGCGGCCCCGCAGTGTCCCTGCGACCCGCGGCACGACGCGCGCGGCCCCGCAGTGTCCCTGCGACCCGCGGCACGACGCGCGGCCCCGCAGTGTCCCTGCGACCCGCGGCACGACGCGCGCGGCCCCGCAGTGTCCCTGCGACCCGCGGCACGACGCGCGCGGCCCCGCAGTGTCCCTGCGACCCGCGGCACGACGCGCGGCCCCGCAGTGTCCCTGCGACCCGCGGCACGACGCGCGCGGCCCCGCAGTGTCCCTGCGACCCGCGGCACGACGCGCGCGGCCCCGCAGTGTCCCTGCGACCCGCGGCACGACGCGCGGCCCCGCAGTGTCCCTGCGACCCGCGGCACGACGCGCGCGGCCCCGCAGTGTCCCTGCGACCCTCGGCACGACGCGCACGGCCCCGCGCCGGCCCGCACGACTAGAGAACAGCGCGCCGCCCGCGCCCGCGCCCCGCTATTGCTCATAGAGAAAAAATTCCGAAATCAATTCGTTACACCGTAGACTATATCTTGTTAAACTTGAAGTATTATCAATAATCAATAAGTACATTATAATAATTGAATAATTAGTATTTGTTTCATAAGAGACTAGCATTACAAATAAATACCTTCAGCTATACAATTTTAAATGTTTATTTTCTATTTTAAACATTTTGAAGATGTTTAAGTGGACTACGTCGGTTTTTACACAAGAATACTGTTCACGGTTCTTGTATACAAACTTTTCAGTTGATGCGTCTACGCGTCGAGATATGACTTAAATGTATACTTAGATTTAGGGAAAAGGTCGTAAAAACAAAAGAAAAAGTTATTGAAATGTATAACAAACACCTTAACTAATAGTTGAATAATTTAGTCGTAGTATGTGTGTATGTATAGGTGGAGACGGCGGGCGGGCCGACGCGGGCGGCGCTGCCAACGAAACAACTTTGTACAAGAGGAGAGGCGCCGCGTGCGCCGGCCCGCGCCGCCGCACCCTACGCTACGTTCGCCGACAAAAGCAATATAAAACATTTCATTCCGTGTAAGAGATGACACGATGGTATGCGAATTTTTTGTATCTTTATTATATTTTTTCAAAAAACACACGTTCCATTCGCTCACCCTTGCGCTTAAATCTAAAATTAATAATTAGACAATATTTTTTTTTATTTGTTCAACAGACGCGCGCGTCCGCATCCGCGCGCGTATAATAAAAATATTTTCAAAACAATCGAATAATTAAACACACTAGTTAACAATATAACTCACGTACACGATGCGAGTCCGTCGAGCGTCGAGTGTACACAATCGAACCAAATATTGTAACATCGTAAAAATATACACGAGTCAGCTACTATTAGAGCGATGGCAGCGTTGCGTGGTCGCTGTGCGCGCGGCGTCCTTTATAATACTGATATAGAGCGCGGGCGCGGGTTACACCGCCGTCTCCGTGTGGCTGTGGCTGGAGAGGCGCTCCACGTCCAGGTCGGCGGGCGCGAGCTGCGCGCCGGCGCCGCCGTCCGCGTACTCCACGCTGCTGGAGTGCGAGAACCGCTTCGACAGCGCCGTCTGCTTGCGCAGGGCCTCGGCCAGCGCCGCGTCGGCCAGCGAGCCGCGCGAGTCCAGCCCCTGCCGGAACGCGTTCACCACGCGGATCTACGCACCACACGCAACGATTAGTCGGACGCTCGCACGGAGGGGCATTCGTGATGCTCTGACTCCTGGTTGGCACTTGTAGAATCGATAGTTGAATATTTTTTTCTGTAAAATCTAAATGAACTGACGAAAAGAAAGTATCTACGCGGAGAGGCCTAACTGAACAGGCGAACCTGCGTCAGTTTGGCCTGACCGGATGTACGTTGCTCATCTTGAGTTTCAATTGAGATCGGTGCAATCTACAAGCAATAATATTTTGAGTCGTTGACAAGTGAACGAAGAAAAAGTTTGAAATTATTCGATAATACGAACTATTCTTTACAAATGCCAACCACTTTCCTTACGGATTTTATCTTCAAGACATGATTATCTATTTTTAAACTTGATACTTAAATCTTGTATATTTCTATAATTCTATCTGTCTTGAGATTTGGTCAGAGCTACACAAATGCCATTAAAATTGCAGTTACTTCTCTCCCTCTGTTTCGTCACTGACTGGTCGTCGTGGCGAAATAGTGGGACATCTCTAGCAGTATTCAGAGTTTGTATCGACACAACCATATCGTGAAACCGACTGTTCTTCTCCACAAACAAAACCAGTGCGGCTTCAATCGACAAAACCCTGAATACTGCGCAAATGTTGAATGTCTCAAATGAACATAAATATAAGCACACCGAGCCATAAAAAAGTAGGCAAGAAAGCGTTAGGTATTTCGAAATTCCAGTCACAGGTAAATGGTATCGGCGAGTCATACGCGACCGCCTCGGCCGCATGCCATGCAGTGAACGTAACTCCGTGGGACGCTACCCGCTCTGAATACAGACATTACAGAATCCTGCAGACTTCGTGTGCCGTGGCTACATGTTACAGAATCCTGCAAATTTCGTGTGCCATAGCTACCCGTTACAGAGCCCTGCAACTTCGTGTACAGCTTCGTTAGGGAACATTGCAATCTTGTGAAGAAGCTACTCTTTACAGTATCCTGCAATCTCCGTGTGCCGTGGCCAGATGTTACAGAATCCTGCAGATTGCGTGTGCCGTAGCTACTCGTTACGGAATCCTGCAGTCTTTGTACCGTATTTAGGTTTCCCTGTTACAGAATCCTGCAATCTTCGTGTGCCGTGGCTAACCGTGGTAGCATGCTCAAACAACAAAAACTGTGACTGTATTTAGACATTGACCTTCTATGTGAACTACTTCGCGGTTGTAAGCGCTACCCCTAGTTTACATACAAGCAACATCGAACGCGATACCCAACTGTCCTATATCCGGTTTTCGAAAGCAAGCTTACAATATTACAATAAAACCGATATGAACCCTTTAAAATGTTGATACAAAAATTGTAGCTAGATATAAAAGCTAGTAATTATTTAAAAGATGATTTTTCCAGATGCTGAACTTCCATCAAATCTTTCATTCAAACAAGTAACAAAATGGAGTCCTGTCATTGGTTAGTTTTTGTATTCTTTCGAACCGATGCCAAGCTTTCATTTTGAAACCGAAATCGCAATTCAAAGACATGATGTAGTGTTTGACCGATGAAGTAGTTATGGTACCCATACCTGGCGATAGATGGAGCTACGTATATTTTACCCACGAATTTGGTTTGTGCTGTATGTGTTGCAACTAAATAGATCACTACTTATGCCATGGAATGCATTTATGGTTGCGAACTCAAAAATACTAAGTACTCTTTTTTACTAATTCCTACTCTACCCTACTAAATATATAAATTTCAATTGATTCTTATTATTTAAATTTCCTCTGCAGTTACTATTTAACTCTTTTTATTTACTGTCTTATTAACTCTCTTTAAACGTCCCCGATAAAACATCAATAAACATCAATAGTTAATTATTAAGTAAAAAAAACACTCAAAACATCGATTATATCAATTAAACGAAAGCAGACAATCAAATATTGAAATGTATAACCAACTTCAAATATCCACAAATTTGATCAATGAAACAAAAAGAAGATTTGAAACATTGAAACTTTGAAACTGGTTACAGATACAGAACAATATTATATGTTACACATAGAGTAAACATTCAGAGAAGGATAAAAAGATTCGCCATCTCTCTCTGATGTGTGCAATATATACAACTAATGTATAAAACATTTGCCTATAGATAAATGTTAAATATTTTTAGAGCCCTTATTTTCAAGTGGAACATGTATGAACAAAATGGCACTTCCCCCAGTACAACCTTTCATGATAATTTTGAACCCTTTTTATATATAAAATAGGATGATAATAAACAGCGCATGCGTCAGGATTCGTGCACAATGATGATATTAATATAGGAAACATGCAAACTATTTTGACTTCTTAATTTTAAAACTTTTTCTTTCTTTAAAAAAAAAAAACTTTCGAAATCTTTTTTACAATTTGCCGAAAATGCTATTTGCAAACTAAAAAGCCAATATAGCGACAACATACAAGAGTGGGAACAATATAGAAAATGTAAGGTATAGAGACAGTACAGAGTATTAGACATATAAAAACAAACGAACATAAAAATAGTCGAACAAAAACGTAAAATAATAAAAAAACGTGAGTGAAACAGCGGAAGTCCGTTGGTATCGTTTCTTACAGCTTGATCTGTCGAAGTCTTGCTGTAGGGCACTGGGATCAACCTCTCTTGAAGTTCGCCACCTATCACCTTCCGCGTGAATGGGGTTTTCATGGAAAAGAAAATAAAAACGAGAACATGAAGTAAAAGGTTCACGAGACGAGAGTGAGGGCGCGAATGCTTCACTCGCTGCGGGTAACATAGATCTGCGGTGCTGGGTGCTGGACGCAATTCTATCTTTTGTTCTATAAGCAGTATCTTTTGTTATATAAGCAGTTATATAAGTTCGGTTTTGCTTAAATTTTCAAGCGAAATGCATGTTCAAACTTTTACATGAAAGCAATTTAATTTACTGTAACATTTATGTAGAAATAATGGGTCAACAGAAGTATCTTAGCGACGATCTCTGAATCGTATGATGGTCTAAGCAAATATTTGTTGTTGGTCCATTATTAGTTATGACTTTCCCCAGTTTAGATCAGGACTGAAGTCTGTATAGAATTGCGTCCAATTACAGTAGCCGTGAATATTTCAAGAGTGTAGATAAATATAGAAGTTTCTCAGGGGGATATAACGAAGCAGTGCGCCTCTCGAAGCAATGAACAAATTGTAGGAAGAAGACAGATAAAATACACAGTAAAATAAAAATCAGGGGTTCTTCCTATGTACCTTAAGAAGCACATTCATGGGGGTGTGCACTTAATATCTATTTTTTTTTTCTATACCACGTTATCCATCCAGGGCTCCGTTACATATTTTGAAACATATCATCCAAAAAAATAAATATATCAACTAAAAATAACAACGAAATGCATAATATAACATTGATTAACATCGAACATCGATTTTGGGATCCACTTTTATGGTAAAGCGTATATTTATTTGTGTCTTTTTGTCAAACAAAATGTGTTTTGTGCGAGTGTTTGTATGTTGAAAATGTTCAAGGTCACTCGTGTGTGTTTGTTTCATGCGAACTATGGTCTAGAAGCACACACATAAAATATTTATCGACGTAGTTGCTCACATACCAGATGTCTAATATGTTATATACTCACTATATGCTTATATATACTCACTATACGTTTATATATACTCACTAATTCAAGCTACTTACTATATACAGAAGCAGACAATCCATGAAAGTCGTGAATTTGCAAAAAAAATTTACACAACCCTAACAAGAAAATCGAGCCCCAAAATTATCATTAGTGCCCCCTTTTACTATTTATATTACATTTGTATATGGCGTCTAATATAAAGCGTTGTAACTATTTATATAAATCTATACAAGTCGTCAAAGCATATACGATATACCTAAAAAGTGAATACATATATATGAAAAAAGATATCACTCTATATTGAAAAAGTGCAATTTATGTGAATATATAGTATATGCAGTGACGTTTGAAATGTCCATGCTGTAAAGATATCGTGATCAACATCATCTATGCTAAATACGAGGAGCGTGAAAGCACGAAGCGTATCTAACATCGATCTAGACCGTACGACATCGACCGGCCAGCGTCGGCCGCGACCACAAACATTGGACCAACATTTAACACCAACATCCCTCTGCTGCCAGTTACCTTATGAGTCGCTCTCCAAACGGCACGGTTGGGTGAAATCAAAGTTACTTTGGAGTATAGATACTTTATTACTAAACTTTAAAGACGAGAAGCGTTAGAAGTGAAACAGATAGTTCGGTTAGTAAATCATGCTTTATCAATTTTTAAAGTGATCAATTTCACTATATACTGCGTGTAATACCTACAAGCGTAACTCCTGAGACGTTAATACATCTAATTGGTGTACACCAAGACACGAATTTTATAATTTAAGTATATTTTTCACGTGTACTATTCTAAGTCTTAACATTCATGTAGCAGGCAAAGTATTATATACTACACGAAGTGCATTAAAGATTTATGTTTTAATAATGACATAATATTTAAATATCATATATGGAGTTAATATACCTATCATATAAACGAATGCTATTCACCACAAACACATTTTATTAGCTAAATTTGCTTGATAATATTTGATATTTCAGAAAGGTGTATGAAAATAAAATAAAAATGAAAGAGAAGGACAGGAAAGATTGGAAAAGAAGGTAGTACCTACTAGACAAGTGTGAAGTGTTAGAAGTTCAATATAGTTCGTACATAGTTCATAGTATTTCTAAATTAATCTAGAAAACAGAAAACTAAAGTTAAGTTTGAAAAGAAACATCGCTTCATAGATAACTTATCATGCAAGTTTCGGAAGTGCTGTAAACAACATTACAGCCCTCAGACGTAAATGCTGCACTACATCTTCTAAGAACAAATAAAAGTAAACACGTCGAAGGAAATAAAGTAGCGTAGGCGATAGTGTGATTCAAGAGTAGACTGAAATATCATATAAATTAAAAACTACCAGACACTGACACCACCAGCCAAACACAAAACACTAAACAGGTCATATCAAGTCGAAACACTAATACTAAGGTATGCATTCGTTCCCATACACAAAACAAAACACCAAATAATAACAAGCAAATTTAAATATCATCCTTATTTTAAAAACGTTTATAAAAGCACTTGAGTAGCACAAATTGTGAATTTGTATTAATTTTTATATTATAAATATAAAAATGGCACATGACGTTATTCGTATTATATACTTCTTCATTTTAGCACAACACATAACTCCATTTAAAAAATAGAAGATGAAATATATGAAGAATAGCTTATTTACAGAAAGAGATTACATTCCACGTATAACCGTTAGAAATAATATATTTCCGAAAATTATTTTGTATTTTATATATCCGGTATAAAACAGATTGATTTTATTTAAAACTCTATATGTATATACTCCATCTAAATAATGGTGCACCATAGTTATAAATCTATATAGTTTTGCAAATACTCTAATATATTTTTTAAACTTACTTCTAACATTCGTTAAACTCTCAAATCTACATTTACATATTTAGAATTTGAATTAATTTAGCAAAAAATGTCACCGTTTAGAATATTTTCGTCTTAATGGCAGTTTTAGCACGCTCTATATCGATCGTGGTTAATTAAAGCTTACTCGGTGATCTGGTTTCTTTATTAAGTAACATGAGCGTTTCACTCCTTGAGTTTTTAGTTGGGGCGTAGTTTTTTATTCATCGCTCTGATGCGATGTGGGGCTGAGTGCGGGCAGAGAGCTGCCGCCGGATTGCACGCTGATCCTCCGGTGCTCCGCCAAATAATTATTGACAAATATCCTGCGGCCGGCCAATATGTCTGCCTTTTGCTGTAAACAACACCACGCACGCGTCAGTCGGTCGCCGGCACCCGCGCCGCTCCTACGCTACGCACGCGTAACCAAACTGCTTTCGACTAGGTGACACGTGCCATTCCAAAGGGCCTAATTGACTGTGAAACTGTGACAAGCCTCATTTTCAACAACTATCTGGTAATTTTAAACTCGAGACATTTTAAAAGCGTTCCGCATATCAACAACACGCAATACGCGGTGCGTTTTATACGCAATTGTTTTTTTATTACGGAAAACTAATTTTAAGTAATTTCAAATCCATTTGTCTTTTTTGGTAGGTATTTGCAATATTGTTATTCAAAAGAAATATGGATGAAGAAATATTATAGGATGATCAGAACTTACCTAAAGAGTAGTTCGATCGAAACTGACTGGCATTTGGCGAAGAGATTCGTACGACCGGTCAGAGCAGACCGACTACATAGCAAAGTAGTAACAAATCTTGCAGTCAAATGCTAGAGTAAGTGCATTGCGTCTCCAAAACAAAAGTATTACAAAAATTAGCATCAAATTCATTTGAAAATGAGGCCTTGACAAGTGTCTTCAAATTACCCAAAATGAAAATTGCATTGCGAGATCAGTCTCCTAGGCAAATAGGCACCTAAAGTATCAAAAGCTACAAGTGAAGAATTAGTAGCTAAAGAAAGATTTAAAGCAGTTTCGTTAGTATAAGGTGCCTAACTTGATACTATGATAAGGGCATTCACTCTAGCGGGGTCGGGGTCCAGGGCATCCAGTAGCAAATACTAAATATATAAAAACAAATCAAAAAGAGAAAAAAATACCGTGTCGGAACTACTTCTACGCAGAAACTTTTTAAAAATCCGGTATGTGAGCTACTCGCGATGATTCGTTCGTTTTGTGAGTAAAAGTGGAATTTATTTAGCTTCTGAGGTACAAAATAAAATAACAATTTTGCATCAAATAAATACTTTTATTGAAATGAGTTTTAAAGTTTTAAATATTAAAATGGTTGTGCCGGTAAGTTGTTTAACAATTATGTAGTACGTAATCATTACAATATAAATAAAAAAATAAATTATAAGATTACGAAAATAACTTAATAATTATAAGTACACACACAACCGAGTTAACTAATATTATAAAGAAATTAAGTGAAAAAAATTCTAAAAGCTTTATTTTGATTAACGATAAATACTTTTTACTTACGTTTCCTAACTTCGGTGTAGTAGTGGAGATAAAATTTATGCGCATGTTTTTTTTCTATTTTGTATCCTAATTATTATTTCATACAGTGTTAGTTTTGGTCGTTAAGTTTGTATAAATTTCATGATAATTATTTTTAAAAACATTACTCTTAACAAATATGTGACAAAATTCGGATATAAAACCCTTTTGGGTAATTCTGACAATATGTACAGTCGAAAATAGATTCATATTATCAGAAGCTCTATAAATACAAGTATCTATGTACCTAATTTAAAAAAGGAAATACAAATTGTGCATACTCACAGACACCTGTATACATGCATAAAACACTGTAACATAAGCATGATCACACTGTAAATGCGAAGCGAAAATAATTAATAAAAAAATTAAATTAAAAAAGAACACTGAACAACATTTGTACCAATATATTCTCATCAGTACTTATAACTAAGACGGCGTCGCCATTTTGAATGTTGAACCGATTCAAGATGGCGGCCCGCGATCTCACCACGTGGTGGTCGTAAGTTACTCATTGAATTGAGATATATCGCTAAGTTTCGATGATAATACAAAATGGCTATTCAATAAGACATCCGTGTGATTCGAATCGCGGATTAAGAGCTATAATTTTTTGATGCACGTATCTTTTTTAAGACGAAATAAAATGCATTAAAACGTGCGAGGCCAAAATCCTCTTGAAAGGAATAAGAAATTATGTAACTCTTGATCCGCGGCCGAACCCGAGATAGACTGGGGTTACCAGCGTGCATACATCGATATACCCATGCTCTAAGGTACATAATGTGAGTCGTACCTACATATTATGTTTGCGCCGCCTCAGAGCATACTTACAAAGTACCTCCCCCTATGCGTCACACCTAAACTTACCGTCAACATCTGAAATAGAGCGATTCTGCTAAAATGGGCGGCCCCCACCATAAACCAAACGAGTGGCGAAAGAAAATGCTATGGAATTTGCTTGAAAATTTATTCAATGTAAATAGTTCTGCGTAACATTCGCAAAAACCAAGATGTTTGGTCAACTTTTATTAGCCCTTTCCGATCTCGATTTAAGCATGAAGTGTCTCATTCATACTAAACTTTAGGCGTATACTTAGTGAGATTAAAATTCATACCATAGATTTAATATAATATACATAATTAGATTAACAAGGAAGGCAAACTCTGGATAAACTCGTCATTGTTTTAGATATTTAGAAGATCTCTAATATAGTATCCCGTTTTATTCGAATAAGGATATAATATAGTGGTCCCAAAATTTACTATGAAACAAAACACAAGCTGCCGGAGTTTAGTACCTTCAAGATTCTCTCATATTTATTTTATACTCCTCGTTTTATAATAAAAGGTAACTACTTTCAAAACGCTAATGAAGTAGAAATTCGAAAGTTTTAAATGTTCTCATAGTAATGAAAGTCTAAAGATTTAAAAAGTTAGATTTCAAAGTATTTTTTTTTTCGTTTTCATCATATAGCTACCAAAATATCACTGCTCTCATATACATAAAAAAGACATCAAAGTTCTCAACCGACTTATGTACAATTACGTTAATCTCTCCAAACAGCAGTGTTCGTTACGTTCGGGTAGAATGACTCCGACTACTGGAACGGGGGTCCCGGCCCTGGATATGCGCATTACTCGACTACTAAACTCTATTACGAAACGTTAACATCGCGAACATCAAACATATTACGTACAAACACGAACGCAAACGGTTCGGCGCCGCAGCGGCGCGACAGGCACGATTCGGTCTCGGGCCTCCCCGCTATCTACACGAAACTCTCAACACTTAAACAACTAAGAACAAAAAATAATAATTAAGGAGGCGCGGGCGCGAGCGCGACGCGAGCGTTCGGCGCTCGGTGTCGCTAAGTACGAGCGGTGCGGCGGTCGGGCGAGCTCAGAATATGGTGGTCTCGGTGCGCGCGGGCTCGTCCGCGTCGATGTAGGGCACGTCGGGCGGCGCGCGCAGGCGCGAGCGCAGCCCCGCCGCCGAGTGCGCCGACAGCCGCTCCTCCAGGTCCTCCAGCGTCGACTTGAAGGCGCGCACCACGCGCAGCTGCGGGGAGACGCGCGTCACCAGCCGCCCACCGCCCCCGCCCGCCCTCCGCCGACGTTACCGAGTGTGGTGTGGACGTTTCGTTTGTCTGTATTCAGAGTTGGAGGCGGATCGCTACCGTCTACGACATGCAACTATCGAGCCGGCCCTCGGATGCAGGGTGCCGGGAGCCGCTCGCGATGGAGACAGGGTGCTGAACGGGACGAGGCTGTGCCAAGGACGGGACGAACGAGGGACGATGCCGAGCTACTCGGCCGGAGGAGCATTCCGGACGACAGAGACAGAACTAGAAAATGCTGCGGGAAGCCGACGACACTCCGGGGCGCGAGGTAACTGAAACGAAGTCGAACGTCGACGGAAAGGCGTCGCGGTCCGAGACCTCGGGAAGAGGGTCGGAGCGCGCGAGTGTCGTCTCGCTTTCCGTGGAAAGGATGCCATGTGTTGAGAGATGAAGAGAACGATGTCTCGGCGCCGCTACGCGGTTTCGGTACCTTGGAGTCGCATACACGCAGTCTACTGAGGCCGGCTTTGGATTTAAGGAGTTCATTTCCCCCCGTATCAAAAAGGTGATCGATATAACCAAAACATCATTTAAATTTCGAATTAGAAAGAGTGTATTACTCCCAAAGTTTGCAGCTCGAATGCGTAGTGTTTAATGAATTCGATTAGCTCTACGCACTACAAAACACGTTCAATGAAAGTCTGACGTGCGCAGTCCTATTCTAGCTCTACTGACTGCACGTCCACACAATTGCGTCAAACCGCGTGCATGAGACCAGCAACGTACGGAAACTCGAGCGGAGTTCACAGCGCGACAGTTCACAAGACAGTTGCGTCAGACATGTGCGCATTTCGTGCAGGAAACTTTAGGGAGCCGTGTCCACTCACGCTTGCGCTGTGCGTTTGTTTTAGCTTTATGTATTGCACACTCAAGATCAGTTGTGTGCATATTTACAAATGCATGCACACATGTCTGGAGTTCGATCAAAGTCCCGGTTTTGATTTGAAATGTAACGGGATTGTTAATGGCGAGACGTTTAAATGATTTTTCGCATTCACTAAAGTAGAGAGACATTTTTCAGTAATACATATATATATATATATATAAGAAGTCCTACAGACTAACACAAAGTTTTTATTGTTTTTTTACAGAAAACTTTGTAGTACCCTTTGTATGACTCCGCAGCCGCACAAGAAAGGGTGCTAAATAGTTATTATAGTAAATTCAAATCTCTTAGACCACTGTCAGATAATTACCAAAAAAACTTGACTTCAGGCAAGTTTGTGCAATAACTGTTTATGCTCTCTATTTTAGAGTACCTACGTTAGTTCTAACTACCGTTCTCATCACATCAATTAACACTCAAAATCAACGTCTAATACCGATTTTAAGGCAGTGCGAGTACAGCATCTTATCGATTGTCAAACTTTACAAAAAAAGTAATTTAAAATTTTTTGACATGTTACTCGACAAAAACTAGCAGCGTAATCACGTTAGCTGTCACTTACAACCGCACACCACTCGGAAGAACGGCACGAATTGCGAGCGACAGCCAACACAAGGCAATCTAAACATCGAACTGTCAATCGATACCCGCACTCGCGCTGCCCGCTTGCAATCAACTGTCTTTGACCGCGCGCCGCGAGTCTCGCCGCTACGGGCAGGGTAGGTAGTAGGTAGCACAGTACACGTACAGACGGTACAGACGGTACAGACGGCACGGTGCCTCGCCTACCGTTGGAGTGGGGCGGCGGCGCCGCGCCGGCACTACACCTCGGTCTCGAGCACGGGCCGCGGCTGCCAACAACATCTCTCTACGACGCGTGGCTCCCCGCTCCATTCGACACCGACGCCGACGCCGTCCTACACGGCACAGCCCTAGCTTTACCACTGACTTGCTGTCGGCCCGATATGAGACAACGCTTTATAAATACACTACGATTAAGCACGTTTGACGTCACCAATACTTGTTTTTTAATGCAGATTTTTATTTATTACAGTATATTTTTAAGCAATAATTGACTTAAAATCCTAATCAATGTCAAGGTAATAAGTTCTCATTAACAATGAAGTTACTAGCAAATGAATAACAAATAAATATTTCAGGAATTGCAATAGGCGGTGTAGCACTAGTTTTTAGACCAATAATGCAATAAGACTGTCAGTTGTTTGTGGCACTAGTTGTTTAGACCAATACTGCGATCAAATAGTCAGTTGTTTCTTACACTAGCTGTTTAGACTAATATTGTGATAACTGTCAGTTGTTTGGAAAAATACTGCGATATAGTCGCCAGTTGTTTATTACTATGATTGTTTAGGCTTATACTACAGTGATAATACTATCAGTTAGAACCAATACTGCGATGAGATCGTTAGTTGTTGATTGCACTAGTTGTTTAAACCAATGCTGCAGTAAAGCCGCCAGTTGTTTGTTACACTAGTTGTTTCGACCAATAAATACTGCATTAAGTTCGCCAGTTGTTTGTTAAGCTAGTTTTAGACAATCATCCTAGGTATGTAATGTCTGGTATAAACGAATAAGAACTAATATATCGATCTATCCATTTTTGCTAATAATTTTATGAACTGGTCTTTTAAGGTATTTAGTATTAACCAACATGACGCAACAGTTTTGTCTAGGCCAACCAATTCAACCATTTAAATGTCTAAAATACTTCTAAAAATAATAAATTACTAAACATTTTTAATTTAAATTATTAGCACGTCATTCCTAGCACTAGCATAGCATTTTTCCATATTTTTCTTTATGGTATCTCTATGATATATTCAAATATATTTATTTCGGAATATACATTGACGATTATAAACCTACTTTTAATTTATTGCAAAATGCTTACAATTTGAGTCAATCTCTAGTTATACAATTTGTCTTTGTTGTCTTTTTTGTGTTTAGGTGATAATTTAAAAAAGCTTCTACTAATAAATTGGATATAAATATAAATGAGAAGACAACATTAATTTTAGATATATTTACATATTATCTATAAAAAGCTAAATAGATTTCTAGACCGTATATATTTAAAACTAGATAATCTAATTTCCTTTACATATTCTAGCATTGATGACGTCAAATGCATTATTTAGGTTATACCTGGCATTATTATTGCAAATATTAATTAAAAACTTGTTCCATATCAGCCCCAGCCGTAAGCAGGCCAACACGGAAAAAATAGACCCATATTGATAAAGAAATCAAATAATAACGAACAAAAAACCGAAACGTGTGTATTCGTGTTTTCGATGCGTGTATGCTGAAAATGCGTCGCGTGACAAATATGACTCGGGAAGAGTGAACGAATCAACTAAAAAACATAATGGAAATGAAAGAAGTACTGGGATCGAACTGCCTTTAGCCGTCCGGGAAGACCGTCCTCTACACTAGGCCTACGCAACGCCGCGCCGGGTGACTCCGCCGGGGACCAAGGTGCTTCAACCACTCGCCTACGCCACTCTGGCTTTATCTCTACTCTTATTTACAGTACTATTTATGTCGTTTTTATCCAAATTCCATTTTCACTCTATGGTGGTGGGACGCTAGTTTAGGTACGTGATATTAACGGGTTGCTTAGTCTAAACATCTAACATGCCAAGTTTAGTTAGTATCTTTTAGTTAACTAATTCGGGAGCCAAGGAGGAACAAACTCACGTTTTACTTTCATCTGACGGGGTATAATTGTGAAAATTTTAACGTGGACTCTATTGGTTATATTCTTAAATTCTTACTCAAATAAAATGAAAATAGATTCAATATAACATTTGCACAATCATATCGTCAATTAACAGAAAAGAGTTAAGAAAGCTGAACAGAATCACTGCTTGGTTATAATTTCTCGATGGAAAAATTAAAAACACTCTGAACATTGTTACTACATACAGTACAGCATACTCACCGGGCGCCGCCGTCGACTATTGTACACTTACATGGACACTACATCAAGCCTAACAGTTCTAACGCAAATGAACACAACAGGCGGTAGTAACAACGCAAGGCAACACTACTCTAATGATGACCCGGCAGTTTGACGCTTGCACCCACCTGACTGACAACACACCCCGACAACACACGTCTCTAAGGGGACAACATTCACAACAAAACAACCAAAAAAACACAAACAAAAAAAAACAAAAACATAAAAACACTGACAACACAACGGCAAAGGATTGGGTACGACGGGAACGATGTCGTGTTAGTACGAGCACACTCGGCATGCTCTACGTTTACATCTCTTTGGAATTCATATATTTTTTGCAAGAAAAATCCACTCCACACTCAAATTAACGTTTATATCCAACAGCAGTAACTCAACACAACTCGGTACAAAACGGAAACAATAGTAAATAATATGAACCAAACTCGGGTGAGGTTAATGTTGGCAACTGTTACTGCTTTGATACTGTTGGTCCGTACTGTGTTAGTTCGGTCTCGCCTCGCCGAGCCGGGGAGGCGGTCGGACGGTCGGCGGAGGGACATAGCGGGGGGTGACGGGTTGGCGATTCACAAGCAAAATACTAGTCTTCAAAGTAACAAAAAACAAGACATTAAAATAAAAACAATAGTGAAAAAAAAACAAACAGTCAGTATGACTCAGAGTAAAATAAAAGATAGATAGAGACAGAGACAGTCATATTCATACCGCGATGTAGTAATGTTCAGTGGGTAATATGCTAGTATAATATACCATCTATCGGGAAGTCATAGTAACTGTTTGGGTTTGAGGGATAAGTAACATCGTCACAGCCTAGAAAGAGCATGCCAATAGGGTAGGGGTGGTACAGTCAACTCAGGTAAATCAGAATATAGTATAAAATAATATATATTGTAAACCGGGAAGCGTCAGACTGTGTAACGGTACGATTCATGCAGGGCGTTAAACGCGATGTCGCTAACTATAGTGTACTACTGGGAATCCCAGTCTCATGACAGTATAACGGTAGACAGAGACAGAATATATACGGGGCAGAGCGAAAGTATATAAACAGAAGTCGTAACTGAACAGAACACAGCTGCATGTGAAAGAGATCGAAATAGCATGTCATGAAACCGGGAAGCAGAGTATAAAATGAAAGTCAATTTGGAAAACTAAAAAATCTAGTGTAGCTTTGTTCGGTTGCCAATTTCGATATATTATACATATATATTTAAAAGAATATATATTTTTGATATAAATATAGTTTTTTATTTGCTAAATTAGTGACCGAACAAGTTTCCAATATACTACGTTAATTATGGGCCAAAAAATAATTATAGCATCACTACTTCAATACTATTTGTAAAGTGTTTCTCTGTGATAGGTACGAAACAAAAAATCTTCGGAAAACGAACAGAAGTAGGAGAATCGAAATGAAAATAAAATACAGAAAATAAAAAGGAAAAACGAAAACAGAAGAAATAAACGAAACAAGTTATCGTACGACTATTTCGTTATTTTGAAATTTATTTACTTGAGAAATTATTTTGTGTATTTTTTATTGTTTATGGTTTTATGGACTCCGGCTGTACCATGGAAATCAAAATGTGTATAATATAAAATGTTTTCTATAAATTGATTCATGACGGTATCTTTCTAAGGATGCATATTGAAGATGGTGGTAATATTCGGTTTTTGTATTGCAAAAATAGTAAAAGTATATATATAAATGGACACTATTTGTATAACTTTACGTTAGGATGCCCAAGGTATCCGCAGTGTTGACCTGTTGACTTTGCTGTATATATTATATATAGTATATATACTAATAGCTGTAAACTCAAAACTTATCCCTCGACAATTACGATTGTTTTCTGCCACTCCTATTGTTTTATATAGAAATTTAACTACCTACAATAATAGTTACTGTTATAAATTCACTATTTATAAAATAGTAAAATTATACAGTAACGAAAGTCTATAAATTCATAATGAATTTAAAATTCAGTCTATAATTCCATAATCAGATTCATGAGTGATAGCTGTTAGCATTTCTATGTATTTCTTATTTATTTTTAGAATATAAATATCTCGTATCGTATTTAACATAATTAATACAAAACAAGGCTAAAAACTATCACGAAAACACTGTAAAGTTTTAACCATCAAATATTTAAATGCAATTAACGAGATTATTCAATACTTAGTAACAAAATATAGATTCATTTAACTACTATATAAAAATAAGTCGGGTTTTCCTTCCTGACGCTATAACTCCAGAACGCACGAACCGATTTCCACGGTTTTGCATTCGTTGGAAAGGTCTCGGGCTCCGTGAGGTTTATAGCAAAGAAAATTCAGAAAAAAATTCAACATAAAAGCGGATGTCCACCCGTGCGACGCCGGGATGGGCCGCTAGTTAATCATAAAAAGGTCAGTCTATTTACGTCAAAACTTTACAGTGCTATTTTATAAATTCAAACCCAAATTCCCAGTCATAAAGTAATTTTGCACCCGTTATACAAACCATATAAATGTTATATAGTTCATATAACATATAAATCCCACATTGATCCCACATTATCCCTAACATATTCCCAATGGCGTCATATGACGTCATACAAGCCCCGGTCTGAATCTAAGCCCCCACACGGACGGATGAATTGTTTTTATTCCCACATACCATTGTATATTTTTTTCTTTCATACTACGTGAAACAGAACTGCTATACAAAACCGAAATGGTGTCATTGTCGTGATCATTATGAAAAACTTTTACTATGTAGCCAACCTATTCAAAAAGTTGGTTTTAATGATGAAAACAATGTTCCCTTTCAACAAGGTATAGCATTTCTATTATTCTGTTTTCATTCATTAAAAAACTAAAAAACAAATCTGCGTAAACAGAATTCATTCAGTAAATTTATAAAAATGACAGCATCAATAAACTTTTGCATAACCAATCAACGACAAATACCAAAATTTCATAAGCCAGGCCCATACAACTCATCCGCCCCCTTTCCCTTACAGAAACCCCTTACTCTTACAGAAATCCCCTTCAAACCCCTTACAGAAATCCCCTTCAAATCCCTTACAGAGAACCCCCTTCAAACCCCTTCCCCACCCCCAGTTTCCCTGTAATGCGTACCTGCGTCTGCAAACGCGTGAGTCCGCGTATCCATAGGATCTGTCCGGCGCGCGGCTTCTTGTCATCAGAGTCGTAGTCCGGCCCTGGTTGGATCGACTCAGGGTCGGGCTGGCCCCGGCCCCATCTAAATAACACACACGATAAATAAACATAAATAAAATAACGTTTCACTAATTGCTCCCCACTAGGATACCCTGTGTCGGGGATGCTATGGAACACACACAAAGACAAGGACTAACACCTGACCCAGAGCAGACATTTAAATTCATCATTCAAACATCTGTCCGGTCGGGAATCGAATCCGGGACCTCTTGCTCATAAGGCGGATGTACTACCGCTGAACCAAGCAGGTCGTCAACTCCAGCCAATCATTGTGGAGTATGTTGTGGTAATTAAAGATGTACTCACGAGAGCGTCTTGGGTATCTTCCTGGTGGGCACGGAGGTGACGAGCTGCCCCCACACGAGCGTGCCGGCCCCGAAGAACAGGCACCACAGCCACTGGTCTATCGACAGCCCCGCCGTGCTGAACGCCATGCCGCCGAACTGGATTATTATCACCTGGAAAACGGTCGCGCACTATCTGTTAGAACCGAACACGTCTGATGAACTTATAGTTAGTTAACGTTGGTTCAGGCAATCTGATGACTTTCGAAGCTAATAAAACCAAATTGAGTTGGTTTCATTAGATACTAGCTGCGCCCCGCAGTCAAAAGGTTAACATGAGTTTTCCGGGATAAAAAGTAGCCTATAAATATGTTTATCCAGACCATTAATGACCTTCACTCCAAATTTCACATTAATCCGTTGAGCCGTTTCAGCGTTTATTGGTAACAAACATATAAACTTTCATTTTTATAATATTAGTAAAACAAGATGTCGGTTGTCAAGACTGACGGTTTGCCTGTACCGAATAATTATCTGAAATAAAACACTAGACTTTCTTTAACACCAATTTAAATGATAAGGCTATGAATATTTCAGTCCAAACTATTATTGCTTGTTTACCTGAGAGAGGGCAGTGCCGATCCATATAGAGTAGAAGATGGGATTGGTAAAGAGTCCCTGGAACACATTTCTTTGTCCGTGAATTTTGCGCGCGTTTATCTCATTGAACAGAGTCATCATAACAAACGTGTTGAAGATTATTGTGAAATGCTGTGTGGGCTCCGAGTTGAGCTGTTGACCGCGGCCGGAGGGAATGTTGAGTATCCGGTCACCTAGAAACAAACAGAAGTTCAACTTGGTGACGCAACAAAATGTGAAATCCTGGTTTTCTTGGACCGCAGTTTGTTCTGTTGGGCAGGCGAAGCTCGACGCTAGAAAGTAAACCTAGTGGGGTTGTCCTACACAAATGAGGTAAGAACTGTTCTCGCCTCCTCTTTGCGACGACTGCCACTCCAATACTTTCTCATGTTAAAATTCGCTCCCTCCACTTGAATCCACAGCTCGGCTCCACATGTGGATCCATGGATACTTTTTTTTCCACCTAAATCCACAGGTGGATTCATGGATGATATTTTTATAAATTACACCAATTGTCTCGTTCATGTATATTTTAGATGGCGGTTTAAAGTTATATTTCATGTGACTAGATATCAAAACATGAAGTTAAAATATGTGCATAGCAAAGACGAGTGATATCAGCGAGTCCATATCGAATGCTTGGGACGTCCGAACATATTTTTTTAGCCTGATTGTAAGCAAGCCACTGTCTATGGCCACACAACAACAACACATGTGGCTACACTAGCGGTTATTAGGATACTTTTCCAGCCTAGAGAGATCTTCATAGACACCTATTAAAAGGCCTCATGTTGAAACACGTAATTGATTGACACTGTTCTGTTTTCCCAGTCCGGATAAGTGTTTGTAGACACCTTTTCAAACACCTCATCGATAATAAGTCCTAATTTTAAATGGCATTATATTTTGATTGCCTAAAAAAAGAAACTTAAAATTAAGTATGAAGTTCTACAGCTCCATAACTCACCGACAAACAGCAGCGAGAAGATAATAAAGAGCTGGTACAGCGCCTGGCCGAGGATGTTCTTCATCATGGTGCGCGAGATGAGCGGCTTGGTGCGTCCGTAGGGCTTGCGCAGCAGCAGGTCCGGCGTGGGCATCTCCGTGGCCAGCGCCAGCGACGCCAGCGTGTCCATTATCAGGTTCACCCACAACATTTGCACGGCCTGGAAGGGGATACGGAGTTGCAGTTTCAAAAGTAAAAAGACCGTAGGTCCTACCTAACCCTACCTATACCATACCATAGGTTCGCGCACATTAAGGCGGGCCGCACCGCACCGCAGCGGCATTTCAATACAAATTCTTGCGCTGCGGCCCGCTGTGACGTGTGTTAGTTCAAACAAAATGTACTAAAGTGTTGCAAGACGATTTTTGCGTTGCAATGCGGCCCGTGCGCGTCCCTTTAGAAACCATTAAAACGGCCAAAACTGTAATATGCCAGAAAAGGCCTGTTATCTTATTTACTTTTACACTACGTCAAAGCTATTTGGCACTCAATTTTAATTACTTGACCGCTCCATCGCAACTTGTCACGTAACCTACATTATCTTTCGTGACCTGACATGTAAACCAAATTAGTCTGATTGACTTGTCATGTAAACACACCACATTAGTCGTCGTTTGCCACATTAGTCTGAGGGACCTGTCATGAAGGACACGTTATCTAATTTCAACTCCAATTTACATCAAATTAAGCCTCAAGTCATGTTTTAAAGAAAGAGACAAAGATAGCCTGAGTGACCTGTCATGTATGACACACTATCTTATAATATTATTGCTACATCAGTTCAAACCTCACGTCATCTATTAGAAAGAGATAGATGTACATTTAACCTACCTTGAGCGGGCTGTCCTGTATCGCACAAGCACCAATAAACGCCACAATAACGGCCACAACGTTGACGGTCAACTGGAACTGGAGGAACTTGGCGATACTGTCGTAAACGTTCCGGCCCCACATCACGGCCTTCACTATCGAGGAGAAGTTGTCGTCGGTCAGGATGATGTCAGACGCTTCTTTGGCCACGTCCGTACCCGCGATACCCTAGGAAAATCAGTTTATTTAAAGATATTTTTAAAAACAAGCGTCTATTGTATCGTCGTCGGAGTTACACACGTATACCAAATTTCAGCTCAATCGGACATCAGGAAGTGGTTCAGAATTGAGTTGCAAGATTCCACCCAAACAAACATAGTTATACATGCATACAATGCAAGTAAATTAAAAGCTTTTAAAAAAGCTCTAAACATCTTTTGCTGTTTTGCTATAAACATACTAGTACAATTTTATTCTTTTCAGAAACCATTAGTTTAAAAATAATTCAAACGAAAGTAAGACAACAATCAAAATTGTAAGTGCGTTTTAATAATGTATTATTTTTAATGTATTTATTTCACACTTAAGAACCTTTCAACCAAACATGTCCAGTCCACTTACCATAGCAAATCCAACGTCAGCCTTTTTCAACGCGGGCCCATCGTTCGTCCCGTCACCGGTCACGGCGACAACCTCGCGAGTATCGAATGCCTTCGACTCGATCATTCCTTTCACCAGAGTATATTTGTCCGTCGGCGAAGAACGCGCCAGTACGCGGAGCTTCGGCCACACTTTGTCGAGTAGGTGTTGTTGGACCTGAGGGGAAAGAGGCGGTTATTGCTGTGATGATAAAAGATTCTGTGATTTTTTTCAATACCAAAGTGTACCTAATATGCTATAGAGTACTTAGAGAGTACTTAACTGGTTTTAAAGGAGCAATGATGTATCAGAACGAAAGTGTACCAAATCTGCTAAAGAGTTAGTTCTGGAGTATCTGTTATTAAAGGAGGTTAATTATTTAACTTGATGGCTTAGGGACATATCAGCTGTTGCACTAGGCGGCCAGTTGTTGCACTAGTTTTAAATGTCACATATTTTTGTTTATAATTTTTGGCATTTACAATACTAAAAAGTTTGTTTTACTCTCTTAGCGACCGTGACCTTCCTAATCGATCATGACCTTTCTAAGTGGCCGTGACCCAGTAACCAACCGTGACCTTCCTAAGCGGTCATGATATTTCTAAGCGACAGTTACCTCTCCGTTAGCATCTCGGATCCTAGTGTTGAACTCCTTGCCCTCCAATATGAGGAAGTCGTCAGTCGGCTTCAGGATGCCACACTTGACGGCGATGGAGCGAGCCGTGTTCACGTTGTCACCGGTCACCATGCGGACGGTGATGCCCGACTTCTGGCACTTGCGGATGGCTTCGGGTACCTGAGAATGGGGGAAAGGGTTTAGACACGTGAGAACCAGAGCAGTGAGAATAGTTTGGAGAGATTGTTATTCGAAATTTGGATCAAATTACACTACATGTTTAGCAAGTATCTAGCTTTAAGGATCAGCATCGATCTCGAAAAAACGTAAGTAATGTATTGTTATAACTATAAACAAGTGCTTTATTAGTAAATAAAATCATAACATATCTTAAAAGAGTTCGTGTATTTCTGAGACATCAAAGCTTTCTTTAGCAATTCCGAAATACCGTAGTTTTAATTCCAACCACTTTGCTTTTCATTCAAGACCGATATCAATCAAAATCTGATAACGTATAGATCAACTATTCTTATGGGTAAATAAAGATATAATAGTCAGGAAGAAAGCGGTACGGCAAACTCACTTCAGGCCTGACGGGGTCCTCAATACCGACGACGCAGAGGCAGGTCAGGTTGTTCACGATGTTGTCCTCGTCGTCCCAGTTGGGCTCCTGGTCTATGTGCACCTGAAAATAAAAATTGGCTATAGGGGAAAGTATTGAGATAACATGCCAGATAATATCAATATCAATGAAATGTAACACAGTTTGTTTTTCATTAATGTCTGATGCGATAATACGCGAGTACTTCAGTGTCAATTGTAACAAAATCATCAGTGTTCGGAACTTCCTACAACTATGACATTTAGAGACATCTTTGCACCAAAACAAAAACGCAATAAAGGGTTCTGAGACGACCGAGTAGCGAGAAAGATTTAAGAAATATTTATTTATTTCAGAAAGAATAATATAACCCATATAATACAATAGGTTCACTGAGGTCCTGATACAAGCATGTCAGGTAAGTATACCTGGTATCCGCCTCGAGTCGCATGTACAGTAGGTGACCTATACAATAGTTTTGGCATAAGTACTGTATGTCATATACCTGGTTGATGTCCGCCTTCCCGGGCACGAAGTCCCGGTACGCCACGGAGATGGTCCGCAGCCCGTCGCAGGCCATGGGCTCGATCACCTGGCGCACCAGCCGCTCCTGCATGTCGCGGGTAAACTTCTCCAGGCGGCCCTCGTGCCCGTAGATGAAGGCGCATCTGAGGGAAGGAATAACGACCTTGTGTTATGCTCCATAAGGTTTATGTATCGATGGCAAAGAAAATATGCGATATCTCTTAAAGACCAACTTGGTAGAAAAGGTGAACGTTTGTTGTCAAAAAAAAAAATAAAGACGTCAAAACGCAGGTATATGGTCTTTTTAATTACTTCAAGTTGATTAACGAAGGGGCAAGAAATGTATTAATATTAGACAAGTTTTAGTCCGATCTCAAATAACCTATCCCAGTCCTCAAAATTTGATCCTCCTTGAAATTCTGAAAATAATAATAACTTCCAATACACGTTGCTTGCATGTTTTGTCTAAGATACGCTTTACAACGTTTTTGCACGTGGCGTTTCTTACATTCTAACAAAAGAGAAGTCGACAAAGCATTTTATAACAAAACAATTTTTAGTCTAACGTTTGTAAGAAAAAGATTTTGTGTAACCGCCGAATAAATATAATGTAATAAAGCAGAACTCACTTCTTGAGCACAATCTCCGACGCTCCCTTAGTATAAAGCCTGTAGCCCCCCTTGTGCGGTATCACAGTCGACATGCTCTTCCGCACCGAGTTGAAGGTGTAGACGCGAGTGAGAGACTCCTCCGGGTGGCGCTCGCGGACCGCGTCGTAGCTCTGCCCGAGAGCCACCACGAACCCGAGCAGGGCGCACTCGGTCTTGTTGCCGACCTGCATGGTCGGCCCGCCCGGGTCCAGAGACGGCTGGAAGGGAAGTTGTTCAATGTTTAATCATCCTCTAACTAATTCAACAGATTCATATTCAGATTTTTTTATTGTTACAGGCTTGCGTTTGACTGCCATCTCACCTAATAGTAAGCAATGATGCGGTTAAATTAATGTATGTATTTATTGAACAACTGATGCTCAATACTCGAAGCTTTATTGCACCCGTTATATGTACCTTTATATGTGGATTTTAATTATCATATTTTGGGTAGGTAATACATAATGACCCTCCTAATGAACAATGACCCTGATACATTGTAATTTGGACCTAGTCACCATTGACTAAGACTCACCATAATCCTAGAAGTAAAGGCGCTGTTGATAGAAACTCCCTCGATCAAAGTGTCGGCGACCTCCGGCGGCAGATCTCGGAAGTTGGGCGTCACTTTGCACAACTTCTCGCAGATGTAAGACTGCACGACCGTCATCCGGTTGGTGGTGAGGGTTCCGGTTTTGTCGGAACAGATGGCGGTGGCGTTGCCCATGGTCTCGCAAGCGTCCAGATGCCGCACCAAGTTGTTGTCCTTCATCATTTTCTGGAAAGGTTTGGGTTGATTAGACAGTTGATCTGTTAAAATTGGGTACATAATTGTTTTTGGTTCAGTTGAAAGTGTTGTTAGACATTCAAAGTCGTATTTTATTATGTTGTAACAAATAAATAGGTGCTTATTTTCTCTCAGATAGTCCTACAATAGTCAAATCATGGTTACAACAAGAGATTTGTATCTCAAGTTATTCTTTCTTAGATTTTATCATCACAGAGAATTAAGAAACAATGACTTCAATGATGCTACACTTATCTAAGTTAGACGTGATTAAATTTACATCTTCGCAAACTTATTGACTCTATGATTAAAGACATAAGTTTAAAATCAAATAGGCCCCTTTTGTTTTTTTTTTTTGTTAGTGTGTTTGTCAGAATTCTCCCCCGACACAGGTCGGAGATGTTTTGCAACAAACATTATTACATCATGCCTAATTGATGTAAGTTTTTCTTTATACTTAATAATAAGGCCCTTGTATATCTACATCTATCTCACCTTGACGGAGTAGGCGAGCGAGAGCGTGACAGCAAGCGGCAAGCCCTCCGGCACGGCCACGACGAGCACGGTGACACCGATGATCAGATGCTTGACCAGGTTGTTGATGTAGGTCGCCTTCCACGGCTTCTGCTCGATCACGAACGTGTGCACGCAGAAGTTGATCACCAGGATGATCACGGTGAGAACGGCAATGGTCGAGCCGGCGTAACCGATCTGTAGACGGAAAAAGAAAATAAATAAACGATTCACACTCATAGCTAGGAATAAATCCTGTGTCGGGGATGCCATGGTACACACACAAAGACAAGGACAACCAACACGTAGACCCAGAACAGATATTTAAATTCATCATTCAAACGTCTGCCCGGCCGGGAATCGAACCCGGAACCTCTGCCTTATAAGGCGGATACACTACCGCTGAGCCAAACAGGCTTGCATTTGACCGCTATCGCGCCTGATGGTAAGCAACGATGCGTCTATGATGGAACGCGCTTGCCTAGAAGAAACCGATTAACCCGCGACTTGGAGACACTTAGATTATAGAGAAGTAAAATGACTGCCATGTGTAAGCTAGAACGCAGGAAACAGTCAACCAACATATCGTGATACTGACTGTACAGTACATCTATTTGAAAGTTTTATTTCGGACATTCATAAACAAATACTATTTCTACCCCTTTTTCAAGATGGCGGCCGTGGGCCAAGTCCAATACAACTTGAACACTATCTACTTTAGCCAGAAAGGGAACTTATGTACATTGAACCACATGTCAATTGACTGCTAAGCAGCGCAGATAACTAAACTATACTGCGGAACTGTCAAAGTGACTTTATAACTTATACTTATAACTTTCCTGTTATCATTGTTTGTTACCCACGCTGGCACGTGAGACAGAGTCACCTGTTTACTACGTAAAAGAAAGAGAGAAACACACCTGTATAGCGAGCTTGGTAAGCTTAGCCTGCAGCACAGACTTCTCCTTCTTGTGGCTCGTCTCGGCGGGCTTGTCGGTGGCGGGCGCTGGCACGTGGTTGTCGTCGGGGCGAGCGTGGTTGGCGCCGTGGTTGTTGCCCGACGCGGGCAGGGTCACCTCGTCGTCGCCTGTGTGAACCGAGCCTTAGATATGGGGGTCGGTTGTGGCCAAGGCTTGAAGGACTTTGTTTGTTTTGGTCAGATTTTGCACTAAGCTTTTTTCTTTTGTTTTTTGTGCATTATTGCGTATAGATTAGTTTTTTTTTTAAACGGGTAGATTTGTCATAGCAGATCACTTTGATGGTGTTGTCAAAAGTTCGGCCATCTTTATAGGGGTCAAGGATAGTGCAAGAAAACCACTTTCTACAAAAGTAGTTGAAAGTGGTCCGCTGGCATTCGCGTGAGCTGATAAAGGTGGTGAAATATTGACAATTTTAAAGTGACTCATTATAATAATTGAGTTACAAAAAGAGTTCGAACTGTATTTATTTTTCAAATGGGAAATAATCTAGTGTTAAAGTTCCTTCAGCCTTGGTATCGACAAAAAAGTTTTATTCGATTCAATTTTAATAAGTTAAAAATGCCAATTTCAAAGTTACCGGCATCAAATAATCACCCAAGTACAAAAAATAGCTTAAAAATCCAATTAAATATTACTTGGTGCAGAATAGTTGCGAGTGTTATATTTCAAACATAAAACTGAAAAGTAGACATCATTCGTGATTATATATTAATTAGGGCAGATCGCATTTAGAAGAAATATGCTTAGCACATTAGTTTAACTGCTAAAGTGAAAATTAATCGAAGGTTAGCTACAGTGATTGCTACTCTAACTCTAAAATGCTTTTATATGAAAATGAGAGGAGTTATGCAATACTGTTATTCATTTAGTTACATTTTAGTGCTTGGTTTTAACTTCACATCTACAGCCTATTCCGAGTAAATAAAAATAAATACTAATCAGTAAAGTACACTAAAGGACAGATTAACTACCATATTCCCAACATTAAGCTAAGCCGAAAAGAAAAGCACCGACACAACCCTTATACTATAAAAAGTACAGTATACTGCAAAGACATACACAATTGATAAACGATAAAGATACAGCATACCGTTGTAAGATACGAAGACTTATTGGAAAATGAACATAGTATACTATATTTCTTATTCATAAATAAATTCGTTTTTGATGTGTTTTGTCAAATTCTAACTAACGAAACACATTTTAACTAAAAGACGCGACGTTATGAATAAGACTAGTACACTGTAAGTATGCTGTATGCAATATATTGTGGGTATGCAATATATTGTAGGTATGCAATATATTGTAGGTATGCAATATATTGGAGGTATGCAATATATTGTGGGTATGCAATATATTGTAGGTATGCAATATATTGTAGGTATGCAATATATTGTGGGTATGCAATTTGGAGGTATGCAATATACTGTAAGTATGCAATATACTTTATGTATGCAGTACCCTGCAGCTATACTTAACTCTGGCCCTCAGTGTACGGAAGGTTTAAGAAGCGGGGCATAGCAAAGGACAACTTACCGGACAGACTCTTGCGTTGAGACGCTTCCCTTTTCTGCTGCTTTTTAGCTTCTACGGGGTTTCCATTGTATTTTCAAGCATACACATGAAATGACAACGATTCGTATTGTTTTTATATCATGCAGTCATCGACACGACATAAACACGATGCAGAATCAATGTGTATTTTGGATATATATTTTTATTGTTCGTCGACGACATGGGTGGGGCGTGCAGCGGGCCGGGGTATCGAGGGGTGGAGAAAAAAAAAATTGGATGTCACTGAACAGGTCACACTATATGTTTGGTCGTGGCACTAGATCTAAAGGGGTAAGCCGCCAACTTAACTATTCAATTAGCCCTTTGAAATATTTTCGACCAATGCGCTAGTCAGCTTTTTTTAATTGAACAGATAAATCAGCAGCCCTACGTTCCAGCATTCGATTTTAAACCTCAAATGCTTGAACGTAAGATCTAATATTGCATTTACAGAATGCTTTAAGGGTATTTTTAACTTTATGATTTTAATGGAGATTATTTATTTATTGAAGACAGGATAATTTAAACACTAAGACAATGGAATACAGTAAGAATTGAAGTACCATGCTCCCACAATACAACTCAGGCGATTAGTCAGACATAAAACGAATATACGAACAACGTTCAACATGACTTTAAAAACACATGATGAAAACAACCCAACATAAAATGTTTACGGATACGAAATTTAGATCATCATCAATAAATAAAATAATCTCGTTTTATGGACGAATTTGGTAATTTTAATTTTTGCTATTAATTTTGTCGCGCAGTGTATATACTTTTGCGGACTTATAGTTTGATCGCGTCACGACTCGAAATTCTACGAAAATAGATTCGGAATAACAAAAGTGTATGCAATATATTTTTTACAGCTTTTTACCGTAAAACAGGTTAATAAAGGTTTTTCCCAAAACTTGATATATTTTTTACCAATTTCGTCCATTGTAATAAAAAAAACCTTCCCTCAATATGTGCGGCAAATCAATGATGAGGGAAGTGGGGGTAAGAGGGGCGGGGTATTTATTACGTCACTGAATGTTCACACTAAGATGTATGCGACGAAGCGAACTGTCTCACTATGCTCATTTACACATTTTTTAAATAAATACTCGTACATGTTTTTTATACATTTTTTTAAAGTATGTTTTGTTAAAAACATATTGTGTTTTATACAAATTTATATATTTTCTACAAATGTCAGTCAGATTTTTGGTTTTAACTGCACTATTGTAATAGCTGCTAATGTTGCCCATTATCTCTTTAACTTTTTTAAATTGTAAATAAATATGGCAAATTGACAACCAATCAGAAACTATAGTTCTATCTCATTGGTTGATCACGCGCCATATTTGTTTACGCTTTTAAACAAGATTAGATCTTATCTAATAATAATCTATTATTATTAGATTAGATTATTTATGGTGTGAACAATAAAGAGTTTATCTATCTATCTATCTATCTATTAAAAAAATGTAAAGACTTCAGTTTGCTGCGAAACTCTCGGAAACGAGACTCAGTTTTTTAACGATTTAAGAATCTATGAAAACATGGGCAATACCATAAGGCACAACTAACGCTTTAGGGTATTTTTCTGGATATTTCTGGATCTAACCAAACTAATTGGCCTTAAAGGCGGCTGATCTTACGCCTGATCTCATTTGCGTCAGGAATAGGTAGATATAAATTTCATAAGATTAAATGAGACAAACGATTAGCTTATGTCTTTTAATGTGGAGAAACTCATGTTTAGTTATCCCTGATCAGGGCCCGTGCCATGTGCATGTGCGCGAGCTTGAATTGGATAGCACTGGCTTTTGTCTCACTTTTTTCTACACAGACAGAGCGAGACGAAAGCCAGGGCGATCCGATATCGGCTCGCCTTAAGAACTCACAGTACGGACCCAGGTGTCTAGACGTCAAATCATATCGCGTGTGGAGGCCTAAGTCTGGCGCGACTGGAAGCGTCCACAATAGAACAAAAGCGCACTAAGAAGCGTATTCTACTGACAGTGTTCGTTAAAGGAGCATAGCGAGGACAACGCTATTCTAGAGTTGCGGGGTACGCTCTAGGCGTGCGATGCGCTCTTTCATGACAATAAACCAAAAAAAGTATCTTTTCTAAGTTTGGTTTTGATTGATAAGTTTAGTGTTTCTCTAGTTTGGTATTTGGTTGCGTAATTTGTCTACCAGATAAATGTCAGATACCGGAACAAGTTTCATATTCCAAGAAATCGTAGAAAAAATCTTTGGTCATCATAAAATTCGTTAGATGAACCTGCAACTGAAATTGCTTTGACCTTTGCAAAATCAGCATTTTCTCCCCATTCACAGCTCCCACAGCAAAAATCCAATAAACAACCCCACCACAGCAAACCCCATAATTTAAAATCAGCAGGAGCAGCTCTCATATTTCTCCCGTTCATTCCCCACAGCAAAATTTGAACATCCACAACACAAAAACAAATCAACAAAGTACGACGTCATCAAAAAGCGCACCGCCGCCGCACTAATTCTACCGCAACCGAGGCTACTCGCCGGCACCGACCTTTCTTCATTTGCTTGATCTCCTTGTCCTGTTTCTCGACCGCGGCCCCGAGGAGCGTGAAGATGATACCGGCTTGGGAGTTGACGCCCACCGCCGATACCAGCATCTTGCCGGAGCCTGGAAACAGCGGAGACAGTCAATGAGTGAACGAATGAATGAATGAATGAAGGAAAAGAAGAAGTTTCTGGAGGTTCAAGTTGCATTACTATTAGTAAGTTTTATACTACACCTAGAACTCACGACTCTGTCATTTTCGTTTATTACCATTTCCTATTACTCTTGGACCACCATCTGATACAATCAAGAACGCAATGTAAATGATGAGCTCAAGAGTGAAAATCTGAACAATATTTGGGTCTCAATATAATAAAATCAGTCAACATATAAAATCTAGCGGCGCGAGTAGTCGTAAAGACCGCGCGGCTTGCCCACTAGGTGAACTTATTAGATCATGTGTTGTCACTTGATGAGTAGAGGCTTTAAGAGCAAATAGTGAGATTATGTACCTTCCATAACGTGAGTTCCAGATAGCACCATGGGATCAAAAGATTCTCCCTTCTTGACATGGTCCGATTCACCGGTCAGCGAGGATTCGTCGATCTACAACAAACATAAGCTTTAAATAACAATCTATTGTCATATTTATGAATCCTCTTGACTATTGTTGATTTTTACTGTTGTTCTTCTAATGTTAATTGAACAGTTTGGCCATTGCGTTGTTGGTGCCCCCTGAGCAACGTTCATCGTGTACACCACGTCTTTCTATTCGATATACTTCTAGAACCACCGGCTTAGGCTGGGCATTGCTTGCACAGACCATATAACTCGGTTGTCTGTCAGTCACTCGTCGTAAGAATTCGTAAGTTAGTTTTTTGTCATTTAAATCAATAACGGAAATGTCATCTAAGTACCCATCTTAAGTTGGACTGATCAGAATCGCACCACTCTCGACACCTCGGTTTACGGTACCTCTATACATTGCTGAAGATAGTAAACGTTGACGCAACATCGTGAGAGTGAAACTATTTGGTGGTGGTGGTGGTCACGAGTCACGACCCTCAGACATGAGGAGCACGATTTGAGAGGGGAAATATCCATCTAAACAGCCATTTAGGCATGTGGAGGTGATAATCACCCAAACATTCAATTCGAATGTTTAAAAATGTAACCGGCCTGTTAATTTCAAATTCTTGTCACCAGGTACGACTTTTTATCACATTTTATTTCTGGTTGCAGGTAAAGTATGCTAAAATGCTCGAGCATACTTACAAATAGACATGTTATGTAACTTTTCGTCGAGACAACGGGCAATCTACCCGAATCATAGAGCTTAACATCTAATCCTGAATCAACTAACGTGGTACGGACATGACACATTTTATCGCCCAAGAGTGCAAATAAGTGATATTTTTATGAGTTGATAAGAATGCCGCAAGGCGCTCATTACGTAATCAAATTACTGTATTGCTATCTGTTTCTATCGCTGTGATATTATTGTAGGGTTGTCCAACGCTATTTTAGTTTTTTTTATTATTCAGCTAAGCTTGTCCCATTGTTGGGCAAAAGGCCTCCCTTTCATCTTCCCACACATCTCTGTTTCTTGCCAATCCTATCAAAAGCGTCGAGTTCTTACTTTACTTACTTCTACTTTGTATTATGATTTGATCGGTGTGCAATCAAGTAATTTTCAATTACCTATTTGTAATTGTTTCGGTAAATCTGATAAAGTTTGACTAAAATTAAAAACTTGAACTAGATGAAGATTGTTTTTTTTAAATTTGTGGTTTCGATAATACCATAGTTGAGTATAGTAGATGAACAAATTTTTTTTTCCATACCTAAGAAAATAGAATCTAAACGTTAGTAAATATTAAATTACCTTAAAAAAATCCAACCAAAGCGACAACCCTACTTATCAACTCAATCTAAGGCGCCGTTGACGCAAATTCAACAATTACACGTTATCAATTGAAGGAAGCAGGTATTGATAAGCAAGTTTGATTGTACCCATTCAATCTGACCATGAATTGTATCTATTTGGGTAAGCTTTGATTTGATATAGAAACAGATTGTGTAATCTTCAAGGGTGGAGCAAACTAATAACTAATAAGTTTTAGAAATACAAGTGCACCTGTAGAAATATTTACAACTGGTACAGTTGATTTACAACACTGTGGCATAGTAACAAAATAATTTACTTGTGTAAATATATTTCAAGTGTGTGTCTCTTGTGACCATTTACCGTCTTAACGGCATGACCGATTTTAAATGGCGAGAAGTCGTCAGATTCATTTTCATATCGGGAATTTTATAAGCTATTTTGCAGTCGGGTTTTCTTTTTATTTTAATTATAATACTACACAGAATGTTAGGTAATCCATATAAGTACTAGGAAAGACATTGACGCACGAATGCATTGGAATGTCGATAACGCGCGGGTATAGAAATTATAGCTCATCGATTAGTGCTTTGATAAAGCCGGTGTAGAAATCGAACCTATTTAGCTATTTAATAGAACTATGCTTCATTTCATACCTAATGAGGCGGTAACAAAGATATCAAGGGGATTTAAAAAAAAAATTACAGACTTTGATAAAGCATTCGAATGTGTTGATCATTTAATTTATCATCAAAATTCAGATTTAAGTAGACACGTTTCTTCGTTCCTATTTCGTGTGTTCTGCTCCAAAAAAACAAGAAGAAGAAATGAAAATGTAAATAAATAAGTTCATTCGTAGGACAGCTAGCATTGGCGTTCCCCAAGGACTCATTCTAGGACCCTTTCTGTTTCTCACTTTTGTTAGCAAAACACTATGTATGTAAGATTTTTGTGACGTATGTAAATTACTTTTTCGGAGATTTTTGGGTACAATATGTAAGACAGAAGCAACCCCAGATCGTGAAGGGTAAGATAAATTATTTAGATCCGCTACGTAAACTAATCCGGCATAGATAGTTATGTAAATTACCTTGAGATCGTTACTCTGGAGTAGGATACCGTCGGCGGGAAGCAGATCACCGTATTTGATCTGACATATGTCGCCGACGACTATTTCGCTTATGGATATCTGATTCACTTCATTGGCTCGGATGACGGCGAACTTGTGCTCACCCTCTATCCGATTCTGGAGACCTCTGAAAATAGGGATAACAATTCGTGTTATTGCTATTCAAATCACGACCTTAAAATAAGAAGGATAGGATACTTTATGATGCTCACCTAAATTGCCTTTCTTTCGTGTAATCGTTGAATGCTGTAACTATGACGACTACTATGACTGATATTAAAATAGCGAGACCCTCGATCCACTGGTAATGTCCTTCCTCTTCGTCCAAATGTGCTGAAAAATACAACATAACATTTAAATAGCTTAAAACATTATAATTGATACTTACTAAAGTGAGCAAGGAGATAATTGTAAGGTGTCACTAGTTATAATTCTATATACGGTTTGTAAGGAAAGTTGTGCGCATATAATATAGAATAGAGTACTGGTTGCTGAATCTGTTCATCTAATATTTAAGTGGTTTATAAAGTTTTATATCTATTAATCTATGTTTACATGTTGAAGTTGAACACACAGTGTTGAAGAATTCACGTGGAACACTGCTCACTCTTCTTTAAATATTAGTAAAAAGTTCTAAAGGATCATGCATCACACATATGCAAGGATAAAGGGGTTTAAAAAGACGTGACTTGTTGAAGCATTTCTCAGATTTTTCAGTACCGTATCGGTGCAAAGTGAACCGGCACAGAAAATTTTCAAAAGCTTTTAAATTTATGACTTCTAGCTTTTAGTTTACTATGCAACTTTCTCAAGCCTACAAAGCTAGCCTGTGGTTCTCAGAAAGATTGCAAGCTTTAAAAGTTTCTTAAAAATGTCAATGAAAATCTATGCTCTGAGTTTGTAGCGAATTGTGTTTGTGTGTATGTGTGTGTGTGTGCTTTGCAAAAAAGCAAGCTCGATAGATTTATCACTATAACTATCCTATGTATATTATCAATATATCCAATACAGGTTATCTGAAAGCTCATTTTTCTTTAATAAAGCAAATACAGATGCACCTAGAAATTACAATCGAATTGTTGTTATGCAGTTTAATAATAGGTATATAGCTTCTTGGTTACAAATGCTTTAAAAATCATCATATTGGTTTTCCAATCAGGCAAATATGTAGTAAGTCAATATATCTCGGAAAATTTGGCGCAAACGTCATTATTAATTCTGAATTTCTGACTAACAGAATATGAAATTGGTGTACAATGTACATAATGGATATTAACAATTCATCGAAGTCGAATGCATTGTACTATCTGTGTCAGTCGTGAAATATTAAGTAGCGCGAGTGATGGTGTTGGTCTGTGGTTTATAGTGTTGGCATAACTACTATCATTTTCTAGAATGCTCCTGCCTTCAATGAGAACTGTCTGTTGTAAAATAACAAGGATTTTGAACCTTGGTAACATCAAATATAAATATGGGCGTTATCATCGATCTCAAAGCAATGATGAGTGAAATCACAAGGTGTCATGCTACCACGTTTGCTGAACAACGTCTCCTATTTCTGGAGGAGTAATAGCTGAACCATACAATTAAATATATCGCAATATTACAGTGCTTATCCACTTCAAAAACTACAACATCAAAATGCTACTTTAGCTTTGGAACGTCAGCTAGGCAATTTCAATTGGTAACCCTATTATAGGATTATATTGCATAGCATAGCAGTTTAAGTAGTCGTATCGGCTGCACACTCGACCGATTACGGATGTGTATTAAATTTAATAGCTGCTGACTGTGTATTGGGTACAGCTAGCGGGAAATCTATAGCTCTATATAGGCTGGTCCAACTGACTAAATCTTGATCACTATCATTGCAGATAGGTAACGGATCTCTGCCGTATATTGAATTGATTCTCTTGGTAGATACGCTTTAGTTCGCTTCTAATTTCTAGTAGCTGTCATTTGTACAAAGTAAGCATCGACCTATATGTTGAAAATCTGGGTCGTGCAATTCCAGCCTCGTAGCTAACAGACAGGTCTAGCGTGGAAAGTTATCGTTTGATATCTCAAAAAGGAAAAAACCGGAGCGAGTTATTTGTAAAGAGCGGAATTCGGTCATGTGGATGGAAAATTCGTGTTATGCCTTTACTACCGTAACACTCCAGTGAATTCTATTTTATTTCATACTGCTACCGAATTATTTGTCCTCGAGTACATGGCCTTTTTGCGATACCGAGCATTATCTTGAATTAGTTAGATTCAGATAAGATAGATCGATTTTTATAATGTTTAATGGTTTAAAAATTAATTAACAATTTTAAAATCGGCGTCAACGTTGTCCACTTTGTTAAAATTGTTCATTTCATGGAAAGAGAAATAGAAATGCAATGTTCGATTCAATGGTATCAATTCACATTTTTTTGCATAAAGCAAACAAAGAATCAGTAATAAAAAACGTATACAGGAAATAACTCACTTCCCATTCGCGTTTCTAGATCAAAGAGTAGAAATCATGGATGTGACAGATCGTACAAAATATAGTAATCGAATTTGGAGTCGATGCCGCTTGAGCGAATCGCCGCACGCTCGAATATGCAGATGTACCTAAGTGTTAAGTCCGGTTCATTGAATACAGGCAGGTACATTCGATTGTAATCTGCTCAGCCTTGTGTTCACTCTATCTATAACGTGTACTTGTTTCGGTTAAGGGATTTCGAATTTGGTCGGTTTGAACTTGGGCTAACTTGGTAAGTGTTTAGTTGTCTAAAAATTAAATTACTAAAGTATAAATTGTCAATTTTAAGAATTAAACTAAATTTCATACTATTTCAAACTAGGTAAGTAAAAAAATTGGAAAACCCTATTTTCTTAAACCTATTGAAACTAACTAAAAACACGCAAGACATTTTACAATAAACAAACATTCTTTTGACGAACAAGTGAATCGGAATCGACGACCTATATTCGATTCAGTGAAATCAATTCCGACTATCATTATCAAACGTACAAACAAGCAGACAGACAAACGAAACCTACAAGGGAAGGACAGTGAAGGGTGCATATCACTACTCAAACGTGGTCGGTACTCAAGGATTCCCTTGAGTACCTATATCAATATCATGCCCTGTTACCATGGTTTTGTAAGTTTTTGCCTTCGATCAAATTTGATCGAAGGTTTTTGCCATTAATAATGAAAATCCAAAATAAACAGAGATTTAAGTTGAATCGTTAATACAATAAAATGTATCTATACCGAAGAGTGCTAATTCAAAAATCAACAATCGTGTACTGATCTTAGACAATTGAATTTACTCCAAAGTATTAGTAAACCATGGCAATGTAGGAAACACAATAACTAATACAGAAGAAGAACTATTTGACAAACATTAGCTAATGACAGTTAAGGTTGGTTTAGTTAGTTGCAGTGCAACCGTTGCGGAGGATTTTGTTTATAAACCAGAAGCCAATCATCGTCGAGTTCATTACTAACAATACGAGCAGTGTTATTCAGATAATCTTACCAGGATCGTCTAAAGTTTCCATTTTGTTATTGAAAAGAGAAAATACACTGATTATTAATCACAACTTGAGAATTAGAACTGAAGCTAAAACATGCAAGGTCCTTCAACTAGCAGTGTTGTTAATACTTCCAATGTTATACCTTACATTGGATACCTAACAATATCTACTTAATTTAACATAAAATATCAAATATACCTTTGGTAGTATACAGTGCTGCGTAATATCCAGTAATATTTAAATTCTTAATGTTATAAATGAAAAATAACAAATGAATTTCAATGATAAGTTGTTCCCGTTAAAAACGAGTATGAAATGTTGATATTATTTTATCAACCATGCGAGTTACTAAAGACTTTGTTAAAAGTTAATTGACACAAAGACCGGATAAATATTATAATTCTGAAATATTAGAAGGCCTTAAAATAATAATTAACGAAAACGAGAACATATTTATCATATAATTAGATGTATGAGTTGAATAGACTAATAGTAGATAAATAGGGAAAGACGGTACTTACCAAGATCCGAGGGGTCCTCTGACGGCTTATAGAAGCTCAAACCTAACGAGACTACGGCGGCCACCTCCAGGATGATCAGCGTCACGTCCTGCAGCGCCTCCCATACTAAGGTGAGGAAGGTCTTCGGCGGCTTGGGCGGGATCATGTTAGAACCGAACACCTCTCGTCTGTGCTGCATGTCAGATTTTGAACCGCTTAGACCTGGAGACAAGGAAATAATAGATTTAGAAAAAACACAACCAAACAGATAACAGTAGTAAAAGTGTGCTCGATAAATCTAAACTAGGCGGTGTCTCAATCCTTCATAACTGTTTAGAAAATGTTATGAGCTGAAAAGAAAAGTAACCCAGATCAATGTTCGCCACTGAAAACTAATGACGTCATATTTTCACATTGCAATATTGTGATGATAAGTTTACTTTCATTGTAAAATTTACGTTGATTTCCGGAAAAACAATTTTGAGTTGAGGAAGGTCTACGTAACGGCATGATTGCACGTTTCCTGTATTTGTATTGATTGCATGAACAGCTGTAAATACAACTTCAAACACGTTTGATGTTTAGCACTTCAACAGTTCTAATTCTGAAGTATGATTTATATTACTGCACCTTGGTTTGAGTTGAGAGAAAAAGAAAAACAACATGAATATTCTATGTCAAAAAGATTTTCCAGGTACTTGAATATTAAGGCATTGCAAAAAGGTCTCGTAAGTAAAAATTTCATTGTTATTTGAAAGGGGATGAAGTATCGTAAAGTTTATGTTATAGCAGCTTCTTAAAGAAATACAGCCGCTAAGAACGCGTCCCCATTCATAATAGACGAGGCAGAACGAGCCGCCAATGTGAGAGCACGCACAGTGCCAGATAATAAAACTGCCGGTATACTCGTAAGATTTGAACCAGTAAATGTTCCAGTATTTACATTACTACTAAATGAATCCGTAAGTCTTATCATTTTCGATTATTTAACTTTAAATTAAAACATTTGAGAGCAAAGCTTGGTTTGTTAATAAACACGAATAAAAACAAAGGACATTAATACTAAAAACGAACTTATAACAGAATCACAAGATATGAGCATGAATAGAGAAGAAAGACGCGTTTTGAATTAAATTATTTCGAGAACGGTTGAAGTTTGTTGTAACAAAGTGAGATTACATGAAAAGACAAGTCACGTCGGGCATAATTATGAGAATTTCGAGCTTTGAGTATTGGTCTGTATTAAGAAGTAAAAGTATCATCGTAAGCTCGATCTCTATCTCATAATACATATTTTAAACATAAGCTGATGTATCAGTTTCAATTAAATCTCCTGCTTTCTCGATAATGTGCGAGTTAAGCGAGTCACGCTCAACTCAACGCATCCGATCAAATTTTCTTCATTTTGAAATCTGTCAGTCATGCCGTCATCTTGCGAATAATCAGGCTAAGTGATAGATCGCATATTCGTTTCTGATATTCGTGGTTCATCGACCGGCGCTCCTGAACATTTGCCGAATATTTACGTGTGCGCATCTAAAAATACTTTATTTATGTAAGCCGATGTACAATACAGAAGGCTGTTACATTTTTATGCCTGTACAAAATGGTTATTTTAAAAGCGCGTGTAAAGCCGCTTTTATTTTTCTCAATGGGAGAGCAGGTGACGAACATATTGTTTGTTGGGAAGAAAATATTTGCGTTATACGAAAAAAGAGCTGTGTTAGTAGAAGAGTGAAAACTGAATCGACGCGGCTTCGGCTAGAAGCAAATATCACGTTTCGTACGTATATTTTGTATTTCCTATCGTTCGTTTCGTTATAGGCTGTTAGGCGCAGTCGTCGAGCTTACGTTGCAAAGCGATTTTTCTTCGAAATAATGCTAAGGTTTTATGAATATTTATAATAGCTGTTAACTTTGCCCTGCCTCGGCGGATAGGACGGTAGCAATTTTTAATTCAGCCCTGTTAACGGCGGACGAAATGGCTCTCTGAATTATACAATTTTCGTTCATTAGTTTGCGAGACTGGGGTGCATAAAATTTAAAAAATACAAAGCTTCGCTTCATACGCAAAGCAGTTTATGATTTTAACTATCTTATTCAGAAACGAAATTGTCTATCTTAGGAGAAAGCCAAAACGCGAACTCTTTGAAATATTTTTTTTAAATATCTAAAAGTAAATATAACAACGGTCTCTTGAAGGTTCACGCTGAATTGGTTCCTTGGCAAATAAATTTCCTTTTCGCCTTGGGGAAAGAACGTCCAAGAATTAAAAAAAATGTCGAGATTAAACTTTCTTTCCTCGATATTTTATAATAGGGACGAATTTAGTCTGCTTGAATTTATATTGGCCTGAATTGTGTTGGGAGGAAACAATAAATGATGTATGATCAGAGTACGAATACGATAAAGGTTGGGATGGAAATGGGAAGCTTCAATTGTCTTACGACATGAATGATAGATTCACACGAGTGGATTTCATTGTCGTGGATTTTGCTGCCTTTAAACGAAACCAACCATTATGAAGACGTCAAATGGATTCGAAAATATGTTATGCTACGAGTATAAAATTTCCCGGGATAGCGTGCGACACCGTCACAAATGCATGTCCTTTGCAAATATTCGTGTTAAAAGGTGTTAAGCTTCAAGTTTCTTTGAACGATAGTTTCAATGGTATAAAGGCTTGCATTGTAACATTCTTGTTGTACACGCTAGGCAAATTTTACAACAGTACAAAAATAAACTTATACTTACTAGAAAAAACTAGACTAGAAAAAACTAGACTAGAAAAAAACTAGACTAGAAAAAAGTTTGAGGGAATAAATAGCATCGGATGCTATTATTGATTTGAAGAACATCATTACGATAATTCGCTAGAACTAATTGAATGTGGACTACGAGTATCTATCAACACATTAGGTAAATATAGGAAAGTCATATTGTTCGAGACTCAAGCCGATTAGCAAAGACCCAAGAGAAAGAGTACGAGAGAGATATTAATTAATACCCAGTACAATAAAAAAGATGGCTATGGACAATTGGACAATGATGATGGCAATATGCAATGAAGACTACATCGCGTGTCTTATAAATACAATGAACATGATATTAAAACGAAAAATACAAGTCGCACAGAAATTATTTTTCAATTCATTCATCAGAATGCCCCGCCTAGGTGAGCGTGAGTCACAAAATAACTGCAAATGTTTTGCACAAATACCATTAGCCCACGATACCAGCGAGGCGATCAGTTTCGCAATAATACGTCTGCTGGTGCTCTCGTACCAGTTTTTCGATTGTCCGTACTCGTACGTATGAGCATGATGCAGATGTGAGTAGATAGACTAGCGATTGTAGAAGATCAATCAGAAACATTAATTTGAACCGAGTTTGTGATTTATTGACAAAGCTTTTCATTCGATTCTTCTAAAATTGTAAAAGAATATATAGCAGAATTACTATCTTCTGTGCAAGACAGCTGTTTTAAAAGCCAAGTCATTAAGAGTTACACTTTATTACCATTAACCAAATATTCATCAAAAAATTTAATTAACTACAGTCATTCAAATTTTAAATTCGAATACATTAATAAAACCGGTTGCCGGAACATATGGTCGAAAAGGAGTAATTACCTTTCCATGAATGCATTTGACTGAATGAACAAACGTCTGTGGCGGCGACAGGATATAAAACATTTTATATGTATCCCTAGTATACGTTAAACTGTGTGCCGCAGTCGTAATATTGAGTGGAGTCAATGCACTGAATGTTTTGAAAAAAATATAAAGTGCTCCTGCAGTTGATTTCGGCTCTAGTATGAGCTTTGGAACTTTACTCTTACATAACATACATATTTAGAAACATTTTAAGTCCTGTAGATGAAATATCAACATTATCAGCATCTCAGGTCACTACTGCAGAGCATAAGCCGTCTCTTTCTGTTTCTTGTCTATAAACTCTACATTACGTCTAGGTTGTAAGTAGTTCTCAACCTTTATTGTTATTTATCGCGTTTTCTTTTGCTGTTATCTCCTCACCATTCCCTTATATATATATATATATATACCTACCTTTCGAGCTTTCCTTCTTTTAAATTCTATTTTTCAATTTATCATTCATATTTAAATGATCATAGGTACATCCAGATTCTTTGAAACATATTTTCAGTACTTTCAGTATTTACGACATCCTATCATAGCTGTTACTATTCTATATCGTCTATCACTACGCAGTTAGGTACAATAAAATCACTCGGCTGTGTTTACCATCCGTTTACTCCTTCGGTTATCAACTCTGCTGCGGTTATGATGGTTACGGTTTCCATTTTTACGAGCGTATTCTTTCGGGTTACAACTTTTACGTAATGCACAAGTTTATTTTAGAGGCTGCAATGCGGCTGGTTGTCTATCATGTCATTCGCAACGATTCAATTTCACCCCAGTGGCTGGTTACAAGTAACAGTCTATGGAGCTTTGGAATAAGTCATGCGTCCGCCATTTATGTATTGATCGCGTTTGGATTGCGCGCAGGAAATATGAAGAAGTTGCATGGAAATGGTTTTGAGATTTGCAGAGCGTTACTGTCGTTCTTATAAATTTGAAAAAAGATTTAGAATATGGAACTTTTATTTGTTTGTGACAACGTTGCCATTTTTAAGGTGAGATTGGCTGACGTAAGAAAATGTACATACATTTTCGTTCCTGCACGTTGTGCCTAAAATTTTGTTCATATGACATGATCCTGGTCAAGGTTAAAGAAGTGGGAGCGACAGATATTTATTTAGATCCAGACATGAAAAAGGATACTTCTCATTTCTTGTTAGCTTGAATTTTCTCCGTTTCTTTAACAAGCCACGTGTCGTCAATCCGAGAGCGAATCGCCATAAAACCTGTTCCATTTTCGGGATCATCACTCTCCAGAGTTACGTTAAAGTGTACGGCATAAAAATGTTTACTCGATATAACATCTGCCGCTCAGCGCATTAACTTTGAAGTCGATTAATTAACTCTGTGTAAACAATATCGCTTATTTATCGATTAAAAATCCTGTATTACGGTACGTTTTGGCGTGCGGAGCGCGGTTTATTGGTGATAAATCGTCGGAACGAGGCCTCCGCGACCAGTGTTTCGGACGTTTACACAGGTATAATATGCTGACTGGGGGTTATGCCAACAACAACAGAGCTCAACCGTGTTTTGTACTTTAAGAAAACTGTCTATATGATCAGTATCTGGGTTTAATTCTTTATAATAAGGTACTAGGGGCCAATTACTGCGTTCTACTTTAAGGTTGCCTTCCCACGGCAATTATTACAAAAGATTTAAGTACTCAAGACTCTTTTGACTGCCTACACTAGCTACATATATCGTATATATTGACTCAGTTTGAGCTCGTACGGGTAAAAAGTTTAAAGACCCGAGTTATAAAATCGAACCGGAGTCGAGTTTGGCGCCGACAATGCGGGCGGTGGGCGCCAATATTTGAACAAACAACATACATTATTCATCGCCCGATGGAAGATTCAGCTCAGGTGCTTATTTAGAATCGCTGTTTGGAGTTTTCTCATACCTTGGTATTTGGTGTTTTACATAATAGAAACTTTGAGCCGAAGTTAAAGTTTCTTTGATTGAAATTTTGTCCGCTATGTTAATATCTGTTTGTAATAGCTAATTGCAAAACCTTCATAACAAAGTTCAAAAGATGAATGGAAACGACATCAAAAGAAGAAGAGGTGTACACTGTACAAGGTCAGAAGTGGGATGACGACAAAAGCGTCAAAAATCCAACTAAACGCCGATAAAAACATTAAAGAGGAACAAAACAGCGAGGGCGTTTTGCTAATCAATAAACCAAATAAAAGCCTTGTACCAATATTGGAGTTCACATAATTCCTCAACTTGTCCAAACAGCGAACGTCCTTGACCGCAGCGTGTGACGACCTTCAAACAACGAAAACGCGTTTGAGGCTGCTATGGGAAATTGTATGAAACGGACCGCTTGGGTAAGCTATAAAAATGTTTATGTGTTTTATTGAAGTTTACACATAGTCATAGGACACATTTCTCGCATCTTCTATAAATCTCAGCTTAGATCTTAACTGCTTAGTCTTCTACAGTATCCGATTGTTTCAGGACTCGACACCCGGAAGATAGAAAGATGAAGTTTGGATTTTTTTCCATGACCTTTATTTCCAACTATTCACACGTCTCTCACCAAGAAGTTATTCCATACAAATCGCGCTAAAACGGATGTTTTCTTAATTGCTGGCATAAGATATCATTACTACCAAGACTATGTCAAAACATTTCCATCGAGATTTAGGCCAAGTTCTCGAAAAGAATTCGAATTAAAGGAAGTATTTGTGTCTATGAGACGGGATTTAAGCCAAGGTCTGGTGACGTCACACAATAGATGGTATTTTGAGTGCTGATGCGATGGCCCTTCATTTCCCGGATATTTCGCCAATTTTTAATATTGTTTTGAATATTACGAATGTTGTCAATACATCAAATCACAATACTAAAATGTGACCTCTTTTACTATTCTACTCATGACAAAGCTTAAGATATTTTATTTAAACTAATTGGGTGACCTAAGAGCTGTTTTCTATACAACTAATTCAAGGTCACGTAACATTGAATTATTTCAGCTGTTACTTTTTCTTCTATCTCCTCTAGCAGATAGTCTATAATTTCACTTTTCTTTTGAACTGAAATCAAGCTTGACGATTCGCGCTACTTCCTAAAGATTATGAATATTTTGGTCCATGAAGGCAAGGTCATATGATCGCACAATGGTTGATATTCTGAATAGCTGATGGGGCGTCACATCGGCACAGCTGTCTGGCCGTGTCGCTACAGAAATAGAACGTCGATATCGGACGCCGGTGCCACTGGCGATAGTGTCCGCGGCTTGGGACTTTTCATTGGGAAATCGAGGGTAAAATACGAAGTGAGGTAGCGAGTGGTTCACTGTTCGTCGTAAACTAAATACCGAGCGTAAAGTAAACGGAGGGTTTTACTTGCTGAAGAGGAAAGCGCGAAGATGAGCTAGAATTTTGAGAGAATTGTGAAGTGGGATAAAAATGTGCTCATGGATAGTTCAAACGACTATGACGAAGAAGATAAAGAAAGGGTGGTGATCCTTTCTTTTAAGAAAACAACAATGCAAGTATATTTAATAAATAAAACAGAAGGCTCTCGTTGAATTATAGGTATTCAGGCGAGGCATTTTAACCATATGCTGTAAAAAGACCTATCCCAAGTAGATGGATATTTAAAAGGTCATGGACTCGTGCATGATTATCTACTTTATGTAGTGTTTTATGAACTCTACATTAATTATAATGAAACGAACATTGTAAGGGTTAATCCCAACCCGACTGTTCAACTAAAGCGAAATGAGAAAGAGGATTGCGTTGAACACAAATGGAATCCCATTGTGAAGGTTATTGTATAAATTAAAACAGGACACGAACAATTATGGATATTGACGTCAACGGAAGGCTGTTAACTAACTGAATAGTCTGAAATTCGTAATAGTGACTTTAGAGTATGAGTTGTTAAAATGATATGGGAATTCTAAATAGAGGTAATTGACACGGTAAATGTGAACCCTCGACCTGAATGTAGACAGATTTTACTGTTATTATACATTGGATAGTGAGAGAGTTTACTTGAATTTGTGAAGGGTCCATCTCAGCTTTCCTTTTATAGAAAGTTCGTCTAGTGAAAAGAAAATATCAAAGCAACAAAAGACTATAATGTTATAGAACACAATGTACCTCTACAGGTAGTGGACGTTGAGTTGACTTCTCGGGGCGAGCAGTTGAGTAGTCGGTTATATTGAAGTATTTGTATCGCGTATCACATAAATACCGAAATAATCGAATACTTCTCGCTCACTGGTTAAGGGAAAAAAGTGTTCGTAACTGGTTCATCTAAAATTATCTAACAATTATTTCTTTTTTAGTTTTTACGTATGAAATAGGTACCTGTAGTCATGGAATACGAACACTTTTTTATAGATAGATCATGAATAAGATTAAATAAGAACAAAAGCTGAGTAACAGGCATTATTACTTTGGATTCGTTGCAAAGATTTCCAGCTAACAAGTTCTTGACTAGTTTCGTACCTTAATCGAAGACAACGGAATTAGGAACACGATCATTACGGGCTCCAATAAAAGCCAATGCCGTCGGACGGTAATAACCCAATTTCAGCACACATGAGCACCGAACTAGGTAATAAATAGAGGTGTTGCCGTGTTAATGTAGAGCGCTCGCTTATCTCGAGGAATCGGATAAAAGGGGTCTCCGAGACCGGACTTGGGACCGACTTGAAGAATGGAAGGCGACGAAAAAGGGTATAGTGGCGGGGTAATGTAGGACAGTGATTCGGGGGAAAATGTGTTTTGAAAACTGGCTTTTAACAATAAGCAAGGTGACACTGATGATCCGAAGGATGACGCTGATGAAGGTTTACGACTGTCACCTCTTAGCTCGTAATAATAGACGTTAATTGTTTCTGTTTTAACCAATGATTAAAAAATATGATATCCGAAAATTGACGGCCAGAATGACGTCACCTCGAGACTTGAGAAAAGCTAGATTGGCTCATTTCGAATTTCAAGAAACCAGAATCGAGCATCGGCGAAGATAGCCAATAGGACGATAGGCTCGAACACGCTACATGCTTTTTGATGTGGACATTTGTCTATCTAGCGCTCATGTCATACTAGACTTTTTTCACAATAGGCCCTTAATATTACCAGAAATAACGTCCTCAACTAGTATAACTGACTCAACTGATAGTATTACTGGCATGCTGTTTACGGGGTAAAAGATGACGACGGACGCGGGTCAAGGAAATTATGAATCTGGCGAGATGAAGTAGTAAACGTCGTCGTAAAATCGAGAGTTCCTTTTATCTTTTGACGATTTTTCTGAATAATAAGGCGGTTGGAGGAATCGTGAAGTCGGGAATGTGCTGATACATTAAAATAATTATGTCGAGTGGTTCTCAACTAGACAGATAAACGTTGAGAGTTATTTGACAAGGGGTTGAACGGGTTTGTGATCTAAACAATGATTAAGTATTTAATTATGAAAAAAATACAATTACCATAATTATAACGAACTGTGATCACGAAACTAGTAATTATATTGAGTTATGCGTAGAAGGGTCATTAGCATTTATAATCATAATATATTAACTAATTATCTTTCATTACTTGTTATTTTGTTTTGTTGTGATATAAATTTGAGTTCAATATATCGAACAGTCCTTACTCTCGCTTTCTATAGGACGATGAATTTGTAATTAAAACAACCATCACCACCAAGCCATTTGGCTATATAATAACTTAATAAGGGTAACAAATCAAATAGGGTAACAATATTTGTATGAAAAAAAGAGCTGCGAATTAATAATGCTTCTTTTTAGATTATTGTATGATACGAGTATGCAGGCGAAGCCGCAACCATAAGCTAGTTTGATCGTGTTATCCTAAATCAAAATCCAAACGCAACCCATCTCCACATCTGTCCACATGGTCACATTCGAACCGGGCCCGGTATTTCCATCGCTGTCAGTTTTATTACAACTGAAACCCAGTGATTCGTATCGAATTAGGAACGCCGGCGTATTTCGAGTGTCCAGTGTCAGAGTGTCCGACACTACGGTTTTATGGTGGTCGTAAAAACGCTCAGGCATATCTGACGTGCCACGTGTAACTGAGGGAGGTGGAAAGTTTTAGTTACGCCCTAGGATGTGATTGGAATAAGTGAAATGGGTCGGCAGCTTTTTGAGTTCGACTGGCATTGGCAGGGCTTCTGATCGTTCTATTTGTTGGGAAAGGCTTGTCGATTCAAGGCCGGCTCTTTGGTGCGGATTAAGGGATAGCGCTACTAAAATTTTATAGAGACAGTTAGTTAACACATGAGTTTTTTCACAACGGTTTTTTTGGTGTTCGAACGTGTTGCCGCATTGTTAAAATTATTCACGTTAGAGTAACATCGTTGTGCATTTTTGTGTAAAAAACGTAAACCTAGAAATACATAACAGCAACCACAAAGGCCAGATCAAATATCAAGTTACAAAAAAAGCCGAAACACAATAGGAGGAAAACGCATAAAAATCTCGTATTTAATTTTTGATTACGCGAGAATTACCTCGGCTCCATTACAAGAATTACCTCGGCTTCATTACCAGAATTTCCAATAACCGCGTAAAGCTTTACCGGATTAACGCGTCGCCCAATCGTTAATTTACGTTTAAAAGTTAACAGTTGATTACCGAATCAACCGACTGGTTTAAACAAAATTGTTGTTTATGAACTTCTATGGCTGTTCGAAACTTTTGTATTGGATATAGTCTTTTATTAACAAAGTTTTGATAAGCTACTACCATCGAAATATTATGACTTCGGAGCACTTTATTTTAAGCAATGTGTTTTGTCAATTTTTTTCAAAAGTAATTAACTATATAAGAAAAATTGTTTCTTTATTAATTTAAGTTGTTTGGGTTTTGTTTCTTTAAAGTGGTTTCAATTAATATTTAAGCCTGCTTGTTGCGCTTATCAGCACCACAATAACTACATGGTACGTAATATCAGTAAGTGAACTGTATTCTTTTGAGATTAATAAACATTTCTTAAACAAAAGTTTTGGCTGACGACATGTTTTAAGGAGACACTGAATTTTAGTCAAAACAGGCTTTTCGGACGTTTTTAAATACGACCTATTTCTTTACACAACGCCTACACTGACATGGTCTGTTCCCAAATAAGCTGCCAACATGCTCAATAAACTGGTTGTATCAAATATGGTAGTCGCGGGTTGGCAATCATATTTAGTCACAACTGTTTTGGTATCACCAGAGCTGCACTAAGACTTTTTCGAAAACTGCGACAATCAAAGTATGTAGAAAAAAATAAACACACTAGTACATTTTAGTAAAGTTTTCTTTAAACACGTCAGCTAACTTTATTTTGGAATTTGTATTAAATAAGTAAACATAAACGTTTTCTTTCTTCTAATTTGGGTAATTATAGCAACATGCTCCAAAATGTCGAGTGAATGGATTGAATTCGTACAAGTTCTTTGAACTTCACACATGCCATATTTCCCATTTCTATGACATAAAATATGTTGACGTAGCTATTTATTAGGCACGTAAAATAGTAAATGGTAGGGTAATATCGACCAAATACGATAACCATGCGTTAACCCCCGCCTTTGCGTCGCTTTGAACCCTGACACTTTGGTAGTTAAGTAGGAACTATACAATCAATCCTTGTGGAATAAAGTGTATTATGATAATTACGACGTTAGTAGTGCTTTCCATTGGATTGGATTAGATGTTTACATTATCCTTTAACAAACTGTTGGTACTTTTTTTTAGGCATCTAGAAAGATTTTCTCTTTATTTCTCGAAAACTTTTAGCAAAATTTTGAGTAATAAAAGCTGCTGTTACTAATACTTCACTCCAAATTACTCCTCAAGACTGGGGTCTGACATAAACATCCTTAGGTGCCGGAATAAAAAAAAGTAAAATACTAAGAAACAGAGACACCGACTACGCTAACTACAGAAAGCACTTACGACCTACTTACACATACATGTAGCTCCGGCGAAAATACTCGCAACATAATATATTTAGACATCGGCTTAGCTTCCGCAATCCTTAAACTGCCTCACGGAGAAAAATACACTCAACGCCGAGAAGATAGAGTGACATTTCTATTGGCTCTACGTTCTACAAGAGGGCTAAATTTGTATTCTGGTTCGATTTACATCGTCGCTAATAAAACGCACGTGAAATTTTAAACAGCTGTCAATGTGATCGGTAAAAGTGAAATATGAATAGGGTTTACCGAAGCCAAAAGAATTAAAATTATAGAAGACTCACGGGTACTGGCCGGTGAACAAATTTAGTTTAAACAAGCTGAATATCAAGTTGCTAAAGTTCAGCGCTTACTAGACATTGATGAATCGCTCGGAAGTCAGACTCCAAAAGCTTCTAAACATTTACGTGATCAGATTAAATAAATCAAAAGGAAGTTCCAAACAATTATTTACCACGGCAAAGGAACACGACTCATATTTAACAAAGGAGACATTGTAAATTCGATATACGTCGAAAACGACGAAAGAAAACTCAAACATATAACACGAGACAAAAAGTTTAACTCCGCACAAATTACTGATTTGGGATCGTACCTATATCGGTGAACATCAAACCTTTATTGAACCCGAAAGAAAGGTACTGAGCACAACAACACACGCACCGTTGTACACAGGCGTACTTCATGCTGTAAAATAGACCTTGTTTCAGAAGCGTAAGGTGCAAGAGTAACTGAACTTTGTGAATAGCACGCAAATGGTTACGAAACTAAATTGCTTCCGCAGTGTTCTATACGAGTTTTGATGAAAGATTCAGCGATATTGTACCCACGTAGACAGTAAAAGGGACGGGTTTACTTTACGTTTCAAATGTCAGGGATGTTTTGTTAACATTTCTTAGTATTCATGAGACCGCAGAATATGACATTATTAATAAAGATAAATACATTGACAATGATAGAAACATAATAAATAGTAAAATATACATCCCTAAAGCTGCTAATATTAACAATCGAAAAAACATTACGAAATATCCTAAAATCACCTTCATTTCCAATCTCGACCCTAACCACTATTTGCTAAAAAAGCTATCTCGACACGTCGAGTTAATCACGACTCGCAAACCGCATGCCAGCGTCATCCTATCGGACTGACGTCTGATCGGATCCGCGCGGAGACTAACGTACTCGAAACTGACAAATGATTTTGGTATTATAGACAAGGGGAAACATCTAAAATTCGATTTTGGGAGATTCAAATTTAAGATGAGAATGAATAAGAATAAAACGCTCTAGTTGATACTGGTATATAGATAGGTAGTTAATGCACAATGTTAACAGACATTCTTGAATTCATGACATCATATATTCATGACTTCGGTTGTATCTATTTCTCGTATGATACGAGAAATAGATACAACCGAAGACACCGAATGAGATGATTTTATTAATAATCTTCCGCTTTTGTCATCGCGATCGTAAAAAGTTATAGAAACATTTTCAACAGCTAGTTTAGATGCCAATAATTTAGTTTATACAAGCTTTGAATGAAATTTGGTTGTGACATTATTTATACTTTTGATATCACCAGTAATTTTGTCCGTATATATTATTAAAATACAATTGGCGGTTACATCATATCCTTTAATAAGTGTACAACAACAACTATAACAGAGTAAAACCATAACAGCGACAGTAACTATATTGATCACAACAGTGTAAAATTGGTATTTGCGTTGACGGTGGATGACGAACTTTGGTGAAGTTCGTAATACGACAAGTATTACGTAGTGACAATTTATTGACATCATAATATTATAATTTACAAATAAAGTAGGTAAAGTATCGTCACAGCGACCATTATGACGTCGAGGCAAACGTCACCAGACGGTAGAGAAATTCTATCGGCTAATAGCCGAAGTATTTATTTTTAAATCGCACATGGCGAAGCCAGTCCCGTTGTTTATTTGAGTATTGGAATTTCTATGAATATTTACACTGACATGAGCATGATAATAGATTTGGATTTGAACTCCTTTGGATTGGTATCTAACGTTTGTTTCGGTTTTTTTCTGAAGATCATTCCTAATTTTTCTTGCATTTTTAACAAATGAATCTGTTTAATTATGATCGTTTAAAATAGTAAATGAAATGCCACGTTTTTTCTCTTATCGAATTTGCTACTCTAGGTAATATTGTTATATCTGCCTTCAAACTAAATAGAAGTGGTTTCCTTGCTGTCGTTTTAAATCTGTAAAATATACCGAGACCGCAAGACCTTACCACTACCACTACAAAGCTCATAAAGATATGAGTTTGTTGTGGGCGGCGGCATTTCGCAGCCCCAACTGGCAGTTTGTGCTTGAATGTAAACTTTATTATAACGAGCTTAGGTGTAGCCTCTACGCGGTATACGGAGTATTCTGTTTAAAATACTGCCGACCTTTCCCCATACCTATCCGTGGGTAAACGGCAATCATAGGGGCGGCGGCGAGGCCGGTGGCTCGACCTAATTAACCAGGGTACAACAATGATCACATGTAGTAAAACGAGTGTTAAGCATTCATGGCGAGCGACAAAATGCTGACAAATTGGATGAGGCACGGGGTTTTATTACTGAATTTTAATGAGAACATTGTAGCTATGTTAAAAATAAACGAAGCGATAAACACAGCTGTATTACAAAGGACATAAATAAAGAAGAGAGTCCGTAAACAACATACGATTATTACGTGTGTGATACCGTATTCATAGATATTAGAACATTGGCATTCGATCGTATATCTATTACGAAAGTGAGCTGACTCCCACGTACTCCCGTGTCAGAATCAAAGACGTGTAATTAAAGGTACAACTTTTGGCAAGTTTAGGCGGAGATGATGTATGCGCAGACAAGATCAGTTACCACATGTTCGCTACATGCTACTGTACAAACACATTTGTCTGCGTGTCTGTACACAGAGTATAGCTAGCGATAGCAACAGAAGAGCAAAGCAACAAAACGATCGAAACGAGGCATTGCGTGCCAAGTAGGGCTGCCTCGGAAGAGATTCCGACGTGCCACCGCGCCTGTGAATGACAAGCTCGTCCGTACCCCACGCACGGCTTCATTCTTTGTTGAATAAGACTACCGCACGCTGTATTTAGAACCAACGCAAATAAATTTAGTTACACACACACCCCGCCGTAAAGCATACAACGAGAAATGAGTGACCTTTACTGAACTACCACAACGGATAATCCCTAAATCCCAAAGTGTATCCCGGAACTAAATGCTAATCTGCCAGCCCTAGGGCTATCTATAGTCACCAGAAACGTGGGAGCTTCCTCATCCCTCACTACGGTAACAAAACAGACGCCACAGGCAAAAGCCAATGAACTATCGGGGTTCTACAAAAAATGGTCATGAATTACTGGCATCGACGTCTGCCAAAGGGCGGTCGGTGTATTCAACATACGTAATACTTGTATGTAAATGTATGTAGGCATGTAAAGTTTGGCAACGTTGCTTCATGTTGATGTTCATGTATTTTCATGAAATGTCTTATAGAATTAAGGACTAAAAGGGCAGAAGTAAAGGGCGTGGTAATGAACGTGGTAAGGTCAATCGTACAAGCACCTAATGACAAAAGAGTACGAGAGTATCAAAGTGTAGGTATGACTAATACGCTTAAAGATTTAAATATTTTTTGGCCGTACGACATTGCAGAAAGTCATAGGTTTGTGACCGGTGAATATAAAGTCGGTGCAGAAACAAATCACAATAGTTATGTTCGTAGCTGACGAACTGTCATGCATATCATACGTTTCATAAACAACAACATAGGTATATGTGATATGACTAGTGTTCACTCAAACTTTATTCCAAATGCGTTATGAGTACAACTAAATATTAAATGATATTACTTTAATTTAATACTGCAAATAAAACAGACGAAGTAAGCCAACATAATCTCATAGGGCAACGGCCACCAGAACATCAAGGGTAATTGATATAATATACATTGAATATATCACGAGCCCATAAAAGCGTTTCGCTAGATCAAGTTATGAAAAATCGTGTAGAAATGTTAATACGGGCAATAATGTCGGCGAGCTATTTTCTAAAAATGCCGTTTGGATGAACTTGTTAATAAATTAGGGAGGGAAGCACGCGAAACGGCCACTAGCGACCTCTGCGAGTAAATGTAGGTACTCGTTATAGTTGGCAGTGTTTTCTAGCCTACTCTTGGGATACGCAAGACATCTTATGTGTCTGGAGACGTCACAGGAAAAAATAATAGTTAAAAAAAACTAAAAAAACACGCTTTTTATAAAAAACCGAACTAAAAAAATAGAAAATAAAATTTTATAAATTTAAATTAAGAATAGGGTTGAAAATTTCAATAAATATAAATTAATAATAGTGTAAATAAATAAATATATGTATTTTATTTTTAAAAAGCGTGGGGTGCATGGGTCAATAGATGGGTAAGGCCACGAAAAAATGTTCAATAACACACTTGAAACTGTAACACACAATAACACACTTGAAATAATATAACACAACGGAAAATAGTAAAGCCTAGTACACATAATTAGTCAAATAATAAAACAATTTTTTTTTCGCGGCTTTGCCTTTGATTCTAATTTTTTTTTCTTAAGGTAATGAGAGACGAGACGAGCAAAACACTCGCCCGATGTTAAACGTCACGTAAAACTAAATCACGTTAAATTTACTTAAGTACTAAAATAACACAAATAAATATATAAAATCTTTATTTGAACTTAATACCTAGTTACAACAAAATAAGATACATTTAAGTATTTTCACCGGTAACAAACTCCAAATATAGGGGAAAAATCATTTCTTTTTCATGTTTTTTAAGAAGTCATCAATGTGGTTCGCTCTTGTTTAAGTTCTAAATTTTCTTTCTTTATTCAATATATTAATTTTCTGTAAAGGATATTCGGATGATGCAGATAGCGTTGTCTCTTTAGTCGTTTCTGGCGATGCATGTTTTTCATTGTTTCTCTTTTTCTCTCTCCATTGCTGCCTAATAATTTGCTGCTGAGAACTGTCAAAATCTGCTATTTTTTTTCGGTTTTTTTTTTGTTTTTTCGGCGTTTAATTTCTTCTGCGCTAAAAATCTTCAGGATCCCTTAGTTTGAGTCTTTCCCTGTACAACTTCTGCCTTTCAGCTGGCGTCATTGTGATCTGAAAAAAAAATTATACCCTTCACCGGCAAAGCTAAGCAAATACTATTTTTCAATGTGAACGAGGCTTAACATATTTTCTTGTGTGTTACGTAACACAAAACATAACACACGCAACATGCGGGAATAAACACACGCGAAAATATAACCTTTTTCTAAGATTAAAACTTTTAAATACAGTCTAAATGTACAGAAAACTAGGCGATTCCCCAAAAAACAACATTCTTCACAGTAATTTTGACATTAACGGATTACATTTCAACACTTACCTTGTCAAATCACACCCATTATCTCGAAAAAACTAGATGACCAAAATTTGCGCTCACAACAACCTCACGATTTGCATCCATACTAAAATGGCTGACAGATGTTTGACATTTATTTAGACTCGTAAAGAAGTTTGCCAGCATATAAAAATACTTCTAGTGTTGCTGTGGTTTGAAAATTAAATTCTACTGAGCATTTTGTATTATGTCACACACGGGAATCAAATTTGGTCCATATTTTCAACCGTGGTTTTTTTTTAATAATAGAGCAGATAACAATTATGTATTAGTTTTAAAACAAGGCCATAACAATTTATAATAGGTACAATGTAACATATGTATGATAAAAACTTTATTTAATCATAAAAAATCATAAGTTTGGTGTCACTTGGACGAGGGACATTTTAATTTTGTATGGAAGCTGTAATCAACCTAAATTATTAATCGAAAATTTTCTTATATAAACAAGATAATTTTTAATTTTAATTACGCCATGCTGGGCAGGAATCATCTAAATATTGATAAAACGATAAATGGTATTAGAAATAATGCGCTGTCTTTTTTTTTTTAAATATTAATGTGGGTCCACGTTTTATTTTTGGAATGAACATTTTTTCGTGGCCTTACCCAGATATTATATATTTTGTAGATACATTTTGTATTGACAGACATGAGTAGAGTGATTAGCATTTTGATAACATCTTAGAAAGCACCCCACGCTTTTTTAAAAATAAAATACATATATTTATTTATTTACACTATTATTAATTTATATTTATTGAAATTTTCAACCCTATTCTTAATTTAAATTTATAAAATTTTATTTTCTATTTTTTTAGTTCGGTTTTTTATAAAAAGCGTGTTTTTTTAGTTTTTTTTAACTATTATTTATTTTTCGCTTTTTAGTTCGATTTGCTAACTATTAACCATCCTTAATATGTACAAATGTGTTGGTGTTATCCGATTTTGGCCGTCTGCTCAAGCAAATTAAAAATAAAATTGATGCGTAACAAAAAATATTGAGCAAAAAGATTTGTAGCCGCGTGGTTTCGATCCTCAGACCTCATAAAATAAAAAATTGATGCGTAACAAAAAATATTGAGCAAAAAGATTTCTAGCGTGTGGTTTCGATCCAGGGACCTCTGGGTTATGAGCCCAGCACGCTTCCACTGCGCCAATCTGTTCTCTGACACGAATGACGAAATTACCATTTGTAAGTTAAACGGTATTAAAAGTTAAAGAAACTTTATAGAAAAAGCGTGTTAAAAAAATTAATAGTTAAAAAAACTAAAAAACACGATTTGTTTAGTGTATTGTCATCGGTCCTCGATATATCTACAAAGTTTGAAAGAAATCTGACCGTTTAAAGTGGGTCAAAAACGCGCTCAAAGGAGTCGGTTACATACAAACATACAAACATACAAACATACAGGTGAAACTAATAAAAGCGTGTTAAAAAGGGAAAATAAAATTGTTTTCAAACAACTATGAATTTCAATTTTTCAATTTATGTTGTTGATAAATAATATAGAACTAGCCTATAACAGTTGATTAATGTACTTAGTAAATCTGCGATTGAGATCGTGACGGCAAAGCAACGGCCCTAAAGCTTATTGGGAGCGTTAAACACCGCCATTTGTCGGCAGCCAATGAGATTACCCCCCAGGATTACAAAAGGAATGGCAATTACGGCTGCGAGGAAAACTGAGGCCACAAGTAAATGACACCCATTATTACGTCTTGTTCCTTAGCTAACGCGAGCAACGTACTCCAATGTAATACAATTTGTTACGTAATACGAGTAACAGTTATGGAAACAATCCCCCGATTGCTTACTGCAGCGGTACGTAACAATGTGAGAATATTGCTCTATTTTCGATTGGTACCACTATAATTAGCAGTGAGACCAGCATTGCGGCCGGATTAATTCGCTTTTATAAATACACGTTTTGCGTTAGTAATGATAGTGAGTAATTTGCTATTGTGTTCATGACGCATTAGAAATGGGTAGTTTATAAAGAAATCAGTCAACGCGGTCGTGGCGAGATCCTTCGGCAGTGACCTCGCAGCGGCTTTCGATACCGTGAACCGTCTGTTTCGACGCTCCCAACCTATTTCAGTCTGCCGGCCAGCGAAGCTACACTCTGAAACAATGAACCGAGTGCGCACGAACAGGAAAACCATACGTCTAGGTAGTAAGATAGAGCGGGACGCAAACTCGCGCCAGGCGTCCCACAGGGAGCACGCATAGTACCCGCTGCGTTCTATTTCTGATCGTCGCAAAACATGTCTCGGAATTCGTTTCTATGTGTCTGGGAACATCAGAAATCATGTGACTAATGAGATTCACGGGCTAAAACGGTATAAATTAAAGGTATTAAAGTTATAAGGACCAGCTTAAATCCGCGGCCGCGGTCACATCCTCGCGGAGTGCGCGAACCGCTTCTACAACTACAGCTTCATTCTAACAATGACGTGTTCCAGGTCAATAAAAGCATAGAGCTCGTTTGATATTCCTATTAAACGTTGTGGAATGACAGAGGATAATGAATTCAGGGCTATTACCTTGGATGATATCACGTCGTTTTGCAACTTATGTTGTTAAAATTATTGTCGTTTGCCAAATTGGATGTAAACACTTCGATCAGTTTACTGACACCGCGGAAAATTTTCGTGATAACGTAAACATGTTGCGGGATGGTTAGTTCACGAGTGCTGATATCGTTTAATTAAATAATGTACGATACAGTTCAAAGAAAGCAATATAAATGACGTTAGATAATGGAGCTATGTTGAGTGGAACAGCGAATTGCGCTCTGAAGAAACATGTAGATCCTTTATAAATCTTGCTTGAAATCGCTTGAAATCAACTCTTGCGTATAAACAGTGCAAAAATACCCCGATTGTTTCGTACAGTTTACCATACAGACCACATTAACCTGCTGCAGCTGTAAATAAAATGATGTAGCACCTTAATAACGGGCTTGCGTAACGAGAGTTGGTATGGTAGCATTTTGATTATTTGCTTAGAGCGTTACAGTGTGAGAGCAGGGTCGTCAGTCTTTCGTTACGCAAAGTTTATTTTAATCTATGTATTAATATTGTACACGAAAATACCTGGGAGCATTCAATCATAAACGGGTTGTACCTGGTTTGTTTCTGTTGCGCGCGGGTTATAGGGTTGCGTTTGGCGTACAGTTTACACTTCACGCTTCCCTCGGTTCTTCCATTGCCTAATGGATGTGTGCGTGTTCCGCGCCGAACGCTCCATCATCGTTCGGTGAAACTTCGGAGGCTCGCATGAAAAATCGCCTTTCAAATATCGTGATATTACAGCGGACGCATACCTCTCCAATCCCCGCGTCAAGCTAATTTATGTAATAAGCCAAGTTAATTACGGCCCAAACTGTCAACCTTGAGTGTCGGATCGTAAAAACTCGATAAGATAAATGAATAATGTACATCCCGAATAAACATAAGTCTTTCTCCGAAGAGAAAAAAATATCAACATTTATGTTTATGTAAGACGAGGCGTAATGGAAAGACAGTACTGCGTAAGGAGCGGAAGTAGCCTTATTCCTGTTTCTAAGAGCGAGAGACGCTGGGAGGGGGTAGAAATGGAGGGAGGCGTAGGTGACGTCATCGTGGAAATTGATTCGGAGGCGAAAAACGAGGCCGCAACAAAGCCGGCGGGCGCCGTCCTTTGCGAGACATAAATTACTGGTTTATTTGTTAAGTCGGATAGGGACAAGTCCTTTATTCCCAGTAATGGTTTTGGATATACATATTTGAGTGCTTATCGCGTTACCGTTTGCCCAGATGCATTAGGGAGAACGGTTATGGTATTCGCTGACCTTCGTTTTATTAGCTCCTATGATATCCGCAGCGGATAATGAGAAATACTCGATATCGAAGGTATACATGCATTTGCACGTCAAGTGCAAATCAAAGATAAATATAATTCTATTTCCATAGATAATGTAGACAATTGAAACACATGGCCGAGGACACGAAGATAAAAGGAATTTAGTAAACATTCGTCACAAGCAACTGACTGATCTGAGCAATAGTTTATTTGTGGTTTCAATTAAATTGAGCACATAGATACAAACGTACATGACGAACTATGGATATTTATAAAATAACTTGTGGTTTCTAAATAAGCACATAAAATATAAGCGAATTAAAATAAAAATTAAGTCGAAACAAGGAATTCGCGTGCAATATTATATTTCCATTCCATTATTATATTCCCCGAATTGAATACAACAGTCATTTCACGAGCATGCTGTTCGTGAATCACATTTGCATATAATAGTGTTCGAGCTAAAATATGTATTTCATATATTATATATACGACGACATACCTGAACATACCTGTACATTATACCATTCAAATAACAGTAGATGACGCTACTTAGGTGTGCAGTTTTACATCTGAATACACATATAATTAACTTAATGTATAAAATATACGACCTTCAATAATGTTCGAGTAAGTACATAATATATAATACTAGCTGACTCGACAGACGTTGTCCTGTCAAAAGCCATTGCGTCAATTCTATGTCAAATGTGAAATGTCAAAAGTTACATTAAAAAAGTTTACATTGTCCAAAGCGCTATAATAGGGTTTAAGTATTTTTAAATTTTCTAATTTTTCATGTTTTGTTTACTATAAATTGAGATGTGAGCTATCCTATCTCCTAAGTTAGATCGAACTGCACCCGGTGGAAATTTGATTGAAATCGGTTAAGTAGTTTAGGAGTCTATAGCGGACAAACAACGTGACACGTAATTTATATATACTAGTAATTTATATTATATTAAGAAGATTATGATCATCTTTGCGTATTTCTTCTTGGACACCGCTCATTTCGGACTTATCTTAATCTTGACCAGGTTTTTCGATTTTTATTACTTCAACCCAACGAGCTGATAGGCGACCAGCGCGCGATGGCTACGCTTCGTTTGTCGGTACGCGGCTATTATCCAGCAATAGAGCTGATGGTGATGATAATGATGCTGATATAATATTATACAAAAGTAAAGGGTCGCACATTAGTAATGACTAATTACCTTTCTAGAGTCATAAAGATATTTATTTTTTACTGAATATTATTCTTCTTAATGAATGAACCAAACCATATACGAGTAAAACAAATTTGGATGGGATACATACACGAGATGTTATTTGTAAGCGTCGACACAAATTAGATTCTTGTTTCGATTTACATTATTAACAATGTGTTTGTTTACACAATACTAAGTTAATTTGATTCTAAATTCGGAAAAGACGTACCTAGAGTAAATGTTATCATCAAAGAGGAGACTAATCAATCTTGCTAAAGCACATAATTAAAACAGCTAACGACTGGAAATTATCTCATGAACAATAATAGCGTGTGAGCAATAGGATGACTATCTGATGATTATAGGTTTTCTACGATACTAAGAATTTAAAGATTCTACTCAATCGTTCAATTAAGATTACTGATATTATCACTATCGTTTACGACAACAATATAATTTGACCTATATTTTTACATAGATTTGGGTCATTGTCATTCTATGAACTTGTGATGTACATTGTTCATGATTCAAGTTTTAATTTTGAGTACCTTCAACACGTTCTTGGTTAAGTAAATGTTTCTATTAGGTCACCAATCTAAAAGGAGGAAATAATTAGTGTCGCTCAAACTGTATCTTTACTGCTTGCAACAAAGTTAGTCTGACTAACATTGTGTTTGTCATTTTCACTAACATCAGCATCTTAACTACTATTTCGCGCATTTAACTTCATACCGATAGTTGGGTCATCTTTATATTCGTAACCTAGCACAATGAGTAATTATTCATTGACTGACATCATCGCAGACGTCATTAAAGCATTCAAGTCACAGCGACGGACCTGGGCCGCCTTATGATTACGTTTACTAACCGCATCCAAACGTATACTTATGTTATTTTCTAGAATACTGTCATTTACATCAGAATGTGATTTTACTTGCGCATTTGGTAGCATTAGAATCTATATTACTGTAATATGATTGTAGCTGATTTTATATATGAACGGTGTATCACTAAGCACAGATGTGGCTGCGGATGTCATGTCTGCTCTACAAATCAAGTCTAGTATCACAGCTATTTTTACACATGATTCATTAATGACAGAGCGATGCTAATATTTAAGAGTGCACGTATTTAGCGACTAAGTCATCGATGACGTAGATTAAGTCAGAGTCTGCTGCAGCTTCCGTCAACTAGTCACTGCGTCAATTGAGTATGATTTATTATAAGTGATTTTATATGGAGTTATGGGTCCGTTGTTGCTATTTTCGTAACGGGTGGATCAGTGGATGTTACTTTGCGGAAAATATTACTAATAAAACAATCAGGCGCGTAAACAGCTTCATTATGGAACGTTTCCTTGTGAGAATATAATTATTATATATATTTGAGCAGGTTATTGCGTATGTTAGAAGCAGAACGTTTGCGTATGTTCCAGAACTGGATAAAAGATTCCAGAATTACAAAATAAGTATTATGCATTTAGCTAGAAAAGCTAATCTGTTCTATTTTTTGTCTGGCTTTCGCTTATGATTATGACCCTTCTCGTCATCATAAAGTTGACAGATCACATTTTAGCTTAGATTGCTTTATCGAGCCTTTACACATAAGTGAGTTAGTACTTAATAAAAACGGGCCCTCAGCTCGCAAGTATTCTTGACTTTGTGATAAACGCTGACCTAGAATCTCAACTTCCATGTAAAGCTTTATCGCTGTAATATTTTAATGGTGATTAAAACGTACAATTAGCTACAGCGAGTCATTAAATCCAATCTGATAAGTATTCGTCTAACGTAACTCTAAAATGTTGTTTGTTTACTTTTTAGTTTATTAGTCGAGTTAGTAATTCGCAAATGTGTCTACTAATGTGTAATGTGTGGGTGCGTGCAAATTTGCAGGCATGCAGTCTGCATGCGACTCAGTACAATAACACTTTTTACAGCAAATTCTGTTTCAAAGTAAATCGTACATTGCTACATTGTAATACAATTGGGAATTGTTTAATGGCTTCATTGGGTGTATTTCCAGCTTCAGGTTAAGTCTAATAATAAGTTGGGATTTGTAATGTTTGCATGACGCATGAAGGTTAAATATGGCTTCTGTTGCTGAGTGCCCAATTTCATTCAATGAATTGCTGCTTTAGTAGAACGAGTTTTGAAAAGGGTTCAGAGTTTGTTTGAACTTTAAGCTGTTCGTTTCAACTCTACATAATTAAAATGGCTAACAAAATGCTGCTTTTAAATATGCCATTTTGAGTACTATCGCCCATTTCTTGTACTAGCTATCGAATCCATTTGAATAACTTGAATTGCTATTGTTTTGCATTTATGTATCTAATTGTTTGTTAAGAACTGATCAGAAGTTAAATTTTCAACGTTATAGTCTCGGTCATATTAATTGTTTACACACAGTTTGTCTCGCAAAAAGGATCCTATCACTGACTTTAGGTTCAGGTAAAATAAAGACCGCAGGAATACCTTAAAATAAAATTCACCATTATGCTTCAGCGTGAGGGCTGAGGCTATGATTGATTGAGAGCTGGGAACAATGAAACGCCATCAGTGTAAAACAAAGGGTCGCGGTGCCGACGTGACTGAGCACCATTGGAACGTAGCTGTCGAATGCAGACGTGTGAGGGTAGGCGGTGAGAGCTCTGCGCACTGTGCCCACTGAGCATATAGACAAGCACAACCTGACGTCACGCCCATCCCTACTCATTGTGGATTAGACAGTGGACAGATTAGGTTAGCTTTTTAAAGGGAGGTGACCTTGCCCAGTATTTCTTTATAAAATAACACATTTTGGAGCAAAATTATTAGGTTCATAATCGAAACTTATTGTAAATTGCACAACATTTTGAGTCAAAGTATTATGAACATAATCATGTTACAGATCGTTGAAAACTAAGCTTAACATGCTACGTCAATGGTTTTCCGGCAACCGATTGAAACAATAGCTAGGTATACTAGGTAAGGTACCTATATTAATAACAATTGGCAATGATAAGGCTAATAACGCAAATGATTCTTCAACAAACCCAACCCCACACAGGGAAAGTTAATTAAAAACGCATTGAGCATGAGATCTATTAATAAACAACGGCAGCCTTCCGACCCTCATGCAACTAGAGCAAAAAATAGCTGAGCCTCCGATCGACCCTCGATCACCAGCTAATGCGATTTGAGTCGCCTTGCCCCGTAGATCCCAACTGGTTCACTCGAGTTACCGAGTTATAAGCCCGGCTCGAGTTAAGGAAAAACGGCTAACTTAACGTACTTAGTTGTTTTAAGCCGGCCCGTTTGTTTGTGTGGTTTGGACTTGGCGAGTTTTGGATCTTAATTATTTAGTAGGGGCGATGGCTGTTAGGGACTAGTTACGGTAGTTAGCAACGTCCTAATTCGTAACTAGTTATGTATGGTCCGATTCCTTACGGATGTGCAGTTTTAATTAGTAGTAGTAGTATTTGCAAAATCATCGTACCTACTTGTAAAAGTAGACAAATACATCTCTGTTTTTCAGCGGTTACGAAAAACCAAAAACAACTAGAAACATATAGCAGTAAAGACATTACTATAGCCTCAACAGACAAGTGAATGTGAAAAATAAAAAACAGGTTCACTCAACTTATTGACCTACATAAAGGTAATACGAGTATATAGAACATCATAATGATGGAACGGGGGCACTATATGTCTGCGTAAAACAATGTGGAGATTATATTTCATCCAGTGTTCATTCCAATTGTGGTACAAGGTTTGAATATTTTAGAATCGTGACGGAGTACAACAGAATATCTGTTTAAGTAATTCGCATTGATATGCGAGGAACAAAGTTATCATATTAATTTCAGCTTCGCTTCGGACGGTGGCATTTGGAGACCCGTTTCCTAATTATTCAAATCCTAATCCTTTTCTGGAGCTTTAAACTGCCTGAGGGAGAACATTTTCCCTAATTTAAATGATCTACATACAGCGTTATCTAAGGTCTTTTTACTGAATCCGCAAACTTTTTCTCCTAATTAGCTAACTGCAAAAAGTTAGGTGAGGCTTACGTAGAAGATTTCTGTTAAAATGAAACATAAAAAAATAATACTTTTGACTAAAATTAAAAGACAGTGAAGAAACTGGTCATACACTTTTAATGACACTACTATACATATTTGCATATCTATCTATCGTCGCGTCGTCGGGTTTTTAAGTGTCAGGTCAATGGCCTCACCAGTCACTAACTTTCTCATACAAAGCCACGGATAAATCACCTCCTTGGTTAACTAATTACAAATACCCTAAGCAAAGGTCGTGGGTATACCAACCTGGGTGACATATATGTACAACAGTATGAGCCTATTGGGCCTAATGTATTCGCGGGATATGCTGCCCTTTAATTGCTCCCTTTGATTAATCCTCCATTTATTCATATGTAGAAGGGGTTTTGTTTGTGAACGGGGTTTTGTCCAGGCCGAGTTAATTGGCCATGGATCAGGATTTGGAGAATGTGACAGGTGACCTACAGACCTCGTAGCTTATTTATGGAGGAATTACGTTGGCAATGCAATGATCCTGTTGTAATCTAACCTGTTTTGTCAAGTTAATACGAAGGCCGAATGGTGCTGGTGATGGTAATGAAGAAACATTAGAAAAGACTAAAGCTAGGAGATATTTCTTTAGAAGATTTAGATCAAGCTGTGGAATCTAAATTCGTCTAGTTGAAATAGTTTTATCTGGCATATAAAGATACGTCATGAGACGTAGTAGCTGGACTAGCAGACAGTAACGTCACAGTTCCGGTGGTGAAGAAAGTAGCCATTGCTTTCTTGACATTCAGTCTAGACAAGGCGTTGTCAATGTCAGACGAGGCGACGCATAAAAAAAAACTAGTCATAATAAAATTCCGTAAAATACACGATGTAATTCAACTGGTCCAACTAACTCGTTGCACTCTTGGCAGACATCCACGAGTTAACATTCAAGCCGGAAGTTTAATTTGGTTGAATGCTCAAAAGTGTTATAATCTGTACAGTTTAATGGAGTAATATAGTTTATTATCTAGATAAATACAGGTAAAGTTATTTCTCTGGTATCGGATATGAAGAATCATGTTTCACGATAGCTGCTTGAGCGAAATGATCAACCGCGATCAGCTCACATTAGAAGATAATAAACTTTACCGAGTCCAAGCCTAAGGCCTAAAATCTTTTAAGACAGCCTTTTTACGTTGACAAAGTATATTTGAAAAATCTAGGACGATAGCGGAGGAATTTCAGCCTAATACCGCTGAAGAGAGGAGTGAAATTATTTTGAGATTTGTGGATTTGCATATTTTCATAAGGCGTCGGCAAGTTGATGGAGCACTCTTGCTGGCATGGTGTGCTTACTTTATATTATCAACATAATTCGTATGTTTCTTGAAACAACGTCTCGTATACAATCAAACTTTGAAATTTGAATGATAATGAAACTTATTATAAGTACGTTAGATTTCATTATAGCTATGAACTACTCGTATCCGTCTACTGAAATCAATCACGTCTTCAAAAAGCTTTCTATACACAAAAGTGATATCATAACTATTTTCGTATATCAATGGACTCAATGGGCCATTAGGAATGATTTGTGACTTTCAAACTATTATGAAATTTATATCCTCAATTAGAATTTTATCGTCATTATAACTCCAGCGTCGAATGATAAACAAATTATATTTATATTGATGTCTGGATAGCACAATTTTGATTGCCTTATTGTAATAAAATGTGATAGTAAATTTTGATTAATTTTATTAAATGACAATGGCCTGAAATTTGCAGGGCTGTAAAGTTGAAAATTGCGTGAATTCGTTTCGAATTTCGTCGCTCGTGTATTTTCATAATGAAATATTAGCGGCGTTATCAGCTCATTAATGACAGCTGGCGTTTGGATGCGTCCAGTTGAGAGACAAAATAATATCACGAGAAAATCAAGTTTTAATGACATTGAAAAACGTTTTTTGATTTTTTGCTGTAGTCAAGCATGCTAACTTTGGATTTATTGAATAATAATATTCTAATATTTTATTGTAATTATTATTGACCATTGAAGATAAAACCTTATTTCTCTCACCACGTCATTCAGTCTTTAACTTAACTCTGCCAACTGCAACCTCCTGTCAGGACCATCTTCCTACCGTTTGATTCCACTCAAAAACCCATCTGTCTCAAAGATTACTGAAAGTATTCTATCCGAGTTTAATTTATAATTCGCCTCATCGTATGAACCTATTCGTACCAGTCTTACCACCATACCGATTTATAACGTACAATGTTCCACTAAAGATACGGTGTTCTGTATCGATCGAACTGGTTCAACGAACGCCAGAAATGGATGACTGTACAATTTTTATTCAGCAAGGGAAATGAGCGCTGAATGACATGGTAATAAAATTGGTTATTTAGCGAAGAAAAATTGGGAGTTGGCAGGGAATGAAACAGCCGACGATTGTTTTTGTAGACGAGCTATAAATAAGGAAGAATAAGTTGAGGTAGAAGCGACATGCGAATCACAATGTTGATGTATACAATTAGTAGAGTTACTAAAACTACTTATCAAAATTTAATTTTGAATACAGCAGAAAAATAAGGTACAGGTGTATTATAGATACAGATGAATATTCTTTAATGAGGACTGATGACTAAATGGTAAGCCGTGAGCAAAATCTGGGAACAAGATGTAGATAGCATTATAGTCCGAAACATTTTCATGTAAATGTTAAGAACAGAAGCATTTAAGTAAAGCGTTATTATGCTTGCTTTCTACATTAAGGTATTGTTCTAAACTGGCTTAAAATAATGGTCCATACATTTCCTTGCAGGGTTCCTCGCAAAGGACTTTGAGAGAGATGTCGACACAATAAAACCGGGTGTGACCTCATTAAACGGGCGTGGAAGTGTCGGGGGGCCATAAAACCTATAATAAATACCCTTAATAAGGGTAAATACTAAATACCTTCGAGCGTGACACAGCCTTTATGAATTAGTCAGGACTTGGTGTTTATTTTAAGCAACAAAGCCTATTAGGATTGGATATTATATTTCAATTTCTCTCGGCGTATATTATGTTTCGCCTGTTTCGAGATACAATGGTGAGATGACCTTTTACCCGTGTTTTTGTGGTTGTGTAATGATGGTGGAATTGTTTTGTTTTCACAAGAAACATAAGAGATATAAACGCAGGTTTGTTTATTCTAAATTCCAAGAACAGGAGAGGCGTCTAAGTACTATTACAACATATATTTCGTTTGAGGCTGTGGTCGAAAGGAATGTCTACATACTAGGCTAGACCCGTAGACTTTCTAGATATTCTTGATATTTCCAAGTAATTTATTTCTAGTTTGAGCATGAAATTCTTGACCTTTTCTAGTTCCGATTTCTCACCGTAAATAACTTACCAACTTGGTTTTGTTTTATTTGCTTTCTTATATCCGGGGCAGAGTGGAAACAAACATTCTGACACAAACAAGTACTTAATATTGGGTTAACTAGAATTTCTGTTTTAGTTAAGTACTCCTATTCTTTACCCCTTTTTTTTCTTAGTATAGTTGCCCAACCCATGTTTTGTCTTTATCTGGCTTTGAAACGTCGAAAAAGACAAAAGACAATATATCTACAATACTACAACATATTACAAAAATGTATCACGTTTATCAATGAAAAGGTCATACCTAATTCATAGTTCGCTTCACCTCCAAAACTAGATTTGATGCAATTTAAAACAATTTTTAAAGCCTACGACACTCAAGCCGGTATTTAGGTTGGCGACGCACTCCACCGTGCTTTAGTCACCGAGTATTTTAGACGTTACTAATTACTTTTTGATGAGCGCACTATGAGTAACGAGATTACCAGATGTATAGCAAGTGATGTAGGCTGCCATAAAAATTACCGTTTGCGTAAACAAAACTGAACAGGAGAGCTCTTGGCATTCGTTTATCACATACCATGCATATTCATTAAGGCCCTGGGTTTGGTTGACTTTACTTTTACTGAATTGATTTTGGTGTGGCAGAATTGGGATGTTTCCTGAAGATATAAGTTTAAACCAACATAAATTCTATTGTTTACGTAATATTTTGTGGAAATAGAATTTAAGGATCGACATTTGTATATTTTGAGATAAATGAAGAAGAGAAAACGAAGAAGGCTGAGACGAAATACTTAACTAAATCAAACACCAACAATGTATTTACTTTCAACCAAGTTATCTTTATCTAATTCCATACTTAAGAGCAGGTAAGTCTAAGTACAGAGGTCAAGCTAAAATCGCCTCTTATACTGCGCTAAATAGCAATTTCGCGTAAAAACTGCCATTTCCGACAACTTCGTTAGCATAATGTCCGAAATTGCCTGTTCGGACCGTGCGGAACCCTTTGAGATGCAATCTCTAAAGATAAAGTATACAAAGGGTGTGTACATAGCTTCGTTATGAAACCGAGTGTTGTTACATTTTCAGAGAGAATTTCTTTACTTCCGGCGACGCGACGTGCAACTTAATTGACATGTTGATGTGGATGATAAAGTTTTCGCTTAACGTGGTTTTAGCATGGAATAGAGATAAAACATGAGGTTTTTAAAGTTTTTAGGTCCTTTGTGTTTGTGTCAGATGATGTATATTTAGAAGCTCAGTTTAAACTTTATATGTATGCCAAGGATCTTCTCAAACTGGTTTTGATTGTAGGTTTTGAGCTTTTACACGATCAACATTTACAATCACATTGATTTATTGAGACTACCAAAAAGTTATCAGTTGTTTGCTTAGAATCCATATAACCCTATAAAGTTTAGAAGCCCATTTAGATAAGGTAACCCAATGAAGAATGTTCTATCTCTGAAGTTACTCGTACCTCTGTTTAGTTAGGTAATGCTTTCAAAAATCTCGATTCAATAAAAGTTTAAGATATAACTTACCACGTCACAAATCTTGTAGCGCTGGAAAGCTTTTCAGATATCTTTGATACCGGCAGATATAAATTGCAAGTCAGATTCATATTTATGAAAATATTTACTGCGCCGCTTGAAATTCTTACGTTGAAATTCATAGTGCTCTCATTTCTTTGAAATCTCATTCATAAGAAACTTCTGAAGATTTATTTGGTTTTCTATTTATTACTACTTCATGGGTCATGGCTGAATCGGCGAATAACTTGCTACGGCTAAATACCTTAGAACAATTCTAAGGAGAAACATCTTAGGAGGATCCATTATTTCATTCAAGGTTGTTACAGGTAATACATCTTATTTTTATTATTATTCTTTATCAGATACTTTCCAGTTGCTTTCATTATTTCAAAAGTAAACATCAACGTTTCTGGACATTGAACTTTTTTTGAAAAAAACATTGTTCCCATTTAAGTTCCCAACGTTGTTTCAGTAAAGGACAACTGAGGTTTTCGAACGAAACATTATTCTATTAAATTTAAGTTTAATTCATTACGCTCGTCTCGTCGTGGCTTCGAATACCTCTTTCAATCGCTGATTCAACACCAGCGTTTGTTAAAACGTCTCAATTAAGGCTATTTGTTTTACCAGTTTGGCGTTCCTCGCTAAATATGCTCCGGCTTCCTTTTGAGGCAGTCTTACCTTTCAAACTGTTCACTGGCTTCAATTAGCTTAAAAGCCGAGCCGCATTTATTGCTGTACATAAAGTTGTCTACTAAAGCTATTGTCTGTTTGCAATGCTACTCTCTCAATGTAAATCCACTATCTATCCCTTTCCACTTTTCAAATTATCGACACTTTACGTGATAGAAACCCCTTTCCAATTCTGGATTGGAAGTCCGGAGGCAACGGTCAAAGGGGTCAAATAAGCCATTTGTCGATAATTTATCGAGTGCTATCGTACCCGTCCCATGCGATACGTCGACCTTACCCACTCCAGGGATCGTTTTGAAAGCACTGAGGTTTAGTAATAAAAGTGAGTTTAGCTCACTCGGCTTCAACTTGTCCATTGTTGTCTTGAAGCTGAAATATGAGTTTAATAACTTGGCAGAATATCAACTTTCTTAGTCATATCGACATAACTTCATATGCGTACATCTCCATATTCTGTTTTATGTCTACATCTGAGATTGGCTGTAATTTTGCACAAGTATTATGTTTGAAGGGCAGTGCGGTATCCATGGCCACAGCCAACATTTATAGAATCGATAGACATGTTGTTACTCGCGCTGATTGAAACCGATAAATTGTTTTATCGAATTCGATAAACCGTGTCGATGTAGCGATCGGTGATCGAATCAATATAACTTAGGTATTGGCACGGTCGGGAACATTAGCGAGCGGCGAACAGCCGCTGTCACTCGTAGATACATATCGGGGGTTGCGTCGAACAATATCGATAAGTATTCGCCGATAGTGCCGCCACTGGAGGGTAAATGTCATTATGACATCCCATTCACCACCAGCGCGCTGATTCGGTGACACAAAAAAGAAAATAATGCGATAGAGCTGATGTACGACTACGAGTAACAAGAAAATAACAGAAAACAGGATAAAAGAAAAGAGCACAACTAATCGGGTGTAACAAGCCTGATTGTACCAAATAAATTGCTGCAGACAAAAGTACCTCCCCTAATCTATCATCCGTACACAGAGATAGGGATAAAGCTATCCACGTACGAGATCCAACGCAAGTCACGTTCCGTACACCATCTCCTGAGGGATTTACCCGCGCCGGCCGACGAGCGGTTAACTTAACTCTAGACCTGCCAAGATCTCCGCAGACTTCAACTTTAAACCTATGAATTCACAGTTCAGAGTAAAGAAAGCGTTGTGGTCTGTTGTGGAGGACGTTTGATAGCAAACCGTGCAAAAGTTTATATTGTTATGGGCTGATTTACGACGGCGCCGATTTCTGGCGACGTTAAAGTTATTTCGGACATAGATTGTGGAAAATAATCGCGTGAACGTGATGAATAGCTCATATAATGTAGGAAACATTTCAAAATAAATATTTGAAGTGCTTGATGTATTTCGCGTTCACGTAAAACAAGAAATCTGAGAAGTTCAAGCTAATTTTGTGATCAAAGAAAATGATTCTGTTGTTGTTGTTGAGGCAAATATCGAAGGAAAGTTTGAATTAGAAAATCCTAGCGATAGAAAGCCTTTTCTAGATTAAAGCTTTAGAATGAAACGTTCGAAAATAGCTGTCATAAATGGAGAAAATCTATAAAGGCCTCGACTGAAAATTTGATTCGTACGAAAACGAAAATAAACACTAGTGAATGAAGTTTTGAGATCCACGTCTATTGCTTTTGCTATCCTATTCTATATTGTTCCCTACATGAATCGCAAATGATAATGAACCTACCTATTAAATAGAAACGTAATCTGTGTAACGAAACTTAGTAACAAATACAGAAGGTATTTGTAATATTCCAGACTGACTATTTTTATCTTGAGACACTGTAACGGTCTATCGAGCCGACAGTTAGCTGCCATCCAGTCCGAATAGGGACACGCTGTGAAAGGAATAAATAATAAACTAACGGTAAGAGGACCAGCTAAAACTGGTAAATAAAACGTTATAATTTCAAAAGAAGCCATTTGAGTAGCTATTGATAGCAGTTTAGATATTAACGGAGCCATTATTAAGGGAACTGTTATCGGGGACATAATCGGGGGTGCAAAGGATAAGGATCTTCAGGCCACCCTCTCACCACCTGTTCGTGAGGTTCGTGGAGTTGGATAACTATCGAATTTGATAACGGATATTAACGTTTGGAAGACATTAAGCTGTTGTGGTTGCGGGAAATACTTCATTAGACAAAGGATCAACGATTAACGATAACGAGACGATCTCAAGACGAGACGATACAGCGTTGTAGCCAAGTAAGTTGAAATGTATTTTGTGAAAACATTAAATTAATATAAAAAATTAGTTTTGTAACCAGCTCAAGTACGATTAACTTTTAATATTTTGACATCAAAAAGAATTGAAATAAATACATAGAAGATGCTCAGAATAGATTGTATTTTTAGATCAGGACAATCAACAAATAACAATAATGTAATGTTACAGATATCAGATACAAACAAAACAGTCTTTAAAAAATAAAAATAAATTGAATTCAAAACGTTAATATTGTAACATTCCTTGACACTAACGAAACAAGGTCGTGTCACGCGAAGGGCCACGTCGGGTAAACAATTAAATATGACAAAGTAGAAATGAATATTAAACTATAAGTAATTAATTGAGGGTTTGAGGTACTCGGAAGGGATGTTATCATTTATATCAAAGTTGGAATGGCTAAAGTTATGGAACAGCATGTTATTTGTAAATGGGTCTTAACTATGCTTTCAAAATTACTTTATGGAAGTACATTTCTACTTTCGTGTTTTTTGTTTTGTGGTTAGTTTAGACTGGAATCTTCAACATTTATTTCTTGTTATCTCTCGTATTGTTTTTTTGAAGGCTATTATACTCCCTCTGAACAGCACCTAATAAAGTACCTATGTAGAAGTATATAGGCTAATTCACACCCATGTCACTCGACGCTGAGGAAGGACGTGGTTCATGCGGGTGGAGTAGAGAAGGCATCAAGGTGCGTCTTCCAGCGGCTTCTAGCCGATCTTCTTCTATTCGATGAAAATTGGCTTAAATATATAATTCCCCAGGCAACAGCATGCAATCCAGGCGTTGACTATCACGCGGTGCGCTGATTATGTAGATTATACAGGATAACTGCAGGTGATTGGTATTGGACTATTGGTACTTACCATCTGTGGGCGAGGTGTAAAGCTTCCTGCATAACTCCTGCGGGCCGCCTAGCGCGTTGATCCTGGCGAGCCCCTCGGAGCCGCGCGACTCCATCAGCTCGCGCAGCTGGCGCAGGGAGACGCCGTACTGCGCCGGCCGCCCCTCCACGGTCGCCATGGTGCCGGGCCGGTCGCGGCCGCCGCCCGCACCAAGCCCGACAACCCTCTAGCTCTGGAAAAATACAAAAACATCGTTTAAACATACATAGGGGTAATACTGAGCTCTTAGCCCAGCATTGGGGAGGGATAACGAACAAAAATAGGCAGAGAATTCAAGTTGATGCTAAATGTCAGCTCATAGCAGCTTTCGCTAAAGCCAGGCGCTTTTTAGATCAAGATACAACTTAGGATGACGCGCTATCTAAGTAGTTATTGGTTATTTGTTCGGTCTCAAGCTAAAAGTTATGTAATGTCGTAGACCTTCAAGATGGCAGAATCAAGACACTTGAGTTCTAGGTCACACAAGCCCTCAAGCCGCTTTTAATAGAGATCAAGAAAGTATTAGTTGGGGAATAAATCTATAATAAACTACTTCATTCTTGTGGGAGGTGATTGATGGATCTAGCTCTAACCTCAAATAAAGGAATAATTCTTATGAGTTGCTGATAGAAACATCATGTGTGATTTTAAAAAAACTGAATGGAAAGCGGCTTTAAATATTATGGGGCTAAAGTACGAGTATGAAAGAAGATTTTTTGACAACAATCTTGTGAAAGAAAACAGACTAGTGAAGTGAGTAATGCTTAAAGTACCTTTATAGTTCTGAGACGAATTGTTCAAACGCTAAGTTCTTCAGCCAGGTTAGTTTAGTTTTGTAATAAATGGAGAGACTTTTCGTTCCAAAGAGGAAGCGAGTAATGCCGCGTGGAAGCACTTCAAGCCTATATAAAATATTAACAAGGAAAATTCTGAAATCCCAGATATACTCGGCCCAAGTTTAGCTTTAACAGTAGCATGCAGTAGATTCTGAAAAGCTGCATAAAAACCGTAAATTATGATCATTTTTATAGTTATTGAACGGAAGATTGTAGCTGGTAGCCGATTTATTACAATGAAATATTCAAAGAAAATGTTTTCATTCAGCTTTTAACATTATTTTCTTTATAGTTCATTTTGTATCATGTTGAGTTGTAAAAAACTAATATCGAGTATTGTAACAACATGTATAGAAAGATCCCAACAAAAATACAAGATAACAAGAATATAAAGATTGCCAAAAGACGCCTAATCTAAATATATGCTAAAGATGTGAAATCGAGACTTGTTTGTTATGCTAAGCGTATTCCAACATTAGTAACGTCAAATGTCGAACAAGGTGACACCTAGCTAATCTATATAGGTATTAGACTAAGGCAAGCACAAATGAGCATAAATTGAACCAACAACCGCGAACTAAACCATTTCACGCATCGGTTGCTGTAGTCGATCTCAGTCAGGTTGAAAACCGGTCATTAGCTAATTGTAGAAACATAGTTATCTATAATACAACATGTACCTATATTGTAAAATATATATTGATGAAGAGTTGAGAGTAGGACAGTAGAGCACAAATTTAGAATAGCAGTGGTATTATAAAATGATAGACAATCAATCGACGAGTCTAAAATATCTTACTCACTGGACTCATTGGATTCACTGGACCTGTGAAATAATTAACGCCTATTTTCGACACTGATCAATAAAAATCTAATTAAGGAAAGTGTCTTCTAATACAAAAAAACGCCTCATTAAATTACACCTATAGAACCGTAATTAGACGCCGAACCGAAAGTATCTATCGCCACTCCAGTCCAATTTAAAATTAAAACGAGCAGCGAGATTGATTACCATTGTTCTCCAGCAAAAGGAACGGGCCATCTCGCCGTTTCTAATCCGAGCGTAATAGATACGAGTAATACGGCTGTCTCTCTCAGATAAGTAGTAAAAGCTAGAGACGGGGAAGAGGTAATCGATGAGAATAGGTCAGCTACCAAGGATGTTGTATACACCTGCAAAAGCTATTATCCCCATTTACGATCCAATAAAGTGATCTGACGGGCCGCTGCAATGTCATACATAATTTAAGACCCGTTGATACAAGTGTGCTCGTTGATCTAAGACTTGGTGAGAATAAAGGATTTGATAGGTGAATGCTGAACTTTGAATAGATTACGCTGAAGAGGGATAAGTTGAAGTGAGTTTACGGGACGGTCGAAGTAAATGCATAGTTGAACTAGTTAATAGGCGTTGGAGATAGTTTCGCTGAGTCTAATCTAGGTATCAGAAGACTTGGGGACTTGGGTGTTACTCGTATCTCCGAAATGATGTTATAGATAATAATTGGAAAATAGATATACGGAGACGTTTAGAAGAGTCAAACTGTCAGTATTTTAACCAATGTATATGATCTTAATACTAATTTAGATTTCATAAAGAAAATAAATACGACTGATATCAGCTCAACAATAGTTCATTGCCCGAAATGAATAAGGGTAGCATCAAAAGCACTATGGTCCATAACTAAGGCCTCCGCGCGAAGCTTGCCAAAAGAGAGGGTTAAGCACCTCATAAATTGGCTGAATACACAAAATAGACACAGAATAATTAATAGAGTCAGTAGTAGAGCTTGACTATTTTGCTACATATTATTTCATCTCTAAACAAAAATAGTTTTAGTGCTTTATTTATCCGCGTCGTACAAAGTTAAAAGAAGCCAAGTCATCAGAAAGGCTAAGAGTATGACGTATTTAGGAATAATATTATACGCATAGCTGACATAGCCACCTAAAGATTACACCTTGTAAGTGTAAGAATATGTTGATGCTGTGACGAGTATGTATACTGCGGTATATGGAGCAGGGGTGCGTGTAAATCCCGTACTTTATATACAGGGTAATGTAGAGGAAGTTACGACCAATATATTCGCTGTTCAAAGGCGATTGCAAACGTTTGCTTTTAATCCCGTAATCATTTAATAAAAATCAGTTTGTTTCTAATTTTCGAAATCAGAATCGAGCATGTAGTGAATATATTTAAAGCAGTATATCAAGTGCATGCGCTGTTAACACCGTACTAAAGAGAGCTAGGGAGGCTCCTAAGAGGGCCACCCCACCGCATCGCGAGGGTTGCCAACGGCATCCGGGTTGAGTGTCGTTGAACGGCCAGCAATTAGGTCGAGCGAGTGCCCATCTCTGTTAGATTCTGCGCGCCTGGTAGGCGCCGACGGAACTTCAAGTTTATCTTCAAGACTTATTGGGAACTTCGGTTTATTTACCGAGGTCCGGAATGACAGTTACATTGCTATTGGGCTATTTCGCACCAGTAGCATTGAATTGGTACTTACAGATAACGAGATTGTTAATTTCATAGCGTGGCAGGTTATAGTGTCAAGACTCAAGACACACATACATTAGGTTTCACTTACAAGTTTTATTAGCGGCTAAGTCACAAATAAGTTACACTTCTTTTGAGACGATAAGTCATTCCGCCTGTTTCTCCACAAACATCCTACCATAGCCACCTAAAGTGGGTCAATAGACGTGTTCCAGCGAAAACTTGGCACAGGCTGGCAAACAATCATGATTGAGAGTGCGCCTAGCCGCCTAATCGGATACAGAGAACGGCTTTAATCGATGTGTGCGTACAGCACCTACCCGTTCGCTAGCTCATGATTAATGAGCATGAAATATCGAAGCCGGATTCCCGTGGGTGAAATTATTTATGTAATCTTTGGACGTGATCCGGGAGTTTTTGAGGACGGGGAACCGTTTGATGGCGGCGTGAGCTTGAAAAACTTCAAGATTGACGTTACTGTGTTATATTTTTGTTTAATTTTAAAAGCATTTAAAACCCTAAGCTAAACGCCTATTATTATTGCCTGAATTTAAAAACATTGATTTTAATTGAAAATGTAAAAAGCAATTACGACTACACGACGCAAGCCGCAACTGCTAATGATTGTGAAACATTTTTAAGGTCACCTTTTCATCCCCGTTTTCATTAGCATCAAATATTTCTAAGAATTAATAAAATCACGAAACAAATTACTTTTTATAAAAAGAGAGCCGAACAAAGAACAGCTGGTGGCACAGACAGAAAATCAATGGCGGCAACCAATCAAATCCCTGCCCACCAATCGTGTATTGCAGCAAACGATTCAACGGTGGATAAATTAGTGCTTTCATACACCAAGGTTACCGACAAACGCCTTGATAAATCAACTTCAATAGCATGGGCGTAGTCAGAGCTTTCGAAGGTTCGAGGTAATTGTTTCGGACTGAGATACTCTCACACAAAATCCTCAATACCCAAATTACCAAAGAACATGATTATATTAAATCTATCAAAATCTCACCATCATGAAGAATTTGGAATGAAAATATCTGAGAATTGGTGATTTTTTGAGACTGTTTCAGCCCCCTAAATGCTATCCTTGTTACGTCCACGTTCAATAGCACGATGTACGGCCCAATCGCGTGTCGGTACCGGCTTTATCTTGGCCACACCTGGCTTTCGCAACTTCTAGTTATTAAAACTAGGCCGGTCTAGGCGTTAAGTGCTCGCGGTGTTAATAAACAAGGTTTATTAGGAGTTGGGGGTTGGTGCTGGAAATCATGGTGGCTTTGCAAGGATTTGCGAACCCGTAACGCAACTTGAATTACTTTTGGGTATAAGGATTATCATTTTGAGTGAGAAGGTGATGTATCCGAAATGGTAAAGCAGTGTGTTTCAGAAAGACCACCCAATGAGGTTGAAACTGTAGTCGGAAGTATTCAACTTATTCATTGAGAAAATTTCACAAAAAATATTTAAACTAAAATAAAATAATTTAACTTTTTCTTCTTTATCGGTGGAATATGTTTTTTGAATTTAAATAAGACTATCCTTGAGATATAGAAAGGGCAGTGGAACCCGCTATCAAGCCAAACCAGCCGCTATCAAAACTAACTATCCAAAAAATCCTATATGGATAATATTTTAATAATACTCTTTATGTTTTCAGAAGAATAACTTTCATAATCTTATAAAAACTAGATATTGAATTTTAAATTCAGATACTTCCAGAGTTCAAACTACAGTTTCCGAGTTAAAATAACATGAAGCCGGCGGACAAGGCAAACTATCTACAAGCAAAGTTCAGTGTTAAGCTTCTCTGTTTTTATCCAATCCAATCTTCTCAAGTTCCCGACACTTGCAACGAGAGCCACTTTGTTTTACGTTGCTTCGACGGTAAAAGAACGATCGAGTTACGATACAAGAACTATCTGCAGAACAACTTAGCAAATCTTTTCAACGAAATGCGAACAGATTTTGATGACAAAATCTTTAAAGAGCGCATTTGAATATCAGCTTTAAATAGCAGACCATAGTTTCAAGCTGGCATCGTTTGATAGAACGACAGTGCAAGACTTCATATCGACAGCAATCTATGACGTAACATCCGGTTAGCGGGACGGGTCGCAGGAAACAGCGAAGGCTGACAAAGTTGAAAATGAGGGTAAAATGTAACTTTGCGCCATATTATTATAAAGCATAGTAGAGGCAACTTTAAAGGGTGAGATATTATAGAAAATTCCATCGTTTCAATGATAAATCGCGGAGTTTTATTATCTAGGCAATAAATACAATTTTTAGTTTAAATATCTAATCTGTATTCGCTACGAGTTCACAGTATTACAGAACGGTGTGGCATCCAAGCTTAATTTGAAATTATTTTCACGTAGTTTCGATACTATTATCTTAACAAGATTTTGAACACAATACCTATAGTAATGAAGTTGAGACTGCACAGAACAATTCAGGTATAAAATATTTTAAAGTTTTGACTTCAATTAAAGGTACCAGTACCAGGATAGCATAAACCGACGTAGGTTTATCGTGAATCCAGTTCATGGCAACCGCTACCGCCGGTGTCACCGCTAATCAGACTATCTGTGCGCTGCGGTCGCTAACGGCGGAATCAGGGAAAGCCATCGAAATGGTACAGTGCATTGAATGCAACCGATATGCAGTAACTTGAATAAGAGTTTCGCCAGAATCTATTGACGGAACGGTTTGTAATGGGAAGCTGATAGATCGGTACAAAAAAATTACTGACACAGCGTTATTAATTATTAAAAAATAACGAAACCTGCAGGATAAAAAATTAAAGGAAAGCTGAATAGTTTTTCGACTATTCCCAATAGGACCACAGATCAGAATATATTTAAGATATGTTATAGAAAAATTCTATATTCCGAACATACCTTCCCCATATCGTCATAAATCAAATCCTGCAAATTCGTTTCCTGTAGATCTAAATTCATGTGACAGCGCAAGCCGTCACGCAGCCACGTGTGGTGCGGCATCAGTATTCGGGTGGAGTGCCGCCGCTGGGACCGTCGTAATCATGAGTTGGAGCACTTGGAACAGGCTCTGAACTAGAGGCGTCTATTAATGTCATAGTTGACAGCGAGAAGCGTTACGAGGGCAAACAAAAAATCAGCGAACGATTTGCCGTGACCAAATTAAAATAAGTCTTACAAAACCAAATCATTCAGGAATACTTTATATTATAGAAATGATTCTTAAAAATAGAATTACAACAAAACCAATCCGAGTTACTATAACATTTTTGTTAAAACAGCTAAAAATTTTGTACCGAATGTTCTAACCAAATCAGCCTTTACAGCAAAGCTGATCAACATTCTGGACACGAACTGGGCAGGACAGACTAACGCTGCGAAGTAATCAGGACTTTAGAAGTTAGGACACGTGAGCTTAGTTGACCGAACCGAGGTGTTGGTTACCTAATAGATGTCAAACGGTGAAGTAGAGCTAGCTAAAAAGGATGAAAAATAGCTGATAATATAAGAGAAGCTAAAGTTCAGAAGTGGGATATTAGTCGGTAAAGTGATGATGAGTATGATGAATAAGAATCTTTAACAAACTTTATAAAGTTATTACTATGCTCTAGCAGTTGCTTATATTTACGTCTAATCTAACATGAAAGTTTCACCCCTTGGAAGGCAAAAGACATGTTTCAAACCAAAGTCTAACTCCAAGGCTTTCGTTAAAACTTGACAGATCGACGTTTTAAGTGTGCTCCATTGTCCGACGTAGAAACTTCGTTCCGGCAAAGGCTCCCGGATTACCGGCACTTTTAATTAAGTGACGTTTCAAACAAAAATGGTTGCGTTTTAATTATGTTACAGCCTGACGGTTAAGTGGGAATTTAGGATACGATTCGAGCCGGGAATTGCTTTTAGCGGATATAATTCGGGGCATTTTTGGACAGATGAAGTTGCTTAGAAGCTTTATTGGGGTACTAAAATGTTTTAAGCCAAGGAGAAAATGTGCTGTTTTTGGCTGTGGGAAAAAAAGCTATAAACTTTAGTCTAACGGGCGGAACGAACCCAACAGCCGAGAATTTTACCAGGAGAAAGCTCTTGGGGCCATTGCGAGGGAAATATTTTGACTATAAAGCAGTCAATAGCGTTAGCATAACTTTTAGGTTTATTTTACAGAAGACGGCGAAAAACAACAAAAGTAAATGTAAATAAGGTGCAAGATAAACAAAAACTCATTATCAGTCGAAATCGGCTCGAGTTGGTTAGGGCTGCGAAATGGCTTGTTATCTACTTCGCAACTCGAATCAAATTACAATACGGTGTCTACAGAGCTGTAGCTTCCCCTTCCCCCGACCCCAATCATCCAATCGAAATAAGTTTTTCTACTAATATTGTTGTTGCTTAATTTGTTTGAGAAAACTAATATCTTGAACACATTTTTGATCTTACGAACGAAACAGACGTAATTTGGACTTGGTTATACCAAATGTCATGTACTTTGGTTCATAAATAATTTAGAAGATAATATGATGTTGTGACAGACTAAGATTGACAGACGGACTAATGAACACACCGGTCTTATAACGGTTTCTTGGTATACTCTGGAACCCTAAAAATTAGTAAATATGTAGTGTGTGTGTGTGTAATATGTATGGTATGTATGTATGTGTGTGTGTATATGTCATAAAACTTAAAAATTCTAAAGGTCTCAGTAATCCTAACAAGACTAGCATAAACTTAAACTACGTCAAGTCGAAGTTTCTGGTATTCTGCGTCAAGAGCTTGTAAGGAATGTTTAAAAACAAGGAAAATCCAGAAAATCTTCGAATCGTTTCCTTGAACAGTGAGACTCGCATCCGGAATTGTTATTAATTCAAAGCGCAAATAACATTTTAATAACGCTCTTGAAAGTGAAAACACGAGTGCATTGAACTGAACAGAAAAAGCAGAATTTGTAAGTAACATACTATGGCGTCATACATCGAAAACGTCAAGGTCGATGGTGTACCTTTTCGAGGGGTCTGCTAAGTAGACACTAGAAGTGCTGAAGTCGATCGAGAATCACGTCGAGAGGCTGATAGGTAGCGACACCTTGGTCAAGTCTCGGCTGCAGATCCTTGAACACCAGCGTCACATTGCATATCTATCGGTTTTTTATCGGATCCATGTACGGACTGTACTTTGGAACTTCACAATTTGATTCCGTCCGGTCTACCACAAACTAAACCACTACCAATAAGAACTAAGTAAGAGACTAAGTCTTTAGGACCTTTTTTGATAGTTCAAGCCAAAAAACGCCCCCTTTCTTATGAGAACAGTACAAACTGTACTCTACTGGATACTATTAGAGAATCAGCATATTGTTAAGTATAAACAATCGTACCTATATGAAACTAAACGGAACGATTCAATCTCAAATAGAAACAAGACTTGCTTTGAAACAGCCTCTGCAATCCAATGCAACAGACGCCATTCCATTGTGCTCAGTTATTCATTAACCAACTAGCTACTGAACTAAGCCGAACTTAGTTCATACTGAGTTACGAGCACAGTACATATGTGGCATACATAGATCCAGTAAGAGTTGTTGATTCAGTTTTCAATAACTGTTCTGGAAACGTTATTATACGCAGTAGAATAGAGAAACAGTGCCAGATCAGTCAAAGCTGTCGAGAAGACTGCTGACTTCCATGCTCACATAACTTACTACAGAAGAATTGACTGGATCACTTGATTCATCTTATCGTACTTTCATCTACCAAAAACTATCTTTTCCAAAGCTACGAGTACATGTATGAAAGTTCCTTCTGCATAGTCCTTACTGCCTGTATTTACGGGTCGTTTAGAAAATACTAGGCTATTTCTACAATTCGTGTAGGTGTTTGAACGTTACCTCAACTTTAGTTCAAGCACCACCTACACACGGATGTATGTTAAACTTCTGTGAAACCGTCAGTTGTTTTCAGACCAAATCCTAACTTGAAAAGCTGTTTTGATACCAATTGAGAAAAGTTTTAGTAATCGATAATTTCTTATTAATTCAAACGTTACATAAAGACTGCAGAGAAAGACTATCAAAACAAAACAGGCAATCAAAACCAGCTATGGATGTCTTAAATGCTAGAAAATACAATTACTGGATCCACAACTCGGAACTTCGCTTAAGCCAGAGACCACCACAAATTAACCAACGCTTAAGCTGCACATGTGACTGCAATATCTAGGTGACTTGCCTTTGCGTCTTCCAGATAAGGTTCAAAATTGCACTTTAGATATGGCTGTGCTTAAAGTCATGTTTGTTTAATCAAGACTACCACCTCTACCCCTTACAATAAGAGCTAGATTTGGTTGATATTTTGGTAGAGCACTAGAAAGTTAGTGTCACTTGTTCGCAAAGTTTATCTAAGTCTAAGAGATGTCGCCTGTATCCCATTGGAATAAGAGCTAGATCCGGGTGTTATACTTCCTGGATAGCTTTAATTGATAGCAGCGGCGGTGCCCAGTGGGATATGGGACCACAAACGTGTACGGTAATGTAACTTGGCTAAGTTGATACGATTGTGTCCTGTCGTCGAATGTGTATGTGGGTATTGTTTTATTGTAGGGAATATCAATGTTCATTAGCAAATGTAGTACCAATACTGTACATGAGATCGGAACGTTACTGATTTATTCCATCTCAATACTGAAGTTTACAGGTTAGTTTAGTATAGAACCAAGACAGAAGTGGGAACAAAGTGGCCATGATATTAATGATATGAACAGGTATGGCGAAAAGATTGCTATAACTCTGTCATTACCAAATCAAATGGTATTTCGATCTGCGGAGATAATGAAATGGGCTAGCAAAATCTTTTCAGAATTGCCTATCTATTGCCCATCAGATGTTGCTGACGTCTCAGACCAAATTCAATTTCTGCTTGTTAGGTCAACTCAAAACTCGGCCGCCTTTGGGAGACCTACTTTCAGCTCCGATACTGGTTACACGAACTGGATATGAAATTCCATTACCGAAATGGGCACAGATTTAAAATCTGGCCGAGAATTTATGAAATACTCGTATGAGGGTGATGGGATGGCGTTAATCAAATGGATTCGTTACACTTTAATTTTACTGCGAACGGCTGTATTGCAGAAGTTACATTGGTAGCTTTATAGGGTGAGTAATTGCAAGGTTTATCAAAATTTTTAGCGAAACAAAACGTATAGAAGGTATTTATTGGATGCGATAGGGGAAAAATAAAACATATGGCAGGCATGGTGATTTATATTCATCGTTGGGTAGACACGATTAAAGTTTTAGAGGGTAATGTGCTATATCTACATAAAGGCGACATCGACGTAAGAGGTATTTTTATATTTTTTTTGTTACAACTAACTTACAAAAGTCACTAACGAACACTCACCAAAGTCAGTTTTTCGTAAAAGTAGGTTTCCATGTTTAGAGTAGGACTAATTGAATTCTGCGTTTCGCTCGATGCAATATTGTGATGCACGGTCCGAAAGGAGATTGATGGTGATTGATATCGGTTTGATGGGGCTGTAATTGGCTTGATGGCCGGACTTGGTGATGGAGCGATGGAATATATTCGACTGCTGCTCGAACATTATTGAAACTGCAAAACCACTATTTTTTTTTCATTGTACCAATTATACAAATTAATATACCTACTTTTAGGAAAACCAAAAATTAAAAAAATAATTTGAAATTTTAAAATCGAATAAAACTGATATTACGAATTACGTATACCTACCACATTATACCTTATCCGATTTAGAACAAAAAGTCAAAATTTGACTTTAAAATTGCTGCCCTGTACAAAATGCTACTTGTAGTTTCGATATTATTCGTAGTCGTACTAGTCGTATTGGTCATTGGGTCCGCTGGACGCTTTAAAATGTGGTGTAGGTACCACATTTTAAAGCGCCTATTCCTAATTTTTTTTTTTTTTTTTTTTATGTAATTGAGTGACGAGACGAGCAAATCGCTCGCCTGATGTTAAACGTCACGTTTGCCCATAACAGGTCTGCGCCACCCAGAATTTTGAACTCGCAGAATTTAAGCCCCCGCGCGGCACAGCACTGCGCTCGTCACCCTGAGATACAAGTCGTTTAATCTCCCATTTGCCCTGTAATTTCACTGGAAATTCACTGGTTGCCCTTCCAACCGGAACACAGTAATGTTTGCACATTACTGCTTGGCGGTGGAATAACTGGCAAAGGTGTGGTACTTCCCCAGGCGGGCTCTGCAAAAGAGCCCTACCACTACACTGCACTGCAAATAGTTTTTTGCATGAGTTTAGTTAATTACTGATGTGAAATCTACATCCACCGCTGCACGGGAGTGGTTGTTAGTAACTCTGAGTGACTACAAAATCTATCTCAAGTTCTTCGCTACACAAGACGCAAAATTCTAAATAGGCATCTAATCAAGATTCGTTTTTATAAACATCGATTTTTGTAAGTGGTCCAATTTGTCAGAAAATAAGAAATATATTTTATGAGCACTCCATCGGCTGAAAGTTGGCAACAATTTACATATCTAATGAATAATTCAAACGAGTCAATTCTATTGATTATGGGACGCTGCTCCGTTTACGTTGCCGATGGCGAATTAAGCTTTATTTGAAGTTGCTTTGATATTTCCGATTTGTTTGATAAACTAGATAAGTAGCAAGGGATTTATGATTTTATGAAAAGGTTACGAGCTTGAGCAAGCTAAAGTCGAGTGACATCTTTTTGATACGATGTCAAGACTCATTTTGAGCCATTGCGCCAAAGTTATGCTGCAGTATGAGATGAGCAAAGTATGCAACTAAAGTCGAAGCTTGACGGCGCTGGTTCAAAAGTATTCCCAACTGCCTTACCATCGAAAGATTTGCATGATATTTTCGAGTCGCCCGGGATCATCCTGCTAACTTTTGTTCAAGTTGCAGACAATTGCAAATTGTTTCAAAAGCAAAAGTTTGTAACTTAGTCTACATTATCGTACAATCGTCTGCGGCCTCTCGGGTCAGAAGTTATTTTAATCATGAAACATATCTCCACTACAGTTGATGGGAATTAACCGCTCATATCCATAGTTAATGCAAGCTAAATAGAAGCTCCGCGATACATTTACCCTGGGGCGGAGGGCTAATTGAATTTGCTAGGGCCTCGCGCCCGGCCGTGGATGTCTGAGTAAGGTCAGAATGTGTCGAGAATTCTGCGAAAATGGATAACTGATAGTTGAGTAAGTTGTTATTCTTCGAAATGTTAAAGAAACATTTAAAATGGGAACGGAATATGAAATGGACGTATATTTAAAAGTTCTAGTGCCACTTGATGAGATAAATTGAAGTGTAACGCGCGAGTGAATCTAGTAATGAAGTTTTTAAAATGAGAAATGAGATGATGAATAGGACAACATTAACAAAAGGTTTCTAGACAACAAGAACAGACGACAATTACATACAACAAAGAGCCTCGAACGTGCTTAAAAAGAGGTCTCTACATCGCGCTGAGGTTAATGGAACTCAAATAAAAATAGAAATTCAAATTGAACCAACAGCCTTGGGTTCCGTAAAAATCTATACGAAAGAAGAAATTTCATTGGAATTGGAAACGTGTCGTCTGACATCGAACAAAGTAAAGAACTGACGTATTGACAGCCGAAATGCGGACACAAGTCTAAACAGAAGTGTGAAGCAAAACAAATATCCTCATGTTTATTTTAATAAATAATAAGGAAAACATAGTTTAGATTAGGAAATATTTAATGTCATTTGAAGTCAGAATGTCTGTATTTGCAGAAAGGTTATTACGATTTCCAAGACAAACATGAGTTTAATGTCAAGAGTAAAATACATAGTGTCAATAGAGACAATACTGAACAAGGAAGCGTATAGCATAGACTATAGTGATATATATAGTGACATAGATAAGAAGCAAACAGAAGCGTTCGTCGATGTAACTAACGAGAGTAGGAACAATGAACAACAATTGAATTAAACTAGAACAAAGCGTAAAGACTGAACGTTTACGTTGAATGGGGAAAAGAATCGAGGATATAACATTTTCTACACAAGTAGGTAATGTTGGATATTGGAATGAAGCTATAACTAAATTGGAAATCTTCTATTCGTCATAGTCTCAGATTTGCGCACTTGTGAGTTATGACGAAAATTAATACATTACAACTTCTTTAAAACAAATATACGTTGATCTGAATAAACATAATGAAGTAAAATACATACCACGAGTGCGTGTCGCACCCGTCTTTCCGCCGCGGCGTATGGCTCCCTATTATGCTGCAGGATGCGACCTAGAACAAAGAAAAATTACATTGTAGATAGAACAAAACACCCCATAACAAAACACATCACAGAAACCATTCTTACTAATGAACTAAATTAGGCTACATTTACGAGGGTAAACTAAAACTTTTAACTACTCAAAACCCGTAATACACTCAAAGCGTTCTATTTTAATCGATTCAAAGCGAACTTCAACGTCTGGAATCCGAATGGGCTGCAGAGGGTTGTGCTTCCGCATCTTGAATAGCTGCTTATCGATTAAGCAAAGGCAAGGACTTAAATAGGACTATCGGATTACAAATTCTCCTGACTGACAAGCTCTTCTCGAAATACGGCTTGACGAACACCACATGCGAGCTTTTTCGGTAGCGACATTTACAACTGTTTTATTAGCAGCTGGGTAAGATAACTGCCAGCAGAAAGGGTGTTACCGTTTTACAATTGACTTTCGTATTCCATCGATACGTTCCAAAGTTACTACTTTGCATTCAATGTTGTTTTACGACTAGGTTTGGCTCTGAGACCGTTAAAACCACATACTACGACGACGGCTTCATTTATTCCGCGAAGAATAGTCTCAACGATCCATTTGCCAACTGCTCCGGCACCACGTCGCTGCATTTACCAGCCAGAGTAGCGAACAAAGACAGAAACGAGCGCGAAATGACTAATTACAAAGCTCGAATCGTCCGCTTTCGAAGTAACGGCACGTTGAAACCGCGCCGGATGCAGTTCCCGGTACTTAAAGCCCTTACTATGGTTTCTTTTCGAGGGGTCTGTGGTATTGTCCGTATCTCCGTATGGTCATCGCGTACGCTTCGCCGAGTATCCCCTTTCTTTATGCTGACCCTTTTATTTTGCTGAATTGAATTCGCCATGACCTATTTCTTTACAAATTCTTAGCTCGTTCCTTGCAAATCAAATAAAGCACATTCCACTTACTGTGCATGATGTGTCCTTTTTAAGGGTTTACTAACTTCGTCAAAAACATATACAACAGACTCTGCGTTTTACAAAAACATTTTTCATCTCAGACAGGACGTGTCACAACAACTTCAAAGTCTATTTAATAGTTTAAATGCGAAATAGCTTTAGCACCGAGCCGGGAGAGTTTCTCCGAAACCGAATCTCATTTACATTTCTAACTCAATTCATTTCGTAGTAGTGGTGGCATTATTTAGTCGTGACCCATAAGGAGCCGGGAAGCCGAGGGGAGTGCGGTAGGAGAGGCTTACGGTACGGTACGGCATCTCGTAGTATCTCGTACTGTGCGTACACAGGCCAGTCCAGATAGAGTATTGGTTTCCATATAAGCAGTTGGAGAACATAAATGTATGTACCTAATTTACTACAGCTTAAATTGAACTTGAATGTGATCTCAACCGCAGTGAGGCACATATAAAATAATACCTACCACGTAATCGTAGTAGGTACGATTCAATACTGCTAGTCGATAGTGCAGCTGTGCATTTTAGGACACCAAATAAAAACAGCGGAGTTCATTCCGTTCCAATCCCGAGGGGTGTTTAAACGAAACTGTCGCAGCGTCCAGAGATAGTTTATTGTCGGAATAAAACAAGAAGGATAAATTCTACTCATTCTGAACATAGTATTCCCAGCACGATTGTAACACATCATTATGTAACTAGAATAATGTTAGCAAGCTTAAAAAATGTAGGCAGAACAACTTTTCGTCAAAGACAATTTAGCTCTCGTCCTATCAAACGATCGCATCGAAGAAAAACCACTTGTGGTGACCTTCAAAATTTTATAACGGATAAACCTCCTGAATTTTATCTTTTTATGTTATCTTAACACCCTTAAGAACTCGCTTTAGGGTGGGTACACAAAAAGGAGAGGTCGGAGGGTAAATAAGCAATAAGGTCGGAGTCTTGGGGCTGACGAGCAAATATTTGCCAAATGTCGTGCGGTGACGCATTACTAGAGCACACAAACTCTCGATGTTTGTTTTGGAACGCACTTTTACTCGATAATTAGACATACTCCTACGTTAGAGCAGGTGAAGTAGTAGATGAGTCAGAATTCTGAAAAACGCGACCGAAAATTATAATTTTTACAAAAGAAAAATTTAATTTTGCTACTAGGCCACCAAAGCCCCTGATGCTTATTAATCTTAATTTTTCACGTTTCATGTTCGTAAAATTAAACAAATAAATGGAGCACAAGCTGCACAAGGTTAGGAGTATTTTATTATGTTAAACATGTTTTTTCTTCCTTATCTTTAATGTCGCAAGTATCATATGCGTGAGTAAATAAAATGTTATCATTGTCACACATTTAATCCTGACAGGTGTAAAAATAAATAAGAGCAATTTTGTTAAAGAATTCCTATGTCGGTCGGTCGATATATCCATTTTCACTACCAATTCTTGCTGAACTTTTTGTAATATTTAACATGCAAATATTGTCTTCAACAATATCAAACATTACATACGATTTCTAACCAGGAAAGAATTCAAAAAAACCGATAAACCCCACTCACACAAACGAGGAGAACCGTTTCCGTATGCATGACATTACTGATAAAACTATAAAACTGAACAAATAGGTACTGCTCGGTACAAAGTAGGTAGTTAATGTGTAACAACCGTAAAGTATTCTCGGAATCATTACTGTTACTATTTGGCTACTTTGAAGAATTTTACAAGCTTAGTTTATGTCAACCGAGTTTTTGATGTTTTTGTTAAACATAAAGTAATAGATAATGATATGAAGGATGATAGCGATAAAAGCATTAAAGGAATAAACCTAAAAAACTTATGTACAAGCGGTATAATAGTGTAGGTACACCAATTAGTTAAATTCAAGATAGTAGATAGAAGCAAAGTATGAGGTGAAAGACGAAAAGACATTCTAAAATTTAGTTCTGCATTAGGATTCAAAGAGCATTTTATAGTTGAGCTTGTGTTTTTATAGTTGAAAATCATTTAAGTCTCAAAAATCTATTGGCAAGAACTATACAATAACAAACCTTTAAAAGTGTGTGAAGATAAAATACTACTATCGCCTAAAACAATCATATCTTTCAAAACCGTAGCGTGAATAGGCCATGTTATGAATGAACGTATAGAAAATGTGCACGCTGCACGTATTTGCACTTGAGTATTATCAATACGATGATATATTCATACTATACAAATACAATATGTATACGAATGTAGATGTGTGTAACATGGTATAGAGACGAGACGACTGATGACCGATAACATGATGACTTTCAAAAGACATCTAAAAGTAACTGACCACATAATAAAACGTTGTTAGAATTAATCAGTATTGTAAATCAGCTAATGGCGTTAATATACAACATACAACACATCTCGTTTAAATCGCATAGTTCCAACTATAGTACAACTACCTAGTTGTCAGTACATTTGAATAAAAAATGATTCAATCATGTAAATAAGCTTCTGGATTGAGTTATATGTAAATTACGAAGCGGCTGAATGCAAGACCACTCATGCAAACAATAAAATGCAAGTCGAGATTACATAAGGCGTGGTCTCAACTCAACCTCTCAAGCCATTCATGATGTCATACATTGATTTTCTAGGTTATTGGCCTTGGACTGAGACTCGTTATTAATCGGATAAATATCATCGTGAGCTAGTTCTTAATTATGGCTTTCATAGATTGAATTGCTGAACATGATTAATGGCTCATGCTGACTGCCGGCACCTTTTCGGATATTGGTTGCTCTTAAGATTTTGTGTCTTGTGCTTTAATTTTTCATTCGTCGCCATTTTGTCATTTTATTCCGTCTGATTTAATAAGGTCTGATTTTTTACATTTTGTCTTCAAAGGATTAAATTCCAGCTAACATTTTGCGAAAGACGTTGCAATTGCAAATTTGTTAACGTCACGTATTGTTTTTCGTTTTTCGTAGTAAAAGACGTTTATGTCGAATGTTAACGTTGTTTGTGGGTTGCTAAATAGTTTCAACGATGCGGTTTCCGTCCGAGTCAATGTTATGACAGTCAGGGCAAGCACATTAACGGTTTCGTCACTAACCCAGAAGATGCCATCAAAAAACTGTTTGAAAACCGCCACAGTACGCACGCTGGGCGTAATTGCACCGTTTAATCTCAGTGTGTATGTTATGCGCAAATCACGACCCTGAGTCAGGTCTATGATTACAATCGCCTTGCGGTGTCGCTCGCTTATAGACCGCTGTGCACCTTTAGTTATTCTTGTTCCGCTCGTATTCGACATAATGATTTATGGGTGTTATTTAACAGATTCATGGTAGATTCAAAGTTCATAAACGCACTTGTACTGCATTAGGTTAGCAATCATTGCTTGGCAACATTCACGACTTGAAATTACAATCTTTAAGGGTAATGGTTTAATCAAATCTAGACCCGATTTTAATAGTGACGAAGGTTGCATAATTGCACATTAATAAGAACCTCTATACTTTCAGCAAGAAACAGTAGAAGAAGACTGTTTCTGAATGTGAATAAAGGGCTTCACACACAGCAGCTATAATGTAAAGATGTACATTATAGCACGATACATCTCATTACATCTTTCCATAGAAATCGTCAGGAGACCACACACGACAGCTATAATGTATATTTTTACATCCTGACGATTTCTATGGAATGATGTAATGAGATGTATCGTGCTATAATGTACATCTTTACATTATAGCTGCTGTGTGTGAAGCCCTTTAAACCTTCAACATTCTGAATATAAATGATGAAAATTGCTTTTTGATTATTTTTTGCGCACAGTATGCACATTAATCAGTTGGATAACCTGACCCGAATATCAATCGACTATCTTTACATCAGAAGGTACCATACGGAGCCTTTGAAGGCCTTATGAAAAAATATGCAGATTGCAGACGTGAATCAGGCTGCAAGCAGGGGTAGGGCCGATGATGTCACCGGTGTGACGTCACCGCTTCAATACCATGGGCGCTCGTGTCAGCCTCTGCTAATGAATAATTCACTCACATTATAATCGAAAGGTCAAACGTTTCCGATAACTTTATAATATTGACGTGCCTCGACACAAGGGTTAGAAGTTGGAATATCGGAATAAATCTCGGGACATCACGGGCTGCACGTCGTTCGCTTGCTCCAATCAGCTTCATATGATACACAATAAGACATATTCGATTATTCAACCTCGCCTGACCTCTTCGGCAAATAGCCCGAGATACGATCGATGTAGAAGACAAAATCGGATGAGTCACATCTCCAGCACACCCGCCCTTGTTGGCTCGATATATAATTATTATGTGTCTAGACTCCCGGCGCCAGACCACTGCCATGGTAATACGACACATTTTTCTAGTAATATATTGGATTTTGGCAATGTGGTATGGCCTGTTATATCATCAGAAATTTTAAGGAGGAAAGTCAAAACTAGGCTTACCTGGAAGTACCACCGGAGCAGAGGCAAGAAAAGAGAGTGCACAGGACGGAAAACACGAAGAGGTGACGTTTCCAGAATGGATCCTTATCTCCATATCACTTCACGGGAGCACCTAATTGTCCTCTAACGCGGGGCACCTCGCACATCGCTAAAAGCGACATCGGTACTCCTTTCAGGCATATAATTCGTCACCTAATACATCAGGCACTTGACTCATAATTGGTTGTGAATTTTCGCGCGGTACCAAGGGGGCACACATTATATTATGGAATAGTAACGGAGACACGTGCTCTCGCGGCAGAGAGGGACGGATTCACTGAACGTCCTTGGCAAGGGGGCGCGCGGGGCGCCTGCGGCATCAGACGTTTCAATCATCCCCGGAGGGAGCGAGATGGAGGAGCGGGAGGCACCCGAGAGCGAGCGAGAGGGACGATGCCATGCTATTGACCGGCTCAGAGACCACGCCCACCCGGGCTAGACACGGGCGCTGATGCTCCAAGTGAAAATCGACCGTCGGCCCGGGCAGACGCGGCGAAGCTGCTCAGCTGCACCATCAAGGTTACCCAATTGATGTACTCACGATGCACTTCCTCCACTTGATGGGCGGCCAGCGGCGACCGCACCGCTCCTTGCCGTACTCCAGGCACGCGCCTTTTAAGCACAGACTCCGACGATCCTCCTAACAATACCTCAGGAATCCCAAGTAAAATCTATAAAGCTGGCTAGATTGTACGGTTCGATATACAGACTTGGCACGGAAACAATATAGGTTGCCAGAAAAGGACGTCAGCAGTCGCGGGAGTGAGAGGAGCCGAAAGAATAATCGACGCGGAATTACGACCGACATCGACACAAGGCCTTTCATTTTTAATTAAAACCCTACGATACGAGACTGTGATGATTTCATGAAACGAAACGGTCAACGGTAATCCCGAACCGTAGTAGTAATACTTGGATGAATAAATTCTTAGGTAACATTGAAAAGTCAACGTCCTGATTACGTAATCTCAAAGAATTCTGCCGAATGCTCATTTCACAAATACGGAAAATGGGACCCTCTAGTCGCTAAGGTTATATAAATTTGTTAGTTTTGTATTACCGTTTGTAAGTCGGGACTGTGGAATAAGTTAGCAAAATTAATAGTGAACATTTATGAGCTTTAAGTAATAAAGATTACGTAACCACAGCCTTGCTCACGGCCGCTTAGCTTTTAATAGTTAAGGGAGTAGTATTTATTAATGCCAATAATTCCATTGAGCCCTTTGAAGATAACAAAGTTGTAGAATACATAGATGATACGAGCAATAATGGTGATGTAGCTCTGTTTGATTGCGTCAGACATAATAAGATTGAAAACGATAAATTTTGTGAGAACGACGATTGCCTTTCACGTTCGATTTTTAGAAAAAAGAAACTGACAATCTAACATTCCAAAACAATCAGGAGCTTTGATCATCTCGGTCGCGATCGAAGATAAAACACTCAAATTAAAACATAACATTTCGGAGGAAGTTTTTAATTGCAAAAGCTGTGAGGTTTTTGTTAGGCTCTTTGTCACCGTCAGCCTCTTATATAAAACGTTTAAAATGAGAAACAAAACCAATTTATTCATGTTCTGACCTAAATTTGGGATCGGCATCTGAAAAGTTTCTGAAATTGGTTACCGAGCATACCTTGTAAGGTGTTTTAGAGGACGGGGGAGCCAGGGTTTAGTACACGGCACACGCCTTGACCTGTGCTATTTCCGAACGTACCGCGTGTTTGAAGGTAAAGAATGTACATACGTTTATGGCAACGTAGGTAAATGTAAGTGACATAATGCATGGTACGTGAGACATGATACTATAAGGGTGGAAAGATAAATTCATAAAACGATTTTAGGAAGAGATTTTAAAAAAGACTGTCGGTAATTTAAACAGAACATGAAAGACGTTTCATAGCATTTCGTCGTTGCCCTGCTATTACTTTATTAACCTAACCATTTGTAACTCAATAATTTTCCACTCATTATCTTTTCTACTATTATCCTTATTTTGTAGCTAGAGGATAATAATGCTAATAGAACTTCAAAACTGTACACAGATCGTCAACCTTTATCCAAACCATCCTTACAAATGTACAAGAAACACGGAGTTTAGCTGCGCATATTTCAGAAACAAAAGGAGCAAAGAACTCCGAGCATTTGTTACAAGAAAAGTTGCCCCGGACTTTGTAAGTAAATGATAACCCCCCAACTGTAATTTACTTTCATGACGGTAGTTTTATAAGGGCTGTAAAGCTGTATGAGGAATGAGAGAGCAATCCGAGGCACATTGTTCATTTGAATTGGGAAAGTTACGCTATTATACACCGAAGTTGAGATTTGACAGGCATTTGAGAAGAAATTCTAGGTTGTTTTAGTTTCAATAAATCGGTTTTTACGCAGTTTTAAACAAAAGTCAAAGCTATGATATTTCATTTCAATCTGAATGTCGGAATGTATAGTCAGTAAAAATGAAAAATATTTGAGCTGTTTCTAACCGCCTATCTAAAGCCAAAAAGGATGGGCCTCTTAAGGGCATGCCTTAAGAGGCTTATCAGCAGATAGCTGATGATGGTGATGATCATAAACTCGATACTCTATACAGATGAATATATTTGCTAAAATATAAAATCTCTAGAACACAATTTGATCGTGCTGATGGTAGAAAAGTTATCAACCAGAATCGTGGCAACGATAACCTAGAAGGCATAAACTCTAAACTTTACGACTAAAGTGAACCACAAAGTAGTAAAGTAACCATCGTAAACAAAGGCGTATAGTACGGGGCAATGGAACTACCGAAATAATGAAGAAGACATTACACAAACTTCTTAGACTTGAGACATCAAGCGAAGATGAAATACCTGGAAGTGCAGATATTTCATCTTCACTTGATATCTTAATTTAATTTGGTTCGGTACAAGGTATTTTAGACGTAGCAAGTAACGTAAGTAACAGCAATGTGAGAGTACGAGTATATATGGATGGGGTAAATATAACTGTTAAAATAATAGCTCATTGAAGCACTAAATAGTTGTTTAATGATTGCAAACTTGGCAGGGAATGAGCAATCGATTGTTTTAACAGTGGAGCTGCACAGTATTGTTTATTTAACAGATGTCGAACGCTTTACTCCATGCGGGTCATATAATTAGGAAGTGGGTCACGGACCGCGGATTTGCGAATTCGTTGTATCGCACTAATGAGCCGAAGGTGGTGGGTAGTGGCCTCGCTTTGCGGAATTTCGAAAGGTTCCGTCTGAAAACTTGCCTGCAGATGAGCCTACTTATTTTTGTAATCCGTTTTTGTAACCCTTGGGATAAGCTTGAGCTGAAATTATAAGGACATATTACGTACCAGTTTACATTTAGGACTAACCATGGCATTGGACGTAAAGGCAGATGAAGATACTGCTGCTGTGATGATGAAGAGAATGCTGTAACTGGTTTGTTTTTATCAGCACTTGAATAAGGTTTTTATCAAACGTATAATTGTTTCGAGAAAAATAAACTAGCACTTAACGTGATTAAAGTTAATTTTAAAACAGACTTACTAAAGTCAGTAGCCAGCTTCAGAGGATCATGAATGTTCAAAAGATTTTCAAAATATTTCACATCACTTAGCAATAATGCTGCGTAAACACTTTTTTATTTATCAACGATGTCTTTACGCGTTAAGTGATTGCTTAATTTAACGGCGTTTTTATGTCCCGTCATAACTTTCTGGCCGGTTTTCGAGACAGCGGATGGACACTGATTCTTCTTAATTACACTAAGGCAACTAAGTTTATGAAGGAAGACGATCCTGATTGCCAAAATTTACGCTTATGGCAGATCAAGATAAATAATAAAATATTATGGGTATGCTATGGGATTTATATTGTTCAATAAACTGGCACTTGTCCTTGGTTATCTTCAAGCCTGTAATTGGCGAGAAGCGACGCAGGATAGGACGGGGAGGAATCGCAAATGTCAAAGGTCAAGGAGTAATTCCGTTTCCTGATACATACTAACTTTGTGTAGGAATTAGTAGATGTTATTTCGCTTGGTTTATCCCAGATTAAGGTCTTTAGTATTGCTAATGTTCTTAATGCACCTGTTTCCTTCAGGCAAATATAACTACATTATTTAACTTCTTATTGAAGTGCCCTCTAACTAAGTATAATAATTTTATTATTTATATTACCTGCGTAGAAAAGGTTTTTTTGCCAGCGTTGACATTACCGCAATTACTTAAGCCATAAGACCGTCTCTCAATGGATAGCTTAAAAAAACTATCACATCTACTACGTCCGAAACTCGTCAGTTAATTCGTAAATATCCCCCCAACGCTCCAGCGATCCCTCGTCTCATAACACTATTGCATCTATTTGCGTGTCACACATTTCAATAAGCGTCAACACAAACTTACTGCCTCATTCATATCGAGTTAACAGCTCTGATGGGCCCACAACAATAGTGCCACAGCCACCACAATAGACTGATCTACGGACGATATCTGCTACAGAAACAGATTTAAACAAGCACGATGAAAATGTAACGGTACTCTTTTGTAGAGATGTTTCGAGTATGATATTGTTTGGGGATGAAACATGGATCGTGTTGGTAGGCTTTGCTTTATTTAGTGCTCGCTTTATAGCTGAAGTTATTTACAATAAGAATAATGAGTATTTTCATTTTGTAACAAGAATAACGACAAACAAGATGACATAATCGCTGCCAACAGCAGAAGACGACAGAAAGCGACTAAAAGTGAACGAATTGACGATAGAGGGCAATTAAGTAGTTATACGCGGTGTACCTACCGAATTAACAAAATATAAGCAAAGTAAGATATGATAACTACGCAAGTCTTTATTTAAAACAAGCTACTACTGGATGATCTCAATAGGATTTTCAATACAGCCAACAAAGAATATGAAATCTATTTGACTTATCTGTCCCAATTCTCTCCCCCAAATAGGTAGGTGTTACAAGTTCATTTAATTTCGGATGACTTACCCCAAGTCTATTAACATTTGTGTAGTCGTTTGTGAGAGGAGGTCCATTCTGCGTCGACATAGCGAAGTTTGAATTCCCTGATGTCTTTTGATTAGGTAATCCTCTTACTGTCAAGGCGATTTGTACTCTCTTATTATTCGCTCCGTCTTCCTTTTCAAATCTATTGTATAAGTTTTTCTTTGGATTGACATGTTTTTGAAATTTGTTTTTAAAAAGAGCCGCCATTGTTAGCTTCTTTTCAACCTAAATGAGCGTTAGTTAATTTTGTTACGTTGATTATAATTAAGAACTGTCAAAGCTGTTAGCAAAACTTCGTTATTGTCAGTGATTTGTAAAACGATGTTACACGACAATGATAATTCAATTATAAAATACTAGGAACTATACTATTTTCCAGTATGGTCTTGTGGTTGTATTAATAACTTAATAAATATATAATTATCCGTTGCTTAAAAAATATTAAGAAAATATCAGGTTAAATGTGAAAAGGTATGACGTTAAGTGTTTTAGCCTCATAAATAGGCTTTCATTCATTGAATTTCGTTGCGTAATTCGAGTGAGAATTCGCAAGTTCCGCAACTATCTACCCCCAGCCCGTAATAGCATTAAAAGTTACATTCCGCGAACTGGCTTAATTGACCTTTACTATGTATGTACAGCCTAAGTGCCGGCTTGATTCAATTTGCAGCGTTGTCGATCATGGCACTCGAGTTGCGACGGCACGGCGTAAATATAGGGCTAACTCGACTTAACCATTTTTCCATTATATTTCGGTATTATCGAAAAAAGCCTAAAAATATAATGCAACATGAAATCTGACATCAGAAATATTTATTGACTATTGAATGACATCGAATGATGATGGAAAGGCTATCTGCCAAAATGCAGGTGTCACCACGCCTAGTTTGATTGCCAGGGCTGATAAAATTTAATGTTTTACTTTTCCAAAAACCTTTTGTATTTTAAATTTACTGTCTAAATAAAAATAATAAATAATGATGTAACATCTAAAAAGTACAACCAAATATGAAGACAATGCTTGAAGCATTCTTGTGACCATTCGCACATCTCAAACTTTTGAATAATTTTGGTTCAATAAGCTAGCAAGTGCTCAAACAAATTCTCATCCCTATTTTAACCATTCAAATATCAAGAAATAACCCAGTGAAGATATCGAGTTTGTAATGCGGACGTTTTTAATAAAACGACGTCTCCGCAAGCCGGCGACACCATCCGTGCAGATTTAATAAACTTCTAATGAATCGCTAGGAGTCCAGAGGACTTTTCAGTTAAAATATTTTCTTTAGAGCTAACGAAGCTAAGTTTTAACAGCTAACGTTGGCAATTCCTTTAAAACGTCTAAGACGTTAGACTACTGGTGAAGCAGAATAGAACGCACTATGCTCTAAGGTTTAGATTTAGAGAATGGTACATCAAGATTGGTACTACACGTTTTTAAACCCTTCGTGATAAATGTTATGACACTAAATGTTGATCACAGATGAATTTATATTTTAACATTTTTACGGGTAGTTTATTTTTTTTGCGTTTAATTTTGCTTATGCCTTGGCCTTAGATCAAGTATATGATCTGAGGCCTTGGCGTACAGCACAGGGCATGGCGTATTTATGCCGTGGCGGTGGCTAGTAACTGGAAAGTGAAGACGAAAGTAACTAGCCAATTGTGATTTAGGTGTATTTATAAAATCAATTTAGCTTTTACGTCTGTAATAAAATACATATTCCCTGAACTGAAAGCATGAGTGTTACACAAAACATGCCTACGATCGTCGAGCATTTTTCTTGGCGACCAAATTGTTTTACTGTTTCACCTGACGCTGTTTGGACAAGCCGACTGATGTAGACCACGGACGCTTTTGAAATGTTTATAAATGCTTCTTCATAGGAAAATAGAATGCAATATTAGAACACTGATCTCTTTTGTTTAGAAAGGTTAAAAAACATTTTTGCATAAGAGGGAAATGAGTAATGTTTGATACAGAAAGCTCTTATTTTAAATATTTGGTCTGGGTGTTATGTGTCCTTGTCTTTGTGTGTGTTCCATGGTATCCCCGACACAGGGTATCGTAGTAGGGAGCTGTGAGTGTGAGAAGTTTTTTTTATTCTTTTTTTGTAACACTCAGTCAGTGTATAGAATAGAGAAACATTTAATACACATTTCAACACAATGGAAAATTCACGCTACATCGTACCCTAATGCTTTAATGTAAGAAACTGTCAGAGAAAAAGACGTCACTAACCAGCGAAGCGTAAACGAAAAACAAGAAAAAACAACAGCTGATGCAAATTTAACTCGGGTAGCAACAAAAAGTCTCGCATAAATCGTATGTACGTTAAGCAAACGAAAAGTAACTGGATAAATTGAGTGCTTATTAAAAATATCATGAGGGAATCTCGAGGAGCGAGAGTTTAATAAATAATGAACGCTGAGCCCTCCCGAGCGGGTATATCGTCTTGCTGGGACGCACACAAATAGATCTCCATTTGCTAACAATGCCACTTCTCCATTTGAGAACCGGAAACTGCTGCACCCACTTAGAACATAGCTGAATCTATTGGGATCGAATACGGTGACGGTATTTTATTCATCAAGTACTCAAATTCATCAAGTACTGGTAGGTATTTGCGACAACTATATTTATAGAAATCATTTGCTGAGCGTTAGTCTCGCAAATACTCGAAAATGACTCGATCGGCTTGTCGTTTTTTTTTCTTCGTTTGGTTCGCTTCGATACTAAGCTAGTTTAGGGAAAAAAACAAATGGAACCGCGGGGCGCAGCAAATAATAATTAAAATAAAAATAGTTTGCCCGACATTCCGAAGAGCTCTGAACCGGAAAGCCCCGTTTGAAGTTTATTTTTTTTGTGTTAATCATACTCGTATCAGCGTATTGGTTTTTGGTTTCATATCTAATTTAGTGCGTTTAGTCATTAATTTGACTAACTCATTTGACTGAACTTTTAACGTTGATTGATATAACGTTGTTAACCTTGGGAATTTTCAATTTGTCATGACATAAAATTGACAATAGAATTTCGCACGACTGAAGGAATTTGTATGACGTTAAAGTAGTTGTACAATCATTTAAAGTGAACGATAATTATTATCAGCAGCTCAATATATCTACTGCAGTGCATTGAGTGCATCGTTGTTTTCTCTTTCACCAACCAACTTTGTTTTGCGCGAATTTTATTCAGGTTATCATTTCACACTATCTATCTCTGTACTGAGCTTCAAATACTTTTTACTTTAGGATCGGCCGGTCAATGGCATCATCATCATTATCATCACATCAATGACATCCAGAAGCCCGTTCTGAGATGTCCCAAAATCGAACATATCATGCTCAAATGTATGACCTTGAGGCCTCAATGTCTCAAGCGGCAAAACTTGCACTGTACTGAACTGCCTGAGCTAGAAGTAACTTTTCTAAACTAGAACTATCAGTTTGATCTTCTTAAATGCATATGCAATTAAATGGAATAAGTAGAGAGTTTGCGGTTGTCGCCGAGTAAGTTTCAACAGAGTCCCGACACTGCCAAGGCGCGGTTTTTATACAAACTTTCCAAGTTTCAGTGTGTTCCAGGCTGCTCCGGCAAGTTCTGGGGCTTGCTTGTTAAATTATGAATAGGAGCGTTGGGAGTTTTGCTAATATTGGAAATCAGTTAGCGTTTTTTTTTGTTTTGAGACTAGTAGGATTTCAAGTTGAATTTTACTATGTGTTGTGTAACGTGTATAAAAAAGTTGTCTATGTATGTAGTTATGTACTGATCTGATCTTTAGGTTCATACTCAAGTCGTAAAATTTAAATTGAATGTACGAAACTAATAAATAATACGTACAAGGTGAGTATAAAATTAGATACCAATTTACAAACGAAGTTAAAATGTAGATAAAATTCAGACATCGTGTCATTGAGGTTAGAAAGGTGCTGAAGGCATTTCGCACTCAACTCAAAACAAACTTCAGACCAAGGTTTACCTAAATGTTTTTACCTTTTTCAGTTGCTCCATTCACTTTTGTTTATTTGATTAACTCGCAAACTCGCAACCGAATTCTGCGAATCGAAAAAATGAAGCCACCAATATATTGAATGAAACGTGGTATTCAGGTGAAACACTATGAGTCGAATATAAAACTCAGGTGTTTGTTTTACATTTTACAAAAACACCTTCACGATCATGATTCTTGCTACTAAAGTTGTAATAACTTTATCGGTGACTAAGCCAACTGCACTATGTACCAATGTAAATGAAAACCACTTATATTGTTTGCTATTGTTCACTACAGAAGAGGTAAACAATACATCTCTGTTCTCTATAGATTCACTAAACAGTAACAATCTCGTTGGTATGACAACACTTTGACGATAACCGTACGAGTATTTATCGATAAAATTATCGTATCAGTACTGCGGCAATATTAATTCGATTTATCTATCGCCCCATTTAGATGTGTCCGTTGATTTGGTAGTTTAATTTTACTTACCCACTTTTAATTTGTTTTAGCACAGTGCTGAATGACCTGATTAGCGATTCGATTCTCCTGGTAGAAAACAAGGTCTGTTTTTGAATAGAATGACAGATTAGATACGCAGCCAATGTATGCCACTCCGGATAAAAATACGAAATGACACTTCGTACTCCAAAATCGGTCATCGGTGGTCACATACGAGTAGGACCACACACATATACATGCTTGTATACATTCAAAAAATATTACCTCCCTTCAAGAGACGTCGGCTAAAATAGATCTCTCCCAAAATGTTTCGTATTCATCGAAGCGTTCTCAAAGCAATTTTCAATGCCTCTTTCAAAGCCTTCAGTATCCTATTGGGAAGTTTGGTTCGTTCGAAACGAGTGCAGCAACGTAGACAACACTTGGAAACAATCGAGTCGGCAAAGCCAGCTTTTATTTGCCCAGTGCGCGAATAAACTAGAATACGAATCAGAACTACAGAACAAAAAATAGCAGAATTCAAAACAAACTATGTGCGAGGACGTGTCACAACGCTGCCGTGCGAAGCCCAGAAAGAAGCCAACGGTCCAATAAAAATTGATCCCTGTCAAGTTAACACACTATACCTGGAAGCGGTCAACTTACATTGGACCATACGTCGGTTAGCTGCTTTTTGGCTAAACGTACGGCAAAACGAGTGACGTAGATTTGTTGTACGGCCAATACGGTAAAAGCCTGAGTGGGGTAAACTGAGAAATGTTTATTTTTCACTACCTGTGGCCGTTCGCCGAGAGATTTATTTGAGCCGCTTTGAAGTTTAAATAGGCGCGAGTGGTTTTAGAGGGCGAACCACCCTTCCGTATGCATTCATGCTGGTCAAAGCAAACCGGAAAGGGCGGTTGGATCTAAAATCCTGATCTCACAGAGCCTCTTCAAGAGATGCCAATTACGGTCAAAGATATCATGCTCAAAGTTGATAAAAGAAATTTAGGTGGACAGCCTAATTTGGCAAGTCCACTTTTATGTCCAAAGAATGTCCAAATCAGCGATTAAAAATGGATTCGATCTCCACGATAATTTGCGAAGACACGAAATAAATCTAAAATCACCACGACCATAGCTCAAAAAAATATATTACAAACTTTTTGTCAGAGCGTCGCAGTCTCGAGTTTTCGAGTAGGCGACAGCAGTAGTAAATTATCGCAGCCGTGACAAATAAAAAAAACAGTGATGTAACCGCGGCCTCGACCGCGCCGCCGCGCCGGCGGACCTCAGCGACCACGTGAGACTTAAGATAACGCCGGACAGGTATGATTTAACTGTTGTGACTGCGGACACGTCTCAGATAAATCAGAGCGATGAGGGGAGTAAATGAAGTTTAAATGACTCAATAGGTCTCCAACGAGTAATTCTGCTGATAAAGCAAAGCGTGTACAGGTTTGGCCACAGATTGTCTAGGACCCACAGTGAGTAGAAACTTCGGAAGTTTGACTGTACGAATGAACGGTAATAAGTCAAAACAAGTATTCTGTGTTCAACCCATGCATTACAAGCCCATAACAACCCCGGAACACGTTATAATTAGTTTTTTTAACCGCAGATAAAGCACGGTCCACGTAGCAGCATAAACGATTCGCAGGGTCTGATGGCGATAATTGCTTATTGTTCCGCGGCCATCTTTGTCGGGGTGACTCATTGGACGCTCCTACGCAAACCAGTTTGACCAGACGCAGATTTAAATTGTACATCAAAATAAACAGGTAGGTAAATATAACCTGTGCTTCGTAAAATGGTAGGGTTACGTCATTCATAACTTTAATTGTAATTGTTTTTCGTAATTTTTATTTCGTAACTTTAATTGTAATTGTAACTGCTTTTGCTGCTGAAGTCGGTGATGACACAGATTACAAAGATTGTAAGTAAAGTCTTTTAATTATAGGTAGTTAAAAGGCAACTGTCGATGTTCCAAGTGTGTCGATTCTCTTAACAGATGGCAATCATGGAATATCCAATTTTCTTTGGTCATCGTCGGATGAAAGTCATCTAAAAACTGTGAACTGAACTTGCTATATGTAAGAACAGCCAGTGAACTCAGACTTTGTCTCCATGGTTGTTCCAACATTGTTTTAGCAATGTTGTGGCAGATTGAGTTTCCTGAATCATGCTGTCTCTTTATAACTGGGTATTGTTGCAGTACTTGTATACCTTTCCTGTTAAAAAAATAAATGTAGCGGACACGTGTATCGTATGTGTGATGCTATCGCTGAATATGCAATGAGGTGATCAAGTCTAAGGTCTCTGAGACTGAGTACGGTCCAGATATTTACTGAAAACAACAGCTTTCTACACAAGGACGAGTTTGAAATATTCCGCAGTTACTTAAATTACAAGCATACTCAAACTTGCAACCACATTCAAGACAATATGTTAAATATAGTTTTGTCATTCTCACATACCACGTTTTATATAACTGATGTAGAAAAGTAGCAGTTTTCGGAGAATTCTATTTAGCGCGAAGCTAACATCACACCGGTAATCTATTAAACCGAATACTTACTACACTACCATGGATAACATCATGATATCCCCGAAAATATAATAGAATTTATTTCATCCTCTGTCCCTGAACGAATGCCTTCACATCCGCATAAATTTTCAGCGCAATAAATGAAATTGGCACAATTATTACATAGCATACGAGGGAGGACATAAAGAGCTATGTCAATGTTCATTCCCACCCAGAATTTAGCTATAAGAAAATAGCTTACCCACATTTTCTCTATACTGAACCCATAACTTATATCTAGAGCATAGCATAGTCTTGGCTCTATGCCGGGACCAAGTAATCAATGCTAAAGTTTTACATCATGCGCTCTCATTTCTTTCACGAAATCCGATTACTTGTAATTAAAATGTCTCTGAACATAAATCTGAATTTCTGGAGCGTAAACTTGGTTAAGTTCAGTTCACCTTTATAATACTTGCTTCTGAAGGTCAGATGAAGTATCACGAACCGCTTCATTCTTTTTAGGTCGTTAACCTTTTAATTGGCAGGGTTTACACCCACCTGTCGGTGGAATGATGTGTGATGATGTCAGCGAGGCTCCGACCCCTGACCCTAGACAATTGACCACATCAACACTGACTGGCGCGATAAGAATGAACGCGCGTCTTGAAATAGCTGCGGGAACCTTATCATTCTAATGTGATAACTTACAACTGGGACGCCGTCTTTAGTACAGATTCTGGTCGTTTTCGGTTTTGGTCATCTTCCTACGTGTCAGGTTTCAAACCCACGACACAGCCTATTGCAAAGCATATGTTCGTTGCGTTGCGCCACTATTTTATCTTGCCATTCTGTAGCTAGCCCAATTCCTACAAGACGTGGGAAATTCATCCCAATAGCTTCAAAAACGTCATTTCATTTTTATTATCCGTAAAGAAAATTGGCACCAAATCTGGCAAGATTGACATCTTACGTTTTCGTCGCAAATTGAAATCTCGGGAGCCCAAGCCAAGATGACAGGTTCACTGAACCGAAATAAAGCCTTGACTGACGTTAGGGCTGTGTTGTGTTAAACACATTGGTGCATGCGCTAATTGTCAATCATCGTTTGGCGTTTTCTCTTTGGCACCGACTCGTCAGAAAGCCAAGGAATGCTTTCATACATTCTATTCCTTATTACCTGTTGTGCAGCATTTTTGTTAGATCTATTTTAGCAGTTCTCATTTAGTATTTTGAGCAAAGTATTCTGTACCACTGTCACAATTCCTGAGTAAATTTTCTCGGTGCTGCTGTCGTCCACACAAGCTGCTCGCATGATTGAATACACACAAATTGTTCCGAGAAAACAAACGCCGCCCTCCGGGTGATAAATAGTGAATTCGTAACGTTTCTCTCGACCGGTTTTTATGTGTTTTCGGATGAGAAGAATCATTTGTCATAGTCCCTTTCTGATGGCAGTCCTGGGCCGAATCCACTTAGAAGCTTCGTGGACCCGGCAATTATATTTCGGTCCGTTTTGGGGATTCTATCAGCCGTCTTTTTATTGGAATAATTTAGTTTAGTCAGATGAATTAGTTGGATGTGCTTAGGAACAACAATTATGATCTATTGTTGCAAATTGCTGGCTTCGAAGCTTACATATACGAAGTCATTAAGAACCCTTAACCGTTCAAGTTTGGTTACAATGTGGTATTCTCTATACCGTGTTTCGCTACATGATCGCTTAAAATTGTCAGGCTCTTGTGCAATGATTGTATTATGTAACTTAGATACTGCTTAAGTTATTTGGTCTAATTTTCAGACAATTACGATCCATCCTTTGGATTACAGCATCAGCTCGTTTAGTTCGACCCTGGATGATTGGTAGGCGAGCATATAACTACTTTGGATTCGGCAGTACTAACTTTACTGGAACAGCAATACAAAATCGTCACTTCTGAGGCGTCATAATTACGATGGAGATCAAAGCAGTTGGAGAATGCGATCAACAGTCATGATAACTGGTCCGGCGTCTTGGATCAAAAGTGTTGGACACGAGTATACCCTAACACTATTATTTTAAGGTTTATTTACGATGACACTTTCACTGGAGTGGGGTAACGCGAACCGTCACGACGTTGGCGTCACCATCGGCATGCCGCGAGGGTCACCGGGTTCTATTCGCGTTGGGAGTGACGCACGCGCATGACGCCTCGCGCGAGCGGCAGCCGATCTCAAGCTTTAAATACTCCACTCGATTGTGAACATATGCTTCTGGATTGCTGTTGTTTGTGATTGTTCATGGTGGTGTGATTGAATCGGTTGGTCTCTCTGGGTTTCAGATTTAACTCCTTTTTTAATGATCTGTGGCCCCATTGATCGTGAAGATTCACAGTAGTTTTTCTTGGTTTTATTTTTCAGTGATACAGCTGTTGGTATGTCTGTCTTACTCCAGTTCTCGTGATTAAAAAGTGCAATGTGTAGGTTAGGATGGTGACAGCGACAAACTGTGATTCAATCCCGCCGGGAAAACCAGTGCTAAATAAATAAAACCTCGTATCTGTGAGTAGAACTCATGGCAGTCAATTTGGGAGACTTTTTGCGTGACCTAATCGTGAGCTCATGAGGAAGTGATATAGTCTCTGAGCTTTCTTTTCAATTACATTTACAATCCTTGCGGTAATGTTCCTCAATAAACGTGTCTTCAAATGAGCATCTAGTGCTACTTCTTCCTAGCGTTTGTTTTTTTCAAAAATCGGCCCGCAATGACAAGAATGGCTTATTATCAATTTAATGCCATGTTTGGTGCATACCAGCCTTTATTAAGTCCATTTTTATTGAGGTAAAGTAGTTGTCACATATTTCACTCTACAGCGCCGTCACGTAATCATCTCCCCGCGCCCATTTCACCCCTTTCCCCGCCCCCATTTTGTGGGTACTTTACATAGCGGTGCACTGCCAAATTGCTTTAGCCACATATTATATGGAGATCGAAATCTTCTGCAAGGTTGCGTTTTTGACCTCAGCGGGCAGCAGGGTGGTATGAGCGACGCGGTGATGTAATACGTAAATATACGGAGCCGCTTTAATAAAAGCGAAGCGATAGCGACGGAGCAGGTTCATACAAATAAAGCTATAGTTTCTATCGTCACCATCCCGCAGACAGTTTCCTCCGCCGTCGCGCTCGCCTCACTGCCCGCTCAGGTCAAAACCGTAGCCTTAGGGTTGTGTTGCTAGACAATCAAAATATCTATCAAGTAATTAGGTCTATGAGTCTTTCTTTTAATATATTATTATGAAGCCACTGGTTTCATTTGAGAATCTTTAAACAAATTTCTCACATAACTCTGGTTGGTCTTATTATTTAATTTATTTATCAAAGAACAAAACTCATTCAGGATTCAGTAAAATTGAACAAGCTGTTCTCGTAGTTTTTATATCTATCTGAAAGTTTTTAATATCTAGTACAGCAGCCGCAGATTATCCTCACTAGAATCCGTATTCAAAAGATGGAATCGCACCATGCGGTGGTCAAACAACACAAACCTATAAAAAAAGGTAAATCTCTTCTTAAGTCTAATCTCCGCAACATTCTCCTTAAACTTTGACATGTTTTCATCAGATCGAAGACGTAACGCGGCGGTATCTATAAGGGGTAAGCTGTGACTGTAGCCAACCCTACTGAGTAGTCATATTGTTTTATTGTATTCTTCGAAACGAGGACAACTGGCTAGATACCGGCCTTTTATGAATAAGATGGAAAAGATTTATAGCACTGAATGAATACTTAATTCCGACTGCAAACTCAGCCTCCATATTACATTCTGGCAGGCGGCCAAGCAAAATATCAATACACCAACAATACTAGCATTTATAACTATAACCTGAACCTAGTACATACTCGTATCTATGTATCTACATACCGTGAGATAAACACCAGCACTAACCCAACCCATTAAATATTGTGGACAAAACCAGTAACAACCCGACCGCCCAGAAGAAGGCTGATGTCTTTTAGGTAACAGAATGTATACGCCCAAAAAACATGTCACCAACTGTATGTATGTGTTCCTCGTGACCATTTAGCGCCTAACCGAGTTGACTGATTTTGGATTGCAAGGTATTGTTATCACCTTCTTATCTGGAGTGTCATAGGCTACGTTATGCAATCGGGTTTTATGTTTCTCTTTTTAATAAAACTTATTACATAATTAAATTATATGATTGGCTTTAATGTTCAGTGTTCTGCATATTTTTGATCGGCAAATACATATAGTATCCTACGAGAGTCGTGGTAGCTCAGTGGGAGAACCGCCGCTTCTTGAGGTGGCGGGTTCAAACCCCGACTCGTACCAATGAGTTCTTTAGGACTTAAGTACGAATTTACATACCACTGGCTTTTCGGTGAAGGAAAACATCGTGAGGAAACCTGCATATGTAGTTCACGCAAAAAAGGCCGATTACCGGCCTAGTTGCGGAAAAAGAGCCCGCTCTTTATCTTTATCTTTAGTATCCTAAGAATTAGGAGGTTTTAAACAACAGTGGATTGTACTCATTAATGAAGAACTCATATTATGGGACCAGCCCTTAGTCAAAACAACAATATTTAGTGTTTCTAAACATTTTCACTAACAAGATATATGGAACAGCTGATTTTTTGATATTTCAGGTTTAGTATGTGTAGTAAAATTTGTTCAGGAAGAGGAGTATGACGAGTTCCTTTTGACAGATTTTTGCTTAGTTCCACCATTGAGTATAACCCTGGTATTTATATTATCTAATCTATAATTTTCTATCTTCATAATTTTTTATAGGATTTTTTTAGTGTAAACCAGAAAGTGTTTCTAGATCAGTTGGTAATTGGCATCTAACTACCTAAAACAATAGTAATAGATAGAGTACTAAATCTCTATTATAACATTGTAACAGTTTTATTTTCCTTTTAAATTAGCACTTTTAACAACACATGGACACATGTACTGGCTTTTAAGCAAAGGTGCTCAACTTTGGGCCCACAGGCCATAAAGTTACTCGACTCATACTAATATTATAAAGAGGAAAGATTTGTATTTTTGTATGTTTGTGTGGAATAAACTCAAAAACTACTGGACCGATTTCAAAAATTCTTTCACCATTCGAATGCAACATTATCCCAAAGTAACATAGGCTATTTTTTTATCCACAGCGAAGCGTGGCAGGGAACAGCTTTTCATTTACATTTGTACAATAGTGCAGTTGGCTTAGTCTATACTAATATTATAAAGAGGAAAGATTTGTATTTTTGTATTTTTGGATGTTTGTGTGGAATAAACTCAAAAACTACTGGACCGATTTCAATAATTCTTTCACCATTCGAATGCTACATTATCCCAAAGTGACATGGGCTATATTTATTACCTGAAAAAATTAGGGATCCTTACTAAAACTTCAATAGTGTCCACCCGTGCGAAGCCGGGACGAGCCGCTAGTAATGAATAAAGTCAATTAAATTAAATTTATGAATTCAAAATTTTGTTAAATTGACTCAAATTGACACAATATAATTAAAATCAGCCAGGTAGGTTCTATTTTGTACTAGTCTTTACCACTAGTTGAAATTTAATAAAAATTGGACCCACCAGCAAAATCAGTTGGGCAACTATGGCTTAAAGCAATAAATGTCGGTTAAGAGACTAGGTATTTAGTGGTACTAAATAATTTTAAAGGCCTCCATGTTGTGATCATTAACTTTTAACTGGGAGGATAAATGTTGAACATAAGGAATTAATTAGGTATGTCATATTTCTGCCATGTGCAGACTAAAAAGCAGTTAACTGACATATCACTTACATACACAATACACATAATGCAATAGGTATCTACTTTTTAGTGTGCAGACGGCAGCTGTATACCTATTAGTGGTTTAATCTGGGATTAGGTTTTACAGCTGCAGTGGATTTTAAAAATTTAATTAAAACTGTAAATTCATAAATTCTGATCACTTGCTAGGTTAGTTTGCTAGTTTTTATTAAATGAAGGTGGTTTTATGTTTGACTGTGAGTTTTATACTATTTATTTAAATATGTTTGCCTTTTCTTTTTCCGGTAATTAATTGTGACCAATTAGATTTTAATTTTTTTTTGACTAATTGAATGTAAAATTGTAAACAGACAGTTGAAATACCAATGAAAAACAAAAACAGTGATAAAATGAAAATGTTTTCATTATGCTTTTAGCAATCTACTACAGTAGTTGTCAAAGCTAATTCAAGAGAGATATTTATTTTTAACCGACTTCCAAAAAGGAGACGGTTCTCAATTCAACTGTATTTTTTTTTTCGATTAAATTATTGTTTTGAAAAGAAAAATCATTAGTTCTCATTGAGCTTTTTGGAACTTACTATTACCATACAGTAGCGATCATCCATTAGCAAACAGACTATGGTGTATAATTATTATTACTTTTAAATACAATGTTTTTGGTGCTAATTATTACGAGTATAGTTAGTAAGATTAATTTTCATACTGTAATTACCACTTACTTAATTATGTTTGTAATTAAAATTACAAAATAAAATTAGAGTAAACAGAGCAAGACTGTTCAGTGTTTAGACCTAGATTAGAACTATTTACTCTAATAGAGTTCTTTAGCACTTTGTGGCAGAATTTAAGCATTATGAGCCTCAATCAGACTTGGCTAGTCGCAGATCGGGCAATATTTAACTAAATTGGATGTAGACGTACTGAATGCAGCCCTGGTAGTACTGTTATCTGTTCTGTGGCTTTGGTTCTTTAATACAGTAATAACTAGCAGCATACTGGCGATATTAAAAATATACTGGCAATATTAAAAATTGTTATTAAATGTAGTTTTGCTGCTGAATCGTGCTGTTGCTATGTCTGATTAAGGAAAAACAAAATGGAAATCAGCATTTGGTATGAAAGCAGTAGCTCAAAAACAAAATGTTTTTTTTGTAAGAACTCTTCAAATACAGGATTTGGTAAATGATTTTTAGTTTTTGTAATTTTTAACACAACCACATTTAAGTACTTAGCAGTACTTAGCATTGCATGTTATTGATATTGACCCACTTTTACAGTATCAGGCAAGTGTGACATTCCATTTTGAATCTTATCAGGGGCTGACAGAAGGATCGTAATCATGCGTGCAAGTTATCTAAGAGTGCAATACAGACAGTATCCCGCCTTGAACCCTGCTCATCACTATAAACATAACCTAGCAGTTGTATGAAGCATTTATTGTATAATACGCTCTAATAATACGGTGTCCTAGCGAAGCCGGTTTGTCTCGATAATACCCACGTACCTATTTATTTTTACACATTACGCACACAGCTGTATGTCGGCTCACCGCTCGCAGCTCGCCCGGTCCACGGGAAAATCACTAATATAACGTGAACTACACAAAACCCAATTTAAACACAGCAACTATCCGGCGTAAACTTGCATTAAAATGAGGCTAAAACGCTATATTTGGAACGAGTTTATCGAGAACGCAAGAGAAATTGTCCAGCGAGAAGCGGTAAAAGTTGCCCATTAAAACCAGTATTCCAGTAGTTTTTATAGCAAGTAGCCTGGTACGTACCTCTTTGTCGTCCACCAGCAGTGCAAACACCTCCGCGAAACAATTCCTCAGAGAGAAATCACAAAATCGTGCACAACACGACCGAAGCACGGCGCGTGCTTCCACAACTCACAGCCGGCGTGGAATATTCACAAATCCAGTCGAACACTCGATATTAAAAACAGAAAAACACAGATTAACACTAGCTTATAATCTATGAATTCCACAAGAAATATCTAAATTAAGTTTAACAAAAACGAAAAACGCGCCAACTGTCAAACTAAAAAACTACAAGCACCGAGAGACGCGCCGCGCGACCGCGCAATCCGAGTCCGTTTTGCTGACTGACGTTGCTACGCTACACACGGTCAGTCACGACAGCTCGGCAACACAATTTCATGCGCTACACACGCCATACGACAAATAGCTCGGATGGCGCGTTCTGTCGCAGTTTACTTTTCATTTATTATTATATGAATAGTAGCTGTTCTGTTATCTCATAATTGATAAAATATTACATATAACGTCAACGTTATCTATATCGCGATGCGACATAAATGAGATAACCGCTCGAACGAACGTGAATTCCGGTCGTATAGTAATGCGACCACGGTGAAAAGATCTCGGCGAACTACGAAAATATGTACGATCCGACACTCGTCTATATCCGTACGGAATAGACGTTGGCCAGACGCGCATGCGTCAGGCAAGGCGAGAGCGCGACGTCAGTGAATGACAAGCCCTGCGCTTGTATTAACCGATCGATTTCAAAAGAAATGTGATGTTTAGCGTACAAAATATCTAAGCAGAAGTTTAGTATTCAGGCATAACACCCAGTTAAAATTATATGAACAGCAAACAGTACTAGTATTGGTCTAAACTAGCTTGAATTTCTGAGCTTAGTACCGCTGGTATGAATTTTACTCTCATTGGGAAGTAATTTTGCAGGTTCAGAATCAAACTTTCACAATTTTCACAATACATTAAAAATGTAGTAGAGTTCGTTTTGAATATTTATGACTATTCATTTTTCTAATTTAATAAAAAAATAAGTAAACGATCTATTTTAATTCTCTGAATTTCAATCTTAAAAACAAGCATGACATGTAGTGACATTAATTATTTTGGGTGAGTAAGGAAACCACAAACAATTTTTATTCAGTAATTTTTTTTATTTTACAACCCGCTACTCATTTAGACATAATATTTTAATCATTCATACATTTTTCAAAATATTAAATTCAGTGCCTAGCCATTTGCATGTGTGTACTCTAGCACACCTTGAAGAGATTAGCATATTGCTAGCGCTCAAACAAATTTATTTGTTACTCTATTGCCTTGCAGATACGTGCTTCATTAGCAGTATCTATGCGTCAATGATAACAATTATCACAATCAAATATTTATTCAGAATTACAATTTTTTAACGACATTTATACCGAATCATAATGAAAATAGATGAAATAACCTTGCATGTATGTATTTAATCACGTAAATATGGTTTTATTTTACTATCATTGTCATCTTCATGATGTCAGCCAAGTTGCGCTTTTCAGCTGACTTTCACAAAATGAAAAAGTATTGTAGCATTTTTTAAACATACATAAAAACCAAATCAAATCTATAATTTTGTTTAATTTTTTTTTTTTTGCATAATTTTCTATACATTTCTCTATTTCAGTATGCTATTCTGTTTTCTGTGCCGTTGTTTTTAGCTTTTCTTACTTGTGCAAATGTATAACTTTGTCTTCCCAAACCAATATTCATTTTTTTAAATCTGCTAATCAAATCGACGTCGCTGACATCATGATTTACCAAGCAGGAACACAATCGAACAGTTCAAGGTTGATAGAAGATGGAAAACAGAGACCTTGCTTGTACCGAAATACACGTAAAACAATACGGGATCAGTTGTAGCATTTTAGATTGACAAGGTGACGTGGTAGGCGTGATTCGTGATTGACTAATTTTAGACGGGAGATGATTGAATTAGTAGGAACTGTGCAATGCTATTTTCATTGATTGTGCTAACAATGAGTCCCCATTTTGTTTAAAACATTTCCAATTATTTTAAAATTACGATGTAGCTGGCTGTTTTGAGGCTGACTCTACTGAGATATTTTTTAATAAATAGTTTTATTCCACGAAAATTATTACAATATAATTATTTGCAATATTAAATATTTCTGAATCTGAATCTGAATCTGCAATATTCTGCAATAATCTGCCAACATTATCTGTCAAACTCCGCAGTTATTGAGTAGAGGTGGTCTAGTTTGGATTAAAGAAACTGACTTTAATGAAATAAGCTGTCAAAAAGCAAACGGCTTATTCATATGATATAAACGTTATTTTTTCATAGGGCAATCTTTAAATGCGTTTGGCTATAAATTTAGACACATTAGTTTTATTCCAGTAGCATTTCAAAACAATAAGCTGCTCTGCTGTCAATTCATAGTTTGAGATGTCTAAAAGAGATAGCTCTTATTATTGTGACAGGTTGATTGAAACTTTTTACCATTTTTTCGTTTCTCTTATTTAAACGTCACACATATATGTAAAAATAAATTCATCTCTTAATCTTCGGTACATTTGCTAGTGTGATAGTAAACAAAATCAGGATAGTCTATTCGTATCGAAAGTTTTAAATCTCTGGATAATGAGACTCAAAATGTTCATAAAGCGTTATTTATCACGCACACCAGCAGCACAAAGTAAGTAGATAGGAGCAGAAGGCCAGCTCTCAATTTTGATTTTAACTACATATACTCAACCGTAGCGTTAAGGCATCATTTAGGAACCCTACGAAACCCACACTCGACCAACAAAATTCACATATTAATTTTCCTAACCTCCTTATTGCATTTGCCAGATGTTAATCAAGGCATTTCTTATTATATTCTACTGAATATTATATTTTTGATGATATGTTTGTGGTTGCTAAAAGAAATGTAGTTACATGACTCGATAAACTTTTCAACCACAATATTGACCGGTGGCTGCCATAGCTTAACTGTTTTTAACATTTAAGTTATGTGTTCTCGGGACTGGTGGTGTTCGGATGACATGAGCTGGGATCCTCGAACGTCTATGTGAGTTTGTGCTTGTTATCGCTCGGAATATCGACCCAGCCTTCTGTACCTATTTATTTTGCACCAGTAACTGTAGCTACATTAGATACACATCTAAAATAGCTGGAGTTCAAACAATGCATAGACTAAACAAAGGAGAGTCAATCTGTCTATCCAATGATTTTATGTTCGCAACTATATTTAGGTATCGATAAATTATCTGTATTATGTTACAAGGTTCGGAGGTTGAGAGGTTTTGTTTTCATTCTAATCTTTCTCCTTATTTTAACTACAGACATGGACACCCTAGTTACATAGATAGACATAAATTTATATATACCTACTCTCAACCAAAGAAGAGTAGGTAAGTTGAGTAGTGTAAAAATCTCAAGTTCCAGTTTTTAATTAGATAGGTACCGAGTAAAATTATATTTGATAAGTTTAATCCCACACCCTGACAAGTGCCTTAGAGATAATACTAAAGTAATATTTCTACATATCTACTGACGCACACCACATTTCGTTTGACGCACTATTTTGGAGCGATATGAAGATAAGGATAAGAATCGTAACTTTTATCATAATTTGTTTCTTAAGTAGGTTCTTAGAAATAATTCGTATGTCTAATTACTGCGGTAATATGCCGTTTAAAACGGTTAATTTTGGTCCATGATAAAATAATTGTATGAATATAAGAAGAATTTCTATAAAAAAATGTTTTAAAAACTCACGTCTTAAAATACGTTTCGAAAAACGATGATCGTGAGCATAATTACCTATCTTGTAAAAGCTAAGATAGTATTTGCGTTCAGTTCTTTCAAAATGATTTGGTCGGCCCGCCCGGCGACAGTGACGTCACGCCGGCGCGCGCAACACAGCATCGATCGGCTGCCATATCGTTTGCTGCAGCGAGATTCCTCCTTAAGATGTGGGGAAACCATTTACGATAGTGTACATATATTTATTATTTTTGTTACTACATACGTAGTACAATAGAAAACACTTTATTGACAATTAATTTTACAAAAAAAAAGTGTAGCCAACTTCAATTGCTTTTGATTTCAGCGTACTGTATGAGTAGGTCGACAAGATAAAGAATTAGATAAAAATAAATTGTCAAGAGCGTGTCGAGAACTCGAGATACACAAATAATTCATATTTTTTGTAACGCATTTGCGGTTTTCAAAATAGTTTTAAAACAATGATCCCATTGTGCACATCACTTCTACGAGTAGAACTACTACACTACTACTACTACTATAGAATATACATACAGGAAGACTAACTTATTACTATAGTCTAACTCTAACATCTTGGAAAGTCTACTATGAGACACATTACAAGTGCCTGAACCAAAAGTGTAGTATAAAACCTGTGTACGTTTGTTGTGAAAGCCCTATTTAATACACATACGAGGAAGTGTTGTTCCAAAAATATGAACACCGATTTCCATGTATGACATGCAGGACAGTTGGAATTATCAATTTCAATTTTGATTAAAATTATTAAAATTATCAATTTTGATTTTTATTTTGATTCAATTTTGATTAAAATCATTAAAATTATCAATTTCAATTTTGATTTTAAAGTTTAATTTATATATAAATTAAGATCTATCATAATAATTATCATATCTTGTAAGGGTTTCCTGAACAAAACAAATTGAACTTTGAAATTAAATTATGCAAAAAAAAATAAGTTTAAGATCATTCTGTATTTAAAAGTGAGATAATCTAAAATGAAACCAAGGTAAAAAATCCAAGAATCCTGGTATTATCTTATCGAAGGTTATAATCTATTTAGGGTTATCAAAATAATTTTATTTTAAACTATATAAGTTTAATTTTATGAACGATTGAGATGTTTTCACATTTGGAGTTACATTACGTTATTTTATTCTAAACTAGTGATGTAGTAATTTATAATTTTTGTATTTTAAAAAATGACATATATATTTTTTTCAATTTTTAAAACTTTTTGAGTAACAGTTGGACTATAATCTTGTTATTATTAATTTGCTTGTTTGAACTGTACTTACGGGATCAATTCGAATTGACCGTGTGTCGCGGACATTTTTCTTTTTGCCGTCAAAACCTAATAATTTTTTTGACATTGACATTCTGATTTTTTACCAACAGCATTTTTTATTACGTTGGCACCACGTTTCTTGCATACCTACACTCAATACGAAAAAGGTTGGTCCATGTAAATCGGAATTATTTTTATGGTCTACGGATTTCAGAGATTTCAGATTTCGCGCAACGCTTATAACATATATAATATAAAATGGTAGGTACAAGCAATTATTATTATGAATTTTATAAACGTATTTGAAATACTGAAACGAAACAAACCAATTTGTGGGAATAAATAAAGTGTGTTTTATTTTAATAGCATAATCTACGAAGTCCAGGACTCAGCAAGGGAAAGCAATGTTAGCCAAAACATTACTAAACTAAAAGTAGATAACTGTAACTGGTAATACACATTAAACTTATTTATGTTTAATTAATAACGTGTACAGTAAGTATACACGACACGTGTTTCGTAAAGTTTCTTTACGAGACTCATCTGATATCACATTCGTTCTGCGTATCTACTTACCTACATTACCTTGTAAAACTGTGTTTTTTATATTTACTGGAAAAACTAGCGGCACCCCCAGGGTTTACCCTAATTTTTCAGGATAGATTAATTAAGATTAATTTAATTTGCATGTATTTGTTTTGTTTGTGTTCTATGTATTTTACTCGTAGGAATAATAGTATTTTTGGAAAATCTATGTTATAGGAAAAATGCTGTTGAAAAGGAAGGCTCACTCACCTTAGGCACAAGTTTTCTTCCGTCTTCAACCGGGGTCTCTTCGCATGCTTGATTAAATATTTAAATAGATAAGTACTAAAGATCTACCTACGTCATTACTACGAGTAGCTATGTATCTTAGCACATCTTTAATGGTAAGTCAGTCATTAGCTGGATTCTAGCTTACTTTAGTACCTTCATCTTTCTATGACTACAGGCTAGGCATTTGACCACAGCACCGCAAGTATGGTAGATCGGTGAAGACTGTGTAATAGATAAAATTGGGTTTTGTCGACGAAAATGAAAATGGTAAAAATGACGAATAAAATCGATGCACCTAGTCAAGTCTTGGAGTCGAATCGAAACTGATTTTGTCGACGGCAAATGTCAAATTTGGTGATCAATAAAATACCGTACTTGTAGGTACTTGTTCTGCATGTCATCTAATGCCTTACTTATAAACACTACTGAAATTTAATCACTGCCAATCAATCATCTTTATCCAGAAATGGTCAGTACATTTTAGCTGACCATTTCTGGTTAAAGTGAAATGTCACGTCTTAGACTAAAATAAAAGTCTAAGAGCCTTATCACACTAGCGGTTCGGAAGCGGATGCCGGGCGGAGCGGACGCGCCACGAATGCGTCGCGAACACGCCGCGGTTGCGCAGCGAATTCGTTGCGGACGCGTGGCGAATACGTTACGTTTTCGTCGCGTGTTTGTAGCAAATTATCGCTGTACAATACACTCAGTAACAAAATGGATTCCGACGAGGAAACACTGCTTTTGGCTTTAAAATTACTTCGAAGACGCGGGAGACGAAAACGAAAGCATCGACAAATTTGGGAAGATCCATTAACAGTTAATCGAATGGAGGAGAGCGACTACTTTGTGTTGTTTTGCAAACGAATAAAAAATAATCCAAAACAATTTCGTTCCTACCTGCGAATGTCGAACCTACATTTTATGAGTTGTTGCATCTGATACAAACTGACATAAGACATAAAGACACACATTTGAGATTATCAGTGTCACCTGAAGAAAGGCTCGTTATTACGTTTGTACGAGACAGTACAAAATGGCGTCCACTTTGCTGTTCGCGGCGATCCCGTTGCGCGTCCGCAACGAATTCGCTGCGCAACCGCGGCGTGTTCGCGACGCATTCGCGGCGCGTCCGCTTCGCCCGGCATCCGCTTCCGAACCGCTAGTGTGATAAGGCTCTAAGTGTCACGTGCGTAAACAAGATGACATTTTATAATCAGTAGGGCCGGTTTATAAGTAAGACTGCTTGCCTAACAAGAAGTGTCCCAAACTTGAACACATATAGTTTCTTAGTACCTTGGCGACTAATTTTTAAATTGAGGGAAGTAGCTAACCAGTCGAGTAATGTAATACAAAGTACCCTACATCAAGAAATGATCATTCGAATCAGACGTCTAGAATAAAACTTCCTGTTTAGACATTTCGGAAATAATTTCCTACTCGAAATAAACCTGGAATTTTCTGGGAAATAGAGTTTGTGTGTTTAACTGTTTATTCTGCAAAAATGTTTACTTTTTTTTAGGAAATTACTGATGTTTGATAACAATTACTACATTGCATTTCCGCTAGGTTAGACTGTTGAGACTTAACTTATCATAGTTTATTCCACCATTGTTCGCAGTTTTATGCAATAAATTTAACTTCACTTTGCTGAACTAAACTCACAATATGGCGCCTGACGTCATCCAGCTAGGGGGTCATGCATTAATCACGTGATGTTTTTTAACGACCTCCCTCTGGTGATACATGGTAAGGTTATAAATTACCCCCCCCCCCCCTCCCCACGCCAATGTCATGTCAATATATCTTAATATGGCGGTCAAACGCAAGCCTACATGTATTAACAAAAAAAAAATGCGTATTTTTTATTCGTACAAATTGTACTATGGAAACTGACGTGGTTTTGACACATTTTGTTAATGAACACGGAAATAGTCACATAAAAATTATGTAGTTTACTTACTCCTTCCTTTTTGTCTGTAATTTTTGGTGTGAACAATAAAGAGTTTATCTATCTATCTATACACGTGATATTTCTCTACACTCCCTTGTAATATTTCGTGATGTTTTCCGAACCCCCTCCTCCCCTCTCGAGCTTCACGTGATTAATGGACGATCCCTAGTCAGGAAAACAATGATCTATAAAATCGCATCCTACGTACATATCTGTAGTTTTACTATGTAGGTACCTTGTGTTTATGACGGCAATTTAAAATAGGCAACAAGATCATAAAATCCCGTGTACTTGGTCTATTTTATCTGCAGCTATTTTATTTGACTATATTAACAACATTAACCACTTATTTAACAACTTTCCGGATTGACGACTTGTTTGGCTCAGTGGTAACATATCCGCCTTATAAGGCAGAGGTCCCGGGTTCGATTTCCGGCCGGGCAGATGTTTGAATGAAGAATTTAAATATCTGTTTTGGGTCTGGGTGTTAGTTTTCCTTGTCTTGTGTGTTCCATGGCATCCCCGACACAGGATTTATCCGAACGGATTTATTTTTATTTTTTTTAACGTTTATTTGATCTCTTACCTAAACCGAGAGGGTATCGTTTTCCTAACCATATTAATCAAACTAATTTTTAACCGACGAAGAAACGGAGGAGGTTTTCAAGTCGACGCGTTTATTTTTTTATGACCACGCAGAACTTTGTTTAAAGAAGTCCGATTTTGATAATTCTTTTTTCTGTTTGTACGTTTGTCAGGTTGCTATAGCTAAAATGATTTACATGGATTTTGACATGGAAGTAACTTACTTTACCTTGGAAACTTACCTACCTTGGATTAACGATTAGATTTAATCCCGTAAAATCTAATAGTTCTTTTAGGATAGCAGATAAAACCATAGGGCGTGGCTAGTTAAGACATATTGTATGAACACAGTATGGTATTGGTACTTTTTGAGATTTTTTCTTTATAAAATTATCACCTTTTTGTTGTTATTTTGGAGAATTAGACAGGCGGCGTCATGGCAACCCTACATTTTTAGAAATGGCTTTCACTTTTTGTCCTTCTCTCCATTGGAAAATTCTTCTGCTGGTACTCGATGATAAAGGGTTACCTACAGTGCCCTTTCAGTCCATAAATCTTAGCTCTAATTAAATATCTTTATTGTAAAGCCTACACAATATATCATAGCAATTTTACTTACGACGCTACTGCTATTAGAAACACGAAGAAAAATCTTCCGTGACTTTGGAGAAGAAAAAAATTGTAACAACAACATGTATTGGTACATGCGAGAATAAAACACATAACACACATTCATAATAAGTATAAACACATAAATATTATTACATTAGAAATCGGGTAAGTGATGAAAAATGACTTAATCACAACCAAATGACGAATAAAAATGTAGGTAGTAATTGTATATATTTTATTTTTATTCAAATGCTTTTAGTAATCTTCCCTTTAGGGTCTAACTTACAAGCCGTGCTTAAACTTAACCAGTGCTTAAAATTCTCCGTCTTCTTTTCACGCGACATTTCACATCAGCTAGAAGTTGGTGCAGCATTTTAATCAGTTTAAAAAAGGCTAATCATTAGGCTGCACGTTAAACAAAATTAGACATTACCACTACGACATAGAGTTCAAAATTAGAATCAGTTTGTTGGCATCTTTATAGTAAAGTAGAATTTTTTGAACAAAACAAAATAACACAAAAAAGAAAAGAAAATCACAAATAAAAAACAGAGCTTAGGTCATTGCTGTCCGCGGATAAAGTACCAGCTAGGCTAGGACGTTACCTCGTTAACTAGCAATACTAATTATTTGGGCGAGGTATGCACCAGTTAGTCGTTTCATCACTCTCTCTCTAAAATACGAGGTTATTCATAAAGGGTATGCTAAGCCGAAAAGGGCTGATAGTACTCATCATTATGAACAACTTTTACTATGAAACCACCCCGGAATTCGCGAAAAAAAAAATCAGCTGTACCATACATTTTGTCGAGTGTCATTGACATTTTTCTATGGAGCTGCTGATTTTTTTCCCGAGTTTCTGGGTGGTCCCATAGTAAAAGTTGTTCATAATGATGAGTACTATCTGCCCTTTTCGGCTTAGCATACCCTTTATGAATAACCCTCTGTAGGTATTATAAATAGGTAAAGGGTAGGTAGGTAACTCACCTGACTAGATTCGTCAGACCAGCAGGTTGCCTTTCTTTGCTCGAGTCCGCCGCGAACGATGCATCCCACAAGCCACGCCTCACCCAAACCGTCCTTAACTAGAACTACTGCACACTACCAAACATCTACACGCATACTTGAAGGCAAATCTAAAGTCTGACTTAGGCGTTTAGTAATCCGATCGGTCTCCCGGACTATCGTTTAGTATTTCAATTAGTCGGCTGTGTCCCGGACTATCTTCCGCGGTTTTTAGTTTTCATACGTGACGAAGCACGCTTCCTATACCCGTCTCGCTCCATATAAAGCGTTTTTCAGGGAGTGGTCGGATGTTCTGTCTCTGTCGCACGTCAGGATCTGGAACAAGAAAAGCTTTGATTAGTCTTCCAGCATGAATAATCTTGGTGGCGGAACATTTGAATAATTTGATTTCCTGAAGTAGTTTACTCAAGTTAGTCCTAACTTTAGGATTAAGCTTTTACCCGCGGCTGTACTTGTTCTTTATTATAGTGTGACTAACATAATACCTACAGGGTTGTACGGAAAGGTTTACCAAGTCGAAAAGGTTCATCCTTATGCTCAAAGTCATTCGTTCATTGTTACAACTATAAATCGCGCAAAAAAAACTGAAATTTTGAAAGGCTGTTTTGTAGCTTCTTATTCCTTTGATCTAATTTTACGTTACATTTGAACTTCATTTTAACGAGTAAAACCGCAAAAGCAGCTAATAAACCATAATGTTTGCATTTTGTCCTTTTTTTTTTTTTTAAATCTTTATTTAATTTTAAAGAAGGGTTTTGTCAACAATGACAATGCCACCCTGTAGTTCTAACAACATATAAAACCGAAACCGAAACATTTAACAACAAGGACACTTAAAATTTTGAAACAAAAAATATATTTGCAGCAGTATCTTGGCTTCTCCAGAAGTAGGAGCAGCCAAGATACTGTTACAACAACCTATATTATATTCGAGGCACGCCAGAGCTCGGCGCTGGACCTCGTACCGCGCACACTCCGCCAACACGTGATGCACGTCCTCCACCGACCCGCAAGTACAGCATAGTGGTGATTCTGCTTTCCTTATCAGATACTTGAATTTGTTGGCTGGGATGTGCCCAGTTGTCCTTTAACTTTCCCCTCTAAGTAGGTATAAGAATTGTTTTCATGTAACATTTTATTGAACATAAAAAATGAAGAAACAAGGCAATATACTTTTATGTATGGTGACAAAAAATTACCCGTAAATCGTAAACCCAAACATAACGGATACGACGAGTAACGACTAACGGTTCTATGGGTCGCGTAGCGCCGTAGAGACACGTAGCTGCGTAGCGCGTAGCACTCCCCGTGGAAATAATTTGATTATTACACTAAAATACTGAAATTAAACTAGTTAGTTGCTCCGTACTGTTACCTCACAACGTTTAGTCATACAGTGAGAAAAATACGAGTAGTTCATAAGCCATAAACTGTTTAAAAAGGTAACCTAACTTGAATATGGAAATTGGATTACCTATCCATAAAAAATGCAAGTAATTTTTTTATAAATTACATTTCACACAAGACACAAACAACATAACAAAACAAAATTAACAAACAAACAACAATTTGTTCTACATTATTAACATTTTCATTGCTCAGACTTAGTTGTTCGTCTTTTCCGTTGAAGAATATGTAAGTATCGTATATTCAAAGGAAATAAAGAAAAGAATATAACGTCTGTCGTTAAAAAAATCACTACCTCCACTGCTTCCCCACCCATTTAGCGTCGGGCGAAGGGTGAATGATTGATAAATTAGTAAATGATTATTTTAAGTGAGCACTACTTCCAAGAAATAAAAGGAAACTACAAATTATTGAAATAAACTGCAAAATTTTTGCAATTTATGTTTCGTCTTCATTCGAAAATTGCTTTATCATTTCGCTTTGTTTTGATTTTTTTTTATGAAACCATAAGGCATTTTAAATCACCAGAAAAACTACTTTATCCAAAAAAAGTAAAAGTAAAAACGCAAGGTAAAAAAAGGAAAACAGAAAAACCATAAAAGTATAAATTGAAAAAAACAAAAAGTGGTCACGGCAACTACAGCAGTGGGATTGAGAATTTCTCTAAACGGTCAAAGTGCCAGATTTTTTTTTAAATTTTGGATTTCGAACACTCTTAGGAATAAGGGGTGTTGGTAGACTGAGGGTCGGGGGAGACGACCAGCCCCCCGAAGGCTGGCTTACTGTGTAGTAACGGACCACCGATGTACTAGCAATTCGAACTTGACCGCATGAAACACGGGAGCAAACTTCGTTTGCGCGATGCAGAACTTTTCCTTCTAAACCTTTATTTATTAAAAAATATGTTAAATTTTAAATTAGAAATGTTAGAAAAACATGTTTTTGGCTAATTGGGATTTAAATTGCAAGGAAATATTGGATGATTTCTTTTTAAAACGAAAAAATGTGATTTAGAATGATGTAATTTGTTAAAGCGCCATCTGTAGTGATCTATGGAAATTACGTCGTTAGCAATGATCTTATAAGCGGAGGCAAAAATAAATCATTTAATTTTTGAAACATTCTTTTGATAAGTTTTATTGACACTTACTAAAATAAATAGATATTCGAAAATGTGAAAAATTAACAAAAAATAAACTTTAAATTATTTTTTGGCCTCTTTAATTCTATCACAAAATATTTTTTTCTTCAATAACAATTAACAAAAAGACATCTAAAAAAGAAACATAAATTCTACCTATATAAGTATAAAATTAAAAAGTAGTCCGAGAGCTACGAACAACCGAATGAATGAAACAAACTACAAACAATATCCAACTACCCACATTTCGAAGCCAATCGAAAACCAATAAATAAAACAAATCAGCATCGCTTTGATGTAAATCCGAATGATAATCATTCATCATGTTTCACAATTTCAATCCGATTTCCACGCGAATAAATATTGAAAACAATCAAAAACCTACCTACATACAATACATTCTTCGTTTTATAGTTATGTTATTTTGTATCTCGAATGGCTGTTTTCCATAGACCCCTTGGTGAATGAAACTGTGGGTGATCCAGAGTTCTTTTTGCGATGGTTTGTGTTTGGTTGGTCGTTATTGAAGAGTAGCCAAGATGCTGTATATTGCGGCCAAGAGAAATAAACTGAACAAATACCTATTTAAACGCACGCGCATCTAACATCTACACTGCGTATCAAGTTTTGGTACATTTATTTATTTACAACTATGTACTTGCCTCTAAAAATTTTACTCGAGAAAATGGACAAAAAAAGGCACCAAAAATTGTTGAAGTTTACCTACGAGTACAACAATTTAGACACATTCAAGGTATTACAGAAAGGTGTGATCATATTGAAAGATTTGAATGAATATTTTTTTGAATCATATCCCGAAAAATCGAAATAAAAACTTTGTATTTTATTTTAAAAATCTATGTTTGATTGTGTTCAATGATGAATATTTGATGAGGATAAACTGATAATTTCAATTAATGCACTGATGCTAAATTACAATGTATCGGTTTAGCAAATATTTGAATCTGAATCGGAATTTGCATACCACTAATTAATTATTCCATAGTGAAGACAGCGCATTACATTACGATGTCCCATTCCATTGTGGCCACTATGCTACACTTCACTAGTCACGCGCTAACCGCATCATAGGTGACCTATGCTATTAAATAAATAAATAACGTTTTACACTCATAGCTCCCCACTAGGATATCCTGTGTCAGGGATGCCACAGAACACACACAAAGACAAGGACAACTAACACCCAGACCCAGAACAGATATTTAAATTCATCATTCAAACATCTACCCGGCCGAGAATTGAACCGATCGACCTCTGGTTTTTAAGGCGGATATTACTACCGCTGAGCCAAATAGGTCGTATTCATAGATCTATTTAGTTCCCAACTCATGTGCTTTTACAGCAATTTTAAAACCAAATAGCCAAGGGTGAAGTGAAACATTCACGCTGAGTGCCTTTTAGTGCAACGCCAGACGACAGCGCGATATCATGACGTCACTGAATACTCCTATTTATTCTGTGACGTGCCGTTGGGTGCATATTGAAATGTCTTGCAAAAATGAAAATAGACTTAATATAGTTTTAGAGGCGTTGGCGCTGTGAGAGGCTTTTAGTGGCTTAGTATACCCTTTATGAATAACCCTGTATAGCTTATAGGGAGTTATTGTGAAGTGGAAGAGTGACGTCATAGCACCTATTATTACTAGGAACGTAAGAACACTGGCATGTAGTCTCAGATAGAAAAAGTTTAATTTTATTACATTTAAGTACGATGCTACATGAGCGAAATTGCTGCACCAGACAGAAATCTTATTTATAAAAAAAAAATGTATGGAACATATTTTTAGTTTTGCACATAATATACTGTCTGTAGACCTGTTATCAAAAGGGCTCAAATGAAGCTCGATACAACCTTCAAAATACAATTGGATTAGAAATCTATCTATTAAAAACACTGTTTTTGTCTTATACCCAAAATAGAAAAAACTCCTTGTTAACACCAGAAATTATGACGAAAATGATAATAAAAGTAAATGAGAATATAAGTAAATATATTTTTGTAACAAAAATATATTTACTTATATTCTCATTCCGAGTATTCCCGAGAATATAAGTAAATATATTTATATTAACAAAAATATATTTACTTATATTCTCGGAATACGGGAATACTCCTGCAAAAAATAAGTTGTTTACGAAGATCGTTTGTCATAGGTGAAGGTCACCGAATGTGATCGAAACTAGTCGCAGTAAACGACTTAATTTGTACGTGAGTATACCCGTGTTAATTATAACAAAATGTGTCAAAACCACGTCAGTTTCCATTGTAAAATAGAAATGCAATATAAGGGTTTCTTGTTAAACGGTGTAAAATTTGTATATTAGATTTAGACTTAAGTAATCATTTTTGGCCTTATTTTTTATGCTATAAATTACTAGAAATAAAAAAAATAAAAAACACGCTTTGTTTAGTGTATTGTCATCGGTCCTCGATATATCTACAAAGTTTGAAAGAAATCTGACCGTTTAAAGTGGGTCAAAAACGCGCCCAAGGGAGTCGGTTACAAACATACAGGTGAAACGAATAAAAGCGTGTTAATAAAAATACTACGGAATCCCAAAACCCAACACTCCCCTTGGCAAAAGCCCCAAGTATCCATCGGTATCTATATTCTATAGTCAATCTGGCGACATCCATCTCTGGGCGACGTTTAAGTGGAGGGGGAAGGCCTTGACCCAATGGCGGCCCTCGACTCAGGGCTGCCACTAGCACTAATTTATCTTGTAAGCTCGTTTTATGTTTGTGATGGGAATGACGTAGTAGATAAATAAATGTACCTAAACAGGGCTATGACGAAAGGGAATGCTAAGCCGAAAAGGGCTCATATTACTGCTTATTATTCATCATAATGAAGAACGTTTACTAAGGGGCCAACCTAGTATTCGCGTAAAAAAAGTCGAGTGTCATTGACATTTTTCTATGGAACAGCTGATTTGTCGTAGATAAACAGATGTTTTTTTTTAAATTCAGTTGTATGGTTGAAGTTGTATGTGAATAAAGACTGGCTATCGGATAATTCACAATGAAATCTGCGGAGTGCGGCAAACAATCCTAATTTATTACACTCGCGGCTTTGCCCGCGTTGTGAACAAAAAACATAGCCATTTCACCAGAGGATACTAAGTTGCCGTTGTTCTAGCAGTGAAAAAGTTTTTAATTGCGATTGCGATACAGTGGTTTCGAAGATAGTATGTTTTATCACAATTTTACAAAATACAACTAAAACATTGAAAAACTCATTTATTGTCAAAAAATTGCTCAAATAGAATAACAGACATAAGCATCTATGTTATTATGCTTGGTTTTCGTGTACAAATATCTATTTTTGCTGTAAAATAAAGATGTTTTGTATGTACTGTATAATTTTACAGTGTTTTGTGTATCGAGAGACAGCCCTAGCTCGCCCTTTACGTGTAGCTTTTGCTTTGACCTAAAATTGAAGATGAACCGAGACTTGGCTTAATCCTTTTATGATGAGACCATCTACAACGGTACAACGAAATACTGCTACGATTTAAACAAAAATAAATATAATAGATCGGTAGCTTGTTTACTTGTTTGTGATCTTTATTGTTCACACGAAAATGACTAATTAAAGAAAGACAAAAGCAAAAAAAAGTTAGTTAAAGCTAAAAATCGTGTGACTACAGAAAAGGAACCTACACATTATAGCCACGTAGCCATGAGTAGTCACAGCCTACTGAGAAATTAACTTTCAAACTGTTTTATGACGTCACAGTCGCATAGAACCTTCGATATAAGTAATGAGAATACCTAAGCGACTTTACAAACTTATTTATAAAGTTGGCCAAACGATGGACCTAAAAACTTTTCACAATAAGTTTTCTGTTTTGTTCAGAATTTACGATGGTGGCTCCCCTTTTCAACTTCATAGATAAGTTTGCCTGTGCTTAGTTTATGGGAAACGAGCGCGCGTTAATACGACAATTGCCTTCTTCCGGGGCACGCGTGCAGCCGCGCGTTTTCATTGTTTGATTTTGTGCCTACGGTTTTGTGCCTTTAATTCTGTTCTTACGATTTTGTGTCTTATTTTTGTGTTTATTGTTTTGTTATTTCAGCTTTGAGTCTATTGTTTTGCGTCTACAATTTTATTCTTACACTTCTTACTCTTACGGCTTTGTTACGATTTTGTGCACATCATTTTGTGTCTACGATTTTATGCCTACTGTAAGCCGGCTTAGAAGCTATTCTGTTGTAAAGGGCAATGTAACCAAAGAGGATAAATAATTAATTTGGAAAGAAAGATTCTAAATGACACATCATAATTATATGACTCGTACCCGATACAGAGAATTTAACATTAATTTTACATTAATGAACTTTTAGTGTAAAACGTTACTTGAATTTATTTATTCGTCTAATGCCATGCCATGGCAGTAAATTATTCAGGTGAATAAAAAATTAAACGGAAATATTAAATACGTAGTACGAATTTAATAATGATATAAAATAAGCTTATGTGGTGGACCCCAGAAAATCTTTTGTATCATGCTTTGACACAGTGGATAAACACATAAACAGTAAGTAATAATTACATATCTTCTAAACCCTGTACAATAGACGTCATCTGCATTAGTTTTCTGTTTATTATCATCATCAGCCTAGTTAATAATAGTTTACCTACTGCTGAACCTAGTCCTAAAAAAGCAAAATCTTAAATAATAAATAAATAATGTGTGAAATGTGTGTATATGTGTGTTTAATGGATCTTTTTAAAATCTACGTAATCTATGTTGTCCGAAGTGTGAATACTTTTTAAATTATCTCCATCATTATTGCATTTGTTGCTCACAGATAAAACAAGTGACTGTGCAAGTCTGCAAGTAGATTATGTTCATACTATTTTATTTTTACGTGCAACGCCTTAACAGGGCTTGTACCTTTGTATATATAACCAGCTGCACCCGGCGGTTACACCCGCTCTTTTTTTTTTTACTTTTAAATCTTCCCTGAACTTATACAAATATTTCAAGATCAAAATTAGTAAAATCGGTCCAGCCGTTCTCGAGTTTTAGCGAGACTAACTAACAGCGATTCATTTTTATATATAAGATAGCTTTTAGTGATAGAAGTAAGCTGTGAACATATGCATTATATAAATAACTACTAAAAATACATCATTTCAATTCTCAATTTCCAACTTTTCCCACCGCATTTACATCCACTGCGGCTCGGTTTCATTCACAAATGCTTTTGGGGAATTAAACGATAGCGTAGGCTAGGCATTGTCGTCCAACGATTGTAATAACATGTAAATTAGGTTACGTAGGGAAGCTTTCGGCCGAATCTGACGTCATCTCACTAATGGATATGTTTTTTTTAGTTTGAAGAGACATTTTGTTTTATTATTCAACTTCTTATCTACTTATATATTATAATAGCGGTCCGTCCCGGCTTCGCACGGGTAGACACTATAAATAGGCATGACGACAGTATCAAAAAATCGCCGATTCAATGCTTTCAGGGGACTAGCCAGATTAAAAAAATTTAAAACACATGTTTAGTTTTATTTAAAAAAAACAGATTATTAAGATTTTCAATAAATTAAAACATTAAAATACAGCAATCGGCCATCTTGTCAGAAACAACAATCACAGCGTATGACGTCACGCCTCAGTGAACTCAGGTCATCCGCCGCTCATCACGCATAGACACAATGACATGTTTACTAGCCGTGACGTCAAATCGACGCCATGACACAAGCAAGCTGTTTTCGGGCACTGTTGAAAAAATATGTGAAAAATGGCTTCAAACTTCGTTAAACTTAAGTTTATTACCGAAATAAAGGCTTTTTTGTAAATAGTAAATGTGTACTCACATTATGGAAGAGGATTTTAAAATCTTTCGTCACGCCTATTGAGATGTGAGCTATCCTATCTCTTAAGTTAGATCGAACTGCACACGGTGTGCAAATTTGATTGAAATCGGTTAAGTAGTTTAGGAGTCTATAGCGGACAAACCAGCTTGGTTTTGATCGGTACTTTTTATGCTATTGAGTGACGAGACGAGCAAATCGCTCGCCTGATGTTACACGTCACGTTTGCCCATAACAGGTCTGTGCGTATTTTTATTACACTTTTCAATTAAATAAATGGATACGCAATATATCTAAAACTACGTATCGTTCATTAGAAGTTACACTACAACTGAATAGAGTAGAATATAATAATATTTTTATTGGACACCAAACAATTTACAAAAAAAATCGAATAACTGAACTGAACTATGTTAACTTACTATTTTACGATGGTATTTTTCATCGTTCACTAAATAAGTAAGTATTTAAATAGTGGTCAAATATAATACGTAGGTATATCGAATATGTATAAGCAAAATTCATCACAGAATTACTAGATCATGCAGTTCGGGACGAACGAATTTACCAAGAGGCATTTGACAACTTAAATCTGATAAGATTGGTTAGTTAACTTATTGCTGAATAATACAAAATTTGGGAGATGGTAAACACGCCTAGCCTCTACTACTCCAATTTTCCATGAGAATGGATATGTAACAGCATTTTTACAGGCGCCATTTAGCCACACCCGCCTGGCAACAACGCCATAAAAACGTGAAGGAGCACGCCATGCGTGGTGCACTGTTAATTTACTTTATTAACAACTAGCTGCCCGCATTTTCCGGGATAAAAGTAGCCTATGTGTCCAGTTCAGGCTATAGGTAAGCTACATACTTTCAGTGCAAATTTCATCGAAATCCGTTCCGCCGTTTTTGCGTGATTGAGCAACAAATATCGAAACTATTCATCTGAAATATTAACTTTACATTTATAATTTTAGTAAAATTTATAATATTAGTAAAGAGGGTAGGATAGCTTGTGCCCTGGGACCTCATGTCTGGTGCTGCTCGACTTCGGCTTAGCATGTTTGGGGATAAAAACATAAAACATGTCTTCAAGTGCTGGATAGTGTCGCCTTTTATGAAAGAAATAATTTTTAAAATCGGTCCAGAGAGGAATACCCTCAAGCCAGCTGCTTTCAATCACAGACTACACTCACGAGAGCAATAATCTTTAATTCGGTAGTCTACATCTTTAAAAAGAAGTAGGTAGGTAACTATCTACTGAATTTATAATACAACTAAAAATATTCTAAAAAGAAAACTAAAAAAAATATGGACTTATTTCATCCAGAAATTATATTAGATCAAAAGTTGTGGAAGGCTCACATTCTTTCGAAAAACGCCGATTGTCTGCAAAAACAACCGATTTTTACAATGGAAACGTACCTACTCCTTATTCATTTGCGTGCGTATCACATGCTAGCCACAACCTTGCGGTCGATGCACTACGAGTATACTATTATTACGTACATTAACCTGTGTATTTTATTGTACATTTGTACTTCTATATCTATTAATGTTATAATAAGCTAAAGTTTGAATGTTAATTTGTAGAAAGTAATCTCCGAAACAACTGGTCAGATTCTTTAAATTCTTTTACCTAAGGAAAACTGTGATACGAGTACCTAAAGCGCTAAAGGCTTCTTTTATTCAATTATAGGCTTGCGTTTGACCACCATCTCGCCTGAAGGTAAGCAATGATGTGGTCTACGATGGAGCACGCTTGCCTAGAAAGAACCGATTCACTCGGAACTTAAAGACACCCAAATTATATCTATCGGGAAAGAACCACTCTGGCAAATTATTCCATACTCTGGCAGTGCGCACAATAAAAGTAGAATCAAAGCGCTTCGTAAGAGTTTATCTATATTTATTTCATAGCCCCAAACTGTTTATCCCGAAAAATCCATGGTTCCTGTAGAACAGCGGGTGAAACCACGAGTCGCTGCTAGTGTTAAATGTAAAACCGTCCATTACAACATCGTTTATCCATTACTTATATTACTAGTTTACCAGTGTCCTATCCTAACCTTGTTCTTCACAATTTCCAGTAAAACACTGATGTGATTTTGATTGCAGGTATTAGAGGTATTACGGTACAAGCACGGTTATTTGTGGCCGGTGAACTCAAGGGTAAACAATAAACGTTTCACAGCTTTCCAATCAACCAAATAACCTGTTATTAAAACTTCTTAACTGACATCTCTGCTACAATATAAATTATACATAGGTCCAAACCAATTATTAGAAAAAGTGACAGCTATTATTATTAAGGTTTATTACCTACTTATTAGTAGAATAGTGTAGTTAATTGTTAGATGACATTAGTTATTAATAAGTTGATAGATTTATAATTGTAGGTGTTTATTGTTGTGAAATAAATTGCTAGGTACTCTGGAACCTAGCCCTGGAGCCGGAGTCTTAGAATACGGCTTCGGTAGCCCCTGCGTGTCGTAAGAGCCGACTAAAAGGGGCCTTTGGGCTCGTGGGTGGTCAGATTTAGGGATTTGGCTACCTTCTCGAACGATCCCAGGGAAGACAACGGCGCGGTGTGGCCCGTATCGTTGTAGGGGCGGGAAAACGACTAACGTCCTGCGAATGCCTCAGGCAACGTGATAGTAAGGGGGCACCAGTGTGAGTTCGTCAGAGACCCTGGTGCCCCCTGTCAAGCCCAGAGGCTGGCCACCGAGGGGGTTTTAGTGGGTGTAACCTCACATAGCCCGGTTGCTCCCCAAAGCAGCCGGGTATCTTTCTAAGATTTCCCCCCCGTCAACAAAAAAAAAAAGGTACTCTGGAACCTTGTCGTTAGTAGAATAAATGATTCTAATTCTTACTCACAAATTAAAACTAAGCTAATTTAAGAGGACTAAAATGATCCCTTCCTCCCTGCCGAACTTGGCTTTGCCCTTGTAACCAGTCTTCTGAACTACCTTAACCTTTTCACCTTTAAAACCTTTTCAAAAAAATGTCCATCATTCTGCAAAATACACCGCTTATGAAATCCTTAATTGCGGCTTATTCCGTACGTAACGTACATCCCACGTGAATGTCACGTGTCAGAACGTAACGTGTTTAACGGACCGGAAGCATCATGGCGGCCGGAAGTGACGCCACCTGAGCGCGTCGCTGTGCCTGTAATGGCGGCAGGCATTTGCCGTTTTTGTGGCATATTATTTATTTTAGAAGTTTCAGAGATAAATATGTTTGTACAAGCTTTTCCAGCTCGGGCATGGCTTAACAATGGTTATACTTTGACAAACAACCGAGACCGCCCCACGCGCCACAGTAGAAGCCAAGTCACACTCTATAAATACAGAGTTATTCATAAAGGGTATGCTAAGACGAAAAGAGCTCATAGTACTTATCATTATGAACAACTTTTTCTATGGGAATAACCAAGAATTCGCGAAAAAAATCAGCTGTTCCATACATTTTGTCGAGTGTCATTAACATTTTTCTATGGAACAGCTGATTATATTTTCGCGAATTTCGGGTTAGTCCCATAGCAAAAGTTGTTCATAATGATGAGTACTATGAGCCTTTTTCGGCTTAGAATACCCTTTATGTATAACCCTGTATAACCCGTTGACAGATCCTATAAATTGACCTATCTCTAATCTAAACTTTTCGTGAAATGTTAATTTTGGAGCCAACCGCAAGCGCGCATAGATACCTATTTAACACATCCCGCGACCTACGACTTTTATGTAACTGTGTTTGTTCGGGTGGAATCTTGCGACTCAATTTTGAACACCGAAGTCGGAATGATTTTGAACCACTTGCCGATGCCCGATTGAGCTGAAATTTGGTGTACGTGTGAAACACCGATGACAATGCAATAAAGACTTGTTTTTTTTTTTTAATAATTGGCTTAGGTATTTCCATTTTTTACCTGGCTTTTATTCTCTGCCAACAATAATAGAAAAAGCGATAGAAAATATTACTTTCCCACTATAATGTGTGAACATACCCTAACGCTTGTCACGCCTAAACGTGACAAGAGAATACAGCACAATTACATCAGGAAGTGATATAATTCACGCGTGACTAAAAATAATATTCACATTCCAATTTTTATGGGTTCTCGCGAAAATACTAATGTCGTCATGGCGTCACGTTGGAGCGTGCCAAATGACGTCACGGCTCGTCATGGGACGTGGTCAGGTATGCTCGTATGATCGTAAAATTTGCAAGAATTATTGGTAGTCATATAACGAAAACACCTCTTTTCACGCCAGGATGGTATATATTTATAAAACACTTTATATATTACAATTATATTCACAGTAACAGTATTACATCGACGTCTGATCGAAACTAAAGCTAAAACCGAATTGCCTTTCACTTCTCAACATGCCACCTCGCCAAGTCTTATTCCCTCTACTTTACAATCGTTCTTCCTTTAGCGCTATTGCGTTTACTGGGCGGGGCGACATGTTTCCGGTAACCATTTTAATCAAACGACTGTTTATCAAATTAAATACCAAATGATATAAAATCGAGTAAATGACATTAAGGTGATTAAATTTATACTATACATAATTAAAAATCATGACACTCGGCCATCCGGCAACGTGATGCCTCCCGGCATTACCCACAAAATACACATAAAATATAAATTTAAAACATCTTTGAATAAATATTACATGGATATTCAGACTTTCTTAGTACAATAGACAATTTCAATGAAAATGATCGTTAAAACGAAATATAACTATGATTAATGACACAACATTGATAGTTCAGGTTAACATTTTAACAGTCTTGGTGTACTCAGAAAACACACATTAATTACAAGAATAATTTCTCTGAGTTAGGTATCTATTATAATTACAAATCATGACATTCGGCTTTATAACGATCTAGTTACTTGGATTCAACTATTTATATACAAGACTATTGTCGTCAAAAATTTAAAGAAGTAAGTATTTTCATTTACACATGTCTCTACCTTTTTTTTTTTTTGATACATTTATTTCAAGCAACTTTGAGAAAACAAACTTTCAACTGATATGGTATCTAGTATTCTAAACTAGTATCCCCATCAAAACGAATTTAAGAAGCTGAATCATAAAAATAAAAACAAAGATTATAATAGCTTAAAACAAAACGTAAAGTGTAAAATATAGAGACGCAAAAATAGTAGGCCTTGTAAAAGAGCAAATCCTATGGACACAATTTTAACTAAATGCAACGAAACAAGTTAAAACTGTAATTATATTACACTATTACATAGTATACTAGTGTTAAATACTGTAAAACATAAATCTATCGAAATGAATCATTTGTTTATATTTATTTATTCAAGTAACCTATATTGCAGCACGAAATATCATTTATCTGTATTATTTAAATTATTAATGAAGTAATAGAATATTATATAAGAACCACCTTGTAATAAAGGAAGAATATTATATAATAACCACAATATACATATACATGTTGAAGCTAGATATTTCACAAAGATAGGCTAGAATTTAGCAATAACACAGCATGGATGAAAACCAAAAATGATTCAGGAATAAACTAATTACCATTTTATCAGATATCTCAAAATATTAAAGAAAGTTTTCATCAGTAAAAACTTAGTGATTGAAATAAGGGTTTCCGCAAAGATAAAAAACACAACGTTTGCTATCTTCAAAGTGTTAAACCATGTTTGGGAAGATCTGATTAATATTAAAGAACTGATATTTCTCCATGAGTTTTGATTGAATCTTACATAAAACATTACACCAAATGCTCTCAGCTAATGGTATAGGTACGCGAAACCTTATTAATATTGGTAAAATTATATCTGCAGAATAGAATCACTGCCCATACAACAAGAGCATTATGCCACCATATTTGAATATTCATATTCATTTTATTTGAACTAATAGTACCTATACGTCAAATATAAAATTGTATAAAGTTTTAATGTTAAATTTTTAAAACATATTATCTTTTTAGATAAAACATAACGTTCAGCTGAACTTAATAACTTAGCTAAATAAAAACAAAGCTAGCACCGTACTTAAGATAGTTACAGATTGGTTACAATTACAATATATCGATTGGACAGGAACTATACGGAACATTAACCTCATTTTATTTCAAAAGTAAGTATAACTCTTAACATCAGTATTTAAAACACCGTAAACAAACCTAATTTGTAGGTTAGCATTAGCTATAGATACGTATTTCAATTTATTTTTCTTTTACTCAAATCTAAAAGTCACTATTAGTACCTCTTGATTACTCCCTTTGATTTACCCTCTAGCAACATTTAATACGAGTGCCAGGCAACATCGTGATCGTGAGTGCGTCACGCTTGTTATCATTGAAAATAAAACTATAGTCCTATCCGACTTAACAGTTCGCAAGTTCGTGTTTATCTTAAAAAATGTGTGAAATCAAAACCACATTTGTTCTCATGGTAAAAAAAGTAGTAAGTAGTGTAGTAGTAGTAATAATCTTAGCAAGTAATATTACATAAACCCCAACAAAAAGCATCTTAGCGACAAAACATCTTGGTTCTTAGCGTATCAAATGAAATTATTGCTCTTACCAATTACATACATGATTTACTAACAATAATCATAACCAACCTTGTATCATATTTACCGATGATACCACTAAAATTTAAATTTAAATTTTAAACACTGGAGAAAACTGAAGTAAAATTGATCTACTCGTAAATAACGTAGCTGATCTAAATAATAATAAAAACGTTTATTTAAACCGAAAAAACTATCATGAGGGTTCATGAAATTGTTACGTAACTATAAGTATTAAAACAAGAGTGTTCTTTCAAAAATTGAGCCGTAGGCGAAGTTCCTAATAGTATCACACGAGTGTTTTAGCAGTCATGCGCAGCTTCATATACTACTTTATCTACTTTCATATCATTAAATTCCTTAATAAAAACAAAGCTAGCACTGCACTTCAGATAGTTACAGAGTCGTCACAATCTTTGATTTAAACGGTGATTTTTTTTTCTAATAGCATTAATTAGGGCTTTAACTTACTTTTTTAAATTTAAACTTTTGATTTACATTGTAACAACATTTAATTATAGTGCCAAGCAAGACGAGGCTGTGAGTGCACCACGTTTATTATTTATCACTAAGAAAAGAAAAACACCAAATGTGAGTACAACTTTAGACCTAGTACTTAAGGTAATTCGAGGCTATACATGGTCATGGCTCACCCAATTACCTTTGAATATCCACATCCACATTAAGAGGACATTTAATAGTACTCCGAGGTGCACTTTTTAACGTTATCCAATACAGTGTATGTAAAATGTATCATGTTTTTGAAATTTATCTACAAATAATAATATAATTTTACCAAACACGAAAATTGTAAGAACATGCATGTTGTAACACTCGACAACCAGCATTAAAATATACAATCATCGAACAAACTCAAAACAAGCGCAATGGTACGCGGCTTTTTGACAAAATACCCTCATAAAGAGAATAACGTAGGTTAACTCGTTTGACGCAGTTAGCAGTATCAAAACAGTTTACTGTGTCGATGATAAAACATAATCACAACACAACATAAATGCATGGAATGGGTAACTTGAAAAATTAAAATTATAAATTTTACTACTTAGTGAGCGTGAAGACGATCTCTTGAAAAATTTAATTTAAACCATGTTTTCACATACAAGGTAATCTCGTCTATGATATTAATGAAGCTTATCCAAAACGAAGGTAAGGTATTCAATTGACGTCAAATCTACTTGTAAACATCAGAAATACATGAAATGAATCGAATTAAGAAGAATAGTAACAAATTCTTTTTCTTAATAAAAGAACTACGTTTAACTTGAGATTATGTTCTTATTTTTATATTGATCTCCATTTACCTACATAGTTTTCAAAATGATTTCATTATTAAGATCGAAAGCACTGAATCTCAAAACAGACCTGCCTTAGTCTATTCAGGGTTCACACCCAAATAACATCATGAAATGAAATGATCCTAAAATTATCCACTACACGACAGTCTATCCAAAATAAGAAGTATCTTTTGAAGTTTAACACCTTTCATGGTGCTCTAACTTTGCACACGCGTGCTTACATTTTTTTTTTTTTGACCTTTGAGGTAAGACCATGGAGAATAATAAAACCGTTTTTATTAAATCGCAATGTAGTAGAATTACAAATCATCATTTATTTATTTTATTTTAGGTTACCCTTTAATATAAAATTTACAAAAATAATTAAATCAATTTGACTAATAAATTATATTACTTTCTTAACGTTGTTTTTAAAGTTACGTTGCCTATGTTTTCCTTTTTTTTTTTTTGTGAAGTGCACATTCGAATTTAATTGTGAATGAAATATTGGGAAAATTCCAGTATTAGTCGTCGCAGCAATTATTATTATTATACATATTGGAAAATTAAGTTTGAAGTTACTTAAAGTACTTACCTATATATTAAGTATGTATTTTATAGAACGCCGTTTTACACGGGATGTCAGTAATCATTTCAACAAAAACATTTAAAACAAGAATCATAATATTGCTAAAACCTTAATCGGTTACCAAACATTAGGAATCGATATCTTTTAATAATCGAATATTGGCACAAACATTTTTTTTTTTAATCTTCGTTTTAATAAGTCAAAATACATCTCTATTGGATTAGATGTTATAACTATTCATCAAGTTTCTCAATTATTATAATTACATATGCGAGTCAAGTTGAATTGAAATCCTACGACCCAAAAATAACAACGATTTTGCTGTCCCGTTTCGATTATAAATCGATTTTAGTTTCTAGGCTTGCGAGATGGCGCTACTAGAAAAGTTAGATCGCGCAAGCAAGTTATTCACTCAAATCTCAAACAGTACGGTGACACGTCTTTTAATGACTGGGTAAATTCTAACCTAAAATGGAGTTTCAGTTTAGAGTCTTATTTAAGAAAAGCAACTCTCAGAAATGCTTGAATGTATAAATATACTCTGATATATTACTATGCTCTTGCATAACACCCCGTGTATAATATGTGTACTTTTTATACCTTCATCAAAGTTTAAAGCATTATAAACACGTCAAATTCAAAAATAGGAAAAAAATGTTTTGAAATATGAAAGAAGTGTGTTAACTCGTGATTTGAAAAGAACCAAATATTATTCACCAATATCATTAATTAGCTATTCGGGTAAAATGATTAAAAATTAATGTCAATATTAACTGAATTAGCGTGTTTTTATATGATAACGTTATATAAAAGAAGACCAATCCACTGAAAGATATCAATAGAAATAATGTAAAATTATCAAAATCATTTTAGGTACATTTCAGAAGTATGGAAAAAAAAGTACCCTCCAAAATTTAAGTAGGAACTCCCGTAAAATAGCACAACCATCAAAATATTTTATTATAATTGTTATCTTTTTGCTAAATAGCATAAACCATTATATTATGTAGTTTGACTGTGACTGAAATAAATTATTGATGCAAATATCGATTTGTAACGTGTTAACTGTAAAACAGTAACATAACCACCGAATTCGGATAACATAGCGTAAGTTACGGTAATTCTGTATAGAATTTTATAACAGCCTTAATTTATAGAAAATTTGTTTGATACTTTCCGGGTCTATCAAAGTCTTTCCAGGTACAGCGCTGGAACAGCATGGAGAAGAGGAAGGTCTCTTCTTTATAACCCCCTTCGTTTTCTGCCGATGCCTAGGCAGCATATCACGAGCAGTACCGTCTACGGTGAACTTCATTGACACCAGTCAACACCCTGGAATGTATACATTGTCTCCGGCAGAATACATTCACAAACTAACAGTTAACATTGGGGGGGGGGGGGGGGAAAGGTTCATTTTTAGTTCGGCAAACAATAAACTAAAAGCATATTATAACCTTTTCAATTAAATATTTAAAGTTCATTGAAATAAAACAAACTTAATCATACATGACTCACTCACATCGCATCACATCCAACAGAAAGCATATTCTGTTCAACTATGCAGTGAAATATAACAATTCACTTAACATCTAGCGGAAATACATATATCCGCGCCATTAAAAAGGGACATCTAATGTTTACTTAATTTTCAGTGAGAAACATATTTATGCACTAGTACATAATTTTTGTACAATTTCTGTGTAAACAAAATTAATAAAATCGTTAACTTCGTAATGATATTAATATATTGTAATAAAAAAAATAATTTGAAAATTTTGAAGAAAATGAATAAATAAGTGATTAATAATGAAAAGTTTAAAAGAAATAAAATTACTTCTTATGTTCGGCAAATACAGATATATTTTTTTTAATAATATAAACTTTATAAATAATGGCAAAAAAATTGTTTCAATCTCGCACAAAAGTGGCGGTTTTTGGGAATAGCAGCCTTAACTAGTGAATCTAACGATCCACTTAACATTCATCGGGAAGCATACCCGTAACAAACCAGTGAGTGAGTTAACCAACAGTCCGACTTTACTCAAAAATTAAATCTTCGCTCGTATATCTCGAAGATATACTTTCAACATAATTATAATAAAGTCAACTATAAACATATGAAAGCCTTTTCTCTTTCTCTTTCTAAAATGTAGGTAGATATAAATTAAACGAAAACAAAACGGTATTCTATAAATACTGCTCAGCTATTTTAACGACTTCGCGCGAAAATATATCGTTTTCCAAATTCAAATATACGTATACACAATGGGCAAGTACCAAAACGTATCATGTGCTATTAAAAAGTAGGCCTAACCTACCCTCTTCCGAGTGGATGTTTTATGAAAATGCGCGCCATAGTACTGCCAAGGAGTAGCCTAGGCCAAGTACCTACGCGCACCTGCATTTACCTACTTTTAATTAAAATCACATTATCAAAAATTACCCTTATTGAAAACGGTACGTGAATTTTACCACCCACCCAATGCATATACGCACATTACATTTATTAATTTCTATACAATAACTTAATTTTAAGCACAAATACCTTGGTAACAGTAAGATGAAAAGAGAAAGAGAAAACAAAATCTTAACACAATAACAAGATTAGCATACCTTCATTTTTTTGGTGTATCCTGCACATCGTCTGCGTTTAGCTCTCCATGCTGCTGCTCGTGGTGATCTCGCTACAGGGGGAGCTCCCTGAGCTCGGTTAGCTTGTGGAGCAACGGCGTTCACACGTCTGCTGCTTTTTTAACATCATGTTTTAACATTTTCTTTTCTTCGTTTGCGGCTTGGCGTGAGTTTTTTAACACTTCTGAGGTATAACGAAAACACCTCTTTTCACGCCAGGATGGTATATATTTATAAAACACTTTATATATTACAATTATATTCACAGTAACAGTATTACATCGACGTCTGATCGAAACTAAAGCTAAAACCGAATTGCCTTTCACTTCTCAACATGCCACCTCGCCAAGTCTTATTCCCTCTACTTTACAATCGTTCTTCCTTTAGCGCTATTGCGTTTACTGGGCGGGGCGACATGTTTCCGGTAACCATTTTAATCAAACGACTGTTTATCAAATTAAATACCAAATGATATAAAATCGAGTAAATGACATTAAGGTGATTAAATTTATACTATACATAATTAAAAATCATGACAGTCAGTTGAGGATCTACTTTTTTTTTATGCAGTCTTAGGTAGGTACAGGCTATAGAGGTATAAGTATTACCCATTCACAGAATAATACCTCACGAAATTAATACCTTAGTGGTAGTGGTAGTGGTAAATTAGTAAGTACCTTACCTTAATGACCTTTCGTCTATGATTGACCGACTTCATTGTATTACCGACCGTATGGACTAACTATGGCAAATCAATGATAACTTCTGAAGGTGCACGCATTTTTAACCAAATACCCCCGGATATTAAAAAGATAAACTCGCTTAACGTATTCAAAAAGCGACTTACTGCGCATGTACTTAAGATGCAAGTGTAACTAAAATTGTTATTTATTATTAAGTTTTCTGCGGCGACGAGCTGCCAAATGTTTTTATTTAAAAGTGTTCTCATGGAAGTGATAATTGTCTTATATGAGAATAAATGTCTTAAAACCTTTACTTTGAGCCGACCATTTTGTAGACAGTGAATTTCGAGCTAGTCAATATTAGCGCAGTGAGTTTGAAGCCGGCAAATCGTAAGCTCTCGTCCCGCGACTGACGCGGTGGTTTGTACGTTATGTTAGAGCGAATTTGTTTGCTTGCGCCAAGGCAGGCGCTAGGCTTGCGTTTGACCGCCATCTCGTCTGATGGTAAGCAACGATGCAGGCTAAAATGGACCATGCTTACCTAGAGGAAACTGATTCACTCTCGCCTTGAAGACACCCAGATTTTATGTGTCAGGAACAGTGCCGTAACTAGGGCGGTGCCAGCAGTGCCCAGGCACAGGGCGCAGACCCTGGAGGGGCGCAGAAATGACCAGACTAGTATCTAGTTTTATCTCATGCATGGTAGCTAGTTAGGTCAGGGGCGCAGTTTTGAAAGCTCGCACCGGGTGTATAAAAGGCTAGTTACAGCACTGGTCAGGAATACTCACTCCACCAACGGCAATGTTTTGAAATAATGATGTTAAAAACTTTGAGTGGCGCTGCACTGTTAAAGACAAGCGTGACGCTTACCTACAAGAGACACTGCTTTCCTACCATCAAGCGAGCGTCTCGCTCGTCACTCAGTTGGGTAATAAACCAAGGTGTGGCTGTGTCATGGACACGGCCGTGAGTTCTACCTGAACAAATGTAATCTTTGATCCACTAGCTATCGAGTGGTGTATTTAAATGTTGTATGTTGATACATATGTCGCAGCCACACCAAACTGTATCGTTCGATTTTATATTTATATTTCTCAAATCCCCACTAAGTACTTATGGAAGAAAATTTAAAGACGTATCGACGTTAAAATTTCCTTCTCTGCCAGTCTGACCTTTAACAGCTACAGGTAAAGTGTGTTGACAGACGTTTCGTCGCTAAACAATAAGTCTAGTCCAAATATAAACGGCTAAATTCTAGAAAACGAGAGCACTCCGCCCACTGCGTCTGGGCTTAAACGAGTAGACCGACAAAATTAAATGTGCAGTTGGTAAAATGATGGAACTAAACATTTTCTTCAGATAGCTGTCAGTTTTGCTTAAGGAGTGCGACGGTGGCTCTCCGTCTAACTGTAAAGATAAGTTGGTCGCAATACTTTAGTTTAGCTGATTTGCAAAGGTAATTTTTGTTCCTGCTGAAAATTGGTAAGTCCCCTTTGATATGCAGTTTTTGGGTACCTATAAGTATTTAATTTTTGCATTCATTCTTTGACCGAGCGGAGCAAAAGTCTCGAGAGAGGAACAGATCGGCGTTTGTATACCTACATAGATTATGTTTCTAGTTTGTTTGTTCAACGAAAACTTGCGCTTCCTTAACTCAATAAACTTCAAGTTGAATCGGACATAGCAGCCCCGATTTCCACCGCCTTTTGACGGATTTGGTTCATATTTGGATATTAAAGTTATAATGAAATAAACTGCTTGCACGCAAAATTATGTAAAGATCAGGTCAACCGTAGTCAAGTTATCGTCCGATAAATGTACAGACAAACAAATGCTGATTTGTCCTACTGACAGCCTGTTTGGCTCAGTGGTAACATAACCGCCTCATAAGCCAGAAGTCCCGGGTTCGTTTTCCGGCCGGGTAGATTAATTTAAATATCTATTCTGTTCTGGGTCTGGGTGTTAGTTGTCCTTGTTTTTGTGTGTGTTCCATGGCATCCCCGACACAGGATATATCCTAGTGGGGAGCTATGAGTGTGAAACGTTTATTTATTAGACTCTTTATCGCTTCGCTCAGTCAATAAAAACAACTCAAAACAAATTGTTCATTTCCGTCATTTCCAAACGTAAAATACAAACAGACAAGAAACACCAATTTTCCTTTAAATATGCATGCACCCAGAGCGGCTGAATCATTAATGATTGGACTGAGGCGCTTATCAAGGAAGGATTGGGGAAGGCAGGTGCTCGAATGGATTAAGGTTATCTTAACGCTCTTTCGGGCCGGGATTAAATTATTTACAAAAATTGAGTTATTTAATGTCTTACTTCATAAAAATCTAATAAGGATAAATCTGTGTTCGCACCTAGTCAAATTGAGAATAACAGTTTAAAAAGTTTGTATAAACTGAGTGGCTGTCAATGGTGTCAACATTTTTAGGACGTTTAAAGGACTTTTGGCGGGAACGTGGAAGAGACACGTTGCTTCATTTTGTTATTTTACTAAACTTGTGTAATTTTGAGTGTTAATGTTTATTTTAAGTGGGGAAAATAACCATTAAGTGCTCGAGGACGTGCACGAGTGTGGGCAAATCATAAAATGCAGTGAATCGTGTCATTCCGTGTTGCTTCCAAAACTCCTTAGAAAAGCCTCTAGTAAAGTCTCCACTACTTTACTGGGGTACACCGAACATACTCTTATAAAACGGACACTGGCAGAATTGCGGCTTACATAGCCGCAGAGTCCAAAACAAAAGAAGAAGAAGAAGGACGTTTAAAATGCGATTAATATTAAAAATGACAACTAAAAGATACTTTTTACGTTATTTAGAATAAAACATCCTGTCTCAGGTGGTTGTACCTGATATTTCTCATTACCTTGATTTCTGGCAAAACAAGTATTTTACCCGTTCTGTGATGCATAATCTTTCTTACAACTTTCCGTCAACAAACTTAACTAAAGTATGTAGGTACCATTTTGTTCGATAACTTTTTACCATCTTGTAGGTAGGGACATGATCCAAGTTGATTTTAAAAATATTTTTTAAAAATCAAGCTTTTGGGTGAATTTCCCAGGAGCAAAAATAACGTGGCATCTATGAAATCGGTGCTATAAAACATAGTTATAATGTTCTAACGTTTTTTTCTGGTTAGGTGAAACAGTAGGTAATCTATGTGTAGCACTAAATATTTAATTAAATATGATTAATAGATGCTCCAAAAAAAATTATTAAATCTCGAAATCTTTCATTGCCGTGTTTGTCCACACGTCACCTTGATGTGTATTATATGTCATTGATAAAAATCTATTATAGTCTATTTCAAATAGAGAGCGAAAAACGGACATTGACCTTTTAGTGTTGCGCAGGGAAGACCAACCTTCTTTGCATCAATAAATTGTTTTAATAGTTAACAACTATTTTGTCACTATCAAAATTCAGGTTTTCAGTTTTTACCTAACAATTATCATTACATTACTATTATCACTATTTAACTCAAAACTGTAGATCAAGTTTTTCGTGTAACTATCTACCTACACATTAGTAAATTAATCATCTGACATTGGCAGGTGTAATTAGTTTAAGATTTAAGTGTGTGCCAAATAAACTATTTATAATTATTATTACCTATTTATAGGAAACGATTATGAAAATAAAATCAAACGAATAAAAAAATTACATTATATTAAATCTGAATCAGAATTACTATCGTCTGACGAGCTGCTGTCTGATGTTTCGCCTGTTACGTTTATGATAAATGAATCCACAGTTTTATCCACTTCCTGGTCTAATGAGGCTAATTTTTCTTCTTCTTTTTTTACATGGCTTATACAGTTTTGCCATTTTTCGGGGGTAATGTGGCTTAGCGCTTCATGGAGTAGCTTTTTTACATCCGCTAACTTGAATGTTGTATTTTTTCTTGATACGTATCCCTTGACATCTGCCCATATTAATTCAATAGGGTTAAATTCACAGTGGTATGGAGGTAATCTCAATACCTCCACACCAACTGCTTTAGCCATTTCGTCAATGACGTAACGCTCGTGATGTTTTTTTATATTTTTTACTTTTTCCAACAACTCTACTTTTGTTTCCTTTTCTTCGTATGAAATTTTTTTCGCCGACAGCCATGTTTGAATTTCATTTTTTTTCCAACTTGTTACTGGTACTTTCTCCTGGCGTCTTGAGTGGTAGCTGGCATTGTCCATTACTACAACAGCATTTGACTCCAGTCTCGGAAGCATTTTTTCAAACCACTGTTCAAATTTGGTTGCGTTCATTGACTCATGGTAGTCTCCTGTGTTTTTGCATTCAAACACAAGTTCGGACTCTGGGACAAATCCTTTGTCACTTCCTATGTGCAGCACAATTAACCGGTTTCCTTTCGAAACAGGGTTTTTAGCACCGGTGGACAGACCCTCCAAAAAAGCTTGTTTACGAGACTGTATAGTCGTGTCTTCCCAAACTTTACTTACAGTGTGTCCTGAAAAAAAAAAACCTATGTCAATTTTTCGTTTAACAAACAACATCACAATCATGTCAGATTAATGCCAATCGTTGTTTAAAGTCGACAGTAAAATAAATTCAAGTAAATACATTCAACAGGAAAATTATAGAATCGTTATTAATTTGTAAACAAAAAAATATGTACCTGCATTGACCCACGTTTCGTCCAAATAATATATCGGTCTTTGTTCTTTTCTAAACTTCATAATTGTTTTCAAGTACTTTATGCGCCACAATACAATATCGTGTCTCTCGATTAAGGCACTGTTTCTTTTTCTTTTAAGATATTTGAATTTCAAATGTTTTAATAACCGCCACAGCGCCGTACGGCTAATATTTGGCAGCATTTCGTCAGAATTAACTGCTTCCAAAATTTTATTTAATGTCGGGACCTCGCTGTTCAAATAAAATTCATGAACTTTTTTTCTAATGCATGACTTGTCAAACTCGTCAATCTTTTCAATTATATTCGGACCACGTTTTGGTGATGCAGGCGGCCTTATTGTATCCATTTCTTTATATTCTTTTAAAACACGATATACAGTTGCCTTGTTTATTCCCAGAATATCGGCAGTCTTTATTTTCATTTCCGTTTTGGACATATATTTGTCTGAAGGACACGTCTCTTTCACATATTTATAGACGTTAATTGTCATCATTTTTTCATTTTCCGACAGATGAGATAACTTGCGCTTCTTTCTAGGTGAGTTAAAACTTTTAAACGGTCTTGATGACGAGGAAGACGACTCCGATGATTCCATTATCACTCACAAACAAAAAACAACACAAAACAAATATATGTCCTAACAAAAACAGATATAACTAATTTAACTCAACAAAAAATAACAATTAACAACCAAACATTCAAATAGCACACTAAAACAATCCGAATCCAAGCGTATTCCAGAGCGGAATGTGGCCCCAGCCATATCTTACCGAAAAATGTCAAAACAGGTTTGCAATATCTGATGGACCTTGTCGCTCGCCTCGCCCGGTACCACGAAACACGGTAAATGCGTAAGCGACAGGGAAACGATACATAAATGTATGGATAACGATACGCATCGTTTGTTTTCGGTGCTCTCGTGGTACCGTGGCGTGAACGTACGTTTTTCGCTCTCTAGTTGAAATAGACTATAGTTATTTATATTAAAACCTAGTTTCATTTGATACATGAATAGTTAAAGTATTATGACGGAATATATTAATTCATATATTTAAACAATACAACGAATGGTTCATAAAAATGTATTTGTCCTAGAACTACCTTTCATCACCGTGTCCTAAATATATTTATGAATATTGTTTTATCTATGGACTTGCGTCCCGCACCCCTGTGCGCTAAACGTTGCATAATACCAGTGTCTGTCGCTTGGTGCTCGACGTGGAAGGACGTGCATACGTGCCTGCGTTTTCGCGCCATAAATATAAGTATTCGATTTTTATATTACTGGACATTTTTTCTTTCATCGCCGTGGATAGGTCTAACTTCTATTTGAATAAGTTTATCCTCTTGATTAAGCATTCGATAGAATGCCATTTATCTTATGTTTATTTGTGACGTGTTAATTACTATGAATTATCAATAGGTTTTTGATTACTTGATGTTTTTGCCTTGATTTTCATCGCCGTGCTCTCATTGCCGTAGTTTCCGTGGCCAAAATTAGCTATGGCAATGAAAAAAAAGACACGGCGATGAAAAAAAATTTCATTCCCATGCCTTTTAAAATAATTTTGTGTCATTGCCATGACCAGTTATTTCATTTCCGTGACTTATATTTTCATCGCCACGGCATGATTAAGAAAAAAAACAATCTGTACTGTACAGTCAACTACAAAAAGATATTTTCACGTTAACCTTACAAAATTATATGCATTTGGTATTCCATCACACAATAGACACTCAAACATACGCACACACACACACACACACACTCATATATAGTTTATTGTTATTGGATTTTTTCATTACCGTGAATTGATTCTATCATTCCCGTGGCACAGTTCTTTCATTGCCGTGGACGCATGTTTCATTGCCGTGCACGAAATTTTTAATCTTATATTATCTCGTTAGTTTTTTAAGCTATCTGCTAGATATTAAGCAAGAATATATATATTATCAAAAACTTGAATAAACACTATTTTTTCTTGTTCTAAAGTTGAAGAATAAAAAATCCACGGAAATGAAGATTTTATTGGACCTGTTGAAATTCACCCTTTTATTGCATTTTCATCGGAGTTACACACGTATACCAAATTTCTGCACAATCGGACATCGGGAAGTGGTTCAAGATTGAGTTGCAAGATTCTACCCGAACAAACATACATGTATACATACGAGTACATTGCTAGTTAAATAAAAGCTTTTAATAAATTATCAAGCATGTTAAAAACTTTCTTCTCTTTTTGGACTCGTTTAAAACTTGCTACTCATGCTCAGAGCAACATTCAAAAGAGAAAATTCAAAAGATAAGCACCAAACATTACGTCCGTATAAATAGGTCAATCAAAGTCTAAAAAAGTGCACCTTAAAATATTATAGTCTATAATATTTTACGCATCTTGCTTATAAACTTTTTACGTCCACACAAAAGGTTCACGCCCTATATTGAAAGGGAATAAGGTCGAAGATCGCTTGTGAAGTTTGAGAAGAAAGGAAATGGTGTTGTGTTGATTCGGGAACACCTAGTGTACTGGTGTACTGGATGCCAAGATTTCCACGTGATACTCCACAGCCAAGGAACGTGGCTTTGGATCTCTTCAGACTAAGCCATAGTAGCCTAGTATGTCTGCCCCCCTAATCATAAGCAACGTAATCGACATTTTTGGGTGATTTGAGTTATATATATATCCAGAATCTGCGTAATGAGATCTACAAGTATCACCGACTCTTTTTTTTTTAAATTAATTACATCCCATATTTCCCTGTCACCTCGCGATCCGCGCACTCCCCGGTGCGACAGTGCGACTATATAAGGCTATACGCATTCCAGCGAGGTGCACAGATATTGTGACCGGGTTGTAGCTATCCACTCGTACTTGGCCAGCGTGGTGGAATACGACCTAATCACCCTTTGAACCCTGGTAAATCTAGCAGTAGGATGGTAAAGCAAAACATGTCAGCTTAAGATGAGTTCACTTTAGTGCTGAGTTTAGGCAAGTGGAGGACAGAGCTGGTCAAACTAATTATAAGCAATGCTCCCCTTTTTATAGAATGACTAAAAAAATCGGGTTAAATTATCCTTTATCCTTTTTTCATTGAAAACAAAGGTCAAACAAGTCAAGTCAACGATTCGATTCGTTTAGTCCTGAAGAGGTAAGAAACAGAGACAGGTAAAGAGACCTATTTTTAACCGACTTCAAAAAAGGAGGAGGTTATCAATTCGTCTGTATGTTTTTTTTTTTTTTTTTTTTTTTTGTTTGTTACCTCATAACTTTTGACTGGGTGAATCGATTTTGATTATTCTTTTTTTATTTAGTCCAGTTCTGATAATGGTATCCATGAGAAAACCATATAAGTCTTAAATTTGCATTAAGTACGTGCGCGACAAATAGATGAATAACTCAATAGTCGGTCTTTTGAAGTCGGTTTTTGTTTTTTGTTTTGTAAAAATAATGTTCTTGTTTTAAATAAATTCGCATTGGGCCTCCAACTCGCCTGTTAGTAAGCGACGATGTCGTCGAAGACAGTGCATGCAGACTTAGAAGATTATAACTGTCCCAGGAAACAAGGAAGCCGGTAGTCTACTCCATTCTCTGACTGTACGGATCAGAAACGTAAATCCAAAACGTTTTGAATCTCCTTCCGCATTTTTGTGACTACTGTGACATTTAGTATGATAAGTGTGAGTAGCGTAGTCTGAATATGATTATAGAAATTGTAGTGATGTAATGATTGTCTTAGTAGGGCTAAGTACATTCGTATATCTATACTAATATTATAAAGAGGAAAGATTTGTATTTTTGTATGTTTGTGTGGAATAAACTCAAAAACTACTGGACCGATTTCAAAAATTTTTTCACAAAGTAACATAGGCTATTTTTTTTTATTTTTTTTTATCCGCAGCGAAGCGTGGCAGGGAACAGCTAGTATATTATGTAGTCGGGTAGGTATACACATGTCGTCATGAAACTCGTAGCAACAGTCTGCGCTATTAATATTTTACGCTAATCTATTTTTGTGGGTTTTCTAAAAAGTGTTTTTCTATTTACGATGACGTATTTAGATAATGACGTTGATTGTGTTGTATCATTCTTAACTGACATGACATTTGATAATATGCTTTTTGAATAAGACTGTACTGAATTTATCTCTATCTCTTTTGATTTCAATGGTAAGACAAAGAAAACGGTAGATATTAATTTTACACGATGTCCTTACAACAAAATAAAAAAGATAATAGAATTTGAGGTTAGTATTTATTAGGGCTTACGCAATAGTATAAACGATTTTGACGATTTGTCGACCTCCATAACCTATTGGTCACATATTGGTCAGTTAAAACCTTTAAACAATATTAAAAACCATTTTTAAATTATATTATTATTACATTAAATTAATTTACTTTTCTTTAATTTTAAATTATTTAACACTAGCTGTGCCCCGGTGTTTCACCCGATATGATGCAGGAACCATTCATCTTTCTAAAACAAAAACTGACCTATATGTAAATCTAAGTTTTAAACTACATCCATACAAAATGTCATGCAAATCCATCCATCCATTGTAATTGTGAGTAGAATTCAATACCGATCTAATATACCGAACTATACCGATCAGCCAGTTCATGACTTTGATTGACGAATTGCGAAGCTCCAATTATAGAGGGTTATAAGAAAAGGATATGCTAAGTCCAAAATGGCTCATAGAACTTATCATTATGAACAACGGGTAACGATGGCATCTTTTAGTATAAGGCCAACTCTGAAATTTTGGAAAAAACCGGCCAATTGCGAGTTGGACTCGCGCACGAAGGCTTTCGTACCGTTATCTCTAAAAACGGCAACTCATGTCTATTGTATGGGGGCCGCCTTAAACATTTATTTTATTCTGTTTTTTTAGTATTTGTTGTTATAGCGGCTACAGAAATACATCATCTATTAAAATTTCAACTGTCTAACTATCACGGTTCATGAGATACAGCCTGGTGAGAGACGGACAGACAGACTGATAGACGAACGGACATCGGAGTCTTAGTAATAGGGTCCCGTTTTACCCTTTGGGTACGGAACCCAAAAAACAACCGTTTCATACAATATGTCGAGTATCATTGACATTTTTCTATGGCACGGCTGTTTTTTTCAAGCATTATCCAATAACTATAGTTCGGCCGTTCAGAGAATGCGTTCCTGACACCTATCAGTTAGTCACGACTAGTGATGGGCACAACATAACACTGAGTTCGTTACCGTTCCTCCAAAATGAACCGCCGCATTATTTTTAAGATTATTTTCGTTTCAAATTGGCGGAATCATTTAAAATTTATATTTTAGTTATTTAAGTGGAAACCAAAAAAAGGTAATATTATTTAAAATTGTTTTATTTATTCTTTGTTACAAAGTTACAATCTGTATTAAATTAAACTGTTTTAAATTAATCTGTATTAAACTTCTTAAAAAGAAAAACAAAACGTATTATTTTATAAAGTATAACTGTTTAAGAACAGATTACGATAATATTATTGCCTGTTATTGTTAGCACAGCACTACAAATATAAAGCGCTGACATAACCTTGTAATAGCGCAGTATAGATTTAGAAAAATATTGTTTACCAAGTTATTTGACACTCAGTTTGGCACAAAATTATAACATTAATTGATTATTGATATAATAATGTTGTTTTAATGCTCATCAATTGTTAAAACGGTAAACAACTAGCAAAAATATTTTTATCGTAACTGCAACGCCATTACAAAGTTACGTCGTCAGTTCAATCGCGACGTGTCAGGAACGCATTCTCTGAACGGCCGTATTATAAAAGCTGTTCACAATGATCACTATGAGCTCCTTTCGGCTTACCATACCATTTCCATAGAACCCTGTGCTATTGTAGTTAGCTAAAAACCTTTCAAAATTACTGAACAACCAAGCTATTAATTCATACAGCGTGTTATTGATCGGCATGTTTCTCCCCGTGTTATGATGAACAGATCCGGTGCACCCACGTCCCAAATAGACGGCCTGACAGACAGATATCCCGATATTACCAAGGATAAGGCGAGGAGAGACGCCGTCTTCATTATTTATGATATGATGTGCTGTGAAATGATTTATTTGGCTAGGCTAACTATGCGGAAGTTAAACCCTAAGCAAGTCGTGAAACAATCTTTGTAATGTTCAATATGTTTTTTAATTTATTTGTCTAATGACTAAAACGGTTACTTATAAGCGTGACGCGCTTCACGAGCCAGGCAAGACGCAACCGCGAGCGTGTCACGCTTGTGATCTCGTGATGAAGATCACCGAATGTGATCGAAACTAGTCGTTAAACGACGTGAGTATTCTCGTGTTAATTCTAACAAAATTTTTCTAAACCACGTTAGTTTCGATAGTAAACTGTATTCATGTACTCAGAGCAAGATCCTTCCTGTCACTTGACAGCCGTCAACTACTTGAACAGTTGTCACTGTCATCATAACGAACGCCTTTCTAACCGCAGGTGCGATCCGGACATTAAATAGGTACAGTAAATAACCATTTCGATACGAAATAACTTGCGGACGGGACAAAGATAATCGCCACACCCTGTATACTATAGATTTTATGACATGTTGAACGTTTAATATTTATGACCTTGTTGTGACATGTACTATGAAATACTGGTTTTGTTTAGTTGAGAAGAAACAGCCGTCGGTTTGAGAGGTCTTGATTTTGAGCTGTAAAAAAATCAAAAAAATAGTTTCAATAAATAAGTTCTATCAAAAAAGTGTGACCAGTTCTACTGAGTAAGTTAGGGGCATAGTCAAAACCATCTGAAAAAGTGATAATTTCAATTAACACACTAACGTTTAGTTTATGAATTACAATGTATCAGTTGTTCAATAAATATGTCTAAATCTGAATCTGAACATAACTATTTTATACTTTTTACTAATTATCTTCTACTGTGCACATTAAAAAGTTAGGGCCCAGGGAAGTTATAGGTATGTATAGTTTATCTGTGATTACTCTAGTTTGAGTAATCACCATATCGATAAGGATAAATTAGGTCAAGTTAAGCTTTTCTTTCCAAACATGATCAAGATAATGATCAAAAACATGATAAATGGCGTAACACTTTTTTTAACTCCCATAATACAGGGTCATTCATAAAGGGTATGCTAAGCCGAAAAGGGCTCATAGTACTCATGATTACGAACAACTTTTACTATGGGAACAACCCAGAATTTGCGAAAAAAAAAATCAGCTGTTCCATACATTTTGTCGAGTGTCATTGACATTTTTCTATGGAACAGATTTTTTTTCGCGAATTCTGGGTTGGTCCCGTAGTAAAAGTTGTTCATAATGATGAGTACTATGAGCCGTTTTCGGTTTAGCATACCCTTTATGAATAATCCTATCTATATAAATAAAACAGGAGTGGCCATCGACATGTAATAAAATAAATTAGGTTTGGTAGAAGCACAGTTTACCAAAACAGTATTTCCACAATAAAAGCTATCAATCGCAAAAACCGTGGAAACAATGCCTAGCGCTCACATCCGTCTATTCCTGGCAACAAAGCAGCTCTGGGCTGTGTCCGATTGTTTTACAGCCATTCAGACGGATTTATTTGTTAATTGCTTTTTGTTGGATTTAAATTAACAACCGCAAAAACTACATTGTTTGTGCAGGGTGGTTTATGGGAGTAGCGTTTGGGAAATCGTGGTTTGGGCGGTGGTTTTACGGGAAATTTCAGTCGAAATCTTTTATATAAAATTCTCGTGTCACAATGTTCGTTCCCGTACTCCTCCGAAACGGCTTGACCGATTTTTATGAAATTTTATACGCATATTCAGTAGGTCTGAGAATCGGCTACTATCTATTTTTCATACCCCTAAGTGTAAGGGTTGTCCACCCCTAACATTTTAATTTTTTGGGCAAGATTTTTATTTTTCTATAATGTGGCTTATGTGGCATTAAGAAATACATACAACCCGAAATTTTCACCCTTCTATCACCAACCCCTATTTTTTAATAGTCACTGGATATTATTTATATGGCAAAACAATGTTTGCCGGGTCAGCTAGTAATTAGAAATATTATTCGGAAAAAATAACGTTTTACACACTCACTCGTAGTTCACTAGGATACCCTGTGTCGGGGATACCATGGAACACAAAGACAAGAACAACTAACACCCAGACCTTGAGCAGATATTTAAATTCATCATTCAAACATCTGTCCGGCCGGGAATCGAACCCGGGTCCACTGGCTGCTGCTGCGGCTTGTAAAATTGATCAAGAATGACAATTTGTTACAGATAAATTAAGAATCTTTGAGGTTTATTCAATTATAAGTGAAGTACATAAATAATGTAAAATATTAAAGTTAATAGGACAGTAAAATAATAATTATTAGTTTCAATATTTTTTTAATGTGGATAACATTTTTGATAAAATACTCGAGCTAGTAGATTGATTTCTTAAAAGCTTCTAATATATAAAGATACACAAATTTTAGATAGATGTGTAAAGATACGGTATCTTTAGTGCAAATTGAAAACTCAAATGACTTTTCATCAGTCGAATCTCTAGAACTAGAACGAATGAAAAAGCAGCTAGTAAAGGCAATTAAAACGCATGGCGATGTCGCTACATGCTATTTCTGAGTGTCTGGACTGAAGCCAGGGCATACTAGCTGGCACTTATACTGTGGCTACGAAAAAAAATAATATCGAATAGTGGGCGCGCTCATTCGTAGATTCACTACAAGCCCGTAGACGTACTACGTTTCGTAGAGGCACAAATCCGTAGGTGTACTACGGTTTTAGAGACACTACGATTTCGTAGAAGTCCTCCAATTACGAAGGTCCAGAAATACTTCTAGCCTTAATCTTTATCTGAAAATACTGGTTCAAGGTTTTTAAGGTTTAGTTTAAAAGGTGTCTACAAGCACCTCTCCGGGTTGGCAAAGCATCATCGACGCCGCCAGTGTTGCAGGTATTAGGCATTGTAGGCAGTTTTGCTTACTATCTGGTTGGCTATCTGCTTGTTTGCTGTTTTATATTGAAAAAACACTGTTTAAATCAACTGACAACTTTCCACAGACGTGCTGTTTCGTGCGAAAACGAGACAAAAAAAATTAAGTAGTGATTAGGCACGGTTTATAAGTGAAGCCCTGTAAATTGTGTATATACATGTACAGCGCAATATATGCAGCAATTCGATGCGCGTCCATAGAGGGACTGCACACATTCGTAGAATTACTACGAATCCGAAGAAGCACTATGCATCCGTAGAGGCACTACACACTATCGTAGAAATACTACGAATTCGTAGAAGTACTACACATTCGTAGTAACCAGCGTGACATTGCGTTTCCAATGTTTTGAATTAGTCTTTGATTTTATAAATAGCAGTAGATTTGTTACATGTTTCATTTGGAAAAAATAATATTGTCAAATGTTACCTTTTACACGTACCGACGAACAGGCTGTGTCTTGCTTCAGGATGTCAAGCCCTTACCTGAAATCGAAAATATCATTTTAATCACCACCAAATACCTTTTAGTGATTCACCGAAAATACCAATCGCAAAAAGAAAGCTCGAAAATAATCGAGTGAGTGATTCAAAAACATCCGTAAATCCGATATCACCGTTTCTATTCAGAAACAAAACGTAAATTTAGCTTGGTTTACGCGAAACGTCGATTGAATCGTTTAAATTTTAAATCGATGACGTCACTTCCGTATGGTATGCAGTAATTTTTAACAGCTTGTAAACAATTTAGAATGTGTGTCTCATTTGGCGGAACGCTGATTGAGTGTGGTGGCGGAAGTTAGAGAGGCAATGCAATGTGAATCTTATATCGTGTAGCGGAAGGCAGAATTTTGTGTTGAAAGCAATGACAATAGCGTCGAGTGGCGCCGGCGCCGACACCTAGCGAGCGTCGAGACTTCAGAGTTCTGGGTTTTGACTTTGTAATGTGTGCCTTAGATCTTTACACACAGAATAAATGAAGAAACTGAGACGTCTGTTTTTTTACATTGAAGTATTTGTGTTATTGATTATGTAGTCGCTCACTCGCAGTAAAATCGACTAGTAAAGCTGTGAAAAGTCAACACCCTGATATTCTTGCAACGCTTTTCCTTGCCTTATTTTTATGTTTTTGTCGTGATAACGTCTTATAATTCGATGGAGCCGGGTGCAAGTACGAAAAAAGTGTGACGTATGTGCCGTTACCTCGATGAGGCGTTACCGCTATCGCTATCGGTACGGTGAACTCGGGATGTCCGATCTCTTTTGTCTTTTTAGAAATAAATATAGTGTCATTTGGTTGTCAAATATTTTTAGGTCTGTTCAGAAATTGGTACGATCTTTTTGTACAAATTAAAATTTTCTTTTGAAAAATGAAACCATTCTATCAGTATTTTCTTATGACGTTGTCACGTTCAACTATCGTCAGTAAACCGACTTTACAGACAACCGGTTTTTTTTATCATTTCGTTAAGTCTGTTTATTTGTCTTTTTGGTACGTATTTTGCAAATATATCGAACTAATTTCCCAATAAGCTTAAGACCTTGAACCTTTACCAACCGGTTGTGCTAAAATTTAGTATAGTACCTGTGTGTAACTCCGATAAACATGTAATGCAAAAAAGCTTGTTTTTAAATAAGTCAATTTTATTTCATTTAAAAAAAAAAACTTTTATTGCTTTGTCATCGGAGTTACACACGTACATCAAATTTCAGCTCAATGGGACATCGGGAAGTGGTTCAAAATTGAGTTGCAAGATTCCACCCGAACAATATAAATAATTCCATACAATGCAAGTTAAATAAAAGCTTTTAAAATACGTTGCTACTTGTTTCTATCCTATCGTTGCTACTTGTTCACTTCCCGAACAAACTACAGATGGGCACTATTGCAAAAACATTTTGCGACCCGCCTCAGTTGCATTGTACATTGGCCAGTATAAGAAGGCACTCCACAACAAGCCGAGCTCACATTTCCACAGGTCTACGTACCCTGGCTGGAAACTGGAGGCATGCAGTAGGAAAATGCTAAGGGTCACTGACTGACATTTAGATGAGAAAATATGGGTTAAAAGGTCGCTAGAGCAGTTTATATGTGGGTCATAAGGAATAAAAGGGGGACGGAAGTGCAGTGGTTGAAAAGTGGCCTCGTGGCATTATGGGTGTGGATTCGATTTCTATTAAAGGATAAGTTGTTTTTGAGTATGAGAGACTTCTTCTTTTTCAAAACACAAAACCCTTTTGTCTGTCCCTTACAGTTTTTACAGATAGAGATAAAATTTAAAAAAGAAGTAGGTACAAAGTAGTACTTAGACTGAATTTTGCTTTAATCTGAAAATGTGCGAAACTGTAAGATCACACGCAAAGCCGTGGGCGAAACTACTGTTAAAAAATACGATTTAAGTCTAATGAATAGTAAAAAGTAACATTAAAATTAAATAAAACAAAAGACCTACGCTTAAGTCTACATAGGTACCTATTCAAGCGGTCAACACACATCGCCGATTTATTTATAACAATGATTGCTAATGTACTCGAAGTTTCTCAACAAATACCTTCTCTTTTAATTACACGAAGAAAGATATAAAACCGATAATTTGGGCTGAACAAATAAATATGACGACGTCGGTGGAACAGCCAACGCCATCTATGAGTCACGCGCGTAAACTTTATTTGTGAAATTTTTATAGCCCATTTCCGTTCCACGAGATTGAAATTCATTCATGGGAATAGACAATGGGGATTTAGCACTAAAATTCCTACGCTTTTTTAATAAAATACCAATAGTATACTATGCAATTACTAGGGTTTACGCAGAAATTGAATGACGGGCGACTTTTTTTTTGGTATGTTACGCTTTTGTTTTGACAACAATTTGCTTTCATACGGGTAAGTATTCCATTCAGAAATCCGATAATAACAAAATTGGGGATATACTCGTAGTTTGGTGTTGCAACTAGATATCTATCATTTAGGAACATTCAACATTTTATACCACTCGATAGGAAAATAATTAAAGAATTTGATCACGTATACCTACGCGTAAAACACGGCCATATCCGCGATACAGCCACACCCTGACTTTCTTTTTCTATAATAGTTTTTAGGGTTCCGTACCCAAAGGGTAAAACGGGACCCTATTACTAAGACTGCGCTGTCCGTCTGTCTGTCTGTCTGTCTGTCACCAGGCTGTATCTCATGAACCGTGATAGTTAGACAGTTGAAATTTTCAGAGATGATGTATTACTGTTGCCGCTATTACAACAAATACTAAAAAACAGAATAAAATAAATATTTAAGGGGGCTATACAACAAATGTGTTTTTTTGCCGTTTTTATATACGGAGCCCTTCGTGCGCGAGTCCGACTCGCACTTGACATTTTTTTTATTTTTCTACTTTGATTCAAAGCCAAACTCACCATATAGGAGATGAATATGTGAGTAAACTCACAGATTTCGAACAAGGGTTTTGAACTCGAGCCATCGTCGAGAGCAGCTGTAAATCACTCGAGTTGGAAATGTGGCTCACGAGTGATAAACAGCTTTTACCTTACTGAGGCAATATTTCCACCTACGACTTTATATAGGCCTAGTGGGTAGCCCTAGTGTCTGAGTTTTTAGGCCGCCTGAAGGTTTACAATGGCTTGGCGATTGTTGGTATAGGAATATAAGACTAGTAGTTCGTGTCGAACTGAGACCTCACAGCGCCTAAATCTCCCCAACCCCACGACCGATTTCGCTCATATTTGAACTTAAAAATAAGAAGTACTTGCTTGCAAAATTTTATCAAGATCGGATCAACCATACATACAAGCGCCGCTTTGTTTCCCTAGGCCCTAGACTCTGTTCACTTCGTTCGGTCAACAGACAACCGAGACCTACAATTTGACGTATCATCCGATCCACGGTAGAGCTCAGTTGCGGTCACCCATCCGAAGACTGACCGTGTCGTCCGTTGCTTTTTTACATTCAAACAATAACTTTATGTGTTACGTGAATATGAGAATTTGCTTTTATAGAGGTAGTGGACGGCAATTCGGAAAACTTACAATTCCATAAAGAGGTGATACAGTTTGTTGTTACAGTCCATATTTAGTATGATCTAACATATATCCAAAATTTTGTCCTAAACACAGCGGGAAACGATTGGATGACCATAGCAAAAGAGATACTTGGATTGAGCTGGAGGAGGTCTATACCCTAACAGGGGTTCCATTCCAATACCCGAAAAAGTGTAAATTTAGATTTTATTACCCTTATTACATTTTTGTAATATTTAAGATTATTGGAAATAAACAGGCTTATTATTATTATATCCTAAATTTAATTACTTCACCCGATAGCTAAAGACTTAAAGAATTTGTTAACGTATTCAAGTAAAACACACCGGCCACAGCCACACCCCGGCTTTTATATAGTGACCTAACACTACTTTGGTGTGCTTTCAACTAGTTTATCCGGCACCATAGCAAACCCTGTTTTTTCTGGATCCAAGATTTTTATTACATACATAATTATGTAAAAACCTTTATTCATTCAGGGTTAGTCATACAGAAACATTTATCATTTAAATCTAACAAATGATGAAGATTTTTTATATTTTTGTCATACAATTAATTTAATATGTAAATGACGTTTTTATTGTTTAAATTACTATTATTTCGGAGCTTGTCTCATCAACGAAAGAAAACATTGAGTGAACACAGCCCAGTTAAAATTTCGAGCATATTTCTCGAAGCTCGGTCGGTATGTCGGAATCTTACAACAGCGCTAGAGTTACGTGACTTGACGTACGAAAATTCTTGGCTTTTAACCGACTTTAAGAACGAGGAGGAGATTATTGACTCGGGTTCTTGAGTTAAATATAGTTTTAGAACTTTTAGATGGTCAGATCACCATCGCCTTTCAAAGAACTTCGTTTTACAACTAAACGATTTTATTATTACATCATTCGTGTTTCGTTTATAAAACAGTTTTCAATGAGTATTGATTTTAGTTTAGTTGCCATATTTTCTAGACAGACCTTATACATTTTCCAAAAAAGATAATGTTTTAAGTTTCCATGAAGATAATCTTAATTATTTTTTAGGTTCCATCGTAAGTTACCAAGGTTTGCCCGGGTCCTTGTATTCCATTTTGTTCAAGACCCGTAAAGTTATTTGTCATTTACAGCCCTAATTTAAATATTTTTGTTTTGGTTATGAAAGTGAAAAAGAACAGAATGAATTATAAAAAGTCATGGAACTAAAATTGTCGGGTTTGATGTACAGAAGTGGCTTACGTATTTTTTTTTGTTTATTAAAAATTACCCTGTAAGAACCCTAAGAAGGTACTTTTGTAAAAAAGGGGGTAAAAAAGGGGTCAATCTGTGAAAACCAAAGTACGAGCAGCATCGTGTTAGAAATCGCAGGCAACAACTAGTTCAATATTACTACTACTCTGATATTTACACAAACGTAAATCGCGTAGTTTTGAAACTATCATTTTAATCGGAGCACAAAAAGTGCAAACTTTATCCTAGTTCCGTGGGATTGGCGACCCCTGACCGAGCTCGCAAATGTCAGGGGTCGGCAACACGCTGCCACGGGGCGTACCTTTTGTGCAAGAATCCTTGAGAGGTGTCGCTTATTGGGAATTAGGGCGTGAGGTTCTTTTTCTATTTATTAGATTGATTGGAAGGTTAAATGATTTTTGGGTGAGTATCTAAGTTAATTAGATTAGTTAGAAGGTTTCAATCGAATCCTCCGTAATTTTTTTTTCTTTCTTTTTAGGGTTTTGAACCTCCTTCGGGGAAGAACCCTCCGTCCGTATGTGACATCCAATTATATGTAAGCGTACCTATTTGTATGTTTATGTGAGCTAAAGCCTAACTAAAAGTTATACCGATTTAGTTTTTTTTAATAAAATAAGCCCACAAGCCATGGATTGCGAAGTATTGCTAAATTCGTCCTTGTATCCGGAATGTTTTTTTTTATTACCTTTTTTTTCCTCTAATAATCTACAAAAGCTTTGAATGTGAACTGGACGTGGAGCACGTATGGCGAGATACGATCCTACATTGTTAGATCACATATCGCTGAGGTGGACATCGGAGCTAATCTAAAAAAGTAGTCCTAGCTTTTTAGGGTCCTGAACCACCTTCAGAGAAGAACCCTTAGGCGAGACTTCGTTGTCTGTCTGTATGTCAAAGCTAATTATTTTGTAGTCACATCAGACATTAAAAAAAGAGTTAGGGACTCTATTGGAGAGAAGAATATTACAATCGCTGTTAAGAGGCCTTTAGGTGACCTAAAAAGGGTTAACACCAGGGCTGGCCACGCGGCTCACACCAACTTAGAGAAACATATATGAGTGCCTAGCACAACTTTGACGTTAAGTTACGTAGCAAGTTTTTCGATATAAAAGTGTACTCCATTTAGGCCTGTCAGTAGCGATTCTGACGGGCGTAAATGGCGTACACTTTTCTATCGAATATTCGCTACGGTTTCTTACGTCAAAGTTGTGCTAGGCACACAGTTATATTATGTAAGTAATATGTAGTAATATGTAGTAATATATAGTAATATTAATATGTAAGTTCAACTAGTTTTCGGGTTTCCTAGTATTCCAATGTTGTGAGAAGACATATCCAGTCTTTTCGCACTCCTCGTTTTTCCTAACAAAATTGAAATCTGGGCCTGCGTTGAACCAACGAAAATGTTATCTGACTCATGAATAAAACAATCATTATGAATAAAAGAAATTCAACACGAAATAATATGAGTACACGCTTCTTTTACCCTCGAACTCAGATCAAGTAGAAAGGCAGATAGAGTCCCGCCTTAGATCCAAGTGAAGTCAAAAAAACTACCCTACTTCCAGTGTACGTATACTTCAAGCACACATTGACGCATAATACTACCCTTATTATTATTATATACTACACTTATTATATACTTATTTTTCTTGTCCACGTTCTCTGAGCAACTGACGTAAGAATTGACGATTCATTCGGGTAGTTTTTATGCGTCAAATGTGTGCTTGAAGTATACGTACACTGGAAGTAGGGTAGTTTTTTGGCTTCACTTGGATCTAAGGCGGGACTCTATCTGCCTTTCTACTTGATCTGAACCCTCGAAGAAACGTGGAAAGCTTCAGAAAGTCAACGTAAGGAGACTAGCGCCATCTATGATTTGGTGTTGAAAACTCGAAACTCTTAAATTGTTAGGTTAGAAACAAAACTAGATTATTTAGTACGTTTAGTGCATAGTGTTTATCTATGCCATCAATCTATTCTCTAATATTGTAACTGGCATTTTGTTGTGAGATTATGATTTATCGGTAGTTAATTCTTTAATAGGTTTGGCATCAGTAAAATGGGCCAAGAGTGTGGTCTTCAATTAAATATAACAATTAAAATAATAAGTACCCATCTCGGACAGTACAAGACATTGTAAGAGCTATATAATAGTATAGTGAGGTAGAAAGAAAAGATCAATACCTAAAGTAGAGAAGTTAAAGTCAGAATTTTGCCGCGTGGTTTTTGTAGGCTCTATTTTAGTTCTATAACCTCTACATCGGTTTTACATAAACCCATTTGCTTTATACAAGCTTTATATAAGCTCTGTGGGCTCTACGGTCGATTTCGTGGATTCTATTGGTATTGATTGGTAGACATGGAGGTTGGTTTTAAGAGTTCCCTATGAAAGTTAATAAGTAGCTTTTTGGATTAGTACCTACACACGTTTTTGGGATCTTATGATGGATAGCAGACTGTAAAACTTGGCTTTATACATAACTTACTAGGTATTTAGGGATTTCCGTGTTCTATGATAAAATTAGGAAGTTTCTAGATTTGGACTGAATGTACGGAAATGGCATCATAAAGGTATGTATTTGATAACCTACATCTCTTTTAATTTTTATTTCTTTTTATACTAGAAGGAATTATCGAGTCAGTATAAATGCTTCGGGATTTACTCTAGTTTTACGACAGAGCTTTTCAGTTTTACAAACGCGATGTAGATCAAGTGTAAGATGATTTCAGTGGAGCCGCGTCGAGAGCGCAAAAACTGTCGTGTAGCGAGTTTTGGCTGAGAATCTATGTTTTCGGAATCGCCTGGTCACTGAGAGCTCGATTTATATTTATCACACTCTACTTACTGACTTCCAGATACTCCCAGGAGTCAGAGACAGTACCGAACCCGACAGACAGAACTGGAGGCTAGTTACACTCACTCGCGTTCGTTATCGATATCCAAAAATCGCGAATTAAAACTCGATTCTTACATAATTCTCGTCCGCCATTGCCTCGTGTTTGGCGCGGGAATCTCGCCCTTACGCTAGTAGGTTTAGAAGCTGTAGTTTCCCATGCACGGAACGCGTTTAGTTTAATTTAGCTGCGCCCGCGTTACAACCTTGAATTGGAACGCACCTTTAATTTTAGCCGGTTAACCTAGATACGGCATTGGTTGGTGGATCGATAGACGCATGCGCCGTGGTGGTGTGCGGTCGGTTGGATGCAGGCCGGCGCCGGGGGCCGAGGCTCGCGGGCGACTGGCGGCCGCCGCGCGCCGCGCCTGCGCCCCCGGCCCGGTAACGATCCGACCAGCCCGACACCGCTGAACAGGTGTGACGTGCTCCGCAACACTACTCTACACTTGCCCGAATCAGATGTACTGACTCGTCTGTACTCAGTCAGTCACCATCAGCTGCACAAAGTGTTTGTGCCTGTCCCAAGAGACAAACCCACACCTGAAGCAGAACGGGCTTCACAATAGGCTCACCAATTTAACCGTCCGTCATCATCAGCCCACATTTACATCACTGGAGTCTGTGCATTTGACCCATAGAATCTTTTCTTTGCATTGAAGATGCCTTCCTTCTGGAAGCGTGATCTGGCAGACAGCGGGTATATAAACCACTTTTCCGCTGGACGTAGGCCTCTTCTAACAAAAGCCCTCCATACCTCCATACCTCTAGCACAAACAATAAAAAATCTTCGATTTCGAAAAAATGTTCGAAAAAGTAGTTTCAGTTTATGCCCAAACGTACGTTTTGCCATCGAATGCGGAACGAACATTTTACGATAGTGTTTGTGCTAGAGGCACAGTTAGGTACTAGGGCTTCTACCATTCGTTTCTCAGATCATCATTCTACCTGCCTCAACGTTTCCGTAATGGAGCTGACAAAATGATAAAACTAAAAATGTTTATGTAGTTTGTTTTATTAAGAATTTTTGATAGTGGCTCCCTGCTTTCAACTAAATAGAGAGTAAATATTGTTACCATTATACGCCCTTGAATTAATGAAAAACTAGTAGAGTAAGAAAATAAACTTTTTAGGTTATCCGAAGTTGTCTGAAATTAGGCACTGAGTTATTATCTACTTATTGCTTACGACATGGCAGGAATAATACGAGTAAAGTGGCGCCACTGCGGTGAAAATCTGAACTGTTTAGAAGCTTTTCCTACGTTCAGTCTACAGTAGCTGTATGTTTGATCTGCGATACGGTTATTACCTATTTATTATCTGATCCAGAAAAACATCAAATAATCATTTTGAGAAAGAATTGATAACTTTGGCTTTTAATATTTGGTCGTAAAATTCAATAGTACTATTTAGTAATAGCAACACACAATCTTTCGCAATAAATTATAGCAATACTCAATGAGACAACTTTGCACTACTAGCTACATCTAGCGGAATTTTCCGGAACTATCGACAAAAGTTGAAGAAAACTCTTTTCTGGCGTGTCACAATCCGAACCTAAACGATTCCATAGTGTTAAAGGCCGTTTTTGTATGTGTGAAAAAAAGTAAAAATTATATTTTAAAGCACATTTTATCATTCAATACGACATCTGAGTAAAAAGTTAGACAATTTATTGTGTTTCCCCATACAAAACCAAAATTACCCAAGTATCGCCATTACTCCTGACAAGCCAACTAATCAGGGACCTATATTAAGTGAGATTTCATCGGTCACTGTCGCTCTCATTAGAAATGTCATTACAGTGAGAGGGACGGAGATAATCAAGAATAAGATTAAGATAAAAAAAAAACTGGTTTAAAAAACTAAAAACCACGCATTGTCATCGGTCTTTGACAGGAGTGCAAAGTTTGAATTAAATCTGATCGTTCAAAGTAGGGCAAAATCGAGTTCAAAAGGGTCGGACAAACATAGGTACAGGGGAAACTAATAAAAACGTGTTAAAATAAAATAAGCTTAAGAATAGTCAGCAAGAGATACCACAAACTCGTAGCGATTGTATCGCTCTGACTTTCGTCTTGCTCTGAAAGCTAAAGAAAAAGTGAGACAAAAGCCAACGCAATTCAGTTCAGGCTCGCGTTAAGAGCTCGTGTAATAGTGATGATGACGAAAGTTTATAAAAGTAGCCTATGTCCTTTTGGGTGTCTCAGAAAAAAAAATCTAATTGTTAATTAACTTTTACCAAATAATTTTATTTTTCATTTTGTTATTTGTATGTTTTGGGAAATAAGGGTTATTTTATTTATGTCCCTTTCCGTACCCTTGAAAATGTGTTAGCAAAATTTTCATGATGTTTTAGTTGTGTAGTTAAGGTGTGAAAGCGTTATAAACAAACTGACTCACCTTTGTATTTATAACATTAGGGGTTGATTACACGTAACGAGTACAGTGGCGAGACAGTAAATTTGCCACACTCGGCCGAGCAAGCAAATCATGGTTCTAGCGACTGTCTCGCCTCGACAAACTGCTTATACAAACCGAGTGAAGGAGGGAATGTCTCATCACTGTACATGTACAAGTTTCTAAAATAAAATTCATCAAATTCACTGTTTATTCATACTTATACAAACCGAGTGAATGAGGGAATGTCTCATCACTGTACATGTACAAGTTTCTAAAATAAAATTCATCAAATTCACTGTTTATTCATACTTATACAAACCGAGTGAATGAGGGAATGTCTCATCACTGTACATGTACAAGTTTCTAAAATAAAATTCATCAAATTCACTGTTTATTCATACTTATACAAACCGAGTGAATGAGGGAATGTCTCATCACTGTACATGTACAAGTTTCTAAAATAAAATTCATCAAATTCACTGTTTATTCATACTTATACAAACCGAGTGAATGAGGGAATGTCTCATCACTGTACATGTACAAGTTTCTAAAATAAAATTCATCAAATTCACTGTTTATTCATACTTATACAAACCGAGTGAATGAGGGAATGTCTCATCACTGTACATGTACAAGTTTCTAAAATAAAATTCATCAAATTCACTGTTTATTCATACTTATACAAACCGAGTGAATGAGGGAATGTCTCATCACTGTACAAGTTTATAAAATAAAATTCATCAAATTCACTGTTTATTCATTTTATTTTCAAATAAAAATACAATTAACTCTAAATTGGACATCACATATTTAGGAATACATTCATGGTACACAAATAAATCTTAAAAACTATATAAATTATCATAGGTAGGTACGTTTCGATTACTTTATAAAAACAAGCTGCATAAAAAATGGAAAAAATGTATATTTCTCTAAGGGTAACACGGCAATGGCACTTTCGGTTCAAAACTGTATAAAGAACTACTCGAAAATATATATAAAAGCTAAGTTCTAAGTTGTCAACGATGGGCTAAAACTACAGCTTTTTGTAGGAATTAGGTGAAGGGACGAGCAAGTCACTAGCCAGAGTGCCTAGCGCGAGTTTTTTAGATGTAGATTCCGTAAACGTAAACTACAATTTGTATGGAATGAAAACCGCGCCACCTAGTGTTCATAAGATAAACTACAATAATTCCATACAAATTGTAGTTTCCGTTAACGTAAACTACACGAAAAAAACTCGCACTAGGCAGTAGAGACTCTGGTAGCGTCGAGCTTGTAAATTACAGTCCAGCGCCACATAGTTTTGACTGCAATTAAATAAAAAATGCAATTTTTTTTAAATACGAAATCCGTAAATTACTTCCCTAGTAACTTCGTGAAAAAACATTAAATTGGCTTTGACAAGAACGGGTTTGGATTAGCTAAGTAAATAAATATAGGGTTATTCATAAAGGGTATGCTAAGCCGAAAAGGGCTCATTATGAACAACTTTTACTATGGGACCAACAAGGAATTCGTGAAAAAAAATCAGCTGTTCCATATAAAAATGTCAATGACTCGACATAATGTATGAAACAGCTGATTTTTTTTCGCCATTTCCGGGTTGGTTCCATAGTAAAACGTGTTCATAACAATGAGTACTATCAGCCCTTTTCGGCTTAGTACACTCTTTCTTTATAACCCTGTAGTATAGGGTGATGTGTTAGCTTTTGAAATTAGACCATCAGAACTTAGGCGACCAAGCTTTGCCCGGAAAACTTATTTTCCCAGAGTTCAATCGATTTCTCGACTTCAAAATCCTAAGCTGTTTTCAAGGTCAGAGAGAATCGGTTCTTCTTGCTTTGTCTTCGATCACATCGCTTACAATAGGCGAGTAGATGGTCAAACGCGGATTTATAAGACATAAAAAAGGTATCGCGCAAGCAATCGTTTCGTTTGTAAGAGGCACCGGATACAGGTCGACCACGTTGATAAGTTTCATGATCAGCTGTCACTTTTACGCATGCAACCAATTTTAAATATAATTATGATAAATAGATTTTAGTTTGACGTGTAAATTTTATATATTTGAATTTAAAAGAAAGTGTGCGAGTGAAATAAATACTATTTTATTTCAATTTTATATATTTGAATTTAAAAGAAAGTGTGCGAGTGAAATAAATACTATTTTATTTCAATAAGTATTAAGTATATTTTAATGGCAAGCTGCAACTTCTAATTTCCACTATTCAACAGCTCATTTACTTACTACATAACAATTCTTTATACAGGGTTATTCATAAAGGGTATGCTTTGCCGAAAAGGGCTCATAGTACTCATCGTTACGAACAACTTTTACTATGGGACCAACCCGAAATTCGCGAAAAAAAAATCAGCTGCTCCATATATTTTGTCGAGTGTCATTGACATTTTTCTATGGAACACCTGATTTTTTTTCGCGAATTTCGATTTGGTCCCATAGTAAAAGTTGTTCGTAACGATGAGTACTATGAGCCCCTTTCGGCTTAGCATACCCTTTATAAATAACCCTATATACACATTAAAATCTCATTTTATCACATCATTCATTCAAAAATAATATTATCTACCTTATTTTACACAGTCACTAATTTTGTGACTTACATAGAGAATTTTCTAGTCTTTATTCTAAAACAATCACGACTTAATTTAGTAGTTCTTAACACACAGATATTGTATCTGGTGCTTTAACCCATTTATTACATACAGCGCCTTGTCATTTTTAAGTAAAACATAATATATAACGTTTTATTAAAACGGACCTTCTTAATTGAGTCAAAAGGTAAAATACTAAGGTGTCATATATTATTCTATTGCATCATACAAAATATTAATGGCCACAAATTATAAAAGACAAGAAAAACGAAAGTTGTTTTACGAAAGAAATCAGCATGAAATATGCGTCAACACTCGGTTAACGATTTGATGTTATATTTTATACTATAACATGTAAAAATATAAATATCAGTTATTAATATACTGTTATTGTTGCATAACTATAACAATATATGAACAACTAAATAAATACATGCTTTAACTAAAAATGACAATGATAAGGCCTGTTTAAACGCAAATATTATAATCATACAAACTTCACATAAAAATGCTTTCTAATACTAATCGATTATTATCCATATGGGTAAGTTTAAATAAATTAAACATTAGGCCTCTTAACTTAATATCTACAAAATTGCAATATTGTACTCATATTTTTCTACAATAACTCTATTTTAACTAGACATTTCAAAAATCTAGTTTTTCTAGTAATTTCAAAATTTTAATTGAAAGTTCACATTGTGTTTATTGTAGTTGTGAAAATAAAGTGTATTTTGAAGTTTAAAATTATTTACAACCACTTAGGAAAATTTAGAAAAGTTTTTAGATATTTTTTTCCAAATTGTCATGTATTATTCCACTAAACTAATAAGAGTCAAATTAACGTAAGCCCGCTGTATGATTCTGTTATTTTTCTACATTTTTAAGTACTTTATAGTGAGACCTGCTCAATATAATTTTATTTCCTGAAATTACTTTTATAATAAAGATAGTCATCGAAAAATTTCAAAAATATTTTTTCGGATTTTAGAAGCTAATCTCTACTGTACAGCAGCTTATGAATTTACATTTATTCTACGCATGCAGATTTATCTTCAACTACAAGGAAAACCAACCAACTTATTGTCACCCTACCGTTGAAAAAATATGTTCAATTTCAAATATAATTGATTTTCATCACAATTGATTTATATCACAGGTTTTTTCCTAAAAACACGCTAACAATATAAATACATGCAAAATGCTAGTAACTGTCAATAATGGGTTAAAATTTATTGACTATATAATTTTGTTAAAAATCTGCAAAGTTGCAAAATAATTCAAAACCGAGTTAAATTTTCCACCAAAATTTAACTAGTTTCATAAGCCATGAAATTTCATTTTTACGTTGTCAAAATAAGGCATTATTCCCCAAACTTTACATACACAAATCCGTCTTAAAACCGCCAAAATGCCATTATAAATTTTGCAAAAAATATGCTAATAGATGCATCTAGTCAAAAACGTTAAAATATTTCAAATTAATTGGCACTACCATTGCATATTACTGACACCAATACTGATAGGAAACAGTCGTTAAATTTTTCTCCCGTAAACTATGATAATATAATAAATAAATGACGCCCTCATAAATAATGTTAGCAAAATAAAATAGTTATAATTACAATTCAGCTAACTTTGGTTTGGAAACGGAGCATATTTAGCACGAAGCATTGCATTTATATCGCAATATCTCTTCGTGATACGACTTAAAGTGGTCAAACTATATGATAACTTACAATCCTTGTTGTAAATTTATAATTTATGCTATTATAACAGTACGTCCAAATAGTCTGTCACTCAGAATAATATCCATTTAATTATCACATAAAATAAAGTTGAAAATTATCAATTGTTAAATATCTTACACGATGTCTTGCCTTGGAACTTTATATGGCTGTAAGATTTAAAGTAAAGTTGAAAGTTGGTCTTAACATTTCTGACGCTATTTCAAAGTGCGGTTGAGTTTCGGAACTTCCTTATAACTCAATTTGAATATATTCTTCATAGCACAAATTGACCTAAGAAAAATGATTCACAATACTTTTTGACGGTGTACAGATTCACAGTAAGTTATCCAAAACTTTGCTACTTTCACCATGAAATATTAAGTTGTGATTTGGAACATTCCGGTTCTACAACCCGAGTTAAGTTGTGTCTTGGAACATTCCGATCTCTACGACCCTAGAAGTTGTTTCTAGTTTCTAGGTACCAAGGATTGTGCCAATACGAAACTATGGAAGCTTCGCTACAAACTAATCCTTCCGAAAGCTAAGACTCGACGTTTGCTCCATATTCCATTCCAAAGAGAGACAGGGTCACGAAGGCGAGGCCGAGGAAGACAGAGCCCAGTAGGTCTCCGAGGGCGGTCAGGTACGGAATGGCGGCATTGTCCGGATCTTTCTTGAGCTTCCACATGAAGTGGATCAAGATCCATGCAAGGTACAAGAGCACCATCACCTGGAAAAGTAATTTAATATTTAAAGGTTTACTTGACTATGGATACTCGTATGTAGTTAAAAGATGGAGGATGGAGGAGGTGGCAAGCGAGCCACCGGGTGACCTGGTGGTAAAAGATGGAGGATGGAGGAGGTGGCAAGGGAGCCACCGGGTGACCTGGTGGTAAAAGATGGAGGATGGAGGAGGTGGCAAGCGAGCTACCGGGTGACCTGGTGGTAAAAGATGGAGGATGGAGGAGGTGGCAAGCGAGCCACCGGGTGACCTGGTGGTAAAAGATGGAGGATGGAGGAGGTGGCAAGGGAGCCACCGGGTGACCTGGTGGTAAAAGATGGAGGATGGAGGAGGTGGCAAGCGAGCCACCGGGTGACCTGGTGGTAAAAGATGGAGGATGGAGGAGGTGGCAAGCGAGCCACCGGGTGACCTGGTGGTAAAAGATGGAGGATGGAGGAGGTGGCAAGGGAGCCACCGGGTGACCTGGTGGTAAAAGATGGAGGATGGAGGAGGTGGCAAGCGAGCCACCGGGTGACCTGGTGGTAAAAGATGGAGGATGGAGGAGGTGGCAAGCGAGCCACCGGGTGACCTGGTGGTAAAAGATGGAGGATGGAGGAGGTGGCAAGGGAGCCACCGGGTGACCTGGTGGTAAAAGATGGAGGATGGAGGAGGTGGCAAGCGAGCCACCGGGTGACCTGGTGGTAAAAGATGGAGGATGGAGGAGGTGGCAAGCGAGCCACCGGGTGACCTGGTGGTAAAAGATGGAGGATGGAGGAGGTGGCAAGCGAGCCACCGGGTGACCTGGTGGTAAAAGATGGAGGATGGAGGAGGTGGCAAGCGAGCCACCGGGTGACCTGGTGGTAAAATATGGAGGATGGAGGAGGTGGCAAGCGAGCCACCGGGTGACCTGGTGGTAAAAGATCAAGATCAGGAAAAGTGAAGGAGGGGTAGAAAGGCCTTTGCTTTAAAATGAGACGTTAATAGGCCCAAGTTTGAAGGCTTTTTAAGACAGATCTAAATTTTCTAAAACTATTGGCATCTGTTGTCTAATGGCTTGCAATGATAAAGACAGATATATTTTAAGTTAGTTTAGATCTGTCTTAAAATGCCTTCAAACTTGGGCCTATTGTCTCAATTAATATAAAACTATGAACTATATGAAATTGTATTTGCCTATTATATCAATAAGTCATTTCATTAGTATAGGTCTACAGGGCTATCCAAAAAGGGTATGCTAAGCCGAAAAGAGCTCATACTATTCATCATTTTGAACAATTATTATGGGACCAAACCGAGATTCGCGAAAAAAAATGAGTATGAGATGAATAGGATGAGCCCTTTTCGGCTTAGCGTACTCTTTTTGTATAACCCTGTATAGGCAGATCTTATAGTGTACTAAAACAAAACTTGGAAGTGTTTTGAACTTAGCACTTCCTGTGTAAACTTCTGTATGTAAACTTCTTCTTTCTGTGTAAACTAACCTGAAGTAACGCGCAGCACAGGTACGTGATCCCGAAAGCGAACTGTAAGGTGACCATGCCCTGGTACACGTAGTCGGCCACCACCATGAAGATGATCTGGCCGAACAGCGCCAATATTAGCAGCATGCGGGCCACCTTCGCTGCGGACGCTGGGAAAAGATACGATTTGGTAAGAAAAGTTTTGAGGTAAGTTTCACTAAAGTGCTCATCGTGAGTGTTTTTATAAATCTACTAGCGGCCCGTCCCGGCTTCGCACGGGTAGACTTTGGGATAAACGTAGAGTAAATTGAAATCGGTCCAGTCGTTCACGCGTGATGGCGTGACCAAAGGTGTTGAGAATAATTATAGGAACTCTTTGTTATAACCTCTATTCTCATGCTATTGCGTAACTATAGCAACCGTAGTTTGTTGATGCTAACTTGTCAATTTATAGTAAAAATTATCAATATAAAACGCACACTGTTTTGATAGATATGATTGAATTTGAACTTTGTACAGAGGTAATAAAGTGCAAATTGACTCTTGGACGTTAGGAACATACCTACATTGCTTAAACAACAGTGAGTGCTTGTAATTCAATATGAACTTTATACAATAGCAATAAAGCTCGTTTTAGTTAGAAAACGTTTGTATGGGAAAAATAAAAGGGCTGTTTTTAGAGTTTTTCAATATTTCTGAGAGATTTTCTTAATATTTTTTTCCGTAAGAACCTTCTCCTAATAATAACAAATACAACAAAAAAAGAATTAGTGAAATCGGTCCAGCCATTCACGCGTGAGGCCGTGACCAAGGAAAACGGGTTTCATTTTTATATATATATAGATAGATATAGATTATAAAAGTTTAGGTTTAACAGGAGCAACAAATATTTGGAGAAAGAAATTGTTACTATTAAGAAGTTTTCAATCTGTTATCAAAACTCTCAGGATTGGTTAGGTTACTACTATCTACTACTAATAAAGACTGATTTGGTATAATTGCAAAAATACTCCTTTGGTCTGCTTCAGTAAAATTGTGAAAACATATATTTTTGCAAAATCAGAAGACGTTTAAATCAGTATAACACCATAACTTACTTCCAAAGAACAGTGTCCTCCACGGCCACTCCAGAATCTTGGTGTTCTCGGGCAGGATTCCGGGAATTGCTGTCTGGTGGAGGTGGGTAGCCATCCTGGACGACTGCACGCATACCAAGTTTCCTCCGATGCCGTTCACAATCGGCTGGAAGACCTCGTAGCCTCGGTAGTGTTCGACGGCCTGGTCGAGGACTATACCACCAATACTGAGGAAAGAAGGAAAGTGGTCAGCAAAGAGAAGTGCAATTTAGGTTTCTATTATTTCTAGAAGTAAAATCAGTTTGCGATCTACGTCGGTTCAGGGTTGAGAGCTGGTTGTGAAGCGAAAATGCCTTACTAAACAGATTGTTAGGTGTTTTCCCTGAAAATATTTTGACGTGGGTACAACTAGCTAGAAAAGACGTAGCCATTGCTTTACCATCATGATACAGCTCCCGTCATCATATCATCATATTCAACCTTTAATCTTCCCACGGCTGGGATACAGGTCTACCCTCGAAGGGTGATTAGGCCGTATTCTACCACGCTGACCAAGTGCGGATTGGTGGAATGCACAAACGCCATTGAATTTCTTCTTTTTATAGCTCTCGTACCGAATCTTTACTAACAGAAAGCGCATCAAGCTCATAGCAACGATTTGCAATTTGAATGCATCCTGTGACCAGCGTCGCAAACGCAGTATTACGGAGGCACTATCCCTAAGCACCCAGTACCAATCACCACATGCGAAGGCACCGTCTCTTAGCTATAAACTGTAAGAACCAATCTGTTCCACTCACCCACTAATGAAGAGCGCTGATATGACAGGCGTCCAGCCGCTAGTAAGCACTTTCTTCGTGTAGCGGTTCCTCCAGACAACGAACACCCACATCGGCAGCAGGGTGTAGTACACGCAGATCAGGACTATTGGCTGCCATAGTGATATCTCTGTCAAAAATAAATAAATAAAAATAAAAATGTGGCAAATAATTGATACATTTTTTTTATTACTTTGATTTAGATACAGGGTTTTTCATAAAGGATATGCTAAGCCGGAAAGGGCTTATAGTAATCATCATTATGAACAACTTTTACTTTAAGACCAACCCGAAATTCGCGAAAAAAAATCAGCTGTTCAATGAAAAATGTCAATGACACTTGACAAAATGTGTGGAACAGCTGTTTTTTTTTCGCGTATTTCGGGTCCTTTAGTAAAAGCTGTTCATGATGATGAGTACTTTGAGCATACCCTTTATGAATAACCCTGTATATATTTTTAGCTTAATTTATCATCTTCTAAAGTATTAAAGAAAATGTGTCATCTATATTATATGCTACTGAAACAGAATTTTATTATATAAAATTCTATTGCCATACTCCTCCGAAACGGCTTGACCGATTTTGATGAAATTTTTTGTGCTTATCCGGTATCTATGAGAATCGGCCAACATCTATTTTTCATCCCCCTAAATGTTAGGGGTAGTCTACCCCTAAATTTTTTTTTTTTTTGACATTTTTTAATTTCTTTATTTTTTTATTATGTCGCATTAAAAAATACATACAACCCTAAATTTTCACCCTTCTATCACCAACCCCTATTAATTTATATGGCAAAACAACGTTTGCCGGGTCAGCTAGTATTAGTATAGATTAGTATAGAAGTATAGATGAATCGCTGTTCGTTTGTCTAGACTCGAGAATGGTTGGACCGATTTAACTAATTTTTAACCGACTTCAAAAAAGGAGGAGGTTATCAATTCGTCTGTATGTTTTTTTTTTTTTTATTTTTTTTTTTATGTTTGTTACCTCATAACTTTTGACTGGGTGAATCGATTTTGATGATTCTTTTTTTATTAGAAAGCTGACGCTTCCCATTTGGTCCCATTTCAATTTAGTCCAGTTCTGATAATGGTATCCATGAGAAAACCACATAAGTCTTAAATTTGCATTAAGTACGTGCGCGACAAATAGATGAATAACTCAACAGTCGGTCTTTTGAAGTCGGTTTTTGTTTTTTGTTTTGTAAAAATAATGTTCTTGTGATCTTGAAATATTTGTAGAAGTTCAGGGAAGGTTTAAAAGTAAAAAAAGGCGGGTGAAACCGTCGGGTGCAGTGTTTTATAAAAATTGGTGAAGCCGTTTCAACGTTGGTTTTAATATAATTTTTATTAAATAACTAGACTTAAATTATGAAATTACAAATGAATATTACAATATAATTAAATTAAAAAACTAAACCAATAAAACTAAACTAAACCAATCTAAAAGGCCGCTGCCTTATTATTATTTTATTTTCAATCCAAATAATTCAAGCCACACTTTAAAACCTAATTATTATTTTCAGATGTTCTATCATTCAATTTCAATGTCATTATTGATATGAAACAATATTAATTAAAAACAACAATCACAATATTCCTGATCTGATCTTGATGAATTAATATAAAATAACACAAGCAAAAGTAAAAACAGTTTGATACGATTAATTAATGATGATTAAGATGATTATATAAAGATTAATTATTGATTAAAAATTTATAAGATTATTATTAAAAACTCATGCGCTTACGTAAGAGTCGTAACTAGTCGAAACTAGTTGAGTAGACTTAATTTTTACGTGAGTATTCCCGTATTAACACTTTGACTGCGGAAAACAAACACCCTGTGTTTTCCTTTGTGCAACGCGAATGCGGCTACACACGGTCATGTCAGGCGCGTAAAACACAACGTATTTGATTAGTCATCATCAAAATCATTTTTTTGTTGGCAAGAAACTTTAACATGGAATATCTCGCGACTCACTTTTATGAAGTTATCGGGTTTTATCACTCACCCCTCGATATACGAATTTTCATATCACTGGCTTTTCGTAAATGAAAAATATCGTGAGGAAACCTGCATACGTCCGGTGAAATTCAATGGCTTGTGTGAATCCACCAACCCGCGCTTAGGCAGTGTGGTGGAATACGGCCTGATCACCCTTCGATGGTAGACCAGTTCTCCTAGCATAAACTCTGACTTGAAATACTTAGCGAGTATCTGACACAAAAATGTATGCCATTTACGCCCGGGGCCGTCCGTTTTTAGCAACTTTTTCAACCCCCTCCCCCTGGTGATACATGGTGAGGTTATAAATTACCCCCTTCCCCCGCCAATATCACGTGTATTTTTTGCTGCATACCTATTTTCTTTAAAGTTTTCCAAATTTAACGAAAAATAAATAGGTAGGTAAACGTGATATTTCTCTACACTCCCTCGTGATAGTTCGTGATGTTTCCGGTCCCTTTCCGCTGCGTTCGAGCCTCACGTGATTAATGGACGATCCCTAAGAGTTGGGCGTAAATGACGTACACTTTTCTATCACATACTAGCTACGTATTTAACGTTACAATTTATGCTAGCCTTACTGGTATCCCAGCGTGGCATGAGTAAATGTTGAATAGACACAAATACTAGGGCAAGTGTAGTAATGACCCGAACTCCGGGAGTCGTTAAGGCAATGACTTGAAGAAAGCAAACTGGGTAATCAAGATTGTTATTTATATTTCACAGTTGTCACCTTTCATAATTACGATCGTTATCAATATCGATGGCACTTGTAATCGAGTTTATATCACTGCTGTTTAATTGTTATTTTGTTGTTTTTCAAGTCTATTATAATACATTCATTCATACATTGTGGCGAGTACTTCAAGAAACAAGTTTTGGTGTTTATTTTCCGACTGTACCTTCTATTGTTTGACATGTGCTTATATTAATTTGCATACGTTTTTGTGATAAAAAATAAGGAAGTTCATATAGGCCGAATGGGATGGCAATGACCTTTTTTTATTAAAAAAAAAACAAAATTAATTTATTTTAGGTTAAATGTACATTAGGTACATTTATAAAATCAAAAATAAAATTAAAATTATTACACAGTCAAATTATTATTATATTTGCTACCAATATTACATTCAATAAGAAGCTGCGTTTGACCGCCATCTCGCCTGATGGTAAGCAATGTTGCGGTCTACGATGGAGCACGCTTGCCTAGAAGATACCAATTCACTCTCGACTTGAAGACACCAATCCTAAGAAACCCTGCCATCTCGCTCACACCCATGGAGCGAGAACTTAGTGTGAACTAACTTGGTGTGAACGAGATGGTACCATTGCCAACAGACTTGGCCTTTATACCTGATTAGCCAAGATATGTAGCTTAAATAATAAAAAGGATATGCATAAGACTTTTAATGATTATGATGATTAAAGGGTATAAGGGGATTAGCCGGCCCGAGAGACAAATTCAATTAAAATCATTTAAAAATCGTCTATAAGAATGTTGGATTATGGATTAATTAAGATTAGATACGCATTTTAATCTAAATTATGATAACGTTAATTTTGATGCACAATTAATCACTTTTACTTAAAATTAACGCCAAATCATGCAATACTAGTTGCACCCTACGATTACACTCGCTATTAACTTATTACCATTTTAACAGGTAAAAATTAGTTACAAGATCACATTTAAAATTAAAAAACCCCTTAACGCTGCAAGGGGTGATCCGATTTCCATCAAACATAGCTAAGAACACTCCCGACTAAAGGTAGCCTTTCGAACTAAGCGTCACAGACGCTGCGTCTTTCGGCAACCGCGCTTATTGGCTTACAACGCGGTTACCGCGACACTGTGACGTCACAGACGCCGCGTCAGTGTCGCTGCGCTCGAATGACGTTCCCTAGAATTTCATACATTTGCATAGGTCATCTATCTGTCGCTCTGTCACGGCGTCACAGTCGCGGCGCCACTGACGCTATAGACGCTTAGTTCGAAAGGCTACCTTAATTCACCTTTTAAACAAAAGACACAAAATCAAAATCGGTTCATCCGTTCGGGAGTTACGATGCCACAGATATACACACAGACACGTCAAACTTATAACACCCCGTATTTTTGTGTCGGGGGTTAAATATAAGCCCGTATTAATCAAGGGCTTCATCATACCCTCAATATCAAATTACATTCAAAGTGTGTTTAGCGTAAAGACCTAACCAATACATTCACACATACACACTTCCTGACTCACCCTTTCACTCACATGAAACTCATAAATTTTTCTAATATCTGAACATGTTATAAAATAATTTTACACTTAAAACTTCTAATGATTTTACCTAACTTTGCACTTACCGGACTGTGGCCCGTGTGGTCCTTTATTGCATTAAAACAAAATAGTCTGTTAGGCCTTTATCAGTCAATGTTTAGACAAACAATTAAGTTAATTTTATAAATCATTTTAGTAAGAACCATTATAAAGATACAGTCTTGTTTGGGCCCAACTTAGATAAACTCAGAGAGAAAGATGGAGCTCTGCGTTAAATTCGGGTGAAGCCACGACCTCATCTGCTTTCGCGCCATCTTTCTTTCGGTGACCTGTTTGGCTCAGCGGTAGTATATACGCCTTATAAGTGGCCCTGGGTTTGATTCCCGACCGGGCAGATGTTTGAACTATAAATTAAATATCTGTTCGGGGTCTGGGTGTTAGTTGTCCTTGTCTTTGTGTGTGTTCCTCATAGCTCCCTACTAAGATTCCCTGTGTCGAGGATGCCATGCTACACACTAAGAAAAGGACAACTAACACCCAGACCTAGAGCAAATACTTAAATTCATCAAGCATCTGCCCGGCCGGGAATCGAAACCGGGACCTCTTGCTTCTAAAGCTGGCATACTCGTACTACCACGAGCTAAACCGGTCGTCCTCTTTCTAAGTTGCCTCATATCTTTTCTCATTGCTTATGCTCCTGAAAGCAAATAATCTACCAGCCCATCTACAAGCTATGGTTATTTTCCTTTTGTTTATAATTTCTGGTGTGAACAATAAAGAGTTTTCATCCCACCATCTCGGAAAGAGTATTTTTAATCTTCAATATCTGAGTGGAAAAGCCGTTTTTATTCTCTAGAGGATAAAGTAAATTGAATTTAGAACATCGTGTGCACTAAGTTTGTGAATTAAAAAAAACATTAAACCTATTTACTGCTACCTCTATGGTGCCGAATATATCATACAACTTTTTTTTAATTTGTTAAAAACTCAGACTCGGAACCTTCTTGGTGTTCTTTTTTCAATTTGCTTTGTACATGGTTCTTTACGCGGCATTTTTTCACGTCATTGTTAAACCTTATATTAAAAACAAGAAACTTGAAAACAAGTGAAAAAACTAAAATGAGTGATTCTAGCGACGAGGAAGTTTGTTTGACGCCAACAGAATTGACTGAAACTGTTAATAATGCGCAAATGAGCTTTTCCACTCAGATATTGAAGATTAAAAATACTCTTTCCTCGCTGAGGTGGAATGAAAAGTTACGTGTTGCACTCGAGTGCAAAGATTTTTCACCTCGTGCTCTTTTGATTCCCTCGCTAACGCTCAGGATTCTAATTTTGAATCACTCGCTGCTCTTGTGATTCAATTTTAGAATCCTTCGCTTGCTCGGTCATCAAAATTGAACACGCGGTTAAAAAGCAACTTTGCACTCTTGTATAACAAATAACTATTATCTATCTATCTACTTACGTATTTGATCGTACATGTACTGCGCAGTGACGGCCAGCACGCTGTTGCTGACGATGTCGCCGATGGAGGCCGCCAGCGGAGTCGCCACGTTGTCGGGGTTCACCTTGAACTTGTGCGAGCCGTAGATCACCATTACCATGACGAAATCTGAGGGAAACGCTTTGATTTAGGTCTCAAAATTTCAATAGATAATACTGTAGAACTGCCCAATATAGAGTTTCTTGGCTTCTAGCCTCGCAAATTTGGGTGTATTATAGGAACTTTAGGCTGAATTAAGCAAGCGTAGATTTCAAGTCGATGCCTTCTCATTTGAGCTTTTTCACTGACAAGAACATTATTTTTACAAAACAAAAAACAAAAACCGACTTCAAAAGACCGACTATTGAGTTATTCATCTATTTGTCGCGCACGTACATAATGCAAATTTAAGACTTATATGGTTTTCTCATGGATACCATTATCAGAACTGGACTAAATTGAAATGGGACTAAATGGGAAGCGTCAGCTTTTTAATAAAAAAAGAATCATCAAAATCGATTCACCCAGTCAAAAGTTATGAGGTAACAAAACAAACATAAAAAAATAAAATTAAAAAAACATACAGACGAATTGATAACCTCCTCCTTTTTTGAAGTCGGTTAAAAATACGAGACAAATACAAAATGCAACGTGTGTGCAGTCAACAGGATTATTAGAAAAGAGAATGCTAAGACGGAAAGGGCTCATAGTACTCATTATTAAGATCAATTTTTACTATGAGACCACCCCAGACATCGTAACAAAAATAGCTGTTCCATAGAAAAATATTAATGCTACTCGACAAAATCTACACAATGAAGTCTGTCTTATTCTAGCTATATGAATCAGAAATGAAGATTCTAAATGTTTTGTACGAGTACGTATCCACGGGAAATCGACAAGTAGTAGGTAAACGTGCTCTTAGCTCTATCGTAGGCCGCATCATTGCTTACCATCAGCCAGGATGGTGGTCAAACGCAAGCCTATAATTGAATAATAAAGAAATAATAAAAATGTAAAGGCGTTTACCCAGAACGAAGCAAGTTGTAGTAGCAGTGAACACTGCAGAGGCAGTTAGCAAAAGCACGTAAGATCCGTTGACCTGTTTATCAGTGATGACATTCACCACGATAGCAAACATGGATACCACTGTCGCCGCAACTATAGCTTGCACCTGTGAACAGATGAGTAATTGGTTTATTTATCAATCTATAATATTATCGCAACAATATCGAAAGAATTTATCATAGTCATTAGTAGCCATCTTCAATGCGTCAATTACATTTTTCCTGAGTCACCAAATGCTAAACACTGATAATGCAAGATCCCAATCAGCTGAAGACTATAGAAAAATAAAAGACGATGCATATAGAATAGATAGTGTCAATATTTATCTACTTTACTAATTAATTATTGTATATGAATAAAAATCGAAGTGCTGCTCAATGGTAAGCGCATCATTTGAGAACGGTTGGATTGAATCGACTAAAACTTTCTATATGTTTAAATGTGAGTCTATGTCTATATTATCTATTTATTTATATATCTATATTTTATTATTCTTTAGACTTCAAAATCACAAAGTTAAATTAAAGGGGAGTGTTACTTCGGGCTAGAGGAAATCCAGATTGGCCCGTTATAATACAGGGTATACATAGAAAGGGTATGGTATGTCTAAACAGACTCCTAGTATTCATCATTACGAGCAACTTTTACAATAGCACCAACCCTGAAATCGCGAAAAATAAATCAGCTGTTCCAGACATTTTGTCGAGTGTCATCGATATTTTTCCATATAACTTTATACTGGTCTTACAGTAAAAGTCGCTTCCAATGATGAGTACTAACTATGAGCTCCTTTTGGGCTTAGCATATACGAGTAAACCTAACTTCTTGCTTTCCTTAATACCCTGTATTTATCGAACATCGTAGAAATCGAAAGCATCTAGATATATTTTTTTGTTTTTTTTTTTTTATGTAATTGCATTAAAAAAAACTGACCTGTACTAATGATATGTTGCCAACCACCATGGATATGATCTCCCGCGTCGACTCCATGTTCCCAAGGTTGGCTTGCGTCGACAGTCGTGACGCGAGGCACATGTCCAGGTTGCCTGCAACAATACACGTCACATGTTACACTATGTTACTATATATCTAATGACTAGCTGCGCCCCGCGGTTTCACCCGCGTTTAAAAAAATAAAAAGTATTCTATTACTTCTATTACACCTCGGAAAATATGTGTACAAAGTTTTATGATGATCGGTTAAGTAGCTTTCGCGTGAAAGCGTATCAGACAAACTTACATGCACATTTATAATATTACTAAAATGAGTATTAAAAATAAGGGTTGGTGATATAAGGGTGAAAATTTAGGGTTGTATGTATGTTTTAATGCCACATTATAAAAAAATAAAATGTTAGGGGTGGACCACCCTTATTTATCACTTAGGGGTATGAAAAATAGATAGTAGCCGATTCTCAGACCTACTGAATATACATATAAAATTTCATAAAAATCGGTCGAGCCGTTTCGGAGGAGTATGGTAGCTAAAATTGTGACACGAGAATTTTATATATTAAGATTAAGATTTATATCTTTTATCAGATTAACGAAACTTATTAGTACTTTCATTATCATCACCATCAACTTTTTCTACTGCTGAGTATAGGTCTCGTCTTAAGCGCGTCATCATTTCCGATCCTATGCAAAAAATACTCATGTTTTTCTACCTAATTTTAGAAATGTCTAATGTCAATAACATATTTTATTCTATGGAAGTTACAAAGTGGAAAGCGCTTAAGGAGAAAAAAGAGTAGCCAGGCCGAAGAGAAGGTGGGCTGACTATTTAACAAATACAACAGGAAAAGACTGGCAAATATAGCAAATGATAGAGACAAACGGAAGAAACTGGAGGAGGCCTTCACCCGAGGAGGAACCCATATCCCAAAGCAGGTACTAATTTTGATTATTAATAAAAAATCGAGTACAAATTTCAAACTGACTCGAGTGATTTACAATGTTTTTTTAAGGGTATTACAATATTATAAGTTGTTGAGACCATGGATATATCAGTATCACGTCATTTCTCGTAACTAATTGTGACGTCATCGCCAATCAAATCAATTCAATCTTAAAATCAATCGATCTAATCGCTGATTAAATAACTCGCCACTTGGTAGCCCTTATCATCAAGATAATGGAGTGATTAATAAACAAGTATTTTTGTTTCGATAAAATCTCGTATTTTGATTAAAAAATTATGATATTTTTATTTATCTTTTACTATTATTAACCATTTGAGCGCCAATGTCACCTAACTGACATGCGCTAACGGCTCTTGTGCGCAATCGACACGGACGTCTTTTATTTAAAAAAACGCATCGAAATATTAAATCCTACTACTATTATAAAGGCGAAAGTTTGTATGTATGTATGGATGTTTGTTACTCTTTCACGCAAAAACGGCTGAACGGATTTACATGAAATTTGGAATGAAGGTTGATCATGGTCTGGATTAACACATAGGCTACTTTTTATCTCGGAAAACGCGGGTGAAGCCGCGGGGCGCAGCTAGTCATTCATAATAGTACGAGATCCGGCTGCAGGATTAGTGCGTTCATCGCTTTTTTGCTGAAAACCGAATTTTTATGTATATTTATAATTAGGAGAATATATATTTATCAGGTTGCCTATCAAAATTTGGCCGCCAGTATTTTTAATTAAATTATTTTTAATTGATTTTTGGGAAAAAATTTCGTTCACTTGTTTTTTAAATAAAATAACGTCTACATCACGGCAATTTATATGAAGATTCAAAAAAATCACGGTTGCCATTGCGCACTTGGCCGCACCTCTTCGCAGCCAGGTGTAAACAGGTATGATTTCGATACATTTATACGTTCATAACGTTTATTTATGAATTATATATCAAATTAAAGCTAATTTTTTTCTATTTATTATCATATATGGTTGCCTAATTAAATCTACACGCAAATAAGGGTTGCTGGCTTTTAAAAATTATAAATATTTAAGGTAGAGTGAAAGAGAGTTAGCGCGTAACATCATTTGTCAGACGAGGATAGCGATTGCCGGCTGTGCTACGCTTTTAAGCCATTGCGCATGCGTCGAATGTTAGTGTTCTCAACCACCGAGGAGTAATAGAGACGACTAATAAATACTCCAAAAAATATGTCTTCCTTTTCAAAATGACAAATTTAAAAATCACAAAAAAAAAATTTAGATTGTACCTACTACGTTACCGCGTTTTTCCATAAAATAAATATTAATATATTTTATTTATTATTTTTAAATTAATTTATTTTTAATTTAATTTAAAATTTAATGTTTTTTTTATTAATTAGTTAATATTAATAACTTAAACAATTACCTAACGCATAATTTGAAAAAAATAATTGATTAATTTAAAAAAAAAAAATAATTAAATAAAAATAATAAATTTAAAAAAATATATATTAATGTTTATTTTTATGGAAAAACGCGGTAACGTAGTACAATCAAAATTTTTTTTTTGTAATTTTTAAATTTGTCATTTTGAAAAGGAAGACATTTTTTGGAGTATTTATTAAGTCATCTCTATTACTCCTCGGTGGTTGAGAACACTAACATTCGACGCATGCGCAATGGCTTAAAAGCGTCGCACAGCCGGCAATCGCTATCCTCGTCTGACAAATGATGTTACGCGCTAACTCTCTTTCACTCTACCTTAAATATTTATAATTTTTAAAAGCCAGCAACCCTTATTTGCGGGTAGATTTAATTAGGCAACCATATATGATAATAAATAGAAAAAAATTAGCTTTAATTTGATATATAATTCATAAATAAACGTTATGAACGTATAAATGTATCGAAATCATACCTGTTTACACATGGCTGCGAAGAGGTGCGGCCAAGTGCGCAACGGCAACCGTGATTTTTTTGAATCTTTATATAAATTGCCGTGATGTAGACGTTATTTTATTTAAAAAACAAGTGAACGAAATTTTTTCCCAAAAATCAATTAAAAATAATTTAATTAAAAATACTGGCGGCCAAATTTTGATAGGCAACCTGATAAATATATATTCTCCTAATTATAAAATACATAAAAATTCGGTTTTCAGCAAAAAACCGATGAACGCACTAATCCTGCAGCCGGATCTTAGACTATAATAGAACCTACTGAGTATTGAGTAAATAATTTTACGAGTAGGTATGGTACCTTTTGGGTTTTTTTATTTTATTTTATATTTCACCGTAAAGAACACGGCGATGTGCTGTGGTGGCGGGTCATTGCCAGTTGTCACCCAATTTTCGTCTCCAAAGGTGACAATCGGGATTCGTTTTTAAAATTTGTTATAATGCCACATTTTGGTGTTTTTTTGACAAAATTTGTCAATATGTCGGACAAATTTTAAAAACGAATCCCGATTGTCACCTTTAGAGACAAAGAAAGGGTGACAACTGTAAATGACCCGAATCTTATACGACACCTCTATCAAGATTTTATATCTTTCTTTAATTATAAACTAGCTGCGCCCCGCGTTTTCCGAGATAAAAAGTAGCCTATGTGTTTATCCAGACCATAAACAACCTTCATTCCAAATTTCGTGTAAATCCGTTCAGCCGTTTTTGCGTGAAAGAGTAACAAACATACATACATTCTTACAAACTTTCGCGTTTATAATATTAGTAGGATGTGTAAGTTTGTTTGTTTGAAACGGCTAAACGAAAGTCCCTACCCGTTAGCTAATAGCTACCTACGAGTATGTCAAGTGTGTTTATAAGAAAGACATTGTACAACTATGTAGGTAAGCAAATAACGATTGATGTTGCAAAACTCATTACTATATTTATGTTGGTAGCTGCACTACAAAGTACTTCATTATTCTTGCAAAGAATGGCCACTTGTGGTAGAACGATACTTCAGAATACATTGCAATCAGCAAACATAGTATTGTTTCAGGGGAAATACCAGCAAAGTAGGTAGTAGGTCACCCGGAGGGAAATGGAGTCATATCTCCATGGTTCCGTTCCGTACATACGAGTACGTCCAGACGCGATCGAAGTAACCGAAAGGGTGGAACAACGCACCATAATCGAGCGGTTAAATCGATTTAAATTGTATGCAAGCTTTTTTACATAACTTGCAATGTGTGTTAGTTTGTTTAGGTCAAATCTTGAAACTGAATTTTGAAACACTTCCCGATGTTCGTGGTAAATCTGTGTAACTCCGACGACAATGAAATAAAAGCTTATTTTTAAATGTATTTTGTTTATTCACACTAGTGTGAAATAAATAAAAAATACATGCATGAAGTGCAATACGCCGTTCAATACATTAACCCGAATAATCTCTTATCAAAAACACAAAGCGCATCTTCCATGGAATAGTGAATGAAAAAATGGGCAGCGCCTCTATCGGACGAAAATGGAAGCTTTTCACACATTGTTCTATCAAAAACTCGCTATGTATTTTTGACATAAGTTATGCAAGGATTACTGAAGTATTCATGTAATAAATAATTACTCAGAAGTTTGTCATTTAATTTTACACAATTATATGATAACTTGAAAAACAAAGAGAAAGCAAACATTGTTTTCATTCGTATCGATTGTTTTGCAATGATTTCAAGTGGGCTTATCATTATTTGCGCAATATATAGGTTGGTTCTTGTAAACTGCCAAGTCATTTTATATCGTAGTTGTATGACAACGTACGAAAGTAAGATAATGTTATATATAGCTTAGACGAGTGTTACAACCCTTATCCCACCCACGTGGGGTCGGTACAGTTTATTGTACACTTCTTCCATTCATCTCTATCATTCCGATATTCCCTTCTTACTCGTATAGGTACTCCCTTCTCATCCTCGATTCTTTTTCGTATCATCTTTCACACAGTTTATACATAGATCGCATAATATTTTGTCACTAAATAAAGATATTAAATAGTAAGATTATATAGATTAAGTTTATATAGTTTAACTTTTCTAAATTAATAATTTTAAGCAATTATTGTACTTGAACTTTATTTATATGTTATTAGTTGCAAATAAATAAATTATTATTATTATTATTATAGATCATCCATAGCGTGGATGAGTGTATGGAATTTATATTTATCTACACTAAAATCATAAAGAGGAAAGATTTGTATTTCTGGATATTTGTAACGAATAAACTCAAAACCTACTGGACCGATTTTAACAATTCCTTCACCAATATAAAGCTACATCATTAACGAGTAACATAAACTATTTCATACCCGTGCGAAGCCGGAGCAGGTCGCTAGTAATAAATATTTTCAGACGTTGAAAATAACCTATTATAATCCTCTTAGTTTATTTCACAATCGCTCGTAACTTTGACATCTTTGATACCAAAAATAACAATCGTTGCGAATTTCGTGAATAAGAACACTGCCATAAAAATGAGGAAATCACCTAAAAATAAGCATAACGTCGATCAAAACAGACCATTTAAGCGGAGTTAAATAGCGTTTAAGTATAGGAAGATGTTCCATGATGTCTATGCCATTAAAAAGCCTGACTGAACACTTCCCGTCCTTAACAAAAACGTCATCTTTTTGTGATAACAATCTGTCATTTTCTTCAATCGCAGCAATCTTGCGCAATTACATTCTCCATTGTTAGTAGCCGAGATTACCTCTTTTAGATAGATAAATGGATAAACTTTGTTTTTAACGCGAATAAGTCTGCTTTTGACCATCAGCTCGCCTGATGAAGCATGCAGACCTAAAAGATACATAAAAAGATATTCAATCTGGCCTTAAAAAGCCCAAAATTGTATCTCTCAGGAAACAGTAGTCTACTCCATTCCCTGGCTGTACGAATCAGAAACGTAGATTGTTCAGAAATTACAAGCAAAATTATAATACTACCAAAAACTGTTAAATAATACTTAGAAGTGCAACGACTGGCGCCCTTTTTGCCAAGGATATCTTCCAGGCTACCTTAGTTGGAGAGCACACATGGAAGAGATATAAAAACAGGACAAAAAAGAAATCGTCTTTAAGACGATTGACGCCCAACGATCGCTACTAACCGGTGACTTTTGTTTAGAACAAAACTAAAGGTATTATAATGCGGTATCTATAATAAGTAATCTGTGTTGTACACAAAAGGCGCTCATGTAGTCTAGTAATCTCTCATAATGACGCCTTGAAACGCCAATTTGACTGCTTGGTAGAGCAATGGCGGGCAAAAATGAAAAGAAGAAAAATAATATTTCACACTCAAGCTCCCTAGGATACCCTATGTCGGGAATGCCATGGAACACACAAAGATGATGACAACTGACACCCAGGCTCAGAACAGATATTTAAATTCATCTTTCAAAGATCGCCCCGGGCGGGAATCGAACCCGGGGCCTCTCGCTTATAAGGCGGACATACTGCAGAGCCTGAAAAATTTATTCACAAATTTTCACTCGACAACCAAAAATAACGCAACACCGTTCAAAATTTTTAATAACTATGTACTACATTTACAAAAAAATCAAGGTATACAGGGTTATTCATAAAGGGTATGCTAAGCCGAAAAGGGCTCATAGTACTCATCATTATGAACAACGTTTACTATGGGACCAACCCGAAATTCGCGAAAAAAATCAGCTCTTCCATACATTTTGTAGAGTGTCATTGACATTTTCTATGGAACAGCTGATTTTTTTTCCCGTTTCTTGATTGAGATAGTCCCATAGTAAAAGTTGTTCATAATGATGAGTACCATGAGCCTTTTTCTGCTTAGCATGCCCTATCCTTATAACCCTGAATAGTATTTTGGTAATAATATAAGGGAACCATACGAAAAACATTACCTTCAATTTGGTCCGTAAAAAATAGGACTAATAACATAAGGAGTTTTTGCACCAGATTATAGATTTACATAACTCTCAAAATATTTATACTCGCGAGTACATTTCCTTGTTTTATTCGGATGACTTGACTTTTCGATCTAATCACGTACTTCCTTCGAATTTTTGCGGCATGTAAACAAATATTTACACGTATTTTGTAGGATTGGTTTTGCCTCATCATTGTAATTATTTGTTATAGATTATATTGTTTACTTATTAGAAATAGATAAGGTATAGAATTATTGATAAATGATAAATATGGATTACGCGCGGAAAATTACTGTAAGGGTTAAATGCAGGGTTAAACAGAAAGGGCATGTAAACCGAAAAGGGCTCATAGTACTCAGTATTATGTACAACTTTTACTATGGGACTAACCCGGAATTCGCGAAAAAAAATCAAACCGATGTTGATGTTTCATAGAAAAATCATTTTCGACAAAATGTATGGAATAACTGTTTGATCCCATAGTAAAAGTTGTTCATAATGAATACTACGAGCCCTATTCGGCTTATCATATTCTTTCTGTATAGCCCTGTATACGAGTACAGGGCTATAAGAAAAAGATATGTAATAATGTATTTCTTACCTTTTAATCCTGATAATGATGGCACTAACACGAATATAGCTGATACGTTGAGGAACACGGGCCAGTCCTGAAAAAGAAAAACGGAAATTTTAGTCAAAGTTTTCAGTTTTAAGCTCCTTTGGCTTAGCTGCACCTTTCTGTGCTACCCTATATGATATAATTAGAATACTCTTCAGCTAATGATTGCATTTTATCGTTTCAAAACAATGACCGTGGATTTAAGCGGATACGCTTAGTAAGTACTTTTAATAAAAAATAAACGGCAAAATTCCGTGGAACGTAAATGACTCGTTACGTTTTACGGTTTGATAAAAAATTAACGACTTTTGCCGGTATATTATATTTAAAACTAGCTGTGACACGCGGTTATCATAATTTTTCTCGGGATACAGTAGCTTATGTGTGTCCTGGATATAACATTTCATTTCATATTTCTATGGAGTTTCTAACTTCCGTAAAAAATTAAAACTGATAAAAATATTACACAAACCCCAAAAACATAGGTTCTAAAAATAATTCTTCACGAAAATTCCAAAAATGTTGATTACATGAGACCCACTGAAATATTTTACTCATTAATGTACGGAACCTCACCCATCAATCACCGTTTTCAATAAAATATTTTTACACCAACACGGCACTTGCGAACGTGTGATATTCATAAAACTGATGTAAAAATACATAAAAATACATTTAAATTATGATAAAATCTTGGCAATTTGGCAGTTTTGGTAATTTCGCAGGTTTTTGTTGCAGTTTTTTTGGGTGTAGAACATTATTTATTTCTTCTTCCGTTGTATGCGATGCCTAGATTGAAGGATACGTGTAGACTAAATCTGCAAGCTTATCAAGCGTCATATCATATCACATAATCGTTATGAAGTTATAAGCTAATGAACTCTGATTCAGTCTCGACTAAGGGCTCTATCAGACAGAGCGGTCACGCTTCCAAGTGTTCGTAGTTCGCGATCTGCATTCGGTTACGTTCGTAACCCTTGAACGCTTAACCGCTCTCTGTCTGATGGTATCCTAAACTATGCGAGCTTGCTGAACTTTAACAAGCCCAGATCGAAAACCCGAAAGGAATTCCTTTTGGGCTCAGACCTAAGGCCCCAAACGGGTCCAGGACCATGTTGCTCATGAAACTCATCATCATCCACTGCTTGCTCCCACTGCTGGTTATAGGTTTCTCTCCTGTTATGCCAGCTGCCTCGGTCACATGCCTATTGGGTCCAGGTTCGACCCGCGACTTCTACTATGTAGTCGACTCATCTCGTCGCCGGTCAACCAACGCTGTGTACCATGAGGAGAAGATATAAAGCGACACTTACTCTGACGTGGCCAAGCACGAGACCCGCGCCGATGGTGCCGCATCCAGCGATGAAGAACGGCACCGCCACCTGCAGCAGCGTGGTCCACCATCTTTCTTCTTTCTTCTGGAACAACAAACGCATGGTTTAACATTAGGCCTGTTTTAGCCCACCGATGGCTAAACTATCACTTACTAACACACAAAAACGCCAAAATTGATCACACACCGCGTTTGTTTTAGGAATGTGTGAGTAAAATTTGCGTTTTTAGAGTTTTCGTTCACCGTTCGGATAGCTCAAAAACAGCTCAAAAAGTCATCGTGAATTGCCACTTTTCACCCACCTCCGGAAGTGGCTTTAAAATGGATAAACGTGGCATTATTGGCGAAATTCGCATACCACACGCAACGCCATTTTTGCAATTAATGACATTTGCAAATGACAAAAACGCGATCAACGCCATTTTTGCAAATGACAAAAACGCTGTCGATCCTAAACCGAACGCACCAATTCATGTAAGGTAGCGTCCCTAATCTCCACCACTGACCAACCAACCTACCAACCACTACCGACCTACCAACCGGGACTTGGCCAGCGTGGTGAAATACGGCCCCTTGAGGGTAGGCCCGGTATCCCAGCAGTATGGCGATTATACATAAATTGATCGTCCACCAGCTAAACTGCGTTAGTTTTGTTTAGCTCGCATAGTTGATGGCTCAACTATGCGAGTTTTTCACACATGTAAAGGTTGAGTTGACAAACCGGTAGTCCCAACTGCGGCTGTAGAATCAGCGGCCGAACCTTCCAGTCGAGCACAGCCCTCACAAGAGTCGACGATGACTCTCCCGACTCTCTTAACTCTAACGAAGTATGGCTTCTTTGACGGCTAGTCCCCAAAGTATCCGCCACGACGACGCAATAACTCCATGTGCCAACCAAAATATGAAATCGTTTACAAATTATATAAATTTAGAATTAAATTTGTGAATTTTGTTTTACCATTGCTCATGTTTATGTCAAAGAGAATGTAAATACTGCATCGCGTTCGTTTTGGAATCGATGACAAACAAAGTTCAAAATGTCATTATCGTTTGCGTGTGTACACGTTCGTTTGTCACACATGCAAACGATTGTTGGGCAAAAGTGACGTTTTTCACTGTTTTCGTTCTCAAAACGAACGCGAGACTTACGTATATATGTCTTTTTGATTTGACAGTGGAATAATCTGACTGCGGGTGCGTTCTATCTTTTTAATCTCAATTGAGATTGATTGCTCTATCTCAGTCTAGGATCTATGATTCAATTGAAATCTCAAACTTCAATCTATTTTTGTAGAATCTAAAACTTTGAATCTAAAGATATAACTTGACACACAAGTGCCGACGTGCGAAAAAACCTTGTTCTGTCTAAGGTTTAATCAAGGAAAGTAATGCTTACGCACGACGTCGCACGTTTGTAGATATTTCAACGGATATCATCAACATACAAGTATACCTAGGACTATAGGTCCTACCAGCACTTAATGGGACGTATCACGTAATCTTTGAATAACCAACTCTACCTCTAGATATAAATAGCTCAATCATCAAACGTCATTTTCATATTAAAGTTTGGATATCGTGAAGAGATCGTAGACTTTATTTTTTGTCGCGAATAACAGTGGCGAGACAGTAAATGGGCACACTCGGCCGAGCAAACAAACCATGGTTCTAGCGACTGTCTCGCCGCGTCAAACTGTTTATATAAACCGAGTACTCGGCCACGGGCACTGTCTCGCCACTGTACTCGTTACGTATAATCAATTAGTAAGATTACAAGTAAGACGTCAACGTATTACGGTAGGCAATTAAAGAGAGCAAATGAATGTATTTTGCGTAAGTGAACTCAGTACACATTAAGTAAACGACACGTAAATATTGCTGTGTCTAATTATTTGCGCAGATGGCATGTGGAGGCAAACAACGAAGACATTAGTGACGAAACAGTTTTTATGTTGAAGTTTGTCATAGACATAAATGGTTGATTCTTATTCTATGCATTATATTTTTGGAAACAGCGCGCCGAATACTTATAAACTGAGCTACAATCATCCAAATATAGAGGTACAAATAATATTTATATTATAAGTAGGTTAGACCCACGTAGACCTAACATATTATATGTATATTCAATTCATAAATAAATGTAACAGGAATTTTGTAAACATACTAAATGTAGATTGTAGACCCTATGTAATAGGGCGAATTCTGTCTACAGTCTTCAATTTCAGAGGCTGTTTATTTCTATTGAACTTTATAACGGCTGAATCTATTTAAATGATATTTAGCCGAAGATAACTCCCACCCTGACTGCACTGTCTCATAGTTCCCAACTCGTAACAGTGGAAAGTCTCTGAAGTGAGCAATCAAACTACTTGGAAATATTAATCTTGACTTTGAAATCTATAAATCGCATTTCGCACCCAGAATTCTAATCTTAACAAGCATTGCTATCAGTAATTATTCACGGATTTTATCTGTAACTTAAGTTTGATTGTAAAATTTATTGGAAAAGGACTGTTGTGTGCCTACATTGTCATAACAATGAATCTTGTTTATTTTATTTGTATAAAGTTATTTTATCCTCAATCATTTCATATATTACCTATTAAATGATAAATAAACGGAAGTATATCATTGTATAGTGTATCTTTATTAGATTCTTCTGTATAAAATATCTCTGCGTTTCTGAACATCCTGCCTCATAAGCGTTCTGGGATGTATAATGCTTAACCTATGTCTGGATTTGAAGACTAGATAACAATATACAGGGTTATTCATAAAGGGTATGCCAAGCCGAAGAGGGCTCATAGTACTCATCATTATGAACAACTTTTACTATGGGACCAACTCGAAATTCGCGAAGAAAAAATCAGCTGTTCCATACATTTTGTTGAGTGTCATTGACATTTTTCTATGGAACAGCTGATTTTTTTTTCGCGAATTTCGGGATGGTCCCATAGTAAAAGTTGTTCATAATGATGAGTACTATGAGCCCTTTTCGGCTTAGCATACCCTTTATGAATAACCCTATATGCTCTTCTGGTTCTGGTTGCTTCTCCCCGCAGGCGTGGATCTCTTTTCCTTTTTCTTTCTCTTTTTTTCTGGAGTTGTAGAGTACAAACTCAACAACACCAGGACACAGGACCCGGAAAAGAGATCCACGCCTGAGGGAACTTGTAAATATTTATATGTATGTACGAGATATATAGAACTATGGAGTCAAAGTAGGAACATTCCATGTACGTGGGGAATGTCAACCATATTATACGTCTACCTACATATGTATCTATTATACCTATATAGATGGCAAATCAACTGTACAAATGGCACAAGGATGTTTTAAGAATCTTTTTCACCATAAAAGCCTTGTTTTTTCTTAAGAATCAGTTTCTAATACAGTCTAGGTGCGATTGACCATCCTCGACCACACCGCTATCAGGTAAGCTTCGGTCAAACGCCTTGCCATTCGTTCAAAAAAGAGAACTGGTAAGTACCTACTAGATGCGCCCCGCGGTTTCACCCGAGTTTTCCGAAATAAGTAGTATCAAATTTCATCCGAATTCGTTCAGCAGTTTTTTCGTTATTGAGTAACAAACACGCAAACTTTCACATTTACAATATTGGTATGAAGTAGGAAAGGATAACAATATACCTTTTGCTGTGGAATCATTGGCACTTCAATCCTCGGTCGTGAGGAGTTCTGCCTCAGTTCCACTGTTTCATCTTCCTCATCATATTCGATAGGATCTGATCTGCGGCCAGGAGGGTCCACAGGCCTTAGCCGGAGCTGAGCATCCGCGTTAGACATCTTGACATTCACTTACTACTCTATTAAAGTTTTTTTTAAAGAGTGGCTAACTATAGCCAAGCCGTTTATTTTAGTCCTCGCCTGCGCGGTACAGAGGTGCGGGGGTATGACGGCGCGGAGGACTGAGAGGGCGGCGCTCGCGCGAATTTGCCTATAGCAGTCTGTCGGCCTGATGGTGAGCGGATCACCGCATATGGACACCACACTAGCAACAACAGTTGGTTCAGCACTAGTTGTTGTGTTGTAATTAACTTGTATAAAACTAAAATCCAGATATTTTGAGATTCACGCACTACACTTTTTACCTCTAGGTTATGGTTTTGCTAAGCAACTATTTCATTTTTTTGGTTACTATAATATATCTTTAGAACCAAACGTTTAATAAACTATTCAAACAAAGGCATTTTGTATCACATGGCACTGTATTTTATTACTTCAAAAAACGTATTTTATAATGTTGAATACTTTTTAACAAGTCACATGTTTAAGACACAGTTTAATAAAAACTGCCCATATCTAAGAATGTCAAAGATTTTATACAAAAAAATTAAGGGATTGGTTTATCAGCGAAATACCGATAAAAAGTCGATAAACGACCGTTCAAAGAATGATTATGACCAAAATAATATTACGTGAATTACCTGAATCACTAACTCACAAGCTAATCTAAGGATATCCTTTATTCCGGGAATTATGTTTGAAAATACACGAAGTCATCAAACTTCGCAATTCAATTCTTAGAAAAAGATATTTTATTTATTTTAAATAGTTTTTTCTATTACCGATAAAATAAATAGGTACTTACTCGTACTTCAATGTCTTTTCACACTCATAGCTCCCACTAGGATACCCTGTGTCGGGGATGCCATGGAACACACACAAATACCAGACCCAGAGCAGATAAATAAATTAATCAATTAGTCTTTTAAGATAGATAGAGAAGAATGGCTCCTCGTCATAACCATCCCACTGCTGGCCAAGTGCAGGTTGGTTCACATACGCCATTGAATTTATTCTCCAGACGTGAAAACCGTAAAGGTCCTTACTTATAAAGCCTGCTTAAAGTTAATCATTGCTTAAAATTCTCAGTCATGTATTCGAAAGTGACATTTCACGTCAGCGAAAAATAGTCAAAGTATTTTAAGCAATGACTATCTTTAAGCATTGTTTAAGAGTAAGACTTAAAAAGATTAAAACTCACATTTTTTATAAACTAGTGAGTTGGTGGTCGAACGCGGACTTAATAATGATAAAAAAACTACTAAATAATGCAAAAGACGAAATTGCGACTTCCAGAAGTTATCCAGTAATTTTGTTTTGATTTAGGTAGTAACTAAGTCAAGTGCATGAGATAAATACCTATCGAAAACGTGTTTCACTTCAGCCAGATGAGATTAGATCGGTATCAATAAAAAATCTTATTTGGATAATCTACAAGAATCTGACTACGTGACAGTGATATCGTACTTGATAACACAGTTTCCTCTACTATTTATAATATTCATCATCATCATTTGCAACCTTTAATCCTCCCACTGCTGGGTTAGTCTACCCTCGAAGGATGAATAGGCCGTATTCCACCACACTGGCCAAGTGCGGGTTGGTGGATTCACATGCGCCATTGAAGTTCTTCTCCGATGTATACAGGTTTCCTCACGATGTTTTCCTTTATCGTAAAGCCAGTGGTATGAGAATTCGTACATAAGTTCCAAAGAACTCACTGCTGCGAGTCAGGGTTTGAACCCGTCACCTCAAGAATGCGAAGCGGCTGTTCTCCCACTGAGCTACTTACTATCTACTACTTAACTATGAATAGTTCGGTAGAATTGAGAAGACTACTTCGAGTAATTACGTACCCCTGAAAGCGGTTGTTTCTCAGCGTCGGCCTCTGCTAGCTTCTTGTCCGGGGGATCCCCGGGGCTCTTCAGATCCCCATTGGAGGAGTTTATCGAAGACATTGTGTAGTTCGGGTCGCTGTTGCCAATTTCATCTGGAACAATACGATTTGGGTCAAATTACAGAATTAATAAAGATTTTGAAGAAGTGTTTGCTGTAAGTAGCCAAAATGTCGATTAAGTATACAGGGATACAACGAAAAGGTATGCTAAAAGGGGTCATCAAACTCATCGTGAATTCTTACTATGAAACCAACCCTGAAATCAAGAAAAAAATTGCTGTTGTCGTAATAAAATAGTCGTTGACATTTTTTTTTTGGAACAGCTGCTTATTTTCTCAATTTCAGAGGTAGTTCCATTCCAAAATAAGAATATTTCATAATGATGAGATAATAATTATGAGCTCTTTTTGGATTAGCCATTTTTTATAACCCTGGACACGGACAGTTAAAATCAGAAAAACTTATACCTAACACAGGACAGTTAGAAATGTTGGAATCACAAAATACTGCGTCGAATGGTCCGGTCTCATATTTACATCAAATACTACTTATAAGCATATAATATACGTTTCCTGTCGTCGATATGTAGAAAGATGATACGGGGTGCAAATGAATAAATAACTCGATAAGCAGTTTCCGTAACCAAATGTATTGCTAAATAACAATTGTAGAGTACGGGGTTATTTAAAAATACTATTAACTCTTTATTACTAATACTATTTTTATTTTTTTTACTCTTAAGAAGTAAATAATCACTACTGGGGCAGTCTACCTTTTTGATATGCCTGGCCCTAAATTTCATATTTTGTCGGGTTAGTGCATCGATCTAGTATGTAAAAAATAAAGCTATCAATTGACTAACTATTTGCTATCACAAACATGATATTTGAAAATCTTGGATAATAATGACCAAGTACCTTTATAACCCGGTCACAATATCTGTGCACCTCGCTGGAATGCGTATAGCCTTATAGCGGGTGACAGGTGACAGGTAGGGTGACAGGTAAGGTGACAGGGGTAGCGGGAGAGGCTCCGCGCACTCCCCGGTGCGACAGTGCGACTATATAAGGCTATACGCATTCCAGCGAGGTGCACAGATATTGTGACCGGGTTGTACCTGCAAAGCGTGTGAGCGAAAGCCCTTTTAACTATTTTAGATTCCAAACCGAACGCACCTTTTATAAACATACGCTCGCATCAGCTCGCTAACTACTGTAACGCGTTACAAAGCACGTTACAAACGACGCCAGTCAGTCTTCGCCTTAACGTCCACTGAGTGAATTAGCCGTCTAATATTTGCATGTCTATGATATCTCGTGCTTCCAATACAATATGCATTTTAAATGCACAATACTTGTCTAGTTTTTTAACACTTTAACTGCTGAAAACACATGCCTTGTGTTTTCCTTTGTGCTACACGAATAAGGCTACACACGCCAGGCGCGTAAAACACAACGCATTTTATTATTAGCCCCAGTTTAGGCAAACGCATGTGATTATTAGCAGCAGTTAAAGTGTTAAAAGACATTACCAATGTCACGGTTTTCTAATGAAGCGCTCATGTTATGTTATTATAGGTAAATATTATATTTAATTATATTATATTTTATATATAGGTATTTGCATAATTGTTTTGAGATAAGATAAGGAGAGGTATTTTTGTATTTCCTAGAAAAATGGTTACATGTTCAGGCGGAACTTTAAAGTTAAGAAAATGATGGTAAATTCTTACGTATGATAGGTACGAGTAAAAACGTTTTTCTATTAAAATACTTTTTCCAAAGAAAAACGTTTATTTCTATTCAATCAATATTAATTTTATTCTAGCCGGCCAGCCTTATTATCCAATAGTTAAAATGAGCGAGCGAGAAAGAGGCCTAATAGTCGGAAAGAGAAGGCTGCAGATGACAGTTCGATGACTTGTTTGGCTCAGCGATCGTATATCCGATTTATAAGCCAGAGGTTCTGAACCGGTAGATGTGATCTGATCTCTGATATGCTCTAATCTCTCTGTGTTCCATAGCATCCGAGAGAGGAAAATCTAGCGAAGAGCTATGAGTGTGATACGGTATTTATTTATAGCTACAAAAGAATCCAATAAACTGCTATAAATTTAGCCTACTACTTAAAAATAAACGTATCACCCTCTTCCTTGTCACCCGCTCGCGCTTTATGCAAATTCTAATAAAATTTCCATATCTGTTATCACGGTAAGTATTAACATTTTGTGGTCATTGGCCAGATTTCTCCGCGTTCGTTACAGATATTACAACATGGCTTTGGCTGTGAAACCCGCGGCGTGACCAACCGCCAAGGTTACTTTGCAAATGTGCCTTGCTGAATGACATTGGGCCAAATGTTGGAGTAGCTTGGACAGATGCGACCTTTCTTCTGGGCTACCATAATTTTTAAAAGTATAACTGTAAGTAATCAAGTATCTATATCTTGCCGAATGACATTGGACTGGAGTAGATACACTCGTCTCGTCACTCAATAACATTTAAAAAAATGCATTGGTAAGATGGGTCCTTTCTTCTGGGCTATCAGAACTTCTAAGAGCATTACTTTCATTTCATTTAACTTTTTATAAAGGGTTATAAAGAAAGGATAAGCTAAACTATAAAAGTCTAATTGCAATTTTTACTATACGACGAACGTGAAATCGCGAAAAAAAACTTCAACTTCCAAACCCCTCGATACCCACTAAAACCTCCCGGTGACCTGCCTTGATGCTTGAGAGGGCTCCGAGCTCTCTCACCGAATGAATCTGATGAATAACTAGTTTCCGAATCAAAAGTCAAATCGTCAAGCCCTGTAGTAAATAGGCCTGTTAAATGCTGAATGAATGGCACGAGTATCTACATTTTTTTTTTGTTTAAGAATATTATTAATCTCATAATAATACAGTGATAATAATCTGAATATAACCCATAAATAACGTCGATATTTTTATCTAATTTGATTTTTAGGTCAAAAACTGCAATATTATCCGTCTCAATGCCCTGTTTGTTTACAAATTGCAATCAAAATCACGGCAAAGTCGTTGAACTACAAATTCGAGATCAACGATTGAATTAATTAGGATCGGTCTTGAATAAATACCTATATAATACGACTTGATAAAGAAAACCAGTCACGCATGTCGGTTTAAAACAATGGAACGCATGGAGTCCTACAAGCTTTTAACTTGCAATTTATGTTTGTTTGGTTGTATGCTTAGGTAGGTCAAATTTTGCAACTGAACTTGGAACCATTTCTTGCGTAATAAACATTAAGAGTTACAAAAATAATCATCAAATATAAGATGATAAAGGTAATATCATCATCATCCACAGCTTTCTTTGTCCCACTGCTGGTAATAGGCATTTCTTTTATTGTGCCATCACGAATTGGAGCCAGGTTCACCCCGCGACTTTAGAGGTACAAAACCGACTATATTCTTGTGAAAACTTAAAACAATATTTGTAGCGAAAAGCGAATATGTTCTCCAAAAAGAGGAGAAAGTTAAGTGCCTTTAATTCATATTGTTGTCTTAGTATATAGGCACTTTCAGAGAATCACGCTTGTACTGTAGACGCTGACTGATATAATGTGTCAGTCACTGACGCATTGTCAGTCTGGCTGTCAGTTAGTCCGTCCGACTGATTGTTTATTTTTTACGTTAAACAATAAACCAAAATACCGCACTTTTAACCAGCGCGGTTTACTTAATATTTTAAAGTATACTCGCACCTATCTTATGATTCACAATGCGCATTACTTCCTTGTCAAACACGAGGAGCGGTTTAACCGTTTAGTCATAAAAAATAACACCAAACAGACAGACAAAGCAACGTCTTTCGCATTGTTGTGGTAGGACTTTGAAGAGTCCCCCTGGGGAAGTACCACTTTTGTCAGTTATTGTCACAGTAGTGTGCATTCCTGTGTCCCGTATTGAAGGGCAATGTCAATATCAGTGTGTGAGTGTGTGTCTTATATCTCTGGGTGAAAAAACTAGACGAAGTTATGCTCCTCTGAGCGTACTATTGTCTTGAGAGGCCAATAAATAACACCTGTCAACGGCTTACATAGTCTATGGGCCCAAGTTTGAAGGCATTATTTGACAGATCTAAACTAACTAAAAATATATCTGTCTTTATCAATGCAAGCCATTAGACAAGGATGCCAATAGTTTTAGAAAATTTAGATATGTCTTAAAAGCCTTCAAACTTGGGTCTATTGTCTTCTCACCACACGTCCTTGTCACACCTCAAAATGTATGTTACAATAAAAAGGTCACTGATACAATAAAGGCCAGACTACAAGATAAAAGATACGCTGCCAATAATACCATCATTATCATTAACAACTCATTATCAACAAGATAAAGATAAACATAATTGGAATTTCAAAACCGTACCTATCATGGAATATCCATTTAGTTTCTTCAAGTATTTGTCAATGGACTTCTCGATCCTCGCTCCTAGGTTCATAAGCGACATCTTGATGGAAAACTTATGCTAAACGCAAAAGAGAACACTAACACTTCACTTCACTACACTAGCGACACTGAATCACTAATCAATTACAATTTAACAACCAAATTGCGGAAGCTATGCTTTCCTGGTCGAAAAACTCAAGAAAGAGATCTTGAAAAAACTTGAGCAATTACTGTTTTTGCTAACATTTTATCGAGCATTCCTTATCATTGATAAGTACAAGAAAAACCTTGATAAATATACTGATAACAGAATGCTAATAAATGAAAATTTAATTGTCGAGTCGTGTTGAAAAAGTACTTTTTGCACAGTCACATTTTCGATATTTTTATTTTTGCAATCTGTTATTTTACGAAATTTATTGTATTATGTTTCACATAGGAAGCATATTTCGGATTTTTATTTGACTTTGATTATATTACATTTATTGGATAGTTTTCACTCTTTAGAACAAAAGGATGTCTGACCGCGTCGGACCGCCACTGGATCATATTAATTTGTGACAGCAGCAAAGTACCCTCATTATTTGCTGATAAAATATAAATATTTATGAGTTTGTTTACCTTATCTGTGCCGTTCTGTAATATTAATTGTAGACAATTAATATATATAGTCCTAAGTGACAAAGTTCATTAATAATAAATAAGGGTGTATACCTAATAAACTTAAGTAATCTTTAATATAGCATCCAGAAAAAGTATAAAGTAAATACATAATATAATAATATTACCAACTCTCACTTGTGTTGCCCACCGTCGTAAAAAAATGGTCTAATCTCCCAAAGAGGGCAGACTTGGTGTCCCGGCAGTGGGATAGTCAGAGGATGTTCATTACACCTAACACATTAAATAGTGTGCCTTATTCATAAGTTTTTTTAAACAATTGAGTGAAGAAACGACTAAACAGCTCGCTTAATGTTAAACGTAACGTAGTAGGTATATTCCAGTATAATTAAAAGTAGATCAAATAATTCATGCTTTGTTTTCAAATTTAATTATCGGCTAATCACACGTCTAATGTCAATATTATCTGTTAATACTGATTACAATTATCTAACAGAATCATCATTACGATTCGGATCTGAAATTATTTAGATATACTTCCACAAAAACCTTTAAATAAATTTAGAAAATAACTTCCAAAATATATAAATACCTTCGCGTCGACGTCGACGTCGACGTCGGCGTTGAGAACCTCCTCCGTTTTTTCGTCGGTTAAAAAGTAGTAAGTTAAATAAGTAGTATAATTTTTTTTCTGGCCATAAGTAAGGCAAGTAAATCCAGGAGCAAGCGTTTGTATAAGTAATTTATCTGCCCCTTAGTAAACTACGATAATGATTCGTAAACGTGAGACTTCGTTATCGTTTTATCTCAAATTGTTATGTTTCCATGTTTAAATATAACTGTAGGTATTTCGTTTGATTTATTAACATTTAGGCTAAGCGCATGCTCAGACGCAGTGACGCAGGTCTATGCAGCGCAGAGCAGAGCAGATTTTGTAATGCTTGAACGTGCTGAGAGCTGCGTACTGCGGTGTAGCACGCGCGGGGCGGACGTGTGTTTGTCCTGCTCTGCGCGCTATGTCTGTCTCGCCTGCTCTACTGAGAGCTGCGTACTGCGGTGTAGCACGCGCGGGGCGGACGTGTGTTTGTCCTGCTTGCGCGCTATGTCTGTCTCGCCTGCTCTGTCCTGCTAGATCTGTACTGTGCTGCGTCACCTGCGTCTCAGCATGCGATTAGCCTTAACATCTGTCTGTAATGAAGAATTGGTATAGGGGGAAGTGGGGCAGATTCATACAAGGGGCACCGTCATACACTAGTTATATCTGTTGTTAGGTGCGCATCAAAACTGTATGAGGCTGCCCCACCTTCCCCTAATGAAGTCACATTCAGACGAATTACCTTCTTGTTACGTCACAAGGTATGCGGGGTAGCAAAGAGTTGTCCAACCCGCTCATTCCCACTGATGGGCCCATAAGATGTCTCCCTGTTTGTACTCGTAAGATTATTGGATTTGTATGACTGCGTGTTATTAATTGTAATTATTTGACGAATCCAATTGCTGACATACCTGATCTAGATTTTGAGGCAATTGCAGATATTGTGTAAAAAGATGAAGTTTTGCAATAATAATAAAAGCGTGTTAAAAAACACGCGTTTTTTTTTTAGTGTATTGTCATCGGTCTTCGATATATTATTATCTACAAAGTTTGAAAGAAATCTGACCGTTTAAAGTGGGTCAAAAACGCGCTCAGAGGAGTCGGTTACAAACATACATACCATACAGGTGAAGCTAATAAAAGTGTGTTAAAAAAGGAAATAATAAATAGAATTTCTAGTTCATTCACAATACAATTTGTAAAATATATAATTTGGTAGGTGGGTCGGTGACCGTTGATTGCAATTTCTGGGAAAACCTAATCGTAAATTGAACCGAGCGTCCTGTTAAATATGGTTCTTCCTGGCTAGGGAATATCAACCAACTATGTTTAATTCAAATTCAAATTCAAATTCTTTATTCGTACAAAAACTTACTGGCTAAAAACAAGAAGAAACGATGCTACCTGCAGTAGTTAAATAACTGTGTCGCGGGTAGCAACGCCCACCTCCGATGTAAGAATTTACAAAATTATACTTATTTTAAATAAACAAATTGATAAATTTAGAAGCAAAAAAGAAAAAACACTTAAAAACGAAAATTGGTTAGGTATTAGTAATTGCTATCACTACATCATAGATCTATCCCTACTAATATTATAAATGTGAATGTAAGTTTGTTTGCTACGCTTTCGCGCGAAAACTAATTAACCGATCATCATTAAACTTTGTACGCATATTCTTGGAGGTTTTAGAAGTAACTTAAGACAGTTTTTACTAAAAAAAATTCTTAAGATAAAAACATTGTTTGTCAAAATACATGCGAGCGAAGCCGCAGGTAAAAGCATGTTTTGGTATAAATTAGAACTATCAGATTTTTGTTATAATTAAACACGGGAATACTCACGTAAAAATTAAGTCGTCTACTACGACTAGTTGCGGTCGGAGACGCAACCGCGAGCGCGTCACGTTTGTAAACTCGCCTGATGAAGGTCACCGAATGTGACCGAAACTAGTCGTAGTAGACGACTTAATTTTTACGTGAGTATTCCCGTGTTTAATTATAACAAAAATGTGTGAAAACCACGTTAGTTTCCATAGTAGAACTATCAGGTTAATTTAGGTCTATTTTTTAGTGTTTGTAGGAACTTAAACTTAATATAAGTATGTAGTGGTATCATCATCAATTTTTCACAAATCTTAAATCAATTAAAACGTGTATACCGTAAAATACAAAATAAAGAAATAACTTTACAGCCGCATTCTTTATGTTTTAACAATTAAAATATTAAAAACAAAAAGTCATTATGTTTTCGTTTTTCTGTACTTATCTACAACATAAATATCAGTAATTAGTGTCATGTCATTGGAAACACAAAAAGGTGTCATTTTAAAACGGTGACAAGTAATTTAATTTAATTTGAAATTAAAAAAAAAATATATATAAAATGCTGATAAATCTATTGATTAAGATACAAGATCACAGACATACAGATACACTCTCACACCTTCACTCTCGTTTAATTTAACTACTTATAACACTCGTTCAGATGTCTTCAGGCGGCCTAAAAACTCTGACACCAGGGCTAGCACTCGGCCTATACGATCTCACTTAGGTCACCCCTTTGTTTTAGTAATAAAGTTAGGGGGCGACTCGTCCACATCAAAACTCGCCAGTGGACCAGTCGCCCCCTTCAAAACACTTTAGGGGTCCACTCGTCCACGTCTAAAACTCGCCAGTGATCCAGTCGCCTCCTTCAACAAACAAAGGGGGTCGAGTCGTCCACATCTCAAATTCAACGTGCACCAGTCGCCTACTTCAAAAAATGTTTCGCCAGGGCTAAAAACATGACGGAAGGTATAGACTATACATAGATATATGTATAGTAGATACATACTTATTTATACATGATGTAGAGGAAAATGTATTAAAAACGCTTCCTACCGTTTTACGATTAATTGTTCGTGTCAATGATCGGCGTTCGTAAAGATAATAAGGATGTTATATGTATAGGAAGGTGCGTCGCCCTTCTTTTTAACACGCTTTTATTAGCTTCACCTGTATGTTTGTATGTATGTTTGTGACCGACTCCTTTGAGCGCGTTTTTGACCCACTTTAAACGGTCAGATTTCTTTCAAACTTTGTAGATATATCGAGGACCGATGACAATACACTAAACAAAGCGTGTTTTATAGTTTTTTTTAACTATTAATTATTTTATTCCTAACATGACTTGTACTACCGTGTGACAGACTAAAATTATAAAGGACATTGTTTGAGCTTGTATGAGCCAGTGGCGTCATTAGATAGATAAACTTTTTTTCCTCGCAGCCCTCCTCCAACCATCAATTTCTCTTTCCTCTTTCTTTTTATCTGTTTTGTTTTTCATATTATTGAAATGGGTTGTCGTTTGGTAGCCTGGGGGTGGTTAAGAGTTTCTATAGAAAATCCTCTACGGCCATGCTTAGCCATTTTTCTTTATTTCCTTTAAAATTATAAAAAAATGGAAGGTCTAAGAAACTAAGACTTGGTACCTTTCTACTAGGCTTATACTTAAAAACCCTTCTTAAAGTTAAGTGTAGTAGTAATCTGTGGTTAAGTGACATTAGAGTCAGTTCCGCGCAGGGCCTTTATTCGCTATGAGCACACGAGCACGTAACGCGCCGCGTTACGTCAAATCCATGGAATCGACATGGAATGGTATTCCGTATGCCAATGTCAAAATTTAAAACGCGTGGACTCTGAGCCGCGTTCACGTTACGTGCGTGTGATGACGTCACGCGTTTTTGGCGTGGAATATGATGGTAGATAGCGAATAAGGGCCCAGTTCAGTTTTGTATTGCGCACGACAGTCAATCGAAATAACGTTTATACTTTACTAGCTGCGCTCCTCGGTTTCACCCGCGTTTTCCGAGATAAAAAGTAGCATATGTGTTAATCCAGACCATGAACAACCATCACCTCAAATTTCATGTAAATCCGCTGAGCCGTTTTTGCGTGAAAGAGTAACAAACATGCATCCATGCATTCTTACTAACTTTCGCGTTTATAATATTAAAGGGGTTATTACACTACGCGGTATTCAGACAGTCTTACTAAGATTTAGCTAAAGGGGTTATTACACTACGCGGTATTCAGACAGTCTTACTAAGATTTAGCTAAGTGTAATAAGAGCTAGCAAGTTAGCCTGTCTAATTAGACTGACCGAATGGGTTCGGCCGTGCTTACTCGCTTGCTTGCTGAATATCGCGTAGTGTAATAAGACTTAGCACGCTTAGACCGTTCAGTCGGCGCGCGGCAGCCGCAGAGCAAAGACGTACGTTTGTTTGCTGTGGCCGCGTGCACCACGGCGTGTTCTAAAGAAAAAGAAGTACTTTTCAATGTTCTTGATTTGTACCGAGACATGCCATATGTATGGCTGAAAAGTCATAAAGATTATTCCAATCAACCACTTCGTACTGAAGGATTCCGGGTGTTGTTGGAAATTTATAAAACCTTCGATGAAAAGGCTACAGTCAAAACAATAAAAAAGAAGTTGACGAACATGCGCACCAATTACAATAAAGAATTTTATTATTTTATATATATATTATATTTATTTTTCTTTTCTTTTTTGTATTTAAATTAATAGACGCGGCAAGAGCTATGGCGATTTTCTGGTGCTTTGAAAGTTTTCCCATCGCGCGACAACCGTCACCGACTACGTACGCTTTGCAAATGAGTTAGCATGCGGTATTCAGCCCAGTGTAATAGCGAGCTTGCCTAGTTAGATTTTAAGACAGTCTTACTAAGACTGTCTGAATACCGCGTAGTGTAATAACCCTTTTAGTGGGATAGTAAGATAGGGTAAGTACACCAGCACTTAGCGGTAAGCACTTTTTATAATCTGTATCGATAGAAAAGGGACCTACTGTACTGATAAATAATTTATTAATTTGAGTCAAATCAAACATCCTTTGTAAAATAAATGTGATAGTGTGTTTGTTTGTCTTACGCTACGCTTTCACGTCCTTACTCAGTCGATCTTCAAGGAATTTTGCATATGTTGTCATGCAGGGGTAGGTACAGAAAATAACAGTTTATTTTTTTGGAATTTGTAGTTTTGATGCGACATACTTTATTGTAAATGTAATTGCATAACTAATTTCTGCTTTATTTCCATCTATTAGTTACAATCTCGAAATTTTCAAATGTCGCAAATCTTTTTACATACTCGTATATTTAGAGATAACAGCGTTTAATTTTAAGGTTTAATTAAGGTTAGAAATAACCCAAAACTATTTTAACAACTAAAAATCAAACTGCAGTTGTTATCTTCTAATTGAGAGATAGATATTGTTTACACAAAAAAATAATGATACAAATAATGTTTTTAATTATCGCGTGGGTAAAACCGCGAGTCACAGTTAGTTAACATAATTATGCTATCGACAAAAGTCCGTAGTAACTATTTATAAACCTTTATCTATATAAATGTCGACATCGCTTTTCAATATCATATTTACCAAGTCCTCTTTCGATTACGCAAATCAGTGTTCTGATAACAGTAAGAATTCCAAGGAGAATTAATGTGATTTATCTATTGATTGGTGTAAGAGTAATTTTCAGAAATATATTCAGATATGTAAACTAAGGAACCCTATTTTTAGATTCTATACATTTTAAATAACATTAGGCCGATAGTGCGCTGGTTTGATTTCCATTAAGACATTTACTGTAAGTTCATTATGCCATTTTTAGACTATAATATCAAGACAGTGAAACAGGTTAATAATAAGTTGAAATTATTGCTAACTACACTACATGTACATCTTAATATATATAAATCTCGTGTCACAATGTTTGTCCTCAATGGACTCCTAAACCACTTAACCGATTATAATAAAATTCGCACACCATGTGCAGTTCGATCCAACTTGAGAGATAGGATAGTTTAAATCTCAAATTATAGTCGCAATTTTAATTTATTGCAAATTATATATATACTGATATTTTTTACTATAAATTGACAAGTTAGCATCAACATACTACGGTTGCTATAGTTACGCAATATGACATTTGACATAGAATTGACGCAATGGCTTTTGACAGGACAACGTCTGTCGAGTCAGCTATCTTAATATACATAAATTTATTATATAATTAAGTATTATTTTATGTTTTAGGTATATTTTGTTTTGACCTGTAATAAATATTACCAATAAATTAATAATGATTATGATTAAAACCACGACGCCGGTATTGGCACGAATGATTCTTCGGAACACTCCCTGATATAGACGATACAAAGATACATAAATCTGCCTTTTTCGTACCTTATGGATGACAGTGCTAGCATATTTTTTATGCGAACTGCCATTGTGTGTGTTTGCCGATAGATATAATCTGGGTGTCTTCAAGCCGATATTTAATCGATTTCTTCTAGGCCGCATCATTGCTTCCCATTAGGCGAGATGTCGGTCATTGGATTTTAAAAACCCTATATTCATGGCAATAAAACCTTATTAACCATAACTTGGTCTCATTGCTACTAATTTATAAATACTCAAACAGCAGTTTTAATTTAGCACAAAATGTGTACTTCGCTACAATGTATTACGTTTAGGATACGGTATGTTATTTACTTACTTAAGATTACGTACTGATAATTATACCTCCAGTAATCACGAAACATTGACAACAGTGTCAACGTCCTCGAAAATTATATCAAGTATCATGAAGACAACCTTTTTGTAGAGGACACGAGTTTATACGACTTCTACTGAAGTGTATTCATATTATGTGATAAGACTGGCAGGTAATAAATTGTAACAAATGAAATAAAATAAAAAACTCTCTGCAAATAATCGAAATATATAACATCATTTATTTCAGACCAAGTCCATATTATACACTGAAAACATTACAGATTAAATTATACAAAAATAAAAATAAAAAAGGGAAATTATTGGAATTATTGGTACATGTCAATAATGAAAATAACAATTAAAAGAGAAACAATAACAAAATATAGCTCACCGAGCTGGGCGACGACTCTAGGCACGCGCACTGAATTGTCTCTTGTTTAAAAGAACTTGACTTTACTTTTTGTCTCTCTTTTTCTTCAGCTGATAGAGCGAGACGAAAGCCAGAGCGATCCATTATAGGCTAGCTCTAAGAGTTCGTTGTACGACCCCTGAAGCCGTATTTCTGGCTAGTGAAGTATTATCTTGATCCAAACGTTCCAATCATCATCAAAATCGGTTCAGCTGAGTCATGAAGCTTTACAATCGGACAGGCTTAGAGATTAACTTGTTAATACACTACTATCACAAGATAAAAAGATAATACTAATTCTTGCTTAGGTATTAATTTTAATTTATCATAGAGTAAGTAAATAATTTACCAAAATAATTACGTATTGCATAATTATTTAATGTCTGAGGCAATTTTAATTTCCGTAAATTCATTTCCCAGTTTCTCCAACTAATATGATATTTGTTTAGTTTATCTTTTTAAGTAAATACGGTTTCTTTTGGTTTATAGCAAGCCATATACTTAGGGTTGTCAGGTTGTCAAGATTAAGCTGTTCTTTGTCTAAAAGGATAGGTGTTTAACCACAACTAGTAAAAAAAAATCGATAATTTAAAATATAAAAAAGATAAGATACAAGAACATTATTTTTACAAAACAAAAAACAAAAACCGACTTCAAAAGACCGACTATTGAGTTATTCATCTATTTGTCGCGCACGTACTTAATGCAAATTTAAGACTTATATGGTTTTCTCATGGATACCATTATCAGAACTGGACTAAATTGAAATGGGACCAAATGGGAAGCGTCAGCGTTCTAATCTAAAAGTTATGAGGTAACAAACATAAAAAAAAACATACAGACGAATTGATAACCTCCTCCTTTTTTGAAGTCGGTTAAAAAGATTTGAAAATGTAAAGTATGTTAGACCTTGCCTGGTATTCTAATTGGCCACGTGATGGTTATCGAAGATTTTAAATAAGTCTTGATCGGGAACTGGCACTTGACATTTAATACTTAACCTTTTTTTTATTTCTGCTAAAATATCTGCTTGAAAAAATGCTTTTTTTCAACTTATCGCTAACGTCGAATGTCACGTGCAAAAACAAGACAGTGAATTTTGAACACTGATTTAAGTTTAAGCCGCTTTTATAAAACAAGAAAGACTAGCCGTAAAAGACTACTCAATTTTACGTGAGTACTCCCGTGCTAATCTTAACAAAAAGCTTTTAGATACTATACAGGGTTATACAGAAAGGGTATGCTAAGCTGAAAAGGGCTTTTAGTACTCATCATTATGGACAACTTGTACTATTTAAGCCACCTGGAATTCGTGAAAAAAAAATCAGCTGTTCCATAGAAAAATGTCAATGACACTCGACAAAATGTATGTAACAGCTGGTTTTTTTGTCGCGAATTCCGGGTTGGTCCATAGTAAAAGTGATTCATAATAATGATCGGCTTACCATACCCTTTCTATATAACCCTAAATTTCCCGACAAATAGTTACTCGTCAAGTTATATTCTATGCACGCTCACGTAGGTACTAATAAATAATTTGAATCACCAAGCGAAGGGCGAACCTGCCTCACGTATCTACGCTTCATTGTCGGAAGAGAATCTTCAATGTGGGCTGTTGATTTTACAAATAACGATTTTGATGACTAACATTTATTTTATAAGCTGCTTTTCCTTGTCACCGTTTTTCATTACTGCGGACGAAACCGCAGAGCGCAGCTAGTAGATATATTTTTTTATTTCTAAATAAACTTTTTTATCGCGAATAAGCCCGCGATTGACCACCTGCCTGGGCTAACTAACTGAATTTGTTTTTTTTAAAACGTATCCAGACATTTTTGCTTTTCGATTTGACAACCCTAAACATAAGTAGTAGATAATACGCGTTCAGAAGCTTTATGGTAACGCAAAATCAGGAAGCAAATATTATAAAGATATTTGTTGAGTAAGTACCATAATTTTTACGACTGCCATTAAAAAAATATGTAAACAAAGCATAAATAAAGTCGGTTTGTTTTCTCTGGCAACTTTATTTCGTTCCGCCATTTTATCGTAAAAAGATTTAGTAATACTGAATAATTTAATGAGAACATTTTGTGGCCCACGTTTGTGTTTTTGTATCTTTTATTTTTTTAGTGTGCACAATAGTGTGTTTCTATTTAGGTACATATTTATCTATAATATTGAAGATAATAAAAAAATTTGATGAAACCTATATATGTATCCTTGTTTTTTTGTTTCTCAGAAAAATAAGGATTACCTAACTCAAAAGAGTTTTCAAGTTATACCTACATTTTAAAGTGTGTGAAGTAGTTCGTAAACTATCCAGGAATGATAAGAAAGGTTAGATCTTGCGATCGGGTATAATAAAAGTTTAAAAAAAGTAAAAAAAAATTATTGGTTCACGAGTGTACTCACCGCTGATCGTAAATACAGGGTTGTAAGGTGCTTGATCGTTGATCTTCTCTGATGGCTTAACGACATCGGGCGCTCCCACCATGCCTGGAACAAGATAAAAAGCTTGTAAAGAAAAGATAAAAAAAAAACAAAAAAAATATTTGAAAAAAAAATTTTTTCGTCACAAAAATCACATCACTTTTATCACAAAGAAGTCATTTTTTGATTGATTCTTCGGATTGTAAGCGATGATGTAGTCAAAGATAAAACACGCAGACTTTACGCGATTGTCCAAAAATAATGACTGTTTCATGCAATTATCGCTACACTATACTAAAACAATGCAAAAAATTCAAGCAGAACTTATAGAAGCAAAAAGTTAGAAAATGTATAACAGGCAGAAGCAAAGCAAATAAATAACTATCTTAATATATATAAATCTCGTGTCACAATGTTTGTCCTCAATGGACTCCTAAACCACTTAACCGATTATAATAAAATTCGCACACCATGGTGCAGTTCGATCCAACTTGAGAGATAGGATAGTTTAAATCTCAAATTATAGTCGCAATTTTAATTTATTGCAAATTATATATATACTGATAATTTTTACTATAAATTGACAAGTTAGCATCAACATACTACGGTTGCTATAGTTACGCAATATTTGACATAGAATTGACGCAATGGCTTTTGACAGGACAACGTCTGTCGAGTCAGCTAGTGTATTATATTATTAAAACAGAGTTACACAAAAATTACTCTTATATAGGGTTATTCATAAAGGGTATGCTAAGCCGAAAGGGGCTCATAGTACTCATCATTATGAACAACTTTTACTACGGGACCAACCCGAAATTCGCGAAAAAAAAATCGGCTGTTCCACAGAAAAATGTCAATGACACTCGACAAAATGTATGGAACAGCTGATTTTTTTTCGCGAATTTCGAGTTGGTCCCATAGTAAAAGTTGTTCATAATGCTGAGTACTATGAGCCATTTTCGGCTTAGCATACCTTATGAATAACCCTGTAGAACCCATCATTATACTTACTACCAGTCTACGATTTTTTATTGCGATTAAATTTCAGAGTGGTCCATAGTAAAAAATATTCAGAATGACGAGTATTTTAGTTTTTGGCTAAGCATATCGTAAGCTTAGCCTTGTCTATTACAGGGTGAAATTACAGGGCAAATGGGAGATCAATCAACTTATATCTCAGGGTGACGAGCGCAGTGCTGTGCCGCGCAGGGTCTTGAATTCTAAGAGTTCAAAATTCTGGGTGGCGCAGACCTGTTATGGGCAAACGTGACGTTTAACATCAGGCGACCGATTTGCACGTCTCGTCACTCAATTACATAAAAAAAAAACAAAAAAAAACATAAAAGGGTTATAAGGAAAGGGTATGCTAAGCCGGAAATGGCTCATAGAACTCACATTACGAATGATCAGTAGATGATAACGAGTATCATTACTCATAGGCCATTATGAATTACTTTTACTGTGAGGCGAACCCGGAAATCGCGAAAAAAATCAGCTGTTCCATACATTTTTTCGAGGGTCACTAACATTTTTTTATGGAACAGTTGAGTTTTATTTCGTGATTTCCGGTTTAGCCCCATTTTATTTTATTATCCCTATATTGATAAGAACAAATATTATACCAACATGAGATAATATTTTACAGTGTCGAAATGAATGAATTTGATTAAATTAGAAATTAAGAACATGTGTATTATGTTTGTATTGATCATAATTGACTCCTGTTAGTTTAGTACACAGTTTATGTATAGCCAAGTGTAAGTACAAAAGTAAAGCAGGGTGTCTATGAGTACCTGATCATAGAGCACGCTACGAGTAAAAAAAAAAAAACATACTGTCGAATTGAGAACCTCCTCCTTTTTTGAAGTCGGTTAAAAAAAAGGCAGCGCGAGCGCATCCAATCCAATTCGCAAAGCCCGCTATTTAAAACTGTTACTTATCTTTTGGCGCTCGTTAACTACCTAATTGATAATTCTAAGTCATCAAATAATCTAGTCTTCTTAATATAAAATATATAAATTACGTGTCACGTTGTTTGTCCGCTATAGACTCCTAAACTACTTAACCGATTTCAATCAAATTTGCACACCGGGTGCAGTTCGATCTAACTTAGGAGATAGGATAGCTCACATCTCAATTTATAGTAAAAAAACATGAAAAATTAGAAAATTTAAAAATACTTAAACCATAATTTAACTTTAGCGCTTTGGACAATGTAAACTTTTTTAATGTAACTTTTGACATTTGACATAGAATTGACGCAATGGCTTTTTTTACTAATTCGAATTAAATAGTCATCGTTAAGACAGGACAACGTCTGTCGAGTCAGCTAGTAAGTATGTAAATATTTTTGACGATGCTGTATTGGCGGTGACAATACCGCCACAGGCGTTCCGCTTCATAATTCTTTTTAAGGTTCTCACCAAAATTAAGAACAAAACATAGATACGCTTAATAATTAGTTCAACAACTGGCGATCTTTGGCCTTACTTAAAAAGTTTTGTTAACATTAAATAAGTTAGTATCGCGCACTACATTTTCTTGAATTGTGCACAATTTGAAGCTGATTTATTTTTCGCGCCTTCAGGGTTGGGTCCCATAGTAAAGGTTGTTCACAATGATTAGTATTTTGAGCCTATTTTGCTTTATATAGACTAATCTAGGTAGAGGATGTATATACCAATACTCTAGAAGTCTAGACTTATACCGTAATTATAATATACTAGCTGCGTTCCGCAGTTTCACCCGCGTAGTACGGTATAAAAAGTAGCCTATGTGTTAATCCAGACTATGAACAACCTTCATTCCAAATTTCATCTAAATCCGTTGAGTCGTTTTTGCGTGAAAGAGTAACAAACATCTTTCAAACTTTCGCGTTTATAATATTAGTAGGTTACATTATAAAGTCTGAATACATGTGAAAAAGATTTTCATAAGCGTTTAATTGAGTATCTATAGGTAATTTAAACCAAGCCATGGACCATAATATCTCTTCGACAAAGGGTCAACGATATGCCACTTCAACTCCATATTGGGTAGAACTACATAGCAAAGCTATATGCAATAACACAGTTATAATATGCAATAAATTTTTACTTTACTTTACTTTACTTTACTTTACTTTACTTAAGCGTTTAATTCAGTTGATGTTTTATTTTTATTTATTTTCGAATCGGACTTACCTTGACATAGAATATGTGGACAGATCGATACGGGTTTGCTTTTGGATTTTGAATATTGAAAACCTTTTTCATTTAATTATTCGAAAACAGAAAATTAATTAAAGTTATTGAAATACTTTTTTTATGCTATTGAGTGACGAGACGAGTAAATCGCTCGCCTGATGTTATTGTCGCGTTTGCCCATAACAGGTCTGCGCCACCCAGAATTTTGAACCCTGCGCAGCATAGCACTGCTCTCGTCACCCTGTGATATAAGAGGTTTAATCTTCTATTTGCCTGAAATTTTACTGAAAACATAAAAAACTTCAACCATAATTACCCCAAGTTTTTTTTTACAAACGTTTCACCAAAAATCCCCTTCTTTGTTCTGTCGTACGTAAAAGATGCGCATATAAAATTTAAGTTCTGTCAGATTAGTTACTGTAATTATACTGCCACAGTATCGAAGTCACTGTGTCTTGAAGCCCAAAAAATGAAAAAAAAAAGTAAATAAAATTGATCACGTCTGCCCCAGATAACGGCCAACGGTGTCATTACAAAACGAAGTGGCCCTTTCGTTGTACCGGAGTAAGTGTAAGTACTTACTACAAATATGTCTATTGAAATCTTGAGTGATTATGACGAAAAAAATTATGATGAAATTCGGTTAAGCTAAAATAAAAGTTATTTATAAAAAAACTAGCGGCTCGTCCCGGCTTCGCACGGGTAGACACTATAAATTGAGATCTTAAAAAAAAAAACCTAAAAACTATCCTAGGTATCTGTTATGTTAGATCGAACTGCACCCGGTGTGCAAATTTGATTGAAATCGGTTAAGTAGTTTAGGAGTCTATAGCGGACAAACAACGTGACACGTGTGTAATCTTAGAAGAAGATAAGCAATTAGCTATGTGACGAATTTATCTTTATATTTAAATTTTGATTTTACTTTCAATGTATGGAGTGATCAAAATGTGACGAAAGTACAATATTAATTTATTTTAAAATTTCACGAAACATGGGGTATTACAATTGTTGTTGGTAATGATTTTTATAATAGTTTTTCTTCGCCATGCTTCATTCAACCTTAATGGTAAGCAAAATTTAAATACACAAAATCATCAACACACAAAATAACACAACATCAGAATTAAATACTACTCGTATCTTGTCAGTCAAATACTCGTTAATAGAATGATAATTTTATTTCCTAGATTAAAATAGGTAGTCTAAAAAATCGAAAACTATGGTGAATTGTGACACATTATTGTATTTTATCTTTTTGCATTTAACTTTGAACTACACGAGAGTTGGCGTCATTGTTAACAAAAGAAACATTACTATTATATTATTAATTAATTACCTAATAATATTGCAATATAATTACGACACAAGTCAATTCTCTATAATGAAACAAAGTACAGGACTGACGTTACGTCTGAGACAGAGATATTAATGAACAACTAGTGCCCGCGGTTTCACCCGCTATCTTACTGAAACCGTATTTTATCCAGAATACAAAAATCGCAATAATTCAAGGTATAAGATATCTCCTTTCCAAATTTCACTTAAACCCGTTCCAATGTGAAGTAACAAACATGCAAACTCAAAAACTTTCCCTTTCTTGAGCCACGTGGTTTTTTAAAATATTTTAGGGTTATTTTGTCTGTAGTTTATATTTTTTCTGACTCAATAGTTACAAAGAAACAAATACGTGTAAAAATAAAGGTAAATAAACTAATAATATTATTATATTAGTAACACTGTCTGTCATAAATAAAAATTATAGTCCTTTGGTAACATATAACAAACTGCATTATTTGTAATTCAACTTGCGACGGAGTTTTCTTGATTGTCAATTTTCAATGAGTCTCGTCTTAAAATTATTGGAAAAACCGACCATTTCGAAATTATTGACTCATTGCCAATCAACATCGATCAAGCGGGAATTACGACTGATTGTAGAATCCAGTGTTGGAGCCACTATCGCGTTTTCTGAACAAAAATCATACCTTTTAATACAAATTATTAGTTCCGTAATTTAGCCAGCTGTTCATATAAGTTGGTCGGACTTATCATTACGTGAAAACCCGCAGTAGCTATCGCGTGTTTCAGATCATAGAAATTAGAATAGATAGGTTATTATTGTAATTTACAGGGAAAATACAGACAATACTGTAATTACAGTTACACGTTTTTCTTGTGTACTTCCCTACGTATGAATACCTATGTTCCTACGTAGAAAAGTTATGACTTTTCAGACAAGACTGCACTGACATTGTCATAGACTTATCCACACTTCGTAAGGACGGGGCGAATGCACTAGAACATTGCAAACAGTACCGCCTCAATGGTGCTAACAAGGATACGTCGCACCATTATGAACTTAAATGCACGCCGCCTTCGTTACAGTACAGACGTCGCGCGTCGCGTAGTCGTTCTTATTCTTAAGAGCTTGACTATCTTACACGATTCGACGTAATCAACAGAGATTTTGACAAATGGCACCAATTTAAAAGTACTAAACATATTAGGACGCGTGTTTGGATCACCGCCTAGGTATATATATTTATTTCTATGAAAATAATTTTTATATTTATTTTATTGTTTTTAAATTGCAAAATAGCAACAAAAATCTTCAAAATCTTCCTAATGGCCAATATATGACCTCAGCGTAAATGTAAACGATATATAAATGTGGACAGCGTGTAATGATAGAACTATCACTGTAATTTGCTTGCTCTGCCATGATCGCTCTAGCTTGACTAAATATGTGTTACGAGTACGGAAGTTAGTAAATACAGTGTAATCCGTGACTTGTAGGTCTATGGTTTATATAGGGTTATTCATAAAGGGTATGCCAAGCCGAAAACGGCTCATAGTACTCATCATTATGAACAACTTTTACTATAGGACCAACTCGAAATTCGCGAAAAAAAAAACAGCTGTTCCATAGAAAAATGTCAATGACACTCGACGATGTATGGACCAGCTGATTTTTTTCCGCGAATTTCGGGTTGCTCCCATAGTAAAAGTTGTTCATAATGTTGAGTACTATGAGCCCTTTTTGGCTTAGCATACCCTTTATGAATAACCCTATATAACACGTTTTCGAACGCATTTATTTTTGATCGCCTCGCCCGTTTATAACCGTTTCGGTGATAATAAACGTTGAAGATGATGATGTTTTTGTACAACAAACCAGACATGCGTTTGACCACAATATCACCTGATGGGATGCGACGATGCGGTCGAAGATGTAGATGAAAAGTAGTGTATGCCCATTTCTGTATCCTTGATAACGGATAAGTAAATAAAAATTTAATGATGATCGGTGTGTAAGCGTAATAAATAAACTGGCTTCCGCATTCATAAAATTAATTAGGAAGTCGAGATTGTTTTTCAAGAGCTTTTGTCTTTTTGTTTGTAATTTCAGGTGTGAACAAAAGAGTTTTTCTTTTTTTTATCTATCTATCTATTTTCCATTATTGCACACCTCGTTTTCTACTTCTATTAATCCTCTCCTTCTGAGGTTTCACGGAAAAGATCGTTCTTAAGCCGGCGACTGACCTGAGTATTTTGCCGTAACGTATAATAGCATTCGAAGCGAGCGTGGTGGAGCACGCGGCGCTCCCAGCGAGCGGATCGGCTCGCTGTACTGACCTGCAACATTTCGTCGTAACGTAACGTTACGTTACGACGAAAAGTTACAGGTCAGTCGCCGGCTTTAACGATATGGGCAGCTGTTGCACTAGTTTTTAGGCATTTTTAGTTTTTTTTTTTTTCAAATTTTTGTTTTTAATTTTTTTTTGATTTTGTGTTTTTTTTTTGTTTTTAATTTTTTAGTTTAATTTAGACAATTAAGTAGATAGTTTAAGAAATTGTTGACTCATCTATGTCACACAGTTTTCAAAGTTATTGACCTTTAGCACCCAAACTCCCGTCCGTTGTCTGGAGGTATTGATTCTGGAATACAACCAGAACTTTGTCTAACTTGGGGATTGTAAGAAAATTGGCTATTAATGACTGTACATTTCAAGAACTAAGCATCTGGTCAAACTTGGAACAGTTAGCGAGAAAATTTATGTTAGTTGAAATGTGAACAAATAAAACAAAAAAAAACGGTGTTGATTATAAATAAACGTTTCACACTCATAGCTCCCCCCACTAGGATGCCATGGAACACACACAAAGACAAGGACAACTAACACCCAGACACAGAACAGATATTAAAATTCATCATTCAACCACCCGGCCGGGAATCGAACCCGGGACCTCTGGCTTATAAGGAGAATACACTAAAGCTGAGCCAAACAGGTTGATACCACTAATACTGCACTTATTACAAATACAGTGAGAAGTTTATTGAGTTCTTTAACTGGCTATAAACCATAATAACTCTGTGGCCTTCAGGCGTTTTGAAATCTCTTGTAACTAACGTAATTCACAATTTATGTCGAGACGGTTTTTGTAACACTGAAATGATTATTCAACGACCTAAAGCAAATAATTTGAAATCCTAAATGCCTTTTTAAGAGCATCTACATATTATATTGTTTGCCATCTTATCTGGAACTCAATTTCCCAGCATTTCCGCGTTTGTTCAGGATAATGTTTTTTATATCTTTGTAATAGACTTTTACTAGTATTTATTCTGTGATTATGGTAATAAAGCCGTAGCACAGTGGGAGAGCGTGTGCCATAGGGGTTAATAAGTACACGGGCCATCGTCGGCCCGTCGCTTATGGATAGCTGTAACACCGGAGGCGTCACGGATACGCTACGACTCTTTTAAGACTATTAACAGTCCTTTTGAAAAACCCCATAGTCTATTTAGATATTTGGAAACGCTCGTTTTACATTTCGCAGATGTGTGACAAAAAGCAACGTGCAAGTTTACTAATTGTACTTACCTAATTAGCATACACCAATATTAAAACCTTCAAATCTTTTTAGATCATTTTCATTATATGGGACGGTCTTATAATTCACTAAAACAAAACAAAAACAACAAACAAAAATAAATAATTCATAAACCTGCTCCCCAAAGCTGATTTTCGAAGATCGATGGCGCTAACTCACTGTAGTTAGATACATGGACTTAGTAATACTGAAGCCAATGAATATGCAATGTCAGGGACGATGCAGAGACACGACTACAAGGTGCCGATTACTACTTACTCGTATTATTACTGTGTCGATGTTAGTAATATTACGTAGTACTAGATTAGCTAGACGCTGGTTTCAACCGCATTTTCCGGGTTAAAAACATATATGTAGTTGAATTGAGAACCGTCTCCTTTTTAAAGTAGGTTAAAAATAGCCCATATATAATCCAGGGCATAAGCTACAGAACAGCAGAAGTTTTTTTTTTTAACTTTTAACGTTTTTTACTTTTAAACCTTCCCTGAACCTCCACAAATATTTCAAAATAAAAATTAGCGAAATCGGTCCAACCGTTCTCCAGTTATAGCCAGACAAACGAACAGCAATTCATTTTTATATAGAGGTATAAGAAGAAGATGTCAACGCTTGAATGTTTGCATGTTTGTTGCCTAATCACGAAAAAACGGCTGAAAAGATATGAATGGCTAGCTTATGCTCTGGATAAAAATATAGGTTACTTTAAACCCGGAAAACCTGGCTGAAAACGCGGAGCGAACTAGTTTTACAATAAAACCTCAAACTAACTCCACGTCAGTTGAGTAACTTTCTATTTAAATTAAATATTAACGTTTTCCATGATTCTAATTCAAATTCAGTTTATCAGCAAGTCTTGGGACACGCCAAAGCCACCATCTGCAGCTATAAATGCTATAAATTTCAACCACTTTCAACTGGACCGCGCGACCTTTGAACTTATACGAGGTTGTGCCAAGGACTGCCATTTCAAGGTAATATTTACTCGGATAGCTCTATGCATACAGCGTACGTCATATAAGTGCATCTAAGTAAGATTTAACGGGTGTTTTCTGAAGGATTTTCAGTGAATGAACGACGAGCGACTTTCAAAGATGTATGAAAAAGATTTAGAGGTTATTTTAGTTTTTTCAAGTAGTTTTCTACTCGTTCATACAGGGTTAATAAATTAAACAGTTACGTTATGTTAAATAGTTTTATCCGTGTAACTAATCTAAAATTCACGGAAATAAAATATGTTTACTTATATTTTGCATGAACCAGTTTTTTCTAGTTAAGTAAGTACTTTGTTACTAAATCTTAAATCAAACGTCAACGTCAGAATCCTTTTGGTGATCTATAGGTAAACTTTGAAACCAGGGCTACCCATTTGGCCTATCCGAAATTAATTTATTTATCAATGAAAACAACTGGGATTTTTTCGCAATTTTAGATCTAGAGTTAGTGCAATATAAGTTAAATCGGTAGTCCTTTTTCCCCACACCATTTAAGTGACAAACAGCTTCACGTAAATTTTCTCAAGAAAAACTTGAAGTCAGATGCATCTGATCCACAGTTTACGGTGTAGAAGTCAGGGTTTTATAAACACGAGAAAGTGCAATAACAGAGCGACAACCTTAAACACGTATGTTTTGCTTCGTCTCATTATCTCAGCGAGTTAGTCGTGAGAACTACCCGAGTAGTGTAGAAGATATGGAGCAGCTAAAATATAACTTAAATAACATGTAGATGATTTTATTATTAGGTAAGCGGAGCGTTGGTCGTCGGGTAGAACTTTTTTATTTTTTTAATACAATTGTGGTTTTTTCCACAGCTATTGAGCCTACATGGATCCTACGAGCGCAGGACCGATGCAGATGGCATAATGAGAGAAGTGCCTTCCCGGCAGTGGTATAGTGATGGTGGAATGATGATGAATACAGTTTTTACTACAACACACGAGATCCATGTGCGTCTCAAATTTTACCACAAAATTCTTGTCATGCAGACAGAAACTACTCTATGCTATGTCTGTGGTCAGAAATAAGAAATCACATTTTTTGAAGCTGGTTGCTTATTCAGCTTTCTAGGCTTAAAAGGTAGCAATAGACAACCTTTTTAACCGACTTCAAAAAAGGAGGAGGTTATCAATTCGTCTGTATGTTTTTTTTTTTTTTATGTTTGTTACCTCATAACTTTTGACTGGGTAAATCGATTTTGATAATTCTTTTTTTATTAGAAAGCTGACGCTTCCCATTTGGTCCCATTTCAATTTAGTCCAGTTCTGATAATGGTATCCATGAGAAAACCATATAAGTCTTAAATTTGCATTAAGTACGTGCGCGACAAATAGATGAATAACTCAATAGTCGGTCTTTTGAAGTCGGTTTTTGTTTTTTGTTTTGTAAAAATAATGTTTTTGTATCCTCATAATTTTGTGCAGTAAGTAAACAATAAAACTTGCTTAAAAACGTAAATACATTGAAAAAACTAAAGGATATTGAACGTCATATATATGATGTCTGCATTTGTTTCTTATCTATACAAAAATGCCAAAATGGCGTCCTCAGTCGTTGAGCGAAATATTTATAAATATAAATAATTGACCAAGCGAAGTGACGCCAAGTAAGCGACGCCAATTTTCAATGGGGTATTTCCCACAAAAAGATAAAAATTTGCTGTGGCACATTTACCGGCCGAATTTTTATTAAAACAATTCCAATATTATAATTGACTGATTGAAATGTGGTAAAATCTACGATTTCACAGTATTTTTTTGTCTGCGAATTTTAATTTTCCTCAAAATTTTCGGCGCCATTTACCGGCCATTTATGTTAATATTTGGCAAAACAATTCTTAACATTAATATGAACAAAATCAGTCAAGAAGTTGTCTTGACATAAAAAAGAAGAACGAAAAACAATCGATCAACAGATTGTTGCTACAAAAAAAACCATACAGTCGAATTGAGAACCTCCTCCTTTTTTGAAGTCGGTTAAAAAAATTGATCCAAAAAGTTTCTGCTGGTGAGGTCTGTTCGCAGACTTAGTAGTTTAATTAGGAACCAAAAATTAGTGCAAAGTGTACGAATGAAGTGTACGATTGTTCCGCATTAAAACTGCAAGACGTACGACCTCTACTCTAATTGTGATAGTTAAGGCCAAGCTGTAAGGCGATACGTCACGTGATCCTTTCATTGCGGCTAAAAAAAGAATATCCGACGTCCGACCAGACATCCTTCCCTTTAAATAAAAGAAACGACATGGGTTTTGTATTGTTGAAGCGATAAAAGATCGGGGATCGTGATTGTGAAGACATACTTATCATAAATCATCACACATCATCGTAAATCAATGCGACAGTTTGTTTGTTTGTTTGCTACGAGTACTACATCGCGCTGAAACGGCGGCGATTTGATTAAATTAGAAATATAGGTAGGTTATAGTTTGTTTTAACACATAGGCACTTGGGTGAAACCGCGGGGCACACTAGTCAGAAATGAATATCACTGGCGTGTTTTTCTAAATGCCTCAATGGATGCGTTGTATTGATATCCTCTCTCTCAAACAAACAAAAAGACATTGAACAAAAAAACTAAATAAAAAAAGAAAGGGTTCTTGGTATAAGGTTTTAGAATTATCCAGTACTCAATGACACTTTGAAGATTAATTAATACGATTGCATGTCCGTGTATACAATAAAGTTGTGCGAAGCCACACAAGTCAGCAATTGTCGTGGGCTTACTTGTGTGATTTGTAATATATTGGTACATAATATATACATCACCGATCATTAGGGGCCATCCATAAAACGCGTCCGGACAAATTGAAACCTTTGGCTTTCCTTTCGAATATGTCTTTTAATTCGGTCTAAATTTTGACTTCGATGGAAAAATAAAAATGGTAACTCTCAATAAGTAGTCACTTTAAAATAAAACATTTATTTTGTGAGTTTTTATGTTCGCAGGACAACTATGTCAGGTTGTAAATCCGTTGTAAAATATCCAGTTTTTATGTCAGAACTTTTCTTTCCACAACTAACCTATAATAATTGAAAAAAGTATGGCCCTAGTGTCAAAATATATGAAGCTCAATTCAATTCACTTCAGCTTTTTTTTTGGATGACTAAATGCTGTTGGCCACTGAGGTCTTTACAGCGTACCGGGTGGTTGGCGAGCGCATATGGCGCTGGGCCAGAACGACTTCTGCGCTGCGCAAGCGCTTTACACCGGTTTTGCTTACCATCTGCCTGTTTACCGCTTTTTTAAACAATGTGTAACGGAAAGGTGTAGTAATACTCAAGGGAGTTCTTCTACACGTCAAATTGAACAACTTCTAGAACAAAAGTTTGCTAAATTCGAGAAAGAAAAATTGAATCCATAGAAAATTGATCACATTTTTTTTCTCGAATTTTGCAAACTTGTGTCACTTTGACGTGTAGAAGAACACCATATAGTATTACTACACCTTTCCGTTACATCGTATACAAAAAAGCACCGCTTCGTGTCCATTATCACGGGTCACGGAAGCTTATATAACCCGCGTACATCCACGACCTGATAACATTTCAAAACTCTCGATCGCAAGACGAAACGCGTCTAATTTTAATCAGAGAACAACAATAAAAATTAACTTTGTTCTGTCGCAACGCTGCGGTCCGCTGCCTACAATTTGTTGCTAGCGACTGTTGTAATCTGGTTTACACAATTGTTGGTATTTTGCTTCTTTTGGGGTTTAATCTTGAACTCTATCGTTTCTGCGATGAAAATTAGTTTGACTTTTGTGTAGGTAATATTGTGGCGCGGTAGCTCTGTAACTATTATGTATAGATTGTACTATAAAAATTGTGATCATGACACATTTTTTATTGTAATTACACGGGACTCACGTGTTGTCGAGTAAGTAATTATAGCTAATGTATTATAAAGGGTTACTAGCTGACTCGACAGACGTTGTCCTGTCAAAAGCCATTGCGTAACTATAGCAACCGTAGTATGTTGATGCTAACTTGTCAATTTATAGTAAAAATTATCAGTATATATATAATTTGCAATAAATTAAAATTGCGACTATAATTTGAGATTTAAACTATCCTATCTCTCAAGTTGGATCGAACTGCACATGGTGTGCGAATTTTATTATAATCGGTTAAGTGGTTTAGGAGTCCATTGAGGACAAACATTGTGACACGAGATTTATATATATTAAGATAAGGAAAGAGACTAAGCTCATAGTACCTATTCATAATTATGAACAGTTTTTAAGGTTAGGTATGCTAAGCCGAAAAGGGTTTTCATAATACTTATTATAAACCATTTTGACGTGGCAACGTCTTATAATTATGAATCAAACAAAACGTACCTTGTAGTTTGATTCCAATTATGCGAGGATCACCACCGAAGACGATTTAATTATTACATGCAGCAGTACATGGGATTGTGCTATCTTCTTCACACCTTTAGATATTCACCACTATAAAATACAAAACTTGACTTCCCGTCTCCCTTCCACGACCGGAGAGGGGCGCCTGAAACTGGTCATTATTTTTAGAGATATACCTACAAAGGATGTTAACTGTGTAAATATACATTTTTGTTTCTTAGTTTGTCTGCTCACTCAAGGGTCCTTTCACAAGGGTGGGTTGGGAGTGTAATCGTCTTCGGTGGTGATCCTCGCATAATTGGAATCAAACTACAAGGTACGTTTTGTTTGATTCATAATTATACTTTGGATCACCACCGAAGACGATTTAATTATTACATGCAGATGTTTAGAGATCCTTCGTCAGACAAAGAGCTTAAAAACAAACAATGTTATAATATATGCCCTTCTGGTATTGATTTATGTTACCTACATTATTCAAAATAATGTGTTCCATAGGTAACTCTATCTTTAATCCATAACAATTTATAAAACTTTTAAAATCTCAACAAATAAGTTATCAATCCAATAAAAGCATTTGATTGATTAGATACATAATATATTATTATTAGTACCTATTCATAAAAAAATATTGAATATAGATTTTGCCACTTCACTGTTTTCAAGATTATAAATTTAAATATTCTCTATTTAAAAAATATATAAAGCAATCGCTCCGACCTGTAGCCTTCTCAACCTATTTTTGTTACACCTAAGAGTATGTGAGCTTTTCGCATTTTATGCGGATCTAGCATGCTAATAATGGTGATATGTTCATCCAGCTGTTTAGGATTTATTAATATAAACTCGTAAAACCGTCGCAAATTTGCAAGGCAGTTTATCAGCTATTTAAACTCACTAGGCATTACAGCCGCAAATAAAATTATATTTCTTACATAGATTCTATACAAACCATAGTTAAGGTTCAGATTATGTATAGGTATACAATTTATGTTACCCAGTAATGTTCTTAAATAAAAGGCAAGGGTTGGAAGGCACCGGACCGGGGTTGCGATGTTTTTCTTAAATAGGAAACTTTTAGGCTTAATCCCGGAGTGGTACTTACTCCATTTTTTTTTTTTTTTTTATTTATTTATTTATTTTTTTTTTTTTTTTATTATTATTATTTTTTTTTTTTTTTTTTGTTAAAAAAGAAAAGAATCTCATACATTAATTCGCAAAATGCTCCACAGAATTATCATTAAAATTAATTCATTTTAAAATACTATTTTTAGGCTTCGTTTCACTCCAGGGCTATCTTAGACCATTCTCAAAATACTCCGAGATCTATTTTCAAACTGCTTCATCGAAAACAATAGAAATTTAATTTTAATCTAAACGGGTTATTATAGTTTGAAAGATTTATTTAGACCCATTCATTTAATTTTATTAAACTTATCGGTTGCATTTTCTTGCGGAAGCAATCGCTTGTAGAGTGCTAGTTTCACAAGATAAATCTTAAAGGGTAATTATCTGCTAAATAATTATTTAATTTAGAAACAAAACCCAAAATCTTATTGGTGTCCCAATACGCTGAATATTTAGTTTAGTATAAGTAGTATTTTTTATTTAGTATATGGTTTTAGGTTATAACCCGTCCACACTTTATAAAAATCTGTAGACACTATCATATAATGTGACTTTTGCTACTATGTTTATGGACAAAGCTGTTAAAGCTGTCACATAGTTCAAAATTTGTTGTTTTAATTAAATTTAAATTCTATATGACTCGCATTAGAATACTGAAAGTTACTGTTACTTTCTTGAAAAAATATCCGCAATTTAATACATATACGAATCATATTGCTTTGAAGTTTGATTCGCAGATGAAACCATGTCAATACAATAATTATGCCTCAAAAAGGTTTTGATTTATCATCAACTGCCTGGTAATCTCGCTGCCCCCAGAGTAAGGTCAGCGTGTAGATGCCATATTCTGTGAGCAAATATTTTATTCCAAATAAAAATATTTGTTCCGATACTATTAACACAGTTCACGGTGACTTTAACTTACAATGCCTGAGTCGGAGGAACACATAGAGAGGCAAGTTACTTGCAATTAACAATTTATGTTACTTATGTTCATATTCCGTGTTTATCTTACTGAATTCATGATTAGTAACGACGTAATCAGGCAATAGTAGAAATATTCCCAATCTCATAACATCGCCGAAGTAGTTCGTTATAAAAACCTTTATTCGATTTTTAAAGTAAACAATTGTTGCGTTATCTGCTCTTAAGAGTTTATGGCAACATTGAAGCTCAAAAATAAATATTTTGAGTCCTTGAAATGCAAATTTTAAATCCAAAGTATCCAATACAGCTCCAATTCAGTCCAATCGTCCCGTAAACTTTGCCCGTCAGGCAGTGCGCCGCGCCGCACCGTCAGCTACTTCGAAAAACATTTTATGCAACATATTTGATGTGTAAAAATGGAGCGAAATGAGTTCAATGTGAAGTCTTTGCTCTCATAAGTAAATTTTTACTGACTACGCTATAACCAAATTTTTAAAATTTGGAAATTATAATCATTAAAATTAAATATGTGCATAATATAGGTATCCAAGGATCATGTAGGTAGTTATAGTTACTCGTACGCCCATTTTTCCCATTCCAATAATTTTGTAAAGATGTACCAGTCTGTATGTATGCATGCGACGAAATTCAATCCATTTTGTTAAAAAATAAATACACGGATTTTCGATGAGAGCGCTTTGAATAGGGCTCTAATTAGAAATCAAATAATTTAAATAATTTTGATTTTTCTGATCTAACTAATTATTATTTAGAATTTAGAATAGAATTAGAATACTTAGATTTTAGAATTGATTAATATTTTTTATATAGTAAAGTGCCCTTATTGAATCGAAATATTTATTTTTGAACCCCAAATAAAACGGTGATCGCTGTTACCTTTCGGTATTTATTCTCATTTATATCAGATCAAGTATAACAGCACATAGGTATAAGAAAACAATCGACATCGACACGTCTCGCGTGTCGATATAAATTCCAACCCATGATTTTATTGCCAGGTACCGACTCAATAAAACGGTTTCTCTTTACAGTACACTCAAAACATTACTCTTGTATTCAAAATGATACTAAAAGAAAAAATTTCATAGAAATATTTGTAGGTCTTACTATTTCCTTATGCTCTTCCTTGACTAGCCATTTCCTGCGACTGTATTCCCGGCGGCGATCCCTCGATGCTGGTGCCTGCATCCGAGGAGCGGGGTTCTGACGCAGCTCGATGGCTACTCACGGAATCCCCCACACGTTTAAAGCTCCTCGTTTAATTTTGAACTTGACCTTGAAACGGCCCTTTTCGAAATTTTGGCCAATAGGTACTCGACCAGACTTGGCAAAAATAAAATGTCTTAACATTTTGTGTTGTAACACTATGTTGTGTCTGCTAACATAATATGTTATCCATCTTCGCAATTTCTGTTTCCTGTAAGCAACTGGCGTCTGTATTTCCTCTGACTATTGCCTTCAATGCACATTTTATTGATGCATCGGCTTCGTTTAATGCCTCTTCCTCTTGGCGGACCTTATAGCTTGCATAATCGACAGATAGACATAGCGCCAGTACTATATATTATAACCTCAACGCGATTTTCGCGGAGAAACTTTAACTTTTTACTACACACGATATACGTGGAGTAAATGCGCCTCAAACACGATTTACGTGGAGGGTTCATCACCTTTACACGATTTACGTGAAGGTAATGCAAAGGCTCAACATGATTTACATTGAGAATTAGTAGGTAGCCTCAACACGTTTTACCTACGTGGAGATGTTGACTTGATTTATTAGAAAGTATTAAAAAGCCTCGACATGATGTACATGGAGAATTAGTAGGTAGCCTCAACACGTTTTACCTACGTGGAGATGTTGACTTGATTTATTAGAAAGTATTAAAAAGCCTCGACATGATGTACATGGAGAATTAGTAGGTAGCCTCAACAAGGTTTTTGTGGAGTTGGTCATATTTACGCTTAAAAGAACTTAGTATTTTTCTACACACGATGTACGCGGAAAGTTCATTGTCTTAACACAAATTAAATCAAAGTAATATAAAACTCCAACATTATTTATATGGAGAATTAGTACATAGTCTTATCACATTTTACGTGAAGACAGTTGTGTAAATTAGACAATACGAAGAAATTATTTTGATACTCGACTAATAAGATAAACTAAGAAGTAGGTGGTACGTATAAATAAAAGTGAAATAATAAATCTTACAATTCGATCCTTCCAAATGTGCCAGTGCACAGAATACGTACTCGTAAGTGCCACCCTACTTGAGATGAAATCATTCCTGTTGTTAACTATTAATTAAACACAACAACAATAAAAACGAAGGAGTAGGTAGTCAATTATACTTTGGATCACCACCGAAGACGATTTAATTATTACATGCAGCAGTACATGGGATTGTGCTATCTTCTTCACACCTTTAGATATTCACCACTATAAAATACAAAACTTGACTTCCCGTCTCCCTTCCACGACCGGAGAGGGGCGCCTGAAACTGGTCATTACGTGTTTTTGTGTCGTCGGAATCACACCGTACCTAATTGATCCGGTGAATAATTGTTATCACATGGATTGATTTAGTGAATAAGTGTTAGGATAAAGAAAAATATACGCGATCTAATTGGAAGTGAGTACGGAAAATGCAGAAAAGTGCAACGAAACGGGCTAAGGAGCTCGTCGTCGTCGAGTTTCCGTCAACAATGTGATAATTTGCTGGAATTACGAGTTCGAAATGGATAGTATTGGATATTGGAAATCAGGTATGTAAAATAGACGTACCTACATACAATATTTAAAATAATTGCAAGACAATTAATATACCATAGCGTTATAATATTGAATTAATTTCTATATATTTCTACCCTCTTTTCTAAAGTTATTACTAAACATGATAGAAAGTTTTGGGTTTGAATTGAAATATGAATGTAGGTAAGATAAATTATAATTGACTACCTACTCCTTCGTTTTTATTGTTGTTGTGTTTAATTAATAGTTAACAACAGGAATGATTTCATCTCAAGTAGGGTGGCACTTACGAGTACGTATTCTGTGCACTGGCACATTTGGAAGGATCGAATTGTAAGATTTATTATTTCACTTTTATTTATACGTACCACCTACTTCTTAGTTTATCTTATTAGTCGAGTATCAAAATAATTTCTTCGTATTGTCTAATTTACACAACTGTCTTCACGTAAAATGTGATAAGACTATGTACTAATTCTCCATATAAATAATGTTGGAGTTTTATATTACTTTGATTTAATTTGTGTTAAGACAATGAACTTTCCGCGTACATCGTGTGTAGAAAAATACTAAGTTCTTTTAAGCGTAAATATGACCAACTCCACAAAAACCTTGTTGAGGCTACCTACTAATTCTCCATGTACATCATGTCGAGGCTTTTTAATACTTTCTAATAAATCAAGTCAACATCTCCACGTAGGTAAAACGTGTTGAGGCTACCTACTAATTCTCCATGTACATCATGTCGAGGCTTTTTAATACTTTCTAATAAATCAAGTCAACATCTCCACGTAGGTAAAACGTGTTGAGGCTACCTACTAATTCTCAATGTAAATCATGTTGAGCCTTTGCATTACCTTCACGTAAATCGTGTAAAGGTGATGAACCCTCCACGTAAATCGTGTTTGAGGCGCATTTACTCCACGTATATCGTGTGTAGTAAAAAGTTAAAGTTTCTCCGCGAAAATCGCGTTGAGGTTATAATATATAGTACTGGCGCTATGTCTATCTGTCGATTATGCAAGCTATAAGGTCCGCCAAGAGGAAGAGGCATTAAACGAAGCCGATGCATCAATAAAATGTGCATTGAAGGCAATAGTCAGAGGAAATACAGACGCCAGTTGCTTACAGGAAACAGAAATTGCGAAGATGGATAACATATTATGTTAGCAGACACAACATAGTGTTACAACACAAAATGTTAAGACATTTTATTTTTGCCAAGTCTGGTCGAGTACCTATTGGCCAAAATTTCGAAAAGGGCCGTTTCAAGGTCAAGTTCAAAATTAAACGAGGAGCTTTAAACGTGTGGGGGATTCCGTGAGTAGCCATCGAGCTGCGTCAGAACCCCGCTCCTCGGATGCAGGCACCAGCATCGAGGGATCGCCGCCGGGAATACAGTCGCAGGAAATGGCTAGTCAAGGAAGAGCATAAGGAAATAGTAAGACCTACAAATATTTCTATGAAATTTTTTCTTTTAGTATCATTTTGAATACAAGAGTAATGTTTTGAGTGTACTGTAAAGAGAAACCGTTTTATTGAGTCGGTACCTGGCAATAAAATCATGGGTTGGAATTTATATCGACACGCGAGACGTGTCGATGTCGATTGTTTTCTTATACCTATGTGCTGTTATACTTGATCTGATATAAATGAGAATAAATACCGAAAGGTAACAGCGATCACCGTTTTATTTGGGGTTCAAAAATAAATATTTCGATTCAATAAGGGCACTTTACTATATAAAAAATATTAATCAATTCTAAAATCTAAGTATTCTAATTCTATTCTAAATTCTAAATAATAATTAGTTAGATCAGAAAAATCAAAATTATTTAAATTATTTGATTTCTAATTAGAGCCCTATTCAAAGCGCTCTCATCGAAAATCCGTGTATTTATTTTTTAACAAAATGGATTGAATTTCGTCGCATGCATACATACAGACTGGTACATCTTTACAAAATTATTGGAATGGGAAAAATGGGCGTACGAGTAACTATAACTACCTACATGATCCTTGGATACCTATATTATGCACATATTTAATTTTAATGATTATAATTTCCAAATTTTAAAAATTTGGTTATAGCGTAGTCAGTAAAAATTTACTTATGAGAGCAAAGACTTCACATTGAACTCATTTCGCTCCATTTTTACACATCAAATATGTTGCATAAAATGTTTTTCGAAGTAGCTGACGGTGCGGCGCGGCGCACTGCCTGACGGGCAAAGTTTACGGGACGATTGGACTGAATTGGAGCTGTATTGGATACTTTGGATTTAAAATTTGCATTTCAAGGACTCAAAATATTTATTTTTGAGCTTCAATGTTGCCATAAACTCTTAAGAGCAGATAACGCAACAATTGTTTACTTTAAAAATCGAATAAAGGTTTTTATAACGAACTACTTCGGCGATGTTATGAGATTGGGAATATTTCTACTATTGCCTGATTACGTCGTTACTAATCATGAATTCAGTAAGATAAACACGGAATATGAACATAAGTAACATAAATTGTTAATTGCAAGTAACTTGCCTCTCTATGTGTTCCTCCGACTCAGGCATTGTAAGTTAAAGTCACCGTGAACTGTGTTAATAGTATCGGAACAAATATTTTTATTTGGAATAAAATATTTGCTCACAGAATATGGCATCTACACGCTGACCTTACTCTGGGGGCAGCGAGATTACCAGGCAGTTGATGATAAATCAAAACCTTTTTGAGGCATAATTATTGTATTGACATGGTTTCATCTGCGAATCAAACTTCAAAGCAATATGATTCGTATATGTATTAAATTGCGGATATTTTTTCAAGAAAGTAACAGTAACTTTCAGTATTCTAATGCGAGTCATATAGAATTTAAATTTAATTAAAACAACAAATTTTGAACTATGTGACAGCTTTAACAGCTTTGTCCATAAACATAGTAGCAAAAGTCACATTATATGATAGTGTCTACAGATTTTTATAAAGTGTGGACGGGTTATAACCTAAAACCATATACTAAATAAAAAATACTACTTATACTAAACTAAATATTCAGCGTATTGGGACACCAATAAGATTTTGGGTTTTGTTTCTAAATTAAATAATTATTTAGCAGATAATTACCCTTTAAGATTTATCTTGTGAAACTAGCACTCTACAAGCGATTGCTTCCGCAAGAAAATGCAACCGATAAGTTTAATAAAATTAAATGAATGGGTCTAAATAAATCTTTCAAACTATAATAACCCGTTTAGATTAAAATTAAATTTCTATTGTTTTCGATGAAGCAGTTTGAAAATAGATCTCGGAGTATTTTGAGAATGGTCTAAGATAGCCCTGGAGTGAAACGAAGCCTAAAAATAGTATTTTAAAATGAATTAATTTTAATGATAATTCTGTGGAGCATTTTGCGAATTAATGTATGAGATTCTTTTCTTTTTTAACAAAAAAAAAAAAAAAAAATAATAATAATAAAAAAAAAAAAAAAATAAATAAATAAATAAAAAAAAAAAAAAAAAATGGAGTAAGTACCACTCCGGGATTAAGCCTAAAAGTTTCCTATTTAAGAAAAACATCGCAACCCCGGTCCGGTGCCTTCCAACCCTTGCCTTTTATTTAAGAACATTACTGGGTAACATAAATTGTATACCTATACATAATCTGAACCTTAACTATGGTTTGTATAGAATCTATGTAAGAAATATAATTTTATTTGCGGCTGTAATGCCTAGTGAGTTTAAATAGCTGATAAACTGCCTTGCAAATTTGCGACGGTTTTACGAGTTTATATTAATAAATCCTAAACAGCTGGATGAACATATCACCATTATTAGCATGCTAGATCCGCATAAAATGCGAAAAGCTCACATACTCTTAGGTGTAACAAAAATAGGTTGAGAAGGCTACAGGTCGGAGCGATTGCTTTATATATTTTTTAAATAGAGAATATTTAAATTTATAATCTTGAAAACAGTGAAGTGGCAAAATCTATATTCAATATTTTTTTATGAATAGGTACTAATAATAATATATTATGTATCTAATCAATCAAATGCTTTTATTGGATTGATAACTTATTTGTTGAGATTTTAAAAGTTTTATAAATTGTTATGGATTAAAGATAGAGTTACCTATGGAACACATTATTTTGAATAATGTAGGTAACATAAATCAATACCAGAAGGGCATATATTATAACATTGTTTGTTTTTAAGCTCTTTGTCTGACGAAGGATCTCTAAACATCTGCATGTAATAATTAAATCGTCTTCGGTGGTGATCCAAAGTATAATTATGAATCAAACAAAACGTACCTTGTAGTTTGATTCCAATTATGCGAGGATCACCACCGAAGACGATTACACTCCCAACCCACCCTTGTGAAAGGACCCTTGAGTGAGCAGACAAACTAAGAAACAAAAATGTATATTTACACAGTTAACATCCTTTGTAGGTATATCTCTAAAAATAATGACCAGTTTCAGGCGCCCCTCTCCGGTCGTGGAAGGGAGACGGGAAGTCAAGTTTTGTATTTTATAGTGGTGAATATCTAAAGGTGTGAAGAAGATAGAACAATCCCATGTACTGCTGCATGTAATAATTAAATCGTCTTCGGTGGTGATCCTCGCATAATTGGAATCAAACTACAAGGTACGTTTTGTTTGATTCATAATTATAATTTATCTTACCTACATTCATATTTCAATTCAAACCCAAAACTTTCTATCATGTTTAGTAATAACTTTAGAAAAGAGGGTAGAAATATATAGAAATTAATTCAATATTATAACGCTATGGTATATTAATTGTCTTGCAATTATTTTAAATATTGTATGTAGGTACGTCTATTTTACATACCTGATTTCCAATATCCAATACTATCCATTTCGAACTCGTAATTCCAGCAAATTATCACATTGTTGACGGAAACTCGACGACGACGAGCTCCTTAGCCCGTTTCGTTGCACTTTTCTGCATTTTCCGTACTCACTTCCAATTAGATCGCGTATATTTTTCTTTATCCTAACACTTATTCACTAAATCAATCCATGTGATAACAATTATTCACCGGATCAATTAGGTACGGTGTGATTCCGACGACACAAAAACACGTAATGACCAGTTTCAGGCGCCCCTCTCCGGTCGTGGAAGGGAGACGGGAAGTCAAGTTTTGTATTTTATAGTGGTGAATATCTAAAGGTGTGAAGAAGATAGCACAATCCCATGTACTGCTGCATGTAATAATTAAATCGTCTTCGGTGGTGATCCAAAGTATAATTCGATGGAGCCGGCTGCACGCACGAAAAAACATGACGCACGTGGCGTTACCTCGATGAGGCGTTACCTCGATCTGAGGCGTTCCATTTAAGGCTTGAAGTGCAAGCGAGAGCGCGCAACGAGCGACAAAGAGGCACAATCGGCCTCCGCGTTCGGCAGCGTTCGACATCTGTCTCTCTCCTACTTGAGTGAGCAATGCGTCCGCGTGGACAATTTACATGTTTTCGTCAAGTATGAAGTGCAGTGAAAAGTGAATGTGGTGTCAATTGTTTTAGCAACGATAATTGCAAATCGCGTAAAAGTTAATCAGCTGTTCCATTCATCTTGCCAGAGTCATTGACATATTTCTACGGAACAGCTGTTTTTCTAGTCCTGTATGTCGTAATACCTACGTAAAAGGGATGGGAAGAACCAGTTCACGACCTAGTTCATTAGTAACGTTTGTGTGCAAACGCAGAAGTTTTATCCGGATCTTTTGCCGGAGCCAAGAAATTGCTCGAAACTAAAGGTACATTCTGTTCGTGATGTTTATGATAAATGAGACTATGAGTGTTATTTAATATTTTTGCTATTCAGCGAGGTAACGTCGTCGCACGCACGTACGTATATAATACATATGTAGATATTGACAGTGACCTGATTGTTATCTGTAATGAATTATTTGTTTCCGTGGTGTAAATTAAAGTATGTCAAAAAATGACCCATATCGTATATAGTACTGTTAGTTCCATAGAGATGCCATTTGGACTTTTATTTATTTTTTAATTATCTTATCAATGATTAAATAGGTAGTCCGCTAACTAATTTAGAATTACATTTACTCGTAATTTTTTTTTCTCTAATCGGCATAAAAACTAGCCGGGAACGCCGGATACCGGGACATCCCATCACTAAGCTACTTATAGGACTTTCCTTGGGATTCTAGTATCGCAATCCGGAACTGGGACATCTTTATGCAAATTATTCTTTGAATTACTGCAAAAAAACTCGGAAAAATATACCATATAAGTCATACGGGTCTTTAACTTCCTTTACAAGTACGATGTACATACATACGTACTTACTTTGTACAAACAAATCAGTGATATTATTAAAATATTGTACTTATTAAGTTTATTCAGTCCAAAATACAATGTCAAATATAATAATATAGGAAATATTTCAAAATCTTATGGCCGGTTTACATTATTCCAGTCCAGCGATCCAGTCCAGTACTGGATTGCTTACTGGAAAAATGTAAACCGGCACTGGAATGAACTGAATCCAGTAAGCATTCCAGTCCAGTAACTGGATTCGCGGTCTACTTTTGAATCCAGTGCGATCAATCCAGTGCAACTGGAATAATGTAGACGGCCAATCCAGTGCCATTCCAGTGCTGACGAAGTACACACGTGTTGGTTGTTTTTGTGGACTTTTTTTTGCGAGAACATTTTCGAAACTGATCTCTTCTTGAAATCATTGTCACTGTAGTGTTCACACTTCAACGGCTTTTAGATAACTGGAATAATGTAGACGTTACAGATCCAGTCCAGCACTGGACTGGAATCTCGCTAAATCACTGGACTGGAATAATGTAAACCGGCCATTAACTAAATTACCCACCTCCAATCACTCCCGGTGCGAAGGTGCAGATTGCGAATTGGTGCTATTACTAAAATTAATATCTTATTGCAAATTGACTATGGTCACTCATTTGGTTTTGACACATTTTGCACAATAAACACTTTAATTAGCTTTGGCTTAATATTTAACTTGTTGCATTTTTTAACCGACGAAAAAACGGAGGAGGTTCTTAATCGACGCGAATATGTGTATTTTTTATAGATCTTATTGGCTGCCCGTTGAAACTGTTTTGGGTGATAAGCCCACCGATGTCTTGTCAAATATTTCTTTGTTGCTAACTTTAATAAATAAGTAGTAAGCATTTTCGGCGTGCAATAAACTTATATTGCATTAAATTTATATCTAGTAATAAAAATATAACACAAAAATACTAATAGTCATTACAGTATTATTATTTTTATATGGTTATAATAAAAACATTCCAAGTATTTTATTATATAAACTATAATATATGGCCCAATATTAATTTATCTTATCCACATATCTACACTATAATACTTATACAAATAATCATTAGAAGATTATGGTGAGCAACCAACGAATTATATTGCGTCTAGCCATTGTTGTGATAGACATCTTTATAATGACTACTACTTTTCTTTTGTTCTGAGTATAGTAGTTACATATTTGTTTTTTATTCATTGAAATAAAAGATTATTTAAGAGCTTGTACACAAAACTGCGGTGCGACGTCGCATCGCAAAAATCTGCGAGCACGCACGACGCGAATTTCTGCGATGACGAAATTACAAATTACAAATTACATACAGGGTTATAATAAGCCGAAAAAGGCTCATAGTACTCATCATTATGAACAACCTTTACTATGGGACCAACCCGGAATTAGCGAAAAATAAATCAGCTCCATTTTGTCCAGTGTCATTGAAGTTTTTCTATATATGGAACAGCTGATTTATTTTTCGCGGATTCCGGGTTGGTCCCATAGTAAAAGTTATTCATAATGATGAGTATTTTTTGAGTTGAACCTTGGTTTTATCGTAACATAATTATAACCTACACAGGCAAGTATACAGACTTCTATAATAAATAATATTTTAAATTAGATATCAGAAAATAAATTGCTTACAAGTAGCGAGTTTCATGGCTAAATTATTCTTTCCTTTTTACTTAATTTAGTAATAGTAATATATTTTAAATTTTATGCTTTCTCCCACACGGTACTAAAAACGTGTGAGTTGTAAGCTTACGACCATACTTGCGGATACAGGGGGGAGGGACAACGGGAAAACCCTCCCCCCACGTCACATTTATTTTGAAATTTTCTGAAATAAGTGCTACCTTTTTTCAATATTTTAAATAGTCATACAGGTATTTTTTCGGACGAACTTGAAAAAATAAATGTTGATAAATTCATCCTAAACGAAATCCTGGATTCGCGCCTGCTTGAGTGCGACATTAATCTCATTAGTGTTTGCACAAATCGTAAAAATGTTTAAAAAGTAATCAGAAACAATTTCGTTGGAATGCGTGAATTTGATTAAGTTATGTAGGTACTTTTTATCTAGACCAGTCGGCGGAAATGCAATAAAGAAATAAGGATAAATATTGGGGAGAATGATATGTACTCGTAAGTACCTATATACCTTGTTGGTATGTAGGTATTTTAAAAGTCTGCCAGATTTTCGTCTAATGGTGGCCGTTTGTTTAGATTAAGATTATCATTTAAAAAAACTAACTAACTTTAAAAAGTAACTTGCTATGGACTTAAGTTTAGTTTTTTAAGTTTTTTAAGCTTTTAGGTAACTTTGTTTTTTACTAGATTGTTTTTGTATAAAAGTCATATAATATCTGTTACATAATCCAGACAACCTTCTTATTCTATTGGAAGGTTCTAGCAATCTTCATTAACGTCCCTCGGCCGCTTTTCTCGGTCAATCGATACTGTTTCTGACAGCTGTCACTTCAGTGAAATAGACATGGGCGTGAAGGTGACATAAACAATGTCGATGGCTCTAGAATTAGCCCACAGTATTGTTTCTGAGTTTGTGACATCACGATTCAAAAGCTAATAATGCGTATTGTTTTTTGTATAACGCAAAAACTAGGCAGTTAGTTGGTTTATGCTATTTTTGGATAGCAACTGTTTTTAAATTAACTTTGCTCGCCTGTTGCTTCTATTACATTTTGAAATACTTTACTGTGTTATAAGTCTGAGTGTTGAAATTGAAAACTCGCAGTAGCCAGGTACTCATCATTTCTAACCCCGAAATCGCGAAAAAAATTGCGTTTCTATAGAAAAATGTCGTTGTTATGCAAGTGTGTGGAACATCTGTTTTTTATTATTTAAGCATTTTGTCAAGACGCAGTAGCGTTTATTTTTAATAAATGTACGTAAATTTTCGATTGTCTTAAAATAAATATGCACCTTTGTAAGTATGAACAAAAACTTTTTGTTTTGTTTTTGTATGTGAACAACAACAGTGAACCTCAGTAAAACAGACACAACGCCTTAACGTCTCTAAAAATTTGAATAAAAGCATGTCAAGTGAGAAAACAGTATTATGCTAGATAGGTTCCGTATAATATTAAAAATTTGTGAAGTGTGTGATGGTGTAAAGATGTTGTGTTTTTGATTAGATATAAATAATAAATTAGTAATACACTTTATAACAGGAAGCATAATATGCACAATTACTATTTATACACGACAAATATTTAAAAAAACAGCTCTAAAATAACAGCAATAAGTTTTATAATCTTTACAAATGGTTTATTAATTTGGAAACCTCTTTCATCAATAAAAGATAAATAAATACTCGTAATGATAAATACGATCATCGTTGCCACATAACCGCAAGAGTTTGTTTATAAAATAAGGTGTTTACAAGAAATATTATAATTTTACACCGTTTTAACCGATTTTCTTCGTTTTATGAACAAATGGTTATATGTTTCAAAGGTATGCAATACTTTATTACTTTTTAAAGGTATGCAATGTTATGACCGATCTATCTGACTATCTATCAATATTTAAAATTTGTAATTTACCTCTCGAAGGCAAAATTGGCTTCGCACGTTTTGTGCATTTACCTGTGTTGGTTTTTTGCGTAAAATGACTTATCGAAGGCATTATATTTCTTTTATGTATCATTTCAATTAGAATTAAGGCGATTAACGAAGGCTGCACTAATTATTTCCATACGCAGAAGCGAATTTAACTCGTAATTAATTATAACTTCTTATAAACTCATGGTTTTTGTTTCCATTAAACTCTGTAATTTATTTATTTTTTTCTTATTTTTTTAATATTATGTAAAGTTAAATTAAATATATTTGATTTTATATTTTGGTAATGAGTCAAAATTCAATAAAGAAGGCAATTTAAAAACGCTTACCTGTATTTCCATAGATATGATGTAGTGTTTGCGAACCTAGTAATAAACCTAACATGTTGATTAATTTTTTCACTATTTTAATAAAAAATATTTTGCACTATTACCTACTGAACGTTTACAAACATTTAAAGGTTTTAAATGATTCTAAAAACTTAATAAATATTTTAATTTTTTTTAAATGAAAAAAAAAAACTTAAAATTTTTCACGTGACACTCAATAAACGTACGTTAAGTAGAGTTAAAATGTATTTACATCTATTTTTCTTGGTTAATATTTTATTTATTTTTAATTTTTATTATTACATATTGCCGTCCTTGTGAGATCGATATAGTAACTAACGAGCAAGAGAGTTTTTACTCAAACTATTGTTAATAAAACATTAAATTTCAATTAGCCCATTTTGTTATCAAAACACCGGTATTGTCAATGTCACAGCAATTCTAGTACACCCTTATACTAGAAATGCATTCAATTAGTCGTACTTAGTAATTAATATGTAGTATTCGAAAAATTTATTAAATAATATCTATGGTCGGGAAAGTGTACCTATATTTAAATGGAATATACTTAATTTGATTAATTTTTTATTTAAGTTAATTTTAATATCTATGGAAAGAGCTACTTGAAGAGCTATTAAGGGAGCTTTCCAGTGTGACAGCCCGAAAAATCGCTGTTTTTCGCGATTTTTTTTAAGAAAAAATAATCTAATCGGTCTGGTTTTTTTTTGTATATTAATTGGGTATTGAAGAATACAAAACAATTTTTTGAAGATCAATTTATTTATTAATTAAACTTGTGATAACTTCGATTGGTTTAAAAGAGAATAAGAGTAGGCAGAAAAGTTTTGACAAATTCTTTTAAGTTCTGCAAAATTTTATAAGACCAACTTCTTAGCAAAAACTTTTTTTATTTTATTATTTTGGGACTTTAAAACAAATAATTTGTGTCAGCTCCATCGAGATTAAAGGTTCAAAAAACTTATAATTTTAACCTTTAACCATTTTGCCAAAACAAATAATGGTGAACCCATATAGTATTAGATAATTATAATTTATTAAGGTAAACGAGATAACTTTAAGGGTCTAATGGTTCTTACAATCTCAAAAATATTGCCAGAGTTGAGGCCCAAATCTTTCCTTCTTATTTGTTAGGAGGTCGCAAGCTTAAAAACTATTGTATTCGAGCTTTACCTGCCCGTACACGTTTTTATTTCTCTTTCTAATCCATTGAAGCCCCTAAACATGCATGCAAAAAAAAAAACAAAGCGTACAAAATAAAAGAAAGTTTACTCACTTGCTTTTTTTCTTCACTGGTTCTTAATTCTAATATCACAGGATTTTTAATAAAAAAAAATCTACACACACTTGATCACTAAATAAAATATTTACAATAATATTTACACAGCTCCAATTTATTTTGTTAGTTACATTCCCGTGTAGAAGTTCTGTTCTCGAAATATTTTACATTTTCCGTGAAGTTTCGCAATGCTGAGACGTGCGACCGGTAGCGCCTCCGCGTAGACACTGCCAGCCAGGTGAGACATCTATACCTTTAATATGCCCCAATATCTCTTGGACAGCTCTCAATCAGTGATAAATGATAAGAATACAGAGATACCCGCGGGCTTTACCGAAAGGACCGGTTCCACAGTTCAACGGTCCGAACAATAAGCGTGTGAACTTTTTTAACGTTAACTTTTTTGTTAATTGTTTTGCGATGCGTCTTCAGACAGCCAGTTTTAGGTGAACCGGTTTAATAATTATAGAAATACGATAAATCACAAACTTTATTGCCGTTTATTTGTGATTTACAATACTTTTGAGCCATTCACGGCTCTGTGATGTGATGGAAAAGTACTAAAGTTAATTGACAGGATCTTAATTATTTTATAAGCAAAAAAGGCTTCCCTTTAAAAAAAATAAGTGTATTTCCTGACTAATATATTCATGATAAGATAATGATAATCAATAACTTGCTATCACAGCTTATATTTTATTGGCCACCCAATATAGCCTTTAATATTATTAATAAATAATTTTTAGGTTAATGTTTAACCTCTTTACACAACCGCGATTATAGAGTCGGGTTTAGATTTAACAGTGACTCATTATTTAAAGTCGGGTCATACTTTCTACATACAGATGTAAATTAACTATGTTATGCAGAATTGCAGATTCACACGTAACAATGATTAAAAGTACCTAAGCAATAAGTTTAAAGGCGGCATACTTTAAGTAGGTAAGACACCTTTAAAAATAATTCTTCAAAATGTTATCTGCAATTAAATGTTTTTCATTTGTTTGTCATATTTTTAACATTTTTTTAAATGTTTACATAGACAAACATGTTCTTATATTATTTATGTTTAGGCGCGGAACCCTAAAAATTTAGAACTGTTATTGATTGAGTAAAATGTATTATCCTTAATGAATGTGAATTAAAGAGTATTGTGGAAGCGTTTTAAATATTCTTTAAAAAAATGGCGTTCCTAAATCAAACGTAACTTTTGTTATACATAATATATATCTATGATCATCAGATCCTAGTTGTCGATTGGCTTTAACATTTAATTTTATTATCGACAAATCTGACTTTGTCGACAGCAAATATTAAAGTCGATAAAATACCATATTATCTACTTGCCATAGCAAATATGTACTTGTAAAGCAAACATGTAAACATGAAAACATTGGTTTTAAATAAAAATGTCATTTAAATTTTAGGCAATATCAAATTGAAGTGTACGGCACTGATAAATGACATTTAACTACATATTTAGATCAGATGAGTTAAGAAAAAGAAAAAAGTAATTACTAGCTGTTCCGGCGGTTTTACCCGGTGGTTTGTTTCTTTTAAACCTTCCCTGAACTTTCACAAATATTTCAAGATCAAAATTAGAGAAATCGGTCCAACCATTCTCGAGTTTTAGCCAGACAAACGAACAGCGATTCATTTTTACATACATACTAGCTGACCCCCGGCGGTTTTACCCGCTTTTTTTTTTACTTTTTAACCTTCCCTGTATTAGAGCAAACAAAACAAAAAAAATCCAACAAAGCAGACCAAAAAGATCGGAGCAATTTCTGAACACACCTATAAATATTTGACAACCAAGTGACACTATTTTTATTTCTAAAAAGACAAAAGAGATCGGACATCCCGAGTTTACCGTACCGATAGGACGAACTTCAAATGTTTCATAGGTAGGAACAGTTTGTATTGGAAAATTAAATTGTCGATTTTAGTATTTTTTTTACTTAATATTCATGTTTCTCACCATTTAAACCTTTCCCTATTTCAAGATCAAAATTAGCACAATCGGTCCAGCCGTTTTCGAGTTTTAGCGAGACTAACGAACAGCGATTCATTTTTATATATAAGAAAGAAGATATATCAATGAAATGATAAATCTACAACATTTTGACAGAAATTTTATCCGCAAAATTGATTCTGGGATTATTATGTTAGGGGATTAAGATTATTTAGATATTATCTTCAGATTTTGATAAAAATATCTGATTTATTATGGTATTTTACGTCATCTTGCTAATCTATACTAATATTATAAAGAAGTAAAGTTTGTGTGTTTGCATATTTGTTAAATTGTAAGGGGTAATCTCGGGATCTACTGAACCGATTTTAAAAATTCTTTCACCAATAGAAAGCCATATTATTGCTGAGTGTCATAGGCTATATTTATTACCTGAAAAAATTAGGGATCCTTACTATAACTTCAATAGTGTAACCCAAGGTGTAAAAAAATTATCCATAAAATGTCTTTCATCGCATACACTGCGGAAACTATTGATGATAGACCTGAAAAATGTTCTTTATAAATAGTAATTTAAAAAAAAACTACTTATCACCCGCATAAAGACGCATTTAATCTACGTTTATCCTAAAATGTTTAAAAAATGAATGTCCACCCGAGCGAAGCCGGGATGGGCCGCTAGTAATTAATATAAACTAGCTGCGTCCTGCTTTCACTCTCTATCTGGAGCTGTTTGGCTCAGCGATAGTATATCCGTCTTATAGGCCAGAGGTACGGGGTTCGATTCCCGGCCGGGCAGATGTTTGCATGATGAATTCAAATATCTGTTCTGGGTCTGGGTGTTAGTTGTCCTTGTCTTTGTGTGTGTTTCATGACATCCCCAACACAGGTTAAAAGGTAAGGATAAAATTTGGTATAAAAAACTTTTTCGTAAGTAAATGGAAAAAAGTGTAAAAATTATATTGCTTGAAATAAATCAATTTTTTTAACCAAGTGCCAACTAACATAGAAGTAAGTATTATTTTCTTAGTAATTTTAAAGCCAAATTAGAGTGACGGAGATTCCATAGAGCACCGTGTTGTCGATCGTAGTCGATCACACGTTTTTTGCGGTTTAAATAACACATCGAATAAAATACAATTGGCTCTAACATACACGCAGGCATTGGACTCTCACCATAAGTATTTTGGTACGGAACACTAAAAATGTTTAAAAAGTGTTTAAACCACTCTCTGATTGGAAAAAGATGGACTTTTATTATAAAATTATTATTTTAAACTATTTTATGTATATTTTAGTAACTATAGTAAAAAGTAATACATTATTTCAGTAGAAGAGTGTAAAGACTTATATTTTATTGTTTTGTAACAAAAATAACTCTTATTTTAAATTAGCCTTAAGATTGGTTGGCCTAAATTACTCAATTTAGGCAAATGTTTTGAAAATTAACTCAAGAATTCAAAATTATTGATAAATCACGTCACAATTTTATCAAAATTAGATCTTTATCTATTTCTCATTATAAATCAATCAATCAAAGCATTTATCGGTAAACTTTCTGTCGGATTATTTCAAGAATGAGCAATATACTCATTTCGATAGCTGTTAAACGTCAAGTTTCATGAAATACTACCTGCGCCCCGCGGTTTCACCCGCGGTCAAAAGGTTAACAAGAGTTTTTCGGGATAAAAAGTAGCTTATGTGTTTATTCAGGCCATAAAAACCGTCTTTCCAAATTTAATGTAAATCCGTTGAACCGTTGCAGTGTTTAGTGGTAACAAACATACAAACTTTCACTTTTATAATATTAGTAGGTTTTACTTAAGACTAACTGATGCACGCCACTTTGTAAGTATAACTTATTTAAAAGTAACTAGTTCAGTTCATTTTTTAAACATTTTGGGATAAACGTAGAGTAAATGTTTCTTTATGCGGGAAATAGGTAGATTTTTTTTAATTTCTATTAATATTTATTCCTTTTTTTTTCTATCATAAGAACCTTCTCTGACAATAACAAACACAAAAAAAAAAAGTAAAATCGGTCCAGCCGTTCACGCGTGATGGCGTGACCAAGGGAAATAGGGATTCATTTTTATATATATAGATGCAAAGTTTCAATTCACTCGAATGAACGAAGCCCGTAGAGGACAAACACACATAAATGTTTATGGTTGTGAGTGTTGTGACGATAAAAAAAAGACGTGTGGCACTCGGGGACTGCCGCGGTAAAGCTATTGCATAGCATTTTTTATCAACTTATGCAATTATAATTATTTATCGAAACCTTACACTCGACACCTAGAGGCGAGTTGCTGAACAGAGACAAGCGTGATATTTCAAAAAGTCATTAAAAGTTCTGCTATTCATCGATAGATGGCAACAAAACTAAAAAGTATAACTAAAAAGTGTTAGATTATTTTCGTTACGGAATTTCTGGATTCGGTCTCCACGCTCAAGGCCCGCGATAGAAGCTATGCAATAGCTTAATAATATATTATTTACATTATTTTACAGCATAGGTTATACAGGGTTAAAACCTTGGGTGCACTGAGCCGAAAACTCGTAATTCTCTTAATTCCTAACTTACGAGTACATACTACTTAGATCGATGATTCCGACCCATTTTTACTTATTGGTCAGCTCAGCTCCGGTTCAGATCAACTGTGTTCCGTAGAAAAAGGCACTCGAAGAAATGTATAAAATGGCTGTCCTTTTATTGCGATTGTAGGGTTGATCCCATAAAGTTGTTCAGAGTTTCAAGTCAGCTGTTCCATAGAAAAATCATTTTCTAATTCACTCTCGAAGAAATGAAACAGCTATTTCTTTTTACGATCAACGAATACAAGCAGTACATTACGTACGGTATTATGTACATATGTATAAAGCTACTCAAAGGTATTTTTATCTTATCGCAAGTATAATTATGATAACGAAATAAGTCGTTATTTCGCTACATAACGTAATATTGTCGTTACTCGTTAATCGTACAGTACCTACCTAATAAACAGAGATCGTTCAACGATTAGCCAGCTAGTTGTTAAACTTTTCGATTGTAATTTCATAAAATTGAATTGAATTAAGTTGTTTTGTAACTTGCTATGATTGACTTAACATATCATAATTATGGATTATTGTTCACACCAGAAATTACGAAGAAAAGGATAATGCCACTTAAAACTAGTGCAACAACTAACGGATTTATCCCTAAGAGCGATCTCTTCCAGGCAACCTTAACATAATATGTATTAGTTAAAAAAAATTTACGTCGAATACCGAAATTTCAAAAACGTGAAAGTTTAGGACAATGTTAGTATGATAAAAAAAAAATTGATCTTTCATCGAACTCATACTGAGTGTGTGAGAGTGAGAGTGTATGACAGCTATGGGGTCGTCCATTAATCACTTGATATTTTTAGCAACTTTTGCAAACCCCCTCCCCCTGGCAATCTATGGTAAGGTTAGAAACCCCCCCCCCCCCCCCCCCGCACATCTCACTTGTATTTGTCACCATCTATCACCTCATACCAACTAGAAAGCCGCTAAAGTAAATTAACTGTAAACTGTAATACGAGTAACTGTAAATTATTATGAAAAGGTTAACGTGGTCACGTGCGCTTCCAATCAAGGACCCTCTACCGTTGCTGAACAATTCATCACGCGTAAACTAGATTTAATCACTAAATGCTTCGAAAATGTATGACTTCATTTCTATTTACGTAGGTAATTAATATTTTGTTACACGAACAAAATCAATAACGAATCTTGTTATGAATGATCAAGATATTTTGAATTGCTCGAAAATCAATTCAATATACAGGGCTATTCAGAAAAGGTATGCTAAGCCGAATAGGGCTCATAGTACTCATCAATAAGAACAACTTTTACTATGGGAGCAACCCGGAATTGAAATAAAATCAGCTGTTCCATACATTTTGTCGAGTGTCATTGACATTTTTTCAATGGAACAGCAGAATTTTCTGTAACTTTTAGAATTTAATTATGACAGTAGGTTAGATTTTTTCTGGTCAACTCAATCCTTAATCGTCCTACTGCTGTGAAACCTATGATATATAGGGTTATTCATAAAGGGTATGCTAAGCCGAAAAGGGCTCATAGTGCTCATCATTATGAACAACTTTTACTATGGGGCCAACCCAGAGTTCGCGAAAATAAAATCAGCTGTTCCATACATTTTGTCGAGTGTCATTGACATGACCCTTTATGAATAACTCTGCATATATTATTAGACTGCAATTTTTTTTAATACTCATTGATTGAGTAGGTACGAACACGTGTTAAAACGCTGAAATCGATAATATTGATTGCTTGCTTGATCGATGTGATTGTAATCCTTGTTATTATTCTTGAAATATCTTATCTTGAAATTTTTTGTATTTTTGTTTTTTTTTTTGTGTTTTTGTTATAGGTTTTCATGAAAAATTTACCTTATTGTTTGAATGATTTTGACGTGACAACGTCTTATAAATTGGTTTGCCGGGTGACACTTCAAGAAACTGCGTTACGCTCCGCTCACGTTATGCGCTCACAATGAGAGCGAGTGAGAGGCACGCGTCCCTTCCACTCGGGCATGGTTAGCCCGCCTAAGAGCGAGAGAGACAGACATAAAATTTTGTTAATATGAAATTCAGTGCGAGATTCTTTGTATAAATTAATGTTTTAAATATAATTCTTTGTATAAATAAATGTTTTAAATTGTTACTATTATTTCATCCTTCTTCCTACTATACGAATGAATATTCACATTAAAATTATTTTACCACTCAAAGTCGTTGTCACGTAAAACTTTCGCCCGTATACCGACTTTACAGGCAACCAATTTTTAATCACAAGCTGATTTTCATTCATAGATTTTTTCAGTAACTAGTAGTGATTGGTGATTTTTAACACGCTTTTATTATTTAGGGTGGAATTTAGAGTAATCTTGCTGTTTATATTAGGTGCCTAGGCTACAGGATTGCTAGCAGATTCGTTAGTTTACTGTTTTTTTTTTATTGCAAAGTACTTAACAAGTCTCAGTTGACGTCATCAATCCAAGGCAATTTTGCTTTGTTTATGTAAAAAAACAAAAATTACTAAGTAGATGTAGATATTTATACAATTTTATTTTACTAAGATTATAAATGTAAAAAAATGTTTTTGGCATAGAAAGGTTAAAAAAAAAATTTTTTTTGGTTGTTTTTAACCTGAAATGCAAACTGAGGGGGTTTAGTATTTAGTATATTTGTTTATTAAATACATATGTACAAAGCTTACTTCTATCACTAAAAGCTACATGTAACAACACATGTGTGTATGTGTGTGTAGCTTTTAGTGATAAAAAAAAAATTTACCTTTCTATGCCAAAAACAATTTTTTTTTACATTTCATTCATCTTAGTAAAATAAAATTATATAAATACTCGTATCTACATCTGCTTAGTTAAAGTTATTTTTGTGTCATTTTTTTTATAACATATAATATTATGAGCGTAATCTGCTTGCACAGATTACCGTGTGTACCTATCTGTGGCATCGTAACTCCCAAACAGCTAAAACGAAACTAGCGGGCTTATTGCTAAAAGCTATTTCAACCAAGTCAGTAACAAAAGCGTATTTCGGAAGCGGATTAAAAACTCTAAGACACTGAATAAAATGCTTTAACAGATCATTATCAATTACATACTTATAAATAAACCTTATCAGAACCCATATCAATAAGATAGTACCTATTGACGTCAATCATAGCCGAGATTTGTTATTAACTAGTGGCATTTCGCGGGTTTTCTCACTATAACCACATAAAAATTTAAAAAATTGTAAAGGAATTTTTTGTAATTTTTTTGGGATTAATCCCAAAAAAGTAGCCTATGTATTCTGTAGGTATCAAATTTCAGCTCTGTTCCCACTAGTTCTATTGATTGTTCTATTGATAGAACTAGTTGGAATTTTTTGTCCAAGTAGTTCCATTACTTTACGTTTTTCGATGAATGTAACTAACTGGACCATTTTATCCAATTAGTTATATTGCAAGATACGTGATTAATAAAGCATGCATGTTCCATTGCGAGTATTCCTAGATTCCAAATGATACTTACCTACATAAAAATAAAATAGTTTAATAATATATTTAATAACTGAAATACATACTTATTGCATAATTTTTAACTTTTTGACGACACAACAAAATATTCGTCCATTACCCGTGGCACTACTGCTTGGCACTACCAGTAGTGTCATAGGTAATTTTACTTTCCCATGGCACTACTTCTCTGATTGGCTCATTGAACGCATACAACAAAATTACCCGTGATCTACTTAGTTACCCGTGGCACTACCGACCAATAGGTTTTGATTAATAACCTAACTTTTTTCGCTTCTTGGCTTTCTAGCACTTCGCCGGCCGCTGCCGCGGCACGCTCGCTGCGCTCGCTCGGCTCGTGCGTTGTTTTTCATGTTCTAACATAACCTAACCTATTGATCGTTTCCCGTGATCTACTTAGTTACCCGTGGCACTACCGACCAATAGGTTTTGATTAATAACCTAATAATATAATATAATACCTGGTAATATTGATATCCCTGACACATCGAATCTAGGAATACTCGCAATGGAACATGCATGCTTTATTAATCACGTATCTTGCAATATAACTAATTGGATAAAATGGTCCAGTTAGTTACATTCATCGAAAAACGTAAAGTAATGGAACTACTTGGACAAAAAATTCCAACTAGTTCTATCAATAGAACAATCAATAGAACTAGTGGGAACAGAGTAAATTTCATACATATTTGTTGAGCCGTTTCAGCATACTAGTAAGAAAAACATACTTGCTCATTAATATTGTTAGTTCTTATTTACATAAAAGAAAAAATATTAAGTTGGGAATTCTCAAATTTTAATTACTTTTATCAGATTTTTTGGCTTTGCAATCTGCTCCACAATCCACAACGTCTGGATGATAACACAAGCGCAGATAAACATAACACGCCACAAAGTTGACCTATTTTACTATGGAAACCAAATTAACCTAATTTAACCTATTTTCGTTATTACTTGATCACTAAAAATGCTTTCGCTTTGAAAAAGTTCTCAGTTACATAGTTTTCTATATAGTAAAAAAAAAAGTGGCTACAAAAGGTTGACGGTTACAACTATTGTAAAAACTGGCAATCTTACCGCAGAAAGCGATCTCTTCCAGACCTTAAGGCAGTTTTGTGTTTTTTTATTTTAGAATATCTTCGTCAAATATCCTTCACTGCCCTATTTTGCTGCGCCCGTCGTTATCTACTTATCGGACGAGCAAAAAAAACTGAATCTGAATATTTCGAAACGTAAATTTATTTCTTACATGATGAAGTTCCACCTAAAATTAATAATTAAATTTTTAAGTGTAGGTTAAAGTTTCATATATTTTTCCTAATTTTCTTTTTCCTAAAACAATCAAGGACGCACGTCTATTGACTTTTAAATGTACTCGTATATTGATAAATAGATAGAAGAAGATAGATAAATTACATAGATAATATTACATGTTGGTTTTTAATCCTCAGTGTCACTTTATGATATCTTCAAAAATCTAAAAATGCGTGTAGGAGATAACTACTAGTAACAATTATTATTTTTCCTTGTTTAATTGTGAAACAACCTTCCACACCCCTGGAAAGCGTTGCTTTACACCCTACATATTATTTATTATTATTATTAAAGTTTTTCAAGTGTGAGCACCACGACAAACATTTTTTTTGTAATTTTTATGTTATTGATTGACGAGACGAGCAAATCGCTCGCCTGATGTTAAACGTCACGTTTGCCCATAACATGTCCGCGCCATTTTGAATTTTGCACTCTTAAAATTTAAGACCCTGCGCGGCACAGCATTTAGTGGTATACAGGTGCAACAAAGAACTTTGTTCATTTATTGTTTAATAAATAAATTGTGGTTTGCGTGATTTTATGACACGACTTCAGCGAAGCCAAAAAAAGAGAGTTATTTGTATTTGACCTTCATGCATGTATAACTGTCCTTTTGTTCTCTCGTTGCTATAAAGGCTGAACCGATTTTGATGAATGATTAGTTTTGTCGTTAGATTTGTCTTTATTGTGCGAGTGTTATAAGGAAAATTTAAAAAAGAATGGCGGATTTTTTATAAAGTGTACCTATCTTTATTCCATAATCAGGTAGGAGTTATTTTATACTTTTTGTTTGTTGATTTTGTTTCTTTACGTTGTCAGCATTACAAGCAGGAGTAGGTACCTGGATACAGAAATTCAAAGCAGAAGTAATGCTGATATTTCTATACTTAAAATAATAGATAATCATAATCTTAATTCTTAAAATAATAGATAACAAAATTATCTAACTGCTCAATCCGTAAAGAGGTTTGGAAAAAGTTTTTATGTATGTTTGTAGTGAACTACTGGCCGAATTTAAAAATTATTACTTTAATAGAAGGTAAAAAAAGCTTGCCCAAAAAAAATAGCAAAAAAGTCCGCATTACATGAACGAATTCACATCCACATTCGAATATTTTAGAATCTTTTACTAAGGTTAACCTCACTTGTCCTTGCCAAATTCGGCATTCATAATCATCTTCAGAACTTCATCAAAAAAGCTCAAAATGAGTCTTTATCATTGAAATTCTTCTATCAAACTTCGTCAAAAAAGCCCAAAATGAGTCATTTTCATTGATGACGTAAGACATTATTATTAGTCATTGATAAGACCCTAAACCCACCTAGGTGTTTTACCCACCACATTGTTTAATACAAATCTCATACACGCGTGTAACGTGTATGAGACGTGGTGGTGTGGTGTGGTTTACGCGTTGTATGGAAAGCCAGATCACGTGCAGTCGAGCACGTCACTCAGGTGGGTTTTGGGCCTAACATAAAGATGTCAGAGGCCTTCAGGCGGCCTAAAAACTCTGACACCAAGTCGGCTAGACTCAGCCTACAAATTACTTTGATTGATGACGTCATCAATCCGAGGCAATTCTGAAAAGTTTATTTTGTGTAGATATTGTTTCACAAAGAGAGCTTAAGTCGAGGATATTTTAAAAGCTTTTATTTCACTTACAATGTACATAATGTAGGTAACTATCGTATGTTAAGTTTGTTCGGGTGGAATCTTGCAACTCAATTTTGAACCACTTCCCGATGTCCGATTGAGCTTAAATTTGGTATACGAGTTTGACAATGACAATGAAAATAACGTCCAATGAAAATGCAATATAAGCTTGTTTTTTACATATTTTTTAAATTAACTTCATCTGAATCGGATCCTGAGTATGTCTCGCGAACCTCGCTTCTGTCTCAGTCTGGGCCGTGCTAAACTTACCAGCTAAAGCGAGACAAAAAAGTGGACCCGGCTATCTTAACTCTACTAATATTATAAATGCGAAAATGAGTTGCTTTGCTTTCACCGCTTCAACTACTCAAGTGTGATCACTTGAGTGATCATGAAATTATGTACACAATTTGTCACAATCGTGGTATTTAACGATGTTTTATGTTATAGCCAAACCGTTTTTCCTCGCCTGTGCGGTAGTGCGCGGTAGTGCGCGCCTCCCTCTCAGTCCCCCCCCCCCCCGCGCCTTCATACCCCCGCGCAGGCGAGGACCAAGATAAACGGTTTGGCTATACTATTTTACTATGGAAACTGACGAGGGTTTGAAACATTTTGTAATAATTAACACGGGTACACTGACGTAAATAATAAGACGAAACGACATAGAATATTTATAAAATTGGTAATTATAACAAAAAGGTTTTACTATATTATTTTCCCGTATTTTTTTATGCCTTATGTAGGGAAAAGTATCCGAACTTCTTATAAACCTGATTCATACTCGTTTCAGAGAACAACGGTTACAGATGCATATCACAATCGTGTAAATAATTTCAGCGAATGATTGGTCGTTTTATCATATTTTTTTATTACTAATATCAAATCACTCTATTAATACGATATTGTATTTATACATATACTTTTTGGTGAAAGGAAATTTCCATGTATGAAAGCTTCTATTGTCCTTTTCTTTACATACAATGAATTTTATATTGATTGATAAATTTATTTTAGAACAAGGGCCCTTCTTCGGGTAAAGGTCTTGAAGTCGTGAGTGAATCGGTTCCAATGATGCGGTTTCCTAAACCGCATCATTGTTTACGATTAGGCAAGATTGCGGTCAAACGAAGCCTATTGTAGAATTATGTCCACTATTGCCATTATTGACACGAATAATGCAAAGTTAACATTCGCTGCAACGCATATGTGGCGAAGAGGCGAACGTATTTCCGGTGGGCGGCAGCGCCGGCGACCCATTTGCGGCGCATGCCTTCACTGAAAATGGTGATTTAAATTCCGCTATAAGAATGACGTATTCACTTAAAGTACTGATCATACTGATATTACCACATGGTACGATGATTAGCAACAATACTTATGTAGTTAGAACTAAGTAAAAATGAATACTTAGTATTTATGTACTTAGTATTTAATACTTAGTATTATTTGTATTTAAAAAAATCACAGTTTCCGTCATTTAAATGATTTTTTTTTTGTATGTACGAGCAACTCGTAATTTTACGTTAGCGACAACTAGCTACTGTGAATTCGCTCTTAGCAGAAAGGTAACTAAGTAACGGAGGTAAAAATAAAAATCTAACAACTGCAACACTAATCGATACTATCAGAACAATATATCAGGATGCCGATTAAATCTAAGTAATAATAAAGGTAATATAATCGATAAATGGTGATTAAATTAGGTTACAATAAAATTTACCTAAACACATTAGTCTGAAGTCATGTTTTTCTTACGCAACTTCTTCTTCTGCCGAGTAATGAGGCAATTCGATTGTTTTAATCGGGTAATATAAGATGTTATCGGTAAAAATTGAAATGACTTTCCTGATAGTTCATTGTTAAGCTGCGGTCAGACCCACGGCAAGCGAAGGAAGTGGAAGCTGCTCTACTTTGTTGTGGCACACAACACATCAATCCTCACCATCTGCTCATCATCATTATCATCGTCGTGAGCCTGTATCGACCATTTTTCCCTGTCTTGGGAAAATCTCATCCACGCATGAATCTCAGCCGCGCGAAGGAGTATAGCCCTTGATTTTTATGGCACCCACCTTTGTTGGGAAAAAAAATAGTTTAAAAAAACTAAAAAACACGCATTGTCATCGGTCTTTGACAGGTGTGCAAAGTTTGAATTAAATCTGATAGTTCAAAGTAGGGCAAAATCGAGCTCACAGGAGTCGGTTACATACACAAAACTAAACAAAAACTAAACAGGGCCCTTATTCGCTATCTACCATCATATTCCACGCCAAAAACGCGTGACGTCATCACACGCACGTAACGTGAACGCGGCTCAGAGTCCTAACGTGGCATCGCGTTTTAAATTTTGACATTGGCATAGGGAATACCATTCCATGTCGATTCCATGGATTTGACGTAACGCGGCGCGTTACGTGCTCGTGTGCTCATAGCGAATAAAGGCCCTGGTGAAACTAATAAAAACATGTTAAAAATCACAACGAGTATCACTGTGACTAGTTTTGGGGTGACTCGTTGGGATCACCCTTGCATCTGTTTCCACAACGTCATGACTTGTGTAGAACAGATGTGAAATATCATACGTCGGCAAGCGCACAAATTAAATCGCGATTCAATACTGGGGCCCTATTCTGTCGACTGAGATATTATCTCGGTCACTGTCGCTCTCATTACAAGTGTCATTACAGTGAGAGTGGCCGAGATAATCTCGAAAGCCCAAGAAAGCCGCAGATGCCGCTTCTCGCGTCACTGACACGGTGGTTTAACCGCAGCCTTAAATACAGTTTACAGTTGATAGGTACTTTATGGATTAACACACCTGCAAAAAAGAAAGCCTATCTTTCTGGCTGTTATCATGGCCTGAACTAATCCTGAATAAATTACAAGATGGCTTAGGAATTTACTAACGGCTTTGTACACCAAGAGCCCAACTTATTAGCAATACCTAAAGTTTAACCACTGTTTAAAACGAGTCTTGTAATGGTATGATTTTTGGTCCAAGATTTAAAATGTTCTGACAACTTCTTTCTACGTGAAAATAATATTATACTCGTATGTCAAATGAGAAAATAAAATAAAGAATTTGAAAAACTGAAAAAGAAAAACTGATTAAACTTACTAAGCAGTTTTTACACGTGTCTTATAAAGTATGTCACTATAGATTCGTTTTGAAGTCCGTAATTTGAATTGTACGATATGAGAGTAGAAAAAAAACCCAGTTACCTAAAACTTAGGGTTTTCTGGTTTAACAAAGTACCGCAAACGTTAACTGCATAACAATAAACAACTGAAGGAAAATGGTCCTAACATATTCCCCTGAGGTACGCCAGACAATGGAACGTAACATTAGTATGGATGGCACGACTCTATACGTCAGAGTTTCTCATCTGTGGTGACGACTGGTGAGGTATATCCCCAAGAATCACCATCATTTCGTGTGTTGGAAAAAACTGTGAGTAGAAGTAGAGGAAAGGTACTAAAAAATAATGTGAAAGCTACTTTTTTCTTTTTTTTACCCCTAACGCAAAAAAGACGGGGTATTATAAGTTTCACGTGTCTGTGTGTGGGGGTGTGTGTGTGTGTGACTGTCCGTGGCATCGTAGCTCCTGAACGAATGAACAGATTTTGATTTTGTTTTTGTTTGAAATGTGAATTAGTCGGGAGTGTTCTTAGCTATGTTTTGAAGGGGGTTTTTATATATAACGCGAATAACCATATGTTTGACCACCAAATCGCCTGTTGGTAAGCAACGATGTGGCCGAAGATGAAGCACGCAGACTTAGAAGAATATCTCTCAGGAAACAAGGAAGCTGGTAATGATTAACGGACGACCCCTATGGTTATATGTATTGTTCAGGGTTTCACTGTATGACCAGCAGAAATCTTGAAAAAATATCACGAACCTTGTTGTTGGAGCTAAAGATTATCTCCGTCTTTCCCATTCTCATGAATAATGAACGAGACAGAGTCATAGAAAATTTCAGGCGTGTAAGAAAAAGACCCCAACAATTTACCTTTTGTTGAGCGAAAATTACATTTTTCTATGGGACATCAGATTTATATTTAGAAAAGCTTTTATTTAACTTGCAATGTACCTATGTAATATAAATCTATACTTTTAATAATATTATAAAGAGAAAAGATTTGTATTTTTGGATGTTTGTGTGGAATAAACTCAAAAACTACTGGACCGATTTCAAAAATTCTTTCACCATTCGAATGCTACATTATCCCAAAGTAACATAGGCTATTTTTTTTTAATTTTTTTTTTTTTTATCCACAGCAAAGCGTGGCAGGGAACAGCTAGTGTAATATATGTTACTATGTTTGTTCGGGTGGAATTATGTAACTCAATTTTGAACCACTTTCCGATGATTGAGCTGAGGTACACATACGTGTATCTCCGATGATAAGGCAATAAAATTTGTATTTGTATTTAAAAATATTTTTTAAATTAACTTACTCGTATTCAATGTTGATATTGTCAATGTGAGCCCTTTTTTTTTGTTACCCAGGGAAAATCCTTTATGGATACCACGCCCGCCCCGGGGGGGGGCAGGGTGGTTATGTGGGAGTCTCCGCCCTAGTGGCGGCATACCCACTAAAAACCCTGGGGTGAGCAGTCCTCCGCCATTGTGGAGCGAGATGGGGGCGCTTTAGCAGTCTCCATCTCGCGCCACGGCGGCAGGCCCGGATCAGAACCGGGCCCCCGTCGCCGAGGGAGGGACGGCCTTGCTCACCAAGGCCGCCCCCCAGACGTGTGGAGCCGGTGCAAGCCGGCGGAAAGTCCCCCGACCCTCCGCCAGTGGCCCCACTACGGAGAGTGAAGGAGGCGAGCGAATCGCCCCCTCCTCCCTCCCCGTCGTCTGCGTCGGAGCGGATCAGAGCGGGGGTCATCCTCCCTGATCCGCTCCGCGGCCTCCTTCTGCGATATTACCGCCTCGCAGAAGGAGGCCACGGCCTGCCACGATCTCTCGTTGCGGAGCATCGCCCTAACAACACTCGGCAACGAGAGATCTCCGCCCACGATTGCTGTAAGCGTGTGCCGCTGCGGGCCCCATGCGGCACACTCCTCCAGCGTGTGGAGCGCCGTGTCTTCTGGCGCCCCACACTCGTGGCAGGCCGGGGTCGCCTCGCGTCTCGCGATCTGATGCAGGTACTTCCCGAAACAACCGTGCCCGGAAAGCACCTGCACCAGTCGGAACGTCAGCGACCCGACAAGTCAATGTGAGCCCTTCGCTAACCCTTTCTAGGTAATCCTGAGGTTAAGGTCCAGCTTTTGTCTAACCTTTTGACCTTTAGCTCAAACTTATTAAGGCATTACAAGTCTTCTAATTTTCACGATTTTGACTTTTAAAAGTTTAGCATCGAGAAAAGCCTATTATATAAAAAAGCTTAAAAAAATACAAAATCTCAACTCCAGAGAGAAAGTAGCGGCGCGGTTTATTTGTGTTTAACATGTTTATGAAAAAAGTTTGTATCAATGACCTTTGTCGTGAAGTTCATTGTCAAAGATACGAGAATTAGCCGATAGGGCTGTAGGTATGGTAGTGAACCCAGCGCTAGCCCTAGAGGATAAAGTTAAGTTTAGTAGTGGTAGTGCTCTTTTGCAGAGCCCGCCTGAGGAAGTACCACACCTTTGCCAGTCATTCCATCGCCAAGCAGTAATGTGCAAACATGTGTTTCGGTTGGAAGATGAATGTTTCTAGCGAAATTTCGGGGCAAATAGGAGATATACTCGTATGTATATGTCAGGGTGACGAGCGCAGTGCTGTGCCGCGCAGGGTCTTGAATTCTAAGAGTTCAAAATTCTGGGTGGCGCAGACCTGTTATGGGCAAACGTGCCGTTTAACATCAGGATTTGCTCGTTTTATCGCTCAATTGAATAAAAAAGTAATTTAGCTGGTACATTTTACCCCTCCCGACCTTCTTAATTTGTAAGTTGTTTCCGATATTAAATTTAAGAATAATAAAATAAAAACGAGGGTGATTAATTATTAATTAAATTGATCAAACGCAAAACCAAGCAAACCAATCAATCTCGATTTAAAGAATAATCTTGATCACCAATCATAATTATGATTCAACGATTACATTTTTATCGATCTGATACAGTTTTAAACACCTTTGTGAAATAACAACTACTTAGGTATGTCAAAATCACAGCAATTAATAATAATTAAAATACGTAAGCTGGTGAATAAGAGAGTGAATATGTTTGTTTGTTTCTTCTACTTCTCTCTCTCTCTCTCTCTCTCTCTCTCTCTCTCTCTCTCTCTCTCTCTCTCTCCGGTAAAACGGCTGAATGTACTTTTGTGATTTCTGGTCCATACCAGAATAGGTCCATTCCAGGGTATACTTAACCTATCTATGGAGATAGGTTAAGTATACCCTGGGCTACTTTTTTCAGCCCACAAAACTTAACAGTAAGAATGCAGTATGTACCATTATCAATGGGCCAACCAGATAACGCGAAAAAAAAGTCAGCTGTTCCATAGAAATTTATGGAAAACACTCGACAAAATGTACACAGCTATTTTTTGTGGGATTTTAAGGTTCGTCTCATTTAAGTAAAAATAGTTCAAAATGAGTTCTTTTCTTTTTTCAATTTTTTTCTTTTTTTTCCCTTTCCTTATAAACCTCTACACATTTAAGTCAAAGATTTTCCTTCATACAAATAAATATACAAAAGTATCCATTAACAATGCTAATTTTATATTTTCCTCAAATTCAATGAGGTCAAATATAAATACAGTATTTGCCTCAAAGCCCTTAAAATGTAGGCAAATGCAAATAACTAGATATGTACTGTCTTCTAACATCGATTTTACTGCGAGCCTTGCCTTGGGTCTTGAGGAAAACGGGACCCTGTGAAGTCCCGTACAACTCTTATCAGTCATTTTTGAGTCATCGGTTATCTATTAGTTTAGTTGATCTAGAACAGTGTATCTGAGCCTTTTTAAATAGATAAATTTTATTAGATAGCTAATAGAAGTTATTTCTCAGACAAAAAAAGTGGGCCTTGAAGTGCCGACCATAGCGAAATGTTCTCTGTATGGGCACAGAATAAGTAATAGTGTCTGACATCGTATCAGTTGTATGTAACATTACGTGTAACACGCTAGCCCTGTTAACCATTACAACAAGCAAAAAGTCCGACTACGCAAATCGCTTTTAGAAAAAAAAATATTTAAAAGCAAAAAAAAATTTTTTTTGATAATTTTGATTATGTTCAGTGAAATTTGCAGAATAAAGACGAGACTTACGACATGTCATTCATCGAAATCAGTTCATCCGTTTAGTAGTTACGAGTAGGTACATACATTCAGTCAAATAAGTATCGGGAATGGATGATTTGTTTTGGGTTCCAAATTCAAATTTTTGTTTTTATTGTTGTTGTTAGATTGGCACAACTGTTATCCATTTTGGCGCGGAGTTTGAGTTGCGTCTGTTATTTAGATTAAATATGGTGCTGTTTTTAGTTAGGTCATGTCTAGTGTGTATTACGAATTTCATCATGGACAAAAACATCGAACAAAGAGTTTGTCTTAAATTTTGCATCGCCAATGGAATTTCGTGTTCGGAGTCACTAAAAATGTTACAGAAGGCTTACGGCGAATCGACTTTATCAAAAACACGTGCTTATGTACAAAGCGTTCAAAAGCGGTCGAGATGTGATGGAAGATTTGCCTCGCTCTGGTAGGCCATCAACGTCTGCAACTGAAGTTAACATCGCAAAAGTGAAGGAAATAGTGACTGAAAATCCTCACTCAACTTTGAGAGAGATAGCCGCTGAACTTTCTGTATCTCACGAGTCGATCCGTACCATTTTAAGTAATCATTTGGGTATGAAACATGTTACCGCTCGGCTAGTCCCAAAAGACCTGAATTTTCTCCAAAAACTCAATCGCATGAGAGTCGCTGAGGACATGCTAGAACGGGTCAATTCCGACCCAACATTTATGAAACGCATTGTTACTGGTGGCGAGACGTGGGTTTACGAGTTTGACATGCAAACTAGTTTAGTAGGCACCCGTTTTCAATCGGTAGGAGACATAAAGGAGAATTCGAGGCGAGAACTCAACTCAATTCCGGAAACAGCGTTTAAAAAATGTTTTGATGATTGGATTATTCGTTGGCGTAAGTGTATCGTTTCTGAAGGAGCATACTTTGAAGGTGATAAAATAAATTTGGATGAATAACAAACATTTTGTGTATTATTGATATTTTCCCGGTACTTTCTTGACAGAGTAGTACATACAGGTCAAGCACGTAACCTTATTTTTTGTCGTCGCCGCAATCATGTAAAACTTATTCAAACAATAAGTTATTCAACTCTTTTGAAAACGTCGGCTAATCGGTTATTTATCAGATAATTACCCGATAGCCTCCATATAAATAGGCAATAAATATGAACACCCGTGCAATTATTTATTTTTGTAATTAGCGAGGAAAACCTTAGCCATCAGTCTTCTGTTGCTTCTGTGCAAATGTCCTACGTTGACTTTCTTAAAAATTAACAAAGAAAAGCATTATATAAAAAATAGCTCACTATAATATATGTACACTGGAATATAAACACGAATCTTACAACAAAAAAAGAGAAATTTCAGGCAAATAGGAGATTTAACATCTTATATCTCAGTGCTATGCCGTTCAGTGACTTGAATTCTGAGAGTTCAAAATACAAAGTTAGAAAAAAAATTGGCATTTAAAATTGATTTAGCAGTTTAGGCAGTAGTCAGTAGTACTTACGAAAATAGACAATAACACAATACTATGTCACTCCTTTTGTGCAGTCGATCAAAGACAAAAGCACTTAACCTGCTCTAACTGGTATGACTCTACCATATCCATATTCTGACCCCAGAAAGAAAGTTATAGTAAATAATAAATAAAAATCATTTATTTCAGGCGTAAAAAAACCCATTGGAAAAAAATAAAATAAAAATTCACTCACAGTAAAAAATGAAATTAAAAATGAGAATCTAACATACCTAAAATAGTTTCACCTGTAAAAAGGGTGAAACCACGTCCATAAAAACTATAATTTCTATGATTATGATTTCTATCTCCATCATAGGTATATCTGGCAAGAACGGAAAAATTGAACTAGTAAAAAACATACATTCAGACAGACAAGACAGACGCACGAGTATCGCCTTAAGAGTTCCTCCCCGAAGGAGATTCAGAACTAACTAGTCACTTGTAGTGTGTTCTTGAGTTGAACGTTTGTGAATAGGTAAAGAATACGGCAGCATTTGCTGCAGGAGTCTTTTCAATCGTAGATATAAAAAAGGTAAAAGAAAAGAGAAATTTATGAGTAGCAAATCCCAGCTCCTAGGCTGTAGGATATTTTTCAAACGTTAATATATAATTAGTAAAAAATTGAAAGTAATAGCAGTTTATTAAGTACTAGCTGTTCCCCTGCCACGCTTCGCTGTGGATAAAAAAAAATAGCCTATATTACTTTGGGATAATGTAGCATTCGAATGGAAAAAGAATTTTTGAAATCGGTCCAGTAGTTTGTGAGTTTATTCAACACAAACATACAAAAATACAAATCTTTCCTCTTTATAATATTAATATAGAACGAACGACTGCAAAATATAGATCCAGACTGTCGATATTGGTGATAAATAGAGGTGGATTATATTCATAACTAACCACCCAAAACACAAAAGAAGCTTTTGGAAAAGGCGTATCTACAAAAAACACATTCAAGTCCTCACTTTATACCATACGTAGAAATTAATTACGTTTTACGGTCGTCTTACCTGATGGTAAGCAACGATGCGGTCTACGATGGAGCATGCGCGTCTAGAAGAAACCGAATCATTCGCGACTTGAAGAGTGATTTTTATGAGTTTTTGTTTTCGTTTTGCTAATTTATCATAACTAACCGTCTAGCGATGCAAAATTTCGCGGCGAGAAGTGCAACAATGCCCAGATGGGCATTGTATATACATAATACCTATATATGTATACCTGTCTATACTATCTTGTCTAATATTCTCTAAGTTTTCCTCACATTCATTTGTACCGAAACATGAAACGTGTTTCGAATCACAATCTGTGGGAAAAACTGAACTTTGACCGAAGTCGTGTTGTGGAATTGAATAGAGTGACTACAACACAAGCAATAATCATTTATGCACTCGAGGCGATTGAGGCCGCAGACCATTTAATCCGTTGACAGATCATGTAGGTATAATTTATTCTTGTGACATACAGACGGACAGACGCACGAGTCTCGCCTAAGGGTTCTTCCCCGAAGGAGGTACAGAATCCTAACAAGACGGAGAATTTAAAGAAGTGATTAAGTTTAAGCAGGATTTATAATATAAGGAAGACCCTAAGTCGTAATTGGCTTAGCTACAATACAGGGTTATACATTTGCTAAACCGAAAAAGGTTCATAGTACTCATCATTATGAACAACTTTTATTTTGGGACCAACCAAGCAAATTCGCGAAAAAAAGTTGTTCCATAGAAAAATGTCAATGACACTCGACGAAATGTTTGGAACAGCTGCGTTTTTTTTTCGCTTATTGCGGGTCCCATAATAAAAGTTGTTCATAATGATACTATGAGCCCTTTGTGGCTTAGCGTACCCTTTCTGTATAACTCTGTAAAGCTATATTCCTAGACCTAGTTAGTAATTTGTGGCTAAAAAAGTGGCAAATTGCATCGTGCAACGGAGGTACAGTCCCTAACACAAGGTAAGAAAGAAAGTGTCATGACCCCACGACCCACGACCACGACTATGAGGCATGAGTCATCGCAAGTTATCCCCAACTTTACCGCAAGGTATCGGTAAAGTTGGGAGAGGTATTTTAAACTGGGTAATTTTGATCGGTATCACGATTTGATGCTCACACATTGATTCTGCGAACAGTTAGACCTCACGGCTCGCGAGTAGAAACTTTTTGCACAAACCTTTTATTTCGAGAACTTTTTGATCGATTTCGCTTACGTTCAAAATTCGTTTTTGGAATTGAGGATCAAATATTACCGAATTGGAGGGAAATATGGCGCCAAATTGGAATTATTTATTGGAAATACATACGTAAATTAGTAGGTACAATTAATAAAACATAGTAAAACAATACGAATAGATACAGCATGAACTCCATCTTCAATTTTTTCCGACATTTAGCTACGGTTCATATAAAATTTTGCTGTTAGGTATTACGTTAAAAAATGGAAAACTCCATAAATATGTAATGGTACAATGTACAAAGATCAAAAATAACACATGGATCAAAGTTTCAATTGCTAAAAATAATTATCATCAAGAAAAAACAAGATGTATTATTAAAAACACAACAATTTTCCTATACTAGTTACCGGGCGATATAAAAATGGAAGTTAGGGTTTTACGTTTAAAAAATGGGTTCAAAGTCCCAATATAATTATGGTCTAGAAAAAACAGTGTTTAACAAAAAGCTATGGGAACATCGGGAAATCTAGATAGATTTCCCGATGTTCCCATAGCTTTTAAAATTTTGCCTTGTAACGGCGTAATAAAAGTTGATGTTTGGACTTTTCGTAAAAAATGGGTAACTCCATAATTATGATAAAGAACGCATAGGTCAAAGTTTCAATTGCGAAACATAATTATGAAAAAAAAAACAAGATGTATTATTAAAAAAAGATACCTGCTATACGAGCTCTATTATTTTATTTTCCTATGCTAGTTATGGGGCGTAACATTATTAGCTGTTTGGATTTCATGTTTATTAATATAGAATAGTTTAAAAAACTAAAAACACGCATTGTCATCGCTCTTTGACAAACGCGGCACGTAGCAGAATATGTACCAGTAGCCGTGGGGAACCACAGCTTAGCCAGCAGTAGTCACAGAATTCGCATATCCAGTCACAGCTTAGCTAACAGTATTCACAGAAATCGCGTTCGGAGCAAAAACACAATTTATTAGCGTCATATTTTAATTTATTTATAAGTATATTTTTTTTATTTTTTGTATAATAATTTATTGTCATCGATCCTCGATATATCTACAAAGTTTGAACGAAATCCGGCCGTTAAAAGTGGGTCAAAATCGCGCCCAAAGGAGTCGGTTACAAACATACAGGTGAAGCTAATATAAGCGTGTTAAAAATAGATACCTGCTATACGACCTCTATTTTTTTTTTTTTCGTATCAATAATAGCTGTTTGGATTTCATGTTTAAAAATGGGTACAATGGTCAAAGTATGACGTGAAAATAATTGCAATCAAGAAAAAACAGTAATAAACAAAAGGAGATAATACTACGAGGAGCTTTATTATTAGAAACACAACGTTTTTTACTTAAAGCTGTGGTTAAAGTGCGTAATAAAATAGCAAAATGGGTAGGTACAATGTTCAAAGTACCAAAATTATTGTAGTTTAGAAAAAACAGTGATTAACAAAAATAATTACATTCTAAACGAACTTTATCTTTCGATTTTTCCTTGTTTAATTACGGGACGTAATAAAAGTTACTGTTTACTGGATTTTACGTTTAAAAAAATTGGTAACTCCAACGTCCAATGTACAATGATCATAAATAACACAAGGATCAAAGTTTACAGCAGCTCTTTAATTGGAAACACAATTATTTCCCAGTTATGGGCGTAATATATAATAAATTGATGTTCAGACTTTTCGTAAAAAATGGGGAACTCCATATGTATTGGGTACAATGTACAAAGATCATAATAATTATAAAACTTATGATTGTGATAAAAAAAAATAGTAGGCAATTATATGAAGCCACAGTTTATTACAATGGTACCTAGACTAGCTAAAAACTCTGTAGGTAACCTATACGGCAATATTTGACAGTTTTGACATACGTCGATTCAACATTAGGATGAATTTAATCCCTCGCAGTCAATACGTCCAATTCTAAAAGCACCTGCACTTTTAAAAACCATGAAAAATCTGTTCTAAACTTTTTCAGCCAAATTGTTTGTCCGTTGGTTTTTTTATGACGTTTATTTATAGACCACATACTAAATCTATACTAATATTTTAAAGAAGTAAAGTTTGTGTGTTTGTATATTTGTTAAATTGTAAGGGGTAATCTCGGGATCTACTGAACCGATTTTAAAAATTCTTTCACCAATAGAAAGCCACATTATTGCTGAGTGTCATAGGTTATATAAAAAACCGAAAAATAAAAAGGCTTTTACGTGGTAGTCCGTTTTGCAAAGTGAATCGGAGAAAAAACGGCCCGGACGGCGCGCGATGGCTTCGGGTTTAATTAACATTATGCCCAACGAAGTGGGCACGGGTCAGCTAGTATATTGATAAAAAAATAGGTCAATACCTACGTAGGTATAAAATTCGTAATTGTAATACCTATCACGAACGTTTTTTTTTTTTCTATGTATCGGTGTTGGATAAATATTCGATGAGAACGTATAAAAATAGGCCTAATGAATTCGACCTCAAACTATTTTTGGAACAGCTTAATTTTAGAAATATAGTAACAGTAGTAAAATTTCGTCAACACTCACAAGTGGTAGCGTGGCCGAGCGGTCTAAGGCGCTGGTTTAAGGCACCAGTCTCTTCGGAGGCGTGGGTTCGAATCCCACCGCTGCCAATATCTTTTTGTTGGTTTTCTGGATTTTCTAAACACAATTTTTAATTTTAAAACACAATACCTACCTTTTTGTTAGTTTTCTGGATTTTCTAAACACAATTTTTAATTTTAAAACATTTTTTCATTTTATTTTAAATAATATTCACACACATGCTAAAACGCAGTGATAAAATAAAACGGTATAAAGTCTAATGTTGCTCTCAAAATATTATTAGGCGTCAGACATCAATTCATTTTCGTAACAAAAACACTGTTACTGAAAAATCCCGATTAACCAATTTGTATGATAACAATCATGGACGTATAATAAAACACTTAGCAACCAATGTCTGGGGCCCTCGTGGTCTGCAACAATCAAAAACGAACGAAAAAACTATAGTTTAAAATACATGTATCATGCTTTAAAAAGTACCAAAGAAATAGTGATCTTAACTTGTTTTGTTTTAGGGTTTTTTTAATGAAAAAACTGTCATTTACATGTAAAATATGTATAGCGGCTATGCATATGCATTTAATGCTAATTTTCGGTCACACATATCAGTCAACTACCTCTCTATTATAATAAGTTGTCTTTTTGTATTGTTATGTAGTTTTCGTTGAAATAACAACAATAAAGAATGATTCACACTTACGTGTTTGAAACCTTGACATTGAAATTTTATTATGAAACGTGGCGAGTCTTTTTTATTACCTACTATTTTTTTATATGTTTATTTTTTATAATTACATAATAAATATACATATTTGTGTTTTATTATCAACTAGCTGTAAAACTTGGTTCACTTGAGCGTGTATTAAAAACAGTGTAAATAATAGAGGTAATGTTTTTATGGTTTCCTATATTATTTTTCGCGACATCTGAACCTGTGATGTGTATAAAAATTTCATGATGTTCGGTTGAGTAATTAAGGTGTGAAAATGTAACAGACAAACATATTTTCGCAATAAATATTATAAAAAATATTTTTTTCATAAATGTTTTACATTCAGCTGTTTGAAGAATTCTCTTTTAAGAATAGCCTTAGGAAAATAAGAATAATATTTTACCACAAGTTCGAAACATTCATCAGAAATGTCCATGTTAAAAAAGAAATCACATGTAATTAAATTACCTACAGTTATCATTTATCACATTTTGAGCTGTCCACTCAAGAGATAAGGTGCATATTGCTACAACAAGAACTTCGGCCAACCACGTGGTTTAGAATAATCGATGAAAACCACAACTAGACCAATTCCATTTTCCGAAAAATAAATAAGAAAATACTTTGAAATATCCCATAAAAAATAAAAAATAAACTACGTACACACTATTTGTGCTCTACACACATAACTCATTCACTAATGCACTTTGCTAAACTACATTTCAAGGCACTATTCGACATTTTCCTATGAACACCAATGCTAGACATTTTCTAATTCACGGATGCATTTCCCACAATTTCTAGCACTCACCATTACATGGCTACCGAGAATCCGTGCTCACTTCACGACACGTGACGTCAGACTGGCTTGATGAAAGAAATGCCGACATTCGATTTTTGAAAACAGCTGAGACCAGGTTTGCTAGACCTGCATTTCACTGGAGGTTTCAAAGAGAGAAAGATCAGCTTGCATGGTTTTACGCGGTCAGAGGTCACGCACGAACAAAAATTTAGTATCTACATTTATGTAGTACAAGTTATTCTCAATTTTTATTAGATAGTTTCAGCTTTATATTTTATTTATTGCAACCATTTTACGGTAAAAAGTGTAGGAGTAAGAGAATTTTTATAGATGTAGACGGGCTAGTCGCCGCCATTTTGGTTTCAGGGGTTGTTACGCGCATGCGCGGGTTTTAAGGGCAAGGATGAAGTTAAGCATTTTCTGTTGGCGACAGACACATTAACCGACGTAAAGGCGTTAGCACGCTTTCGTTGAGATCGGAGAGAAGGTCGCGATCTTTGGCGACCGTGAGGACGACTAAGTAAAGATAGACCATTAAAAAATCAGCTAAATGCAAATTGTATAGGCAGAGTGGAGTTTTAGCCTAATATTTTTTTTTTTTACTTTATTTAACTGGTTCGAAGCGTTTATGTACTCAGACCTACATGTATTTTAATAAAGAGTAAGTATAGAGAAATACGGTAAAATTTTCGGCTAAGTCGAACTCTGGCAAAACATAAAATACTATCATCTCAGAAAATTCCAAAATCTGCAAAATAATATCTCATGAAGACAAAGCCTTACAATTTGTAAACACATGTATATAGTGGGTAGAAGTAAGTGTGTATAGTTTACATAATTTATTGTAACCCTAAAATAGGAATAGCGCCGCCCACAAGCTTTCAGGCGGATATTTCTGTAACTTAAGTTCAAGGTGACTGGAAGCTTAGGTTTACATAAATAAGGCTGTAGGTAGCTTTTATAATATATTATATAGTGGTTAGAAGTTTAGTGGTTATTGTGCCTAACTTAACTTCTACCTTATATCATATCATCGGTTATAAGGAAAGAGTATGCTATGCAGAAAAGGACTTATAGAAAAGGACACAGTTCTTTTATTATAATACAAACCTATTGTCGCGAAAAAAAAATCAGTTATTCCATAGAAAAATGTCAATGACACTCGATAAAGTGTATGGAACAGCTGATTTATTTTTCGCGACATCAGGGTTGGTTCCGTAGAAAAGAAATGTGCATAATGATGAGTACTAAGTATGAGCCCTTTTAGGCTTAGCATACCCTTTCCCTATAACCTTGTCTACGTCATAGCTTTGTTCTAGATTTAGCTCCAGCCAGCACGTACACGTACACGTACAGTGCTGTTCAAAAATCGCACTTACAATTATTATTATTAAGTATAATTGTGCTGGTAGGTAAAGCCTTCAGAGCATTTAGCACCTTTCATTTGTTGACGCAACATCTTCGCTTTAGAATGGGATTATAACTAGGTCAATTTACTTGTACATCGTGTTGAAAACAATATGTCCGAACCGCGAGGAGCAAAATTACTTCAGTGCAAAAAAAAAATGTTTATAAAACTAAAAAAACACGCTTTATCATCGGTCTTTGACAGGTGTGCAAAGTTTGAATTAAATCTGATCGTTCAAAGTAGGGCAAAATCGAATCCAAAAGGGTCGGTTACATACATACAGGTGAAACTAATAAAAGCGTGCTAAAATAAAAAATGGGAAGCGTCTACGACACTTAACTAGAAAAAAGTCTACGAACAAGAACGACTGAAAGTCACGAAAGGTTTTAAAAAGTTTTTTTTTCATTAAAGAAAAGGATGATAAAAATAGAATGGCTTTTCGATACTGAAAATCTTCCGAGTTGGACACCAATTCCGCAACATGCTGTATTTGCGCTTAAGTGTGTTGCTAAAAATAGCTTTTTTTAAATTATAAGTACTGACGTAAAGCGACGTCTATTATAACAACAAGAAATGAAGAAAGGAAAAGTGACCCTAGTTTGAACCATCGGACAGGACCTAGCTAGCCGGACTCAATAGACCAGAAAACATTTATTCAGTCAATTGGTTTAGCCACACCGTCTAAGCCAAAAAAAAAGGAACCATGACTGAAAATAAAACTAAATATTTATGTTCATATTTATTTAACTTCGGGTCGACATCGACAATTAATAAAATCTAATTTATTTCTAAAACATTAGTTACAATATACGATTATAATTAAATCAAATATATACAAATTAATGTACAGTCACATAAATATAACGTAATAATTTAATAGCAAATCATGAAATTGTTATATTTTATCAAACAAATGAGTTTTATATTAGCGCCATCTAGACGTGAGTAGCGGTACTAGCCGCTTGCAATCGGAGTTTATTACAGCGCCATCTATTTTTGAATAGCCGTACTATTTTAAACAATCAAGTAGCTTCTCACAAAGTAGTTGTTTCCAGACCCTGGCGCTTCAGTCGCAAAATCAACCTTGTAAATTAAAAATTGGCTAATTTTCTTTCTAGCCAAGAAAGAAAATTAGCCAATTTTTAATATCTATGGTGACAAATTCTTGTAATATTAATTAATAAATAAAACGAGAGCTATAACGATAAATTACTACAAACATCAACACTACTCCATAAGAAATAGATTCGTTCGTCTAAATTAAACAATCAAAAATAACGTACTTACTTGTACCTCGTTTCGGTAAATTCATCTTAAAACTACAAAAATGTATACAAACCTCAGAAACCTAGAAAATTAGCAAATAAAACCTACAAAATAAAACATATGCCTCTATACCTATCATTTTGTAATTCGGACGGAGCGAAGTTAAGTTTTGAGTAAAAGCGAACACTATCCCATACGCACCACCGTGCTGTTTAAATATTCTATTCTCTGAATACGGTAAGTATTTATTGAGTGGATTTTCAATCAATCGCAGAACCGTTGATTTTGACAAAAACTACAATCAGCCAGCTACTTTTTCATACTTAACGAAATCACTTAACCACAGCTCAGTCCATTAACAGTTTCCAACCAGTTAACAACCGTGACGTAAACCACAATCGGCCGGCTGCTATTTCATACACAAAGGCACTTGACGACAGCTCAGCCGATATTAGACATATAAATTAATAGGGGTTGGTGATAGAAGGGTGAAAATTTAGGGTTGTATGTATTTTTAATGCCACATTATAAAAAATAAAATTGTCTAAAAAATAAAAAATAAAATTTAGGGGTGGACTATCCCTAACATTTAGGGGGATGAAAAATAGATGTTGGCCGATTCTCATAGATACCGGATAAGCACAAAAAATTTCATCAAATCGGTCAAGCCGTTTCGGAGGAGTATGGCAACGAAAACTGTGACACGAGAATTTTATATATTAGATTACAGTAATTAATCAGTCTTTTTATTTTTGTTAACCGCATACTGCTCTCCGAGCAACTTCATGACCTGCGCGTGAGTTTTAGTCGAATCTTTGACGCTAGCATAGTTTTCCTTTACGTATAACGCAAAACCGTTGATCACTTTCTTAGCGGGCTTGGGTACCACGACGCCAGCTTTGTTCTTCTTGTTTAAGACGATCTGGAATGTTCCTCGACAGTAGCCGCAGGCTTTCATCGTGATGTCTATGGATTTCGAGTGGCGTTTGATGCTGGAAGAAAGGAAAATTAACTTTATTGTTAAATAGTACTAAACTACTACTATGCAGTAGTGGTATGGTAATTTTTCAACTACATCACTACGAACCACTTTTACTATGGGACCAACCCAGAATTCGCGAAAAAAATATCAGCTGTTCCATAGAAAAATGTCAATGACACTCGACAAAATGTATGGAACAGCTGATATTTTTTTCGCGAATTCTGGGTCGGTCCCAATGGTCCCATAGTAAAAGTTGTTCATAATTATGAGTACTATGAGCTCTTTTCGGTTTAACATACCCTTTATGAATAACCCTGTATAAAGTTTTTAAGCCCTGACGCAAATAAAGGAGGTGTTATGACTAACGCGTATATTATGCCAGATGCATTATTGTGCACTGTATTGCCTACTTCGAAACGGCAGAATCGATTTTGATTTGGTTTTATTTCTTTGCAAGTTGACTTTGAGTGGTTATTTCGCGAATTAATCATTTCGCAAATTAAACAATTTACGCGTCGACATTTCGCGTCTCTAAACAGTTTAACACTTTGACTGCGTCTAATAATGACATGCGCTTGCTTTAAGTGCGGCTAATAGTCAAATGCGTTGTTTTACGCGCCTGGCGTGTGTAGCCGCATTCGCGTCGCACCAAGGAAAACACAGGGTATGTGTTTTCCGCAGTCAAAGTGTTAACTATAGTTTCTAATAACATTGTATTTGTCACGTACGTGTATCCACATTGTGTGCACTGATACGAGTACTTGAAGTGAATCTCCATGTCGTGGCAGCGCAGTATCTCGCCTAGTTCGGGGAACACCCGCAGCGATTGCTTCGCCCTGAAACATAGTTAAATTTTTAAATGTTTGACCAATGTTAAATGTAATTTCTCTATAGTCACCGCGTTACCAACTTAGTCGTGCGCCCATAAATCATTTCTCTATGTCTATCTCGCTCGCACTTGTGGTCTTGTGGAGCCGCATAGTGATGTGCGTAAGATGGTTATAGGCGCATATCGATAAGAATAAAATCAGATAGAAACATACGACTAACGACTACGACGAAGGCCCTACGACTCAGTTGGTAACGCGGTCACTATAGTAATATAATAAGTCAGGCACTTGAGGCTTTAGTTTGTAACTGATTTTTGTATTTGTAACTTTTTAATTTATCTATCTTCTCATCCAATAATTCGATATTTAAGTGTTGGTCTTGTTGGTGAAATAACTTTCAGATTTGATCTTTCAATCATCAATATATATAAAAGTGAAGGTCGTGACTGACTGACAGATCAACGCACAGCCTAAACCGCTTAAGCTACAAACGTGAAATTTGGACAAAAGTTTTATATCAAAAAGCGGACGCACACTAAGAAAGGAATTTGCCCAATTCAACCCTTAAGAGGGTGAAAAGGGGTGTTTAAGTTTGTATGAAAAATTTTTTTTTCTTTATGCTACGATTATCAAACTTTGCGAATATACTAAAGTTAAAAAAATAATTGACACCTATTTCAACATTTTTTAAAAATCAACCCCTAAAGGGGTGAAACGGAGCAATAAAGTTTGTATGAAGATTTTTTTTTTAATGCTGTGGTTATGAAACTTTGCAAATATACTAAGCTTAAGAAAATAATTGACACTTATTTTTTTGTTTTTTGAAAATCAACCCCTAAAGGGGTGAAACGGAGTATTGAAGTTTGTATGGAGATTTTTTTTTTGATACTGTGGCTACGAAACTTTGCAGATATACTAAGCTAAAAAAAAGAATTGACACTTATTTTTTTGTTTTCTGAAAATCAACCCCTAAAGGGGTTAAACGGAGTGTTAAAGTTTGTGTAAAAATATTTTTTTCTTGATACTACGATTATTTGACTATGCGATTGTACTAAGCTAAAAAAAATAATAGATACCTGTTTCATTATTTTTTGAAAACCAACCCCTAAAAGGGTTAAACAGAGTGTTGAATCAACGCATCAACATCAACAGATCAACGCACAGCCTAAACCGCTTAAGCTACAAACGTGAAATTTGGACAAAAGTTTAATATCAAAAAGCGGACGCACACTAAGAAAGGAATTTGCCCAATTCAACCCTTAAGAGGGTGAAAAGGGGTGTTTAAGTTTGTATGAAAAATTTTTTTTTCTTTATGCTACGATTATCAAACTTTGCGAATATACTAAAGTTAAAAAAATAATTGACACCTATTTCAACATTTTTTAAAAATCAACCCCTAAAGGGGTGAAACGGAGCAATAAAGTTTGTATGAAGATTTTTTTTTTAATGCTGTGGTTATGAAACTTTGCAAATATACTAAGCTTAAGAAAATAATTGACACTTATTTTTTTGTTTTTTGAAAATCAACCCCTAAAGGGGTGAAACGGAGTATTGAAGTTTGTATGGAGATTTTTTTTTTGATACTGTGGCTACGAAACTTTGCAGATATACTAAGCTAAAAAAAATAATTGACACTTATTTTTTTGTTTTCTGAAAATCAACCCCTAAAGGGGTTAAACGGAGTGTTAAAGTTTGTGTAAAAATATTTTTTTCTTGATACTACGATTATTTGACTATGCGATTGTACTAAGCTAAAAAAAATAATAGATACCTGTTTCATTATTTTTTGAAAACCAACCCCTGAAAGGGTTAAACAGAGTGTTGAATCAACGCATCAACATCAACAGATCAACGCACAGCCTAAACCGCTTAAGCTACAAACGTCAAATTTGGACAAAAGTTTTATAACAAAAAGCGGACGCACACTAAGAAAGGAATTTTCCCAATTCCACCCCTAAAGGAGTGAAAAGAGGTGTTTAAGTTTGTATGAAAAAAATTTTTTTCTTAATGCTACAATTATCAAACTTTGCGAATATACTAACGTTAAAAAAATAATCGACACCTATTTCATTATTTTTTAAAAATCAACCCCTAAAGGGGTGAAACGGAGCAATGAAGTTTGTATGAAGATTTTTTTTAATGCTGTGGTTATGAAACTTTGCAAATATACTAAGCTAAAGAAAATAATTGACACTTATTTTCTTATTTTTCGAAATCAACCCGTATAGGGGTGAAACGGAGTATTGAAGTTTGTATAAAAATATTTTTCCCAATGCTACGATTATTTAATTTTGCAGATGTACTAAGCTAAAAAATAATAGATACCTGATTCATTATTTTTGGAAAATCAATCCAAAGGGGTGAAACGGGGTATTAATGTTTGTATGGAAATATTTTTTTCTTAATACTACGATTATTTAATTTTGCAAATTTACTAAGCTAAAGAAAATAATAGACACCTATATTTTTGTTTATGAAAATCAACCCCTAAAGGGCTGAAATGGCGTGGTAAATATAGTGCGGAGAGAGAATTGTAATGACTCACTGACAGACAACGCACAGCCTAAACAGCTGGTCGTAGAAATTTGAAATATGGAGGGTGTGTTTGTCTTGAGGTCTTGACGAGTAAACGTGTACCAAGAAAGGATTTTTTGAAATTCAACCTCTTAAGGGGTGAAATAGGGTGTTAAAGTTAGTATGGAGAAGCATTATTTTTTGACGCCACGGTATTGAAACTTTACAAATATAAGAAGCTTAAAGAAATAACGAACACCTATTTCACCATTTTTGGAAAATCAACCCCTGTGGGGGTGAAATGGCGTGGTAAAGATAGTACGGAGAAAGAATTTGTTTTGATGATAACTCAATGAAACTTTACAGATGTACTAAACTTAAGGCGGGTATAACAACATCCGGAAAAAATCTAAAACCTTCGAAAAGTCACATCCTCGAGGTGGAACTGCTAATTATCTCGAAAACTAAAAACATTTTTACCAAAGCGCGGAGACTAAAAAGTCACCAAAACCTCGGACCTTTTTGGAGCCATTAAAAATAACATAGTCGCCTCAAAAACAATCATGGCCTCCATACAAACTTTGAGGGTCTATATCTCCGAAACGGTTGAAGATGGGTGGGTGTTTGACTAAATTTAATGTCATAGGAGTTAGCAAGGGCTACTTGATGGTGGTGGCGAAAATCCAAATGATTCAAAATGGCTGTCATTTTTCTAAATGATTCGAGGGGGCTGATTTATTGCATCCGGAGGTTTTTGGGGTCCCTGCTTCCATTGTATGACGCCTTTTACATGCTCTTTAAAAAAGGAGGCTTAAATTAATTATCGGTTCCCGAGGTATAGTCCACGCGGGCGAAGCCGTGGGCGGAAGCTAGTCTCTTATAAATTCGATTCGAAATGTAATCGAAATCCACAAAGATTTGATATTGATGTTTATGAAGGAACTTTTCATCCCCGGTCGAAGATCTAGAGGACAAAGACAAGGTGGGAAAATGTAGTGAGAGACATTTGTGAGTGCAATGTGTCAAGACGATATCGAGGATAGAGCGAAGGGGAGAAGAAAAGTGAGGAGGCTGACCACCACCATGTGGGATACATAGCCAGGAAGAGAGAGAGTTTAGATAGATAGATAAACCCTTTATTGTTCACACCATAAATTACAAACAAAAGGATTATAACACCTAAAACTAGTGCGACAACTGGCGGCCTCATCGCTAAGAGCGATCTCTTCCAGGCAACCTCAGGATGGAGAAGATAGATAAAAAAAGTAAGTAAAGTTAATAAACCCGATCTCTCATATCGCGACACTTAGATAAACATCGGGCTTAAAGCTACTGAAGTTGGTCGCATTTTCGTATTAGAGTAAGATTAAAAGAAATCAGAATTCAAATACTATTAGAATTATTATAATTATTACAAAAACATCCCCTAAAAGTTGTTTGAAGAATGGAACGTATGAGTGAAAGAGATGGCTGAATGTTAGTAAACTCAAGTATGAAAGAGAAAGCATAGATTGAAAGGAATGAAAGAGATAGTAATGGGAAACCTTAGATGTGAGAAAGATATAAATAAACGTTTTTAAAATGGACGTTTCACCGTTTTAATAACAATTAAAAGAGATTTAACGATATTTCTTTTTGTTATTAAAAAAATAAAAATAAATAACGTTTCACACTCATAGCTCCCCACTTGGATAATCCTGTGTCGGGGATGAAACACACACAAAGACAAGGACAACTAACACCCAGACCCAGAACAGATATTTAAATTCATTATTCAAATATCTGCCCGACTGGGAATCGAACCCGGGGCCTCTGGCTTAAAAGGCGGATATATTTCTCACCATTTCTTCCACAGCGGCCCGTGTCCCGCCCTTATCACGGAGTCTATTATCCATGTGGCGGCGTGACACATCTCATGTATCAACGTGTCACGCAGTCGCTGAGGAGTTGTCAGCACTTTGGTGGACAACTTGATTTTGGACGAGCGGATGCGGTCGCCGCGAGCGTTCTTTATTTGCGAGTTTGTTGTTGTACTGAAAATGTAGATAGAAATAAAGAAATTGGTGTTAACACTTTAACTGCGGAAAATGAACATTTTGTTTTCCTTTGTGCGACGCGAGTGCGGTTACACGGTAGGCGCGTAGAACAACGCATTTGACTATTAGCCGCACCTAAAGCAAGTGCATGTGATTATTAGCCGCAGTCAAAGTGTTAAGTAATAACGTAATTATTAAATAGACACATAATACCAGATAATAAGGAGGGAGAGAGTTCAAATTACTCAAAAATTTTGTTGACATTTTTATATGGCCAACCTGATTAAAAAATAAAATTAATATCATAAAGAGGTAAAATTTGTATTTTTGTATTTCTGTATGTTTGTAACGATTAAACTCAAAAAAAAAAAAACAATTCAAAAATTCTTTCCACATTGCAATGCTACATTATCCCTGTCCCTGAGTAACATAGGCTATATTTTATACCCGTGCATAAGCCGGACAAGTCGGTAGTATTTCACAAACTAGTGATTAAATTTAAAACGTCACCGTTTTATGGTTGATATACCAAAAACTCGAACGAAACGCTTTGATTTGACCTTTATTGTGCGAACCGCTAGGGTGTGGAACGCTTTGCCTGAGTGGGTGTTTCCCGATAGATATAATCTAGGTGTTTTCAAGTCGCGAGTGAATCGGTTTCTTCTAGGCAAGCATGCTCCATCGTAGACCGTATCGTTGCTTACCAACAGGCAAGATGGCGGTCAAATGCAAGCCTATTACTAAATAAAAAAATATATAATAATTTACCCAGCGGTACTCCTAAGTTTCGAGTCCCACAGTATCGGCATGTCTGCATCCATAGCGTCTCCAAACACTTCCTTGTTAAACTCCTTGTAGAGACGGCGAGAGAGCTGCTCCTTTAGGGCTTTGTAGTTGTCTATGTACTGGAACGCTTCTGGATGACACCGCCATGTTGGGACGTTTTCTGGAATACGAGCACAAAAATGTTCTATTTTGGTCGCTGATTTAGTTTATAGTTTATTTAGCTGCAACCGACGGTTTCACCTGCTGTTTGTTTTTTACTTTTAAACCTTCCCTGTATTAGAGTGAACAAACAAAAAAATTATTCATCGGTCCAGCCGTTTTCGAGTTTTAGCAATACAAACAAACAGCGATTAATTTTTAATAAGAAGATTTGTTTGGTTGGTTGGTTTTTAAGGCTTTTAAAGAGGATTCTTAAAGACTTTTTAAGGTCAGAATGAATAGGTATATCTTCTGAATCTGCATCTTTCTTCAGCCATATTGTGGCTAAACAACAAGCTAGGCAGTGGCCAAGCGCAGATTAGTTAATTAAAAATAATACGAAAAACGTTTAGTTTAGCCACTTTGGTTGGTAAATGTGTGAATAAGAGAATTCAGTAACGGGCAGAGTTGATAAAGAATAGATAACTGATAAATTCTAAATTATAAAACCGTTTTTGTAAGTTTTGATTTATCAGTTACCAGTTAAATCGATTTGGTAAAAACGTTAAGCACCAATGCTAGAAAATCTGCTTTCAAACAAAGAAAAAGTATTTAAATCGGTTCACTTGTTTAAGAGCTACTATGCCACAGAAGACACACACAGTGGTCAAATTTGTAGCACCTCTTTTTGCGTCGGGGTCAAAAAATAAATTTTAATGAACAGGAATTATATTAATGTATTGTTTTTTTTTTAAATGTATTGTTCTTTTATTTTATGTATTGTTTTTTTTTAATGTATTGTTTTTGTTATACCTCTTTTTGTAAAAAATTTAAGAACTAAGAAAAATAAATGAATATCTGAATATAAATAACAATTACCTGCCAAGGAACCCATAAAGCTCAATCTTTTGACATCCTTCTTGGGAGCTATAACCACTTTTTCTATCCGATTAGTCAAAATATCTTCATTTTTATGTTTTCGTTCACTTTCAAAACTTTTACCTTTCGCTAAAATTTCATCGTTAAACAGTGTTTTGGTCTCAACATTTTTCTGTTTATTCGTCAAAATTGTGTCTTTTACTATTTTTTCACTTTCAACCTCTTTTTTCGTTTTATTACTTATATCTTTTAATGTATTTTCTCTTTCAACATTTTTCCCTGTGTTCGTCAAAATATCATTTTCGATTTTATTCATTAAAATCTCTGCGGTTTCTAATTTTTTATCATTGTCAACATCATTGTTCATAACTTTAACTATCTCGGTAACGGACATAGCTTTGTTAATCTTAATTTTCTTTGTTGTACTATTCACATTTCTAGAAATTTTCTGCGTTGGTACATCGGGTGTGCTTGGTACTTTTTCCGTGTACAACTTTTTCTTACTTTTCTTTTCCGTTCCATAGATTGCCTCATTCCTTTTAACTTCGGAACTGGTCAAATAAATCTCTTTATCTTTTTTGAAGACGTGTCTAACGTTTTCTTTGTCGCCATCGTCAAATAACTTTCTTGTGATTCCGTCAAAATTGTCATATTTGTGTGATATTGTTTTGAATAGTGATGGGATTGATTTCCAAGTTTCTCCGTATAACTCGTTTAGGATTTTCTTCTGAGAACGTTCAACGGTTTTCATTGAACAATCTTCTCGTGATTCGTTGTGTTTATCTTTAGGAGTTGAGGGTAAGAGGTCGTTTTTTGGGTTTGCTGTGATAATCTGCTGAGCTGGAGACCAGCCTAGGGTGCTTGGGTGAGTCTCTCTCGTTGGTGATAGATCCATTTGGTTGTTTGAGCAATCAAATGAAAACTGAAAGAAAAGAAAATGTTAAGTCTTCTGAATTGATAAATCAGAATCTTGGTATTGAATATTAACTTTGGCTGCGGGAAACACATACCTTTTGTTTTCCTTTGCGCAACGCGAGTGCGGCTACAGACGCCAGGCGTGTAATAACAAGGCGTTTGACTATTAGCCGGGCCTGGGGCTAGCGCAAGTGATTACTAGCCGCAACCAAAGTGTTAAATTTGCCTCACACAATAACTTAACCTTTAGTCATTGCACGGCTATAATACAAAATCTACCCTCAAGTATGCTGGCCAAGTATGAGTAGGTAGAATCACACTCGCCATTGACTATTTAATTAAAGTTAGTTTTATTAGTTTGATACAAACAAACTAGATAAATAATGGGCCCAAGTTTGAAGGCATTTTAAGACAGATCTAAACTAACTAAAAATATATCTGTCTTTATCATTGCAAGCCATTAGACAAGGATGCCAATAGTTTTAGAAAATTTAGATCTGTCTTAAAAAGCCTTCAAACTTGGGCCTACTGACTGATAATAATTAATAAATTTAGACACTGAAAGGTATTGGCACATCAGCTTATGCTGCTCGCCTATCATCAATTAAATAAATAAGCATAGAGGAATTGTGTCTTTTTACATAAAATGTGTGTTTTATTCACTTACTTTGCCGTTATAGCTTGGAGTCTTTGGAGAGAGTGTAACCTTGGGTAGGTCATCGTCAGACAAGGTACAGGAATCATTCACAACTATCGGTGAATATGTCTTCAGTTTTAACTGTAAACATAGACAAAATCATATAGTGTAAACTCTATAAATGACACTGAAGAGACTTTGCATTTTATGGCATCATAAGAATGTCAACAACAGTCTACACATGCAAGCAACCCCAATTTGTTAACAAAAGAACTAATTTCCTGAGAAAGTTCGGTATGCAAGGGGTATGATCAAGATGCATGCATTTTGCATGATGCAGACAGTTGACTTTATTACTAATTTTGGTAACTTAAAAAAAGCCAAGTGATTTTGATGCTTCAGGGAGTTTGTCATTAAATCGAGTGACGTTACATGCAGTTTACACTGTATTCACTATTTTTAAGATACTCGAGATGAGATTTTCTTGGGCTTGGGCTCGAGGTGATACCTAGTGTCAGATTGTAACCTACCCTCAAAGTAACGTAAGCAAGAGTGTATAAACCCAAGCAGATACCTACTTAATACCGGTACTAAACCGGAGAACCTCCCGAAAGCTCCTCAGTCTAAAACGGGACAAGCTCCGACTTTTCGTCGGAATAGTCACCGGACATTGCCCATTAAACAAACACCTATTCACTATAGGTGTCACAGATAGCCCCCTGTGCAGAGGATGCATGGAGGCGGAAGAAACGGCCAAGCACGTGCTCATGGAGTGCGAAAGCGTGGCGTCCCAGAGAGCGAAGTTCCTGGGAAAACCGAGAACCCTGCGGGAGGCCTGCAGCGTGACACGCAAGCTGCTGGACTTCCTGGAGGACATCGGGTGGCTGGAGTAGCCGCCGTCACCCGGTCACGCAAAAAGGGCCGACTTACGGCCTAGTTGCGGAAAAGAGCCCGCTCACCAAGTACCAAGTACCTACTTATAGTAATTACCTCCTAGTACCTAATTGCAATTTATTGTAATTGCTGACGGATTGAGAGTGATTGATGAAATGAATAAAACTTAAAAAAACTTGCAGCACCCTTTTAGGGTGCTTGTACAAACATGTTTATTACATTTTATATTTACAATGTTTGTACATGTAAGTATGTACATTGGTAATAAATTAATTTCGACACTGCTAGATATAGGCACATCAGCTTAGGCTGGTCATCTATCATCAAACTGATGAATAAATATTTTTTGTGTTTGCATAGGTCTTATTATTCTCCTCTTCAAAAGTAATCCTAATATCTGAGGATCCACCTCCACCTCCCAGTAGTTACTCTCATCAACAACATGAAGCGAAGCGTATCAAAGACTGAGGTAACCAGTCGCCAGTCTGAGCCTTGGAGGTGTAGACACATAAACTACTAAACTATTGTTTAAAAAGTTCAATGTACCAAACTTACGTTTTTGGAAATATCCATTCTATATTTATCAAACGATTCTTCCAATATAATGACATCTGAGCTGCGGTTAAATTTCTTAGGTTTATCATCTTTCTCCAGCTTATTTTTCTTTAAAGATAGATTTTTATGACCTGAAATAACGAAACGGATAGTAAAATTGCCACGCAGAGTTCGTAGATCTTAGCCACAAATTTTAAATTCTTACGGCTATTCAGACTGTTCATTTTCCGTTTTGAATTCATTTTCTGTTCTGCACTTCTGCAGATCATGCAGTGTAATGTTTAAATTGATATTCTTTCTTTTTGTTTGAACTGAATAAAAAACCCAAAAACTCTAAATTTTTTTAAAGATAAAAGCCGTTGAGTTTGATAGTTTTTTGACATTAATTAACTAAGTTGAAAAGAATGAACACAAGACCGAAACAAATAAAAAAATTAGCAGTTCTCTATTGCAAATCATAGTATTGGATGATATTCTCGTTTGAAAACAGATTTTAAAATAGTTTACAGCGCCATCTAGTGTCGAGTAGAATTCATAAACTGCTTAAAACTAACGACACCAGATGTCGCTAAAACTACTTTTCTACGAAACAATAATAAAAAATAACGGAGAAAATAGAAAGCTGTAAAGGTCGATTCACACATATCAGTGAAGCCACAGTTCCGGCACAGTACCGGCACAGTGCGAAATATTCTTTCATACATTCTCTATGAACGCATCCCCACTACTTGTCAGTTTCAGTGACGAGACGAGTGACGACACAGTGCTCTCACTGAGACTGATCTCAGTTCAGTTCACTCTCTCTCTCAGTGTCAGTGCTGACACCGGCAATCACGGACGTATTCCTTGACGACGATATTTTTTGTCGGATCACGGACGCAACAATCACGATACTTGACAACGGACTGAAGCTCCGTGAACTGAGTACTGATTAGTGACATGTGTGAATTACTGACGCAACACTGTAGCACTGATACCGAACTGAGCGAACACGTTGACGGAACTGTGGCTACACTGATATGTGTGAATCGACCTTAAAGCTAGAACTACTAGCTCCCGACCCGTCACTAATAATATTATAACAGAACAAAGTTAACATTGCATATTGTATGTATCAACTAAAAGCTAGTGCAACGTTCCGTCTAACAACCATTATTGGTACTGAAGATACATTGTATGTTATTCTGTGGTAGTTAGTGCGAATGCTATTCAAACCGAACAAGCAGAAACTTATCAAGGAGGATAAATCATTAAATCTCATCCTCTTGAATATTATTTTGGTTTGGTAAGATAGACCAAAGACCTAGTTTTTAGGTGTTATAATCCTTCTGTTTGTAATTTATGGTGTGAACATTAAAGAGTTTATCTATCTATCTATCTATAGACTCTGTTAGACTCATCATGAGACTATCCTACTATTATAATAATGCGAAAGTTTGTGTGTTAATATTTATTACCACGTTTCTCCATAACTATCAATTTTGATGAAATTTAGAATAAAGTTATGCCCTGGATTAAAACAGGCTACTTTTCTTCATCACCAAAACAGGTAGGTAGGTACAGAAGACAATCTACATACAAAGTGCGCTCGAGCAACGCACACATAGACACCGCTCACGGACACGATTTATCGGACTATCTCGGATAACTTCGTCGGTGCAAAAATGGAGCAACAAAAAAAAGTTATTAAAACGGTTCAGTAGACGGTTGTTTGAATTCAACTTGAAACGGTGAATTATTGTTTTAGCTATTATTGTTTTTTATGCTACCAGTTTGAAAGAGTTTGCAAGTAGCTCTTTGTTTGTATTTCGATGGTTAACACAAAAAAGTTAGGGAGGTAAGCATAAGAAAGGGTTATGGTTTTAGCAGTCAATGTATGTACGTATGTTAGTATTTACGTATGGCTAATATGAAAATACGCTCATCTTCCTCATTATAAGCAGTGATAGGAACCACTCGGCAAGCCGGCAACCCTAGCGCGACTGCCGAGAGTAGGTTCCTATGAAAAGTGAATTTACATAGGTACATGTGATTGACTTCTGTACCTATCTGTTTTGTGGTGCGGGTGAAACAGCGGAGCTTTGCTAGTAATAATATATATCTCAGATATGCTAGTTTATTTATAAATATCTTTAAAGTTTTTAGATATGTATCTAACGGCGATTTCACCACGGTGAAGTGTGAAATCAAACTCACTAAGTTCCTCAAAACTCAAAATAAAACACCACATTTTCAATACCAGTTTTTATTTATCATACATTTTAATTGTTTTATTAAAATAATACCTAAACGATATAGGTACAGTCTTTAATTATAAAAGAAAATCGTATTTTACAAACAAGTTGGACGCAAGTCCCCGGGTACGTGTGTGTATCCCATAATATTTATATACAATTTTTTAAAATAAAGTCGCTTAGGGAGGTACATTTATACCTACCGCACTAATGCTTATTTATTAGTTCTATTTACATAGGAATTTTAATTAGAAATGTTATGCAGAGTGTGAAATGGCAACAAAATAAAACAAGATTTTAAATTTTTAACATGGCAATTTTTGTCTTTTTTTTAATTGCGCGGTTTTCCATAAAGTTTTGTTTTTATAGTTATTTGTTATAGATCTATATTAAACACTTTGTATAACATTTTATTTTAAATGCCTTAATTGCATTTTCTATTTTTTTATTTGTTACACGTATTTTTACAATTTCACCTATCTATTCGGCTTTAACATTGAGTTGATAGACATTTTACATAGTAATTAATCATCAGATAAATCAAAACATCAATTACAAGATTACAACGTTGGTTAGAGTTAAATCAATTTATTTGTAGAGTTGCGTGGTGGAGCCACCGTCGTGATTTCCGAAGAAAACTGACAGCCAACGAAAAGGTAATATATTTAACCAACAGATAAATTTTCTACAGATATATTGATCATTCTATGGCTGCGTGTACATTAGAGCGAAGAAGAGAAGAGCGGAGAAATATTAACCAATAGAAATTGCATAAAACCTCGTTCGCAAGGAGTTTTTATACAATTCTATTGGTTAATATTTATCTGCTTTTCTCTTCTCCGCTTCAGTGGATACGCATTTTTATAATGATCTTCGGTTTTTTGACATTGGATCAACCCAGTGCCGGTCCTATTAACATTTTTAACTGGTGCGAGGACTAAAAATGGCGCCCCTCTAAATAAAAAATATGTTGAGCAGTTGCTTTATTTTCCACCAGAAAAAGCAGTGGCTTCAGATTATTCTGCTGTCAAAAGTTCATTTAACCAGTTTGTGCGAATACTTATTAGGTGAAGTGGTGGACAGCTGAAAAACAATTTCAATGATTGTCAACTTTTTAACCGACTTCAAAAAAGGAGGAGGTTTTGAATTCGACTGTATGTTTTTTTTATGTTTGTTACCTCATAACTTTTGACTGCTCCCACTTAAAAAATAAATTATTTTTACAAAATAAAAAAAAAACAAAAACCGTCTTCAAGACAACAAACTTAAACTAAAAAGTAGAAAATTATTAATTTTATTATTATAGTCAGGCCATTTTAATAGGTCACATTTGACATTTGTCAGTTTTATTTTCATAGTGAGGTGACCTGCTTAAAAACATCGATTAAAGTGAATGAATCAATACGGACTTGAAACATATGTGAATTTTAAAAATCATTAGGCGAATCCCTGTCCCATTATTATTTTAATAATCAGTAAGATCAGTCCAAAAAAAGCCGGGTCAGTAAATTGTACCTATGTTTTGTATTTTTATAGTTTGTTGAAAGAATAATAAATATTTATGTTTTATTATAATCACAACGTGGATATTAATTTATGGTGAAATTTCTTCATAAGCAATCATTCAACTCAACTTACATTCATTGCACTTGCATTCGATTCAACTTATCAGCTTTCGATTTTTACAGTATCATCCCTAGTGTTTAAAAAGAAAAAGGTTTAACTGACGCAACATTAAAAAATAAAAATAAAAATAAAATAAAGTAACAACGTTCAGTTCTTTACGAGATCGTAGATTATCTCGTAGATCAGTAATTGTTTATTATGATTAAAATGGTTTATAAAAAAAAAAAAATCATAAAATAACTCGTATCGGTCATTATTACAATAAATATGTAATCGTAATTGAAAAAAGTTAAGCAATTGTGCAGTTCTAACAAAACGAAAAAATATATTATTTTATGCCCGCCGTTACAAGGTTACGTTGTTGAATTTTGATGAATTGTCAAATGTGACCTATTAAAATGGCCTGACTATAGTTTAAAGCAAAGAAGAGCATTTAAGGACAACTAAAGATAATATTTAATAGAATCAGTTACTTTTGAAGTCGGTGCCAGCCAGGGACAGTTTTGCTGATTTTACTTTGACTGGCTTATGGCACCGACTCCAAAATTATAACTGATTATTTTATATCTTTAGTTGTCCTTCAATGCTCTTTGCTTTAAACTAATAAAAAAAATATTTTCTACTTTTAAGTTTAAGTTTGTAGCCTTGAAGTCGGTTTTTGTTCTTTTTTTTGGAAAAAATAATTTATCTGTACTAAATTTTGACTGTTTTGACTGTTTTTTTAACCTCGATATACGCGAATTTCAGTTAACGCGATTTTTTCCGGAACGTATCCCTCGCGTAAGGGAGTGGTCCGACCGCCGACGATGAACAAGAAACGAGTAGAACTAGAAACTATAAACAAGTTGGCGATCAGCGGGAAGCGAGTGTGTAGTTTCGATAGTTTTGTCGCTGGGCTATAAGCGACTGTGCAAGTGCGACGAGCGATTACTCGCGCCACTCGCCCGCGGTCGCTCAGTCTCTACTGTAAACAAAAGATCACTGTAAAGAAATGATCAAGCGAGCGAGCATCGCTGAACGAGTATCGCTGAGCGAGTTTATTTTTGAAAGCTCGTCGCTCAGCGACAAAACTAGTAAAGCTAGTCGTCGCCGGCGGTGTGAACAGTCAGAAAGCACCTTTTAATATAATAATATGCATCTCTTTCGTTTACACTGAATGTACATTTATTGTACTTGAGAGAGAAAATCGCCGATAGTTAGTCCATTTCTCGCCGGCGGTCGGACCACTGCCTAAAGCTGGGTATTACTGTAATCTAAGTACGTACTATTAGCCGTTAACCACACTGTATACAAATAAATACACTCGCGCGCGTTTGAATTGACAATTCAATAGACAATGCCTGCCTAGTGAGGAAGTGAGGGACGAAAGTTCACCCCGCGGCCCGTTCCCCCGCAATTTTGTTCCTGCGTACGCGACTCGCGCGCTCGGTCGAGTATTTTTTGTTTCACGTTTTGGTTCATTTTGGCGCCCCCCCTTGAAGGCGCCCGGTGCGGTCGCACCGCTCGCACCGCCCTAGGACCGGCCCTGGATCAACCTACCATAATTTATATTTCTTGGTCGCTCAAGTTAAGTACATTAAGTTAAGAAAACTGACGTGGTTTTGATATATTTTTGTTTTATACGGGAAGTCTTAGTTACTCATACGACTAAATCAGGCTGAAGTATTCCCATATAATTAAATAACAGAAATATTTCAATATTGGTCGCAACAAAAATATACCATAAATGAACTTAACAAAAGTGTTTCTTTGTCTGATAGACTCAAACTAAAAGTACAGAAATAGTAAAAATAGTTTAGTCACTATTTAGGTTTAATTCAAAATTGGTGGACCGAATCCAAATCATTTGGAAATGTATTTACCTTAATTAACTACACATTATTACTGAAAGATGGTAAAAACAGTAGGCAATTTTATAAAACATTCATAGATTAATAGATTTCTGAAATTATGGGTAAAAATCATGGTCACATACTTTCGGATTGATTTATCTAAGGCGTTGTTGTTTTCGTAAAAATAAAATAAATTAAATTTTGCAGGTCTTGAAAGTTTTGCGTGATAAATAATAACCTACAAATTTTAAAATTATTTAACAATATGAGTTTTACAAGATTTTGTAAAAAATAGCTGCCTAGTAAAAAAAAAGCGATAAAAAATTGATAAATAAAATGTGATCTTATAGTTAGCAATGCAGATTACTTATTTTGATTTACATAAGTATTTTTGTAATTAATAATTATTTTAACACATTCGATATTTTTCTTCTTAAAAATATTCTTTAATGACGGAACAACATTAATAATAAAATTGTTTTCAAATATTGTTGAAATAAATTCGGTAATGGTAAGGACCGGTTTCACAATCACCAGTTAATTTTATCCGACAAGTGACAAACTTGTTGATATTATCCAGAAATGGTGGAATTGGCCCTAACTGTCAAAATTGATCAATAAATGTATCGATCAGTAAGAGACGGTTTAAAAAAATCTCATACTTTATAGCTATGGACAGATTTGTTAAAACAAGTTTTTCATTATATCACAATAAAATTATCATTAAATTTAACACTAAATTGTCAACATTCTGTTAAAAACTAAATGGCATGATACTATAGGGGGATTACATTAAAATTTTCCAGAATAATTAATTTTTACGTATGACTTAAAATTAAAAGGAAATGCTATGTACAAAAGGCCGTGATTTTCAGTTTATTTTTACCATATTTTAAAACATTTACAATTTTACATATTCTTATAAAATGATCCGTAATAGTGATATCATTATTTTAGCTATCAATGTCCTTAAAATTACGTTTCCAGTTTCATTCAATACACACATTTTATCGTTTGCGAAATCTGTATTTTTAGTAAGTATTTTTATTACACAGTAACTGTAAATAGCATATTTTATTTCCAATATAAATATGTATTTATGTCTATTTTAACACATTTATACGTCCGGTCTTAAAATACATGTCTATTACAAAACCTGTACAGTATTTCAAATCCACTCTTGCGCAGGTTTACAAAATGGCGGATTCGTGAAAACGTAACGCGGCGCTCAACTGAGCAATATTTTTAGAAATTTAAGTCTGCTGTGTGGGACAGCATGATGGTGAATCAGGTGGTCGAGTCTTCGAAATTTCGAATCCTAACGAAACCATCCTGATCGACTAACATGCTATTCCCCTCCTGCTCGTTTGGGATCCCGTCTTGAGGCTGGGAGTACGAGGCGTCGTAACCACAAGTTCTGGGAGCAGGAGTTGGGTACGGCATCTCGCTTGGCTCCTCAGAAAACCCATACAAATCCGTAGATTTCGGCCTATCAGGGAACCCGTTTCCCTTTCCACGCTTCTGGCTTCCACTAGAATTGACTGTCAAAGGAGAGTTTCGTCTTTGAGACCCTCTGATTGGACATTCGTTGCTGTAACTCCGGTTCGGGTTCAGCGTCTGGATGCCCGAAGCGTGGTAAGACGCGTTTTCCGTGTCATAGTTCCCGTACTCGTCGGGTAGATGGGGCTGATGGTAGTGATGCCCCATCGAGTCGTAGCCCATGGTCATGCAGTTCTGGACGTTCTTGTTCTTAGCTCGGTGCTTTTTCCGAGGATTGCTGTTGGTTCTACACGAAGATCTGTCGTAGGACATGTGCTTGAAATTGTGGGAGCTACGGTTAGATCCTCCGTTGTAGTTTTGATTCTTTATGTCTCGTATAAAGTCGCTGTTGCTGCCGTATTGGATGACGTTGTACTCGTGGTCTAAGGGGTCGTCTCCTTGCAAGGATTGGATGGCTGGGTCGCAGTTTGAATAGTGATCATCGGATGCCGTCTCGATGCCGTTGTAGCCGAGGTTGGCATGGTGTTTGATCAAATGATTGGTCACGCCCTGGCTCGAGGCGGCATTGGATGATTCAGTAGAACTGCTATGACCAGCGTTTGCTATGGAACTGTGTCCAGAATAATTCTCGGTTCCAGAATTATTGTCACAGTTACCTGTCAAGGTGTTGAGTTGGTATCTCTGGTGGTCTATCACGGGACCACATGGATCCGGCATGTTGGGGTGATGGCCTGCCCCTTCATATATCGGCATCCCTGTCCTTAAAGTGTAAGTGCGCAGGTTTGTATTGGTGTTGCATATAGCTGGGTAGTCCGGGTCGAACTGTTCGTTGCTAGAACCGGCTCCGCAAGCGAATAATCCCATTCCAGGAATTTTGTGACCCTCAGCTTTTTCGTGCGGCACGGCAACAATGCTGACTTTGAGACTTATCACCCAGGAAATTAGAGCTACTATGCTGATCTCGATCAGTCTTAGAGAGAACTGGTAGCCCCATTGCAGCCAGTTGAACTTCGTCATATTGACTTGGTTCTTTATACCAAAGATGCCAAAAATTTGCAGCGCAGCCATCAAGACGAATAGCAATGCTGTCGCTAAATTTATATGTATCGCTTGGTACAAATTTTGGAACCCATTTATATATGTGTGGCTCTTCTTCTGCAGTACAGACTTCAGTGTTTTATACACATATACGTAACACAGGCCTAATATAAGGCATGCTATAATGAATATAATTTGACATGTAAGACCTAGTACCCTTTTTTCGACTCCGTATGAAGTTCTGTAAATAGTATTACTATTTTCAAAGATATGTAACATTAAACACGAAAGTAGATGTATTCCGCCTCCGACTATAACTGTTCTAGGACGTATGAGGAATGAGCAACAAGTATTCTTAAAGTTTATACTATTATTTAGAAGGAATAATATGGTACAAGCGAACGCAATGCTGAGAAAAATCTCGGGAATATGGAGCAAGATTTCACTTAAGAAAATTGGCAATGAATTGTTAATATTGTACGGATCGTAGCACATGTAGAATATCCTCATGAGACAAACTAAAACCAGAATCAAGTGTAATATAATGAAATAGTACTGCGTGAATAAATGCGTGAATTTGTTGTAGCAAATAATCTTGAATATAGAATATACTGCAAGTATAGTAAACATTATAGTCGCTAAATATATATGTACATTCCACGCGAACGACCAATTCGCCCCCGACCTTTGAATTGGCTCATTACTTTTGTCATGCTTTAACACTTTCTTATCAGAGTTAACATTGGCTAAATTGTGATATCGCTCAGTAGACATCTCTGGATCCTTCAATTCGAAACCGATAGTCGTAGCTGGCATGATATCTTCTTTCCTACTATCGTTGATCTTCGTCGAATACTGCAGATTCCTTCTAGTATTCGTTTCTCCATTTTGATCTACTATTAACGGTCTATCTAAATTATTCATTTCTGGGTCTAGAACTGCCAAAACGCCTTCAGTTGAAGTATCTCTTGTGGAATCTGAAAGCGTGACTCCTGTTTCTTTAGTGATGAACACGTCACTTTTAGATGTTTTTTCTTGGTTGTGTTGGGGTTTTGCAGTGACTGTTCTGAGGAGAACATCGGGGATGTCTTCCTTGCGACCGTTGGAGCCGGAGAGGATCCGAGAGATGGTCGGAATGTTGAGAGAATTGGGCACGAAGTCGGTGAAGTTCGCTTGGTCGGTCTTCACGTCACTGTCTAATTCCTCAGGCTGGAAAGAGAGAAAAATAAACTCATTAGTATTTACTAGTAAAATATTATTGTGGACAAATCATGCAATCTTAGCGACGATACTTCAATAACACTGAAATGGTCAACTTTCAAAAAAATATCAAAGTTATCGACGATCAATGAACAGGAAAAAGTATAAACTAATTTTGGACCTAAAATAGATTTTTGTGTACTTCAAAGTGCAAGTAGGTAAACTGAATTAGCATATGACTGTAACGGCTTTAGTTTTAGCTGTTCTTTTAACATTAGCACCTGTATTAGCATAAGCATTATAGCATTTAGCATTCTCATTAGCACCTCGCTTATTCCTTTTCTCAGGCCTACTTTCATTGATTGACTCATCTTTCTTGAATCATGTTTTCTTTACATTGATCTTCAGTGATTCATTCTTCAACTGCATTGTTAGTTTCCATTTAAAAGGTTTTCAAGTGTTTGTAGAAACCGCAGTTTCTGTTTAATAATGTCCAGTCATAGTCACGAGTGCTTTTACCATTTTTATGACTGCTAACAGCCAGATTTTTACAGCTCATATCAAGAATATGTGACATTGCAGACTCGTTTCCTGAATGAAGTTCAACACATGTTCTTTCTTTTTTGTTATGAATCATCATTACTGCTATAGCCATCAAGAAATGTTATTTTCTTTTAACATATATTAGTGAATGGTGATCAAGGGACCTCGAAAGCTTTACTTGACAGATCTAAAGTAAGTTAAAATAGATCTATCTTTGTCATTTTGGTCTATTAGATTATCACTTTCAGTCAATTTAGATCAGTCAACTATGATTTATCTACCATTCATAGCATTCTATTGATTGATGAATAGAGATTCGTTGTTGTGTTTCTGTATTTCTTTTTTAAGCTCTGACGAAAGAGGGGTGTTATGAGTTTGACCACTACGTGTTTCTGTCTGTACCATAGCTCATAAGAAGCAGAATTCTGGCGGTGGTTCTTAAACAAGTTTTATTAATCGATTCAGACGTTTCAAAGTTGGAGGTTTACTTTTTTTTAATTTAATATAGTTATTTAAGAGAAAACACTTTTTATTTTTATGTTTATTTATTTTTTATTTATTATCAGTGGTGTTTACCTTATGACTAGGCGTGTTTAGCGCCTTTTTCTTCTGCGGCTCGAGGCCGGCGGGCGGCATCGGCGGCGCCGGAGGAGGCGCGGGGACTTGTGGGGACGACGTCTCCTGAAAAAAACATATGTTATGTTAGCTGAACAACAAACAAAATGATGTTACGGTTACGAGTATGACGAAATGTAGCTTAACTATACTTTGAGTTACAGGCCTTGAATCTAAGTCAGGGACCAAGATTATCCATTTATTAAGTGGCAAAGTGGAGGTGGACTTAATAAAATCCAAGACATTATAAGAAGATCTGGCTGCCTGCAGGGGCAAATACATAAATAGAAGAAAATGTAGAAGAGAAAAGTAAAATTGTGAAAACGGTCTTAAAGACTGCCAGGCGTGCCAAGAGAGAGCGCGTCACGCTTTTAATCCTGATGAAGATCACCGAATGTGATCGAAACTAGTCGTAGTAAATGTAGTCGTAGTATTTTTTTTACGTGAGTATTCCCGCTTTAATTATAACAAAATGTATCAAACCAAGTCAGTTTCCATAGTAACCGTCTTAAAGACTTACCTGTCCAGGAGGCCTGATGGGTATCCTGTCGTGGCCCGGTCCCAGCGATGGCGGAGGGATAGGCCTCCGGTTGAGATAGTTGTTCCCATCTGTGTTTGTGCCTGAAAATAAAGTTTTGTAAGCTGCTGTTGTTTTGTAAACTGAATTTTTGTAAGATATTTTGGGTCTTTTATATGACAGTCGCTAAATATTGGGAAGCAAATACTGCCTGTGGGTATTTTAGGGTCCACACCACGAGCTCCTAGCGCGGGCTTAAACTGGATCGCCCTGACTATTGTCTCGCTCTATCAGCTATACCTCTAGAAAACGTAAGATAAAAGCTAGCGCATTTATTTATCTATTATTTTTTCTAGATCTGGTTTGTCAAGGCAATGGGTTCTTGTCAAACAATAAACAATATGTGAGAACAAGTTAAGAGCAACTTGTTAAGTTAACAACAGCTCATAATAATTTCCTGGATTCAATTCAGGCTCGCACTAAGAACTCGTAGTAAAGGCACAGTTCTGTCTAATGTTTGATATTGTGGTATGGGCCCAGTTCTGCCTAAACCTGTAAATTTTGGTCCTTCGAGACAAGTTAAAAACCAACGAACCAAAAACCTAAGGTTGGTTGGTTGTTGGGTTGGTTTTGCTGGGATTGGTTGGTTGTTTGTTCTTAGTCACTTAATTGTTACCTCTAAGTGTAGGCTTATCCGCAAAGGGGTTCCTATACTCGGGCGGCAGCGGGGGGGTGAAGAAGGCCCTGCCGGGGGGAGCGTACGAGGGCACCGCCGCTCCCCCCACTCCCGCGAGCAGCGCCGCGCCGTGGTGCTGTGGCGGCCTGGGGGGAAAGAGATAACACTAGTGAACAATATGAAAGATAAAGAAAAAATAAAAATATTTAAAAAAAAAAAACAGTTTTTATTGCATTGTCATCGGAGTTACAATAGGTATACCAAGTTTCAGCTAAATCGGATATCGGGAAGTGGTTCAAAATTCATTTGCAAGATTTGACCCAAAAAACAAACACTAACAGGGAAAGCTAAATAAAAGCTTGTAAGAAGGGCAGCCGACTCAATCTTACGTTAATTACGCCAAAACGGCTGATCGGATAAACAAGAAACTTGTTATAAACAATAATAACAAACGATCCCGTACAATAACAAGTCAACCCAAGTCTCACAGCTAGTTTTACCCTAACTCTAGTTTTATTCTAACACCAGATTCCCAAAGCTAAAATGCAAATCTTGTGTGTTTTATTTAATCCGATATTACATTTTGCTACGAACATTATTGTCTTAGAATCTGAGTCGAGAAATAAAAGCAAACACAGCGAAAATGCCTCGCGCCATCCATCTCACAATATGTGCAGCTTGCAAAGCGCATTTCACTGAAACGCTCAAATTTATTCCGCCGTTCTCGAATATGCCGATTGAATCTGGATTTAACCGGATTTTTCCGGATTTGTGGGGTAGTTAGTTCGACTTGGGCAAATCTTTAGTTCGATATTAATGGTTTGAATGGATTGTTAGGTGTTAAGGATGGGTTTTAGTTTCAATTTTCTGGGGAAATTAGACTTTTATTGAAGGCTTATCAATTTTAATTGTTACTACCTATATTATCAAATCAATATCAGAGACAGTGTGTTAGAATGTTCTAGTAATAACATACTGTCTACTTTTGCCTTCTTAGCACAGAATAAATGCTAATACTTTGTATAAAGTACTCCATGGCTGTCGTATGATTTTTATTTTTATTCGAAATCAATATAAACCGAAGCCTTTTTATTTTACGCCAACTGGCTGAATATCTAAACCGTCAATAGCCTAAAACCACTAACGAGAAAATCGCATTTGACAGCCATAGATACGGCGATAATAAAAAAAATATTTGTGTCTACCTTTTACAAAATAGAGATAGAGGAAAAGCGTGACAAAAATGCCAGATCGTATCCACGAATTCCGTTCCATTTTGCGAAAATCCTTTTCTCTTTTTTTACATAAATATTCCGAAACACAATATAACGAGGTAGCCCTACATTGCGACGAATATTTTTCCTAACGTCAGTGAACTTATCGAATTAATATTGTGGAATAGAAAACAGAGAAACAGTTTCTTCCTTTCTTGCGTTTGACCTTCAGATATATATGCTCGTACTTGTGTACTAAACCTCCATTAGTGTGCGTGCACACACTGTGTGTGTGTGTGTGTGGAGGTTTAGTGGTGGTGTAGAGAGAAGTAGAAATTCTTACGTTGTAATAAGATATATTATTATTTAAATTAAACACATAACAAATTTACGTTTAACTTAGTTTTATATTGTTAAAAAAAAAAATAAAAAAAATTATTGAAAATTGAAAAAAAAACAAATGAAATTTGTTTTTTTTTTTTTTTAATTTGATTTTTTTTTAATTTGATTTTGTTTTTTTTTAATTTTTTTGAAATTTTGAAATTGAAAATTTTGCATAATAAAATCAGTGCTTTTCTTGGTACAATTTTGTCTTCATATTGACTTACGAATCTGTTCGTAGTTAGCTAATTAAAAATTAATCTGAGTAAGTGTGTTCGCGGGCACATGCGCATTGAGATAAAAAAAACACGTAATCCTTAACTGTAGTGCGTTTGTACGAGTAGATGTATGAGTATTATATGAAACACTTGAATAAAAAGCGATGACGAGATGGGGAAATCTTTGCAGATTCAGCCTCTTCGTCTTCAGCTATATCTCTGTACATTTTCTATGCAATAGTACTTGTAATACGACCAGCAAACCAAGACCTCTCTCGCCGTAGCACCGACAGCGTCCCATAGATCACTGCAGCAGTTAGCAAGCTGGTATGGAAATGACAAAAATTGGCAAAACTCCAATGGTTCCATTCAGTTAGCTGTATTTTCGGTACGCAAACCGCATTTTAATGAGCCACACCGCAGTAAAAAAAAAGAAAACGCGGGAAAACGATTAAAACGTTAACTTGTTGATGGTATTTTTTTGTTTTTTTTTTTATGTTTCAGTAAAGTCAAACATTCAGCGACCACTAGAACTGTTTTTTTTTTTAATGAAAGAAACATTCCTAATTTGAAGAACGTCAAAATGGTGAAGGAAGGCATAATGATCCTATTTTCATAAGTCCTATCGAGTTACATAAAAAAATATTTATATATACCTATATTAGGCCCAAGTTATTAGTCTCAAAAAGCCTTTAGGCTTTTTAAGACCGATCTAAATTTTCTAAAACTATTGGCATCCTTGTCTAATGGCTTGCAATGATAAAGACAGGTATATTTTTAGTTAGTTTAGCTGTCTTAAAATGCCTTCAAACTTGGGCCTATTATATATTATACTAAAATATTATAAGATTATGACAAAAAGTTAAATATAATTTTTAAAAACTCCGCAGTTCCATAAATTTTGCAGAGTGTCATTGACATTTTACTATGGAACAGCTGATATTTTTTTCGCGAATTCCGGGTTGGTCCCATATTAAAAGTTGTTCATGATAAGTACTAATAGCCTTTTTCGGCTTATTAAACCCCTTCCTTAAAACCCTGTTTTGAAAACTGGCAAACATGTAACCGTAAACGTCAATGTCGTGCAACATCTGTGTTCCAAGGAGGCGCGTTTACAAAGCTCCGATTACGGAATACGACCTACATAGCATACGCAGCTAGACCGAGGAACGTTTCCAAACGTCACAGCTCGACTAATTGTGGTTTGCGTCTGGAAATCTGTTTATGACTCACGTTAGTAAGTTACCTATTAGTTTACTAGCTGTGCCGGTGTGGTTTCACTATACTGTAGGAACCGTTGATACCAGGATAATTCAGTTCCAGTTTCATCCGGTTTTCCAGGATAAGTAGCATAACTGTTATTCAGGATTAGAACCACTTTTATACTAAATTTCATTACAAGTCTGTTAGCTGCTTGCGCGTGACGAAGTAACAGACATACAAACATAATTTCAACTTTTGTATTAAGTATATTTTTAACATTACTTTTATTAGCATTAAAGGTGCAATCGAAATGGTTGCTAAATAAGATCTAGTAGGTATGTACTCATTTCCACAAAACTTTAAAAACCAAAACATTTTATATTTTATTAGTTAATTGACGAAGAGCTGAAACCGCATTAGTAAATGCCTTTTTTATGGTACTAGTCATCCTACTCCGTAATAGATGGTGCCACTCGTCGTGCAAAGCAATTTCCTACTTCGCTCAACTTATGATTAACATAATCTATAAACAATTTATTCATACTATATTGCAAACAATATTATGAATGAAATTATTTGTGTTGTATGGAGAGTTATGTAATAATTGCAAATTAGCATAACTTCAACATTTAAATAACTCAAGCTTCCGCTACCCGACGCTAGATGGCGCAATTCATACGCAATGCAAGCTTACAAGCTATAAGCCCAGGCTATGTTTAGAAACATAACACGCGTTCGGAATATTTGAATAACTAATGTTAATCGTGATAGAATGATGAATAGACAACTAAGTTACATCTGCATAGATTTAATCCCAGATAGTTCTAATGAAATTAATTAATAATGCATGTAGACGGTTAACTTACGACCACGGATTATCGTAAATTTATGATTGCTAAATCTAAGTAAACAACAAACCATAAACTCAACCAAAATCAAGAAATTAGTAGGTATTTAATTTTTCCTACCTGAAATAACTTGGTTTAGTAAATACACAAATCGTGCGAAGCCAAACACAAAAAACTAGAGCTACGAGTGAACATTAAAAATTAAGCGCATCCGTATTCTGATAAATTGAATAATTAATAGCAACTGCAAAACTTTAACGGCCCCGAAACCGACGTTGGCGAGATAAAATATAAAACAGGAATAAAGCGAACATTGCAACAGCGGTTTGAACAATGAAGCTTTAGATTAATGATCGTCTCAGTGGTATACTCTGTGGTACATTGTTGGAAAAGGCGGGAATTATACTTCTGGGAGTATTGTGCAGAGATTGAGCATTTTAGCTAGCGATTTACAAATCTTCTGACTGTTTTCTTTTATTTATACCTTCTCAAGGTAAATTAATAACGAAGGTTATTTTATGTAAGGTTATTTAAAATAGGTATTATTATTATTAGGAGGGCAGTAGGTATACGGTCAGCCTCTTTACTTTACTGCGTAACAAATTGACACTGGCTAAATATATCAGTAGGCCAAAGCCGATTGTAAAAAAACTAACCCAAATAAATGAGTCACAATTTAAAAAATAAAACTGTAGTCAAAGCCGGTCCGCTTTAAATAAATCAGACATCAAAAACTTCTATTAGGCAGTTATTATCTAGGCACTAAAACGCAAACGCTTTCAGCCGCTAATAAAATCTTATTCTATAAAATAACTCGCCCACCAGGTGAATCCATTAAGAGAAAAACCATTTTAGCTTTCGCCGTTTGAACCGCACTAATATCGAATTTATTCGTTTTGACAGCGCGAATAAATGCCTCAATCACGCTTAGCCAGGCTTTGAAAACGGCCGAGTACGCAAATCCGACACAATCGGTGAGACACGACGGATATATTGGTGTTTGATTGTTTTTACTGCGTAAAATATGTAGAGTTAGAAAATTATGCGGGTCCGCCATTTTGTTTTTGATTTGATGATGTTTTGTTGTTTATTATAAAGTGGTCTATAGATGTGTCTACTATTTCATATTAAAAGTCTGTAAACGTATCTCGGCTTTTTTTTTTTCATATTATCGACCTATTTATTGTATAACCTTAATTTTACGATCTAAAGAGGGACCTACCTATTCAAATACATTTCTTTATAACATAAACTCAATACTCAGGCACTTAATTAAATTCAGAAATTATTTTAAGTTGCTGACAAAAAATAGTGTACTTACATAAATTTTTATTAGCTAGCAAGAATATTTTAAAATTGCGCAAAAGTTAAGGCAATAAAATGAAATTAATTTCGATTAGACCTCAAGTCTAATTCCGAAACTAAATCTAAAGTTTCATAACTTTGCCCAGTTAGATTATTTAAATTTTCTCCAGACCCTGCCGCTAAGTGGTAAAGTTGAGCCATTCTGCTTAGACGAAACATAATTTTTAAAAGAGATTATAAACACGTTTATTCGTGAGCCGTGTTTGAGCTCTGTAACGATTTACATAATTACTGAGTACGGTTTTGCAAAGAGTTAAGTACTGCCGTCGTAATGGCAGTCACGTCTTGATGAGACTCCAGACTTCACGGTTCTCAAGGGTCGAGATATTACGCAATAAGACGGATTTTACGTGGAAACTTTTACTTATATTAACTTTTGCCTTTAACAAAAACGTAAATTTGACGTGTGACTTGTAACGTGTGAAAATTATAACTCTAATGTTAGGTATTTTATCAAACACTTACAAAGTTGACAAAAATAATTTTTGCTTGTTTGAGTTAGTCTTATTTTTCAGAAAGAAACTTAGGTCAAATCCCTGATCTAGGATAGGACCATTTCGTTTAAAAATACATTTCACATCGGATCCTCTTTGTATAATATCTGAACAAAAATATTATCCGCCTTTTATTACCCAAAATCTTATCTGTACTCTTGTAAATATTTTGTTGCGCTCATTTCCCTTTACCAAGAGGTATATTCTGTAAAACGATGATTCTCCAACAGAAAACAATTAACCGGATCGCTAATTCTCTCAAAGGCTACTTAGCGACTTATTAGTTTTGATGCTAAAATAATAATTAAACTAGATTTAATTAACGCAGCTTGTGTTTGTGGCTTCACCGGCGTAGTAAACAATACATTTATCTCATTTAGGAATACTGTAGCTTTTCATCAGCTGTCATAGAATATTCAGAATTCGTTCAGTTTCCAAAGAAATTAAGTCACAAGCCTCTTTGTAATATTAATCAAAGCATCAAGATTATGTAACCAAATAATGCGCACGTTTTTAACACTATGGTTGTCGTAACGTGCCTAGCCAGCTTTATATTCTACTTTTTATGTCACATTTATGACTTCGCATGGTTTATGCATTCAGCCAGTATGAAATATGAAATGAACTAAAAAGCTTTTTTGTTTTGGTTTTTGGCTGCGCTCGGTTGGGTCATTTAGTCAGTGTGACGAAAAAAAAGTGTTTTTATAGCAGCCTGCGAAAACACACAACCAATATTTTTTTAAATTTCGGGAAAATAATGTGATAATAATATGCCTAAGAAAAATAAAATCCTATCCCATGTATATGGGATAGGATTTTATTTTATAGAAATTTTATTGCATTTTATGTGAACTAAGTAGCTAGTGTCATAGAGTTATTTTTTTAGACCACCGCCACCCAAAAGCCTTTAGCATGGCCCATTAATAATAAAAAGAAACAAAGTATGTATAATAAACTAAATAGGTAACATGGCTGTTATCCTCTCTCTACTTTCATTACCGCTCCGTAAGTGATGCTTTAATGATGATATATTAGACTTCGTAAATAATTACGGTGAAGTGAGTGTGACGTCATCGCCCTAGAGAATCTATTTTAGCGTAGAATATCTACAAAACAGAGAAACACAAAACAGTACACTTCAGCATAGATTATGTTGAAAATACGAGACGCTTTCACCGTATCCTTTCTCCGAAACACTTACATTACAATGCAAGCGTGCAATGAACTCTTATTTAGCCAATTTATTTTTTGTGCATTTTTACAATCCACAGACGTATCTATATGGACGTGTACCTTTAGAATTAACACGCTACAGAACTATAAATTAAAAAAAAACGCGTGTTTGGAAATTTTAAACTACATATTTAATAAAAAGGGTCTTCTATAGTATAAAGTATAATATAGAGTTCCATAGAACAACAACCATAGATCCATAGATCTACAACTCTATATACATATATTGGCCATAGCCAATACCTACATTGGAGCGTGCTATTTGTGCTATTGAAGCATCTCGGACCGCGCCTAAACAGATCGCGTTTTGCGCTCTAAACTATTCTTCTGCTCATTCCCTACTCGTTACTAATAATCTGAATCTGTGTCTACGTTGTTCACACAACAAAGGTTACGCAATAAAGCCATGACAACGTGAACTTACTTTTAGTTTGAGTGATTATGTGGGAATCGATTTTTCATCGGCTAGGCGATAAATAAACAATGATTTGGCTAATTAGCCTAGTTTTTAAAGACAAATGACAGTAAGTAAATAGATCTTATTTAGAAAGGAGCAGTATGGTAACAACAAAAAGATATTAATGATTGTTGTTAAACAATTTAAAATAATCACGGTTTTCTGGTACATCACGGCTTTGGAACTTGTGTATAAAACATACCACTGGCTTTTCGGTGAAGGAAAACATCGAGGGGAAACCTGCATACCGGAGAAGAAATTCAATGGCGTATGTGAATCCACCACCGCACTTGGCCAGCGTGGAGGAATACGGCCTAATCACCCTTCGAGGGTAGACCTGTATCCCAGCAGTGGGAGGATTAAAGGTTGAATCTGATATCACGGCTTTGAGCTTACCAAAAAATATTAAAAATAATCAGGAAGCCTCTATCCTACTAATATTATAAACGCGAAAGATTATAAGAATGTATGTATGTTTGTTACTCTTTCACGCAAAAACGGCTGAAAGGATTTACATGAAATTTGGAATGAAGGTTGTTCATGGTCTGTATTAACACATAGGCTACTTTGTATCCCGGAAAAAGCGGGTGAATCCGCGGGGCGCAGCTAGTCTCAAATAAATATATTGTCTATGGTTTTTACGTTCTTCAAAGTAAATTAAACCAAATGACGACCTAATTCCGTCGAATTTCGAAACAATCAAAACAGAAGTATAAAGCGAAATCGCTGACAAACAAACCAATTTCAACATCCGAAGTAAGAGAGAATCCACGGAAAATATATTATTTTTCCGAACGTACTTTTCACTTCGAAAACGATCAATCAAAGTCATCAGTTGCACAACTTGCTTGAAAACAAACTCGAAAACAGGTCAAGTGTGAACGGAGACGGGCCAAGTGTTCCGTATATGGAGATTGGAGACGGCTAGCGCGGCTGAATGATTTCGAATTGATTTATTATTGAGGGATCGTTGTTTTTTTTATTTAAATGGAGGCGAGGTTTAGCAATAGCGTGGTAATTTTATTTTTATTTAGTTATAGGTTTGCGTTTGACCGCCATCTCGCCTGATGGTAAGCAACGATTGCCTAAACTGCTTTTTGAGAACGATACTTAGGTAAAAGCTAAGTCGTATTTGATTTAGTTCAGTTTTGATCAACGAATGAGTTAATATTATAGCTATTATAACTTTAACAACTACTGCTTTTTTAATCTTGACTCCGTTTAATAAGTTAACAAAAAACAATGTCAAAGTTATTCGTGACTATCCGCCACCGATTGGTAGACATAACAAAATTCATACGGGACCCTCCCTACAATCCATCCCCTAAACATAATTTAAACAGAAAACACAAACACGGACCCCCAAATTTCTATTCACAAAGCATTGATTATCGCAACCGGAGACCTATTCTGATGAAAAAGTTTTTTGGCGCCAATTTGCCGATTCAATTCTGATTTCACTCGGGCTCGGATTTCCATAGGCTTATTCAGATATATGGAACTCACTGATACGCGTATATATATACTTATAAACAGGATCATAAGCTTGGAACGAAGCCGAAAAAACCTACAAAGAACAATGGCGACGTCCCATACATTGATTTACCCAGCCTTTTTAACATTTGCAAGCTACGTTCATTAGAGATACTTTTAGCAATGATAACTTATGCTACAAGAATACGTATACAAATTGTATTTAATGTACAGAAGTTGGGAGAAAATAATTAACAAAGGTTAAATTGTGTAGGTACTTAACCTACAATGTTATTATGATTATTACCTAAATAACTACATACCTACTGTAAACGCAGCTGTATTGTGATTGCGTCAGATATATTTATACCTAACGAGTATTAGTCTAAAAAATGCGTTTCACTAATAGCTTTACTTACATGATTAATGTTTCTGCAAATGCAAAATTACAAGCCAAATCATCATGCATATATCCATCAGGAAGCCTGTGATAGTTATGCCTGGGCCACACATATCGCGATAATATTCGGGCGATATTCAACGCTAGCGAAATTCATCGCGATAAAACGCTTTGTTCTGCGAGAATTTACCGACAGCGGAGCGATGTCCTCGCAGCTACGTACGAAGCACCGAAATATACGCGAATACGTATTCGCGTATACATCGTATACAGGCTACACACATCGGGATAACGCGAATCTTCGGGTTATCGCGATGTGTGCGGCCTAGGCATTAGAATAACACGATTGTCGGTATGTCGGTTGACTACCGAAAATGACGTGACATTAGTTGACATGACTGACAAAATGCAGCGTATTGAGTTTCATTTCACGAACCTGAATTAAATTGACTAATTTGTTAAAAAATAGAACTTTTGAGTCCCTACTTCTAAAAATATACGAGACCTATGAAATAATTAGAGAAATATTATCATTTAAAACATTCATAATAACATTAATGTACGGGGCCTGGTTTTTTTTTATTCAACTGGGTCACGCGTCGCCATCCTTCTTTAAATACCCATGACCTAAATAAGGTTTATTGTAGAACCAAGCCTAAAGTCGCGCCTTTATACGTCAGTTGAATTCGACTTTCGATTCGAATTATGAAGGTTTCATATTTTGTCTATGGTCCAAACAAACTTTTAAACTTTTAACCAGGTTTTACACTAAAGAGGATCAAATGTTTATCTATGTTGCGTTGTATGTTTTATCTACCCCGGTAGCCCCGAACTCGGTATCCCGATTTCCCGTGCAAAATTCTAATTCATATAACCCGCTGCCCAAACCGGGAACAAATCGGTGTTATCGAATAGACACAAAAATATTCGCACCAATTTGGCATGTTTGAACTCTGATCCGACTCCTCAGGGTCGAATTTTCATCTAAATTGATGACGACCGAGCGATTTTTAATTACTTTTGTTGCTCGAAGTGCGAACGGATTTAATCGTTTGTAATTCTGACTGCGAAGCCTTTCGGTAGTCTTTGATTAAAATTATGGGGCAAGTTTTCGTTTCAATGTTTGTTTGGAGATGGATGAATGGTGTCACTGTGACAAGCCTGAAACGCTGTTTCTTTTTTTTCGTATTTACATTTACATTTTTTTTTTTTGTTTTAGTGTTAGGTTAGGATTAGGATTTTAGGATTTAGGTTTATGACTTTTTATTTTTATAATAATAACTAGCTGACTCGACAGACGTTGTCCTGTCAAAAGCCATTGCGTAACTATAGCAACCGTAGTATGTTGATGCTAACTTGTCAATTTATAGTAAAAATTATCAGTATTTATATAATTTGCAATAAATTAAAATTGCGACTATAATTTGAGATTTAAACTATCCTATCTCTCAAGTTGGATCGAACTGCACATGGTGTGCGAATTTTATTATAATCGGTTAAGTGGTTTAGGAGTCCATTGAGGACAAACATTGTGACACGAGATTTATATATATTAAGATTTTAGTGTTCGTCGTAGCGCTTAGTATTCTGTACTAAAATGGTAAAAAGAAACCATTAAAATGAGCTTGCTTAAGATAGAGATGGTAGCGCCTCTAAGTTTCAAAAACTAAGACACAATTTGAGTCGACACCAACAAAGTTAGTTACTTTTTTAATGACTAGCAAACTGCCAGGGTTATAAGAAAAGAGTATGCTACGCCGAAAAGGGTTCGTAGTACTCATCATTATGAACAACTTTTGCTATGGTACTGACCCTAAAATCGAAAAAAAAACTGTTCCATTCATAAAACATGTATTGTGCTGATTTGTGCTGTTCCATGTGTCATTGACATTGTTCAATGGAATAGCTGATTTTTATTTCACGATTTCAGGGTTGGCCCCATAGTAAAAGTTGTTTGTAATGATGAGTACCTACTATGAACCTTTTTTGGCATAGCATACTCAATCCTTGTAACCTTGTAAACATTTTTGTCAATTTTATTTTATTTATTAAGTACTTCTAAAAATACCTTCAAAAACTTTAAAAAGAGCAATATATTTTTAAACAAATAGACTTTCCAACTCCATAAAATTACTTTAAGACTCAAATACAACGAAATAGTTAGTAAAAGCTCACTAAAAAGTCCCGAAAGCTTTAAAAAGTTGCCTCTATTAAGGCGCAGACTTCGGACGACCATTCAATTTATAAAACAGCTCTTATTCAGAGACATTCGCGTTATATCTGATAAAAACTTTCAAATGGATATCCTTTTCGACCGTTTTCAATTTAATTTTAATGCCAATTCAGTGTTGCCAGTGCGAGGGTGAATTATCACTAAGCACTATCAGACTAGATGACGGTCAAACGCAAGTCTATCATCCAGAAAGTCATGTGGAAATTTAAAAAAACACATGTTCTGTCCACATGATAACTATTTTGTCTTTGTCAAATTTTATCAAGATCGGTTCGGCTACATTTATAATCCAACGCCCATTTTTATGCACTACCAGCTTTCTTTACACCCTTTTTCTTTCTTAACAAAATACTGCGGTCAAAAGATAACTTATTTATCCGATCTTAATTAATTTTTAAAACCTAAATAATGTTTTTAATAAAAGTAATCTATTTGTCAATCAAAGGTAAGGATCAGTCTTTCTTACCAAAATTGATCCAAATCTCTAAGTCACAAAAAAAAAAACTTGTAATACAATTCTGACCCAAATCATAAAAAAAACTTGTAAAATAAAAAAATATTTGGCCAAAGACAAAGGCCTGTGGATCACCCTATAGACGATTACCTTGATATAAAGTCAAGTATCTTAAAACACTGAAGAGTAATTCCCACTGAAATCTGAACGTTAAATCCGCTTTAAACGCACGTTAAAATTTAACCGTCCTTTTATCGTGTAAAAGTTTATTTATCACGTAAAAAGTTTGGTACGCGTTTGACGCTGTGTTCGGCTGTGAAATTGAGAAGGAAATGTACAAAGAAACAGCTGGTAAAAGCGCAATGTGTTGCATTTACGGGGATGTTGCGTAAGACCTACGTCTATGTGTGCCTTTTCGACTTCAATGTGACTTTAGCTTTGCATTTGTTTTTTTTTTAAACTAGACCAGTATATTTAGGGATGACCCTCTACAAATATACAAACTGTATCAGTTTATAATATTATGAAAAATATAATTTTGTGGACTTTGATTGGATTATGGATAGCATTTCCGTGCTTCAAAGCGGTTAAGTGTCACCCCAAAATTGGGCCGACAATGACAGTTCTGTTATTAACTATTTTTTAGAGTGATGCCTTACGGAATACACTGGGTGATGGTGTTGGTGACTAGTTCGTCGCGTAGTTGTAAACTTAAGCTTCCTTATGAGTTATCTTTCTGTAGATTCTCTACTCGACACCAAGAAGTCGTAAAGCGTACGTAGATTCGCATAAATTCCACACTTGATACGAAATCGTGTAGAATTAGACGAAGGTTTCTGGATTCTGGTAGTAAAGCCGTACTTCCGTATGTAGGCGCAGTGATAACTTTTTAAAGGTGCAGTTGTGATACGCCGGGAGTTGGATATTACTAGCCGTGCCTCGCGATTTAAGCCAAGATGGTTTCCTGAATTTTTTGAATAAAAAAAACGTTTCCCGCTCGTAGCTTCTTATTAGGGTTCGCTTTCGGGGATGCCATGGAACACACACAAGACAAGGACAACTAACACCCAGACACATAACAGATTTTTAAATTCATCATTCAAACATCCGCCCGGTCGGGAATCGAACCCGGAACCTCTGGCTTAAAGGTCCGCTCACCTAAAGTGATCACCTACAATGATTAGCACCAGTTTTCACGGTGACAACTATTTATTACTGGTACTAATCAACGTACTTTTTGGTGATGTCAGTATGCTCCGTACTTTAAGTGAATGAATCGGAATTTTGACGGCCATTTTTCTCAGTGTAAGAGAGGCTACTTGGAGGTGGTGGTTACGACCCTCAGACATGAGGAGCACGATTTTAGAAGAGGAATCGTAGTTGACTGTTCTTTTCTCTAGCGGACTTGCAAGATGTGGAATGCCCTTCCATCAAAGGTCTTTTCGCCGAACTACAACATGGGGCGTTTTAAAAAGGGAGTCTACAAGCACCTCTCCAGGCTGGCAAAGCATCATCAATGCTGCTAGCGTTGCAGATGTTCATTGGCGGCGGTTTTAGCTTACTATCAGGCTGATTGTCTGCCTGTTTGCAGCCATTTCATTAAAAAAAAAAAATGTAGTGAAGGAGCTTACCTCGGCTTGTGATAAGTCGGGTTGCTGTTAGTCTTGAGTATGTCTGCATTGGGCACGGACGTTGGCAACGCGTGCTCGCGCTCCAGCTCGCTTTCATAGCTCTCTAGCGGCACGTGCTTGCCCGGCAGAGGATCGGCTGCAACAATGGAAAATACATGTTTAGTCAAAAACATAATTTAAAAAAATAAAGGTTTTAATGTGTTGTCACCGGAGTTATACAGGTACATCAAATTTCAGCTCAGTCGGACGTCGGGAAGTGGTTCAAAATTTAGTTGCAAGATTCCACCCGAACAAAAATAGTTACATAGGTGCATACATAAATTGCAAGTTAAATAAAAGCTTGTGAAAACAAGCTTTTTATGCATTATCATCGGAGATAGCCAGGTAAATCAAATTTTAGCTCAGCTGGACGTCGGGAATGGCTTATATTTCAGTTGCAAGATTGGACCAAAAACCAAAACAACAAACAAGGCAAACACTGTGACTCGTTTTGGTGTGACTGGTTGGGAACCCCTCCTTGTAACGAGTAACAACACTATAGAAGTGAAAATATAGAAAAAAAACACAGGCAAAATTCAGCTTCCGGCTGGCAGCCCTACGATATTCGATTCCGGGTTCGTAAAATTCGACATGTGAAAACGTGTGTCACTCAAACTTTCATCAACCCTGATACGACGTCACTCTGGCCTTCAATTTTCGAACTCCATTTTAAACTGTGTTACAGATAAGAATTACTAAGCCAAGAGTCGAAAAAAAGAAGAAAAAAACAAACTATGCACTTTTTTTCTGACCTAGACCTACTCAGCACCCGACTTTGACACTACACAATTTAAAAAAACTCGCTGCCGTTATCAGCTATTATAATTAAACAATCATTTCATTACGTTTACAAAAAGTTAAAGGTCATGGTAACTCTGCCAGGTCGAATCATTTACGTTCCGTTTAATCTTACTTAACATTTGAAAGGTAACGTTCCGTTTTAAAACAGTAGACGTATTATGAATATTGAAATATCTTATGCCTGACAGGCTAGGTGTTGGACCACAGGTCACGTAATTGTAACATTTCATTTAAAGTAATCGGCACAATTTTACGTTTAAAATATTTTAAACTGGTATATTGCTTGGTGGGGGGGGGGGGGGGGGGGGGCATTCTGAAATTTTATATTTATTTTTAAATTGATTTTATGCTTTTTTTTGGAAAGACAGACAATACGCATTCGAAATATCCAAAATGGATTCTGAAACATCTGCATTCAAAGATGCATTTTAACGACAGTCAGCGGCATCTAGTTACAAACACGAACTAAATTTCTCACCAACCAGCTCATTTATTAATTTAGTACTTACTTCATCCTTTGTTTATATACATTAGGTGTCGAAATACAAAAGCCCTCAAAACGTAATGGCCTGATAACAATTGTTTAACTAAACATTATGGACTAGCCGCTGTTTATATTATTTATGGCTGAGGCTCAGATTAACTAAAAAGGCAGATAGAGAACCAAATTTTCTAAAACTATTGACGTCCTTGTCTAATAGCTTGCAATGGAAAAGACAGATACATTTTTAGTTACTTTAGATCTGTCAAATAATGTCTTCAAACTCGGGCCCGTTGACGCTTTAAACTACCCTTATTACTACTTATTTTTCTTGTCCACGTTCTCTGAGCAACTGACGTAAGAATTGACGATTGATTCGGGGAGTTTTTATGCGTCAATGTGTGCTTGAAGTACACAGGCATAGGCAGTAGGGTAGTTTTTTGGCTTCACCTGGATCTAAGGTGCTTCTATCTGCCTTTCTACTTGATCGGAGTTCGGTTGAGGTTGGATTCTTGGTAGCGTAAACCACTTGGAGTAACGGAAGTTTAACGTAAGCAAAGGTAGTTTTATGGGATCTATGTATTGTTTTAGCGGAATATATGAAGCACTAGCTTCTGCCCGCAGTTTTACTCATGTAGCCTACAGTAAACATTATGATACTCTACAGCTATATTTTTTCATACAAACATTATCACCCCAATTTATTCTCGTAAGGATTGATTATCGCAAATTATTTTCTTTGTAGGTATCTACGAGTACGTTATACTATACAGATATACTGAAATGATAAAAATAAAAAAAGTCAAAAATAAAAAGTTTTAATGACAAAACGTATTTCGAAACTCAAACCACGATTCTAAAGTTCAGAAATTAACTATTCTAGTTGGCTTTAGAACTGCTGTGAATAGACAGCGCATACCATCAGGCGAATAACATGCTCGTCTCAACTCTTCGGCCGTATACAAAACCCGTTCTAAGCCACTAGTTAAAAAAACATTTTATTTTTTTAAGTGAGTAACTAGTTTTGACCGAAAGACGTTTCTTCGAATGAAGTCACGGACTTCAGACCCCATCAATTTTGGTTTTTTTTTTCTTTATACCACTCAATTCTTTGTTATCTGAGACTCAATTGTATAGAAAGCTTTTAAAGCAGATTTCGTATTGTAATTATGTGCTTCAACGTACCTCAATAACAAAATTAAAACCTAATTAAAACATCATAAAAAGTTAATAAAATTATATTGTGCCGAACAAAAACAAAACCCAATTATTTCCATAAAGCGGAGGCATAGATATTTTTTCTTTTTACGCAATGAGTTTGCGACAGAGAGGGCAATTTCTACTTAATTAAAATAAAATTGAAAGAGTAAGGCCCTGGGTACTAAAAATTTATAGACACTAAAGTTAATTAAACGTAAGCGTATGGTCTCCAGTTTAGAGTCCAAAATAAAAATTAAAAAGCGATTCAGAGCGAAATTCAAATTAAGAATCGTGATTTCAATTTTTATTTTTAAGGTCGCACAAATGTCACTAATAGAAAACAACGGCGAGTATCACGTTCATATCAAATTAGAATGATGTAGGTATTTGCGGTTCCCACAGGTTATCATATTCAAAGTTCATTGGAACGAGATAAAAGGCATTGTTCTTAAAACGTCGGGTCAAATAGTGTTATAACTTCACGATGTTACTGTTTATCACAACTACGCTCTTTGTTCGCTGACCTACTTTCCGATTTTGACGTATAAAAGAGAACGAACCTACTTTTGAATAACGAATTCGAATGTGCGTAGAGAAAGCACTGGCGCGTATTTATTCTTTTTAATTGCTACTGACAAGCTATGCGCTAGGAATGAGGTCGGCTTCCATTTCTGATTGTTTTGAATTTTGAGAACATTAGTGATGTGCATTGCAAGTTGATTGGGATGATTGGTAGTAAAATAGGTTCGTATTTTTAACCGTTATCTTTTGAGTGTTGCTTTAGAATGTAGTCGGATAAAATTTATTCATATACATACATAACTAACCCACTATGTTATTTGCTACACTATATATAACTGGTATGATAAAACAATAAATAATCCGTTTTACAAAGACCAATTTCGAAATACAGCAAATACATTGACAAAATAATGATCTAGGAAAACACGAATGCCGTCACGTACAGCTAAAATCATCTTTTTCAATGCTCAGGTAAAAAAGGCCTGACTCAATGCCACAGACTCCACGATTGCTATTATTCAGCCGCCTATTATCGAGAGACGTGCCAAGCCAAAAAGAAAAAAGTGAAGTGTCAAGTGGGAGTCAAATGCAGAGAGTTGCTCGTCATATTTTTTAATTTTTATGCCCAATTTACAGGGATGTGGTATGGCTGAGTCACGATGTGGTTTCATTGTATCGAATTTCGAGAATCCGAAACTAATAAAAGCAGGGAAATAAAGTTCGAATTTCTGGTAAACTAAACTCACTTAATATGTATTTTTTACGAGACTGAGCAGTGAATTATTATTACTGCTCATATTACTGGAAATTCAAGTAATAATTTGGAACATAAATATGACGTGGGTAACGATCACTTGACAGGAATGAAGCCATAAATAAAAAATACATAATAAAAACAAAAGTAATACAAATAAAGGTACTATATTTGTTACGTAGTAGGTGAATTTTATTGGGTTAGGTAGCTTTATTAATAGCTTTACTAAGAACTCGTGGAGGTCAGATAATAAGATTATATCCTTTGAAATACAAAAACATTATATTTATCATGTATTAGTGCAAAATTATTTCCGAACAATGGCCGACGTTTTTTACGAACAACACATTTCCTTGTACCTAGTATTTTTTTTATTTGTACGGATTTGGTTTCTTAACGGTATACTATTTAGATATTTGATTACTATTTACGGCATAATAGCATAGACAAGTACAAAGCGATGCTTGTCACTAATGTTCCCAACATTCCTGATACCATTGTTAGTGGAACACCTATGAATCATAGTGTATCTTGTTCGTGAACCATTGAACCGGACCCATTTGTTTCCAATTAATACGAGGAATGGCGGTGCAGACGAATTCGGACGCCACACGATGCGACGCGACGCGACGCAATGCGATACGACGCGATATGTCGTGGGAAATGATGCTGCAACAACTGACGTGTGTTGTTGCATAGCGACAAATAAAACATTGTATTTCATTTGAGTTTTACTGTTTTCAAATATAAGTAAATAAAAAACAATAAAAATGATGTTGAAATGAGAAGTCAAAAAAATTAAAAAAAAATCGTTCTACTCTGACTAAAAATTCAACACCAAACTGTGTTAGGAAACTCAATCCAAAATCAACCGTTCCAAAAATAAAAATAGGTATAAAACTACGAAAATATTCGTGCAGTTCGTCTGTGTGCCTTAACTACGGACTGCCAATTGCGGGTCCCGTCGTCCGTCCAATATTAATTGAAGTGTTCCGTTTTTTTCGCCCGCACTATGCAATTCGTTCATTGCGGTTTGATTGTCTGTGGTTCATTTTTTTCTCGTTTTGCGATTCGGTATTCGAATTTATAATTTTAAAATTGGATCTCGCTTTTTTTTTACTTATGAATTAATCTGCTGAATGTTAATTAAATTATAATATCGGCGGAAGAAACCTTTTTTCTTTTTGACTTCACACGTTTTGTGTATTTAGCCAACGTAAAAAAGATTGCATGCAGATTTCTTTGCAAATTGTAATCCCGCGGAGAGCGTTCTTAAAAGAGAATAACCGTAATCTTTAAAGGGAAGCATCTCTCGCTCTCCAAATGTTCCTCAATAAAAAAGAAAAGTATCGCATTCGAAACTTAAAATGCAAGTATAAACCGAACATTCCGTACCACCACAGAGCAGTTGTTTCACGCAGATATACAACTTCTAACAGCGCAAAAATATATAATACATACATAGGTAGCGATTTCGGTTTGTGAAATACTTTTTTGCCGACGTTTATAATTTTACAGATCGATTGATTCTATAGCTAGCTCTGATTACCGAAATTCCTATTTTTCTAGTAAGTCAAAATACATAATTTTGACAGTTTCAGTTCAATGGTCTAAAATGTATTCACCAGCATTTCTGGAGCTAATTAACTTACGCACCAACTGTCCACTGCTCTCACAAATCATCGCTGCGCAAACTACGAATCTAGTAAACGTATTCACTAGCATTCAGTAAGAACAGGTTCGAAGATTGGGCTTTATGTATCTGTTTCTCTGTAGATATTTTACGACGTTACAAGCCCAAGATTGAATCACAATCGGGACTGACTCACATCGGTCCGCCATTACGCACTAATGACAGCTGAATCACCGATAGCGTTTAACGATTTCAATCGGTTTTCTATTGAATCGATTTATTTTTTCACAGCCTTAATCGTTCGCACTTAAAAAAAAACAATTGAAATTACTGGCTGGAAATACAACTAATTATGTTGTAAACTTTTTTTTAGTTTGGCTTTGTGTTTTTGTTTATGCGTAGTCAGATACCATGGAACGTAGAAAAACATAGGAAAAAACGATTATTTTTAATTTTATTCGTAGAGTTTATAATTTTCGTTTATAGCTCTTAATTATATTTGCAAAAGCAAACCACTAAAAAGGTTTGGACAGCTCAACAATAATTATAGAATGACTTTCAAAACTTATTTTAAAAATCTAGCCACAAAAAAAAATTGGAGGCAAATGAGCCAACTTTAAAAAATAAATACTCAAACAAAAAACTTAATTTCCCAAAACTTTTATTAACCACAAAAAAATTAAGGCAACTTAACTTTTCACATTCGTAGTTTAAAAAAACAAAATGCGTAAATAAACCACAAATCCTGCAAAAAGGTAAAACTTTAAGCAGTCAAGCTACAGCTTAAGTGACTTTTTTATCTGTAAAAGTAAACCCCACGATAGCTAAAGGCTTTTAAGTGTCACAGAGCCAGATAACTCAACGGTGAATAAGTAACGATAGCTAAGCCAAAGCAGATAAGTAGGTCCTATGTAAAACTTTTTATACTGTGGCAAAGGTTCGAAATTCGAATTTACGCGCCAAGGTCGACGTGAAACTTAGTAAAATATTCCCTGACCGTCCGCGGGAATGAGATAGACGGTAATAATTTATATCCTTCTCTCTTCTTTTTTGTGCAATTTCGCATAAAGTAGATACTTGGTGAAGCTTTGAATTTAGCAGGTTCTAGTTTTAGTGTTCGAATTTTATGAAGTGAAAATTTTATATTCGTTTTATTATTCACGACGGTTTCGTCTTTGTGTTAAGGTCCAGTAGTTTTAGTTCTTTGACAATGTAGGTACAAGTTGTCAAATAGTTTATTTAAATTTTAATATGCGGTAACAAAATAGTAGAAATAATAAAAGGGGAAATGGTGAAAATCCATCTACGCTGCGCTAGATTGAATACATTTGTTTCTATGAAATTAAGTTTAATTTGGTTTCGTTTATTTTTTACATGTTTTGTTTATTTTGTAACCGCAATTAGCCACGCGCTTTCTCTACAATTTGACTTTTTTCGACTTAAAAAGTAGCCCATATTAATCCAAGATCTAAAGCTATCTCAAATCTAAAATTTAAACAATTGAATCCAAGTTAGCTTGAAGATGTAACAAGCACATCAAACAAACAATTCACAAACTTTCGCATTAGAACATTACATTTTCCATTGTAAAATCCGACATTTCAACCAGCCTCATTGGATTCTATTCTAACCCTAAAAGCTTCTTGAAGTCTTTCTCCAATTAAAATCTGAAGTCACTACAATAAAGCAATTTTCCCGCTTCTAACAATTTCCTAATCTAACCTCATTTTCTTATTTCTTTTAAAAAGATTAGACAAAAGAGCAAGGAGGTGAGTTAACAAAGCCGGGCGTAAGACTTTTCAACGAGCGTTTTCATAGAACTGAATATTTTCTGATCTTAAGAGGGAGATAGACGATCGTTGGTCATCTCTTTCGCGCATTTTGATATTTTTGAAGATTTAAATCACTGAATAAAAAAACATAGATAGAATATCATTTTAAAAAGTGTTTACGATTTCTTTTAATGGCAGTATTCAGTTTAAAAAACACTGTTCTTTGTAAATCTCCCACAAATCGATTAATCGAAACCAAAACTAAAATTTTGAATTATTTTTTATCCCTTACATAATATGCAAAGCGAGAAAGAGACAGCAGAACACCGTTCATCTCTGCCTTAACAGATTTTGCCTCGTAGCACTCAATACGTTCTTAATCTTACTCGAGCTGGTTTCTAAGCGAGCTGCATTCTTATCAGTGCTGCTTTTAACAGCTTTCCATTATAGTGAACTAGCTGTGTTCTCCGGTTTGAACCGCTTTCCGAATCGTTCATTGAGAAAACAAGATATGAAAAAAAATGCACACAGGTTTACCAAACAGCTTAACCGGAAAGTGGTTCAAAATTCAGTAGCAAAAAAAATTCATTCAAAATTGTCATCGCAGTTTTTTTTTTTTAATTTATTCAGTGTACACAGTAATTTTTCAATTTTTACTTATTGCAACAAGAATCCACTAAAAGTTTGTCGCGATGTTACACAGGTACCTATTAATCAAAGAGGTCAATCGGACATCGGGAAGTCGTTACAAATGTAGTTGCAAGATGTGACCCATTTTGACAAGGCAGTTTTTTTGTGAAAAAGTTCAATAGTTTGAAACGAATGAAACTATATTAGTTAGTGCGTTTCTTTATGATCTTAATCTACATAACAATGGACCATGCTCTATTATTAGAACGCTCATCTAGCTGCATGTGGCCCGCGCCCGCACACAAATACTAGTCTTTTAATATTTTTATGCGATCTCGGCACTATCTTTGCGCGCTGTTCCTCGTATCTTCTAAGAAAAAATTGACCGTCGCGTATTCTGAATTTAAAGTAGCGTTTGCGTATTCCAAATACAAAACTAGCGTTGCGTCGTTTCATTTCGAATTTAGAATACGGTCATGTTCTCACGATTTTTTAGTAATGTTGGGCGTCATGCCTACGCTTTGTTTCTTTTGGAAGCTATGAGTTTATTATATTTTATAACTTACTCTTTTTAATTCGGTCTTACAAACAGAGACAACGGCACATAAAGTGTTGTTCAATAATACTCTCCAAATAGTTTGACATCGATATTCGATATGTACCAATAAATACTGGCAACATAACAAAATCAGAAAGAAAAAAACATTCGAAAATTCAAATTCAAACGCCACCGCTACAAAGTTTACAAAAGTAGAAATAGAATTTTATTACAGGGACTGTATTGTAATTACGCTAATTCGGGAAAGTTCGAAATTGTCCGGAAAAGACCGAAGGGAAGCATTTTTGACCCGAATGTTTGTTCGGTTTTGCTACGAAACTGGGCCGCAGATAAAAACTTGAATAATTAAGGTTTGATTAGATTTCCTTGCTTAATTTGGGATACGTGTTTATTCTGCCCCAATTATCAACTTCATTAAAATTATACGGTATCGTATGTTTTACGAATCGGTTTGTTTAAATTAAGAATCTTATGTTTATACCTAAGGTAGGTATAACTTGTATTATATTTCTGACAATGTACTTTATATAATTACCCGTTAATTAAACCACAAGAAAACGCTGGTTGTACTGGTTTTGTTGTTTGGTGTAGAGCCAGGAAATTAAGATAAGTATTGTGAATTTCAAGTTCCGGACAACTGGTTTATATCACAAATCTCCCTTAGCGGGGAAGGAATTAAAAAAATCTAGAATTCACTTTTATAATACTTTATGAAATCGTCTGGATTGATCAGCCATATTCAGTGCAACTACTATTTACCTTTACAAAATCTAAATCTCCTTAATACGTACGTTTTGACATCACCATTTTTCTACCCTTTTCCCACTCATATGGGGTCGGTAAAGTACTTGCTTACGCTCTCTGAATTCGTCCCTCTCATCCGTCATGTTTGAATTTTGACGTATTTGCCCAATCTAATTTCCCGCCGTATAACAAATTAAAAATACACACCAGGAAATCGGTGAAAAAACACAGAAGCCATACAAAGCAAAAACGAGGGAAGCTTATTTTTATTATTCTCTTCATACCAGAGGCATTTTTTTGTTCGTGCCATACATCAAAGACACGTCAAACGCTTTACTGGGCGGAGTCGGAGTAATGTGTCTTCCTTTCCTTTTGTTTATAGAAAAATGGGTAATAACGTGTTTTCCTTATTTCAGTTATGTGCCGGTGACATTATTGTAATGTAGTGGAAATGTGATTTTTCGAGTTATGTAGTTTTGTTTCGTAATAAGGAAGAGAATTATTACCTCTCCATTTATTAGGGTCCTGGATATTTTTTTCATATACCGGTTGCAATTTCCCGTTCGTTCAGTTTCCGGTACTATTTATTTATGTTTGTGGTTTTCAATAGTAAGACAAGAAGTCGTTTAACTCATAAATGCATGAATATTCAATTTTATTAACTACTAGCTGACCCTTGCCCACTTCGTTGGGCATAATGTTAATTAAACCCGAAGCCATCGCGCGCCGTCCGGACCGTTTTTTCTCCGATTCACTTTGCAAAACGGACTACCACGTAAAAGCCTTTTTATTTTTCGGTTTTTTATATAACCTATGACACTATGCAATAATGTGGCTTTCTATTGGTGAAAGAATTTTTAAAATCGGTTCAGTAGATCCCGAGATTACCCCTTACAATTTAACAAATATACAAACACACAAACTTTACTTCTTTATAATATTAAGTATAGATAATATTTCTATGATATATAATATTATGTCTAGTTATACTCTTACTTGTACGTGGAATAATACCTTCTCAGAAATAGAAAAAAGGAAGATTTTATTTCGTTGTGCATTGAAAGATCTTTCTTCGTTATTTAAAACTAAGTACAAGGATCGTAGCAAGTGGAGGGATGTAGTCTCTGCCTACCCCAATAGGAAAGAGGCGTGATAATATGTATGTATGTATGTACAAGTACAAGCTAGATACAGTTTACACAAATAACTTAAAATTAAGTTAATGTAAACAAATACAGGGAATAATGTAAATCTGTCCAATGTAAAGGGAAGAGGGTCCAAGAAGAGAAATCCATTTCCACAGTTCTTGTTTTCAGTTACAACACCAACCCGTAAATAACCTAAACTAATTAAACTTGTTTACACTGAACACATGGTAAAGTGTTTAGCCGTGTTTTTACACTTTTATATCTTTTCTTGCATTTTACGAGTTTTCTGAGATAGGCAGTTTTCCGGGTGGCTACCGGTTACTAGGAAAGAGTTTTAAAGTAAGCTGAACTATTTAAGGATAAACGAGGTCGTTTAAGATTTTTTTATTGATATGCGTATTTTTTTTTTTTTTTCTGTGGTCGAGTTAGGGTAGTTTATTTGTAAGGTAGATAAGTACTGAAGAAAAAGATAAAATTGGTAAACAAATGTGGATATTATTCTTGAGTGTGTAATTAAGTAATGCTGAATAGTTAGTTGAAAATGAAATACTAATTTATAACTGTTATGTCTTATTATATTTTCTATCATAAATTAATTTGTAAGATAAATTATGTTTAATAATAATTGTTATTTAAAATAATATCTACATGTATATTAGGCCCAAGTTTGCAGGCTTTTTAAGACAGATCTAAATTTTCTAAAACTATTGGTATCCTTGTCCAATGGCTTGCAATGATAAAGACAGATATATTTTTAGTTAGTTTAGATCTGTCTTAAAATGCCTTCAAACTTGGGCCCATTAACAATGTAAATTGTATTAAAATTATGCTTACATTTTCTTAATTTAAGTATTACTATAAAGCAGATTCTTTAAGATACTCGAAACTAGCTGACCCGGCAAACGTTGTTTTGCCATAAAATAAAAATTATTTCTAGTGACCATTAAAAAATAGGAGTTGGTGATAGAAGGGTAAGCCACATTATAAAAAATAAAAAATTTGTCCAAAAAATAAAAATAAATGTTAGGGGTGGACAACCCTTATCACTTAGGGGTATGAAAAATAGATAGTAGCCGATTCTCAGACTTACTGAATATGCATATAAAATTTCATCAAAATTGGTCAAGCCGTTTCGAAGGAGTACGGGAACGAACATTGTGACACGAGAATTTTATATGGCCTCAAGTAGGTACTAAAATAACTCATCAAATAAACTTTTGAAATTATCAATATATATAAAAGTGAAGGTCGTGACTGACTGACAGATCAACGCACAGCCTAAACCGCTTAAGCTACAAACTTCAAATTTGGACAAAAGTTTTATATCAAAAAGCGGACGCACACTAAGAAAGGAATTTGCCCAATTCAACCCTTAAGAGGGTGAAAAGGGGTGTTAAAGTTTGTATGAAAATTTTTTTTTTCTTTATGCTACGATTATCAAACTTTGCGAATATACTAAAGTTAAAAAAATAATTGACACCTATTTCAACATTTTTTAAAAATCAACCCCTAAAGGGGTGAAACGGAGCAATAAAGTTTGTATGAAGATTTTTTTTTTAATGCTGTGGTTATGAAACTTTGCAAATATACTAAGCTTAAGAAAATAATTGACACTTATTTTTTTGTTATTTGAAAATCAACCCCTAAAGGGGTGAAACGGAGTATTGAAGTTTGTATGGAGATTTTTTTTTTGATACTGTGGCTACGAAACTTTGCAGATATACTAAGCTAAAAAAAATTATTGACACTTATTTTTTTGTTTTCTGAAAATCAACCCCTAAAAGGGTTAAACGGAGTGTTGAAGTTTGTATAAAATTATTTTTTTTCCTAATACTTCGATTATTTAACTTTGCTATTGTAATAAGCTAAAAAAAATATTAGATACCTGTTTCATTATTTTTTGAAAATCCACCCCTGAAAGGGTTAAACAGATAAAAGTGAATGTCGAGACTGACTGACAGATCAACGCACAGCCTAAACCGCTTAAGCTACAAACGTCAAATTTGGACAAAAGTTTTATATTAAAAAGCGGACGCACACTAAGAAAGGAATTTTCCCAATTCAACCCCTAAGGGGGTGAAAAGGGGTGTTTAAGTTTGTATGAAAAAAATATTTTTCTTAATGCTACGATTATTAAACTTTGCGAATATACTAAAGTTAAAGAAATAATCGACACCTTTTTCATCATTTTTGAAAATCAACCCCTAAAGGGGTGAAACGAAGTATTGAAGTTTGTATAGAGATTTTTTATTTGATGCCGTGGTTACGAAACTTTGCAAATATAATAAACTAAAAAAATAATGGACACTTATTTTTTTGTTTTTTGAAAATCAACCCCTAAAGGGGTTAAACGGAGTGTTGAAGTTTGCATGATTTTTTTTTCCTAATACTACGATTATTTAACATTGCAATTGTACTAAGCTAAAAGAAATATTAGATACCGGTTTCATTATTTTTTGAAAATCAACCCCTAAAAGGGTTAAACAGATACAAGTGAATGTCTAGACTGACTGACAGATCAACGCAAAGCCAAAACCGCTTAAGCTACTAACGTCAAATTTAGACAAAAGTTTTATACCAAAAAGCGGACGCACACTACGAAAGGAATTTTCCCAATTCAACCCCTAAGGGGGTGAAAAGGGGTGTTTAAGTTTGTATGAAAAAAATATTTTTCTTAATGTTACGATTATTAAACTTTGCGAATATACTAAAGTTAAAGAAATAATCGACACCTATTTCATCATTCATTTTTGAAAAATCAACCCCTAAAGGGGTGAAACGGAATATTGAAGTTTGTATGAAGAATTTTTTTTTGATGCTTTGATTACGAAACTTTGCAAATATTCTAAACTCAAAAAAATAATTGACGCTTAATTTTTTTTTATTCAACCCCTAAATGGGTTAAACAGAGTGTTGAAGTTTGTATCAAAATATTTTTTTCTCAATACTACGATTACTTAACTTTGCAAATGTACTAAGCTAAAAAAATACTATGTATCTGTTTCATAGTTTTTTTTTAAATCAACCCTTAAAGGGGTGAAACGGGGTATTAAAGTTTGTTTGGAAATATTTTTTTCTTAATGCTACGATTATTTAACTTTGCAAATGTACTAAACTAAAGAAAATAATAGATACCTGTTTCATTATTTTTGGAAAATCAACCCCTAAAGGGGCGTGGTAAATATAGTACAGAGAGAGAATTGTAATGACTCACTGACAGACAACGCACAGCCTAAACCGCTGGTCGAAGAAATTTGAAATATGGAGGGTGTGTTTGTCTTGATGAGTAAACGTGAACCAAGAAAGATTTTTTGAAATTCAACCTCTTAGGGGTGCAATAGGGTGTTAAAGTTAGTATGGAGAAGCATTGTTTTTAGACGCCTCGGTATTGAAACTTTACAATAATACGAAGCTTAAAAGAATAACGAACACCAATTTCACCATTTTTGGAAAATCAACCCCTGTGGGGGTGAAATGGCGTGGTAAACATAGTACGGAGAAATAATTTGTTTTGATGCTAACTCAATGAAACTTTACAGATGTACTAAACTTAAGGCAGGTAAACAACATTCTGAAAAAATTTAAAACCTTCGGAAAGTCCAATCCTCGAGGTGGAACTGCTAATTATCTCGAAAACTAAAAACATTTTTACCAAAGCGCTGAGACTAAAAAGTCACCAAAACCTCGGACCTTTCTGGAGCCATTAAAATAACGTTAAAAAATGGCCGCCATACAAACTTTGAGGGCCTATATCTCCGAAACGGTTGAAGATGGGTGGGTGTTTGACTAAATGTCATCGGAGTTAGCTACTTGATGGTGGCGGCGAAAATCCAAATGATTCAAAATGGCCGCCATTTTTCTAAATGATTCGAGGGGGCTGATTTATTTCATCCGGGGGTTTTTTGGGGTCCCATGCTTCAATTTTGTGACGCTTTTTACATGCTCTCAAAAAAGAAGGGTTAAATTAATTATTGGTTCCCGAGGTATAGTCCACGCGGGCGAAGCCGTGGGCGGAAGCTAGTTATATTATAAATCTCAATTAATCCAAAACTTTCCATTAAAATTGTCCAATAAATCAGTACAATTAAACGGTCCGTCAATTAAACGTTGTTTTAATAATCGCCGGTTGAACCAAAAGTTATAGGGCTCGGTTAAATTTAACAACCGGTTTAACTCTTTAACTGCGATAGTAAAACGGAATTAGCTGAAACAACTATCCTTTACCGCCGTTAAAAGTTTATTGCCCTCTAAAAAAAGAAAAAAAACGATTAAAACATCCTGTGTTCGAAAAAAAAAGAAAAATAATTGTATGGGAATGCGTTCGAAAAAGATTGTATTTGTTTGACATTTTATTTAGAGAAAAAGAAAAAAACTTATTTTCAAGTTATTTCGGATGAGTATGAAATTGAAGCAATATAATTATTTCATATGTAAGTCATAAGAATGTCTTTAAGTCACGAGTGAATCGGTTACTTCTATCTAAGGCAAGCGTGCTACATCATAGACCGCATTAATGTTCACCATCAATCGAAATGGCGGTCAAACACAAGCCTACCAATGACAAATCGCCAGTTACGGTCACTATGAGACGCCAATGGGAAACCAAAAATCCCCATTAACTGGGAATGATAATGGGGATTTTTGGAATAACCCAATAAAAATAAGGGAAGGTAGAGTAGGTATACTAAAAATTAATAAAAGTTTGCCAATAATTTCCATCTAAGGGTATGTTGATTAAAAATGTCCGACATGCCTCATAGAATTTGCACCTTTACCAAAAAATTAAAAAAAAAAGTTTAAAAAGTTTCCATGATTGCTTTTTAATTTCGGCCTTCGTCAATGGGATCAAAGAGTTAGGATCGGAGTTTTAAGATTCTTTTAAATATTAAACTGAAAAATAATTTCGAGTTTTAGACATCAAAGCGTGAGTAAACTTCCATCTTTTGATTATGGCCGGCTTGATTAAAGGGATCAGACTGAGCAAACGCAACCCTTAGTTATTAATTTAATTTTCTTAAAATTTCTAACACAGATAATATTTACAAAGGATTTTCTTCGTGGAACAGAAAGAAACGAAAAATAAAAAGGAAGATAGGTGGTACCTTTTATTACATTTCTAACTTCAAAGCATCAAAGACATATATTTGTTTTATTCAAGCAAGTAAGTACCTACCAGAAAAAATTACAAAAATCTGTTTCTAGAAGTTTTTTTTAAATTCTGGTTACACAAGACTTACGTATTACCTAATCCCATATCAAAAACAAAAGCTAATTCCGGCTCCACACGACATGTGTATTTAGCCAGCTCTAAAAGCTCTCTACCCATTTTAAATCATCTAAAAACGATCAAAAGCTTTATAGACCATTCCAGTAATTCATAGACAATTTATTTATTTACCTTACTTCCTCACCACTTACGCGCGTAAAAACACACTTCCCCTCTCTAAAAATAGTTTGTAACATCTTGAACGGAATAAGTTTATCCCAAGTTACTTCCTTGCTTTTATAACTATCCCACTTTGGCACCGGAGTTAAAGGGTTAACTTTTTGGATATGACTTTTTTTTAAATAAATACACTCGTAGTTTTTTTTTGTTTGTGGTAATAAGTAGGTAAGTAAGCAAGTCGTAAATTATTTAGCTTGGCTTTCTTAAAACTGATATAAACAGCGGTTTTACAGAAATAATTACGATTTTGTACTTGGATTAACAAAAAAAAATCAAAAAAATCATTACTCATACCGCGTAATGAACCCTTAAGGAATATATTTTATTGACTAATTAAACAGTTCTAAAATTAGGTACAAAAACATGTTTATACCGTCATTTATTTTATTTAAGCCTTTTATTGCTGATAACCAAACATTTTTACTTATTATCTATAACATAGTATTAACGATTATTGTTTTTATGTGTCGTGATCAGCGTGTCCTGTGACACATAGGCCTCTTCCAGCCTTTTCCGCTCCTTCCTGTCGCTAGTCTTTCTTGGCCAAATTGCTCTACCAATGTTTTTTATGTCATCCATCCGTCTTTTAAACCGTTGTATATAGAGGCAGAAGGTACTAGGTAATTAGTCTCGACAGTAAGAAGAAAAGTAGTAAATTTTAGCATTTACTTTTTTCATTAACCGACTTCAAAAAAGGAGGAGGTTATCAATTCGACTGTATGTTTTTTTTAAATTTTTTTTTTATGTTTGTTACCTCATAACTTTTGACTGGGTGAATCGATTTTGATGATTCTTTTTTTATTAGAAAGCTGACGCTTCCCATTTAGTCCAGTTCTGATAATGGTATCTATGAGAAAACTATATAAGTCTTAAATTTGCATTAAGTACGTGCGCGACAAATAGATGAATAACTCAATAGTCGGTCTTTTGAAGTCGGTTTTTGTTTTTTGTTTTGTAAAACTAATGTTCTTGTTAATATTTAACGTTCAAATATCACGGGACAAACAAAACGCGAGGCTTTTAGCTCAAATCCTCCGAACCTCCTAAACTACTTACGAATATTACTTTGGTTATAGAAAATAATGAAATTCGCCAACTTCGTTATCTTTCTAAAGCAGATTTCAGAGAATTCCACCCAGGGGAACACTAAAACTTTTACAAGACTGTGTTTTTGAACGAAATTAATTTTTCATTTAGCACCGACGACAATTTCTTTGAAATTTATGATGTTAAACGTTAATAAAATATTTTGTTGAAATGCGACTAAATTGTGACGTAAAATTTAATTTCATTGCATAACTACTGCGAAGTTTTAATTAAGAAGTCTTAGAATATTCAAGCAAGCTTCTAATTAATGTTTAACACTAACGTATTGAATATCTCGTGCATTATTAAACTTAAAATTAAACCTGAGCCAAGTTTAAAAAGTCAACTGTCAAACTCAAAACAAGTGTCAATCTTGTTTGTGTTTCATTGGTTTCATGGCGCTCGCTGTTTTAAATTTTTCGTAGGGATGGTTTAACTAAGAGTTTTGACAATACCTGTATTCCAAGAATATCACAAACTCTTACGTCATCTTGCTTTGTAAAATGAAAGAGCGAAATCTTTGGCTGAAATACTGTCAAATATCAGAGCAATATGTCAAACAATATCTTCATACAGATTCAGAGCAGAAGTAGCGAAATAAACTTATTTATTATATTACAAAAGCTCCATAGGAATTGTAGTAACTTCTTAATTCATTTCAACACAAAACACTCCAAAAAGTGACATTTTCAGTCTCGCACTTTACTGTCACGTTCTGTTTTACGCGACTCACGCACGCGTCACATCACAATTCGTTGAAAAGCGTATCTTAAGACATGAAAACTGGAACGTTCTGTATGTATGTTAATTACCAAACTTGTAGAACTGGGACCGCAATGGGATACGAAAAGATCTCAAGATATTTCGGGTGTGTCTGTATAAACCCTTTGCTCTCTTGGCTTTTATTTCAGACAGCATGTACGTTCCATTGTTTGATTTTAATGTTTGGCGCAATGCTGCTGGTTTTGGTTAATAAAGTTCGAAGTTTCACATATTTGCTGTCAAAGTTCTTTAAATGTCATTGTTAATTTGACACTGGCTGTCATATTTAGTAAGTGAAGGAAGGTTTAAAGCCAATAAATATTTAAAGAAAATCACAAATAAACACCTTCAGATTGCAACCAAATGATAACTAATGTTTTTTTTGGTCAGGAAATACAATGATGGCTATCACAACTACATAAGGCATTATCATAGTTTGGCAAATGTAGTGAACTTGAACTACCTACACATATAGTATAAGTACTTAATCTGTTCTTTGGCAGAAGGCTAAATATAATTCAGGGTCATGGCCAACAAAACAAAAAATCTCCTGAGATGTTTTTCTAAAAAAAAATGTGGAAAGGGTCGGTAAGCACATTAATCTTGTTATTTTTACGTTTCCCTTTCGCCATCAATACAAGGAAAGGGGAATGGGATGATAAATCATATCCTTACTTCGGCGATTATTTTATTTGTGGCAATTTGTCCAATTATTGGTCTATTCATGATTTTTGTTTACAATGGAAAATAATGTTCCGACAATTTTATTTTGTCACAATCATAGTACAATTTCAATTTCTAACAATCCTTACATTATAGTATATTTTGGTTGGTTTTTGTTTAAAAGAGTAAATAATCGTAGCACTACCAAGTACGTAAATTCGTTACATTATATATTTGACCGCAGCTTTGCTTAACATCAGGCTAAATCAAAATCAAACCGCAAGCCTATTCCAAAAAAAAGTACGAGGTTAAAATACAGATAACATTTCAAAAGAAAAAAAAACGGAGAGAAGTTGACGGGTAATAACACTTGTAAGTGGATAAGAGACAGGAGTACGACACTGTAAGTATAAATAGATGTTAAACTCTTACGTAAGCACCTATACCGAAACTACCCAGAACTCTGAAGTTTATTATTATGTAGATAATGCTGCCTATCTCATCGCATTATGTAAACAAGCGCTTCCCAGGAAACGTTAGGTACATTCACACCACCATTATTTGTAACTACTCTCTGCTAGAATGAAATTTTGTCTCAAACAAAAACGTTGAAACTGTCGCTGCAATCGTCTACATTTTTGTTGTATTAGACTCAACATAACAAAAGTAATAATTACTGCACGTAATTGTAGTCTAATTTTCCAACGAAGATTTTCTTTTGCTCTTAAAAGTCATAGCAACAAAATAGCTTTGGAAACGAGCACGAAAAGCTCTTGTTGAAATATGCAGCTTATTCAAGTTTAGTTCCGCTACTCGCCCAGAGATGGCGCTAGCAGTCGCGTGGCGCGCCTGCCATTGTGCGTTCTCAAGATTCGTTCTTAGTAATTTTATTACACAACAAATATATAGCATAATAGAGCTCCCAAATTGAATTACCTCACAAAAATTATTCTTATATCCCTAAGCGCGTTTCCAAAGACCACGTAGGCAAACACAAAGGTGCTTAATGTAATATCTCCGAAATTGCGCTTGAAATGTTTGGCTTGAGAATATTATTGGGAATTTAATATGATACATGATAGGTACACAGATTAATTTTGCCAACGTCTGTTACAAGTGTTTACCAAAAGCTTTGTCGATTCAATTGAAATTGAAATTTAGCCATGTGATTGGATATTGGATATTAGATTTGTAAATCTACTTGAATACGAGTTATTAACGCAGCCATTTGAGTCTTGAATCAATTGAATGTAGAATTCGTGATTAGCAAGCATGAAGGTAAATTACATGTACCTCTAGAGTATTCTAGAGGTTACAATTCAGACATTGCGTCCCCCTATGTTACATATTCACATTTCTACTAAATGTGTCGCATAGTATTGTTAATATAGTCCTATATTACGGGTGAGATGTCCTACGTCTGTGTGTGCGACATTTGTCGGAAACCTCTGAGTTTCTACAGTTTAATACTGCGACACGTACTTCGATAACATCAACTCATTGCTTTGACGGAAAAAAAATCGACAAGTTTTCTTTAACTGAGTTCCCTACGTACACCGTGGAATCCTGGAATCGGCACCATTTCAATTGTTCTTCGTTCTATCCTTACGAAAACATATTAACTAGTACAGTTAGGTACTTATTCTGTGGTAACAGCCTAAAATCTAAGTTTAAATGTTAATAAACATTCGTAAATATGGCGTCCGCAAAAGCCAGATATAGCCCAACAAATTCTTACCGAATAAAACTAAAATGAGCCGTTCCAAAAGGAATACTGGAGTCGTGCTTGGAAGTCACGTCCCCTTAATTTAGTTCGCCACGGTTTGTCGGGCCACTTTCTAAAAAAAAGCACTTTAAAAATTGATTTATCGAAAATATTGGAAGTAAAATTAGAGTTTTCATTTTAGAATTAAGAAGTAGGGATGTCTGTTACGGTTTTTGAACTTTCGGCCTTTTTCGGCTCGGCAGCTTTATATTCTTTCGGCGTTTTATTAAAATGTTATGTTTATTCATCTCTAGACGATCGTTTAATATCCAGTATTAGAATAAAGATCTACGATATTAAAAATAAGTACAAAAGACTGAAATTAATCTTCCTTTCAAATTTTCAGACGAATTGCCAAGGAACAGTAAATTTCTGAATTTGGGTTTAACAACTGACCTATTTGACGAATTTGTGTTCAATATCCGTATCTACGCTGCTTGAGAGATACCTTGTTAACTGTGCTATTATAGTTTATTAAAGCCGGGTTTATTAAATCGTTTTGCGAAATAGTTAATTAAATTTTATTTTTTTTTTAATTTTAACAAAATGTAGTTTTTGGTTTTGACTACCTACATTGAATTTTATAAAAAATTTAATTTTTGGTTTTGACTACATTAAATTTTATCAAAATTTTAATTTTTGGTTTTGGCTACATTCAATTTTATCAAAATTTTATTTTCGTCTTGCCTATTTTCGTGAACTTATTTTTTTTGATAATTATTACAATAGTTTTAAGCCCTGCACGAATCCTAAAGAACATATTTATCACTATTATAATAGTTTATCGCTTTTATGCCATTGCTGAATATAAGTCCCTCTCCAGCGATTTTACAGTAATATCATTTCACAGCAACTAATAAAGCGCGTCGCAAGACGAAATAGACAGAATGAAGATTTTAAATTAAAACAGGATATCGTGTTTTAAAATGAAGATTAGTTGAGTTGTTTATGAAGTCTTTATAGCTAGATATAATCTCAATCATTAGACAGGATGCCGATATTGATGCTGGAATTGGTTTCTAAGATGTTTTATTTTACTTTTATGTTTTAATCTAAGAGGTTTTAATACTAAAACTTATTTGTGTCAATTCTTATTTATGTTTACAGATTATATTTTATACATAATATTTAGATATAATATGATATTTATATGAAATTACATTACGTGACGTTTAACAACATCGATGCGGCGTTTGCTTTTATTTTCGTTTTAGAAAGAGATACAAGTTTTAGTCTATAAATGATTTCAGTATTGTCACTTCTATATTAGTTTCTGAGTAGATATAGGATTCTCACTTTTATTACAATCTATTCTTGAAGGAATCGTATATTTGATCCGGATAAAATGAAGTGTTTCAGAAAAGTTAGTTCTATTTTTGCTTATGCAATATGCATACTTTAATCCTTAAAACTGTTTTTAACAGCGTTTCAGTGGAAACAACCACCCATTACTTCAAAATATTAAGATGTTTCCACTTAAAGCTGTTATGAAGTCGTGTGGGAGGAACCCACTCACACCTACACACCTTTCGGCTTAATAATAGTGTTATTTAATTAGAAACCCCTCGTTAGTTAAGTTTCAGTAATTCCATCTCGGATTTCAGGTGGGACGAAGTCTCCCGAGAAAAATGCCGTGTCGCCCGAACACTGTCTTGAGATAGTGGGCACCATTTTACAGTCCCCCCGGGGCACAGTTACTATACAATGTACAACAAACGCTCGGAATTTCATTCTCATTACAAAGGACAAACGCCCGGCATTACAGTAAACTTGAATTAGGGACGACAAATCTGCTAGTTATGTTTAGAAAGGATAACTTTGTCAAACCTTACCCGTAACTTAGTTTGAACGTTTAAGTCCCACGGTATTTTAAGTTGAATCCCTTCGGACATGGATAGCCGAATTAGTCTTGTCAATATGGACATTTTCAATTTGCGCTTTATCGAAACTATTGGTAACCAGCGGGGTATCATTTGCTTAGAAACCGCTCGTATTTCAGGACTTAAAAAACCCGAGGAATATAGCCTCGTTTCGTTCGTAGAATTTCCAACCATTAAACAGTTTGAGAACCAAATACACACAAACTTTGCCATTTACAGTATCAATGTGTTAGGAGTTTCAGTTAATTTAGCTCATCCGCCCGGAATTTGATTATGAGCAATAAAATATGATTTAGATTTGGATCTATCAACTGTTGTTTTGATAGGATTGTTTGATTTACTCGTATGTAATGTTCGTATTCGCGAATCGTTAGCATTAATTTAGTGTTCTAGATTATTGGCATGTTATGTTAGTATGAGTTCTGTTTGTTTAGTGATTTTGACTTTCAACGAATAATATTTGTAAAAAGGTTTTTGTGTTACAATTGGCTTGTGTTTGGTTTTTTACTTGTTCCAGAAGAGATTCTCTTGTTTTACAAATGGGTCTTTTTGATGTGAAGGTTTTCTTTTAATATTGGTTTTATGTATCTCTGTTATTAAAGGTTTAGTTAGTTTAGTTTATTGCTCTATTAAATTTCTGATGCTCTAATAAATGTCTTTCTCACTTTTTTTCCTTTACATGAAATTTGAAGGTTTTAAGCATTAGTCGCAAAATCAGTCCGCAAATATAGTAATATTAATGTATTTATGTTTCAATCCTGTCCACATTTCGCGACCACTATTTAAACCTCAGCCACCTTGCAAAACGAACTCACTGATGCATCAAAATTACGGAACTGCAATTTACTTTAAGTATTCATTATTGCCCCATTCATTTTTATCATCGTCGTTTCGATTTCAAAACCATAATAAACTTTAATGTTGTATGTAAATATATTTAAATATGTTGAATTTTTGTGTGGTCCTACGCTTTCTAGCGTGAGATATTTAATGAACTACGTTCTAATTGACGTGGAGGACCGGGTAGCGGTAATAATGTCAAGTTAACTGAATTTGTGGGCTCTATACTGGAAGATCTATTTAGATTTTAGTATAACGCTCTATGCGGGCCTTCCTTTGCGTTATCTTCTTATTTATGCCCTTTTTAGGCTCAAATTTTAGTGATTGAATTATGTTTTAAATCTTCCTGTTCTTTTTTTGTTTTTCCTTTTTCTAGATTCGGGTTTGTTTTTATTTTGTTTTAAAGTTTGTCTTTTGAATTTCACAATTTTCTCGTTTGTAATTTTAGGGATTGGCTTTACGGTTTTGTCTCAGGTTTTTAAGCTTTATTTTAAACGAGTCGATAACTTGATTTTATTTTCATAAAATCAAGTTTGTGATTTATCTGAATGAAATTGTCAGTTAATTTATTAAAAATAATTGTATATTTATCAGTTAGCCTACTTCCTTTATTAGGCTTGAAATATGAATCATAAATTTATATAACTTGAGTTGCATCACGATTACCATTAATCGTTGCACTGTCATAATTACTTATGGATGCAAATGAGGCTCCATAAATCTTCGAGATAACCCAGTCACGACTACAACGAACTACAGAGATGGCCAATAATAAACACTGTACTCACCTAAAACTACTAATATAAAACACAAACTAATGTACAAGATCATCAGGAATCTTTGGTAACTAATAACCTAATATTTTTATCACACACAAATACGGCAATCATCTACGCGATTGCCGAAATTTCATATCACAGTACACATCACTAACTACACTAAGTTGGCCGCACTGCGATCCCATCAGGCCCTCACTGTATTACGAGCACATATTTTTTGTGGACCCGATTGCATTCGGCACCACAACTTTTTCTTCACAACTTAAAGTTTCGGTCATCGTACGTTTCCGGCACTCGCGCGATAGTTATCGTCACTTCCCATCACTATAGTTTTGTCGGAAATTTCGATTCGAATTTTGAATCGATTTGAGTCACTTTTATTCGTTATAGCGTTTGTTGTCCGATAGTTTTTGAAGAGCGTCGGGCGGCGGTCCGTCACGCACGACGGTCGGGACGCAACTGGCGTGAAGTTAGCTGGTGTGAAGTGAAGAATGCGCTGCGCATCGTTGGCACACCGGCCGCTCTCGACTCGAACCCCGTCCGAAATGAAGAGGCGTTCTTGAGTACCTAATTTACAATAATCCGATGCGTCCCGAACTTCCCCGGCTAACATAACCAGACTGACGGCCGTGCATTGTCGGTGGCGTCGCCCTCAGGCTTGCCGCTTGCTTGTTCCAAATCGTATTCTGTACGTTTTCGGAACAATCTTTGTGTTCCATCTCTTTCTATAAAGCTTTCGAAAGGAGAAAAAAAACAGGTAAACGCTCCGAGGCCTACGGAGTGCAATGTAAAGTTATGATGGTTTCGAAACTTTGGATTTTATATTCCGTGTCGCGTTTCCAATTTAACGCATTTTAAAGTAGAATTCGAATTGAGCAATGGCTGATCGGAACGGAGATAATATTTCAGCGAGGGTTCAAACTTTATTGTAGAGTTTTGGACAAGGAATGTAGAGCAACAACCTCATTAGACATGACTTGGCAAACGTGAGGGTAATCACCACGGGGACATTGTAAATAGCTTCTGCTCTCCTTTACAATCAAGTCTTTATTACAAAATGTAGCGCTAAGCTTGTCTGAACAGATAAACAACGCTAAACAATCTTTAACTGGGCCAGTTTTTGGGATGGGAGACAGCCTGACAACGATTGGTATTTACAACAAGGCACAGACATTCAGTAAGCATGTTAACAGTACATCCCGGTTGTCTAGAACATATGCTTTTATATTATATGTTGTTCATTTTTATCACGCCTATTTTTGATATATTATGTATGTATATTTCGTCCACATTTATTTCGGTGGTCTTAAAGTCACAATTATTTTTTCCCTTTTATTTTATGCTATTGAGTGACGAGACGAGCAAACCGCTCGCCTGATGTTCAACGTCACGTTTCTCCAAAACAGGTCTGCGTCACCCAGAATTTTGTATTTTTAAACCACAAACACCTACGTATTTTTTAACTCGAGGGCTAACTACGTAGCCTGCCGCCAGGCATCAATCATAGCTTTAATTACGTCTATTGTACTGTTCTACAGCCTACAGCTTGCTCTTCGATATTGTTTGAAACACAAATGAATACTGGGACCAGCGTTGAATAAAGTAAGCCCTTTGATTGCTGCTTCGTCAGAATTTCATACAATACGTAAGAACCTACAAATTGTTTTCTGGCAATGGGAAATTTAGTATTTTGGTGTTATATTTAGGTCCGTTCAAGTATTTGTTCAATACTTAAAGAGCCATTAAGTGTTTTTAACGTTTAGAATGAGAACATTCGTATTTTTGGCTTAAATATCTATTTTGATCAAATTTCAGGAACCACGATTCGCTTTGGTCATTTAATACTTGAGCTTTTGAGCGATTTATTAAAACTATTATGGAAAGAGAAACAGAAGGAAAAAGCCAAGATAGAATAAGAAAAGAACACAACACAGAATTAGAAAAGGCTATCTAAAGCTAAACACAGACTGATAAAATAAAAGTCAGGAAACAAATTAAATAATAATACGTTTGTCCATGAATGCAGCTTTTGAACTGCGGAATATTTTAATTAGGTACCGGCGCTGGGCATTTATAACTTGAATAGCTTAGACTGGCTTATTATTTACAGGTTTCAAAAAGCATGTACGCACTTTTTGACAGATGACAGGATATAAGTTAAAGACTGGTGACACATGTCTTTCGAATGAAGAAATGCCTAAATACATGTCATAAAGTGTATTCGAAGGAATCGATCAGAAACAAGACCGTGAAAACTAGAAATTACTTCTCCGACATAAAACGACTGTCTTAAAATAAAACGACGGTGATAAAGACTTTGTATGTTTCTTTTAGGGTTGTCAACTTTTTGAAGAAAAAATAAAGAATATTTCGATGTAAGTAGAAAAAATAATACTTGTTTAATTTTAATTTTAATATCTGACAGCAAACGGGGCTCTTGTCTTCAAGCAATCGGCGCTAAATAAAGTAATTGACTGACCGAAAATTCATTTTTACCGTGATAAAAAAGGGGGTATATCGCACATGTATTTTTTATTAATATGAAACAGTAATCGTGAGTACAACACTATTTTAACAGTATAGTTGGCAACCCTAGAGTTTCCGTATAAACGAACAAAAAGACCGAAATATGCAAATTTCATACCTTCAAAGTTCATTTGTAACAAGTTTTACTTTAACATAGAAAATGACGCAAAGCTTTATTGCTAGATGTTAAAGCATTATTCGAACGAGGAAAATGTTACAATAAAAATGCATTTTATACAGCTTTGCACAGATAACCGTGTTTCGCTTGACGCTAAGCGTCACAACAAGTTGTAGGAGGAAGAAGGAATCAATAAAGTATTGTTCTTCGCACTGCTCCGGAATTTCATGAATCAGAAGGTTTGCTATGTAAATTGAAGCTAACGTAGCTGTATTTTTGTTTCTTTTTTATCATGAATCAGGTTTGCTAAGTAAATTTAAGCTTACGTAGCTGTATTTTGTTTCTTTTTCATCATTATGTGGTTGTAATAATCCGGAATAAAAAATATTTTGTTAGGTTAAATTTCATTTCATTTTTCATCATCAGTTGAACGTAGCAATATTTTTCTTTTCTTTTATATCATTAATTTTTTCATTCTTTTTCTTATTCATTTGCCAATCTTTTTCAAGTTCGACCCGTGTTTTTTTAAATAATTTTTGTAATAATTAGTAAGTTCGCAAAGGCCTATACAGGCATTTATATAGTTTTGAGTTAATACATATTTAAGTGTATTTCAATTGTAAATTAGATTCGATTCGATTTAAATAACATTCAGGTTCGGCCAAATGTTCCATCGAGGCCGAATGTCGAATATTGTCACAAGTGTCACAACCCTATCTAATCTAGAATCTAATCTAATCTTAGAAAAACATTTAAATTGAAAATAAGAATATGTCTCCTATTTTTTAAAAAAATATCTTACGAAAAGAAACCGTCTCTTACTTACTTTCTTATCTTGCTATGCATCTACTTATCTAATTTAGACAATAAATTAGTTATTTTGATTGAAAACAGCATCAAGTCCATTTTTGCGTCAGAACCAAATAGTTCGCAAGTTCCGAAAACCGCGAATGAACTATCATAGTTAGAACTTAGGCATCACAAAGTTTCGTCATCCAAGTTACCAAGATTCCTTACAAACTATTACCTGAGGTAACCACAGAATAACTTCTTCTGAAGAGTACCTAATAATTAAAATCAAGAGTATTTTACTTAGATAAGGATATTGGAAGATGCTTTTGACCAGTGGGACAGTAGATAATATAATATACTCGTAACATAGATAACTAGCTGACCCGGCAAACGTTGTTTTGCCATATAAATTATTTCTAGTAACTATTAAAAAATAGGGGTTGATGATAGAAGGGTGAACATTTA